>OX402597.1:6945719-8195719 GCA_948098905.1 Tiliacea aurago
TATACAACGGGCCGACATCAACCGTCGGGCAGTTGCCCACCAGACACAACACCCGTCTGGTCGGAGGATCCTCCCTTTTCTATAGAGAATGAGTGAACTTTACACCCTGTCGCTCATGCCTCTAAAGAGTAATTGTTTATGAGCGTTTTGTAAATAGATCATCGCATGCCTTGCCTCTTCTCAACTATGTTGGGGTCGGCTTCCAATGTTAACCAGATGCAGCTGAATACCAGTATTTTACAAGGAGCACTGCCTATCTGACCTCAACAACCCAGTCGGTAACTGGGTAACACGATACCCCTTGTTAAGGTGGTTGTCTTTCGGGCTTCTGACTACCAGTAACGATTGCCAAAGATCTACGAACAATGAAATATGTATTTAGTTTGATAGTTGTTATGTATCACAATATTGTAGGTACCTATTATTATTAATGTCACTTGCGCAGGTATTTGCGCATTTACCTAGAAAGATTACTTTTTATTTATCTAAAACAACATAATCCATATTGAAAAATCGACGGATCTAAAGAAGAAATTATAACAAAATTAATTAAATTAATTCAATAATCATTTTGCTATAATATTTTCGTCAGATCAGACAATTTTCAGTTAAATTTTGCGGGACTAAAGTAGTAATATTTTTAGAGGTGTTTTCATGTATCGTAATCGCATTTATACAAATAACCATTTATTCATAGTCACCCAATTCTTTATAAATAAAAATTAAATGCAGTTTGTTGGTAAGCGCATCACTTCAATCGGCTGGGACTATTTTGCTATTTTTCTTTTAAAATGTTCGTAATAGTCCGTGTTAGGTTTTTATGGAAAGAAAAATTTGCCCAGAAAATTGGAAAATTCGGGAAAAACTAAAATTTGTTTTTTCTGTGGGATTTTTGTATGTAACTCAAAGACTATATTGAAATTTTGACAAGACAATATTTTGTGGGGTCAGCTAATACAGAATATTTTTATTGAAATTGCTCATCCGGTAGGTATAACATCGTCTAGATCAATTAATTACTATTAACAGTATCGTTTGCTTGTATCCATTTAAGGAGTCCACGTGTTTGTCCACATTAGAGATACAAATCACATACAATGCAACAGTCTGTACCTCATACAGATTTGGTCTATATTTTATTGAAACATGTGATCTAGCTGTACACAGACATTTGAATTTAAGCTTCTCTTGAGTCAAAGAGGAAAGTAAATGGGAAGGAATTGTTGTGAGAAATGACAAGACGTATTTTAAATCACTGAGAAGTCTCGTGTAGTTCTGCATCCGTAAGCATGCCTTCTTGGGACATTGGAATGATATAGAACTTCAACATAACTGGCGAAATGTGGGTGTTCTGTATTTGCACCTCTGCCTAACCTTTCGGGGAATACAGGCGTGATATTGTTTTAAAAGCGCAAAATAATACGAATTTTTAAACAGCGCTAAAATTTCTAGGTTTTTATACCCTTGACAATCGTCAGCGGCACCAACCTCGAACCTCTGACTGGTCTGGCTTAAGTTTATATTGTCATCATGATGCTCTTACTTGCAGTCCTTCTTATATAAAAGTGACCACAAATATTTGTCTGCAAGGATCAATGAGGGCCATATAGGGACCTGTGTAGTTAGGACCTGTAACGCTACTTTGGGGACCAATTCAAAGAAATCATATAGGGATTAATGAAGAATGATAACCAATCAAGTTGATTTTTTCAATTGCTTACGATCTTGATCAGTTGACAGTTCATCAAGTGGTTCGGAAATCGGTAATTGGTTCTTCCGTGGGCGACAAACTAGCAGTCGGTTACTACATGTCGTTTCACGACGACCAGCATTCGTTCTCTTAGCAAAAGCGAATTCGTTCAGTTTCGACTGCGATTCATTGACAAGGTCAGATTATATTCAAATCGATGACTTTATTAAATTTCCGTCTTTATTGTGACTATGACAGACAGGGGTATTAAAATCAAATCAAATCATTTATTTGCATAAAATACAAAAGTAAGTACCTAAATAATGAAAAAACACTCTACAATCATTATTTTCTTCGCCTTTAGAGTCGTGAAGACTCTAAAGAAAAAGAAAACAATGATTGTAGAGTTTTTTTATCCTGAAATCGAGTTATCTGTAAACGTTTCTTAAGCATGCTCTAATGAAAGGCGAAAATGACGATGATGACGACTAATTATGGAATAAACTGCATGTTACACCCACCCTAAGTAAATTGGAAAGAGGGCAGTAGAATGATATTCGCGACAAAATCCAAGACTTTTAATTTTAAACGCATTATATTATATTTAGTTGTTAAACAAAGCAACAGGTTTCTGCTATAGAACAAAGCTTACTAACTGTACCTCTTTAACAAATACAGCCCTAACAATAATATAAGTATAATAATCTATATTTCTCTCTTCACAAAGGTTCACATAGTTATAAACATAGAGACAAGAATTATAGCGTTTTGACAAAAATGCATAAAATATGATCCTTTGTGAGAGACTGGCGTCCATACTAGGATACCCTGTGTCGGCGGACGGTTCACCAGCCTGCAATATGTCATATAACCTCCGTATCGAAGACGACTTTGAGAACCATTACTATCGTTCAGCTTTTTATCCGCACGCGGTTCTAATCGCGAGCACGCCGGCCATTCTGCCAGTGTTGCAATACACCCTACACGGAATACGCGCCGCGCGCGCGAATTTAAATGCGTTCTTTTTTTTTAAATTGCGAATATTGCGACCATAATATATATATATATATTTTTTTTTTATTAATTGACAGTTGTTTTATCGTGTTTTATTTGTGAAAGTTTTCTTTAAATAGTGTTGTGATTATCGTGTTGTCGGATATCCTGCAAGGTGAGTGCAATGAACTTGCATGCACTTCCTTTTGTAAAGGCAGTATTGAAAGACTAGTTTTATTCTCTTTCTTTTTTTTCGTTTGCCATGAACTGTTATTGTTACAAATTTCAAGTGTGTTTTGGGTCTATTATGTTTTTTTTTTAAATTAAGTTATTAGTGTTTTTTATGTCTTGCACGCGTGCCAATCACATTAACTTATTTTAATTTGTTGAATATTTGCGTTTTTTTCGTTGTTATTTTATTTGCTGAACATTGCTTTTTTGTCGTCGTTGAAAAGTTGAAAACTTGTTACGAAATAAATCAACAGACTTAACTTAATATCGCACATATTATTTAAAAATTCATACTTCAAAAATATTAGGTGCGTTGTTTACATATTCCATAAACAACATTAACAATTTTTTTTTAAATTATATTTTTTTGTTAGGTATTAATTATTTTTTCACATACCTACCATAATAAACTTAGCTGTCAAGTTAATTAATGAACAGGGAAAGTAATGTGGTTCCGCTGATATTGAAATTCGTAGCAAACTATTTTGATAAAATAACGCCTTCTCATTACATACGTGACTAATGTGTTTTTAATTAGTGACAATAAACTAGGTTGTTACTATTATATCATAAATTTTATAAAGAACTAGCGACCCGTTTCTGCTTCGCACGGTTTTTATGTATTGATATTCTATTAATGTACGTGCACTTAACCCTTTCGGAATAAATTCTCTAAATAATGGTGAAATCCGCATCAAAATCCGTTGCGTAGTTTAGAAGAACAACGTGTACACACAGACAGACACGAAACTTTAATTTATATTTTTTTATAAAACATTTTCACGGTTCAAAAAGTTCACGGCAAGAAATTGTCTAGTCATTCTTTTCATTACTGAAAATGTAATGTAATCAATGTTTACCGGATCATACAATGAAATAGACGCCTTTTCAGGACTTATTTTACACTGAATTTCAATTTAAATTGACCAATTTGTTACGTAAACAAAAACAAACGTAATATTTTGTCTGTGTGGAAAATAACTTAAAGCATCCAAAAGTGTCGCTCTTTTTGTAGTGAAAAAATTTAACAGCCATTACTTAAAAAGTTTAAGTATACAAATGTTTTTAGCGGTCTGGTTCATGTCATTGTGTCCATATTTTCATCAATATTGTCTGGTCATTTATGTCTATATTTTAGCGAAATATGTAACTTAGGTACTTATTGAAAAGTTCACCACCATCTTAGTTAAATCAGTCTTCAGTTTAATTAACCAAATACTACAATACAATTAACTTAAAAGTCAAAATCAAACTACGTCACTTGACAAGAAAAACACGCCAAAAAAAAATTGCGCGTGATTTAGTGTTAGAGACAGAGAGTTATATTCTTCTTCTCTCCCATGTAACGAAATGTGCCTAAATATGGCACGTAATTGAAATGTCACTCTCAATTCTCGTCCAATAGGTTATTTGACTGCTATTAAAAAAACATATAAATGCTTATTGTGAAAAAAAAAAGATGATTTGTGAAAAACTCAATAAAATCGGTAGCAAAATGGAGAGAAGTTACACGCTTTTGAAATTATGGTACTGTCCTTGTCACACAAAACGATCATTGTACTGAATGGCGCGAAGTTACTATGGCGTTCCTGTGTTGTGACGTCAGATCGCAGCAGTGCTGTCTTTGTCTACAATATACTATAAAACGCATACAACTTCGGTATTTTTTGAAATATTAAAACATTTTTTTTACTGTGGTTTCAAAAAATCTAAATAAAATTAAAAAAAAAAACAGTCAAATACCCTAATATTAAATCGCTGCCTGAGAAGTTTCAGTTCAAAACAAATGTAAAGCAATGACAACAACCTTCAACTTTGCTGTAACATGAAACGTGGTACTGAGACCTACACTGCGTTCCAACCAGAGTGTAAACACGCAGTTATCAAAACATACACATGTAAGATAATGTTATAGTTATAAATAGTTGTTGTTGGTTGTTGTATTGTTGTTTAGTTGTTAATATAAATGTGTACGTATGTTTGTTTTCGTTCAATACGAATAAAATAGATCGTTTGCCTCATTTTTATTGTAAAAAAAAGCCCTTCCGCATCAGTTAAGTATCCGAAACTAGTTTGCGGATATTAGACCTTGGCATATATTATGCTTAAATCTTATATAAAGAGGTATTTACACAATTATTCAATTTCACATGTCTAATATCTTCCCCTATTTTGTCCCCTTGGGACTAGATTAACAGCCGCTAGCCGTTTCTGAGATTGCCCGGAACAAACACAAGAACAGACATACAGACAGACTTTTTTGTTTTTTTTTTTTTGTATCAGTGCCGTATACACTTTCTTAAGGATTTAGCAAAGAGCTTTTATTTTGACATTACAAAAACAGACACTACAACTATATCTATTTTTATGTATGTATAGATTATTATTAATACTGCCATTGACTGCTCACCAGATTGTAATAATGTTACCCTGGTTTAAAGACATAACAAATGAAAAAACATAACAGTACTTCATATAAACAGAAATTAATTGTTTATCAAATTTGTCACACTACGTCAAGTTTGACACACTACGTCAAATTTGACATACTACGTCAAATTTGCCGTGAGCTATTTCATACAACTGTCAGTTGTGATTTAACCAATAGCAATTTAGCCAGTAGCCAATTTGATAAACTGACTTTACAAGATGAGTTACCTCTCAATCATAAATCGAAAACGCCAAAGCAATTAATAATTTTGGCGGCAAAACGAATTCACGCCTTTAAGGTTTTATAATCTGTGCATCCTTGACTCGCGCGCGTCGCTTGCACTTGACCGAAATTTTACAAAGTTATTATAATTTCTAACGATAATATTATGTTTTATGAGCTTGTTAAAGGTTGCTTTGAAGATTATGTCTTGAATGTTGTTTTGAATGATCGGATGTTATCTACTGCATATCCGTTTTAATAATCTGTTCTCAACATTGTCTTTGGTGAGACCCATTTCTTTAAAAAATTGTCAATTGAATATTGCCCTAGCTTACGATAGAATGTTCGCGCTCTCCTTTCAAGAAAACGAACACAATGTTTTACTAGTCCTAAAGCTTAGCATAAGCAGCCAATATGTTCCCACTGCTGGGACTAACGCCTCCTCTTGGTGAGAGGGGGTGGGCCGTAATCCACACGCGTTCCCAGTGCGGGTTGGTGGAAGTCACATGTCTTCGATTTTATTGGTTCTAGGACATGCCAGTTTCCTCACAATGTTTTTCTTCGCTGTTTTGAGAGCAGTGGTGATGAAATAATGTACACAAAGTAAAGCGCCTGTTTGGGTTCGAACCTACGGCCCTCGGAAGTCGCAGCCATTACCACTAGGCCACCATCACTGCTCATCATCATCCGAAGCTTATGGCTAAAGGAAACCTTGTGTGAATTGCTTTTGGAATCAAATTACATACCTACATTATGTACCCGCGAACGTTAGGTCGACCACTTTTCGAACTTATGTCCATAGTAATAAGGTTGAAAAATGGTCGACCGGGAACTTTCGCGGTGGTACATAATAACATCACGCCTGTAATACCCGAAGGGTTAGGCAGAGGTGTACCTACAATAAACCCACGTTTTGTCAGTTAAGTTTTAGTCCCATGTAATAGGGGCGAGCTTATTGCCATCAACCGGGCACGAATCCAGACTCCGGGCTGCTACTGAGAAATACCAGATGGAAAACCCAATAACACTTTGCCCGACCTGGGAATCGAACCCAGGACGCATGCCCAGCAGTCTGTAGCGCTCGCTACCAACGAGGCTGTTAAAGTAAAATAATTCTTGTGATTAAAACCTGAGTGTATACTCACCTTAAACTTTATATTTGGAAGTAAACAACGCTTGGTCATCTACGCAATGCGCGTTTAAGATCTTCCGTTGATTAAAGATTCCTAAAATACATATTTGATGAGAGATATCACGAAATGACTGATACGTAAATAAATAGTTGTGTTCAATGCAAGAATTTCTTCGGTTAAACGCCGTTCGTAGATCGTTAATAGATATTACATTTTCTATTTAAAAATATTTAATCACGAAATTATTGATACGTAAATAAATAGCCTGTGTTCAATGCAATAATTTTGTCGGTTAAACGCCGTTCGTAGATCTTTCATAGATATTATATTTTCTATTTTGTTTTTTTTTAATCACGAAATTATTGATACGTAAATAAATAGCCTATGTATTCAATACAAGAATTTCGTCGGTTAAACGACGCCGACGTTCGTAGATCGTGCATAGATATTATATTTCCTTTTTTTTATCACGAAATAATTGATACGTAAATAAATAGCCTATGTGATCAATCCAAGAATTTCGTCGGTTAAACGCCGTTCGTAGATCGTTGATAGATATTAAGTATATTTTCTTTTTTAGGGTTCCGTACCCAAAGGGTAAAACGGGAACCCTATTACTAAGGCTCCGCCGTCTGTCTGTCTGTCTGTCTGTCCGTCTGTCTGTCACCAGGCTGTATCTCATGAACCGTGATAGTTAGACAGTTGAAATTTTCACAGATGATGTATTTCTGTTACCGCTATAACAACACATACTAAAAAACAGAATAAAATAAATATTTAAGGGGGGCTCCCATACAACAAACGTGATTTTTTTGCTCCTTTTTGCGTTCTATATTGATAACGGTAACAGGTAGACGCTTGAAATATTAACAGAATATTTACGAGTAGTTATACAGGGTGTTTGGTGCATCGTGTGCCAAATTAAAATGGTCGACTGAAGGGGTCATCCGCTAGCCTTTCAGACCCCTTAACACCCCTCATGCTCTGTGGATTTTTTTTTATCGACTTTTTATTGTTTTCCAAAAAAAAGACCCAAATTTTACATTCAAATACAGTTTTTAAAAAAAATATAAGGCGTAGACTCTGAATTTTATTTTTATTTCGATGTGTATTGTTTAAGAATACTTTTAAATACAAAATTAGTGATATTAGTCACCTAGTTTTTTTTTTAATTCACTCTCAAAGGTAAAACTTAAATTAAAGCTGTACATGTTACAGCTATTTATAAGGCTTCAAAAAAAAAAACCAAAAGCGACCGGGATCTTCCAACTCCCTCATTAATTCTCCAGTCTATCCTCTTTCTAATGATGTGCCACATGCCATAAAAGTATTTTAACAACTTTGTGAATTCGCTAGAATTGTGAATCAAGTCACATAAAACTACATTCCAAATTCTAATGAAAAAATATTTATTGCGGAACTGTTACTTGAGAAAGAGGTAAAATTTGTTTTCTCACTCTTTCACAGTAAAATCTATCTTCTATCTCTTTCTTGCATACCTTAAATCGGTTTGAAAAAATCGCGCCGCCCGAACCGCCATTTTTTTAGTCGAGACATGACTGCCTCTGCTACCTAACGTGTGTGCTAGTTCACCATACTCCGCGATTCTTTTATTACTTTGTTATCGTAAAGTTTTGCTGGTTCTTGTTACATTTGTTTAATTTTTGTTGTTATTGTTAAACTTTGAGTTTTTTGTTATTGCAATGGCGACATTCTCTAACGAAGAATATGCGGACATCATGATGGCTTACGGAGCCGCTAATGGCGTCGCTCGTGCAGCGCAACGACTTTACCAGGAACGCTTTCCTGGGAGACGATTACCTGGCCGCAGAGTCTTCCAAGACACATACCGACGCATACGCGAGACTGGCAGTGTTACTTTTAATGAACCAAGGGGCCATATTGTGCGACATAATGTTGAAGTAGACGAGAGAATACTGGCACTTTTTGGGGAAGACCCTACAAGAAGCATTAGAAATGTGGCATCACATTTTGATATTTCAATATGGAAAGTGTGGAAAGTACTTCGTCAAAACAAAAAGCATCCATTCCACTACACTCCGGTGCAAGGTACGTAATTTTAAACTAACTTTAAACCTGTGCAAGCTTTGTTTGACCTTGCCTTTATTTAGCAGGTAATGGGTATGGCATGGCGTCACTTCCAGGTAGTGAATCTATTAGCACGAACAGGGGGTCCTTTCTTGTGCAATTACTTATTATAGCCCAAGAGAAATTTAAAAGAGTTTTTTGTTTGTTGCAGGTCTTGAGGGTGGCGACTTTGAGAGACGAGTGGCTTTTTGTCGGTTTCTTTTACACACGGATGTGGATGATCCTGATTTTTTAAAAAGAATACTGTGGACGGATGAATCCAAATTTACCAAGGATGGGATCCTCAATTTACACAATTTGCACCACTGGACAACGAAAACGCAAAACCCACGTGTTAAAAGACAGAAATCTTCTCAAAGACGGTTTAGTGTAAACGTTTGGGCAGGAGTGATTGGGAATCAGGTAATTGGACCGCATTACCTGCCCGATAATCTCAATGGCGAAGACTACCTGGAATTCCTACAAAATGACCTGCCCGAATTAGTGACCGATGTGCCCGTATTTAATGAACGTGTGCCCATTGTATTTCAAAATGACGGCTGTCCCGCGCATTGGCGATTGACTGTGAGGGAATATCTCGACAATGTGTTCCCCAATGCATGGATTGGACGCGATGGCCCTATTCCATGGCCGCCACGTTCCCCAGATCTAACTCCGTTAGACTTTTATGTCTGGGGACGTGCCAAAGAGTTGGTATATGCCACGGAGGTTCCAACTAGGGAGGATTAGTCCAACGCATAGAAGCGGCATTCAATACTATTAAGGAGGAAATACGACTTCGTACAACAACTGTTGAAATACGAAACAGGTGTCGGGCCTGCATTCGCAACAGAGGCCAACAATTTGAGCAAGATTTGTAACAATGATTAAATAAATGTTAAAAATGCAATTTTGTTTTTTTATTTCAAGTAAATCCCACGAAAGATACAGATATGAGACACGAATTTACCTAACCATAAGAATGAGATAGCAGATTTATAGGTTTGACAGGTATCATTTAAGAGATTTTTTTTTAAATCATAATTTTGAATATTAGCCTTAGGTGACTCGATTCACAATTCTAGCGAATTCACAAAGTTGTTAAAATACTTTTATGGCATGTGGCACATCATTAGAAAGAGGATAGACTGGAGAATTAATGAGGGAGTTGGAAGATCCCGGTCGCTTTTGTTTTTTTTTTGTAGCCTTATAAACAGCTGTAACATGTACAGCTTTAATTTAAGTTTTACCTTTGCGAGTGAATTAAAAAAGAACTAGGTGACTAATATCACTAATTTTGTATTTAAAAGTATTCTTAAACAATACACATCGAAATAAAAATAAAATTCAGAGTCTACGCCTTATATTTTTTTTAAAATCTGTATTTGAATGTAAAATTTGGGTCTTTTTTTTGGAAAACAATAAAAAGTCGATAAAAAAAAATCCACAGAGCATGAGGGGTGTTAAAGGGTCTAAAACGCTAGCGGATGACTCCTTCAGTCGACCATTTCAATTTGGCACACGATGCACCAAACACCCTGTATATTCACTTTAAAAATTAATAATTTAATTAAAATAAAACAAATATTTAAGGGGGGCTCCCATACAACAAACGTGATTTTTATAGAGAATGGCACGGAACCATTCGTGCGCGAGTCCGACTCGTACTGGGCCGGTTTTATTTTTTTTATTTATAAAATTATATGTAAAATTTTTCTTGTATTTGTTGTGGACATTTTCTCACCTAAAGAAAAAGGACTGGACTTTCCCCGTTCTCCTCTATAGAAACCTACTATGGAATGTGCAACTAGCTTCATCTTTTTATTTTCATATCACATTAATCTTAAAAATAGGGTTTACAATTTGTGAGAGACGAAAAAGGCATAAAATACCTGAGTTACGGGTCTTGACAGTTCCCAAACTACAAAAGAGCTTGTAATTGATTGGACCAGGAACTTAATGTTATCATAGTAAAGGAGTAAGAGATTGGTCCTTCGATCCGCAAGCACGCAACTAAAAGTTAAATAAATTGAAACCCATTGTTTCAAGAAGTTTTCCGTTGTAATACATTGTTAAACATAATTATGTATAATTGAATCAGAGATTCCTAATTGGCTTCCAAAATGTCAATGAAAGTACCTATAAATACGTAGGCAAAGTATTCGTGGCGTCGACGATGAGATTCCGTGGTCCTTCGAGTAGCGGTCGCCCGCTTTCATGAAGTAGTCTTCCTGTCTAACCGGGCGACCTCACAGGTGTCATGCACCTTCTCTCAAAACCACTTTCTTGGAAAATATTTTATTATACCGACATAATAATCTTGCCAGTAACTTTTTACTATGTGTCTGGCTGGTTGTATTGGTAATGCTACATAATAACAAACTCTAATAAGTGTTCGTAGGCTACGGTTGTAAAAATAACTAGCGAACTGTAAACACCCGACACCTCTGCGGATATCTTTACCCATGAAGTCTACGGAGTTTCTCTAGCTAATTTAATTATAATAATAATAAAAAAGAATATAAAAGTGCAACTATAGTTGCAAAATAAAATTGCTTTATACATAAATCAATTTTATTCTGCAACTATAGTTGCACTTTTTTTTTTTAATTCTGTCTCCATGTTCCTATTCAATCGGAATATCGAATGTAGAATGTGATAGTTTCTGTTCGACGGAGCAGAAACTATCGGTGAACTTTGATTGATTGATACATTAAAGTTGGTATATAAGTATCTACTTAACAAAAGCTTAATTCGAGTGATGTATAAAAACTATGAATTAAGGCTCCTATAGACAGGCGCGACGCGATACTAGTAGAACTTTTGCTATGAAGACTTCATGGAAATTGTTCTACCAGAATCGCGTCGAACCGACGCTTCGCGCCTGTCTGCGGGAGCCTTAATAATGAATTATTCATAGTTTTCCATAGGGAGAAATATTGTACGGTGGTACAGAACCCTTCATGTGCGTATCCGACTAGCTCTTGGCCGCTTTTTTATTTTTACGACCAAAACTTGGACGATCACGTGCAAAATCATTAATTATGATAATTTAATTTAAAACCCTGCAATTAATTAGTAAATCCTCAAGATTTTTGGTAATTTATTGAAACTATGTGATCGCATGCATTTTTAGTTGTTTCACAACTTTCTGCTGTTCTTGGCATATTGAATGTTTTTGACCTCTGTCTCTTAGATTAACATTATTATGTTATAATCTGTTACTCGCCGTTTAGGATCAATGGCAATACATTTTTAAGGTATTTCTATATGGGTTTTAATTAGATTAATAAAAAAAATATCTTGTTTTTCCAATTTTCGCAGAAAATTTTCGGCATTTGGATAAGTGAGTTTTTTTTAATATTGAATATTAAAGCTGATATAAGACCTTTAAAATACGCCAACTCTACTCTAATTACTCGTAGTAGAAAAATACACGTTTAGTCAAACTAAAATAATTATCCAAAACTTAAGTAAATATCAGTCATCATTCATCATCATGTCAGCCGAAAGACGTCCACTGCTGGACATAGGCCTTCCCTAAAGGGGGAGTTTACCATAATTGCCACGCTTGGCAGGCGGGTTGGCGATCGCAGTATGGTGTTAAAATGCATAGCGAACGCTGCTGCCCATTCTCTAGTAAGTCCCTTAGTCGCCTTTTACGACACCCACGGGAAAAAATAGGGTAGTGCTATTCTTTACGTCTGGCACCACACATACAATAAAACAAATATCAGTAGAATTCTCGAATGATCAATGACTTTTTCGATACCCACGATAAAAATCTTTGAACCAGTGAAGCAGAAAACACTATAAAACAAAATACTTACTTAAGGCGCAACTAGTCGATACTTTTTCCATACAAATTTCGGGGGGGTTTTACTCCACTGTTACACATTGTACATCTAAAGTAAAACATGATATCGTTTTGTCTTATTATTATTTTTTTCTGTGCAGAAGCAGAATAGTAAAAAACAAAGGCATTAAAAAGTTATGAGCCAACAAAGATTCGTATTTCCTGCTAATTTTAACGCAACTTTGGGCGTAAATAAGTAATAAAAGATATATAAAATCTCAAAAATAAAGCTCGTTCCGACAAAGCTCAATTGTCGAAGATTATAATAAAATTTATTCGTAATTGATTTATGCAGTAGTTTATTCATAAAACCCCACCTTCCAAAGGAGTTTTCGTATATTTTTACGCGCGCGGTTTAGTATGAATCGTCGTGCACTGTGTTTGTGTGCGTGCGACTAGACGTTATGCGTGTAGACTAGCTTCTAACTGCTCATCACTGGTGCTATCTCTGTCGGACACGATGCTAGGTGAGACAGCGTGCTTTTTAGCCGCGCCCGCCAGTGAGTTCGAGCCCGCGACTAGTTGGCTCTTAATACAATACTTTTCGAAAATTCATAATAGCCAATCATTGTCCTTAAAATAGAATACGGAACCAAAAGTGTACACGACGTTACAATTGTTGTATAATACAAGGCACAAGCAACCTTGGTGAACTTAGAATTTGGACGGTTTTGCCTTGGGCGTCCCACGTTGTGTCGAGTTCGACCAGTATGCTAATCTCTTAGTACAATTCTATTAATTCTATCAAAATGACTTATATTAGTTTTTGCAAGGAGAGATTCTTCTATATTTATTTATTTTAGAACATGGTGGACTTACAGCTAATAAAAACGGACAAAAAAGGATACCATAGTCACCAGAAAGCCAACTACAAATCCTGACGTATACACTTATAATAATAGTTTACCATGCAAGTATTGCTCACACCATAAATTCATCCCAGCTCACAACCCAGTTACTGGGTAATACGATACCCCTTGGTAAGACTGGTTGTCAGACTTTCGGGCTTCTGCAGACCCGTAACGACTGTCAAAGATCCACAAATGACAGCCGGGACCAAGGTCTTTACGGGCTTTCCGAGGCACGGAGGAGTCTAGGTATGTACGCTTGCCGGGGTTGGTCCATGGATGTGTGACCATCTTCACACATCCATGGACCAACCCCGGCAAGCGTAGCTTAACCTGATGAATCCAACCGTGGGGCTGTTATTACTTAGCCACGAGCTCCTCAGATACTTAAGTGTTAATACCAGATAGAGTGAAAAGTAAAGCAGAATTGTAAACTTTCAAGTTTCGTGTATGCCAATGTTTTACTAAGAAAAGAAGAATACTACACAGTAAAGTGTAATGAAATTGTTGGCATCGTGGGTAGAACTTGGATGAGGCAGGAGGAGGCACGGCTCCCTGTCGTTTCGGGTGGCGCAAGTGCTCTCGGGGCATGAATGCTTCGGGAAGTCCCTGTGTCGCATAAACAGTGAGCCGGACGCCCGGTGTCACCACGGGCCGGCACTAGCCGGGGATTGCGGAAGTAATAATAGATCCCAAGATCCCCGGTGCAAGTGTGGGAGGGGAACACTGGGGTGGTTATTAGTTAGTAAGAGTCTGACAGACCCGTCCGCCCGCCCCAGGGCGGAGGACATCCATGAGGATTTTCCAGCCAGTAAACAAAAAAATAAAACGGCACAGGAGCGTGAGGATTGGCACTAGCAAAGGGAGACCTATGGCGCAGTTTGTGAAATCGGGTTGTGGATGCAGCTGAAATCGGGTTGTGAATGCAGCTTATAAAGTACCCACTGCTGGGACACAGGCCTCCTTTCTGTGAGAGAATGTCGGCCAGTGCGGGATGGTGGGCTGTAGATATTGAAGATGAAAATATCAAGAAATCAAAAACAACGGTTTTTACTTAATCAAATATGAAATAATTTATTTATTAATCATTTGTAATATATCTGGCGTATTGCCATCTTATTAACCCATCACTTGATCCATTGTCAATGACGACCTTCAAAGGGCTGATGACGTATCTACTGGAAATGGACATTACTTACCTAGTCTTACGACTGTCTTTGTTTGATAAACTCTTCTATTATTGTGTGGTAATTTGACGACAACCGAATAGGTAAGACTGGACGTGGAAGGTTGAACACGAAGTTTTTTTCTGGTCTTTTGACACACGAGGTTCATTTAAAGATTTTTACAGTACAGACGGTGACAAACACGATGACCGTGCTTTCAGAATTCGCGAGCGATCTTTAAGGTTACTTACTACAACGTTATATCATGTGTTATCTTAGTTATCTAACTTGTGGTTTCGCTTAAGGCGACGATAACCGACTTTTAATGATTTTATACTGAAGATCACGTCTAAACGAGTAGTGTTAATGATTGAAAAATGCGGATAAAAAACTGAGAATGGCGCAAAATCTACCAAGCGTATTTTTCTGAAACCTTAACCAATTTAAAGATAATTTAATTATTAATCTTTTAATATACGCGTTTTATTAAAATACCTTTTGTTTTGTGTATAATAAATTAATAATGCGTCAAGTTGGGGACATCGCTCCTTGATGGGCGAGTCCTGAGTCAGATAGCCGGCTGAACGTACGACGCGTTGCGTGAGCTCAGTACAGAACACGCAAGCTAACCACTCAAGGTCACTGGCATATATCTGAGTCTTAATAAAATGTAATAATACCCGCGTGTGAAAAACTTGATTAAACTGTCCATTTTTCGGAACCGTTATGTAACTTATGCGTGATGAAATTGACTGTATTCATGCAGTTGATCTTTTCATTCTTAACTTATAAAATAAAATAGCATCCATCACTAATATAGTCAGGGGGTCTACTCCAAAACGTTAACGCGAAGTATCGGCCGTTTTATAACTTTCATAGTTTCCTTTTTTGACTTTGAATCTTTATCCGACATAGTCACATATTTGACTTTGGCTTATCTCTTTGACTGTGGTTTTTTTTTCTCTTTCGCCGTAGTCAGCCATAAGAAGCCGTAATCAAGCAACGGCCGAATATTCGGCTGATACTTCGGATTTATGTTCGGAGCAATGGAAGTTTTATTGACAAAAACATGTTATTGTTGTTTCCTATTTTTCCGCATGCCAAGATAAATTGGGCATTATGCAAATGATAGTAATTAAGTTTGAAGAGTCAAGAGAGGGCGCGTATTCACAAGCGATTGCCTACTAACCTACGACTTGTGACTCCAAATAATATTGCGATGTTTGACCATTGTTGATGTTAGGTACTTACGTGGTTATATTTTAGTGTCAGTTTGATACTTGTTTTTATCGTTTAGAATTCGTATAGTTATTTGGTAATATTCCTACTTACTAGAATATCTGGTGTTTATGCAACTGTGTTCTCAATCTGAGCAAAGAAATATAGAAAAAGTATTTATTGGGACTCGCACAGGAATCACAGGATGATCACAATTTAAACTAAAAACAATCATAGAATCAACAAAAAATACAAAAGTAGGGTGGCAGGGATATCGATGCACAACCATGGAATTATGGATTCTGGGCACCCCTACGCTGAAAATTTTCTTCGATTACCTATATAAAAAAAAAAAATATGATATATAATTCATGTTCTGAATCCATGCTAACCGGTTACCCGTCGATGTTCCTGCCAAACAAAACAATTTTTAATAAAACAAAGTTCTTTACGAGACCAAAAGGCATCTCAGTATGATGGTAACTAAATTTGAAAAGCCCCCCCCACCCCCAAAAAAAAATAGGTCCTTCATGGGTTTTGCACAGAATCCACGCCCGAAGGACCATTACTCTATTTACAACAGATTATATATTACAAAAAAACATATACAACATATTATGTATACAATGGCGACCTTATCGCTTACTGCGGTCTCTTCCAGGCAACCTTAAAATGGACGGTGATTTCCTGGACATAAAATGGGGTTGGGGGGACCTCCCCATTTTATGGATGTACAGTTTACTATAATATATGCACAGATATGCATTATTTATTTCCAACTTGATGCGCATTTTTTCTGAATTGAGGCCTTGTTTTGGTAGGTAATTCAGCGTCCATCTTAACCTTATACGAGGATCTAATTGCTTCCAAATCTTACATCATCGCTGTGACATTTATTCTCCCAAAAATATTATAATGATGCATTTAATGCACAAATCCCGACTTCCTCATTTCTTTTTTATCTGAACTTCCGTCAGTCTGTCAAGCCAATTAGTGTATTTCTTCGGTTTTCGACAACAAACCTGTTTGTCTGCTAACCTCAGTGCTTCGTTTGGCAATGACCATGACCGACTTTCTGGTTCTTAGTGCTAATCGCAAAATTCTTGTTCCTACGCGTACCTTGTTTTATAGACTAACTTCCTGGGTTACCATGGCCCTGGAATTTGCATCTATCTTCGAGGCATTTGATTTGATCGTGATTTATTAATGAAAAATCCGCCCTCTTGTCTGCTAAAAATACATATATTGCGATCACCAATCTGTCTGCCGAGCGTAGGTATAATAGCGATAATTGCTAATGATTATTTTAAAGTCCATGGTCAATATTTGACCCTTTATCTTCTGCAACAGATTGACTTTGACCCCGCTATCAACATATTGATATCTCACTTTTCATTTGAAAGACATTAGTGTCAACTGTCTTCCTTATTTCTCTGCTTCCCGTTTCTAATAAACCGTTTTCATCCATTTTGCTTCCGTGCAATATCGTTGGTCCTACTTCTTTTGGTCCTTTGGTCCCTGTACTTCAGAAAAATGTAAAAAAATCATAATTTCTCCGCTTCAAGATTTTTGCCCTACTGGTTGACTTAAGAGATCCTTTGGTAACCTTATGACCATGTCTAAGTCTACTTTACCATCTTTGTATTGTCCATCTATTTATTGTGTTCGTATTGATGTAAAAGCTGTCGTTTCTACAGGTTCCTTGCTCCCCACATTGAGTCAGAACACGACGTTACTGTAAATGTATACAGTTAATTTGCAGTTTTATACTCTTTGCGATAACAGAAACACGTTTCTCAATTATTTTTTATCGATATGTAGCTGTACTCGTATTGCACGGATTTATTGGTAGTTACAATTATTTGAAGTTACACCGGAAACTCGGTTAGTTGTGATTGTAAGATTATGCTGAATTGTAGGATTTGAAGTGAGAAAATTATTTGTTTGATAAAAATTGAACGCGTAAGTCGTCTTTATAAATGTTTATATTTTTTTTTTAGTCTAAGAAAACTAATTTGTAATAAGATAGGAAACTAATTGAACCCGAATGAAGCAACTGCCCTATAGGTACCCTATTTCATCTCGTGGGTGTCGTAAAAGGCGACTAAGGGACGTACACACGGCTACACATCAAGCTATACATTTCCAGTTTACGCTGACTTCTCATTGTAAGGAAATCCTATACAATGCGAGATCAGATTATACTGGAAATGTATAGCTTGATCTGTAGCCGTGTGTACGTCCCTCCCCGTCTCTACTAGAGTAGAGAATGCGCAGCAGCGTTCTCTATGCATTTTAACATAACACTGCGATTGCCAACCCGCCTGCCAAGCGTGGCGATTATGTCAAACCCCCCCCTTTTGGTGGTGAGTGGACGTTTTTTGGTTGAAATTATGATGATGAATGATGAATAATTGTAAAAATGTTTCTGACAAAAAAAAACAGACAACATATAACCTCCCCTTTTTGGGAGTCGGTTAAAAATACGTACTTACTAATGTAAATTGATGTTTAGGTGTCCGCCCCACACTTCCTAGCCGATAACCTTATAAAGTACTATTACGTTGAAAACTAATATTAAATTATGCATATATTTGTTTATTTATTTAATTAATTTACGAGTTTTCTTAGTGTTTGTTTTTGTGTCGGTCAAGGATGGATGCGACGCGACTTATGACAAATAGCTTCTACCCGCGACCTCGTCCGTGTAATATTTCTTTTTTTAACATATAATATCCTAACTATTATTATTAATGCGAAAGTAAGTTTGTTTGTTTCTTACCTTTTCACGTCTAAACCACTGAACTGATCATCCTGAAATTTTGCATATATGTTGTCTGGTGTACAGAAACGGATATAGGGTACCTTTCATCCCAAAAAAAAAGTACTGTTCCCGAGGAAAACAACAATAACGTTCTTATGATAATAGATGGCGCCACGTGTCTTTCGAATCATAATTGAATGATATTATGGGATGTTTTTGATAGCACTTTAAATTTGATTAAAACAGCTATAAAGTTGTATATTAGCACTTTAAAATAATAATACATCTACAATTTAATATTATTACAACCCTTATACAGGGTCATTTTTAAAACGTCAATGACCTCTGAAGGGGTCATTGTACTCATCATTATGAACGACTTTTACTATGGGACAAAAACTGAAATCGCGAAAAAAAAACCAGCTGTTCTATTTTTTTTTCGCGATTTCAGGTTTGGTTGCTGTTTGTATATGTGAGTTTAAATGTTTGTAAACGCACCCACGATACAGGAGAAATTCCTAGTGTGGGGCAACGTTTTTTTAAAAAATAAATAATAATAATATAATTAGGTGTATGTATTATATTTATAGTTTTAATAGGTATATCTTTATGTATATCTTTATATTTAAATAATATTATTTTATTCCTCAATTTTCACTATTGCACCTACCACTGTTTGTCTCTGCATCGCCCAAAGGTTGCTTTGTCTCTGCATCGCCCAAAGGTTGACTGGTAGAAAATGCCTATGGCATTAAGTCCGCCTCTGTACATTTCTGTGCTTAAAGTATTAAATAATAATAATAAATGCAAAAATATTTTTTAAATCGACTGGTAAGTACTTTCTGAGGAAGCGCGTACAAACAAAAAAAAAACCGGCCAAATGCGTGTCGGACCACGCACAATGAAAGGTTCCGTTGGGATGAATTTATCCCAAAAACAAACTTAGCGTTGTAGTTGTTATATTTATGTTCTCATACATCGATATACGTGTCCAGCTGCAATTGTAAGTTCGTAAACGCGTTTTTATTTTTGTGTGATTTAACTACAAACTAACGATTTTCGGACTTTTTCCTTTACTTGTGCTGTGAGACCTTGCTTCTTGCCAAATTTCATGATTCTAGGTCAACGGGAAGTACCCAGGTCTGTCGAAGTACCCAGGTCAGGGATCACCAATTAGATTCATTGGGGGTCCGTTTATAAAAAATATAGGACTGTTTTTAAATAAATAAACCTGAATATTTTTTTATATACCTACTATTAAAGAAATATTATGTATTTCACAAAAATAAGTAGGTAATTAATATTAATGTACTTATTATTATTTTGTTGTTGTTCTTGTCTGGAGTAAAGTTGGTGCAAGCTAAAAGTCAAAAATTTAATTTAAATATTCTTGGATAAAGTTTTAGTTCTACAGGGTGTTAAAGAATCTGCGTGCCAATAGTTTAGGGGTAGGTTCAGTACCTATACAGGTACCCAGAAAAAAAAAACAAAAAAATATTGCAAGATCAACCTAATTTAGTAACTTAAAATAGCAATCGTTTAGAATTAAAATTATTTTATTTGACGGTCCTAAGCTCGTTAAAGTACGAAGAGACTTATTTTTTATTATTTTAAATATTTAATTAAGTTTCATTAAAATCGAAAAACAAGGGCTTGAAAGTTTTTTTTAAATGCCGTACGTCGTAAACGCTCTTAATAGATAAGGGTTAGGCCTATAGGTATTATTTGAAGGATGCAGTAATCCATCTGTTTTCTTTTCTTGTGTATTGAAACTATTGATTTTCCTTGTTTATGCAGATCTTCTTACCAAGTGTCCAAAGTTCTTGGTAAAAGCAGATATGAGAATTTTGTGTTCAAGTAAACAAAGATAAATGTACCACGTCTTAATATTGACCGATTAGCTCCAGAAACAGCGTATCTTGCGGTCAGGGCCGTAGGTGATAATTCGAGCTGTACGATGGTTATTCCGTCCGTCCGTGTGGTGCCGGACGTAAACAATATCACTAAACACATTTCTTCCCGTGGGTGTCGTAAATGGCGACTAAGGGACTAATTACTAGAGAATGGGCAGCAGCATTCTCTATGCATTTTAACACCATACTGCAAATGCCAACCCGCCTGCCAAGCGTGGCGATTATGGCAAACCCCCCCTTCGGGGGAGGCTTATATATATTTATTTATTTCAGATCATGATCCATAGGTTGTTAGTAAAGGTCTTAACCTAATGTTATTAAAAAAAAAAAAAAAAACCACAGTGACACTATATACAAAATTGAAACGACTGACACCTACGTGTGCAGCCGTATCCAGCGAGCCAGCATGGGGCTGTCCCACCTATCACACAATACACTCAGGATGCTGTGGGAGCTAGCACGTATTCTACCGAGAATAGGGGCACACCGTTTCCGTATAATGGCATGAAAACCATCGACCCTGGCCTCGGCAAACATCCCGGAAGCGCTACAAAAGCGTGGTAGACCCAACAGCATCTTGAATACATTGTTATACTGGACACGCAGCGCGTTGTATGCCCTCAGCGTATACCTGACCCACAGACTGCACGTGTAAAAAGACAACCGTTAAAGACCCTCCGACGCACCAGTGCGTCAGTCGTCTCCAACGTCAAGTCCCACCGACAGCCCAAACAGCTTAAACAAAGGCCGCCTTATTACAAAACAAGTTTTATATTTTGACATGGCTTAAATGGAGCCAGTTTTTGTAATAAGAACGTAACTGTGATTGAAATACCGTTCTTTATACAAAACTGAAAACTTAGTTCGGTACTAAGTTGTCAGTTTTTTGTTTAGGAACATTACCATAGTCGGAATAAAGTTCGAAATTCAATAATGGCTCCATGTTTTAAACCTGGGTCTGAAGATAAACCTTGTTTTGGAATAATGGGGAAGATGTTTATGCTCCTAATGTAAACAAAGAAAGTCTCAAGTGATTTCTAAGAGCATAAACATTTACCCCCTTATTCCAAAACAAGGTTTATCTTCAGACCCAGGTTTAAAACATGGAGCCATTATTGAATTTCGAACTTTATTCCGACTATGGTAATGTTCCTAAACAAAAAACTGACAACTTAGTACCGAACTAAGTTTTCAGTTTTGTATAAAGAACGGTATTTCAATCACAGTTACGTTCTTATTACAAAAACTGGCTCCATGGTTTAAGTCATGTCAAAATATAAATCTTGTTTTGTAATAAGGCGGCCTTTGTTAAGCTGTTTGGGCCGCGCGTCGGTGGGACTTGACGTTGGGGACGACTGACGCACTGGTGCGTCCGTGGACCTTTAACGGATATCAGATATTATCCACTAACGGTATTTTAGATTTCAGCAGTGGACGTCTTTCGGCTGAAATGATGATGATGTTTATTCTATTATTTTCTTTCAGTATAGTTTCTTGGTCTTCTTTTGATAATTCGCGGTCTGCATCATCAGCATCTTCCCAACTATGTTGGGTCGGCTTTCAGTCTTATCGGATGAAGCTGAATGTATTTAACATCACTCATTAGAGGTAAGGCGAGCACGAGATCAGCTCAAGATAGCCTGCAAGACGCTCCGTGGCACTATTGACGCACCTGACCTGCATGCTGTGCTGACTCGTTTCTTTGTCCCAGACAATTACTGCCGTGGCAGAAACCACAGGCTGTTTGCTGTGCCTCCATGTCGCACCGTTTCGCGTGCTAAGTCCCCAGTACCTCGCACTCTGGTCGCACTTAATGATCTCTTGGATTCTAACCCAACAAACGATCTGTTTGCGGATGAATGGACGAAGATTTTATTGGCATGCCTGAGATACTGTGAGAGGGATTCATGAAAGTATTGTTTTTTTTTTTTTGTTGTTTTTATATAAGTACTTTTTGTTTTTTTTTATGTTATAATGCTTTTTATGTTTTTAACAGAATTTTAAAAATTTATATTTTCGTTTCTGTGTATGTGACTTTAATTAACGTAATTGGTTTAACCGTGTCAATTAAAGTTAAAATAAATAAATAAAAAAATAAACATAGAGCGACTGCCTATCTGACCTCCACAACCCAGTTACTGGGTAACACGATACCCATTGATAAGACTGGTTATCAGGCTTTCCGGCTTTGATGACCCGCAACGACTGTCAAAGATCCAATAACAGCTGAGACCGATGGCTTAACAGGCTTACCGAGGCACGGAGGGGTCTTGGTATGTAAACCGCTTTCTGCATCATCATATCAGCCTGGAATCACCCACTGCTGGGCAATGGCTCGTTCCCTTTCTGCCATACATCCCGGTTCTGCACGGTCTCCCGCAATTATGGTGATATCGTCCGTCGGCCCGACTTAGTCAAGTTGGTTAATTTTGAGACGTCAATCTTGTAGCTATGAATAGTTATATGTCAACATGACGCATCAATTTGACTATTACTGACTGTATGACTTTTAAATATAATTCTGTGATAGCGGCCTTACGTTGCACACTTTGTACATCACCCTTTTTAGGGTTCCGTATCCGTATCCGAAGGGTGCCAAACGGAACCCTATTACTAAGCCTCCGCTGTGTGTCCGTCCGTCTGTTTGTCCGCGGGCTGTATCGCATGAATCGTAATAGGTATACAGTTGAAATTTTCACAGATTGTGTATTTCTATTGCCGCTATAGCTACAAATAATAAAAATGTAATAAAGTTAATAATTAAAGGGGGTCTCATACAAGAAACGTGTTTTTTCAGGAGTTATTTTTGCTCGATCTTAATACGGTACGTAACCCTTCGTGTGCAAGTCCGACTCGCACTTAGCCTGTTTTTAATTATACATAAGACGTATTTTTCTTAAGGACCTCAAACTTTATTCCAAAAAAATAATCATATCGTAGACTGACTCCCAAGGATACGACCATATTCAGACAAAGATTATGATACGCGTGACTTTAAATTAATCATATCGTAGACTGACTCCCAAGGATACGACCATATTCAGACAAAGATTATGATACCCGTGACTTTAAATTATTTATGACTAAGATCTAGACAACATTATTTATGGAGCTAGATTGCCTCAGCGTTGTCCTTGCTCCTTAGACAAGATTTAAGGTATTTGACCTCCCATCACTTTTGTTGTGCGTATAAAACTTATAAATATTCGAGTTATTTTGGGGTCTTTATTGCCTTTACCTTTTTTTGTACTTTTTGCGGTAAACTTAATCTTTTCCTTGTTTTTTGAAAAAGTACAAAAAAGGGTACAATTTATATCTCAAAATAACTCTCAAGCTTAAAAAAAGCATTAACTCCTCGGAGCATAGGAAATTTTTGAGTTAAGGGGGAGTAACGTGTACTATACATACATAAAACATAGACTTATCAATAAATATTTATACAATAATAATCGTGTATGCTAAGAAATAAAATGATGCAGACGTAGAAGTAAAAGTACTTGGCTGAATTTTTTTTAAAATTGTACTTCTTTTGATTTAAATGTAATAAAATAATCACGAAAATGCGAAATGCGACGTTGCCAGCTCGCTAGGGATGAACGATTTTAAGGCATCCACAGGATAGCCCGGTTAAGCACCCGTGTTAGTCTCGGTCCCGTGGGAATATCGGGATAAAAATTAGCCTATATGTTAATCCAGGGTGTCTGCTACCTCCCAGCGGCGAGGTGTCAATTTTTGTATGATAGAAGCCGAATTTAAGTTACTTTCTTATCAGTAAAGTAAAAATTAATTAATTTACTTAAAAGTAAGTCTTTCCTTTACTGAATTTAACACCATCTATCGTCAAGTAGCAGAACCAAAAAGACGCATCACTACACAGACAAAACTTTCTTGTTTGTTATTTCAATTAAGGCGTTTTTGATGTTTGAATGTTATGGTGAATTATATAGCCCTAATAGGTAGGTAATAGGTAATACGGGCTGGTGTCCGCAACTCCACGTCAATGCGCGTATTTTGCGTACGGGTGGGAAAATCGATTATTCGATCCACCCCAGCTCCTCAAGGAAGGCCAGCAACGCCTTGGTGTTACTGACAATCTCACGTAGGATACCTGGGTTACCGAAGTACTTTGCCCTGTATGTGGCGACCACCGGGCAGTTTAACAGCACATGAGCTGCTGTCTCGTCGTCCTCCATGCATGCCCTGCACAACGGACTGTCTGTGACTCCTATGACAAAGAGGTGTTTATTAAATGACCCATGGCCAGTTATAGCCGCTGTAACTGTACGCAGCTGTTGTTCAGTTAGTTGTAGAACCCGTTTCGTGAGGCCGCCGTCGATAGTAGGGAGTGCCTCCTTCGCCTGCCTGCGCTCACTTTGGTCCAACCATAGTTTGTGATGTTGGTCCCTGGTTCGTTTCCTTACCAGAGTGCGTAGATAACCGAAGGGGAGTGGCGCGATGGGTTCAGGTCCCACTGGTGCCATGCTAGACCCTCTTCGGGCCAGTTCGTCGGCTGCATCGTTACCTAGCGAGCCGCTGTGTCCTTTAATCCATTGAATGGTTATATTATTGAGGCAACCCACCTGGTTGAGGCGCTGGTGGCACTCGTATATCAGCCCAGAGTCAACTGTATGACTATTTAGCGCTTGCAAAACAGCCATGCTGTCTGAGAGTATGCGTATCGAGTGGTCCTTAACCTTCCTGGCCATGATCGCTGAAGCGGCAAGAGAAATACCCATGCATTCGGCCTGGAACACTGTGTTATGGACTCCCAATGGTGTGGCTATGTGCATGTTGAATTCCTCCGAGAAGATTCCAGCACCTGTGCCACTACCTGTTTTGGATCCATCCGTGAAGATGCGCAGCTCTGCGGGGCGCAACCCCTCGCATCGGCGATCCTCATATATATAGCCCTATTGACTGTGCCATTTTTCAATAGCGGTAGAATTGTTGATGCGAACTTCCGAAGGGAAGCCGGTAGGAATCGTGTTATATGGTGCTTTCGCCACTGCTACCTCCATACAAAATTTTATCAAAATTGGTCCAGCCGTTTGAGCGTGAAGAAGTAACAAACTCACACACACACACACTCACTCATTCACTCACTCACTCACTCATTCACAAACTTTCGCCTTTTTATTATTTAGTCTGATTCATTGCCCAATCACCTTCTTTCTTAGTGTTAGACTAATATTATTTTCAGTAACAGCTCGGAGTCTGGATTTGTGCTGGGTAAATGGCAATAGGCTCGCCCCTATTAAATGGGACGTAAACATAACTGGCGAAATGTAGGTGTACTATAGGTACAGTTCTGCCCAACCCTCCCGTTCCCAACCCGGGGAAACAAGATGTGATGTTATTATAATTATTTTATTTTTAGTAGGTGCAAGCGCATGATGACCGAAAAAATACTTATCTATATATATATCTTGGAAATAACCTAATTGTAAAAAAAACTCGTTTGTATCCTACATATAACGCACAATAGGGCCTGAGATTATTTATAAATGATTTTGAAGTGACCTCTACCTTTTTACCTTCGGTCCATGACGGTTTGGATACCGGTTCAGACAATTTGGGTTTCTGACGTACCTACACAATGTAGTTAAAATTTTTAGAGGGTAGAGAACGGTCCCTTCAACTCCTTGGTCAGATTTAGATTTATTTATTTAACTACAATGTAGGTACAGGTATAAGATTGTACATCACTAAGAATTTCCGCTACATTCTACCCTACGGCATGCAAAGTCATACAAACTACAAGGTATAATTTTATATTTTGTATGCGTAATGCATACAAACGTAATACCTAAATAATTTTTAAATCAAACATATTCTTAAGGTAATGTGTCTTTATTCCGATTGGAATACAGAATATCTAGTTCCCAAATGTATATTTTGAACGGACACTGATTTAAACAAAAGTTATGACAAAAGTTATGAGAAAAAGTTTTCTATACTCGTAGAAATTTTAAATTCCTCATTAATATCTCGTCTTTATATCATTGTCCTTTGAATATGTTTGATTTACAAATTATTTTGGGATTACGTTTGTATGAACTACGCATCCATCCTCTATGTATATATTAAGGGATATAAATTAACAATTAATAATGTATTATTAATAATCTACTCCGAAGCGATAATCCGAAGTATCGGCCGAGTCTTCGGCCTATACTTCGGATTATCGCTTCGGGGTAGCGGTAGACCCGCTTATCTCAGCATCGTCAGCAAATGACCAGGATGTGCTGCGATATATCCCGGCTGTCATTCGTAGATAATGACAATCGTTACGGGTCGTCTGTCAACCAGTCTTACCAAGGGGTATCGTGTTACCCAGTAACTGGGTTGTGGAGCTCCGAAAGGAAGTCGCTCCGTGTAAAATACTGGTATTCAGCTGCATCTGGGTAGACTGGAAGCCGACCCCAACATTAATTGGGAAAAGGCGGGCAGATGATCGTCACTCATAAAGGCAGCATTGCTGTGTTTCCGTTTTAAGTGTGATTCTTTCATCAAAATATCATTTCAGGCACCAATCTACTTGGTCTTCACATGATTTGACCAAGATTATGTCTGGACTTTAAAAGAGACTGTGACCTCTGAGTTTGTTTCGGCCTTTCTTCTCAGAGTAGTCAGTTACGAAACGCCGACCTCATCTAGTTTTTTTTAAAAATATGTTTGACGTGTAAAAGTGTTTGTACAAACCTACTTACAGAAAAAAAATCATTTAAGAGTCATCATCATTATTTCAGCCGAAAGACGTCCACTGCTAGACATAGGCCCCCCCCAAAAGGAACCCCCCTCGGGTTGCCATAATCGCCACGCTTGGCTGACGGGTTGGCGATCGCAGTATGGTGTTAAAATGCATAGAGAACGCTGCTGCCCATTCTCTAGTAAGGCCCTTCGTCGCCTTTTTATGTTTTTTTTGATGATCGTCACTCATAAAGACAGCATTGATGTGTTTCCGTTTTAAGAGTAATCATCATCATTTCAGCCGAAAGACGTCCATTGCTGGACATAGGCCTCCCCCAAAAGGAACCCCCCTCGGCTTGCCATAATCGCCACGCTTGGCAGACGGGTTGGCGATCGCAGTATGGTGTTAAAATGCATAGAGGACGATGCTGCCCATTCTCTAGTAAGGCCCTTCGTCGCCTTTTACTTTTTTTTTTGATGATCGTCACTCATAAAGGCAGTATTGATGTGTTTCCGTTTTAAGAGTAATCATCATCATTTCAGCCGAAAGACGTCCACTGCTGGACATAGGCCTCCCCCAAAAGGAACCCCCCTCGGGTTGCCATAATCGACACGCTTGGCAGACGGGTTGGCGATCGCAGTATGGTGTTAAAATGCGGAGAACGCTGCTGCCCATTCTCTAGAAGTCCCTTAGTCGCCTTTTACGACACCCACGGGAAGATTTTATTTTTTATTTATTTAATTAACATATATACAAAGAACACAGGATTACATAATAGATAGCAACCAAAAACCATTACCGTCTTATTACAAAAAAGTGCTTAAGTACTGTTTTATACCAAGACCACAAGGTCTAGGATTGTTACGGTATTCAAGTTAATATCAGGCTCAAAACGTGTTCTTATTACAGAACGAAGACTTTTTGAGGATCAGTTAGTACCAAAGATGATTCATGGTTCCACAGATAAGAAACAAAAATGGCATTCTTTCATTCGTTCATTCTGCATCTATTTGAAGCAACGTTTCGTTTCTCTAAATATTGATATTATAATAACATTTGAAATGCATAAATAATTATTAATCAATACAAAAATATGTCATAAATCGTTCTTTGTTTAGGTTACAATATATTGAACAAGCACTACTTGTACTTTTGACGTGCTTTTTATAATCAAGTTATCATATTTTTTAACACCTCTAGCGTGAAGTGGAGTGAATTACATAGGTACGGCGCGGCACTCGTAATTTGAGACGAATGTTTATGTTGTGTCCGTCCATAAATAATAAATCTTAGTATTAGGTACTGTTGATAATATGTGGTTTGTTCGTGAGTTGTGTCTGGTTAAACCGTTAAAGATAAACTTAGTAAAACCCTAAGACTACCCACTGACCAAAACATGGATTTTTAATTAATATTAGGTAAGCAATGCTTTGTATCATCTTATTTCGACTGCCTAACGCGAATGTTCATATTATTATAGGAAATATTACGTCGTACTACGTATGACGATGTCTGTAAGATCGCGGAGACGTCTCCAGCATAATTATCCGAATCTTCCAAATCCATCAAGTTGATTTGTAAATAAAAAGCCACACAATAACAATAAACGCTAACCTCAAATAAATTAGTACCGAAGTTAGCCCATAGAAAAACTAGGGGTCTCGGCGGACTATCTTTAGTACCATAGCTAGTTCATGAACTAGTGATAAACTTAATTTTATAATAACGTTTTATTTAGTCATGGTGGCAAACCTAGTAATTATCCTAGTACTAAATTTAGATCGTGTTTTGGAATAAGACGGTTTAGGTTTAAACTTTGCTATCATGAGTCTATCTCTCTAGAAGTCCCTTAGTCGCCTTTTACGACACCCACGGGAAGATTTTATTTTTTATTTATTTAATTAACATATATACAAAGAACACAGGATTACATAATAGATAGCAACCAAAAACCATTAAGGTTTAAACTTTGCTATCATGAGTCTATCTCATTATCAAACTATACAATTAATAAAATCTTTAGGTCATTAAGTGATTACAATCAAATGAAATGGAAATAGGATGGTGCTATTCGTTACGTCCAGAACCACATGGTACCGGTTTTAAGATTATGGTTGAATTAAAACGGAATGGTTGAATTAAAACGGAATGGTTGAATTAAAACGGAAATCCCCTTGAAGTTGATTAACGTTCTATCGAAAATGAAACAGAAAACCCATGTTATAACTCAGTTGCAATACTGTTTATATTCTTCACTTTAATATTTTGCAAACTATCTCTCGTTCGCACTACCATTTTCTTCAAACAGAGCCCAATCCTTTCAGACTATAAGCCATTAGGGTTCAAATACTCTAAGTTGTTTGCCTGTCTCCAAAAGTTGAAATACAGCAGTTTGTATGCAAGTGACATCACTGGCAGGTATTAATGTTATATTTAATTGCGGTACATATAATGGTGAATCGATTGTTCGCTTATTGACAGCTGAAGGTTGTCGTTGATCTTCCTAGTGCAAATTGTATGACAAAATGTTTTGTGGGATTTTATTCAAAGGGCCTCATCCTTTTGGGGGAGGCCTATGTCCAGCAGTGGACGTCTTTCGGCTGAAATGATGATGATGATATTGAATAAAATCCCACAAAACATTTTGTCATACAATTTGCACTAGGAAGATCAATGACAACCTTCAGCTGGGTTGCTATAATCGCCACGCTTGGCAGACGGGTTGTCGATCGCATTATGGTGTTCAAATTCATAGAGAATGCTGCTGCCCATTCTCTAGTAAGTCCCTTAGTCGCCTTTTACGACACTTACGGGAAGAAATAGGATGGTGCTATTCTTTACGTCCGGCACGACACGGAATCAATCAATGTAAAAATCCCTTATTCATGTGCTGAGGAGAGAGGAAACGCATGTGTATTAAAGAGTGATGTATATAAATGTTGATGAATGGAGAGGGAGAGGGAGGCTAAAGAAAATATGGAGGGATTGTGTGAGAAATGTTATCCAACACCAAAATTAAAAATAATGAAAAATAGCCCCAATTAGAGAATCGCCACAATTTATAACAAATTACCAGATTACGTTAAAAATGACGAGAATAAAAATACATTCTATACTAAACTAAGATCGCTTCTAGTATAAAAACGTTATTACACAGTAGACCAATTCGCGACGGATAAAACTATGTAGAAGTAGGTACCTACTCAATTTTTGCAAAATCCGGTCTGATCAAAACATAATCTAATAAATACTGTTTATTCCAGTGACAATTAGCATAATCAGCCTATAATGTTCCCACTGCTGGAACACAGGCCTCTTCTCTTGAGAGGGAGTGGGCTGTAATCTACCACGCGGGCCCAGTGCGGGTTGTCACATGTCTCTGAATTGTTGGTTCTAGGACATGCCGGTTTCCTCGCGATGTTTTTCTTCACCGTTTTGAGAGCAGTTGTGATTAAATTATTTACACAAAGTAAAGCGCCTGCCTGGGTTCGAACCCACGACCTATGACTCGTAAGTCGGGGCCGTTACCACTGGGCCACCACTGCTCTCAGTCTCTGCAGTGACAATTAATTTATTTTATTTTGTATTGTATAATGATTAATGACATACTTACCATAATTCAATGTAATGGCTTCTAGAGACCGGCGCGACACGCCACGCGACACCGCGGTTGACTTTGTTGTCATCACTGGTTGTCATTTTGGGTTTGCCAGTACCACTACCACAACAACAACAGATTAGATACATAGACATTTTATTCTAGTAAACGCAATGTAAATTGTCTTTGGTCCCTGGCCCTGACTTCAACCAATCGCAACCAATGTAAATGATTGTCAAAAATATTTTGTGTATTGGATACGAGGGTTTTGGCTACTTTGTATGTGTGTATTATACTTGTGTAGATTTGTTGAAATGTGCGTTTTGTTTGTGCAGAATAAACTATTTTTCTTTCTTTCTTTCTAAAGGCCTACCAAAATTGATGTTATGTACCTACCCTACCAATTAATGTAACTCAACAGCAAACCAACATTATGTTTTGCAGTGCCTTGCAGGGTTCATGTACTAAAGCCGACAGTAATTTATTGTAAAATATGTGATGTTCGTGAGAGCAAATAAATAAAAGAGAAGAGATTGATAGCGTGACGGCTTACAGGAGAGAATGGAAGAAGAAAACGTGTTGTGCCGACCACAAGTTATAAGAAACAAGGGCGGGAAGACGATGGTGAAAAATCACTTATTCAAATTACCAGCCTATGTATGTTCACCGATCTCTCCGAAACAATTGTTTGAAAGGGTATGCTCCCGAGGTGGTCCCATTGCCACCAAATCTGAATCTGATGAGGGGGTCCCATAGAATTCGACGAAAATTCTCAAATTTTATAGGCACCCCTATAATTTTGGGTTTTTTTATAGTCACTCGAGCAGTTGTACCCGGAAAGCACCATTTGGTGAAGTGGAACTGATGAGAAAGACCACTGATGGCCACCGGAGCTACTTAAAAATAAGTATTTCACGGTTTCGATTCGATTAGGCACTTTATTATGGTTGCTAAGCAATTTATGCTCGTCACAATCCATATTGTGAAGTCATCATCAGTTCCAGTTCTCCTGGTTCTTACAAGAAGTGGTCCTCAACAATTCTCGCCCCTGCATCGGGAAAAGCAATATTTTGTAAAAGGTGATGAGCAGTTGACATTAGGCTTTTGTAACTTAGATAAACTAAAAACTGACCCACTAAAAAATAAAAAGCTTTTCCCTGCAGGCCAGGGTATTGTCCTACTGCAGGCCTTTGCCAAGCAGTGGGACAATCATAGGCTGGTGTTATTATTTAATTAAACATTATCTTCCTCGTAAATAATTAATATATCATCGAGGTGCGGTGCAGGAGGCGCAACACTTCCTTGAAATCTCGCCCAACCTAGATACCTATAATATACATTATATGAGCTTAGCAGCCTACTGTTCTGTTGGCTACTACACAATAACAATAATATTGTAAATACACATAAATTAATGATTTTAACCGTGTTGTGGATTATTTAAAAAAAAACTCCATTCATTTTCAATTAAATGCATCAAACACACCCGGTTACTAGGTGGAATATAATATTTGTATTCCCTTTAATTCCCTTACCAACAATTGCCTTAAAGTTAAGGGAGTTTAGAAACGGTCTATGATCGGGCATCCTAAAACAAAGCAATGTCTTTGTTTATCATTAGCTCTAGAGAAATCTGCCAATGTAGCAATTATTTCAACATGTGGAACTTCAGGGACCGGTGGAACCATGATATTTTCTTGTTGTTGTTGACCGTTGTCGTCGATGTTGTTGGACCGCCTAGGTACTGGAGATTGCGCTCTGTCAGCTTTTTATAAACTTTTTTATGAACGGCCAAATTACATAAGACAGTCCCTCAAAACGCCCGCTCTTCACCATTTCTTAGTTGAATCCATGGAGAAAGTTTTCAGTTTGCTGGTTTGTACCATGCCCTTAAGGCGCAAACACAAGAGGCAAATGATAAAAGTAGGCTTGTCTTGAATCAAAAAAATTGCCAAATCTATATAGTTTGTGGTAGCGGAAAAAATATAATTATGTTATTCTTGAATATATTTCTCAGAACTTGGTTGTTACCAAAACACGTTTAGAAAAAAATCTCGATACAAATTAACGGTAAACTAACCCTTTACTTTGAGTTTCAATCCAAAATATCTGTATTAAATATCAACGTACGGTTGGTATTCAATTAATAACAAGAACGTCTTATTTGTATGCAGAACTTGGTTGTTTTTTATTTTCGATTACTCAACAAATTTTTGAGAAAATAAATAATTGCTTCTTATTTGGCAATAAATTTACAAGCGTTGTGTCATCGCGCTTCTCTTTCTTTTGTATGCAGTCTGACAGTGACAGCGGTTTACCGGTTGTCAGGGTCTTAAATTTTTTAATGATTTATTTCTGTAAGTAGGTTTGTACAAACACTTTTACACGTCAATCAAATTTTAAAAACTAGATGAGGTCGGCGCTTCCTATCTGACTACTCTTAGAAGAAAGGCCGAAACAAACTCAGAGGTCACAGTCTCTTTTAGAGTCCAGACATAATCTTGGTCAGATCATGAGGTCGGTCCTCAGTTCCGCGTTCGACATGAACAGGTCATCTGTCACCTAATGAATACCACTACACTTTATTCCGCAGATAGACAGTGAATTATCACAACAAAGTGACTTAATTATTATTTTAACCTTTTGAAACAATAGACTGTATTATTACACGGACACAATAGAACATATTATTAAAAGACTAACATAAAAATACACAGTAATACCATTCTCAGTTACATTCAGTGACATCTTACTGACAGTACATAATTAGTAGGTAATTAAATAATTTAAACGTTTTTAAGTATTGTTTTTGTTTGGTTTTAATTTGTTAAATAACAGTTTAAGTTTGCGTGTTTACTCGTTATTACTTATTATGTAGGATTTCTTTTGTTTTGAGATGATTCGTTTTTTAATGATATTACATTAATTAAAATTGTATCTTTCTTTCTGAAGATACAGTAATTAATACAGATACTAAGATGGTTTGGTCATGTTGAGAGGATGAATGAAAGGTAACAAATAAAAGGTGGACGCCTATTGCTGATGTTCTTCAGAAATGTTAGCTGCGTAATACTAGCACCAGCGTTTTTTTTTTGGGTTGGAAATTATCAAATAACTTCTCCCGCTCAGGGGGCCTATTACGAACTTTAAAAAAACCAGGCAAGTTAGATTTCGTATTATGACATTCCTAATTCCAACCGACTTCACGCTGGGTAGTTTGTCTGTGGCTGGCTTGAAATTGTCTGACATATCGTTCAGAAACACAATTAAATATTTATCGGTAAGTTACGGTTTTATTTAAGTCACGTATTTTATGATAAAAATAATAAATATATATTAATCTAGTATAAAAGTAGGTGAAAATATGAAAGCAATGTCTATTGTGCTTTAAAATTAATTCATTATATTATTTTCTGTGTTTGTAAATTGTAACGCGTGATAAAGTTTCCGAACGTATTCCACTTGAAGGTCAGCGGGTAATTCAACCACTTCATTGTTTTTGTTTCACAAACTAATAGGAACAATATCGTATTGTTTGTTTATTTCCATTCGCAAGATTGGTCAGTGGGTCGTCTTAGGTTTTAAGTCTGGGTATAAATAAATATTTGGCGTACCTAGCTGTTATTGAGTGTTTTTAATTAAAAAGTAATCAGTTTTTAACATGTTATAGGTAATAAAGTAAAGTTCATAATTATGATATGTGTAGACCTTAGTCTAAAATCTCAAATCCGTGGATTTTGTAGGCCCCTACATGTGAGGTGTCAGCTCCTCACAAAGATTCAGTACCTAGTCTTTGTTAAGTCGGTATTGTTGAATAAATTGCACATCGTTTATGTCGAACGCATTATATTGATCACGAAGTCGTCTTCTTTTGTTCACTGTTTTGATGAGGAAAGTCACTTTCCAGGAACTCAAACAGTACCTACATATTCGTCAGTTATATTTTCTATTTTTATTTACCTTTATATACTCGAATTTTTTCGCCAATACCCAAAACAATTCAATAAAAGCTCATCTGAAGCAGCGTAAATTGAATGGATTGTGAGGATACTTTTTGACAGTTCTAATACGAAAAGAAATGTCAAACGAACGTTCGTAATACGGTTTTGCCCGGCAATTGTCGGGCAGAAGTCGGCCAGGGTGTCATGTGACCGCTGACTGGCTTGTTTGACGAGTTCATAATACGAAATTGCAAGACAGTTCTGTTTACGCCGTAAACTGCCTGGAAATAAGGGTTCATAATAAGGCCCCTGGGCGGAGCGGGAGGGCTTGTCAGATTTTTACTGACTAAAACCCACCTGTGTTACTTCCGTTGCCTGTGTGCCAGGGCCACGATATCCCTTTCGGACAAACTCGCAACCCTGGCAGGCATTGGCCCTAATGGACCCCGTCAATCCGCGCTGCTCACAACCGGCGTGCGTGTATGACCAGATGTATTGAACGTAAATGAAGCACAAAGAGTATATGTAAGGATCGTAGCAGGTGGTGTTCTGTAGTTTCTGCCTACCTCCATGGGATGAAGGTGTGAGTTTATGTATGTATGTTTCTGAAGATCTGCTTAGATCTGTACAATTCCGGTTTGGAGGACCAAAATGAGCTTTTCTTTCGGACTTCAAGAAGCGCCGTATAGGTTCTTAAAGGCTAAGACTGCCTCTGAGTCTGATTTTATGCCGTCTTTCCTTCGATGCTTTATTTTCTTCAAAGTTCTTGTTTCGGGCTTTTATATTGTCTGTGGTCAGTAAAGGTTGTATTTTGAGAACGTCTAGCTTTTTTGGGTTACGGAATTAAATATTTTTTTAATTCTGTTAATAGGATTTATCGGAAACACTTTTCGTCTTATCGTCATATAAAAAATAAAACAAAATAAGCAAGATGACGTGTAGATTAGTGTCTGAAATGGTTAGGTACTATTATATTATACCTTATTACCACATTGCCACATTGACACTTGTCAGCTGAGTGCAAAAGATTATCTCAGTGGTCGGAAAATACTCCTAGTAATAAAGTTGACTTGATGTTGTGTAAAAGAATTGATATAAAGAAAATATACGTTTCTTTATTCTCCCCGATCAACATCAACGTTCCCCACGTGCTTTACAAATGACATAATTATCCAATTGTTTATGACTGTATGCTAAAACAGTAGATACCTGAGCGGCATACGTTCATTGATTATCTCTTTTACATAATAGGTTATGTTGGTATGCGTAACATGTTATATTGTAATCTTGGGTCTTTACCGGGACTTGTCCGGTATAATAGAAAAGCTTTGTAAACAGCATGGGACATAAACTTTATCTTTACTACATACATACTTAAACATTCAAACAAACTGAAAAGTCAGCGTCAATTATCCGCCATATTGCATTAATTGTGACGTCAAATTGATTCCGAATTAAGACCAGGGACCATTTTGGTTACCCATTAAAAGGGTTTTCGATAGGGTTTTTCTAAAATGGTAACCAAAATGGTCCCTGGGTCGAATAGAGATACAATTTGTCATGCTACGCGTGCTGGGCGGATATCGAAATAACATAATATTATAATTTTTTCATGTTACTGGGTTTCAAGTAGGTATAGGGTTACATGATAACCCATTGAATGGTTATCATGTAACCCTTTCACTGGGGTTGCAAGTATAAAACCCATTCACTGGGCTATTATATAACCCTTTCAATGGGTTTCTAGTATAAAACCCTTTCAATGGGTTTCATCATGATAAAGGTAACCCATTGAATGGGTTACCCCTTCGAAAGGCTTAACTCTTAACCGGGGTTGTACGGTCCCTGATTAAGACTAATTCGAACTCTAAGCATTGCGCTAGCAGAACACATGTTTGGGTCACCAAGATACAGGCTATGCCTAGTTTGGGACTCACAGTAAGACTTCTGTTAGTTAGAATTTCATACCATGACCTACTTGTTAATCAAAACAAAAGAGAAATCACGACACGCCGTTGGCCCCGGGTGTTATTCGTAGATGTTTGACAGTCGTTACGGCTTGTCAGATGCCCAAAAGTCTGAAAACCAGTCTTACCGTGTTACCCAGTAACTCCTGCCAGGGTTGCGAGTTTGTCCGAAAGGGATATCGTGGCCCTGGCACACAGGCAACGGAAGGAACACGGGTGAGTTTTAGTCAGTAAAAGTCTGACACGCCCTCCCGCTCATTTTTATTATAATTTCAGACAACAGTGATCCATTACATTTATATTGTTAGTATTAACTTAAAAAACTATGTTAGTACCTAATAACTAAGAGAGACTTAGTCCTCTGGGTGAGGCTCCACACCAGTGGGCTGTCAAACTTATTGCCTATTACATTCAGGATGCTGTTACTGCTCCCACGCAATCTGCTTAGCAATGAAGCTGTCTTTTTGCGCCAGGTGGCATCAAAGCCGTCTGTGCGCGACTCAGCGAACATTGTTGACGCACTGCAGAAGCGTGGCAGACGTAACAGCGCCCTGTAGGCATTGTTAAACTGGATGCGCAGAGAATTTTAAGGCCTTTGGGTATATCTGAACCACAGGCTACAGGACAGGGGGGGGGGGGTTGCCATAATCGCCACGCCTGTCAGGCGGGTTGGCGATCGCAGTATGGGGTCAAAATGCATAGAGAAAGCTGCTGCCCATTCTCTAGTAAGTCCCTTAGTCGCCTTTTCGACACCCACGGGAAGAAATAGGGGAGTGCTATTCTTTATATAGACATCCAGATAGACAGTTGCTACATGTAAAATACTGGTATTTAGCTGCATCCGGTTAGACTGGAAGCTGACCCCAACAAAGGAACTTGGGAAAAGGCGGGCAGATTGTTATCTTTGACGTTTGTGAAGTTAAAGAAATTAATTTGAAAATTTATTTGCATTAAACCAATTACAAACACTTTTAAATTGACAAGGAGACGGTCAATAGAAAGATGAAAGCTAGTTGCCCATTCCAAATCGTAGTACTCGTAGGTTCCTATGGAGAAAACGGGTAAGAAACTCCAAGGACATTCTTTTGGATCAAAATATTGGTCTCATTTTGCCGATAAGGGTTTTAATGGTGTGAGTGATCAAAAGGCAAATGAAAGAACGTGTTCACGGTTGAAGGTTTACTAAACGACTGATGTTGTATTAACTTAGAGGACTTAGAATTAAAGCATCATTAATACATATACAAAGATAAAGTAGTTTATGCCGTACGAGGTCTAAATATATCCCAAACATACGTAGCCTGAGGGATTCATACCATCTTCTCTTGGTTTTGCCACTGAGAAACTAGATAGTTATTGTAGAAATATCTATACGCCATGAAGCGATAGGTAGTTCCGTGTCGCTGTCTTTCTACCATAAGTCGATACTCAATACGTCTTTAGTAATATTACTTAAGTACTAAGTGGGTCGAGCCGCATGTTTGCTAACCTATTACATTAAAAAAAAAAACCGGTCAAGAGCGAGTCGGACTCGCGATGTTGATGATTTCTGAAAAACTGTGCTATTTAGGGACATCGTTTTATTTTTCCTGTAAATCTAGTAATCAGCTTCTTTCATATAGAGTAATTTCAGATTTTTATCTCTGCAAACTTCGGAGATAAGGGGGACGGGGGGACGGTATTTTTTTACATTTTTCATCAAAAGACGGAAACTGCTACCTAAAAAAAATAAAAAAGTGTTTAAGTGCAAACAGCGTTCTTTCATAAGATACCCCCCACATGCCCTAGTAGCCCCACTTCAAATTTTTAAGACCCGCTTTCAGTCCCTTTTGCAAAAAAGATATATTTTTTTAAATATATTTCTTGCTTGCAAAATAGTTGGGCAAACGTCATCTAAAACTATTTTAAATTTCAAGTCGATTGCATTAGTAGTTCTTGAGATATCCAGGTGTGACAGACAGACAGACTTAGTCTTACCATAACGGTTACTTTTTACCATTTTGTAACGGAACCTTAACAAAGTATCAACATCACGCGGGTATTCTTCGAAGGGTTAGGCAGAGGTTATATGTACACTTATATATCGCTAATTATGTTTAGGTTCCATCCTAGGGACTAGCCAGCACTGGAGGTCCAATGGTAACAACCGCGACTTACGAGTTGTAGGTCCTAACGACCTACTTTGAACCCTGACAGGCACTTGTGTGTAAATTATTTCACCACCACTGCTCTCAAAACCTGTTATAATGTAAGATCTCCACAACTTATACCTTTATTTCTGTTGTCCTCAGGTGTTCCACTTACGAGACATTCGCTGGGAGAGGCCCAGGTTCCTGTCCAAGTCATTCCTGGCCTTCGTGACCTTCAATTTCATCAGCTACTCGCTTCTGGCAGCTGAAGTGCTCACTACTAATGTCGCTGGCACGTCTCCGAAGGAAAAGGTAAGGATTCCTTAGGTTTTTAGGGTTCCGTACCTCAAAAGGAAAAAAACGGAACCCTTAGGTATAGGATAACTTGTGTGTGTGTGTCTGTTTGTCTGTCTGTCCGTCTGTCACAGCCAATTTGCTCCGAATCTACTGGACCGATTAAGTTGAAATTTGGTACACATATCGATAGTGCCTCCGAAAGCACGTTAAGCCGTTGGTCCCGGCTGTCATTTGTAGATCTTTGACAGTTGTTACGTGAAGTGAGAAGCCCGAAAGTCTGACAACCAGTCTTACCAAGGGGTATCGTGTTACCCAGTAACTGGGTTGTGGAGGTCAGATAGGCAGTCGCTCCATATAAAATACTGGTATTCAACTGCGTTCGGTTAGACTGGAAGCTGACCCCAGCATAGTTGGTAACTGCCAGGGTTGCGAGTTTGTCCGAAAGGGATATCGTGGCCCTGGCACATAGGCAAATGAAGGAACACGGGTGGGTTTAAGTCAGTAAAGGTCTGTCACTCCCCCCTCCCGCTCCGCCCAGAGCGGGAGAAGTTATTTGATAATTTCCCACCAAGAACAAAAAAGCATGGTTGGTAAAAGGCAGGCAGATTGATATATTGACTGTATTTTTTAATTATGTTGTTTTGTTCCAGAGTTTCTACCAGCACGTGTTCAACGGCTGTTACGCCGTGCTGCTGTTCATAGTCGTCACATTCTTCCTTATCTACGGCGTGGAGGTTTACTTCAAGGTGAGAACATCTATTTACTTTCTTTTGCAAACTTGAGGTACAGCCCGTCAGCCCGTACAGTCAGCTTCAAACAGATGTAATACATCGACAGGAATTCATTTGATTGTCTACAATTTGTGTTCCATATTACTGTATCAATGTGTGGCTAATATGTTCCGTGTGGTGCCGGACGTAAAGAATAGAGCATCATCCTATTTCTCGCCGTGGGTGTCGTAAAAGGCATCTAAGGGACTTACTAGAGAATGGGCAGCATTTGCATTTTAAGGCGACGATAACAGACTTTTAATGATTTTACACTGAAGATCACGTCTAAACGAGTAGTGTTAATGATTTGAAAAATATGTTAAATTAGAACGTTTTCTCAATAACTTAATATGTGAATATTTTAGATTATGTTTAATTACATAGTGAAATTAATTTGTAAAGTTATGTCTAACGCAGATAAATAACTGAGAATGGCGCAAAATATACCAAGCGTATTTTTCTGAAACCTTCAACAATTTAAAGATAATTTAATTATTGATCTTTTAGTATACGCGTTTTATTAAAATACCTTTTGTTTTGTGTATAATAAATTAATAATGCGTCAAATTGGGGACAGCGCTCCTTGATGGGCGAGTCCTATTACTGGCTGAACGTACGACGCGTTGCGTGAGCTCAGTACAGAGCATGCAAGCTAACCACTCAAAGTCAGTGGCATATATCTCCGTCTTAACACCATACTGCGATCGCCAACCCGCCTTTTTTTTTTTTTTTTTTTTTGACGCTGGGAAAAATGCTTTACGCATGCCCACCCATCGGGGGATGGAAGGGGTATGTGGGACTCCCTGGAAAATCCGGTATACCCACTAAACGACCCAGCAGCGCTCCTACCTCGTCTGCAAGGAGGAGGACTGGGAATCCGGCAGAGCCATAACATCCAGTCCCCCGCTGACGACCGCCCGCCTTGCAGGCGGGCCCGACACGCCCCCCCCGTCGGGGAGGGGCCCAGGAATGACCGCGAGCGCTCTGTCATTCCCGCCCGACGTGGATGGTGAACTGTGCAATGCAGGAGAAGGCGCCCCCGCACCCGTCTCCCGCTGTTCACCACCAGGGGGCATAAGACGACGATCGTACAATCGTCTTCTCATGCCCCGTCTTCGCCTGCGGAGCGGCGCTGCGAGAGGGTCGTCCTCCCGCGCGCGCTCCGCGTCCTCCTTCTGCGACATTACGTCCTCGCAGAAGGAGGCGACCGCTGTCCAGGCCCCCTCGCTCTCCAGCATCGAGTTGACGACGCTGGGAAGCGAGAGGTCCTGCCCGACCGCTGCGCTCAGACCGCGGCGCAGATCGCCAACCCGCCTGCCAAGCGTGGTCAATTACGGGTGCTACACACAGGGTCTGCACTCATGGTCGGTACATTGGATTCGGCAGTATTTGTTGAACAACGAAGCTGACCCGAAGCAATTACTACACGTGGTCTTTACATAGTCAAAATCGCTATAGGTTTGGCTATAAAATTCGAGTGTTGCCCTCGATTTCCTTGAGATCCCATCATCAGATTCTGATTTGGTGGCCACCTCGGGAGCATACCCTTTGAAACAAAAAAATAATTTTCAAAATCGGTCCATAAATTGACAGAGATATAGGTGAACAAACAAAAAAAAAAACATACAGCCGAACATATAACCTCCTCCTTCTTGGAAGTTGTTTAAAAATAAGAAAAGGTTGGGGGAAACATGCGTCACATCCACGCAAAACGGCTGATGAAGATGTTTGTTCGGGAAAACCCGCTCAGCTTATCTCGAATTGTGTCGAGCCGTCCTGAAAGATTAAGGTATGCGCTTGACACAAAATTAATTGGAAACTGATGATGAAATCACACGAGTGATTACCATACCCTTTTGTAACTAAGTAGTCTAGTGAAATAGATAAATAGTATAAATATGTATCATCATCTGCCTCACTTTTTAGGGTTCCGTACCCAAAGGGTAAAACGGGAACCCTATTACTAAGGGTCAGCCGTCGGTCTGTCTGTCCGTCTGTCACCAGGCTGTATCTCATGAACCGTGGTAGTTAGACAGTTGAAATTTTCACAGATGATGTATTCTGTTGCCGCTATAACAACAAATATAATAAAAACAGAATAAAATAAATATTTAAGGGGGCTTCAACACCTTCTACAACAAACGTGATTTTTTTGCTCGTTTTTGCTCGATATTGATATCGGCAACAGGTTATATATTCACCAGTCTAACCTTGTAATATTTAACATGGAACGACTGCCTATCTGACCTCCACAACCCAGTTACTGGGTAATACGATACGCCATAGAGACTGGTCGTCAGACATTCGTGCTTCTGACGACCCGTAACGACTGTCAAAGATCTACATAAGACAGCCGTGACCAACGGTTTATCGTGCTTTCCGAGACACGGACGGGTCTTGATATGTAATGGACGGTCATATTATATGTATAATAATATAAGTGTATAGTTTATGCAAATGTACGATTTTGAACATTCTTCCGAGTGCAAAATCGCGATTTCACTTTTAGTCCCATAGTAAAAGATGTTCATAATGATGAGTACAATGACCCCTTAAGAGGTTGTGCGTTAATTCAGGGACATGTTGTTTATTTATTTATCAGTACTGCTATGTTATTTACCATAACATAACGTCTTTTTTTTTGTTCCTGGGGTGGAAAATCCTTATGAACGTCCTCCGCCGTAATTCTGGGACATGTTGTATATATTACCCCGGAAGTGTCGTCAACGACACAAGAAGTATTTCACACTAATGACGCTTCAATAAAACCACAATGTTCTTTTTCAATTCTATGGCATTGAGTGACTTGTATCCACAAAAGGGCTTCAATAGAAATACGACGTAAGTCCGACCTTGAGTACTTTACTCTAAACATTCAAGGTACTGGTGTGTATTGTATCGACGCGTGATGTTATCATAACTGATGATAAAAGGAGCCAGGGGTATTGAACTTTAGGTTATAAGCCAAACTGGTCAAGGGACAGTATTGTGTAAAGTGCTGCAAGGATCTTTAGACGCTGTGGCGCTGTCGGTAAACACACGTTTCACGAAACACACAAATGTGTTTCCTGAAATGTATTGAAAAAGCAAGATAGTGGCGTTAGTTCCAATGTTGGCCACGCGACAAAAGATCCTTCTACAGCTATAGTTGTTTTTAACATATTGTTATAGTCGTGCAAATTCTTAAAATCATTTGACAAGTTTGGTAATCGGGCTAGTTGTTCTTGTTATGGGCTGTCGTGCAATGCTTTATACTTGCAAATCTAATGATATAATGCTCCATTGTCTGTCTAATTGCGTATCCTAATATGGAACGTCTTCCTTATAACCATGTTCTTTTTAACCGACTTCATCCTTAATGTGTCACGAGTCCGTTTTCCTTGCAAAATATAGGGCTTCTTTCTTTACCCTTTTCTTTTTTTTTTGGGTGGGAAATTATCAATATTAGTCCGCAAGCCCGCGCCTACGGTGGCCGGAAATCGGCTTGCGAATCCCGACGCCCGGGGCGTCTCCTGCGGCGACTAGGGGCGCGAGGGCGCGAAACTTGTCTCCCCCTCACGCGTTCCGCCTCCTCCTTCGCGAGCATTACTGCTTCACAGAAGGAGGTGAAGGCCTCCCATGCACTCTCGCTCCGAACCATGGCCTCAACCAGGGCCGGACGCGAGAGATCGCCGCCGCCAATCGCCTCCGTGATTCTTTCTTCATCCTAAGTGCTCGTAAAAGGCACAGTGACAAGATGTGATGGTTCTTCCTGTTGATCTCAATTTGCTTAGAGTGGTGATTGTGGCAACCCATAATATTTCATAAAAAACGCTTAAAAGGTTGCCCATCCCAGTTTAGCTATGTGGTGCTTAATGACCGCATCTGTGGCTATAATGCGCCATTGTCTGCTCGTTTGCTCGTTGGTAGATTATGTGGTCGCACTCCTCAGTGCTATGTTTGTGCCCACTGTTTTACGTATATGGGATCTTTGTCTGCCAGTATGTAGGAGCGAATGCTACGGAATGTTGGTTGAGAAGTGTTACGTCATGTTTACCTGCAATTATATTATAAATATAAAGACGTAGATAGGTTACCTACCCAATATTCGATCTTCAAAATCAGCAAAATGTGACACTATTAGATGACATGTGGAAGTAGGACGGCGTGTCGTAATTCTCGGGAGCGAAAAAGAGACAAGACGAAGAAAACTTGGGCCAAGTTTCGAATATAAATAAATGTATTTTCTTTATGCCTGTCTGGTTGGGCTAGTGGTCGCAAGCGCTACTGCCAAGCATGGGGACTTGGGTTCGTTTTCCAGGTTGGGAAAAGTGTTATTGGGCTTTTCCATCAGGAATTTCTCTGTAGCAGCCCGGAGACTGGATTTGTGCCCGGTTGATAGCAATAGGCTCGCCCCCTATTACATGCTACTTAAACCAGGGACCGTACAACCCCGGTTAAAGGTTAAGCCTTTCGAAGGGTTCAACAACATTCAATGGGTTACCTTTATCATGATGTAACCCATTGAAAGGGTTTCAAATTTAAACATTTATATCTGTAAGTTTTATGGTGTACATAATAAAGAGTATTCTATTCTATTCTATTCTATACTAGAAACCCAGTGAAAGGGTTACATGATAACCCATTCAATGGGTTCTATGCCTATTTGAAACCCAGTAACATGAAAAAGGCATAATATTATGTTATTTCGATATCCGCCCAGCACGCGTAGCATGATCAATTCTATCTCTATTTCACCCAGGGACCATTTTGGTTACCATTTTAGATAAACCCTATCGAAAACCCTTTCAATGGAAAGGGTTTTCGATAGGATTTTTCAAAGCAGTTAATCAAAAACCCATACGGTGTGGGTAATTTTGAATGGCTTAAATTAAGCCGTTCAAAAGAGTTACACACACCGTATAGGTTTTTACTTTTTATCGAAAAACCACCAAAATTTAATTTAAGCCGTTCATAAGGGTTACCCATATCGTATGGGTTTTTTTAACCGCTTAGAAAAACCCTATCGAAAACCCTTTCAATGGGTAACCAAAATGGTCCCTGACTTAAACATAACTGGCGAAATGTGGGTGTGCTATAGGTACAGCTCTGCCTAACCCTTAGGGGATTACAGGCGTGATATTATGCTTATGTTTTGTTTTTTCTTTTCTTTACGATCGTTCTAAAAGATTCGCTTGTTGTCTTATAATTTATAGTGACAGACAGATCATAAAAATGTTAAAATAATATGGTAATACGTGTTTTCATCGATTTTATTATGTCTATAACCTTTGTTTTGTTTTTAAATAATAATTTTATTATTAATAGTGAAGCTGCACCTATTGCTAAAACTTAAGTCATTGATATAAATAAAACTATACGTATAGTTTTGAAAATTCAAAAACATTTAAAATGTTTAGATATTTAGGTGATAACAAGCATTTTTTTATTATGGCTCATTTACACGAAGAGGGTTTCTTGCCTTTAATAAAGACAACGAGATAGTAAGTTAGTTACTCGTGTAAACGGTACGTACGATACTCGCATTTCGAAAATGACAGCGTCCGCGTAGACTAAAATTGAGTTTAGAATTTTCTGACGGCAGTCTTGGCTTTCTATTTGTAATCTACTGTAGAATAGAAATCGCTTGTCTACCCTTCTCGGTAAAAAACTGTCAACTGTCTACACATAAACGTCATTTTTGTGTACTCTTCCGTCGAAAAAACGTTTCTCTACGGTTCTCATGCTAAGGCTGCAGTTTGCGAAAATCGCCTTAAATGTAGACGAGATTTGTATCTAAGTTGAGATCAGGCGTGTAAACGGGCCTTTAAAAGAAGGATGACGCAATTTTTGTTGATATCTACCTATACTATAGAACGTGGAGACGATAATATAACAATAAATTCAACTGCGTATATCTAATAAAGAATAGCACCACCCTATATCGTCCCGTGGTGTCTTAAAAGGCGACTAAGGGACTAACTAGAGAATGGGCAGCAGCGTTATCTATGCATTTTAACCAGGGACCGTACAGCCCCGGTTAAGGGTTAAGCCTTTCGAAGGGGTAACCCATTCAATGGGTTACCGTTATCATGATGAAACCCATTGAAAGGGTTTTATACTAGAAACCCATTGAAAGGGTTACATAATAGCCCATTGAATGGGTTTAATACTTGAAACCCAGTGAAAGGGTTACATGATAACCCATTCAATGGGTTCTATACCTACTTGAAACCCAGTAACATGAAAAAATCATAATATTATGTTAATTCGATATCCGCCCAGCACGCGTAGCATGACCAATTCTATCTCTATTCTACCTAGGGACCATTTGGGTTACCATTTTAGAAAAACCCTATCAAAAACCCTTTCAATGGAAAGGGTTTTCGATAGGGTTTTTCTAAGCAGTTAATCAATAACCCATACGGTGTGGGTAATTTTGAATGGCTTAAATTAAGCCGTTCAAAAGGGTTACCCACACCGTATGGGTTTTTATCGAAAACCCTTTCAATGGGTTACTAAAACTTAATTTAAGCCGTTCATAAGAGTAACCCATATCGTATGGGTTTTTCTTTAACCGCTTAGAAAAACCCTATCGAAAACCCTTTCAATGGGTAACCAAAATGGTCCCTGATTTGAACAATTGAACGTTATTAAATAATAAAAGTTAAGTTTGGTTTATTCTCTAAATTATGTGGTCAATGATTTTGGTGCACGGTAAGCCTCTAATGAGTTTATGTTTGCGCCAACTTATATGTATAAAAATGTAATATTACTGAATAAATGAGTGAATGAATGAATGAACACCATACTGCGAGCGCCAACCCGCCTGCCAAGCGTGGCGATAACGGCAACCCCCCCCCCCCCAAATTTGGGGGAAGTCTATGTCCAGCAGTGGACGTCTTTCGGCTGAAATGATGATGATGATATCTAATGACGTTCGCAGTCTGCGCACGAAAATTCAATCAAAGATATCCAATAGTTTAGTCGCTCTAGCTAGTTAAAGATTGGCAAAACCCATAGTTTTCACACCACTGCTATTTATTTATTTTGTTTGAAAAAATCACTTTTTCAACTTCGATGCTAGAATTTATTTGATCGTGCCAAAATACTCTTAAGCATTAGTATTGCCAGTGTTTTCATTTATTGTCGTATTGTTGTCTCCACATTGTACACTAGTATAACAAATCTGAAGAGTTTGTTAATTTTGAACGCGCTAATATTTGGAACTAAAATTCGGATTAAAAAATATAGTTTTGCATTTTTTTTTTTTTTTTTTTCCTCTGGCAATTGAGCCGGTGTCGACTATTCTGCCAGCGTCACGTTGAGACGGCAGCACAGAGTGGCGGGTCGTCGAACTTTGTAGATACTTTGTGGTAGTATGTTAGTACTGCAAGGACGTAATCAGGGGTTAGTAAAAACGTGTATTCTAATTTACAAAGTTATCTAAAATAGGGTTCTATACAACACAAAAATATACATAAGATACATAATTATTTTACGCACCAGTCAGAATTTTAAATTATTTTCATTTAGGAATGTGGCTAAAATTTGTATGATTTTGGGAGAGAGGTGGGATAGAAAGGAATGAAAGTTAGTTGGGAGAGGAATGTTATATTTGGAAATTTTCCTATAGAGGTCGCAGGAATTGGTGTTCAGAGAGCACGAGAAAAATATATGATCCAAAGTACCCTCCGCAAGACCACACTTGCATAGTGAATTGTCCCGAACATGGATCTTGTTCAGGAACACTGGGCTACAACAATGGCCAAGTCTTAGTCTACAAACTGACGAAACAGTTCTTTTGGACAATTTTGGGCATTTGAAAAACCAAGGCTTCCGTTGGATGTCGGGCTGTATCGCTGCGTAGTAAGCGCCCTTGGTTTTTGAGGTCTTCCTCCATGTTTTTGCCCATGAGTCGAATAGCTTGGTCTTGGCGCCATTTCGCAAATCGTAGTTATGAGCCACGTAGTGCTTTTGATCAGCCGGATTTGATGTGGCATACTTTGCTAACGAATCAGCGCACTCATTGCCAACAATGCCCGAGTGGCCAGGGATCCAAGCTATCTCGATGTCCAAGCCGTTTTGGGAACAATCAAATAATAAGTTTTTAATTTCTACAATGATATGACTATGAATTTTACTTTTAAGTTGGTTTTGTACTATGGCCTGAATACTGCTACGAGAATCCGAAAAAATTACTGACTTTTTAATTTAGTGAGATTTAATGAAGTGTATGGCTTCTAAAATACCAATACACTCTCCTGTAAAAACTGATGTTACTGGCGGACATTGATACATTAAGGCTATTTTAGAATTTTGAAAATAAACTGCCACCCCTGTACATTTTGTTTGAGACAATTTAGATGCATCAGTAAAAAAGAAGTTCCATCCTTCCCAGAAACGCTTGAGAGCTAACTCGAAGTCGCCTCTTGCGTTTTGGGAATTCTTTGATATACCAAGTCCCGGCTTTTGGTTCAAAATGAATCGTCTCATATGCGGCGGAAAAAACGGGGAGAGTTGGGTATTGACAAACAGGTAGAGAGAGGTGTTTAAGCTATCTGTACCTATTTATCAATAGAGGAACAGTTTTATTGTTCCAATAAGGAGAATCATTCAAAGAAATTCTTAATTGAATGGCGCGGTTGGTAAAGATGCTGCCAATGGTACGACAGATCCTACCCGGGATTCTCAGCTCTTGCAGTTTTTGCCTGAGAAGAGGGAGGAGGACAGAATCATAAGCAGCCGATATGTCCAGAAAGACAGCAACCACAGACTCATTCCTGCTGAGGGCCAGCCGGACCGCTGACGTGAGGGTACCCACACTATCAGCAGTACCCAGACCTTTCCTAAAGCCAAACTGAGTCGCCGGAAGCAGTCTCCTGCTCTCTACCAACCACTCTAAACGATTTTTAACTAAATGTTCTAAAAGTTTTATTAGTACGGACGATAGAGCGATAGGTCTATATGAGCAATGATCATTAGGATCTTTGCCAGGTTTTAATATCGGAATGACAACTTGAACCTTCCAGTCTGTGGGAATGTAACCAGAAATAAAGCAAAAATTAGCCAAGTCCAGGTAGTATTGGTGAGTTTTTGGACCAGCTTTAGAAATAAAGGAGTAAGGGAATCCATCTATCCCTGGTGCGGAATCTTTGACATGGGATAGTACAACTTTGAATTCTTCTAAACTAAATGGCATGTTCATAGGATCATTAGTGTCGTCTACATCATCGATGCCAACACAACTGTCCTCTACACCTGGAACATAAGCAGGAGCAATTTTTGAGAAAAAAGAATACCCCATTTCTTCTGTGAGGTTGTTCGAAGAGGCAGGTGCTAAACTACTTCTAAAACGCTTCACCTTCCGCCACACTACCGAAACAGGGGTAGATGGACTCAGAGAACTGCAATATTTTGACCAACCTACTCGTTTCTTTTTTTTTAATAATTTCCTAGACCTAGCCAATATCCGCTTGAAGGCGATGAGATTATCAAGGTTCATATCGCTGTTAACGGAATCTTCAGCCTCATTCCTGGCCCTGACCATGTCAGTGCATTCCCTATCCCACCATGGCGGAGAAGGAATTTTACCAGATTGGGGTTTTTTGGTAGGGAAACAGTCATTTGCTGTAGAAGATACGGTGGAGGAAAAGGATAGAAAGCATTCCTGGGCATTATTCCAGTTAACTTTTGGGAGAGAAGAAACTCTTAAATCTAAAATTTTTGAGTATAAATCCCAATCTGCTGAGGCTAGCTGGTATTTTAAAAGGGGAGGGGAGACTTTAGTAGGAATATTTTTAGAGGGGAATTCAATCATGATGGGGTAGTGGTCACTTCCATAAGTCATATCCAAGCGACGCCAGGTGAGGAGGCTAGATACAGTGTGAGTCTTCATAATGTGCACATATCTAAATGAGGGAAACTTAGCTTAATTTTATCGACGGAAAAAATAGTTTAAAAAAATCTAAAAATTTAATTTAATTTTTATAGCATTTTTTAAATTTTGTTCGCTGCTGTGACCCCTGTGTAAACAAATCGGTATAACTTTTAAACTAAACAATCTGTCACGATGAAACAAACTCAGTAATGACTGGAAATAATAGGGCGTCTTCGTAAAATAAAAACTAACGAAAAACTCGCCCTCAATTGAGTATTAGGGTGATTTTATAACAAACATCTGATATTTTTTCATAAATTTTTATAATAATTGTAAAATTTCTCAGTAAAAGTCCTGATTACCTACCCTTTTTTATTACTTTAAATTATTTTCCATCGTATCAGCTTTCCAAAAGTAAAAATACCATGTTTATAACTCAATCACAACGTTTCCTATCAACTGTTAAAGAAAGGCCTTGCACTCGACTACGTACTTTACTTTAGCAGGTAGAGACACTTTTTTGTAAAAAAAAAATTGTTTAATATTTTTTTTTATTTTTTTTCCGTCGATAAAATTAAGCTTAGTTTCACTCTTTTCGATATGTGCACATTATGAAGACTCACACTGTATATTGGATGAACAGAACGTCAAGTCAACACAACTATTACTCTGCCCTGGTGTAGTCCTGCGTGTGGAACTGCCGTCGTTAATGACACAAAGATCAAGATCATCCAATATATCCAGCAAGCCTATGCCAAAGTTATCGCAAGTATCTGATCCCCAACGATAATGGTGACAATTAAAATCACCCATAACAAGTATTGGACCGCTAACGCTGGATAACAAATTTCTAATTACAGAGAGATATTCGAGTTGTGGGTGCGCAATATAAACAGAAAAAATATTTATACCCTCAGCCTTAACAGCAACAACATTTATGTTATCGCCAACGAAGGGTAGAGGAATTAGGGAAAATGATACTTTGCTATTGATGAGCAAAGCACATCCCCCATAACCATCAGGTCTATCGTTACGAACACTGCCGAAAAATGGCAACCTGAAATTACTTTCAGGTAAAAGCCATGTCTCAGCTATGCCGCAGATTGATGGTTTATATTTATTAATTAAAAAGGAAAGATCAGGTTTCCTGGGAGTAATACTCCTCACGTTCCATTGAAGGAATGTCAGGGGATGGAATGTTATGAATGTAATTCAATATCGAGGTCAGTTTTAGGGCAACGTGGTCGGGTATAGATTGGGTTGGATTCACAAGAACAGCCATTAACATATTGGTAATGAGGTCTAATATGTTTTTCGATTTGTCCTCTTGCTCTTGTTTAAACATATTTCGCTCAGTATTTTCTATTGGGAAGGCGCAGCCATTTTTGGAGGGGGAAAAAGAGTAGTTTTGAGTTAGGGCTTGATGAGCTTTTTTATTATAGCCCGGAGAGAGGGGGGCACGGGGTTTATGGTTTAAGATGACCGTTTTACGATATGATTGTTGGGTTACAGGGATTGGGCTTGAAGACTGGGATTGTGGTTTATTATTAAATATAACCTTGTTACGTGGAGAGGATTTCGAGACATCAGCATATGTTCTGGAAACAGGGGGGAAAACCCGGCTTGCTTCCGCATACGAGATCGATTTCTCCGCCATCAGAGCTTTGATGCTCTTCTGTCGGCCCAATTCAGGACAAGCACTATCGTTTGCGAAATGGTTCCCAGAACAAGAAAGACAAAAACCTAACTCAGCAGTGATTTCACATCCATCACCCGGATGATCTTCACCACATTTAAAACACCTTGGTTTCGAACGGCAAAGTGTGCGGGTGTGGCCAAAGCGACAACAATGATAACATTGTATCGTCGGGTATGTGTACCTCTCAACTGGAAGAGCTGAGTAGAAACAATACACCCGTTTCGGTAAGATTTGTCCGTCAAAAGTTAGAACCACTGTCTGTGTAGGTTTCCACTCAGCCACACCAGAGGAGGTCACCTTACGGCTCATCCTTCTAGCCTTAACAACAGGGCCACATCATCATTAAAAATGTTAGGGTTCCGGAAGGAACCCTAACATTTTTAATGATTTCATCCTCTGTCCATTCAGTAGGGATATCCCGAACAATACCCATTCTTGTAATATTAAATTGCGGTATGGAGGCAGTATAATTATGTTGTATTAATAGGGTATTATTTAAAAAACTGTTTGCGTACTGATGCGACTTGAATTCGACTGACACACGATTTCTACCTATACGTTTGATCCCATCGAGGTGTATGTTATTGACGTTATTCATCGTCAAAAACATACCAAACTTAACCGGTTGTAACACAGTGCCTGAAGTCTGATCATCCTTAAGGGAAACGTGGACAATATATGGCGGATTATCCCTGGCTGTATATGTAAATCTGCCGATTATGTTCTTCGCTATTTTAGGTGGAGTATTTGAGGTGACCGGGGGCGAGCCGGCAACTCTTTTTCGATTTGAGGTCTCAATGTCCATAATAGGGTCTTGCGTGAGCATTTGGGAGTCATGGGGGAGGGTAATGGTTAATACAGAAGGAAGTTCAAAAGGTTCATCAGGCGGGTCCGGGTCAGGAGGCTTTTTGGAGTTCATTTTGGACTAAAATGGTTAAAAAGCGGGACAATAACAAATAAAACTAACTTACATAGAGAACACACAACACTAAGAATAGTCTCGATCAAGTTTCACACAAAGATTCACTAAAAATCAAACAAAAGCACTTGTTAAGCCTTCACCACTACCCACGAAAAAAAAAGTTTTGCATTTGATAGCCCAATGGGCTTAAAAACTGAAAGCTCGTCATAGGTGGCAGCACAGTTGTGCACGTCTACAAACCGCCATTGTTTTGCTTATGGTTACTTTTGTGTCGATCACAAATTAAATGAAAACTAGATAAATATGTATGCGACTTGCGAGTGTACCACTACTATGAGCGTTTACGACGTACGGCATTTCATACAAACTTTCAAGCCCTTGTTTTCCGAAATGACTGAAACGATTTTAATGAAACTTCATACGCATAAGCAGGATACAAAGGTCTAAAAAGTTAGTTAAGAACATTTTTGAAATGTCTTATTTAAAAAACAGATAACTGGAAATCTCTGTTTCTACGGAAAATTTAAAATTGGTCTAATTTGTTTGTATCACTATTTTTCGGAAATGTTCTTAACTAACTTTTTAGACCTTTGTATCCTGCGTACGAAGTTTTATTAAAATCGGTTCAGTCATTTAGAAAAACAAGGACTTGAAAGCTTGTATGAAATGCCGTAAGTCGTAAACGCTCTTAAAAGACGAGCTAAGGACAGGGCAAGTCTCTTCCACTGGTAAAAAAGCAGCTGTAGTGGATGTATATACAATAAGTTATTAATTATATTTATAGGTTATTTTGTGTTTGTTGACTTTAAGTTAGTTTTTTGTGTGACTGGAGGCGTACTGCGACCGAAAAACTTCAGAGATGTTAATTCTAGCACTGATCTAATAACTTAATACAAAACACACATATCCTTTAGGTACTATAATTTACATAATATCACATCATGTGCCTGTTACCTACAGGCACTTGAAGAAAACAGACTTAGTTCTCTTGGGAGCATCACCTGTATACGAATTTCTCCCATAAGTCTTCAGGTTTCAAAAGGATAGCACATAGTCTCGACGAAATATCGGGAACCCATTTTTTTTTCCCCCGAGAGTTTTCTTCCACAGTTTGCGTCTTTTAACCAGGGACCATTTTGGTTACCCATTGAAAGGGTTTTTCTAAGCGGTTAAACAAAAACACTTACAATATGGGTAACCCTTATGAACGGCTTAAATTAAATTTTGGTAACCCATTGAAAGGGTTTTTGATAAAAACCCATACGGTGAGGGTATCGAAAACCCTTTCCATTGAAAGGATTTTCGATAGGGTTTTTCTAAAATGGTAACCAAAATGGTCCCTGGGTAGAATAGAGATAGAATTGGTCATGCTACGCGTGCTGGGCGGATATCGAAATAACATAATATTATGATTTTTTCATGTTACTGGGTTTCAAGTAGGTATAGAACCCATTGAATGGATTATCATGTAACCCTTTCACTGGGTTTCAAGTATAACACCCTTTCAATGGGTTTTCATTTTCATTTTCATGATAAAGGTAACCCATTGAATGGGTTACCCCTTCGAAAGCCTTAACTCTTAACCGGGGTTGTACGGTCCTTGCTTTTAACATGTTTGACAAATACATAGGTCCCTGTATTTTTGCAGCCAACAGCTGCGCAACGGGGCTTATTAATTAATTGTGCATAAAAAAAATATGGATAGTGACAGCTAGCTGCAAAATTCTTTGACGTTGAATAATAGCGACATCTGAAGTGAGCAAGTGGCAGTTTTTATCCTCATTCTTGCGGAATGTTATAAGCTTTTTAACATAACGCTACGACCCTTAGGAGCCGAGCAAAAGGAAAAGAATTAAAAAAAAATGCTAAGCCAAAACAAAGTAATAGTGCGGGTGGGAGATGCGATGCGACGCAGTGGGTCAGGGGCCGAAATGTACGCTGACGAAGTTGTGGAAAGAAGCTAGAATTGTAATATAATAAAACCATTATAATATTATTAATGTAATACTAACAAATTATGGACAAAAAATAGTCTGAATTAAATGTATTTTATTTATTATTCGTCTAATGACATTTTTGACAGTCTTGTTGACAATATTTTGAGTAGGTGGAAGTCTGAACACTGGTATAACAAGTTTCATAAAATAAAAAAAACCTGGGTTTTAATTTAAACAATGTTTCGGGGGCTGACGACCTTTTTGATTTTAGTTTCTATGCAATTAGTTGTCTTGCGGACGTTAAGGATAGCAGTTGGAACTACAAAGTTAGCTTTTAGTCTGTTTTCAATCATCGTTTTAAAGGTGTGTGAATTTGTCATACAAGTAACTGTGAAAAGTCGTCTTCATACGGAAATATTATCAAACGGATTCAGAAGGGATGGCTGATGGGGCCAGAAGAAGACGCAGCGTGGATAGGCACAAGATGGACGGACGATCTAGGGACGCGGGAACCCGATGGATGCGGGAAGGACCGCTCGTTGTGGGGATGTTTGAGATAGGCCTATGATTTGCAGTGAACGTATTTCAATAATCAAAAAAAATTTTTTTTGTAGTTTTTTTTTTTTTTATATAATATAATTTTCTTTGATTATTAATATGTCTAGATAGAGTGTCGCGCTGCAAAAGAAATAAAATAAACAGGCCAGCTTGGTAGGCTGGTGTGCGTGACAGCTACTTCTTACACTCGCGCTACGTCATTGTGTTATTCTAGTGTGCGTGCATTTTGCGGCCAACAGTTGGACGCATTTTATGACGAGTTCACAGCTTTGACTGTCTGTCTATGCAGACATATTTGTATCTTTGATAATATTACATTCATTGACATGATCATTGTTGACCGCGCCGGGCACAGCAAAGTAGGACAGACGAAGAGGGCTTTATTTACACAATTTATTTGCTATAATACATTTATTAAGTAATTATTGTATAAAACTTGTTATTTAAAAATAGTCATTTGTTAGTTAATCATAACATAACATAACTTCACGCCTTGTTTCCCTGAAGGTTTGGGCAGAGTGTTGTCATTTAGATATTCATTGAAATTATTACACTTTCACAGGCCCAAGGTAATTGGTAATCCTATCACCATTCGTCCTATAATAATATTGGATTGAGATGTTTTATAAGGTCATTAACTAATTCTATGATAGCGAACATTCGTTTATCACTCTTAGAGAACCATTACATATAATTTTCAAAAATGCATTACATGTCATGCACGGACGTATAGTGCTACATCTTCAGTGCATTACATGTCATGCACGGACGTATAGGGCTACGTCTTCAATGCATTAAATGTCATGCACGGACGTGTAGGGCTACGTCTTCAGTGCATTACATGTCATGCACGGACGTATAGGGCTACGTCTTCAGTGCATTACATGTCATGCACGGATGTATAGGGCTGCGTCTTCAGTGCATTACATGTCATGCACGGACATATAGGGCTAAGTCTTCAGTAATGCATGGGCAGTGAAAGTGATCATATTTCGGCTGAATGATGATGATACGAGTACTGATGATAACTATAGAACTAAATAGAATGTGTTTATTTTGTCCGTAGCTCCGCGGCGAGTTTCTGAAGGAGACTAAAGTATGCACGATCATATCGCCCCGACCGGGGCCGTCCAGCGCAGACGATGGCGATGATGTTCAGGACACCCTTGTCACCAAACAGGTACGTACACCAATATACTTCTTATAACAGTCGCGAATTTAAAAGGTAAAGTCAAGTCTTTTATGTCTCCGTTAGTTTTTAAATTCTTTCCTGTATCAAGTCAGGACACCTAATACCTTTTGAAGGTACGGCCCTGAGCAGACAGCCTACTGGGATTTTTTTCATTCAGACAATTTTTTTTAAACTATATGTAATTAGATACTTGATATTCTTGATAACAACGATCAAAACACTTTTTCCTTCCAAAAAAAATTTAATTTGGAAGTTGGTGTCTTTGGTTTTCTATTTTCGTTTTTTACCACCGATTTCCAAAATAAGTTATTTTAATAAGTTTTTGTAAGAATCAAATTATTTTCACTTTATAGTGTTTCTTTGGGAAGTTGAATGTTGTTTTTTTTTTGGAAAAAGTTTATACGAGTAGTTTAGTTAAAAGTTTTTGTTGTGGTACCTGCTATGTAAATAACAGTGACAGGAAGTTATTGTAACATCATCCACATGGACTAAGTGGGGAATATACGTATTATTGAAGCTAACTCAAAAACTACACAAACAAAGTTAGCAAAACTTTATATAGGACCACCCCGCAAACTTTATCTACCAAATGAAAAAAGAATTTCCAAAAACGGTCCACAATTGACGAAAATATCGATGAACATACATAAAAAAAATACATAGACACGAACATCGGACCGCCACCTTTTTTGAAGTCGGCTAAAAATAGCATACGCCTTTGACCAACGTCGAGTTGACTCAGCGCCACCTCAGTCTTTATCTCGCATCTCGCTCGCGCACTACTGCTGGCTGTCACGCCAGCAAGCGAGAGAGGTTGGCAGGGTGAAGACTCCAAGGCACCGATTGTTTTGTTTTAGTTGTATGGGAGCCCCCTATTCGTCTACCTGTTGCCGTTATCAATATAGAGCAAAAACGAGCAAAAAAATCAAGCTTGTTGTATGGGAGCCCCCTTAAAATATTTATTTTATTCTGTTTTTTTTTGTATTTATTGTTATAGCGGCAACAGAAATACATCATCTGTGAAAATTTCAACTGTCTAGCTATCATGGTTCATGAGATACAGCCTGGTGACAGATGGACAGACAGACAGACGGCGGAGCCTTAGTTATAGGGTTCCCGTTTTACCCTTTGGGTACGGAATCCTAAAAAGGTCATGTGTCAAAGATATCGGTACCCATCACGTCTGCGGAGTTTTTCTAGTTAATTTAATTTGACCCTGTATATTTAACGACTAAACACTGTGAAGCTATTATTCAGTCTAACTTAATGTTTATATAATTATTTTACATACACTTTATATACATTAATAATATGGGGATTACAAATTAGACATGTTAGTCATAATAGGAATTACAAGTTTGCAAAAAACTTCCTTGAAAAAACTTTTCAAGCCTGCATTTTTTTTTTTGCATGAAGGCACTAACTACAAGAATTAAAAAAAAAACAATTTATATGCAGCATACTGCCAATTATGGTTTGCAATCACATGTCCTTGAACATTTGGGCGGAGCTAACGACCCATCTCCGCGCCACTCCGCTACCCACATCGGACGCATTTTTAATTTATTATAATAAAAATAATACATTTTTTTTTAAAGTAACAAAACCAAATCATTTTATTTTGTATTGTTAAACAGTAAGTAGATATTTTTTTTATAATCTTTGATAAAAAAATGAAGGAGTAGAATGGTTTCATCTCAACGATTTGGAACTGATTTGGTGGTTTTTTTTCTTATTATGTGGTACCGATAGAAAAATTATGGCTAAACCAAATTATATATCATATCATGATAACTATTTTTCTCAGATGTAATTTCTCTGTAAATTTCGACGAATTGTTGCTTCATCTGCATGCTTTTTTCAAGCTTTTTTCGAGAGAGCAGCCTTAAGGCCCCTCGCCCACGGCGACTTTTTGTCTGCATCGCGACTGAAGCGCGACAGCACCGATACAGAATCTCGGCGAACCATTGCGGCTGTATCGATAAAAATGCGCGACAGCATCGCTAAAAAAATCGCCATGGGCGAGGCCCATGGTAAAGGTCATATCGTTGGGTTCAGTATGTACGGTTTGTCGAGCTGACACAGTAAGGCTTTTTAGGGTTCCATATTTCCGAATGATAAAACGTATTTTGGTTCAATTTAGATGAAAAGTAGTAGTGTCAGTCTCAAAAAGATGTATGTACATAGACATTCATTTAATTGTCTACAATTTGTGTTCCATTACACTGTATCAATGTGTGGCGGTATCTACATCGCCACATGCGAACAACGCTTCACACTGACGCCACGCAAATCCTGCATCGCACAAGCAGAGTTTACCGCGCGACTAAGTCAAAGTCAATTTATTTGTTTCAAATAGGCACGTATGAGGCACTTTTGAACGTTAAAAGGTACAAAATAATAGAATTGATTCTAGTCGCCCCTTTCAAAAGATAGTTTCGCATGGATAAGAATGGGTGTATGTTAAAAAAAAAATAAGTCAGTGGTAATCACGGAATGTAAAATCAATGTCTTATAGCATATAAATAACGCCCCGACATCAATCGTCGGGCAGTTGCCCACCAAACAAAGCACCCCTCTGGTCGGAGGATCCTCCCTTTTTTATGGAGGATGAGTGAACTTTACTCCCTGTTCCTCATACCTCTATAAATGTGTAGCTACAATAAAGTACCTAATGTGTAATTTGTTTTGTGGCTATACATTGATAGATACAAAATTACATCTTTTTGATACTGACTGTACGTACCTATCATTAGTGACATTGATCATCATCAGCTACCGCCTGCCTATTACATAATGTATGTCTCTAGGTGTTCTTCAATCAATTAATCATCTTAATTCTTTATCATTCGTAAGAAGTGATTTATTATTGTCATGTAAATTCTGACAACCATCCGTTTATGTGTACTGCGTAAAATGTACATGTTATGATGACCTATCCTAGAAATAAGGAAATAGATATTTGAAATACGTTATTTTTCATATCCTAATCCTAACTAATATAAATGCGAAAGTAAGTTTGTTTGTTACCTTTTCACGCCCTACCCACTGAACCGATCATCCTGAAATTTTGCATACTCGTATACGCGGTTAGGTGTACAGAAACCGACATAGGGTACCTTTCATCCCGAAAAAAGTACTGTTCCCGAGGAAAACAACAATAACGTTCTTATGATAATAGATGGCGCCACGTGTTTTTGAATCATGATTGAATTATATTATTTTTATTCCGGTAGTTCCCGTGAAATAATTCCGACCTCCATGCGGGCCGCGGGCATTAGCTAGTCACGCTAATATTATAAAAGCGAAAGTTTGTGTGTGTGTGTATGTTTGTTACTTCTTCACGCTCAAACGGCTAGACCAATTTTGGTAAAATTTTGTATGGAGGTAGCTAGGCTAGCTAGGATTAAAACAAAGGCTACTTACTTTTTATCCCGATATTCCCACGGGACCGAGACCTACGCGGGTGAAACCGCGGGGCGCAGCTAGTTCATAATATTTTTATTTGCATTCTTTTGTTTAAAGATGTTACTGCGTAGCGTCTTAGATTTTAAAGAGGTAAGCAATATTTAGTTTTAATGGCTGGTTTTCAAGGATTTTTAGGGTTACCCAACGGCCGTGCCAGCGGGACTCTGTTACTAAGGCTTCGCCGTCCGTCCGTCTGTCACAAGGCTGTATCTTTGAACCGTAATAGGTACACACTTGAAATTTTCACAGAGTATGTACAGACGGCTACACATCAAGCTACACATTTCCAGTATAAGCTGATCTCGCATTGTTTAGGATTTCCGTACAATGAGAGGTCCGCGTATACTGGAAATGTATAGCTTGATGTGTAGCCGTGTGTACTACTATGGCCGCTATATCAACAAACACTTAATAAAAATAAAATAAAGTTAAAACATTAAAGGCGTTTCGGTTTTTTCAACTCAACTATTTATATAAAAAAATGGTGTCAAATACTGGACGGTGGTACGGAACCCATCGTGTACGAGTCCTAATCGCACTTGGCCAGTTTTTTTAAAGAAGTTTACGTGTTAACAAGATTATCTACCTACAATGCATTTCTGTAATGACAAGATTGACAAGAAGTTTTTTTGAGGAAGAAAAACTATGTGAGATGAGCCATTTTTTTAGAACAACGCAGAACTTTCTGTAAGGAAGATCACTTATAAAATTATTCATGAACAGATTGGATATACTAACTAAAAAGTATTAAAAGTATTACTATTTTTTTAAGTTCGGTTCTCTAATACCTGTCATGACATGACGTATCCTACGATTATGGAAATAAATATTAAGAAATAAGTCATTCATGAATGGATGAAGATTTTATTGGTATGCCTGAAATAATGTGAGAGGGATTCATGAAAGTATTGTTTTTTTTTTATTTCTTTTTTTTATTGTTTTTATGTTTTTACCAGAATTTTAAAATTTTATATTTTCTTTTCTATGTGTATGTGTCTCTGCCTTTGATTAATGTAGTTGGTTTAACCGTGTTAATTATAGTTAAAAATAACACGTAAGCAAAATATAGTTTTCAAGGATTCTTTAAAGAAGTTTATCAAAATTATGAAAAATATTAATAAAAAATCATACATATATTCATGAATGATTGTTATACTGACTATTGGTCTGGTTCGATAACACGTTTCCATTTAAGGAAATGAATTCATTAAATAGGTACATAACTTGGTCCACTAGTCTATCAGTCTGTAAACCGGCTCTCTGCCTTCCGCATCAAATAAGTACATAACTTGGTCCACTAGTCTATCAGTCTGTAACCCGGCTCTCTGCCTACCGCATCAAATAAGTACATAACTTGGTCCACTAGTCTATCAGTCTGTAACCCGGCTCTCTGCCTTCCGCATCAAATCAGTCCCAGTCCACCTTTAAGAGTCAATGATACCTCAGCGCCACCTCACTCTTTATCTCGCTCGCACACTACTGCTGGCGGTCACGCGAGCAAGCGAGACAGGGTTGCAGGGAGAAGACTCCAAGGCACCGATAGTTTTGTTTATTTCTTTTTACGGTGAAAATAATGGTAATTAAAAAAAAAAATAACATAAGACCTGCTTTATAGTTAGTTCAGTTAATATGCCAAGTCTCATTATCTAATTTGAAGTATTTTTTCAAATACCAGCGGTTTATTGTTCGGTTTGGAGGTAACTTTGGATTTTTTTATAAGATGGAATGAGATTTATGATAGATACTAAGAGAGGCTAACAGAAGTAATGTCATAGAAAAATTGTGATCCCATGTCTCAGTGACGCCATCTAGCGTAATATAGCAAAATTACATAATATCTAAGCTTGACACGTTACACTTTTACCGACACAAACCTTTGATTACCAACCGTCAGATAATTTGAAACATCTAAGAAAATTATTTATTTTATCTAAATACTGAGTAAATGACAAAATACTAACAAAAATAAACCGTGGTTAAGTCTAGTCGTTTTATCACTATGTGATTTGCAATACTACGGTATTGCAAATCACATAGCATCGCACAATTCAGTTTAAAGTCATCCAAAATAATTTTCTTTTGGTGGACTCGAAGGCGAGTTGACATGCAGGCGTACCACACTAGACTGAGTCTGCCTTATTACAAAACTAGGTCTATATTTTGACATGGCTTAAACCATGGAGCCAGTTTTTGTAATAAGAACGTAACAGTGATTGAAATACCGTTCTTTATACAAAACTGAAAACTTAGTTCGGTACTAAGTTGACAGTTTTGTGTTTACGAACTTTACCATAGTCGGAAAAAAGTTCGAAATTCAATAATGGCTCCATGTTTTAAACCTGGGTCTGAAGATAAACTTTGTTTTGTAATAAGGGGGAGTGACTTTTGCCCACTAGGACAAATGTATCGGATTAGGATTTTGTTCGCCATGTCCCGTCTATTGTTAAGACCCAGATATATGCCAGTGGCCTTGAGTGGTTAGCTTGCGTATTCTGTACTGAGCTCACGCGACGCGTCGTACGTTCAGCCAGTAATAGGACTCGCCCATCAAGGAGCGCTGTGTCCAATTTGACGCATTATTAATTTATTATACACTAAACAAAAGGTATTTAAAAAAAAACGCGTATACTAAAAGATTAATAATTAAATTATCTTTAAATTGGTGAAGGTTTCAGAAAAATACGCTTGGTAGATTTTGCGCCATTCTCGGTTTTTTATCTACGTTAGACATAACTTTACAAATTAATTTCACTGTGTAATATAAACATAATCTAAAATATTCACATATTAAATTATTAAAAAAATGCTCTTATTTAACATATATTTTTTTTTCAAATCATTAACACTACTCATTTATTTTTATTTATTTTATTTTATTTGGGAAGACAAACAATCGTACAGTGTATATTAAATCTAGATACAGAGTATGCTACAAGTAAATGTACAATCCACGACGTTTCCACATGTTACTATTATAAAATTATAAAAGATACAGTTTTGGAAAATTAAATAAAATCAATATACATATAACAATAATACAATTATTTCGCAATCTTAAAACCAAAAAGTTAATACATACTAAAATACTACATAATAATTAAAAATTGTGAGCAAGGCGCTTAATCATTTGTTTTTTAAACAAATCAAATCAATGATCGTGATCTTCAGTATAAAATCATTAAAAGTCGGTTATCGTCGCCTTAAGTAAATAATCTAATGTCTTTGGTTAGACTGGACCAACCCAAAGGTTTGCGCACGGTCGGGCAAAGTGGTATTGAGTTTTTCCACAAGGAATTTCTCTGTAGCAGCCCGGAGTCTGGATTTATGCCCGGTTGAAGCCAATAGATTGATGCCACTGATGCATTCACAGATTTTGAAAAAAACATATGGGCAACCGATTAAATATGTAGTAACACAATGTAAATTGTCTTTGGTCCCTGGCCCTGACATCAAGCAATGGACAAGATTGTCTAACTTTTATTGTTTGAATACGAGGCTTTTGGCTACTTTGTTTGTGTGTATTTTATTATGTTATTTTTTGTTACGTGCGTTTTGTTTGTGCAGAATAAACAATTTTTCTTACTTTTTTCTTTCAACCTTTACAAAAACTTTTTTGATGCTAGTCGATCCCGGTTCCTTTAAGGATCAAAAAACTTTGTGGGCATAACTGACATTTGAGTACTAGAAAAGTCAGAAATCGCAAAAAAACAAACCTGTGTTAGTATCTAAGATCGATTCTGATATTTTTGAGATTGCTAGGTTTACTAGGTATAATATGATAGTTCGTAGAACGTACACAGAAAGAAGTTTTGGACCTCTTCTGTTATCTATGGTTTAAAAAAAAATAATATCTAGGGTTAGGTGACTGTAAATAAGTAATCCCGTGTCACTACAATCTTCTGATAAATTATTTTATTGATAGCCGGTTGTATGTTATATTAATAGTGAACTTGTCTGCAGGGTATACAAACGGATCTGGCAGCAGACGGCACGGTGGATCCTCGCTCCGTGAACGTGTCGCAGCTGCATCAGTCCCGCTTCGGCCTCATCAGCCAAGCCCTGATGCTCATCCTCATCGCTGGCTTCCTCGCCTCCGAGACCCTCAGCGAGTTCTGGAAGACCAAGTAAGTGACCACCATCATTGTCCTTGTCCGAAGGATCCCTAGAGACCACTCGAAGTCAATAAAAGAGAAGTTGTCAATGATTTCCTCGAGGCGAGTAACGTTTTAGCTACTATTATAATTATTTGAGTGGTGTAGAGGACTTCTTTTGAAAAACATCTACCCCTATACAAAGCAGAGGGCGTTTCGTTTTTTACAGCAAAAAAAATAGCCGTCACGGGACGCCTGGCAGATGTTCAAACATCTAAATCATGATCTAAATTAATAGAAATGGGCTTGAATTCAAAACTTGGAATGTCCTTAGAGTAGTTTTCTTTTAGAAGAGATTCAGCTAATAAAGATGATGAGGGGTGAGATTTCGTAACCTCTATTGGGATGTTGTTAAAGAAATTTTCTAGTGTCTCAGCAACTTTTAACTTATCTGAAATGGTTTCATTATGAATTTTTAAAGACAATTCATTCTGATCTCGCTGCTTTGTGTTTCCAGTTTACCTGCCTCACAGCTTTTATTTTATTATTAGAAATACTAATTTTGTTACTTATTAATTTAGATCATCAAATCATCAAACATCGAAATTATTTATACACTACTACATATAGACTGTATAGTGGCGACGAGTCGCCACGCGGCATGCGTCGCCCCGCCAGCAATCGGTTTTACGTGCGGCTATAAATGTTTCACTTCAAAAAGAGAAAGATTAAGCACGTCGAAATAAAAATCCTCACTTTCGCGTCTCGGCTTTAATGCTCTCGAGAACAAGGTAATGCCTTATGTCAGCCTGCATCGTCCCACTGGTGGGCAGTAACTAGCGATCAAGTTGATTTATTTGCTTTTTTATTTCAACATGCTCTGTCCTTGTAAAGTGTGGGATATCCCTTAGAAAAGGTAAGGCCGTTTGTCCACCGATTCAGTACCTATGTTAAACAAAAGCCAGGCGAACGGCGCTGGTGTGACGGCAGTGTATGGACTAGATCAAACGTGTTTTGTTTTGCCAGCACATCGGCCTGACACAATTTCAGGCCGACTTCTAGCGGTCGCGAACTACTCATAAATTCTGAGGCCGGGATCCCGACTCTCGGGTGACAGACGTACGCTGGACCCCCGGCCATAGTAAATGTATGTATCGCTACTTCGGCTTCATCATCTCGTTCTGATTGACATCCCTTGATGGTGGCGGTGGACAAACGGCCCAAGGCTCCTTGCGATTTCAATATCTCAACGGAAACACAACGCAACTAATTTCTTTTCAAATCTTAATAAAATCTTGCCAAGACCATTACTAGAGGTTAATTCAAGTGCACAATGCCAAGGACTAATGATAGACTCGGATCATTATCTCCGCAGTAGTAAGTCTCAATTAAGGGAAGCGGTCCATTTAGACTACTACGCTTATTTTGCGAATATTGAGTCATGGCCGCCCACTGCTTGTTTTGCCATCTTTCGAACAGTCCTCTTTAGTTCATGTCTAGTTGTACGTGCGGATTAGGTGGGGCTCTTTTAAAGAGTTGCATCTGCAGGTGGGGTAAGAAATAATGCTCATTTAAATTCCAAGTTCAAGCCAGGTTTCTAGTAAGATAAAGCCCTTTCTTTTGTTTTTGGGGTGTGAAATTTTCAAATAACTTCTCCCACTCTGGGCAGAGCGGGAGGGCGTGTCAGACTTTTACTAACTACATCCCACCAGTGTTCCTTCCGTTGCCTGTGTGCCACGGATACGATATCCCTTTCGGACAAACTCGCTCCCCTGGCAGTTAAAGCCCTTACGTATCTTCCTCTAAAGAAGTGTCTTGCTGTTTTTTGTGTGACATTTTTTGGGTGCTTATAGACTTAATGACTAAAGCGAAATTATTATTTTTTCAAAAATGTTGTGAACGTGAACTTTAATCGCAACCTGGTCAAGTTTCTGTGTAGATAAATTAATAATTGTTCTCATCAATTCCCGGAAAGTGTACGTTATCACAGAGATCGTGTCGTGGTCATTATCGTCTCTCACAGAGAGGAGGTCTGTGTCCCAGCAGGCCTCCACTCTGTGGGCTGATTATATGTACGTTATAGCAGACCAGGAAAGTCTTTAAAGGTAAGGTAAGTCACCCGAAATACTTTTCTGTACCCACTTATTCACTGTTTTCTTGTGTTTCACTTTCCGGGAAAATGAACGCTCATGTCTTAAGGAAAGCCTTGCTACGCCGCTTCTTCTAAGCTTACCTAGAACAAGCGGTAAAAAAACCTCTTCAACAGCACGTCTCTTAGAGTATGCTTAGTATGGTCATGTTGAGAGGATGAACGTAAGGCGACTAACAAAAGGTATTTACAAAGCAGAGGTGAGTGAAGACGCCCTAGGAGGACATAATAATGATCTAATTGGTGATGTTCCGTGTGGTGCCGGACAGTTCCGTATGGTGCCGGACGTAAAGAATAGCACCAACCCATTTCTTTCCGTGGGTGTCGTAAAAGACTAAGGGAATTACTAGAGAATGGGCAGCAGCGTTCTCTATACATTTTAACACCATACTGCGATCACCAACTCGCCTGCCAAGCGTGGCGATTATGGCAAACCCCCCCTTTGGGGGAGGCCTATGTCCAGCAGTGGACGTCTTTCGGCTGAAATGATGATAATGATGAAGAATTGGTGATGTTCTTCAGAAAGGTCAGGTGCGTAGTATTCGCAACCGCCGTACGTGTATGACCAGATGTATGAACGTAGGCGAAGCAAAAAGGAGTATGTAAGTAGCGTAGCAGGTGGCGTTCTATAGTTTCTGCCTACCCCCATGGGTAGAAGCCGTGAGTTTATGTATGTCAATCAACTCAGCCTATAGCAGTCCACTGCTGGACATAGGCCTCTCCCAGGCGGCGCCACAACACCCTGTCCTCCGCCTACCGCATCCAGTCTGTCCCAGCCACCTTTTTAAGGTCGTCGGTCCATCTAGCTGGGCGGCGTCCCACACTACGCTTGCCGATACGTGGTCTCCACTCCAGGACTCGTATCGTTATGTATGTATGAGTGTCTTATTTCATGTCTCTCCCCACAGAGTCCCAGTGGTGTCCCGCAACTGGCACGACCTAGTATTCCGCCTGGCGGAGATCGGCGTGGCGCTATGGTTCCCGTGTGTGCTGTGGAACTCGATGGCTCCCGAGCGCCTGTGGTTGCTCAACCCGCGCCGCTTGCTGGCTCGCCAGTTAGACGACGCGCGCCTCGCGGATCTGTTAGCGAACCATCATGACGCCAAGGTACGTTACCGAAGAAATAAAGGAAACACCCACCTCACACCTTTACACTTCTTAAAATAAAAATGCTTAAGACAAAGGAGCTCAGCATAATGTCAAATCCGTTATACGCCGTAAAATCTTTCAAATCTGAATTAATACAAAGCTGTTTAAGTCTAGCCTGGAATGTTTGGTGACATAAATTTATAAGCAAAGTAAATACTTGTGAGTGTTAAACAAACGCGACCCTATCAATATATACATGTGAGCGTCCAAGCGAAAAGGGTTTAGTTCTCGGCATTTAGTTTCCGAGATATACGCAGTTTTGTAAAGTTGGGTGAAAAATTTGCATTTCGTGATTTTAATTGATTATTAATTAATGCTCAATTATCTACAACTTCATATAGTTTTTCTCAAATCAAGCTTTCTCAGAGATTCCAACTTCAAATGTCTGATAAAAAAATGTGCAAATTTTGGAATATTTTTTGAATCCTTATTATCAATTGACTATTCTAGATACCTAGTGTAGGTTTAACTCAATACCCCACTACTGGACCCTTATTTAATTGCTTGGACGCCTACATACCTATATTTTTTCATCATCTGCGAGTTCGGCAAACTTAAAGAAAAATTGTCAAGCGATTGTAAATCTCTATTTTGGTTTACTTAAGCTTATGAATAAGACTCAATTGAGTATGACAATCACTATATTTCAATTCGGAATTTCTAACGCGACATTATATGAAATTACGTTACAATTTCAAGGTACCACGTGTAAAAATATTGCTAATGTTTCTGAAAATCTAAACAATCAATTATGTATTTCATGGCTGACCGCGTAATAAACTAAATTGTTTTCAAGTAAATAGGTCAACTCGCGGTTGGTTATTTTATTAACAGAAATAAAATATATCTATACAATACAAAAATTATAATTTGTGGCCAAGTAAAACCATTGTCCTGGTAAGTACGAATGTGACATTCAATTCATATGTACTTTCCGAGTTTAAGTTGGACATTACTGACGTCGATGAAGGGAAACATGGTGAGGAAACCTGCAGGCCCTGGGGGTCTACTCCGAACATAAATCCCTAAAGTATCGGCCGAATGTTCGGCCGTTGCTTAACTACGGCTAACTATGGCTGACTACGGCGAAAGCAAAAAAAAACGACAGTCAAAGAGATAAGCCAAAGTCAAAAATGTGACTTTAAGTCGGGTAAGGATTCAAACTCAAAAAAAGGATACTATTGGAAGTTATAAAACGGCCGTACATTCGGCCGATAATTCGAATTAACGCTTCGGAGTAGACCCCTGCAGTACGTCATAGATAGCGATCGCTTTACGAACGAATTCGGTCGCAAAGTCCTAATGGGGTCCTTAGACAGTCAAAATTGCTTGACAAGCACGAAAAAACCACAATCTCGTCAAGCAATTTTGACCGTCTAGAGACCCCATTAGGACTTTGCGACCGAATTTTGTTGTAAAGCGATCGCTATCTATGTCGAGACTGGAGGCCCAGGCCTTTCAGTCTCGATTTAGATAGAGATTGCTTTACGAACGAATTCTGACTGCTTGACAAGATTGTGATTTTTTCGTGCTTGTCAAGCAATTTTGACTATCTAGGGACAAAGGGACATTAGGACTTTGCGACTGACATTGGTCGTAAAGCGATCGCTATCTATGTCACTGCAGGCCCAGGGGGCTACTCCGAAGCGTTAATCCGAAGTATCGGCCGAATGGTCGGCCGTATCTTGACTTCCAAAGTTTCCTTTTTTGACTTAACTTCAATTCACATTTCTGACTTTGACTTATCTCTTTGACTGACGTTTTTTTACTTTCGCCGTTGTCAGCCATTAGTCAGCCGTAGTCAGGAAACGGCCGAACATTCGGAGTTATATACTTATAGTTAAGGCGCTGATAAGAGGCAAATGATCTAAGTTGCCTTGTCTTAAAGAAAAAAATGCCAAATATATAAAAATAATTTGTGGTAGCGAAAAAAAAATTTGTTATGCTTGAACATATTTCTCAGAAATTGGTTGTTACCATAACACGTTTAGAAAAAAAATCTCGATACAAAATAATGGTAAACTAACCTTTTTTTTAGTTTCAATCCCAAATAGTTCTATTAAAAATATCAACGTACGGTTGGTATTTAATTCATAACAAGAACGTCATATTTGGATGCAGAACTCAGTTGTTTTTTATTTTCGATTACTCACGGGTTAAGTAAATAGATAATTCTTTTAATTAATTTTTGCAATAAATTACAAGAGTTGTGCCATCGCGCTTATCTTTCTTTTGTATGCAGTCTGACAGTGATCGCGCTTTAACTGTTGTTAGCGTCTTAATATAAGTCTGTAAAATCGCCAACCGTCTTGAGCAAGAATGGTGATCAATGCTCAGGCTTTCTCTATACGAAAATAGGCTTTTGCGTTGCAGTGGGACTGTTACAGCCTAGTATTATTTATTTTATTTAAAACTCTCGAATCCATGCGCGTCATCCATTAATTCATGCTAATAAAATTGCTATCGACAAATAAATAAATAAAACAAATGACGATTATTTTTATACCGAAGATATAAAAATCCGGTCGGAATGACATTCCAAAAAGAAAAAGAAAACGCAGATTTAACGATACGGCAATAAAACGAACGTGTCAAGACTAACATAGTTTTATGATAATTAATGTAAGACTTATGGACCAAAATTAGTACTGAATTAAATGTATTTTAATTTTATTTTATTTTAACAAAAAAAAATAAATACATTGTTAGGAGTTAGTACTTTTATAGCAAACCGGTATCAATATGCAGGCAACCATATATCGCCACTCTTTTCTTAAAAAACCGTTACTTGAACCGTTATTTTTTACCTAATAACGCAATATTTTTGAAAAGGTAATATTTATATAATGTTAATCTACAACATACTTACAATTCGTCGACTGTTAAAAAATATGTAGGTATTTCGGTGTAAAAACTTTTCAAACAACTCATAACAAGAAACTGACAATACACAAATACATTTTATTGCAGTTATGCGTGATAACTTGAGATAAACTGCGAACTGTATACCGGTGGGTCATTGACATCAGCTTGTGGCAATATAAATTAACAGTAGTGTATTTATTACACATTATAATATCGCCTATAACAGAGATGAAGTGTCATACATACGAATTGATACGAATATGACTTTATGCGCTGACATAAACGATAAATAATTTATAAATATTTTCTGTATGTAGGTTTGTACAGTGGTACCCAATTGATAAGGCGCGTCGTGAATCTTCGTTCGCACAGAAAAGAAAGTATGGCCCCGAAGATTAACGAAAGAATGCTTAAAACTTACAATCAACCTTAGGTCACTATTATAAGATTCATAATACACTGGAGCTGTTAGCGTGCACTCGATCAGAAGTATGGCGGCTGACAAACATGCCACGCGGCGCGCGCTAACATGGCGGCAGCTGCCGACCAATAGCGGAACAGGAAAAAGAACCGCGGTGCGTGGAGCGTGCTGATTGGTCAATAGCATTTCCCGCACTTTTAAAATTCACCTTCTGCGCAGGTACATCGGTAAGCCATATCAGTTGGGTACTACTGTACAAACAGTTTTACACGTCAATAACACTTTTATACGTCACTGTTTAAGACGGAGATATATGCCAGTGACCTTGAGTAGTTAGCTTGCGTGTTCTGTACTGAGCTCACGCAACGCGTCGTACGTTCAGCCAGTAATAGGACTCGCCCATCCCGCCCAGGACCGCTGTCCCCAATTTGACGCATTATTAATTTATTATACACAAACCAAAAGGTATTTTAATAAAACGCGTAGGGTCAAGTGTCCATCAATGGAACACTAAAAATCTCATACACCTTTTGTTTTTACAGATTTATGTCTAATTTTTTACAGGTATATAGGCAATTTTATTGGTTAATGGATGTCATTTATATTTTTTTAATTAAATGTGTAATCAATCAACAAAAAAATAAAAACTAAGAAATGGGAAATGTTTCATTGTGTCCACTGTGGTGTACACTATAAAACACCACAATTTCAACAATGAAACATAATAATGAATAGTGTCTGTCTCATATTTTGTGTAATTTATGGAGTAGGTGAATGACAAAAAATGCTTCAATCAAAAAAGGTTTACTTAATTCTTAATTTAACCGTAATCAGACTCTTCACGCCTTACAATTTATAAAAAACTATTGGCGACAAAATTACTAAATAATATGTTATATTTATGGCACTTGTTAATTAAACTCTAGTTAAGCAATAATGACTTACAACTTTTTAGGCACTTAAATCACATAAATCAGTCTCAGAAGTATAAAATCACAAACATTACATTACTATAAAAATTGACAGAGATCACTTTGCATTAAGATATCACTTAACGACTAACAAGTCTTAAAATTACGAAAATCACAAGTAATAGGAGAAAGTTATGAATAATTGGCTACATTGTAATGACTAAATGTCAGTTTAAAACGACAGTTAAAATCACGATTAAAAAATAATAACAAGAGAAATAATACGAAAATTAACAAAAGAAATTGAAAAATTAACGCAACTTCATATTTGGTGTCACACGGACAGGAAAGTCATAAGTTGAGTTTCTGGATTTCGATCCGTTTATTTGTGGCGGAGGAAGAATCATTTTTATTTCATTCATGTGAATTTCTGAAAGGTCAGGTTCCAACGGCTTGTAAAATTTCATATTATCTTTGACTTTTAGTCTCATGAACGAAGCTCCGAATTTATTAGTATTTATGACTTCCGTTATCTCCGCGACATAGTAGACCTTCAGTTTTTTTGAGTCCAGTAAAACAAGCACGTAATCACCTTCTTGGGGTGTGCGAGCAAGTTTTTTGAAATCTTCTGTTATTAAAGGTAACCCATCGTCATCTAGTTTCTCATTAAATTCGCTCATATCAGAATCACCTTCTTCCGTGTAGACTACTTCCTCCTCTTCCTCACTACTCGTTTCTGGTTCAATCCTTGCGATTTTGGGGTTCTTTTTTCCTCCTTTGTCCATCAAAACTGGCCGTTTAGTTGTCTTTGCCGCTGATTTTCTTTTTTCTGTTTTTTTTCGTTCTTCAGCTATGCGGTTTTTTTCTGGTGTGTCAGTCGCCACCATACTTTTCCTAGCTTTCTGGGTTTGCGCTTTCCGGTCCGTGGACCAGCCTTCAATGGAGCCATAAATTCCATAGGCGATTTGAAATTTGTATAAATACCAGAAGAACTTGCACGAATTTCTTCTACAGGAGGAGTTGTCTCTCTAAACAGTGAAGGAGAACCTGATTCGTTAGACATCCTCGTGGGAATTTCGATATCCTTCACACCACACGCAACTTCGGTGGCTTGTGCGGGAGTTTCCTCAAATAGAAATTCGTCAGCTTCAAGTATTGATGGACTCACCGCCAGTGTCACATCAGATAAGGGACTCTCAGCGCGTTCTACCTCTGAAGTAGGAATAACAAGATTCTCACTAAGGTAAAGTTCATCAGGAGCAGTAGCTGAATGAGATGGCCCCGGTTGCTCTCTATCGGTCACCAAAGATGGCATAAAGTCGATTTCTGTAAAAACATCTGGGTCATACGGAAAAATTCCGCATTTTTTGAAAGCAGACGCAATATTAACTGGCGTCATTGCTTTTGCGTATGCCTGGCCCACACACTCAGCGACATTGTAAATAGTCATTTGCTTACCAGGATGCCTCATCAGCCACGAATCCACGGCTCTATTATAATAACCTTTAAAGGGGGCATTTAAGCCCACATCAAGCGCCTGCATCTTTGCAGTCGTATGTGGATGCAGTGTAAGTACTGTTACTCCAGCTTGTTTAGCTAAATCTAAGGCTTTAATACTGAGGTGGGAATCATGGTTATCCATTATAATTAGAGCAGGGTTTTCTGGACTCGCAGACGTGTGTTTAATAAAATGCTCCATAACTTTTACAAATAGGTCCGCATTCATCCAGTGGTTGGAGCTGCTAGTCCAAGAGATCCTGGTGGAGCTCCATTCATCATAAAATCTTTAAAAAGTGTCCTCGGGAAAACAAGAGCTGGAGGTACCGCTTGTCCTGATGCACATACAATTGCACATGTTGTTATTAATATACCCCGTTCACCGCTAGTTATCTTACAAATATTGTGTTTGCCTTTAGGCGCCATAACTTTTTGCGGCTTTTGAACGGTTGTTGTTGCAGTTTCGTCTAAGTTGTAGATTCTACAACCGTTACCAAAGGAAGGATGACGCTCCATGATATTTTTCAGGTTATCAAAGAAAGCCCTGGCAGTTTCTTTATTGAATGCGGTAGCACGTGCTATGCTACACGCTTCAGGCTTCTTCAGTGTTAATTCTGGATGCCTTGATTTGTAAGACCGAAGCCATTCAATGCCTGCCATTTGGTCTTTATCCCAACTAGCGGGACATTTAATTTGATTAATTTTCGCCATTTGATAAGATATACGGCGCACATCTTTGGTACTTAATCCGTAAAATTTTAATGCACATTCTCCAATATATTCTTTAAGTGCTGTTTCTTGTTCGACTGTAAAAGTTTGATTAACTTCATAGTTTGGAGTCAATCTTTGAGCTGCTAGGGATGCATCATCCATATCCTTGTATTTTTTTAGGTAGTGAAACAGCGTAGGATACCGAACATCGCACTCTTGTGCAGCTTTTCTCAGGCTCTTTCCCTTTCTGTACATAAGTATAGCTCGAAGCATATTTTCTTTTGAATGATCTCCCTTTTTTCTTTGAAGTGCTTTAGTACGCGCCATCTTAAAAGAAAAACAAATATCAAATGTTAAGATTAATTTCTAGCCACAAAAATATTAGAAAGTATATGAAGTTATATGGACACAATGAAACACTGTTTCATTGTGTCCATTGTGCAACTGTTTCATTGTCGACTACCTATGGTTTATTTTAAAAACCTCAAAAAAAATACCACTAAATTGTAACACTTTAATCTACGATCTATTTCACGTTAATCTACGAAATATGTTTAATGCTAGGTAATCATGAAAAACATGAAATTTGCAACCATCATTTAATGAAAAATCTATAAACAATGCTGAAAATACTTACATTTTTGTCGAAAAAATAAAAAATGCTCCGCCAGAAACGTCTGCTCTCACGCGGCGCCGCTGCAAACTGGGGTAGGGCGGGGAGTTCTCGAGACTGTCCTTACGCGATATAATGCACGATCTGACAACGCCGCATTTTAGAAATATTACAGTGTTTTAATGTGTACGAATGTTTCATTGTTGGACACTTGACTACTAATAGATCTTTAATTAAATTATCTTTAAATTGGTGAAGGTTTCAGAAAAATACGCTTGGTAGATTTTGCGCCATTCTCAGTTTTTTATCCGCGTTAGACATAACTTTACAAATTAATTTCACTATGTAATATAAACATAATCTAAAATATTCACATATTAAATTATTGAGAAAATGCTCTAATTTAACATATATTTATTTCAAATCATTAACACTACTCGTTAAGACGTGATCTTCAGTATAAAATCATGAAAAGTCGGTTATCGTCGCCTTAATAGTTTTTGTTTGTGCCATGTGAATGGGAATAGGTTCAACCCCTATTACATGAAACTGATACTTTTAACTAGACATCGGATTATACGCTATAGCTACAAAAATTGTATGCATTTGCATAAGCGAACATGCAAATGCATACAATTTTTGTAGCGTTATTGCATGTTAATTTTTGATTGATAGTGCTTATAAAAAAAGATGATTATGTTAAATGGTGGGTCTTGAAATTCAGTTAACGAGGTTTCTGCAGAAAAAGCGCCAAATTCCAAGTTCTGTCCAGTAGCATCAGTTGACGTAGAGAGGTCATTTACAGCCTACAAATTAATATTAAGTGATAAACGTCACAAGTTTGCTCGAGAAAAATTATACATATTAATATATTGTCACAAGAATCATGACTGACTATTAATATAAATGGTGTAAAATAAACGTTAATTCTAATAATATTGTATAGTATTTTGATTGTGCATATTTCGCCCTTTGCTAGTGCATATTTTGGCATTTTGATAATGCATATAATCCGATGTCTACTTATAACTAACTGTACTACAGTCTGTCCTAAAAGTATCTGACAAAAATCTAAACAAACCCTGATGAGATTAAATTCTTTCACAATGACTCACTAAAAGGGATTAAGTTTTTTGATCCATTTGTTTACTTTTGGGACAGATCATACGCACCTCTGCCTTCGGAGAATAAAGGCCTGATGGTGTGTTATCAGCTCTTTTTATAGGTCAAAAGTTACAAAAGACAGTCCCCAAAACGCTTTTCTCCACTTCGTAGTAAAAGTTGGGGAGGAGCAGTGGCGTTACAAAATCCCCAGCAACACATCTTTGTTTGTTTAGTTATATTTTTAAGAGATGTAACAATTGTGAGGTCTGTTGTTAAATTATTACTTAGCGTCATTCATAACTCCACGATGCTACATTTTTTATTACTTTGTCTATTTATATTTTTATGTGACCAACTTATCATTGGTTGATGTAAAAAAAAAATGTATTGATATTTTTGTGACCAATTTGTCACTGATTATTGTTGTGACCAATTTGTCACTGATTATTTTTGTGACCAATTTATCATAAATTATAGTTTTGTGACCAATTTGTATTTGTTTTAAATTGTTTTTTTTCGACTCGTGTCTTTATGTTCTTGTATCGGAAAATTCGTTGTAAAACGAACTCCGTCGTCTTATATGAATCATTGTGGTATCGGTTAAGTTGTTCAGTCTTCAAGCTTTATATGCTTACGCTTTTGTGTTATATTATCGAATTTATAAGGAGAAGTAAGTTTCACGAATATTTCTTTTATTTTTTGTAATTCGTCTGTCGTCCTTGTTTCTGGTCCCACATTTTTAATCCTTCGGAGAAAATAACTTGTCTGAAAACATTCTCTTTATAAGTATTTCTAAGTAGTATATTTATTAGTTACATCCATTCTGTTTTCACTGAGCCAAAACGAAATGTATTCAGAATTAAGTAGTAATTTGGTCTCACGTCTCTCGTATAAGGATTGAGTTATTTCAAAATCTTTCGAAAAAAAAAACACTCCGAAAGCTTTCCCCCTTAAAAGTTTATAACTATGTAGTATATTCTTAACCCACAAGTCCACTAAGTATTATTGAGCCTAAGCGAGTTGATTCGAAATACATCATTGTCGTCTGCAGCTATTATTGCTTCATCAATGTTTTATACACATTCTGGTACCGGTTTACACATTTTGGGTTCAAAATCACAAGTGATGATGGGCTTCAAAACCTTCTGGTTTTATATTCCCAGAATGTAACCCAGTTCTACCAAATATGTTGGACGGAGAAGGCTCGATTCGTTCTCAAAATAGTCTTGTATTGGCGCTGTATGATCACGAAGATTATTCTCAACGTTTTCCGACCACCGTTAGCTCTAAAGGAGGATGGAGAAGAACCTATTAATGATACGGTCTTGGATTTGCAGACCAAATCGCGGGTGAGTTCCAGTGATTTTTAGGTTATTGATAGACCGTGGTGTCTGAACACTGATTGATTAAAAAAGTTTGTTCCCGTTGAGTTACACCATTTTGTGTTAACTGTTACCCATTGGGAAAAAAATTACCGATTAGTAACACTGTAACTCTAAAGCCCTATTTTTTCCTCCTTTGAGTGACATTGTAACTCAACAGAACGCTGTGTTCCCGTTAAGTAACACCTTCTTGGGTAAAAGCATTATTGAAATACATCTTGACTTAATACAGGTTATTTATGGAACTAGTTAGAGTAGGTTAATTATTTAAAAAAAATGGTTAGGTTAAAACTGTGACCCTCTACGCACGAGCCGAGCTAGCGCAGCGAGCGGTGCCGCGGCAGCCGCCGGCTACTGCCAGAAACGACTAGATTAACTCTTTGGGACATTTTGTTCCCGATATGTAACCCTATTACGTATTACTAGGTTGCAGTGTAAATTGATGGAAAAAAAACGTGGCACTGAGTTACAGTGTTGCAAATCGGTAATTTTTTTCCCAATCGGTAACATTGTAACACAAAATGGTGTAACTCAATGGGAACAAAGGATTAAAAATGGTCTGCACTTCTTGTGAATATGGCTAGTCTCAGTTTGCTTGAAACAATTGACTTTTTTTTTTTTTCTAAGGCTGTTTTGGATTTAGACACTATTGTATCATTTTCGATACTATAATCTCTTATGCCTATTTATTTCGTCCAATTATGAGGTTGTTTGGTTTTTAGAGATTTTCTGGAAATAAGAGAACGAACTAATATTTTTGTAATTATAAATACTTCAATTTATAGAGTAGATACTTGGTTTTTAAAAACCTCATCATGTTGACTGTTTTGTTAAGATATAGAATAACGGACTCACAACACAATTCTCTTTACAGCAGAATGTGGAAACCGATTCTTTGGTGGGCAGTGTGGGCTCAGCCCGGGACTGCTGGATCTGCTACGACACCGCTCGCTCTGAGCCGCTCATCAGACCGTGCCGCTGTACTGGTGACGTGTCTGCCGTACATCACGACTGCCTGAGCCGCTGGCTTGTTGAGGTAAAAATTTTTTTTTTTTTGGATGGGTTTGTTCTTGACCTTAGTGTAGGGCAGAGGTGACAAAGACAAAGTCGACGATGGAGTGAGCTTACCCAGAAGAAGCCTGCTCACTCTAACTTTGAAGAGATTAGGGTTGTATGCGTTCGGAAACACAGACGCAGGCAGAGAGTTCCACTTTTTTGCTGTGCGCATTATAAAAGACATTTGGAAACGCTTAGTGCGAATTGGTGGAATAGCAACAAGGAAGGGATGGTAACCTGCAGTGCGTCTAGATGTCCGATAATAGAAGGGGGCCGGTGGAATTAGGTCGTGGAGTTCTTGGGCACACTCACCGAAGTACAATCTGTAGAATACCGACAAGCAGGCAACCTTGCGGCGATGGGCCAAGCTGTGAAGATTGGCATCCACCAGTTTTACGTCGCTAATGAGCCTCTTAGCTCTGCGTTCCACCGAGTCAAGCGTGGCAAGTTGGTATTTTGCTGAGCCATCCCAAAGGTGGCTACAATGCTCCATGCAGGATCAGACCTGCGCTTTGTAAAGGGTCAAAAGCTGTCCAGGCGTAAAGTATCGTTTCACCCTATTTTACATTACTGCTAGTCAAATTTTGAGCTACAACCCTTGTGCCCGATGGGATTTTCCGAAACTTCTATACAAACTTTCATCCCTATTTAATCCCTCTAGGGGCTGACATTTAAAAAATCCTTCCTTAGTGCTCACTCTCGCTATATAAACTCTTGCGCAAAATTTAATGCTTCTAGACCCAGCAATTTACGAGGTGCAATGATTGTCATTGAAAAAAAAAAATCTGCCAGCCTTTTCCCAACTATATTGGGGTCGGCTTCCAGTCTAACCGGACGCAGTTGAATACCAGTATTTTACATGGAGCAACTGCCTATCTGACCTCCAAAAACCCAGTAACTAGGTAATACGATACCCCTTGATAACACTAGTTGTCAGACTTACGGACTTCTGACGACTCGTAACGACTGTCAAAGATCCACGAATGACAGCCGGGACCAACGGCTTAACGTGCTTCCCGAGGCACGGAGGAGTCTCGGTACGTAAAGATGGTCACCCATCCACGGACCAACCGCGGCAAGCGTAGCTTAACCTGATGGATCGACCTGTGTGTCTGTTATTACCTAGCCACGAGCTCCTCTGTTGTCTGTCAGTGAATGGATGAATTTAAGATCTTTATTATGTATGGTCGGTTCTAAAAGTATCTGATGAAACTGTAAACAAACCCTGTTCTTATTAAATTCTTACACACTCACTCACTAAAGGCAATTAGTAACACATTCATCTGTATTTAGAAAGTTTCAACTTTATATCTCACCACTTTTTCCAAAAAAAATATTCTTTGAATAACATTTTAAAATATTGTGATTGTAAAATCATAGGCGATAATTGAGGTTTATTCAATGCCAAATAAACATCTTTAAGGAGATTTAAAATTGGAATTTTCGGTTTATGCGTTTAAGGGGGATGCGCTAAGGTAGCCCGCGAAATTCAAATTTTATTACGTTTTTTGCAATTTGCAGGTCAGTAACACGTTGTATGTTGATCTAAATATGATTCGCGGTCGTAACAAACATAGCTTTATAGAATTATAATCATTACAATCAGCAGTACAACTCTCTAAGTTCAGTTTGAATTTCGCGGGCTACCTTAACGCATCCCCCATAGATAATCAAATCAAAGCACTCAATTTGTAATTGGCACCCACAACACCCTACAAATTGGCATCCACAGGTACGTGTTCTGATCCATTTGTTTACATTTTCATCATAAAATATGGTACATAGGTCTTAAATATAAATAGTTCCACATCGCCGTGGGCAGCCAGTTTTAGATCTCAAAAATTTGACTGGTATTTCCACGATACCATTCCTAGTCGAGAGTGGAAGGTTATTGTTGGATATCGTATCGTAGCGACCGCTACGACAGGCCTACGAAATTTGCTACGCCACGTGCTACGTCAACGCAGTTTTGTAGCAGTAGATCTAATAAATTATCTCCTTTATTTAATAAATATAAATAATTAATTAATTATAAAACTGCCTCGTTGGTCTAGTGGTCGCAAGCCCTTATGCTGAGCATGAGGTCCTGGGTTCGATTCTCAGGTCGCGCAGTGTTATTGGGTTATTCTTTCTGGAATTATTCAGTATTAACCCGGAGTCGGGGTTAGTGCCCGGTTGATGGCAATAGGCTCGCCCAGCATGAGGTCCTGGGTTCGATTCCGAGGTCGCGCAAAGTGTTATTGGGTTTTTCCATCTGGAATTTGTCAGTAGTAGCTCGGAGTCGGGATTAGTGCCCGGTTGATGGCAGTAGGCTCGCCCCCTATAACATGGGACTTAAACAAAACTGGCGTAATGTGGGTGTACTATGGGTTTACCTCTGCCTCACCCTTCGAGGAATACAGGCGTAATGTTATGATAATATGATTATTTATAATGACATTTTTGTTGTATTTTCAGAGCGCACAGAGTCCTGATGGTTTGAAGTGCAAAGTTTGCAACACGCCCTACATAGTGCAGGAGACGAACAGGTATACACATCAACTATTATTCTTAACTCATTAATTTGGTAGAAAATGCCTATGGCATTAAGTCCGCCTCTGTACATTTGTGTGCGTAAAGTATTAAATAAATAAATAAATTTTCAAAATATATATATTTTTTGGTAATGTCACAGTGTTTAATATTCGGGTCATCCAATTTGCTTCCCAAAAAGGAATATATTATCCTTCTGCTTCAGATTTCCTTACTCGGGAGCGTGATTCGACCCGATTAAGGCGCTGACAAGTGGCAAATGATCCAAGATAGCTTGCATTAAAAAAAAAAACATGCGGGGCAGTCTTTGGGACCTGCCGATAGAGGCAAAACTAAGTAACTCATGGAAAGCGTTCGGTGACGATAAAGCGAGTTCCATGATTTTTGTTCACCCAAAAAGTGCTCAACGCGCCTAAAAAGTTTTCACTTTAATAACTGCCAAATCTATATAGTTTGTGGTAGCGGAAAAAATATAATTATGTTATTCTTGAACATATTTCTCAGAACTTGGTTGTTACCAAAACACGTTTAGAAAAAAATCTCGATACAAATTAACGGTAAACTAACCCTTTACTTTGAGTTTCAATCCAAAATATCTGTATTAAATATCAACGTACGGTTGGTATTTAATTGATAACAAGAACGTCTTTATTTGAATGCAGAACTTGGTTGTTTTCTTATTTTCGATTACTCAACGAATTTTTGAGTGAATAGATAATTGCTTCATATTTGGCAATAAATTACAAGCGTTGTGTCATCGCGCTTCCTTTTCTTTTGTATGCAGTGTGACAGTGACCGCGTTTTAGCTGTTGTCAGCGTCTTAAGGGTTTAAGAGTAATAAAGATTGGAAGGAGTGACAAAAAAATCGGTTGTCTGTAAAGTCGATTTACTGACGATAGTTGAACGTGACAACGTCTTAAGAAAATACTGATGGAATGGTAGCATTTTTCAAAAGAAAATTTTAATTTCATTTGTTTAATAGATTTGTATGTATATAGAGAAGGAGGTAATTGGAAATCACAATGAAATTGATCAAGTTAGATTTATTTATACGCATAAATACAATTATGTAATTTTTTTTTTACAATTTAATAGTTTTTACAAGTATAAATGTGCGTCAAATAATTCATTATAAGAATAAACAATGATTAAATTATTGTTTATAAATCTTACATTTAAAATTTAAAATTTGGAAACATTAAAATTTTCGTAAATCTAGTTTTTAAAAAGCCCGCCTCAATGTGTTTGATATAGGAGAAAATGTTCCCTTTGACGGCTGGCTGGTCCAACCTGTCATTTCAGACACGTTGTTGTGATATGTGGAAGATTTAATATTTATGTTTTAATTTTTTTAAATCATAGCTACGCTCGATAATTATTTCGATTAAATAGTAAAGCCATCGATTTTTTACTCATCGTGAAATAGTTCTGTTAACTTATTGTTTTAATTTTGTCAATTATAGCATAACCTACAATCGCTGCACTAGCGGACCGATGCTATTTATTTTAATGATGAAAGCACGAATATTCGACAATATATCACTGAACATATAATTAATATCGAAAGAATCATTACCTTTATCGCTGCAATTATCGTTGCTATAAACAATTGACACCACATTCACTTTTCACTGATACTCGACCAAAACATGTAAATGTATAGCAGCTGTCCACGCAGACGCATCGCTCACTCAAGTAGGAGAGAGACGGATGTCGAACGCTGCCGAACGCGAAGGCCGATTGTGCCTCTTTGTCGCTCGTTCCGCGCTCTCGCTTGCACTTCAAGCCTTACATGGAACGCCTCAGAGCGAGGTAACGCCGCATGAGTCATGTTTTTTCGTGCGTGCAGCCGGCTCAATCGAATTATAAGACGTTGTCACGTCAAAAAACAACTTGTAATTTTGTTTTGATCATTTATTTTAATGAGGTTTTTGTTTACCAGCTCATCCATATTTCCATAGTATAGTAGTATTATAAATTCTGAAATAACTCTGTCTGTCTTGTTACCTTTCACGCTTTAACCGCAGAACGGATTCGGATGAAATTTGGCATACGGTTTGACCTTGACCTATCGGTTAGGACAAAGTCACTTTAGGATACTTTTTAAACCCGGTAGTACGTTCCGTGGGATAATTTCCAATCTTCACGCAGGCGAAAAGAGAGCAAGCTCATGATATGGTGACATTCACCTTGATACCTATGTCTTAAGACGGAGATATATGCCAGTGACCTTGAGTGGTTAGCTTGCGTGCTGTACTGAGCTCACGCAACGCGTCGTACGTTCAGCCAGTAATAGGACTCGCCCATCAAGGAGCGCTGTCACCAATTTGACGCATTATTAATTTATTATACACAAACCAAAAGGTATTTTAATAAAACGCGTATACTAAAAGACAATAATTAAATTATCTTTAAATTGGTGAAGGTTTCAGTAAAATACGCTTGGTAGATTTTGCGCCATTCTCAGTTTTTTATCCGCGTTAGACATAACTTTACAAATTAATTTCACTATGTAATATAAAGATAATCTAAAATATTCACATATCAAGTTATTGAGAAAATGCTCTAATTTAACATATATTTATTTCAAATCATTAACACTACTTGTTTAGACGTGATCTTCAGTATAAAATCATTAAAAGTCGGTTATCGTCGCCTTAAGTAACACCCCATTTTTTCCCAGGGTGGTATGGGAGCGCGGGTTCACCGTGGCGCACTGGGCGCGCACGGCGCTGGCCGTGGCGTGCATGTGCGGCGCGGGCGCGGCCGCCTGGATGTGCGTGCAGCTGGCGGCCTCGCCCGTCGCGCGCGTGCTCGCCGCGGGCGCCGCGCTGCTGGTGTGCTATGTGGCTATCAGGTGAGCCAATAACCATATTATAAATCACAAAGTTAACCATAAGTAAAACTAAAAATCCTAAAATTTAAATTCCATGAAATAAAGTCAAATTATTTATTTCAAATAGGCACATAAGAAGCACTTTTGAACGTCAAAACTTACAAAAAAATAGAATTGATTTTAGTCGCCCCTTCCAAAAGGTAGTTTCGTATGGAGAAGAATAGGCAAGAAACTACACCGTTACTCTTTTAAAAATATTTTACAATATTATGTTTGAGTACATTAATTATAATTATGATTATATGTGAAGACGACTTAGAAAAAAAATACTATACCATAATAGGTAAAAATAATTAATAATTAAACCAATGAAAAATAACTTTATTATGAGATGGATACATGGTGCTCACATATTTACAAACATCGTAAAATTATATGTTCTCATAATAATATTAAACTAAAAAAAAAAACTTGAATAATTGAAGGCAATTCCGTGTTATGGAATGATCTTCAGACATTAAAACTTACAAAATGTACACCAAATACGAAAAAATCTTTTTACAAAAGTTTCGCCTTCCATTTGACTGTGATTACGGAATACTATAATACCATGACTAACCGAATTTACAATTAAAACAATAATTGATAATATATTTTTACAGGTTTCTCGGAATGAACACAGTGAGCGCTTACCAGCGAGCAAAAGTGTCATCTCTACGTATTTTAACCGAGCCATTGACAGAAATAACCGGTCATACCGACCAAGGACAACTGTCAACCATCAGCAACACAGTCACCGTAGAAATAGCTTCAAAATGCGTCCTCGAACGAGCACTCAAAGGCGAAGTGAACAAATAACTCTAAAAATAACGATAAAAACTGTTTCAATAACGGTAAAAAACGGTTACTGTAGCAATAACGATAAATAACGGTTACAATAACGGTGATACGTCAGTACAAACGCAGTGATCAGTGATGTGATACAGTGAATGTTACGAACTTGTAATTTATTTTTCTGGAACTTGTCGTGAACTCTTTGAAAACTAGTTACTGTTAAATGCTCGTATTTATACGACTTGAAAACGGTACCGAAAACTGTATGGAATTTAACGGAGTTAAAAATAGTTATAGCTCCCAAAACTAGTGGTGTACTGTCAAAATTTAGCTAATTCTGACTATTTGACTAACTCGCAAGTTTTGGGAATAATCGACTAAATGCTTGTGTAAAATCGATTCTAAAATTCAATCTTAATCTTTAATCTTCTTCAGTTTCTTGGAGCAAAATCATTATTCCATACATAAGTATTGCCTTACGATTTATTTGTATTTAAATCTTGACTGTTAAGTCTTAAATTCGATGTAAAACTTTTATGTTATTCTCTTTATGCCAAATTCCTTATTTTATTGTTAATTCTAAAATTAGATATGAAAATTAAGACACTTGTTTGGAAATATGTATGTAGGTACAGTAAGTTCAGGCGTAATTTAATAACAGAAATATACTTTTGCACGACACAAGCTAATTTACAATAAATATAATAATATGTTACAAAAAATAATACCTACATTTGTTTATGTGGTTATTTTACTGTTTTTTTTAATGATTTATTCTTTTTTTTTACAAAATATTATTTTTTTCCAGATCTCTAGTGTGTCGAGCTCACAAAATGTTTTGAAATCCATTCCCTCTTGTTTTTCAATATTATCGTAATATACGTATCTACGGTTCGTTTCGTGAAAAATTGCGTGATATATCGTTAGGTTAGTTTTTATTATTGGTGATATAACTTTATTTATGCCTTATGTAAGTGTGCGTATTCCTACAACTATCAACTTTAGCCGTGGTTAATGTTTGTTAATGATACTTTTTTGTTCTTAAATATTTCTGCTTCAGAATCCAACGCATGATTTTAATCATATTAGTGAAAGTGGTAAGTTAAAAACAAATGTTTTAAACCCGATTTTTTAATATTCTGGCTACAAAAACCCAGTTTTTCAGCACGGAAATCTTAGAAATATTCCACAAGATTTATACATTTTTTTTAATGGCATACGTCCACGAGCATTATATTATCTCCAACAACTATTCACGAAACGAATTGTATATTTATAAATAAATTTAATAATTCGAACGTAGGAAATAGAAGAGGCTAAGGCGGGGCGTTCGTTCCTATCCGCTGCGTGTTGTGATATTAAAACAGCGGTTTTTGCCTGATTTATACGAAAATCCTTATAAATACATAAAATAAACATAAATTACCTAATCCTTTTTAGTTTTATTTTGATTGGCTTTTCCTTTTTTTTAGTTCAAAATTCGTTTTTTCTTTTTGTTAGGAATTATTTTTTTTCTTTTTTAAAATTCGTTTTTTTTTTACTTTTTTATTTCGGAATTCGTTATCATGTTATATATTTTCATATTACATATTAAATTGGTTAGCGTATTTTGTGTGGAACATTTTTTCCGCTGGACCACTATTTTGAAATGTGTGATGTTTTAAGCTTTGGTTTCTTATAAAAGCGGTAAGTAAGATCATACAATAACGGCTGTCCAAATACAGTTTTTTTTACGTTATTTGACATCTTCCGTCTTATTACAAAACAAGGTTTATCTTCAGACCCAGCTTTAAACCATGGAGCCATTATTGAATTTCATTCTTATTCCGTCTGAGGTAAAGTTCTTAGTACAAAACTGACAACTTAGTACCGACCTAAGTTTTCAGTGTTGTATAAATAACGGTATTTCAATCACAGTTACAGTAGTACCCAATTGATATGGCTTACCGATGTACCTGCGCAGAAGGTGAATTTTAAAAGTGCGGGAAATGCTATTGACCAATCGGCACGCTCCACGCACCGCGGTTCTTTTTCCTGTACCGCTATTGGTCGGCAGCTGCCGCCATGTTAGCGCGCGCCGCGTGGCATGTTTGTCAGCCGCCATACTTCTGATCGAGTGCACGCTAGCAGCTCCAGTGTATTATGAACCTTATGATAGTGATCTAAGGTTGATTAACGAAAGAAGATTAACGAAAGAATGCTTAAAACTTACAAGTTTTAAGCATTCTTTCGTTAATCTTCGGGGCCATACTTTATTTTCTGTGCGAACGAAGATTCACGACGCGCCTTATCAATTGGGTACCACTGTACGTTCTTATACAAAAACTGGCTCCATGGTTTAAACCATGTCAAAATATAAATCTTGTTTTGTAATAAGACGGAAAGTGTCACGATTTCATGAAAAAGTCATTCAGTGGAACAAATCTAACTAGAGAGATGTATGAATGATTCTAATGATAATAATTCTGTAAATAAATATCTGTTATAGTTGCGAATCATATTTTGATCAAGATACAACCTTGTTTTTTTTTTTTTGGGGCGGGAAATTTTCCGCCCCCCAATTTCTCCCGCTCTGAATGGGCTGAGCGGGAGACAGACTTTTACTGACTAAAACCCACCCGTGTTCCTTCCGTTGCCTGTGTGCCGGGGCCACGATATCCCTTTCGGACAAACTCGCAACCCCGGCAAGATCAAGATACAACCTGACACTGCAAATAGCAAAAAACATAATAAAATTTGAATTTCGCGGGATACAGCTGCGGATCCTGGAATGATGATGATGAGGTATCATCATCATTCCACATCATCATTCCACTGTAGCCGAATGCAGCTGATTACCAGTATTTTACATGGAGCGACTGCCTATCTGACCTCCACAACGCAGTTACTGTCCTTACTATAATGACAAATACTGGTACAAATGTCAGAATTTAATGACTGCCGTCAATGATATTATATTAAAAAGATCGCAATCGTGAAGTCTCGAAAACGTCCTAATTGGGACGTATTTGTTAAATACGTCCCAATTGGGACGTATTTGTTAGTCTGTGATGCCAACATTCGGTGATTGGTGGCCAGAATAATGTTTTTTTTTATAATCACGCTCAATTGACAACACTAGCTGTCTCTTTTTTTCTTGTTGTTTTTATCAAGCCATCATTTTTACTTGTAGTGAAATGTAAAATTAATGAAAAGGAAATTTGTGCTGCCGCTGCTGTGTGTTTTTTCGGTTGTTTTGTGAGTGTATAACATATCTGTTTAATATAATATCATTGACTGCCGTCATTATGACGGAACTGCTCTTCTAGAAAATCGTAGCTTTATTTTCTGTATGACATTATATTAAATTCAATAAATACTTCGTTTTCTCAGCAAATGCGGTCCCGCCTAAACGAAGTTGTACAAAAGTGTATGTTGTCTGTGCCAAAATAGAAATGTATGGGGAGTCGATAAATGATCTACCTACTGCTTAAAAATTGTAGAAAGTTTCATATAAAATATCTGGTTATTATCAAATAGAAAATGTAGATCTAGTAAAAGCTGCTAGTTTTTGGTTGTCAATATCAAAAGTTTGAGAGGATTTTAGAAAGAAAATGCAGCTTTAGCAGCTTTGCTTTGTGTCAAAAGAATTAGAATATTTTGCTTGGTTCCGGATAGAAATAATGTTGTTTGTATATTGGTTAGTTTGGTGTGTGATATAAGAGAATTTTATAGTTACAAAATTGGAAATGTTCCCGCATTTGTCGCTCATGAGCATAGCATGTTTGGGGCGGTAGACATTAATGTAATAAGATATAGCTGTACAAGGATCTTTTGGCGCGCGGCCAAACTCTGAACTAACGCCGCCATCTTGTTTTTTCAATACATATCACAAAACAATTTTCTCAAACATTTACCAGCAGCGCCTCCCTGACAACGTCACTCGAGCGCCAAAAAGTCGTTGCATTACTGTAGCTATAAATGTATGGAGGTTATCTCGTAAGAAGGTCATTTTACAGCAAAGGTACGAGTGTTGGAATTTGAATTGCTGTTGCAGAAACTGTCCTACCCTCATGTTGGTAGGTTGTCGTAAAAGAAATATGTGCTTACCGGAGACGGTACATTATTTTGTCCTACCTTCGAGTGCCTATCAGTCGGGACCTGAGAGAAAACCGTATTTTTTTATTGGATTGAACGCTGTGCTTTGCTTGAGCGTGTCATTTGAGCTTGAGAGCAAAATCATATACCTATAGTCCAGTTATTTTATCTCTGAGCGCAGCAACCCAATAGCAACCTTATTGTAAGTAGAATAAAGATCACTGTGATTTTGACAGACTTGTCAGTGGCAGCAACCCAATAGCAACCTTATTGTAACAAGAATAGAGATCACTGTGATTTTGCAGTGCTTCAAAATCCGAGGTAAAATAACTAAGAAAGGACTGTAGCTATATTAGAAAAATATAAAAGGCATTTACTTAGATTATGAACAACACTTTTGTGACTTTCACACATAATTTCAATTGTCTTCTTTCTGCTTGTTCATTTATTGCAAAGCGAAATAAAATCAATGTAAATATTTAGACTTTAAGATTACAATTTAGAGTCAAGGCACTGATGTATTAAAAGCGGTAGATACGGCACTTAACTAGGTGATGTGGTCCTATCAAACTAGGTGATGCCCGTAGTGGCACGAGCGAGATAGATATTACAAACATGCGTGAGAGACACGATACGCGCGAGTTGCGAGACAGACTGCGCCTAGCCCAGGGGGCCTAAAATGGACGCTTTGGCAGAATCATAATATGAAACTGCGTGCAATTCATATCCCGCAATTCATCTGTTTGACAGTTTGTATGGAGTTTCGTAAAATGGTCCACAAATTATTAATTGTTCTAATGAAGTCTAATGTCAAATAGCAGCTGTCAAACAGATGAATTGCGGGATGTATGAATTGTACGCAGATCATATTATGATTCAGCTAAAGCGTCCGTTTTAGGCCCCCAGGTTTACTGATTGCGATGTTAGCGCGTAATGTATCTTCCTCCTTTTAATATATCATGGAGAATAATTTTATAATATAATTCGCCAAAAAAGTTCAAAATAGAAAATTAAAAAAATGTTAGAATCGTTTCAAAGGAAGTAGATGACATACAATATGGCCGATGAATTATGGCCCGTCCGAAGTTTGCGCAGGACGCTGCGCAATAACATTTTTAGGAACCAAATGGTGACGAGAGGCAAGTGTGAGTGAGGGAAACATGCGCGACAGTTCCGAGAGCCTGTGTTCAGTCAGGAACCGTGCAACCCCGGTTAAGGGTTAAGCCTTTCGAAGGGGTAACCAATTCAATGGGTTACCTTTATCATGATGTAACCCATTGAATGGGTTTTATACTTGAAACCCAGTGAAAGGGTTACATGATAACCTATTCAATGGGTTCTATACCTACATACTTGAAATCCAGTAACATTAAAAAATCATAATATTATGTTAATTCGATATCCGCATAGCACGCGTAGCATGGCCAATTCTATATCTATTCTACCCAGGGATCATTTTGGTTACTATTTTAGAAAAACCCTATCGAAAACCCTTTCCATAAACCTCGTTTTCGATAGGGTTTATCTAAGCAGTTAATCAAAAACACATACGGTGTGGGTAATTTTGTATGGCTTAAATTAAGCCGTTCAAAAGGGTTACCCACTTCGTATGGGTTTTTATCGAAAACCCTTTCAGGTTCAGACCAGCCACGATTCATTGGCCTAATTGTAACTTTGTAGATTTTTCAAGGAACAGATTTCTGAATGTTAAGTATTGCCAAACTGTTGTTGTTGACGTTGTAGTTCAAATATTGTAGGTAGGTTATTGTGTTTTCGAAAGTAGGCATCTAAAATTACAAAATGTAGAGTTTAAATCATTCTAGTTCTGGCCGATCTTGACCTGACTTTTTCTGCATACATGTCCGCACCGAGTAATTTTTGTGTAAATGATTGAAATAACTAAATGAAACTCCTCCTTTTTTAAGTCTGTTCATAAGCGCAGACGTAATATTTTGTTGGTCTAGTGGTCGCAAGTGCTGCTGATGGTCATGAGGTTCTGGGTTCGATTCCCAGGTTGGGCAAAGTTTTATTGTGTTTTTCTGTGTAGAATTTCTCAGTAGCAGCCCGGAGTCAGGATTTGTGCCCGGTTGATGGTATACTAGGCTCGCCCCCTACTACATGGGACTCACTGGTGAAATGTGGATATACTAAAGGTACCTACACCTCTGCCCATCCCTTCTGGGAAACAAGGCGTTACCTATGTGCTTGAAATACCTAAATGAACTACCTACTTAGTTTGGGTAAAGTCAAAGTTCGCTTAGACATCGCTTGGATTTCCGTCAATTAGTAAATCGTAAAACATTTCGCGCCATTCAAATATATATTTTTAATATAAAATAACTATTTTGCTATTCTATTCTATTAATAGTAGATAGTAGATTGCTAGCTGTGCGTGATCTGTCTTTTAACTTGTTCAGTAGAATAAATATAAGAACAAAAAAAAATACTCTCCTTTTGGAGCAGTCGGGTAGAAATTTAGTTGGTAATGTATGAATGAAGGATGACAAAAGACATAATTATTATTCTTATGTAAAGCCCCGTACTTAAAAAAAAAAAAATACGCAGGTCAAAGCTAGTGTATAAAAAAGTCGAACGGAACTCCCGCTGAGACGATACTTAAGTCCCGTTTATGTCTGAGTGTTGACGTTTGCGCGCGTAATGGCCGACTTATGTGTGAATGTGTGCGTACGGCGAGCTGGCCGACTCTGAGTGACAAAGTTTTTTGCTAGCGAGAATCTGTCCGACTTTTTTGGACTTGTTATCACATAAAGATTGCACTGGGACTATATTTTTATGTTATGTTATTCACTTTATTTAAATAAATGAATACTACGTCTATTCTGTAAAAAAATAACCGTGAATACGTGTTTGTGAACGTGCATTAGTGTAGGCAAATGAAACAAAACAGTGCAACTTCGCTTCAAGTTCTCTCAAGAAGTCCGCGTGAGGACTCAGTAAAGTGCCACATCTTTACTGAAACTCAAGGGGAGTGGGCGGGGATATCATCATCATGCATTTATAATTCATTTCATCAATATTAGACAAGAACTAAAACTTGACATTGGCTAAATGCACAAACCGTGCGAAGCCAGAAGGAAAAGAAAAAAAAAAAAAAAACGGGTCCATATTGGCTCAACTAAAGTTCTTTACCCGAAATTGTTCTTCCTAACGATTTGTAATCCGAATGATCACTCTCCCTAAAATTTTTCATCCTAAAGTTTTCATTCATACTATTTGTAGTGCTACCGGCGATGTTCATAACACTCATGTTTCCGAAAATTGTAATTAATAATATCATTAATGTAAATATATTTAAACTCCTACTGTTTTTTATCATAACGCTTTTATACCTAAAACTATAACTATACCTGAGATAATTATGTCTAAAAAACCAACTGTTTAGAATGATTAAAGGTCGTTTCACTGATTTTTGTCTTAAATGAATGAAATTCAGGTCAGAGTGTCGTCTTTGGGGCACTATGAAAAAAATACTTAGAAAAATTTCGCGACCAATTTCGAGGTAGCGCTCGCTCGGCTCGCGCGTAGTTGGTCACAGTTCTAACCTAACCTAACCTATAAATATCTTTGCAGGTACACACCGCTATAAATAAAATTAAAATATGACTTTGAATAATAGTGTAAAAGATGGTTATGTTGAGAAAATATAGGATAACAAATAAAAGTATAATAGATGTTTATTGCTACTGACATTATGAAGTTGAATGCTTCGGAATTATGAACATTAGAGACAGAGTAGTTAGGAATTGTGATTTTTAGGATAAAAAATGTTAGGAAGAACATTTTCGGATTTCCAATTATCGGAGTTGAAAATTTAGGTGAACTTTGGCGCACCCCTTAAAAACCTATGGACTTGCCATACCTACAAAATTAGCGTGATTAATAATTAGGTGACAAAAATCGAGCACTCAAAATGGCCGCCATTCGTATGGTTGTTACTGCGAGTGCGAGAGAGAAAGCAAGCAGCCGATTGACAGCACATTGCAGAGTTTTGTACGACAAAACTTGGCACTAAACATGGCGACCGGTCACGCATAGACATGATTTTGTCGTCACACGAAAATGTTGCCAAATTTAGTCCTTGATAAACATTTAGATGTCTCTCTTTCTAAGTAATCAAGAGCTGCATTCATATGCAGCTCAGATTATAATATGCCATCTCCATAGTATTCCTACCTCAATGCAATCAATAGCATCGGATGGAATGACATCTCACTTTTGGCTGATAAACTGTAGATTATAATGTTAGACATATCATTTTCATCAACATAATAGGTGCAGTAAAACATTTAATTATTTTACGATAGTTTTATCTTCAAATTTTACGTATACTATGTTACAGTCCGGCCATTGTGAGAATGCGTCCCTGAAACCTGTCAGTTGGACAGTTTCTAGTAACTTTAAGAATCAGATTCGCAAAACACCTACTCGTTATTATGAAATTGACAGCTGTCAAGCCTGTCAATAACGCATTCTCTCGCCGGCCGGACTTTGACTTCGACAATTTACAATATTTGTTGCAGACATAACTTTCGCATTGTTTCAATAATATTTTTTATAAAGCAGTGATTTCACTAGGCGACAAGTAAAGGGAAATGAAAACTTATTTCATTATCTATTCTTCAGACGATTTTTTATAGCAGAGCGGTGGCCACATAGTGTCCGCAATTTACTGGCGAATGACGTCACTAACCATACGGCTACATTGTCGCGATAACGAGCCGTAGCATGAATCGTTATTTATGAAAATCTGTTGGTGAGTTTTCTAGACAGCGTTATTTGACACCTTAGAGTCAAACGCCGCTGCCATCATTTTTAAGACGGCCGTCATTCACTGCGGCCGTTATGTGGCGGCCACCGATAGGTTCTAGGAAACCGTAACTTAAGGTATCTGGTGAAAATGCAGCTTTCAAATATTTAAAAAATTTATTGTAACTAGTTGTTCCCGTAAAATAATGTTAAAATTGTTACAATAATATTTCTGCGACGCAATTTCTTCTATAATGTTAGTGATTCAAATTAAAGTAAGTTTCGGCGAATTTTGTAAATAATAAAAATAAGGTTCCAGTTATTTTATGTAAATCTGGATGGTCGTTGATTAAATAACTCTAAATTAAACAAACATTTGTAAGTAGTATGACTTTGTTTTATTTAATCATCCTATTACCTTGTGAAACTGAAATGGGACTGGGCAGGTCATGTTTGCGTAGGCACAATTAGCACAGAAGTGGTGCCTTGAGACAGTATTAGACGGGGTCAAGGCAGGTCACGTAGGAATTGGCGGGACAAACTAGATAGGCAAAATCAAAATATTTGATTTCACAAAAACCTACATGGGCACTTAGGAAACGTCAGAAGCTAGGTGCACGGTTCCAATTCGTCGTTTCCTATGGAGAAGAGCCGGCAAGAAACTCCACGGTAGTGGAGTTTCTTGCCGGCTCTTCTCCATGGTTACTCTTTTAAAAATCATTCATCATCATCATTTCAGCCGAAAGACGTCCACTGCTGGACATAGGCCTCCCCTAAAGGCGGGGGGGTTGCAGGCGGCTTGGCAATCGCAGTGTAGTGTTAAAATGCATAGAAAACGCTGCTGCCCATTCTCTAGTAAATTCTTAGTAATGGGCTCAAACAATGTTATCAAATTACTGTGTTACTCGTAATAGGTATGGGAAGACAGTGTAGCCCGTCTACAAGTACCAGGTGCTAACAAAATAGAAAATGGTCTACAGAGCTACAGTCTAATGAGCATATAACGTTCTCATATCCACAAATTAAAAAATAATCTAAAATATTACTAAAATAATAAAAAGATTAATCAAATGACATGATTATGATTACCATTACAACTGTAAAAAATCTGAAATAATATCCTGTCATGTCTGTTTTTTTTGTGTTATTTCTATTGTGTTTTTCAGAACTGTTGTCCTGTCTGTTAGGTTCCGTCAAAGCTGGAAGGAGGACGCGCGGGCTCGCGAAAGATGGAAGGAGTGGATAGAGGCCTTCGACGAGGAGCAGGCATGGAAAAAAAAGAAGGAAACTAAGGCTCCGTGCACAGGGCGATGATCAAGGGGCCTAAAATGAACGCTTTGGCAGAATCATAATATGATCTGCGTACAATTCATATCCCGCAATTCATCTGTTTGACAGTTCCACAAATTAAGAATTGCTATAGTGAAGTCTAATGTCAAATAGCAGCTGTCAAACAGATGAATTGCGGGATATGAATTGCACGCATGATTCTGCCAAAGCGTCCATTTTAGGCCCCCAGTACGATATTTTAATTTACCGTTTAATTTTGGGAGCACATGGCAGATTTATACTGAATTCGTTTTTAACCGTATGAAAAGTGGTATCCCAAATTTTTACCGTAAAATCATCCAACTGATCATCGCCGTGTGAACGGGACCTACGGGCAACTTCTTAGCGAATGGTTCCCTTTATGTCGAGCCGAGAAACTTGTCACGGTTTTATCACCCCTACGTCGCGCGTCGTCGAGTCTACGATTTCTGTCCCGTTTCTACTCCTCTACGTCGAGTTTCTTTAATCCGCTTATCTACTACCTCTATGTCGAGTTTAATAATATCATATTTTAAAGTACACTCAGGGTCACATGTTTTATGTGTTATTATTGTATTCGAATCTACAACATTTTAATGATACCTACTGGCTTTTAATTTATATCCTGACTGTAAGTACCTATCAACGAAACTCGACGGTATTAGAAAGCGTAAAATAGCAATATTTTCGGGGTGGACCAAAAGTAAATATTAGGTTGGGGAAAAAGTCTTTTCGCATTATAGTATGTATTCATACATACTATAATGCGAAAAGACTTTTTGTCTTGTAATAAAATCTCTTTGGCTATACTATTTGTATCTAGCTGGTTTTGGTATCATTGAAAGTTTAAATTTTAAAGAATATAATTCCAAATTCAAATTAGGAAAATGTGTGATTTTCATTTGTTTTTCGTACTGTCAAGATGAGTGAATCTAATGAAGAAATTCGATACATTTTAAAAGTTTACTACAAAAAAGGTAAAAATGCAACGCAAGCCGCGAAAAAAATTTGCGATGTTTATGGACCTAGTGCAGTGTCTGTGAGAGTAGCACAAATTTGGTTTAAGCGTTTTCAATCCGGCAATTTTGATGTCAAAGATGCACGTCGCTCTGGTCGCCCTATTACGGATAAAGTGGGTGCCATTTTTGAAAAAGTGGATCAGTAGTTACTACGTAGCTGAAGAACTGGGAATTGACCACAAAATAGTTTTGGCACATTTGAAAAAAACGGAGTACACAAAAAAGCTCGATATTTGGGTACCTCACGAGCTCACTGAAAGAAACCTAATGAACCGTGTACTCATTTGTGATTCTTTATTATGACGTAATGAAATCGAACCATTTTTGAAGACGCTGATAACTGGTGATAAAAAGTGGATCACGTACGACAAGAACGTGCGAAAAAGGTCGTGGTCGAAGGCCGGTCAGGCTTCACAGACTGTGGCGAAACCCGGGTTAACTCGCAACAAGGTGATGCTGTGTGTGTGGTGGGATTGGAAGGGCATTATTCATTATGAGCTGTTACCACCAGGCAGGACCATCGATTCTGAACTCTACTGCGAACAACTGATGAGATTAAAGCAAGAAGTTGAGAGAAAGCGGCCGGAATTAATCAACAGAAGGGGTGTGATTTTTTATCATGATAACGCTAGACCTCACACATCTTTAGTCACTCAGCAAAAATTAAGAGAGTTTGGCTGGGAGGTGTTAATGCATCCGTCGTATAGTCCTGAACTTGCACCTTCAGATTTCCACCTGTTTCGGTCTCTTCAGAATTTTTTAGGTAGTGTCAGGTTAACATCACGAGAGGACTGCCAAAACCGCTTGTCGCGGTATTTTGATCAGAAGTCCCAAAATTTGGGATCATGTCCCTACCTACAAGATGGCAAAAAGTTATCGAACAAAATGGTACCTACATACTTTAGTTAAATGTAAATAAACTATATTAAAAAATGTTTTGAATTTTCTTAAAAAATGCGAAGAAACTTTTTCCCCAACCTATTATTTAAATAAATATTACCGATATAAAAAAGAGAAGATTGGAAAAATAGATACAGACTCTGACTATATTTCCAATTCCTTAAATCTCTTAAAAAGAGGTACACAACAATTTCAATAATAATGTGAATTTTAAAATCACTTTTATTTTTTCCCTTGGGGGATGGTTTTACAAAAACGCTGAAACACGAATTTTTTTATCAGCATAACTTTAAATTTTCATATAACTGATTTAAGAAAGGCTAAGTCTATCCATCTTTGCTCTATCCCCATGCAAACTTTCATCCCCTAGTATACTAGGGTGATATATCACCCTTTAGAATTATTTTTGAGGCAAAAAGCAGCCTATGTCCTTCCCCAGGATGTCATTTATCTCCTTGGTAAATTGTATCGAAATCCGTTGAGTGGTTTAGCCGTGAAAAGGTAACAGATCGAGGTATTTGCGAATTTGTAATAATAAGTATGGAGTATGGATATAATAAGTAAACAATATACAGTGTGAGTCTTCATAATGTGCACATATCGAAATGAGGGAAACTTAGCTTAATTTTATCGACGGAAAAAATAGTTTAAAAAAATCTAAAAATTTAATTTAATTTTTATAGCATTTTTTTAATTTTGTTCGCTGCTGTGACCCCTGTGTAAACAAATCGGTATAACTTTTAAACTAAACGATCTGTCACGATGAAACAAACTCAGTAATGACTGGAAATAATAGGGCGTCTTCATAAAATAAAAACTAACGAAAAACTCGCCCTCAATTGAGTATTAGGGTGATTTTATAACAAACATCTGATATTTTTTCATAATTTTTTATAATAATTGTAAAATTTCTCAGTAAAAGTCCTGATTACCTACCCTTTTTTATTACTTTAAATTATTTTCCATCGTATCAGCTTTCCAAAAGTATAAATACCATGTTTATAACTCAATCACAACGTTTCCTATCAACTGTTAAAGAAAGGCCTTGCACTCGACTACGTACTTTACTTTAGCAGGTAGAGACACTTTTTTGTAAAAAAAAAATTGTTTAATATTTTTTTTTATTTTTTTTCCGTCGATAAAATTAAGCTTAGTTTCACTCTTTTCGATATGTGCACATTATGAAGACTCACACTGTATGTTAGGATTATTTTAATTAACATTAAAACTGCTACCTGCCTGAAGCCCTGAAGGACGAAGTAACTTTCCATCCCGGAAAATTAAAAGTTCACGTGTGGCCGAGAACAGCCATTTGCGTAATAAATAAAACAAAACGATTTATAAATAGGCGCCACACCACCTTACCAAGTTACGACTCATCTACCTACAGCCACGTGACGAAGTATGTTCAGTTTCCCTCGCAAATTAAACGACGCAATTATAAGTTAAAATTAGAACGAAAGAGAATTCATTGCTATTTATATAAAAATTGTTACGTGACGAAAATTACGGGTGTAAAATACCCATAAAACGAAGCTGAGATTCATTTGTTTTCCCGTTATTATGATATTTTGTTTTGTTCTGGACCATAGCTTCAATATCTCTGTAACCTTCTGGTTACAGAGATATTGAAGGACAAATTCCTACCTTTTGTGGCGTTTTTTACGAAAACAAGATTTTATTTGTCATGAAAGGTATAGTTTTGCTGTGACTGATTTAAATAATAGAGCCCTTAGTTGTTAGGTGGTGTAAGCAATGTAGGCGTCCTTCTGTTTTGTACCATACGACGCTAGAGGGCTTCAGAATTTATTAATGAAATATTGGATAACTGCTTACGCTACTCGTCACCTGAGGGACGATTTATGAATGAATTATTGTCGCTTCTCGACGCCAGCAGCAGCACTGTAGAACATACCTATACTGGAATGTTCTCGAACTTTCTAGAAGCCGGAAGTAGATTTAAACTAAAGCAGTATCCACCGTCTTTTTTGGGTTCCGTACCAAAATGGTAAAAAGGAACCCTTATGGTGAGACTACAGCATTACAGGTTAAAACCATGTCAAGCTAATAGAGAAAAATTTAAAAAATATTCAAAATTACTCAAAAGAATTATGAATCTAACTCAAAAAGCGCAAAACAATTACAATATTAAAACCTCTAATAACAAATCTAAAACTACATGGCAAATAATTAATAAATCTAGATTTAATGCCCTAAAAACTTATGTTACTTGCATCAACTCTGAAAATAAAAAAATTACACACCCAAAGGACATAGCCAATGCATTCAATAATTATTTTATAGATAAAATCCAACCCACAATTAACGCAGGAACGAACTCAACGTCACTAATCCTTGGCACAGCACAGTCTATTTTTATGGCTCCGTCTACACCGTGTGATATATTCAACATTATAATGAAGCTAAAAAACAAGAACAGCGTTGGCTATGATGGCATTGCAACAAAAATATTGAAAGCAGTTGCATCTATAATATCTACTCACTTATGTTTCATTATTAATATTTGTATAAGTGCAGGTATATATCCTGAGGCATTAAAAAAATCGGTAGTAAAACCGCTATATAAGAAAGAGAATCACGAATTGATGGCAAACTACAGACCGATCGCGCTTATACCAGTCATATCTAAAGTGTTAAAAAATATATATATGGTGAAATGAATACCTATTTAGAAAAATATCATTTATGAGTTTTTACATAATGTCATGTTAAATGTAGATAGGAGGACACCCGTTTGTGCCATTTTCTGCGATATGACACAGGCCTTTGACTGCGTCCATTATAATTCTCTAGTAGAGAAACTTGAAGCTTATGGTGTTAGGGGTAACGTCTTAGAACTCATTAAATCATATCTTCATAACCGTAAACAAGTTACCGAAATCAGTGGAATTAACGGTAAACGTGAGGTAATTTCAAGATCCGAGGAACGAGATGACACTTTTTGCTGACGATTGCACTGTGACAATATCTTGTAATAACGATGACACATATGAACATGACATTAATAATTCGCTTATATCTATCACAAACTGGTTAAATAATAATAATTTAATAATTAATTTAAAAAAGACTAATGTAATGCATTTTAGACAACGTACACGTACAGCTAAAAATCCTAATGTTCAACTTAATAATATTAATATTAATGAAACTGGCACAACAAAATTTCTGGGACTGATTATAGATGATAAGTTGAATTGGAAACCTCAAATAGAAGCACTTAGCAAAAAATTAAGTAGTGCAGCCTATGCTTTAAAACAACTCGCAGCGGTTCTCAACAAAGATGCACTGTTTACTGCTTACTATGGATTAGCTGAATCAATTCTTAGGTACGGAGTTATTTTCTGGGGGAATAGCACAGACAATGATATAGCGTTTAGGGCTCAGAAAAGATGCCTTAGATCAATGTTTAGACTGCAAACAACAGATAGCTGTAAAACTTATTTTAAAGAGCATAACGTATTGACATTACCCTCATTATACATTTTGGAAACAATAATGTTCATTAAAACTCATCCTAATTTATTTCAGCGTTTGTCTGAGGTTGTTCCAAGGAATAGACGTGATAATTCCAAACTTTGTGTTCACAGCGCTAAAACAACTCTTGTGCGCAAGAGCATCTTTTACATGGCTCCAACCATATTTAATAAGTTGCCCAAGTCATGGAGAACTTTGAGTTTATCTGCTCTTAAATGCAAATTAAGGACATTATTGATTGAAAGGACATATTATAGTATTTCGGAATTTATGAATGAGGACAATTTTCTTAGTTTTTTGAAATGATGATGTTCTCTTTTATTTAATGTGGTTTTGTCCACAGTGTTATAAAATTACTCCATATTATATAGTGTATTGTTTTTATTGTTGATGAAATTAAAATTTGCAATGACTTAATCAATAATATGTATGGACATTGAATTGTGTAATAAATTTATAACGTATAAGTAATTATGATTTAATAAGTAATTTTATAATGTGATTTTGATAAATATAGTCGCGGTTTGTGCGCCATCTCTGCTTACCAATTTGTACGCCACGATAAGCGGCTGAACATGATCGAACATTTCTCTCTGTATTTAATATCTTGCATGCAATGTATGTACACCATGTTTACACAAATAAATAAACTTACTTACTTACTTACTAAGTCTGTCTGTCTGTCACACCTGGATATCTCAAGAAGTACTAATGCTATCAACTTGAAATTTAGAATCGTTTTAGATGACATTTGCCCAACTATTTCGCAAACAAAAAATAAATTTAAAAAATTTACCTTTTTTGCAAAAGGGACTGAAAAATTTGCAGTGGGGCTACTGGTGTGGGGTATCATATGAAAGAGCGCTGTTTGCACATTATCAAACATTATTTTTGCACAAACTTACACTAGGATTTTTAGTTAGCTGCACTAAAATGACAATGAAAAAATAAGACTTTAGTTTGATTTGATGAGACAGACGGTACAGAATGCGTAGATGATGTGGGCGTCCAAACAAAAAGGGTCCAATATAGAGGTATTCAGTTAAGACTAGATTCGGTATCTAGAATAGTCAATTGATTATAAAAATATTCAAAAACTGGCACATTTTTTTTAATCAGACTTTTTAAATTGAATCTCTAAAAAAGCTTGAATTGAGAAAAAGCATTTTTCAAAAGGGATCGACCTTTTTTGTATGGAGACGAGAGATATTGAGAGAGGGATAATAAAAGTTAAACATAGCCATGATGAGCGCAAATATTTTCGTTTCATTCATACCAAGAGCGGGCAATTTAAGCTGCTAAGCGCTGTTTCTGTTGAAAATGTTATGTATGGATTTACAGTATTACAATCATTAGAATAAGCAATACAACTCCTTAAGTTAGAATTGCTCCCAAATATCATGATTTCTTGAAATAGTCATTCAATAGCGTTTTATGAACTCAGAGAGTTGTATTGCACGTCTCATAGGCGAAGCGCTTGCGCGGTCGCGGGGCGTTGTGCTCTACTCTCGACATTTCAAAAAAACAGGCCAAGTACGTGTCGGACCACGCACAATGAAGGGTTCCGTAGTTAGGATGAATTCATCCCAAAAACAAACTTAACATTGTACGATTACTCGTTAACTTGTTAACCCTACTTAGCTGTGATAGTTTTCCTTTTCATTTCGTTATATATACTACTGCCATGAATTTTTTCACATATCCAAAACCAACCATTTAGCTGGCTGGGGGGGGGGGGGACACTTGACTCTGACAAAAAATAGCACTTTAAAGCTTATTATTACGCAAACGGATCTCAGAATTGAAAAATGTTTTTGATAGACCCACAATATTTTTGAACGGCCTATCCAACGATACCCCACACCATGTATTAGACGAGAAAAAAAAATATCATCCCCGTTTTACGTGCAAGGGAGGTACCCTAAAAAAAAATGTTTTTCATGGTTTTATTTTACGCCTTTTTTGGCGTGATTAATATGTATACCCATAACTTTTTACCGCGGGAAAATATCTAATTCCGAAGCGAATCTTATACTTGATTTTTTATTATTGTTTTTTTTATTTTTGTTTTTTTTTCTGATATCTGAGTTACGGAATCGGTCTTTCAATGATTGGCTTAACAGGGCGCGCTCTATAGGTCTTTGTGCAACTTGAACTTTGAACACAGTCCCTTTAAAGGCTTCTACATACCGGGGCGACTTGTCGCGCGACGCGACGCGACGCAAAGGCACCGCTCGTCCCGCGACACGCGGGGCCTTTGTGCCGTGTCGCGTCGCGCGACAAGTCGCGCTGGTATGTAGAAGCTTTAATGAGCGTCCATTTTTCGGCTGCGGCAGCAGCTAGTCACTCTATAAAAACGATAGAAACTTGAAGAGCAATTAGTGAAGGGTTTTGCCAACGCGGCTTTTTAAACTTTGATGTGCTCCTGGTTTGAAGAAGACTGATAGAAATACAGGCAAATTAAAGTTTACTACTATCAATAAAGGACATTGTTCTGCCACCATACAATGTTATCCTAAAACAGCTACAGCCAAGCATTAGTTATTTGTTATGCAAGGCTGCAAATTTGTTTTTTGGCGCGATTTAGCGAGGGTTTCAAAGGTACGAGACGCAGAATAACTTTGCTGCCGAGCGAAACACACCTCACTACAGTGAGGAATATTGTTATACAAGGGTCGAAAGGAATAAATTCCCATAAGAGGTACCTACTTAGATGCCCGAGCGCAACAAGGGCGGCTATAGTCCGAGTGTAGGTATTGGTGACTTTCACCACACTCTACTTTTCATTTCGAATATAAGGAAAGTATTATTTTTTAGTTTTTCTAAAATAATTTATTATCTTGTTTGCCTGCGACTTCATAAAATCATAAATTGTGTGTACGTTGTATAAATATCTTTCCTTTGAAATTTCTGGCTAAAGATTTTCGATTATTTGCCTCGTTTTTAACCGAATCGTTTGAGCTCATTTTTAATCGTATATTAGTCTATGTAACCGAGATTTTGAAAATCGGTACAGCTTACAGAGCCTCTCGCCAAATTATATAGTCTTTTTTAAATTTTAAATATGGAACACGTACACCGCGTCACCACCGCGGGCGGTCCCGAGCTATTTTTTATTCACACTGGCTGTTTATACACTCACAAGACCGCAGCATTTCTTTTTATTTCATAAAGGTATATTTTTTTATTCTAAAAATTAGGTTGGCGCACTGACCTGAAATATGTAAGTATTAATGCATTTTCAGTGGAATGGCGGTATAGAAAGTTATTGAATAGAAAGGTTCGAATTTAAAAAAAACCTTTCCACGCTAGCGGGTAAAATACACCTTTGCACTCCGATTTCGAATGATGAACATAATCGTTCCGAGGTTGTGAAGTGAAATTGAAAATTTACTTTCTGATTTATGACTACATTAGACGAACTTCAATAAAAAAGCTAACTCAAACTCAAAGCATTTATTTCAAATAAACCAATTATAGGCACTTTTGAATTATCAAGGGGTCGGTCAGTCAGAGAGATGAAGCTAGTTGCCCATTCCAAAGGGTGTAGGTTCCTATGGAGAAGAACGGGCAAGAAACTGCACGGACACTCTTAAATTAAAATATTGTTACTTACAAAATATTGGTCACAGTCATTCAAGTTGAAATTATACAATCATGTGAGAACAATGTAAGTACTTAGAAAGATGTTAAGAATGTCCGTAATAAAAAGATAAAATCAAAAAACAATTGAAACAGCTAAGAAATGACAGGAAATGACCCTGACCAGAGATAAAGAGAATTATGACATTAAACAAAATTGACATTATACATAAACCTACATGGGCACTTATGAAACGTCAGAAGCTAGGTGCACGGTTCCAAATTGGTAATTTCCTAAGGAGAAGAGCCGGCAAGAAGTCTACGGTTACTCTCATAGAAATATAAAAAACCAGCCAAGTGCGAGTCTGACTCGCGAAGGGTTCCGTACCATTATCTATAAAAATGGCAATAAAATCACGTTTGTTGTATGGGAGCCCCTCTTAAATATTTGTTTTATTTTAATGTAATTATTTATTTTTAAATTGAATATATAACGAAATATTCTGTGATTATTTCAAGCGTCTTCCTGTTGCCGTTATCAATACACCTAGAGCAAAAAATCACGTTTATTGTATGAGAGCCCTCTTAAATATTTATTTTATTTTGTTTTTTAGTATTGTTGGTTATAGCGGCAACAGAAATACATCATCTGTGAAAATTTCAACTGTCTAACTATCACGGTTCATGAGATACAGCCTGGTGACAGACGGACAGACAGACAGACAGACGGCGGAGCCTTAGTAATAGGGTTCTCGTTTAACCCTTTGGGTACGGAACTCTAAAAACAGGTTACTCTTTAAAAAATAATTGGATTTTACAATGTACCTATTCAAATTACAGGGGAGGTCAATACCCGACTACCTGCTATGTAAATAACAGTGACAGGAAGTTATTATAATATCATCCACATATAGCCGGCCGGCTGCGCGCCAGCACCAACAGTCTCCTGAGCGTGTTCCCAGATCGGTGGGACTCCCATATGCTGCGCCACTGGGTAAGAATCCATACCCATATTTGATGTACCTACCTATTTGTATTATCTCGTTATTACTAACACTAGTTATTAAGTTATTTTGTTGATACTAACACTATGGACTCATTGTCTGAATTACAGAATTTGAATTTGAATTTGAAAATACGAAGTGGTAAAAACACGTATTATTGAAGCTAACTCAAAAACCACTAAGCAAATTAATACAATATATATAATAGGACTACCGTGCAAGCTTACTCTGCCAAATGAAAAAAGAATTGACCAAAATATCAATGTTATGTTGATAACATAGGTACAAATAAAAAAAAAACATAATGTTTACAGACGAATATAAAACCTCCTCCTTTTTTGAAGTCGATTTAAAATAAGAAATGGCCAACAGATCGAAACATCTAACCGCCTTATTACAAAACAAGATTTATATTTTGACATGGATTAAACCATGGAGCTAGTTTTTGTAATAAGAACGTAACAGTGATTGAAATACCGTTCTATTTACAAAACTGAAAACGTAGTTCGGTACTAAGTTGTCAGTTTTGTGTTTAGGAACTTTACTATAGTCGGAATAAAGTTCGAAATTCAATAATGGCTCCATGTTTTAAACCTGGGTCTGAAGATAAACCTTGTTTTGTAATAAGGGGGTAAGAGTTTACAAGGCCTTCAACGTTCTCATATTCACAAAATGCATAAAAATAGAAGAGAAAAAAATATATATATTATTAAAAAAAACCGGCCAAGTGCGTATCAGACCACGCACAATGAAGGGTTCTGTAGTGAGGATTCATCATCATCATCATTTCAGCCGAAAGACATCCACTGCTGGACATAGGCCTCCCCCAAAAAGGGGGGATTTGCCATAATCGCCACGTTTGGCAGGCGGGTTGGCGATCGCAGAATGGTTTAAAAAAATGCATAGAGAACGCTGCTGCCCATTTTCTAGTAAGGAAAAAGAAGAAGAAGAAGAAGTGAGGATTAAGTTATTCTATTATCAAACTTAACATTGTAGATGAAAAAAATGTTCCCTCATTAATTTCAACTGCAAATTTAAGTTTGTACGCACAATATTGAGAGATTTACCATGTTAGTTAAAGATCATAGACTTCTTATAGGTTTTCTTGTAATCTATAAGTATAGAACTACTTTCTGTATTATTTTCAACATTTTAGACCCAGCAGTTTCAGAGATAAGGGGAATGGTCAGTTTTCATATTTTTTCTTAAATAATTTTAAAAGAAATTATTTTAAAATTATAAAAAAATATATATATCTAAAATTCTTACAACAAGCACACGATAAGACACACGGTACAGTTTGCAAAACTTCATTTTTAATTTTTTCATTTTGCCCACCAAAAGTGACCCCCATATTCAAAATTCATGTAGTCGTTACACGTCCGTGTTTGGCTCACAGAAGTCCGTATAATCGGTCTAAAGTAACCGTCATGAGAAGCTATAAATACATAAAATTGCAAATTATACAACTATCGTCTTCGTCAGAAGTTGGCCGAAACATCTCAACGGTGAGTTGCTGGAGTGGTTTTCTTCGCTACCGGTCGTTATTTCTCCTGACAAAGTTTATTTTGGTATATTATGTATGTATGTATCTATCTATGTATTTGTATTTATTTATGCTTGTATTTTATAGTTATTTCCGAGCTATTTATCCCGTACGTTGCACCTGCCATGTTTTGTCTCTGCATCACCCTAAGGTTGACTGGTAGAAAATGCCTCAGGCATTAAGTCCGCCTTTGTACAGTGTATTTTTTTACTTGTGCATAAAGTTTTAATAAATAAATAAACTATCAACTTTAAACTCAAGATATCTAAGTTGATTTATGAATGAAGAAATTATCGCTAAACGTCATAAATAATTTTAGTTGCAATGGAAACTGAACCATACGCAATTTCAGTTAAAGTTTTAAATCCCAAAGTATGAAATTTATCTCGTCTCATGGCGTTGACTTTAGTAGATTCGAAGCAGACAGACTAACACGAGTAATCCTATAAGGGTTCCATTTTTTCCTTTTGAGGTTCGGAACCCTAGAAAATATATATATTATATATAAATAAATATCAACGTTCCGTTTGGTGCCGGACGTAAAGAATAGCACCATCACATTTCTTCCCGTGGGTGTCGTAAAAGGCGACTAAGGGACTTACTAGAGAGTGGGCAGCAGCGATCTCTATGCTTTTTAAAACCATACTGCGATCGCCAACCCACCTGCCAAGCGTGGCGATTATGGCAAATCCCCCCCTGTTTGGGGGAGGCCTATGTCCAGCAGTGGACGTCTTTCGGCGGAAAGATGATGATGATGAAAAATATCAACGTATGAACAAAGTGCATTGCAAACCAGCTGCAATTTCCTTTCATCAGTCTGATACAGCCTAAGGTTATAAAACTAGCATATCGATCGCATTGCTCACGGGTGTCAGTAGGTGCATATAATGTAGGTACACGGCCTGGCACGCGATAGCTCCACTGCATCGATTTTACCCATTTTTGGCTGCGAGCCAGCCTGGCACTGCTCTCTCAAGGTCACAAGAATAACTCTCTGTTTTTAGAGCCTAGTGCCGCTCTTAGTTTTCGTTTTGTAGGCTATGTTTGGATGAAATAGGTTTTGGTGGTAAACTGACCAAATAGGGAATGGGTTAGAAGAATTTTACATAGATCGATATGCTGTTATCAATATAATGCAATCACCATTTAACCCATAAAGGAACACTTCGTTGTCCGTATGTCCGTCTGTCTGTCTGTCTGTCTGTGAGTCTGTCATGACCCTTTTTCTCAGGAACACTTGGAGGTATCTAGTTGAAATTAATATGAAATACGTAAGCCAAGCTTGATGTTTAAAAAAAAAATCAAGCTAGGCTTTTTTTTCTCTCTAGAAAAATCAAAACCTATAGGGTACTTCCCGTTGACCTAGAATCATGAAAAAGTCCGAAAATCGTTATTTAGTAGTTTGGTCAATTTTTTTTTTATGATTACTAACTTACATTTGAAGCTGGAAAATTGACCGTGGCGTATATCGATGTATGGGAGTAAATGTTTTTCAACTACAATGTTAAGTTTGTTTTTGGGATAAATTCATCCTAACTACGGAAGCCTTCATTCTGCGTGGTCTGACATGCACTTGGCCCGTTTTTTTGTTATTAGTACCTATATGCATTTAGTAATAATCTGATAATTTGTCATACCAAACAAACACTTAATTTTATTTATTTGTATTGTATAGAAGATACCTAGACACAATATGTAAAAATGCAAGTTTTATGCGACTTGGCGTCTCGAGTTCTCTTAAGATTGGCCCTCAGCCAAACAGCAACATTCTAGATCAGAGGTGACGAACCTTTATGCATCAACGTGCCATTAAAAAAAAATTATAATGAAGCCATAGACCAGGGATGCACAGACTTATTGAGACCATGGGCCACTTGGGCAAATGATGAACAAATCGCGGGCCACCAGAACAAATTAAAAACATAAAAATAGCCAGTAGCCTGTATACGAGTAGAATTGTTTGAATTGTCTGTGATTAAGACCGCGGGATTTTATAAAGTTTACAGTCGAAACCACCACTTTCATTAACATTTTCAAATCCAACTTTTTTTTAACAGAGGGCTACTTGGTGTGTTATGAATAATATGCAGTGACACTGCATAAGGTCGCATGAGGTCACATGAGTACGCATCATGTACCGCACATTGAACGCACTTAGTAACGCGCGCGATTCAAATTTATATTATTTGGAAACCTCAGCAATATTTTTCCTTCAAATGTACGAGGGAATATTTTTGCTGGCGGGCCACTGGCATAGTGCCGGAGGGCCGCGGTCTGTGCATCCCTGCCATAGACGTTCCCATGCCGTCAAATAGTTTTGACTAGTGATTATCGGGAAAATAATAAAACTAAATACTATCAACTCAAAACGCTTAATTATAACCAAAAAAAAAAATGTTGAACTGTATTGTAGTTAAAAATGTTATTCGTGTTACTTCTGTTATTGCAGATTATATGACAAATAACTTTTATTAGGGTTGTAAGATGTTAGTTTTACCAGAATGCATGCTGAACTGGAGTCATCCGCCAAACTATGTCTAAGCGAGTCTTTAATAGGTAATGACTTGCAGGCAATGATATTATATTAAACAGATATGTTATAAAGCACATTAAGCCGTTGGTCCCGGCTGTCATTTGTAGATCTTTAACAGTTGTTACGGGTCGTCAGAAGCCCGAAAGTCTGACAACCAGCCTTACCAAGGTATCGTTTTACCCAGTAACTGGGTTGTGGAGGTCAGATAGGCTGCTGCTCCATGTAAAGTACTGGTAGTCAGCTGCATCTGGTGAGACTGGAAGCTGACCACAATATTGTTGTGAAAAGGTTGGCAGATGATGATGAAGCAATTATCTATTAACTCAAAAATGAGTTGAGAAATCGAAAATAAAAAAAAACAATTAAGTTCTGCATTTATCCCGCAAGGTTTGAAGACTAAGGTCTTTAGAAAGAAAAAGAAAGAAAGAAAATACGTTTATTTGCGGTAAACATGACGCAACAAAGAACATAAACACAAAAATAAGAAAAGGTTGGGGGAAACATGCGTCACATCCACGCAAAACGGCTATCGCTCAGCATTATTCTGCGACCCTATGCAAGACAGCCCCAGCGCTGGTTTTCAGCGACAGCCGGCGCCGACGTATGACGTCGCACGGTGCAGCAAACAATTAATAGGACGCTGTGCCGGTACATCATAGATAAAGAAAAATAATATAATTAAAATAAGTGGTAGAATAAACTAAACGGAAATCTTTAACCAGTGCGTCCAGCCCGTCATGACATACGGTGCCGAAACGTGGACACTGACAGTCGGGCTGGTCCACAAATTCAAGGTCACCCAGCGCGCTATGGAGCGGGCTATGCTTGGAGTCTCTTTGAAGGTTAAATCAGGAATGAAATTATCCGGAAAAGAACCGGAGTTACAGACATAGCTTGCAGAGTAAGCAAACTGAAGTGGCAGTGGGCTGGCCATGTTTGTCGAAGGACCGATGGCCGATGGAGCAGACGAGTCCTGGAGTGGACACCGCGTATCGGCAAGCGTAGTGTGGAACGCCCCCCACCTAGATGGGCCGACGACCTTAAGAAGATGACTGGGCCAGACTGGATGCGGAAGGCGGAGGACAGGGTGTTGTGGCGCAGCCTGGGAGAGGCCTATGTCCAGCAGTGGACTGCGATAGGCTGAGTTGAAGTTCTGTATTTTAATAAGACGTTATTGTTATTAATTAAATACCAACGTACGTTGATATTTAATACAGATATTTTGGATTGAAACTCAAGGTAAAGGTTAGTTTACCGTTAATTTGTATCAAGATTTTTTTTTCTAAACGTGTTTTGGTAACAACCAAGGTCTGAGACAAATATGTTCAAGAATAACATATATTTTTTTTCGCCACTACGAACTAAGTAGATTCTGTAAAAATCTCACCGTGAATTCTTGCGTGGAGTGAGCTGTCAGTATCATTCTACTGATGCTAGGGATTGACCTAGGATTACATTTACAATGATAATCGAGATTTTAATAATATATTTTTAAGCTAATTCTGTTGAGCATTTCATATTATTTCAAAGCTAGTAATCTGAACTATGTACTCTATGTATAGATAAAGAACTAATATCAGATCTCATGTAGAGCCAAGCTTGCAAGCAAGCAAAAATGTATGGCTTAGCTGTTTCGTTACTTACTTCAGAAACTAAATATTCGCATCACCTCCACGACGGTAGCGAAACGGCGAAGCCATACATTTTTACTGATATGTAGAATTAGTGAAGTTAGGGTCGATAGAGTTAGGCCGTGTAGATTCAGAAGCTTGGCTCTACATGAGATCTGATATCTTTTTCACAGGGCAACCCTTATGTGGTCGTCTTGGCAACATTTTACATGAAATGTTTTTGGTGGGATTTAAGTGTCTAAACATTACTAGTTAGGAGGTTTTTAAATAAAATAACAAAACAGAAATTCAGTGAGAAACCCAATTTTGCTTTTTTCCATTTTTTCCTAGACTAGTCCTTAAACATTACTATGTTTAGACACCTGAATACTAGCTTTGAAATAATATACAATGTTCAACAGAATTAGCTTAAAAAATATTAATAAACTCTCGAATATGATTGTAAATGTAATACTTGGTCCATCCCTAGCATCAGGTAGGATGACAGGACACTGACAGTTCACTCCACGCTCACTTCACTTAAGTTTTCACAGTGAGATGATTACAGAATCGACATGCTGGTGTGCGGTCCAGGTATTTGCAAAGCATTTGAGTCTACGGATTTGGGGAACTATGCACATAAAGATAAGTAGTTAAGCCAACGTATGACAGGGCTTTACCATTAGTGTCTGCCTAACTTGAAAACGCTGCCTTAAGGCGACGATAACCGACTTTTAATGATTTTATACTGAAGATCACGTCTAAACGAGTAGTGTAAATGATAAAAAAAAAAAAAATTATTAGAGCATTTTCTCAATAACTTAATATGTGAATATTTTAGATTATGTTTATATTACCTAATGAAATTAATTTGTAAAGTTATATCTAACGCGGATAAAAAATTGAGAATGGCGCAAAATCTACCAAGCGTATTTTTTCTGAAACCTTCATCAATTTAAACATAATTTAATTAGTGATCTTTTAGTATACGCGTTTTATTAAAATATCTTTTGGTTTGTGTCTATTAAATTAATAATGCATCCAATTGGGGACAGCGCTCCTTGATGGGCGAGTCCTTTTACTGGCTGAACGTACGACGCGTTGCGTGAGCTCAGTACAGAACACGCAAGCTAACCACTCAAGGTCACTGGCATATATCTCCGTCTTAATGAAGAGCTTTACACTCAGGGCGGAGAGGCACCCAAGTAAATTTTTCGCTGCGGTACGTTACTTTCTTATTTAAGAAGTTAAGGTGCTCAACAACAACAAAGAAACACTTAACTGCTATCCCTTAGCAGTTAACTTTTTCTTTGGTTTTGCTTGTCGAGTTGTACCAAAGAAAAACTTAACTGATAAGGGATAGTAGTTCATTTTTTCTTTGGTATTGTTCGTCGAGTCGTTGAGCTCCTTAACTTCTGAGTTGAGCTACACGATTACTGACAAATTCTGCTGCACTGACTGGAGAGTGGACCTCTCTTAAGCTACACTACCAACAACGCTTCTATAGTAAGACTGAAATGCCACACAACTCTTGTGTATTCTTATATCCTCTTTCTCAAAGCATAGCATAATCAGCCTATAATGTTCCCTCTGCTGGGACACAGGCCTCGTCTTTTTCGAGAGGGAGTGGGCTGTAATCTACCACGCTCGCCCAGTGCTGGTTGGTAGATGTCACATGTCTTCGAATCGATTCTATCTTCTCAAAGCAAAAAATAATAATATGCAGTTCTTGCTTGGGAAAGGAAGGGCTCCCTTGTTGGTGTGTAAGCGCTACTGCTGAACTTGAGGTCCTAGGTTTAGTTCCCAGGTCAGGCAAAGGTTGGATTGGATTTTTCCCTCTGGAATCTCTCAGTAACAGCTCGGAGTCTGGATTTGTGCCCGGTTGATGGCAATAGGCTCGCTCCCTATTATACAGGGTCAAATTAAATTAGCTAGCGAAACTCCGCAGACGTGATGGGTATCGATGTCTAAACATGATATAACAAAAAAAATATTAATTTGATGAGTAATTTTTTTGGGGTCATCAACCGCCGATAGTGTAGTCACTTGAAATAACAGTTTAAAAAAACAGTTTTTTTGGTGTAAACTTGACAGACGTGTTGGTTATGAATAACTGCACATGATAAAAAAAAAACTGATTTTCTTAAGTCATACTTCCAGTAACAACACGACCAGTGGTCGTTGACCAAAAAAAATATCATCAAATCTTTTTCATTTAATTTTTTTCGTGTTTAGATAATTATCTATACCCATCACGTCTGCGGAGTTTCTCTAGCTAATTTAATTTGACCCTGTATAGAACTTAAACATAACTGGCGAAATGTGGGTTGTACAGACGCCAGCAGATCAAGCTACCCGAAACTGTCAAATTTTCCCAATCAACCTTGAACCTTATGCTGTAAGGATAAAGTTGAAAATAAAGAAATTTGACAGACTGTAATAGCTTGATGTAGATAGTACATAGATAGGTACACCTCTGCCTCCAAAATCAAAATCAAAAGTCATTTATTCAAATCAGGGTGAGAATCAGCACTTTTCAAACGTCAAAATTACATAAGACATTCTCCCAAAAACGCCCGCCCTTTACCACTTTCTATTGGTTTAGCTGGGAAGAAGAAGTGGCGCAACAAACTCCCCAGCAGCACACACTTCCGTTTAGGGAGCAAAAACCGGCCAAGTGCGAGTCGGACTCGCGCACGAAGGGTTCCGGACCACTATCTATAAAAACGGAAAAAAATCACGTTTGTTGTATGGGAGCCCCCTTAAATATTTGTTTTATTTTAATTTATTTATATATAAAGATTCTGTGCATATTTCAAGCGTCTACCTGTTGCCGTTATCAATATCGAGCAAAAACGAGCAAAAAAATCACGTTTGTTGTATGTACGCCCCCTTATATATTTATTTTATTCTGTTTTTTTTGTATTTGTTGTTATAGCGGCAACAGAAATACATCAAATTTCAACTATCTAACTATCACGGTTCATGAGATACAGCCTGGTGACAGACGGACAGACAGACGGACGGCGGAGCCTTAGTAATCCCGAAAATAAAAGGGTTCCCATTTTACCCTTTGGGTACGGAACCCTAAAAACGAAAGCTATGATATTAATTTCCCTGTTACTCTTTTTCAAACCAGCATACTCTTTTTCCTCGCTTCAATCTGGTGGACAGCTGGCTTACACTCGACATTTAGTTTCAAAAAGCTTCAAACTCCGTTTCGTTCTCGCCGGGATACAATTTTCATTTGTAACTTCGACCGGCTGAAGTTATAGTTCAGTGTTCTCGAGGTGGCTTCAATAATGCAGGGGCTGTTGCACTCGGTACGTACAGTCAGCTTCAAAGAGTTATTTATCTACCTATACACCTCCTTCTGTACATAAAACTTAAGACGCATGCCAACGACTTTGAGTGGTTAGATTGCATGTTCTGTACTGAGCTCACGCAACGCGTCGTACGTTCAGCCAGTAATAGGACTCGCCTATCCCCAATTTGACGAATTATTAATTTATTATATACAAAACAAAAGGTATTTTAATAAAACGCGTATACTAAAAGATCAATAATTAAATTATCTTTAAATTGGTGAAGGTTTCAGAAAAATACGCTTGGTAGATTTTGCGCCATTCTCAGTTTTTTGTCCGCGTTAGACATAACTTTACAAATTAATTTCACTATGTAATATAAAGATAATATAAAATATTCACATATTAAGTTATTGAGAAAACGCTCTAATTTAACATATATCTTTTTCAAACCATTAACACTACTCGTTTAGACGTGATCTCCAGTATAAAATCATTAAAAGTAGGTTATCGTCCCCTTAAGTAGCTTTCAAAAATAATTGCTGGGGAATGACTTTTATTTTTGATGGGAAAATTCGCTGTTTACTGTAGTGCGTAATATAACGCACGCACAACATTGTGTCACAACTTCCAAACGACAGTTTCAAATTGTAAATAGAAAGAAACTTTAAACGTCGGACATAGAGTTTCTTTTGCATTTACCAATAGACGTACGAATGAAAAGGTGTTGAAAGGTCAAAAATCGTCTACCTATGAATGTCAAAGTAAACATTAACACAAATAATTATTTGTCTGTTTTGAATATACACACATCAACAGAATCTAGGGATACCTTAATCCTAAATTATTAACGAAAGGTAACAATGTTAAAAAAAAAACTCGCGGATTTGACAGAATTAAAGTATTGAACTCACTCGAGCCGCCATGACAGAAAGCCCCGTTTAGACAATCAAAATTAAATTAATGTTTTCTAAATGAAAAATTAGTTCTGTTAATGTTAATATTACGCTGAAATATTCACATTAACAGAACGAATATGTTTTGAGGTAAATAAACCACAAGGTTTTCTTTGTGGTTTATTTACCTCAAAACATTACTAACTGGTTCCTTAAAAAAAACCGGCCAAGTGCGAGTCGGACTCGCGCACGAAGGGTTCCGTACCATTATCTATAAAAATAGCAAAATAATCACGTTTGGTGTATGGGAGCCCCCCTAATATATTTGTTTTATTTTAATTTAATTATTTATTTTTAAAGTGAATATATAACTAAATATTCTATGAATATTTCAAGCGTCTACCTGTTGCCGTTATCAATATAGAGCAAAAACGAGCAATTGAATCACGTTTATTGTATGGGAGCCCCCTTAAATATTAATTTTATTCTGTTTTTTAGTATTTGTTGTTATAGCGGCAACAGAAATACATCATCTGTGAAAATTTCAACTGTCTAACTATCATGGTTCATGAGATACAGCCTGGTGACAGAGGGACAGACAGACAGACGGCGGAGCCTTAGTAATCCCGAAAATAAAAGGGTTCCCGTTTTACCCTTTGGGTACGGAACCCTAAAAACGAAAACTATGATAAACGGGAACCTATCCTGTTTTACCCTTTGGGTACGGAACCCTAAAAAGGTCAAATAGCGTATCTTGTCTGTGTATAATATGTATATTACCGTTATGATTATCTATCGGTATTATTTCCGTTAGATTATAAACTGTCGAAAAATTGTGAACTGCAACTAACTATTTACAATTTAACGTACCTACTTAAGTATTATTATTCGATAGTTTATAATCTAGGTATCTATGGGAAACCGACAAATTGTGAACTAGTATCAATCTTGCTTGCGATTTAACCTACCTAAACGCTAATAGCCTGCCTAGCTGCGAGCAAAGGTTTCTTGCGACTCGCGACGCGACATAAAGGCACCGCTAGTTGCGCGACACGCGGAGCCTTTGTGTCGCGTCGCGTGTCGCGCCGGTTTGTAGAAGCCTCAACTTGGAAGTAGCGCTCACCGGTAGTTGCCGCGGCACTGCTCGCTTCGCTCGCTCGGGTCGCGCGCGGTTGGTCACAGTTCTAACCTAACCCATTTCACCAAGTTCACAAATTTATTGTCTAATGAAAACAATACCCATAGTAGGTATAAACAACTATCGGTTCTCACAATCTTGCGGTGACGTATACATCTTTTCTAGGCTGACTGTACAACATACTCGTACGTAGGTGAATGTACACACGGCTACACATCAAGCTTCACATTTCCAGTATAAGCTGGTCTCGCATTGTATAGGATTTCCGTACAGTGCGAGATCAGCGTGAACTGGAAATGTCTAGCTTGATGTGTAACTGTGTAGCCGTGTGTACCATGATACGACTGCCTTATGTAATGTGTTGTGTGAATGATTTAGTGGCACAATATACATATTGCCGGTACGTTAAGTCACGTCGTGGTACGCCCTAACTTCTGTGTTTATGTTTAAGAGCCTATGCTACCTCAAATGGCTTAGCATGATCCTCCGTTAAGTCGAAAATACTGCAGCATTAATTTTGAAATAAATATATGGTAAAGTTGAGGATGGGAAATAACAAAAAGGTTAGTCGACATCACAGGAGACCGAAGAGCTGGCAGCTACCTCGGACAAAGAATTTGTCTAGCTATTCAACGGGGGAACGCTGCCAGTATCTTCGGAACCTTGTCTAAAGGGACTCCTTTTAATAATATATTTTAGTTATAAAAAAAAAAAAAAACTATATTTTGTTTTTAGTTATTGATAATGTAAATAATTATGTTATATTTTGGGAGGAGTTTGACCCCCCCGCGACGTCTGAAAAGGGCGCGCGTAGCCGCCACCTAGTGGGTCCAGTATGATAGGGGGCGTCCCCAAGTCCGCCGTACCTGGACCCATTTAGGGGGGCCGGAAGAGGGCATTATCTCTTCCCTCTGCCAACACTTGATTTTTTTTTTGTCCTGAAGTGGATCAACATTTGTTGGGGGCACTTTTTACCTGACTTCGGCGAAGCTCCAAAAGAGGGTAATGATAAATCATCATCTGCCCAACCTTTTCCCAAATATTTTGAGGTCGGCTTTCAACCGGATGCAGCTGAATACCACATGGAGCGACTGATCTGACCTCCACAACTCAGTTACTGGGTAACACAATACCCCTTGGTAAGACTGGTTGTCAAACTTTCGGGCTTCTGACGACCCGTAACAACTGTCAAAGATCTGACAAATGACTGCTGGGACCAAAGGCTTAACGTGTTTTTCGAGGCACTGAGGGGTCTTGGTGTGTAAAGATGGTCACCCATCCACGAACGAACCGCGGCAAGCGTAGCTTAACCTGATTGATCGACCGGTGGGGCTGTTATAACTTAACCACAAGCCCATAGAGTTATTGATATATGATGATGAAGAAAATTTATTTCTGTAAATTGGTTCAAGGAAATACTTGTACATACAACTCATCACATCATCATCATCTCATTTCAGCCGAAAAGACGTCCACTGCTGGACATAGGCCTCCCGTAAATGGAGGTTTGTCTTAATCGCCATGCTTGGCAGGCGGGTTGGCGATCGCATTATGGTGTTAAAATGCATAGACAAGACTGCTGCCCACTCTCTAGTCGCCTTTTACGACACCCACGGGAAGAAATGGGATGGTGCTATTCTTTACGTCCGGCACCAAAGGGACAGCTACACATCAAGCCAGTATATAAGCTGATCTCGTATTGTGTAGGATTTCCGTACAATGAGAGGTCAGCGTTTACTGGAGATGTGTAGCCGTGTGTACACGTCAAAAATAACTTGTTTTTTAAAACTAGATGAGTTTGGTATTTCCTATCTGACTACTCTGAGAAGAAAGACAGAAATAAACTCAGAGGTCACAGTCTCAGGGCATATGAGTACCAAACAGATTAAGAGATTTTGAGGAAAGAACCACTGTAACGGGTCCGCCGCCGCCAGATGGCGCACGGCAGAACTTACCATCGCCATGCTTGCGTGTAGCTAGCCGGTGGGCCGGTCGCGCCGGCGCCGGTGCTTTGGAATTTGCGCCGCTAGGGGCGCCAGCGGTCTTCCGACCATCGCATTGCGGACCATAGACAATACACTATGTGCGGACGTCGCTCATTATTTCTCATCAGAGTTAAACAATCAGATTCAGAATCTATCAAGTTTGTAAAGTAAAATACAACAGATTTGTACCAGTAAAAGTCCATTATTTCGAAGACTCAAAACATTACCTACACAGCGGCAGCAGCCGACACAACCGCACAGATTTTAGTGGATTAGTGGCCATGAGTGAATCTGGGCTGAAATTATGCTCAGGCGAGTCAACGATCATAACTTTAGTATTTTACTCAAATCGTTGGACAACTGGCGTATTAATAGTTCAATGTCATACAATGCATAGAGTACTAGAATTATAGCAACGATGATCGTCTTAAATGGAATTATGCGCCTGAGTCACGTAGAGTACCTCGTAGCTACACGTGTGCGATGGAGTCAAAGGGCATGCATCATCCTTGCGGCCCATCGCAGTGACAGACGACACGACCCACGCTTCTGTGCTGTTTATTCAGTTACGGCTTAGAATTATGTGTTTGGCACTTCTTATACCTAGAACTCCTTTATCACTGCCGACGAGGAAGCGACTATACAACATTATTTTTAGTATATGTGAAACCTGAATATACTTAGTTTGTTCAGAATAAGGAACTGAATCGATTTCAATAATTTTTACACCATTTTATATTTTGTCCCAAAAATATTTAAGTGTGATAGAAAATGTTATCACCATTTAATTACAATACAATCGCCGTACGGTTAGGTACCTACTGCCAAATTATTATCAATGAGCGCAAGACGACCCAGGAGGCGCGGGGGCGCCGTTAGCATGTTTTTGTACGGACAACCCGGTAACATACCAACCTTTTAGCTTTGAGATTTTTCATGACACAGTTTCGAATTTTTGTACATAGATTCTTTACATAAAAATACTAGACACGTGTTTCGGGTTTCGCATATACTAAAAATAATGTTGTATAGTTACCAAAAAATGTATCGCTCGAGAAACGTACAAAAGATTGTAGGTCCCGTGTAAGTAAAAGAGATACGTTACTATATTAATAATTGATCGCTCACTGTTCACACCACCGGCGAGTACTCGTTTGTCGCAGTGACAAGTGCCATTTATCTAAGAGAGTACTCGCTCAGCGACGTTCGTTTGGTGGGTACAACACTTGGTGAGAGACAGACGCTTGCTACATACGCATACTCGTACCAGCGAGTACTCATTCGTCGCCGTCACGCGCTGCTCCTTGCTCGCCAACTCTTTTTAAAGGTTTTCTTGAGGTGACCTTGAGTGGTTAGCTTGCGTGTTCTGTACTGAGCTCACGCAACGCGTCGTACGTTCAGCCAGTAATAGGACTCGCCCATCAAGGAGGGCTGTCCCCAATTTGACTCATTATTAATTTATTATACACAAAACAAAAGGTATTTTAATAAAACGCGTATACTAAAAGATCAATAATTAAATTATCTTTTGAGAGTTAGAGTAGACGAGTGGACTAGTAGTGATCTTCCCGTAGTACACGGTGTCCCTCAGGGCAGTGTCCTTGGTCCCCCTTTATTTCTGACTTTCATTAACGACCTCTGTGAGCTCAAGATTCCCAGCGGAAGGATCATAACTTTCGCTGACGACACAGCACTTTTGTTTGACGCCGACACCTGGCCCGAAGTTTACAGTTGTGCACAGGTGGGGTTGAACTTGGTCATGGCTGGCTAATAATAGACTCGCTCTAAATGTTGATAAGACAAAGTATATTTCTTTCTACATAAAAAAACCCACCTAGTTCACTCGATAATTTCAAAATTACTGCACATTCATCTTCTTGCATTTTGACGCATGCTGCTCATTGCTTGTGTCCCCACCTTCATAAAACGGCTTCAATAAAGTACTTGGGCATCATGCTAGATAACACACTAAGTTTTCATCCGCACATAGATGCTCTTTCCACTAGAATCCGTAAACTAATATTTGTGTTTAAAAATCTTCGTCATATTGCGGACACTGGCTTGTTGAGATCAGTCTATTTTGCGTTATAATAATAATAATATGATACTGAAACATTCAAATCAAATAAAATTAAAATACATTATCTACACTTATCATCAATATCATCAAACGAAATTTAAAATACACACATATGTCACATAATTTTTTTCAATATCTGAGAGAAATAAAAACATATCTAAACCAATCTCCAAAATGCCAATCTCTAATCTCGTACTGCATAACTATATGGGGTGGTGCGACAAAAACATCAATGCTCCGGATCGAACGTGCACAAAGGGCCGTTCTAAAGGTTAGTAATTTCCTGCCTTTCTTGTTTCCCACCAGAGAACTTTATGAGCGAACGGGAGTGTTAACTGTACGTCAACCTTTCATTTTAAATACGATCTTGCGTAAACACTCTCTTCTTGACTATGATCCTACTCTATTTGGAGGCGGTTTTTTTGTAAACGACGTAAACACGCAGTTTGTCCCACCACTCGGTTCCATACTGCTTTCTCCCGTCGACATTTTGGTTTTCTTGGGAACTACTTGTATAATAAAATTAACGGGATTTTGTCAATGATACGAGTAAATGATAAATGATTTTTATTTCTGTAAGTAGGTTTGTACAAACACTTTTACACGTCAATCATATTTTTAAAACTAGATGAGGCCGGCGTTTCCTATCTGACTACTCTGAGAAGAAAGGCCGAAACAGACTCAGAGGTCACAGTCTCTTTTAAAGTCCAGACATAATTTTGGTCAGATCATGTGAAGGCCATGCAGATTGGTGTCTGAAATGGTCTTTTGAGGATAGAACCACACAGATTGAGTGGACCTGACCAGTCAGTGCACGCATTCTAGAGTTTAAAATTGACCACTGTAATGATTAGATTTAGTTCGGGGTGAGAGCCTGGTGATCCGTCACACAGGGTATCCTAGTATAGACGCCAGGAAAGGATCATATTTTATGCATTTTTGTCAAAACGTTATAATTCTTGTCTCTCTCTATAATTATGTGAACCTTTGTGAAGAGAGATATAAATTATACTTACTTACTTATCTTAAAATTGGTGATGGTTTCAGAAAAATACGCTTGGTAGATTTTGCGCCATTCTCAGATTTTTATCCGCGTTAGACATAACTTTACAAATTAATTTCACTATGTACTATAAACATAATCTAAAATATTCACATAATACGTTATTGAGAAAATGCTTTTATTTAACTTATATTTTTTTCAAATCAGTACTCGTTTATACGTGATCTTCAGTATAAAATCATTAAAAGTCGGTTATCGTCGCCATAAAAAAAACTCAAACCATCTTATTACAAAACAAGATTTATATTTTGACATGGCTTAAACCATGGAGCCAGTTTTTGTAATAAAAACGTAACTGTGATTGAAATACCGTTCTTTATACAAAACTGAAAACTTAGTTCGGCACTAAGTTGCCAGTTTTGTATTAGGAACTTTAACATACACGGAAAAAAGTTCTAAATTCAATAATGGTTCCATGGTTTAAACCTGGGTCTGAAGATAAACCTTGTTTTGTAATAAGACGGGTTATAGTCTGGCCATGTTCGTCTGTCTGTCTGTCTGTCCGCGGCTTAGCTCAGAAACTCGTACTAGAAGGCTGTAATTTGGCATGGGTATACATATTAATCACGCCGACAAAAAAGGTAAAATACAATCTTGAAAAAAAACATGCGGTGCATTCTTTGGGACTGCCGATAGAAAAGAAATCAGTTTCTCATCAAGAATCAATCAACCATGATTTTTGTTCACCCAAAAAGTGCTCAACGCGCCTAAAGATGTTTTCACGTCAAAAACAAATTTAGGATACCTCCTTTGCACGTAAAGTGGGGGAACTGTAGATAGAGTTGAGAGTCGATGCATTGTAGCTAAAACATTTAAAAGGCTTTGGTTGAATGGTACGGTAGGGTGGAACGAGATAGCAATAATTGTCACTATTACGTGCTACACAAACGCCAGTTCGATTGTGACTAAGGTCGATTGTGTCCTTTTCCCCTAATTTATGCAGTCCACGTCGAGGAGCGCGTACCATAACTTCGGTACTTAAAATTGCAAACAGCGTACCTGCGTGCACCTGACGCCTGTGGAAGGCCCTAGGTATTGCTTAGCAGATCATGTTATTAAGGTTTATGCAATTGAATATATTTCTAACAATTTTGTATAGCGTGATGGCTTCAAGGTATTTTCTACGACAGTTTAATGATAAAAGTTTGTACTCTGAGTAATTGGGCATAAGGTAGGTAAGATCTGTGGCACCTGTAGTGCATAGTATATTGCACATCTATACTAATATTACAAAGAGGTAAAATTTGTTTGTAAGTTTGTTTGTTTGTATGTAGATAGGGTAGGTAGGTAAGGTTGGTAGGTAGGTAGGGTTGGTAGGTAGGTAGGGTAGGGTAGGTAGGTAGGGTAGGTAGGTAGGGTAGGTAGATAGGGTGTGTAGATAGGGTAGGTAGGTAGGGTTGGTAGGTAGGTAGGGTAGGGTAGGTAGGGTAGGTAGGTAGGGTAGGTAGGTAGGGTAGGTAGGTAGGGTAGGTAGGTAGGGTAGGTAGGTAGGGTTGGTAGGTAGGTAGGTAGGGTAGGTAGGGTAGGTAGGTAGGGTAGGTAGGTAGGGTAGGTAGGTAAGGTAGGTAGGTAGGGTAGGTAGGTAGGGTAGGTAGGTAGGGTAGGTAGGTTGGTAGGTAGGGTAGGTAGGTAGGGTAGGTTAGGTAGGTAGGGTAGAGTAGGTAGGTAGTAGGCAGGTAGGATAGGTAGATAGGGTAGGGTAGATACTTAGCGCTACCCGTGCGAAGCCGGCTCGGGTAAAGCTAGTTTTCAATATTTTCCGTGTATTTCTTATAAAAGGGGTTCCATATCGAAACCGCATACTCCAATTGAGATCGAGCTAGCGCATTATACAGGCTTATGTAAGATGAAGTTCTTTTGAAGTTATGAATGAATGAATTCTTTATTTGCCAGAATAAAGAATTCAAACACATTACGCAACATTTTATATATGGTGTCACTATATTCGACTAGTCGTGAAAATTTTTAAGTAACAATAGTCGAAGCTTTTTAATAAAATAAAATCAAATTTTGGTCTTCTTACATTATTAACACAAAAAAGAAAATTAACATTAACAATAATATAAAATAAAAAATAATAAAATAATCACTATGTCAAAAGGATTAATAAGAAGAAGTAGATAATAAATCCGTAGGTACATCTGATAAGCTTTGCTTACAATTTTATCTATATGCAGGTCTAAGCAGAGTTTCGAGTCAAATATAACACCCAGATCCCGAATAGAGTTCAATTTAGCAAGTGGTGAGTGACATAGGGTGTATGTTAAATTAAAAACATTCTTTTTTTTTGTGAAAGTGATGTAATTACACTTAGGCAAACTTAACAACAACAATTTTGACATCATTATTTCCAATCATTATTTATACTCAATTGTTAATGTTTTGCTTGTTTTTTTTTTTTCTGTCTTAAGATATGTTGTGTTTCATTGTAATTATTTTATTTTAAGTTGATTATTCTTTTTTATAATAATTACTAGAAAAAGTACACCTTTAAGGTAGATTTTTGAGGAACAAATTATTTATTATTAAGATCTCATGTAAAATGTACCAAAAATCACACTAAAAATAAATATTGATTTATTTTTTCTTAACTTGAGCTTATCACTACAGGTATAGCAATCCATGACCATACCTAACTGAGGTTCAGTTGTACAGGTTATGCAAATTATGTAAACACCTAGCTAGGTATATACCTACTCATGAGTAAAGCATTTGGTTGACCTATGTATGACGGATTCGCGAGGGGAGTCAAAAACCTCACTCCTTCCGTTTGACCAGACGGGGCCCGCAGAGACCGGGGCTGCGTTGATGAGTATGTATACTATGTGGGTAATTTTTTTTTTCTTTAAATATTTCCATTTTTTTATTTTTCTCTGTTAGTTTTAATGATGGTCTGGCATTTTGAGCGCTTTATGCGGCCTACCCAAAAGTCCTTTTTTTGGTATTGTTCGTCGAGTCGTTGAGCTCCTTAAGTCTTGAGTTGAGCTGCACGATTACTGACAAATGCTTGCACTGATTGAACAGGTCCACTCAAATTTGTGTGGTTCTTTCCTCAAAAGACCATTTCAGATACGGATCTACATGGTCCTCACATGATCTGACCAAGATTATGTCTGGACTTTAAAAGAGACTTTGACCCCTGAGTTTGTTTCGCCATTTCTTCTCAGGGGTAGTCAGATAGGAAATGTCGCTACATCTAGATTTTTTTTTTAATGTTTTTTATGACGTGTAAAAGTGATTCTAATATCCTATTTACAGAATAAACGATTTCATTTCATTTCATTTCAGTGCTGAAATGCCCCCGTAGACTCCGGTGCAAGTGTGCGAGGGAACACGGGGTGGTTTTAGTCAGTAGAAGTCTGACAGACCCCTCCGTCCGTCCCAGGGTGGAAGAAATCCACCCCGTTACCAAAAAAAAAGACGGTTGTAAAAATACCCTTAAGGGGGATGTGGTAAGGTAGCCCGCGAAAGCTAGCTTCGCGGACTACTTAACGAGGCCTATTATTATGATAATTTTTAGGGTTCCGTACCTCAAAGGAAAACAAACGAAACCGATACAGGATCACTCGATTGTCTGTCTGTCCGTCTGTCACAGCCGATTTGCTCCGAATCTACTGGACCGATTAATTTGGAATTTGCCATATTAATTTCTGTGACCCAAACACAGACGTCTAACGTAAATAAGTGAGTTTTTAATATAAAGGTCACTTTTGGGGAGCAAATTAGAGGTATATTTTTTTTGCGCATACTGTACCCTGTCACTTATCAAACGAAAGCGCATTTATTTTATAATTTTAAAATAAATCGTTTTAAAGTATTTAGGAAAATAGATGAAAATTGACCATTTCCCCCTTTATCTCCGAAACTAATGACCCTAAAATCTTGAAAATAGTTCTTTAAGGAAAACCTATAAGTAATACATATACAATAATAATACCTATACGGTGTAAAAATACTTGGTACATCTCTCAATATTGTGCGTACAAACTTACATTTGCAGTTTGATTGTATGGGGGAACATGTTTTTCAACTGATACTACAAATTACAATGTTATTATAAATTAATCCCCACTACGGAACCCTTCATTGTGCGTGGTCCGATACGCACTTGGCCGCTTTTTTTGTATTGGACCATAGCTGGGAACCTCCTGGTTTCGAAGATATTGAAGGTTGAAGGTCAAGCTTCCAACTTTTTTTTTAATGAAAACAAGTCCCACGATCCCTTATCGTTGCATGCATGCACCCATAACCACAATGTTGTGCGTGCGATACGTTGCGCTTTTTAAACCAAAAATAAAAGTGGTTTCCCAGCAATTATTTTCAAATCAGCATAGGTATTCACAACCATTCGATACGATTCCCTGCCGAATCGAACATTAATTATAACTAAGGGGACTCCCTTCCCTCTCAACACTATTGAAAAATCGAAAACCAACCCTTCATTTTGTTTCAGTTTTAATCAAATAGTCGATCGCTATCATTTCGACAGCTGTTTGCTGTCGGGGGCAAGGTAAATCAGGTAATCGCAATGAGTCCTTTTCGACACGATAGCCTGTCGAACGGTTGTAAATAGCTATGCTGATCAGTTTATTGCAATCATGTTGCACAGATGTTGGAATAAGGTTATAGTTTTCAAAACAAAACAAAATTAACATAGTACATTACAATACAATACATTTTCATGTCATTTTTACAAAAAAAAAAAAACATTTATAATTTTTTTCATTTCAGCCGAAAGACGACCACTGCTGGACAAAGGCCTCCCTCAAAAGGGGGGAGGGGGTTGTCATAATCGCCACGCTTGGCAGCCGGGTTGGCGACCGCAGTATGGTGTTAAAATGCATAGAGAACGCTGCTGCCCATTCTCTAGTAAGTACCTTAGTCGCCTTTTACGACACCCATGGGAAGAAATGGGATGGTGCTATTCTTTACGTCCGGTACCACACGGAAACACGAAAACACTTCTTCATGTGCCATTTTTACAAAAAAAAAAAATCGTTCAAAATTCAAATAAATAGAATAGAATAATTATTGTTTGTTGTTACCGTAGCTTTCAAATGATATTATTAATTATAACAATTAATAAATAAAAAAATGTAATCAAAATAAACATAATCAATTAAAACAAATTAAATATGTAGAAACAATGGTGAGCAATTTATTCCATTACTTTTTATTTATTAAATTTTTCTTTCTTAAAAAAAAATCTTGCAACGTGTAGCAATATGTGAACAATTTTGTTTTAAATAAAATATATTGTTACTTTGATTTCTTTTGAAGACGTTGGAATTTTATAATAAATCTTAAAACACATTACATAAGGGCCTGAATGGAAAATGGATAGTTTTGAAACCGGTAATGATAGATCGTTTTGGTGTCGACCTTTATTTAAGGGGAGGGGTTTCTTTTTTGCATAAAGTTCCATAGTTTGATGTTCAGAATGTGGTGATGATGGCTTCGTGATGGGTTCTTTTACACCCTGTATTTTAATCCCATAATTGTAAAGCGAATGGGAAAGGCTTACATAATGTAATTGTAAACTCCGTATTATACTGAATTGCCTTGACATTGTATCATGCACCTATAACCTCCTACAACGCAATAAAACGTCAAATTGTATGACGCAAATTCATAGAAACCCATTATAGATAGAAAACCTTTCATTGCACCAATTCCGTTACACCCCGCTTCAATCCAAACTTTAAAAGAACGTTGTAAAGTTCAAATTCCTTTACTGCAACATTTTCAGTTTTCTGCGACCGCTGGATGTGACCTCACCCTACGAAAATAGCCGAAGCTTCACGACGTCGAGCGGACAGGAACAAGATGGCGGAGAGTTTCCCGCGCATGCTCACCCCTCGTCTGAAGTGACGTCAGATAGAAATAAGGATGGGGTAAGTCCAACCTCCCTTGTGTGTTATCGATATTTTTTATAGTAGGAAACGGACATTAATTGATTTTGTATGTTAAATAGTTGACGGCAAATATCTCTCTAATAATTAATATGCTATATTCTATTAAATACGTCTAAAATGTGTTTCACGTTTTAAAATGCTCGAACTCGCAAAGAGTTAGTAAAATAATTTGATGATATTATGGTATTAAATTCAATTAATATTTCATCATTTCAGCCGAAAGACGTCCACTGGACATAGGCCTCCCCCAAGCACCTCCACTTCGACCGGTTCTGTGTTTCCCGCATCCAGCGGATGCCTGCAGCCTTCACAAGGTCATCGGTCCACCTTGTGGGGGGCCTTCTAACGCTACGTCTTCCGGTACGCAGTCGCCACTCCAGAACCTTTCGGCCGTATCGCAGTTCTGCGAGCAATGTGCCCTGCCCACTGCCACTTAAGCTTGGCAATTCTTCGGGCTATGTCGGTTACCTTGGTTCGCCTGCGGATCTCTTCATTTCTGATTCGATCACGTAGGGAAACTCCAAGCATAGTCCTCTCCGTTGCACTTTGGGTGACTTTTAGACTACTGATAAGGCCCATTGTGAGCGACCACGTTTCTGTACCATAGGTCATCACTGGCAACACGCACTGGTCAAAGACTTTCGTCTTGAGACAATTAATATTTAGTTCATTGAAATGTATTTTTTTTTTTAATGTTTACTTCGTTTGCTCGAATAACCAAACATCATGAAACGTAGTAAGTGGTATCATAGTGGCTGTGACTCAGTCTACAATCAACCATCCTACAAGCCACAATCAGTGCACATTTTGCAGAGATGATAACATCGGTCTGGCTAGGAGGGGAATTGCATGAAGATTTATTTGATAAATTGTGATGCAGGTGATTACTGGTAGGTATTGTTCAAACCTTGACATTCAGTGTACTACAGGGATCTTTTATGAGATAAAGTAGCCTATTAGAACAAAACAAATTATCTCCACTATACCTACTAATAGGTAATTAATTTTGAAGTAGATCATACCGTCTTTGTGACACGACCGCGACGTCACGTTCGTAAACATTATAATTAAGATAGTGAAGAGTTATGAGCGTAAAAATAGCCTGCGATAAGATGGGGAAAGCCAATTTGTCATTAAAAATGAGTAGGATAAGAATAGAATAAGAATAATATGGACCTGATTCTTCTTGGTTTTGTTTAAAATTATGGGGTGTGGAGACCAAATTATCTTGTAATTTACCTTGCAAAATAATTTTATAGGATTAAGTCTTATTCATGGACGCTGAAATTTTGATCGATATGAGTACCCAATAGCTGGTGGTTTATAGGGTTCCTCAAAAGGAAAAGGAATCCTTATAGCTTCACTTTGTTGTCCGTCTGTCTGTCTGTCATTCTATCAAAACCCTTTTTCTCAGGAACGCATAAAACCGTAAATTTATAGTTTTATCATCAATTTTTTTTTTTGGGATTACATACTTTCATTTACAATTGGAGAATTAAATGTGACGTATATTATTGTATTGTACATTATTTATGGGAGAACATGTTTTCCAACTACAATGTTAAGTTTAGGGACTTTTTGGGAAACATTCAGGAGGACCGTGTCCCAGCAGTGGGAACATTATAGCTGGAGTCTCTTTTCAACAAAGATTGAGATTTTATTAAACATCGAATCGTGGTCTTCACGAAACTTGAGAGATACTGAGGATTGATTTGTGAAAGTATATAAAGCTCAACACACACAGGCTGCGGGTCGGGTGCGGGTCGGGCGCGGGCCGGGACGGCAGTACGGCGGGCTGTATTCTCTGTATTTATATGAATGACACCACACGAAACGCATGCGCGGCTCCCGCTCCCGACCCGCTCCGCGCCCGACCCGCGCACGCGTTTCATGTGGTGTTATTCATATAAATACATGGTATTCACCCCACCGCCGCCGTACTGCCGTCCCGTCCCGACCCGCGCCCGTACCGCACCCGCTTTCTGTGTGTGGTAATTGCTTGATTGGATCAATCAAAATCATCTGTCATTCCTTTCAGTTATCAATCTCAGACCTCAGTCATTGATCTCATCTAGTGGGGTGGGTCAGGAATCATCATACTTACAACTAAAGTAAACATACATAACATCACGCCTGTAATCCCCGAAGGGTTAGGCAGAGGTGCATATATACTACACCCACATTTCGCCAGTTAAGTTTAAGTCCCATGTAATAGGGGGCGAGCCTATTGCCATCAACCGGGCACAAATCCAGACTCCGGGCTGCTACTGAGAAATTCTTAATGGAAAATCCCTAAAGCTAAATGCTGAAGTAAAATATACAACATTCATTTTTGTTTACACTAAACCCGAAAAGGGGTCATTGTACTCATCAATTTGAACAACTTTTTCTATGGGACCAACCATGAAATCGCGAAAAGAAAATCAGCTGTTCCATACATTTGTGTTCACTATCGACAAAATGTATGGAACAGCTGATTTTTTTTTCGCGAGTACAATGACCTCTTTTTGGGTTTAGTGTAAAAAAAAAACTAATGTTGTATAACATTAAATAACAGTAGATGTTTTACTGTTTCGGTTAAGACCAACAATATTTTGTTATTACAACTAACAAGTACTTTTGTTATGAATTATAAATATTTTTGGTAAGCAAGAAAGTGATTAATTTTTATTACAATTAATTATCTAAGTACGCCGCGTTCCTCAGGCTATTACTTTGCAATTTGATAAGCAAATTAAGCTTATATGTTTGTTTGAAGGGTATCTTAGGTCGTTTTATGTACTTAACCTATCAAACTTGGAATGATTCATCAACATCATTCATCATTCCAGCCGAAAGACGTCCACTGCTGGACATAGGCCTCCCCTAAACACCGCCACTTCGACCGGTTCTGTGTTTCCCGCATCAAGCGGATTTCTGCGGCGTTCACAAGGTCGTTGGAAACGTTATAAGTCAAGATACGATTTTATTGTTTTTAAAGTGAAATAGCACTGAACGATTATTTGTATATTCTCGTTGTAATAGTAGAAAATGTTCAAGATGTCATTTTCTAAAAAAAAAACAAAAAAAAATCTGGCTGACTTTAATTTTTGTGTACGAAATTAATGCTGTTCATAAAGAGATCGATTTTAGATAACAAAGTTATCTAAAATCGATCTCTTTCTCCCCTCTTCTATTTAAAATCCATTTTCAAATTGAAATTACCAAAAAAATAGTATTTCTAGTCTGCAAAGCCAGAAGAAAATGGCAATGCATGTCGGTCAGTCCCACGGGACGAGCTGTTATTAGTAATTAAGATATAGCATCAAAGGTCACGGTATCAAAGGAACACTCGTTTTATTAATACAAGCATGGTTCTGTACAGATGCTTGATACATTCTGTCATTTGCATTTAATAGTTTTTTATTCATGCAGACTGGTTAGTAACGTCGGAATTCTTCAAACGCACTCAATTTTTACCCGACTGCGGCGAAGCCAAAAAAGGAGGGTTATGTGTTTGATCTGTATGTATGAATTAATATGTATGTCCGTCCCTATGTTCCCGCGTAACTACTAAACGGCTGAACCGATTTTGATGAATAATATGTCGTTAGATTTATCTATATTGCGCTAGTGTCACTGGATAAATGAAAATGGTAAAAAATCAAAATGGTGGATTTTTGACGCAATAAAACAGTACGTTTTAAAAAAATATTTCCCAAACCTATCGAGTGAAGTATCAAAATTAAGGGTGATTACAAAAATATATACAAATTATATGTTTAAATGTAATTTGGAATGAGAAATTGTGAAAAAAACAATCCCGACTTATGGAGTGAGTGAATAAGAGGGCGTTATCACCCGATTATAAATGGGTAAATAACCTAATTTACCGTCTTATAATCCTAACGAAAATATGTAAAATAAAAAAACCCGACTGCGTAAAAAGTGAACTTTAAAAAAGATGGACACAAGCTTTATATACTCGTAACTAATACTATTAACAATCTCATGCAGTCGGAGGCATCTTGTTAAATTTATCATTAGAGACCTCTTGCCTATTACTGACTCTTAAAATTTTCTTTTTTAGCTGCCCTAAAGTCGCATGCTGTCAATGTCACTGTGTGTTTTGTAGTGACGAAAGTACTTTTAAACATGTCATAACGTTAAGTGTCGTTTGAGAATTTGGAGGTAATTCATTCAAGCTGTTGCAAATATTTTATTGTTTTTTTTTATTAATTTTTTTATTCTCCATTCATTTGCAAATCGTTCTTCTGCAAAAATAAAAATAAAAATATTTTAATTCGTATAAACCGACATGGGCACCTAAGAAACGTCAGAAGCTAGATGCACGGTTCCAATTGGTCGTTTCTTAAGGAGACGAGCCGGAAATAAACTCCACGGTTACTCTTTTAAAATACTTTATTAACTTTTAAAATGTTTTCAAGTTACAGTGGTAATAGGTATGGGGTTGACAGTGTAGGCATGTGAACAAGTACCAGGTACTTAACAAAAAAATAGAGCAAGGCTTTACTTATATCAAAATCTACCTAAATAGTTGAGAACATGTTTCGTCAGTGAAGTTCTAACAGTACGAAAGTCAAAAATGGCTACTTTACAGGAGAGTGAAAAAACTGTATGAAATTAATGTAACTTACGCTTGAGGCCATATTTTGTTTAATTATTAATACAAATGAACTCTGTGGTGATTTGAACCCATGAAAGTTAAATCGAAATCGCTCCCTCTGAACATCAGGACGGCACCCAGCCGGTTATCATTTAAAGTGAAGGCACGTGAACATATTCGTCAGAAGTTGGCCGAAACATCTCAACGGTGAGTTGCTGGAGTGGTTTTCTTCGCTACCGGTCGTTATTTCTCCTGACAAAGTTTATTTTGGTATATTATGTATGTATGTATCTATCTATGTATTTGTATTTATTTATGCTTGTATTTTATAGTTATTTCCGAGCTATCTATCCCGTACGTTGCACCTGCCATGTTTTGTCTCTGCATCACCCTAAGGTTGACTGGTAGAAAATGCCTCAGGCATTAAGTCCGCCTTTGTACAGTGTATTTTTTTTACTTGTGCATAAAGTTTTAATAAATAAATAAATAATAAATAACATCGGAGCACTTGATGCACGACGAATTCGTAAGTGATTAGCTGACATAATTATGCTGTTGGCACCCTGACATACGCAGTGTTGGCGCCAAAAACTGAGATACGTAGTGTAACAATTTTTCAAATAACTCGTTCTATTGGTCAGGTTACCGTGTTTTGATTGGTCGATACGATGCGCGCCATTATGCTATATCCAATGACATTCAAATCTCAAAACACTCATAAAATAAATAATAAATAAATACAAATCTTTATTGATACAAAAACCTTTGACATTGCTTAAGACTAGGATACATAAATTGGTTAACTAAAGGTCATACGGATAAGGTAAACCCTGACTCCTAAACTAGGTGATCCTGTGACTTAGGAGTCGAAATGACTTACGCACTGTTAAAACTTCACCGACGATTTGCAGAATTCGGTCATATTGTTAGTCAATCTGCCTAGCTTTTCCGAACTACGTTGACCTGGGTCTGCTTCCAGTCTAACCGGTTGCAGATACCAGTATTTTACATGGAGCGACTGCCTATCTGACCTCCAAATCCCAGTTACCGAGTAACATGATACCCCTTGGTAAGGTTGCCTGACTTTCAGCTTCTGACTACCCGTAACGACTGTCAAAGATGTACGAATAACCGCCGGGATCAACGGCTTATCGTGCTTTCCGAAACACGTGCGTATAATCTGCACTAAAAACTTTAATAGTCAACAAACTTCTGATTACAATAATTGAATGATAAAAAACCGCAAATATCGACATTCATCTAAACAAGCGTGTCCCACCTCAATGTTCATTGTCGATGTCGGCAGTCAGTAGAGCACGCCCGACGCACAAGTGCGCGCGCCGCGAACCGATAAAAAAAGGAGTTTTCGAAAAAATCCCTGAAAATATACAATTAACTATTTATTCGATTCAGTTTAAAAATAGACGCTGTTTAGTGATTCCAAGTTTAATTTTGTAAGTTTCTACTTTTTAATATTTTTACATAATTTCACGTTTAATTTAATTAGGTAGGATGTATGTTTACAATTTGAAATTACTTCCGTCTACATTTTAGATTAAAAAAAATATATATTTGTCCCACGATACCGAACTAGCAGGTAAAAGTGCAATTGTCCAACCAACAGGCTGAAGCGCGGATTTTGATGCGACAATTTGGCTGTATCTCCACAAAACGTAGACAAGGCACGAATTAAAATCCAGGTATTGATAATTACCGTGAAAAAATGTAAATAAAAAAAACCTCAAGTGTTATGTAAACTTGCCAGTAGGTACAGAGGTAACACCAAAAACCAGACACAACATTAAGAAACTCGGTCTCTTTTTTAAAGTACACTTTTTAAAAGCCAAGGTAACATTCTATTCAGGCTGCAGAAAAGAGGTTTTATGTAAATAGGCCTGAACTCCACATGTTGAAAGGTGTATTTATTGATTGCGCGCAGATGGCAGGGGGGGGGAGGTACTAGGGATGCGCATAGGAACCATGAGGAAGGTCAGGAGGGAAGGCATCACGTGAAAATTGCACGTGGTCATAGAATACGTACTTGAAGGTAATTATTTTATATTTCATATGGCCTGTTCCTGACCTACTCCGTAAGTTTATTTTAATTGTGCAGACTTTTTTTTATAATGTACAAATCATTGAGCATAATAAATGAATACCCCACGTTTTAAAAACGTTAATTAGTTAATCCGTATGTTCCGATTATACATATATTGAGTTTTTCACAAAAACGTTATGCGGAAACTTATCAACTATTTACCTGAGCTTCCTGAAAATATACTCGTAAATTTTTAATTGATATGACGTCATAGATTTAATTTGTTCCAATTTCATGTTGTTGTTTGTTAGTTACTACCTTTACGATATATCTACCTTTTTCTGTGCATTTAGACAGTTTTAAGGTACTAAGCCGTTATATACGTTATATGTCTCGTGCATATTGTTGTGCTCGTGAGTATTTTTATTTCACGCGCTGTTAAGCTGTGGTAACCAAGTGTAGGTACTAGAAACACTTCCACACAATAAGCATAACGGACAGCCCTCTGTGCGGGGCTTGCATGTAGGCTGAAGAAACCGTTGCGCATGTGCTCTTTCAATGCACAGGCGTCTCCTATCAGAACAGAAACCTTCGGGTCACCCAGATCCTTCACAGACATCCTTAGCAGATCAGGAGACCTAATCAGCTTAGAATTGGTTGGAATAACTAACTGACGGCCGCCCCATGGCCCACGCACAATGGTCCAATTGAAGGACTAAGTGCGGAAACCAACCCCTCTAACATAGAACATAGAACACACTGTGAATGTGTGGGTGAAGTCGAGGAGCATCAGCATATAACACACATGCCCAAACGCAGACACACTTCGGACTACGCCATTGGCTCAAACGGTACCAAGAACTCCTGCGCTTACACACACACTCATAGCGTGTTTATACACTTGGTAAATCACAACTAAAGCGCGCGTAGCTTGGTGAGATGAAAATACTACACTTAACATATTTAAAAACCAATAGTTTCCTTTTTTGACTTTGAATCCTTACCCGACTTAAAGTCACAGTTTTGACTTTGGCTTATCTCTTTGACTGTCGTTTTTTAGGGTTCCGTACCAAAATGGTAAAATTATGGTGAGACTAAGTCTGTCTGTCTGTCTGTCTGTCACACCTGGATATCTCAAGAACTACTAATGCTATCAACTTGAAATTTAGAATAGTTTTAGATGACGTTTGCCCAACTATTTTTCAAACAAGAAAGAAATTTAAAAAAATATACCTTTTTTGCAAAAGGGACTGAAAGAGGGTCTTAAAAATTTGAAGTGGGGCTACTAGGGCATGTGGGGTATCATATGAAAAAGCGCTGTTTGCACATTTTCAAACATTTTTTTTTGTTTTTTAGGCAGCATAGTTTCCGACTTTTGATGAAAAATGTGAAAAAAAATACCGTTCCCCCCCCCCTTATCTCCGAAGTTTGCAGAGATAAAAATCTGAAATTATTCTATATGATAGAAGCTTATGTAAATATTACAGGAAAAATAAAACGATATCTCTAAATAGCACAGTTTGTCAGAAATCATCAACATCATATATTCGTACGGAACCCTCGGTGTGCGAGTCCGACTCGCTCTTAACCGGTTTTTTATTTTTTACTTTCGCCGTAGTCAGCTATAGTTAGCCGTACTCAAGCAACGGCCGAACATTCGGCCGATACTTTGGATTTATGTTCGGAGTAGACACCCAGGACCTAACTAAATAGCCGTGTATGTATAGCTCGAGCCAAAACGATACAAATCAAACAAACGTCAGAAAAGGCTACAAATAAATCTATGAACTATTTTTAATTCAGGAAGTAACTCGTCATGCGGTTACTGAATAAAATGCATTCATATGACCACTACAATACTATGAACAAAGATCTGTGGACATCAAGGACCATAGACAATAGTGATATAAATAGCATACAGTGATATTATCTTGATTGTGTGTATTAAGCATGCAATAGGCTTTATATTTATAGGTGACTGCTCCGTTTGGTCTCGTAGTTGCAAGCGCGTGGGGTCCTGGGTTCGATTCCCAGGTCAAATCAAATTTATTCGTTAATGTAGGTATCAATACATTACCACATTGCCATTGCCACAAAATCAGAATCTGATGAGGGGTTCCCATGGAAATCGAGGGAAACCCTCAAATTTTATAAGCAAACCAATAGTGATTTGGGTATTTTTACTCGTGCATTTGCTCTCGGAGAGCACCATTTGGTGAGTGGAACTGATGATTGAGACCACAGATGGCCACCGGAATAATAATGAGTTCCTATTTAACGGGTTGCGATTAAGCAATTTATGCTCGTCACTATGCATATGGTGAGTGGCAGTTCTCCTGGTTCTTACCAGGAGAACTCCTCAACAATCAACGTCCCAGCATCGGAAATAGCAATATTTTGTAAAAGGTGATGAGCAGTTAACATTAGGCTATTGTAACTTAGATACATTCAAAACTGACCCACTAAAAAGTGAAAAATAAAAAACTTTTTACTAAAAAATAATAACCGACTACCAAAAATAACACTACAAAGTGAAAAATAACTTTAATTTTGGAAGTCGGTGGCAAAAAACTCAAATACAGATCCAAAGACACCGACTTCCAAAATTAAAGTTATTTTTCACTTTGTAGTGTTATTTTTGGTAGTCGGTTATTATTTTTATGACATGTTTTTGGTGGAATTTATATAATTATCTCTTTCACGACCGCTTGATTCAAATCAATCAAATCAAGTCATTTATTCAAACTAGGCTGAGAATCAGCACTTTTCGAACGTCAAAATTACATGAGACAGTCCCCCAAAAACGTTTGATTTCTCAGATTATAAATAACATTCACTGGAGCATGATCTATTTCGTATCTTGTCTCTAAGGCCCGTATAACAGAACGTCACTCAATACTCAAGCATTACTTAAAACTAGATTCAAGCCATTTGATTGGTTGAAACTAGTTTTAAGTAATGCTTGAGTATTGAGTGACGTTCTGTAATACGGGCCTAAATCTTTCAACGACACATTTTCACTAACTTTCGCCATTTCAATTTGAATTTAATTAAATGTTATCATAAATGTCGGATCTTCAGGATTTTACTCAGTTAGATTCGGTCATCATGTGGGCAGAAGTTGGGTTTCGTGCAATGAAAACACACTGGGTGCGATACACAGCGTTTATTAAAATCACAGATTGACACATTCACTACAAATGATAATCACTTTACAGTTTAATAACTTTAGATATTACAATCAACTAGGTATTATGGCCTTTGCCCTGCATTGAGACAATAACAGATTGGTATGATAATGCAACAAAACGTAGGACAGTTCCGAAGGGTCTTCACAGCTCGATCACCAGGATAAGAATGCCTGACTTGGCGCGTCCTCTTTAACCTCGTAACCGACCGGAAACGCCCCGACTCTGTCGTAGCGCGCCAATTCTAGTCTGTATAGTTGCCGCTAGGTGGCACACCTCGTCTTGTTGTAAACATTTTGCCGGATGCGACATATATATTATTTTTAAAACGAATTATTTCAATATTATAAAAAAAAATATTTGAAATTCCGTATAGTTTTTCAAAATTCATTTGTTTACGTTACACGTCCGAGTTTGGATCTCAGAAATTCATAATGTGTACCAAATTTGAACTTAATCGGTCCAGTAGATTAATAATCTGTAATTAATAATCTGTGTGTAGTGTTGATGGGGTTAGAATTAACAACATCAGCTATGCAGATGACATGGTGCTGCTGGGTCCGTCAGCGGGAGCAATCAGGGAGATGCTTAGAACGTGTGAGACCTACGCTGCCGCACATGGATTAAAATATAACGAAAAGAAATGTGAATACATGGTCTTTGAGGTCAGCGGCAAACGCCGTGGAGAGGGACCCGAGTTGCTTATTAACGGGTCACCAATTAATAGGGTGTCAACTTTTAAATACCTAGGGCATTGTTTTGCCGCTGACCTCAGGGACGATGTAGACATTGAGAGGGAGCGCAGGGCTCTAGCGGTCCGGAGTAATATGTTGTCCCGTAGATTTGCGCGGTGTACAGACCAAGTTAAAGTAACACTTTTTAAGGCTTACTGCCAAAGTTTGTACACGGGCAATCTATGGGTCAATTGTACTAAGAGATCGCTGGATGCCCTGCGCGTCCAATATAACAATGCTTTCAGGATGTTGTTGAGGCTGCCTCGTTACTGAAGCGCGTCGAATATGTTTGCGCAAGCACGCACCGACGGCTTCTATGCTATTGTACGCAAAAAAACTGCATCGCTTCTGAGGAGAGTGAGGGGCAGTCAAAACAGCATCCTGAAAACTGTAGCCGAGAGCTTCGGCTCTCCGATTATACAGCAGTTTGTGCGGAGGTTGATTGTTACTAACACTAGGCAATAAGTTATTTTTTGTATGTTACTAACACCATATGGATAAGTGTGTCCGAAATAAAGCTATTCTATTCTATTCTATTCTATTCTAATAATGATTAATGATTGATTAATTATTTATTTATGAATAATAGGTACATTTAATTGACATTATTTACAATATGATGAAATATGACAATACTAGCCCTTATAAATAATTTACCATTGACATGCATGTAAAAATAAACTATAATTGATTAATTATTCATTAATAATACATCTAATTGACATTATCTACTCGAACGTGACTTTGTAACAATACAAAGTCACGTTCGAGTAAATAATGTCAGATAGATTCAGATTTATTACTAAAGAAACCAAAACGTTGCCCCACACTAGGAATTTCTCCTGTATTGTGGGTGCGTTTACAACCATTTAAACTTACATACACAAACAGCCACAATCCCATTTCTTCCCGTGGGTGTCGTAAAAGGCGACTAAGGGACTTACTAGAGAATGGGAAGCAGCGTTCTCTATGCATTTTTAAAACCATACTGCGATCGTCAACTCGCCTGCCAATCGTGGCGATTATGGCAAATCCCCCCCTTTTTGGGGGAGGCCTATGTCCAGCAGTGGACGTCTCTCGGCTGAAATGATGATGATGATGACACAAACAGCCAGACCCGGAACAACTACTAATTTATTTATTTATTTTATTATTTATGTACACACAGTGAAATACAAAGCGATATGACATAATTAAACCCCCCTACTTGTTGGTCGATCGAACCCGCAACACGCAGCGCAGCAGTCAATCGCTTAACCACTGCGCCAACCGTGCCAATATATTTTTATACCAATTTCATTGACCGGTAGGACATAGAGCTGAACCCTAATTGCGTAACACAGTTTGAATCGGAATCGGAATGATTTTGAAGTATATTGCTAATCCATTGCTTCTTAGGGTCGAAAAAAATGGCTGCTCAACAACGTAAATAACGCAATGAATGTTGTTGTATTGTCAAATTGAAACCGATTCCTACTGATAGTGTGTTACGCAATTAGCCCTCTGGAATAAAATGTATACATAAGACATTTATTACATAAGACATTTATTACATAAGACATTTATTACATAAGACATTTATTACATAAGACATTTATTACATAAGACATTTATTACATAAGACATTTATTGTAATACCTGTGTTCACGAATAAATATTGATTGATTGATAGAGTCGGAGCAAATCGGCTGAGACGGACATACACAGACACACGAGTGATCCTATAAGGCTTCCGTTCTTTCCTTTCGAGGTGCGAATTCCTAAAAAATCTGCTGTTCTGTTCCATACATTTTGATCGTGTTAGTTTTGAACTTTTGTATGGAACTAAAAAATAACGATAAACAAGTGTTACGACGGAACTTTGCTAATTTACACGGTGGAAGGTAAACGGGTTAAAATCATTTAAAATGACCATTGTGACAAAAATGAAACAAAAATGAAAATGTAACAAAAATGAAACGCGTAACAAAAAATAACAAAAATGAAATATTAGGGCTCGGTTACAATACACATTATTATCTGACTGTTATTTATTTTATTGATTTACACATTTTTTTTATTTTATTGTTCACAGATTTTGACATTGTACATAACAAACAGAAAGACATACGGACCCATATTATATACACCGAAAATTCACTCAAAAGCTAGGAAAAATATAACGCGTTTACGCGTTATATTTTTCCTAGCTTTTGTGGGCAAAGCCATCCCTCCACTCATTCCATCTTCATGAGCACCCGCGTCCTCCTTCCAGCTTTGACGTAACCCATCCAGCACACGTAGCATGACCACCGTAGAAACGGGTTTTTAGACGGAAGAATAGACCAAATGACAGATTGTAGAAATATTTCTACCATCCTAAGCATGGCTATGTTAAAACTGAAGTGAATAAATGTTTCTATACTTCAGTCGACAAAAGTCTTCAATGTCAGCTTGTGGAGGGATGTGAGCTGGTTGGAATAATCCCGACGGCCGCCATGGCCCACGCACAATGGTCCACATGAAAGACTAAGTGCGGAAACCAAACCCTCTAACATAGAAAATAACATAGTCTTCAATGTCAAGCATGACGACCAATTTTTCTCTACTTTTAACACTTGGGGGTAGAAACATTTCTTCCCATCAAGGGTTAAATAGTCTACATCACATTGGACCTAGACAAGAATCTATATTGTCCAAATTTTTCTCACTGAACAATTTCGTTCCAAACGCAGTTATAAACAACAAATATCACAACATTACAAGGACAATAGTAGCCCGAATTCTGGATTTGTGCCCAGTTGATGGCAATAGGCTCGCCTCCTATTACAAGGGACTTAACATAACTGGCGAAATGTGGGTGTAGTTTAGGTACAGCTCTGCCTAACCCTTCCGGGAATACAGGGTTATTGTAGGAAATTAGGTTACGGGCGTAAATAAAATGCAGTACTTTGTATTTAAATAACGGTCATTTATATTGAACGTTTCACAGGGAAGGAATTATGTCTGTCTCATTAACCGAAGATTAAAAAAAAACCGGCCAAATACGAGTCGGACTCGCGCACGAAGGGTTCCGTACCATTATCTATAAAAATGGCAAAAAATTCACGTTTGTTGTATGGGAGCCTTAAATATTTGTTTTTTATTAATTTAATTATTAATTTTTAAAGTGAATTTAAAACTAAATATTCTGTGAATATTTCAAGCGTCTACCTATTGCCGTTATCAATATAGAACAAACACGAGCAAAAAAAATCACGTTTGTTGTATGGCCCCTTAAATATTTATTTTATTCAGATTTTTTGTATTTGTTGTTATAGCGGCAACAGAAGTACGAAAATTTCAACTGTCTAACTATCATGGTTCATGAGATACAGGCTGGTGACAGACGGATAGACAGACAGACAGACAGACGGCGGAGCCTTAGTAATAGGGTTCCCGTTTTACCCTTTGGGTAGGGAACCGTAAAAAAGGAACTAACTGAGGACAGTTGTCGGTTTTATATTAAACATTGAGTGACAGTACTGACACACTGACAGTGTTGCCATTATCAGAAAGTATGAATCGATTCATTTTTGCACAGTCGAATTGACTAAATACCAACATTTATGTTACAAGGACATGTGCCATAGTGTGGTCAGGGCTCCCCATGGCTCCCAGGTCGTAACTATCAGAGGAAACTATCAATAAAACCATTAATAAGTGGAAGCAATCAGATTCCGTCAATCAAATGTTAGTGCCTATAAATAATATCGAACATCGTAAAATATGAAACAGTGGATGTACAGTCGGAAGTGGGGTCAGGTAATGCTGGTCCGCCACTATACCACGCGTTTGACTTCTCTCTATACAGGGTCAAACTAGATTAGCTAGAGAAACTCCGCAGACGGTATCGATGTCTAAACACGACAGAACAAGAATAAAACAGATTAGATGTTTTTTTTTTAATTAGGTGTTTAGGCTCTATGTGGTGCTGGACATAAAGAATAGCACCCCTCTATTTCTTCCCGTGGGTGTCGTAAAAGGCGACTAAGGGAGTTACTAGAGAATGGGCAGCAGCGTTCTCTATGCATTTTAACACCATACTGCGATCGCCAACCCGCCTGCCAAGCGTGGCGATTATGGCAAACCCCCGCTTTGGTGGGAGGCCTATGTCCAGCAGTGGACGTCTTTCGGCTAAAATGATGATGATGATGATTTTTTTTGGGTCATCGACCGCTGCTGGTGTTGCTGCTTGAAGTATGAGTTGAGAAAATCTATTACTTTTGTTTTATCGTGTTTAGATATCGTGGTCCATCACGTCTGTGAAGTTTACAAAACAAAAACAGATTTTTAGAGTTCCGTACCACAAAAGAAAAAAAAAGGAACCCCTATAGGATCACTCGTGTGTCTGTCCGTCTGTCACAGCCGATTTACTCCGAATCGGCAGAGTGTACAGCCTGGAAGGAGCCGTGCCCTCGTTTCAGAAGTGGGAAGTTTAAGCTCTTGAGGTACGCAACCCTAAAAAAAGGTAATGTAAAGTAAAATAGGGGATAGGTTGTCCGATGCTGCGTCACTGGGGGACTACTCTCTAAATCCATCAACAAAGACACGTCGGGCGTAGGGACACTGTCAAATCGTGTTATCATTCAGTCTTAGTTCAGAAACCGAACTAAACCGTATGTGATACGGAGTAGGAAACGCCCGTAACATCGGCCGAAACTACGGACTCCATACTTAGGAAGTAGTTCCTAAGTATGTATTCCGTAGTTTAGAAGGTTTTACCAGGATCGGACTTCATACGTCTACAAGTAAGTGCTACATACTACGTGGATAGTGTGTAGTCTGACTCCGGACTTAAGCATAGGATTATAATAATAATAATACCGTTTATTTCTGGTGACACAGGCCCATAGAAAAATACCCTAACCTCTTCTTCTTAGTCGTTAACTTAATTTCTGAACGTCGTGCTTAATCTGAACTGTTGACCACTCGATGCACTCTCGCTCTTCCAAGTGGTTCTGTCCTCAGCGGTCTTAATAGCCTTGGATACTGGTGGGCCAGTTAGCTTTTTACAAAGTCAGACCACCGGGTAGGTGAGCGCCCGCGTGATCTCTTCCCGTCGACCTGGACAACTACCAACAGCTTCTCTAATCTGTCAGGGTTTCACCCAGCGATGTGACCAAAATATTTAAGGATTCGCTGAAAACAGGTAGCAGACAGCCTTGTGGTTATTCCGAGCTCCTCTAGGGCGCAACTTTTTTTTTTTTTTTTGCGTGGGAAATTATCAAATAACTTCCCCGCTCTGGGCGGAGCGGGAGGGCGTGTCCGACTTTTACTGACTAAAACCCCGGATTCCTTCATTTGCCTGTGTGCCAGGGCCACGATATCACTTTCGGACAGATAACAGTTCGGTACGCGCACGACGAACGCTTTGAAGTTGACGTTCCGCTAAAGCCACCATGCGTGCGCGTTTCGTTCGGGTTATGATTAGGATACGAACATTAGATTTAGGTTTTCTTTATTAACACTGTATACAGGGTGTTAAAGTTAATTTAATTAAACATAATAAAAATGTCTCTTTGTACTTTAACGGGCTTAGGACTGTCAAATAAAATAATTGCTATTTTAAGTTAGTAGGTATCACCAGTTTCGGCCTGCTGGAGATATAAAAATATATCTATCGGTGGTTTTAACGTCCCAATAATCTCTTAATCTACCGGCCCACGCTATCTACTGATGGGAGGGTGTATCGCCTACAACAGATATCTATTTGTATGAAAATGCCAAAGTATGCGTCCCAATATACGATTTGTTTGACAGGACAGTACTACAGATGGCAGATTTGGCTATTCCCCGAATTGCAGCGATAAACGTAAAGTAGCCAAGCTAAAATGAACTATTTAGTACTTGCAATAATGATCATAGATGTTTTTTTATATTTAAAGTAATAAAAAAACATTGAAATTCTAATATCTCGAAAACGGTGCGCCCTAGGCAAAAAATAACAGAAATTTAACCCCCTCCCCTTACTAACAACCCCCGTGCAAGCACCATTCCAACATGAATTTAAGTTAAAAAAAACAACGTTAATGCGCTAAGGTAGCCCGCGAAATTCAAATTTTATTACGTTTTTTGCAATTTGCAGGTCAGTAACAGGTTGTATTTTGATTCACGGCCATAACAAATATAGCTCTACAGAATTATATCTTAATCCAGTAACTTATTTAGAAGTAAGAAACAAAGAAGTTTTAATATAACCCTAATTACACATGTTATTTTGTAAAATGATGTTGGTTGTAATGGAACGCACGGGAGGGCGAAGTAGAGGAACCTACTTATTGTTTTCGTTAGATATATAGCCTTTATCAATGATTGTGAGACGCCATCCGAGCATAGATATAATTATACTGTCTATCAACAATAGCGATCTGTCTTTAACTGAAAATAAGTTATTTGGTTCGGCCGTTAATTAGGTTGATCTTGCAATATTTTTTTTGTGTTTTCATTTTATTTTTTTTCCTAGGTTCCTTTATCGATGCTGAACCTACCCCTAAGCTATGGCACGCAGTTACTTTAACACCCTGTATATCTATATTTCTGTGGTGATAATAAAAGTTTTTTTTATATTAATTATTTACAGAGATACAAGCATTTTCAATAAAATAATGAATACGAGTACGTCCGCTGAGATATCCTATGATGGATCGCTCTGTGTGCCTATGTGTATTCAACACAAGTACAAACCTATGATGGATCGGTCCCCAAGATTAATTTGATCGATTGTAAAATAAAACGAAGGTCTTAGACTCGGTGCCCACTAGTGGGAGGGCACAATTAGGGATCCTTTGGCATCCCTAGATGAATAAGTAGTTAAACTGTTAAAAAAAATATATACAACTTGTCCCAGAATTAACGCACAACCTCTTAAGGGGTCATTGTACTCATCATTATATACAACTTTTAATATGGGACTGACCCTAAAATCGCGAAAAAAAAACAACTGTTCATTTTGACGCGTTATTCGAACATAAAAGTTGTTCATAATGATGAGTACAATGACACCATAAGAGGTTGTGCGTTAATTCTGGGACATGATGTATACAGGGTCAAATTAAATTTGCTAGCAAAACTCTGCAGACTGGCTATCGATATAAAAACGTGATAACACAAAAAATTAAAAATGCGATTTCAACCTTTTTTTTTCTTTCTCTTTATTTATTAGGAACTTGTAACCAACAAGTCATGTCAGCCCCATCCTTTCCTTAACAAGTTACTTACAAAATTTTCTTAAGACTATTAAATATAAACTTATAAATAAGCTTTGCTTTATTTCTTGCAGGGTAAGCCAGAATACATTAAAATTTACCTAAATGTAATGCATTCAATTTTAATTTTTTACATAAATGCTGTCTTTCAAAATCATTGCGAATACAATATTTATAACCCCTTGAATGTCTCACACTTGAGGGGATAAGGAGGTGTTGGACATCTTCTGGTTTATCACAAGCAGTACAGTTAGGTGAAAGGGATTTCTTCATTAAAAAGGTAAATTTTTTGAGTGTTACATGTCCAGATCGTATTCTAAAAGCTATTTTAAGTACATGTTGACATGTGGGACATGTTGTATACAGGGTCAAATTAAATTTGCTAGCAAAACTCTGCAGGCTGGCTATCGATATCAAAACGTGATAACACAAAAAAAAAATGCGATTTCAACCTTGTAGCAGACTAAGTTCTAGAATATTCTAGATCAATGAACAGATGAATGAATACCTACTAGGTAATGGCCATCTCACTAATTACTCTCAGCTATTTAAAAAAACCTGGTTTTGCCTTTTATACTTAAGTCAAATAAAATGAATTTTCATTTTCATTTAAAAATCATAATTTATCGAATTAATAAAAATCTTAAATTAATATTAATTCATTTATTAATTGACAGACAACGCACAAAAAAAAATCTTTAACTAAACCAACCAAACACAGCGCAGTTCTAAAACTTAGCACTAAGGTAGGATTTTTTTAATCTTCCTGTATTGGGGTTAAATAGGGAAACAGCGCAGCTTTAAAACTTAGCACTAAGGAAGGATTTTTAATAATCATCCTGTAAAGTGATTAAATAAGGGATGAAACTATGTACGCTAATTCGTAAATTTTGCCGATGGGTTATCCCATCGGGTGGGCGCACATCATCATCATCATTTCAGCCGAAAGGCGTCCACTGTCCACTGCTGGGCATAGGCCTCCCCCAAAAGGAGGGCCGAAATCGCCACGCTTAGCGCCTGGGTTGGCGATCGCAGTATGGTGTTAAAATGCGGTAGACGCACTGGAAATTAAATACAAATATTGACAATGACACAACATTAAATAAATTAACCTAACCTTTTGGGCAGTTATTAACTTTTCATGATAAAAATATCGATGAGCACACATTAACAAAAATGTACAGACGAACATAAATAACCTCCTCCTTTTTTGAAGTCGCTTAAAGTGACCACAACTCATTCTGTTTTAACTTTAACATAACCTAAAAACAGAGCTATTAAAACAACGTCCAAATTAAATTATAAAGGGAAATGACTAAGGGCGTCTAATGTGTCCCAAAACCATGATGACGTAAGACGTTGTGACATCATCCGTGAACTTTCCACGGCATCGAACCTTCCCTTATTAAAGAGACGATGACCCGACAAACATTGTTAGTAGGTACTTATACTATCCATACTAATAGCTGTGCCTGAGAAGCATAAAGACCTGGATAAGACTCGCACACACGAGGGAAGCATGGCATAAAAGGGAGTAGGCCTGTACTCTGCTTTAGACTGTCAATGATGATGGTTGCCTACAAACGGTCAGCTGTCCAGATCGATGAACCTACATACCGTGGTCTCCGATGCCTATTCAAGGCTCGTACAGACTGGTGCGAAATCGCGGGCGTGACAGGCACCGACAAAGAAATTGTGCTACTAGTGTCGCGTCGCGCCCGCGATATCACACCAGTCTGTACGAGCCTTAACACTGTAACTCCGTTTTTTGCGATTTTGAGTTTTATACCTACACTATCCTATTGTATGTGTCCTTTGTGTCCTTGTGGCTTTTTAGGGTTCCTTACCCAAAGAGTAAAACGGGAACCCTATTACTAAGGCTCCGCCGTCTGTCTGGGGGGCTCCCATACAACAAATGTGATTTTTTTGCCATTTTTGTAGATAATGGTAAGGGGGTTCGTGGCCGGTTTTTTTTTAATACTTTTGGCTTTCCGATCATATTTGAGAACATAGCTCATTTTTATTAAATTATATTTTATAACTTATACGAGTAACTATGTAATTCAACTAACGATATGTTGTACGTAGTATTCATTTCTGTGCAGTGCTATACACTTCTGTAAGTGTTTCACAATTCCTGAAACTGTATGTGATTTTTGTTTGTGTATGCCTTACGTGATTAAGTCGTTGAAGTGCCATAAAAATAAATAAATATATTAAATAAATGTGTCCTTCTTTACAAAGCCATAATACTGTAACTAATAAAATCAATTTTACGTCAGAGTTTCTAAATTGTATTAGGTATAATGTCTGGGAAACATTCTAAAGCAGGGATGAGGAAACTACGGCCCGCGGGCCATCTCCGGCCCACGAAGCGTTGAAATCCGGCCTGCGACCATCAAACAAAAATCAAATGAAGTTTTCGTATTGCTAGAAATTTAATTCTCATTGGCAGTGCGTGGCTAGCATAAAACAGTTCGACATGTCACATGTCGAACTGTTTTATGCTAGCACAAAGACCAGCGCTCCTCAACCTTCTACTTCGCAGCTAACTTAAGTTTAATTTAATTGCAATTTCTTTTATGAAAGAAATTGCAATTAAATTAAATAAAAATAATTATATTTCAATATAATTAATAATAATTAATTATATTTCAATAGTTATTTTGTAATATTGCACAACAAATTAGTGTTTCATAAAATACATAATATCAATATTTTTATTTCAGTAAATAATATAGCCAAAAATGCAACAACTTAGCCCGCCATATATTTCGTTATTAAATATTGGCACGCGAAGGACAGTTTCGCCATTCCTGTTCTAAAGCATAATATTTTAAGTGATTATATATTAAAATACCACGACAATATAATTCAAATTTTACTGTATGTACGGAGTTACATTGTGTTGTCGCTACATTTTCAATGAATATCATGATAATTTTATTTGCATTAAGTCAGACGGAAATGCTCATGGTACAAATAGAAAACCTGTCCGATTAACCTGCTAGGTTGACCTGTCATGTACTTGCCACGTATTTTGAATGTTGATGGTAGGGCCATTAAGACTCAGATATATGCCAGTGACCTTGAGTGGTTAGCTTGCGTGTTCTGTACTGAACTCATGCAATGCGTCGTACGTTCAGCCAGTAATAGGACTCGCCCATCAAGGAGCGCTGTCCCCAATATGACGAATTATTAATTTATTATACACATAACAAAAGGTATTTTAATAAAACGCGTTTACTAAAAGATCAATAATTAAATTATCTTTAAATTGGTGAAGGTTTCAGAAAAATACGCTTGGTAGATTTTGCGGCATTCTCAGTTTTTTATCCGCGTTAGACATAACTTTACAAATTAATTTCACCATGTAATATAAACATAATCTAAAATATTCACATATTAAATTATTGGCAAAATGCTGTAATTTAAATTATATTTTTTTCAAATCCTTAACAGTACTCGTTTAGACGTGATCTTCAGTATAAAATCATTAAAAGTCGGTTATCGTCGCCTTAACGTCTGAACGGATTTGAATGGAATTTGCACACGGATACACCATGAGCTGGGTTAGGAAAAAATATGCTTTTTTTATCCCAGTAGTACATTAACATGGAATAATTTCCGACCTCCACCCGGGCGAGGCATCTGGCAAAAGCTAGTAGGTAAATAAATAAACAAATCATCCACGTATCCTCTTCAATGATTACTTACCAATTAGTAAGATAAGTTAGTTTGGATAATTAACCAGAAATCCGATAAGCCTGTGCTACCCAAGACATGGCGCACACCATGCGATATGCGATTGGGACAGCGCGGCAACTAGTCGCAACGACTGACTACGGCCGACAATTTTCATAGATTTTGTTTAAGGGTGCGCACCCTTAAACAAAATCTATGAAAATTATCGGCCACACGCGATTTTTTGTAGCACACGTCGATATTTTTTTGCTGGCTAACGAGGGATGTGCACGTCATGGATTTACAGAGGAACGATGTTTAACGATAAAATGTATTTCTTTCTTCGATGAATACTGTTCAACCGAAATCAATAGTTCAAATAGGTGTATGTACACACGGCTACACATCAAGCTATACAATTCCAGTTTACGCTGATCTCGCACTGTACGGAAATCTTATACAATGCGAGATCAGCTTATACTGGAAATGTATAGCTTGATGTGTAGCCGTCTGTACTAACGCTTGAATTATTTTTTCAATAATAATTAAAATTACCTACCGTTTTAGTAGGTACCTAATATAATATTAAACTATTTATAAACTCATCTTAGTATCTACATAAGTATGTATTTGCCACTCTATCACTTTCACACCTAACCTGCATTACAAAAACTTATTACGTATTGCAGGTACCCTTAAGAGCGTTTACACCTCACGGCATTTCATAGAAACTTTCAAGCCCTTGTTTTTCGAAATGACTGAACCGATTTTAATGAAACTTCATACGCATAAGCAGGATACAAAGGTCTAAAAAGTTAGTAGAGAACATTTTTTACATTCTTTTTTTATCTTGTTTGAAGGAAAATATTAAGTGAGTAGGATGTCACTTTATCTACCCAAAATCAATGATTATTACCTTTAGATGCGCTACCCGCGCTCTATATTGGCAAAGTAAATACCAGGCAGTTGCCTGACATGAAATTAGTCGCGCACCATCCAGGACGCGCCTACACGTCACAATCACTCGCAATTCTCAGCAATTATTTGAGAATAAAATACCTTCCCGTGTCTATACACGATGTACAAATTACACTTACTGTGGGAGTACGGAAAAACGTCTCCTTTCATGCATAAGTTCTTATTGTATTTTTTTATTTTAAGAAAACGTTGTTTTGTTTTGTACTTGTACAGCCAGTCAGCCATTTTTCCTGACTGCTGCGACCGACGCGTACGCGCCAATGACCATGCAGCAGCAGCTAGTGACGTAACTAAATATGTATGTTCATCTCTTTCTAACAACAGTTATTGGAATAGGTCTTTCCTTTTCTTCGCTACATTCATGGATTACGCTGTTTTTGAGTGCACTAATGTTCGTGTATGATGCGTCTAATTTATAATACGTCATTGCCCATAATGACATGTCTGTAGCGGTTGTAACCCAGTTGGAAAAAGGATGTTTTAGAAACCCTTTTCAAACAAAACCAAAAACAAAACTTGCTTGCACGTTGCCGTCACCCCGTCTCAGTAGCCATATTAAGTCAGACATGAAGGGTAGGAAGAATATGTAGGTAAGAATAAGAATAAGAATTATTTATTTGTAAAACATAGGTTCAAGGTCAAGGTCTAATCATAATGTTGTTGACATACAAATATCAGTGAAAATTATATAAAAATAAGGACGAACAAAATTCAGCATAAAAAACAAACAAAAATATCAAAACAAAAGAAAAATACATGCTTTTTTTATTTATTTTTTATTTAATGGTTCACAAATCGGGCAATACAATATTACTTAGATATACAAGACAAACTTAAAGAGACACATCACAATGCATGCCCTAAAATAGTGAACGCAGCACGCAGCAAATGCTTGATTATTCATAGGTACAGAAGTTACAGTGCTTTATCATTTAAGTAATCATCTAGGGTATAGTAACATTTCTCAAAAAATAATTTAAGAAAACACTTTTTGAAATTTTTTAATGGCATACTTCTTATGATTTCGTGTGTTTTATTATAAATTCTGGGAGCAACACCAAAGAAGCTCTTTTCCATTAATGATGTATTGCATTTTATCGTACCTAAAGTTCTACGTGGTAAGTGGTACTACCACTGGCTATGGTGGTACCACCAGCACCTAGATCTTTGCGTGTCTGACTATTGCGTTTATTTTCAGAGGTTTTCGCTGAACACTTTTCACATTGCGACGTTTGCATGTTGTGTTATAAAGAAAATAATTAGACATGCGGGAAAAATATAGGTAGTCATCCTTTCATTACGCTGATAATATTTGTTGTTACCTTACGTATCAAACCTATAACCTAACAAACTTTATGTACTCCAAATTGTCCTACAAAAACATAAATCTCTTTCGATCTCGACAGGGGAAGGAAATATATGATCCCCAATTTTTCTGTCAAATCAACTTTTGCTAAGAGACAATACGCTAGACAATACTCTCACATAAACAACATTAGCTTTTGTTTACCCTAAACCCGAAAAGGTGTCATTGTACTCATCATTTTGAACAACTTTTTCTATGGGACCAACCTTGAAATCGCGAAAAAAAATCAGCTCATAAATGGTGGGGGATCATAATTGGTACACTTTCTAAATACACACGATGGCAATTTTTGAATTTTTTAACTGCTTCAACTAAGTGTATTACTCGTCGCCATGCGTGTTGCAGACTAAAGTCAATACGTCCCAATTAGGACGTTTTCGAGTCTTCATGATTGCGCGCTCACAACATATCTGCATAATATAATATCATTGCTTAAGGGGACGATAACCGACTTTTAATGATTTTATACTGAAGATCACGTCTAAACAAGTAGTTTTAATGATTTGAAAAAAATATATGTTAAATGAGAGCATTTTCTCAATAACTTTATATGTGAATATTTTAGATTATGTTTATATTACATAGCGAAATTAATTTGTAAAGTTATGTCTAACGCGGATAAAAAACTGAGAATGGCGCAAAATCTACCAAGCGTATTTTTCTAAAACCTTCACCAATTTAAAGATAATTTAATTATAAATCTTTTAGTATACGCGTTTTATTAAAATACCTTTTGTTTTGTGTATAATAAATTAATAATGCGTCAAATTGGGGACAGCGCTCCTTTATGGGCAAGTCCTATTACTGGCTAATGATAACGCGTATTTTTAAGTTATTGAAATAAACGTTTTGTATTTTTTTATTTGTAACATCTCACCTCTTTATTCCCAGATAAGTTACGGAAAGGTACACCACATTTAGCCAGCTATGTTTATTTTCCTATCAACCTTGTACAATCATCACCATCTGCGTAGCCTTTTCCCAACTTTGTTGGGGTCAGCTTCCAGTCTACCTGGACGCAGCTAAATACCAGTATTTTACATGGCGCAACTGCCTATCTGACCTCCACAACCCAGCTACTGGGTAACACGATACCCATTGGTAAGACTGGTTGCCAGACTTTCAGGCTTCAGACGACCCGTAAAAATTGTCAAATATCTACAAAAACCTCTCCCTCCTCCCAGACCCCTCAAACCTCTCTGGATCTTGTATTTATTTTATTTCTTATTTTGTATATTTTTATCTCATTTAATGCTGCACCGGGTGACGTCATCACGTTAGCGCCGGCTGTCGCTGAAAACCAGCGCTGGGGCTCTGTCTCGCATACGGTGCAGCATTATGCTGAGCGATGGCCGTTTTGCGTGAATGTGTTGCATATTTTCCCTCAACTTGTTCTTTCGTGTTTGTGTTTTTTTTTTCTTTTAAATAACAGCTGGGACCAACTGCTTAACGTGCTCTCCGAGACACGGAGGGGTCTTGGTATATAACCTTGTACCATATTCTTCGAATAAATATATCTTTTCACATCATATACTTCCGACTCCGCCATTGCACATTGGCTCGGGCGGACGGTACCTTACCGAGAGCTCCCGAGAGCTTACACACACATTCACAGCGTATTTGTACACTTGGTAACCACAAGTAAAGCCCGCTTCGCTTAGTAAGATAAACTAAGTTAAGTTTAAAATAAGTTAAGTCACACTCAGACACACACGATGTGACACTCAGATGTCACATCGTGCTATACTACATTGCAGCCATAGTTAAAAGTAATTGAAGTTAGCATAGATAGGTTGATCTTTGCGTCGTGTGCCGCTTGGGAGAAGACGCGCCGTGCCCTCATCTCAGGAGTAGGCGTGTATGGTGGTGACCTGTCACTGCCAGCCGTGGTCGACTCGATGGTCTGCAGCGAGGAGTCCTGGGACGCGGTGGTATCCTTCTGCGAAACAGTCATGTTGCAGAAGGAGACTGCGGAAAGAGAGCGGGAGATCTCTCTCACTCACCCGGCCCGCAGCAGGTGCACCGGGCGTCGGCAGAGGGCAGAAAATGCCTGGCAGATAAATGTGTCCAGAGGCGGACTCGGAGACCGCCCCCTATCATACAAGACCCGAGGTGGCGGCGCGTAGTGATCCATGCGCGCCCCTTTTAGACGTCGAGGGAGGTCAAACACCTCATCCTGCACCCCAGACTTGAGGTGGCACGCAAAGACGGACGCTGCACCAGCCGGGGATCGCGCATGATCCCATGATCCCCGGTGCAAGTGTGGGAAGGGCATACTGGAGTGGTTTTTAGACAGTAACAGTCTGACTGACCCCGCCGGACGTCCATGAGGATTTACCAACCCGGGACAAAAAAAAAGGCGATCCTGCTTTAGTTGGCTGTGGGTAGGTGTATAAAAATTGTCTTCTAAATTTTCTAACTAGATAGTGCAAGATAAAACCATTATACTGTACACAATATGTCTTCGTTCTGATATCTACGTGTGAAAATTGCTAAAGTTCGTGCAAGTCAAAGTGCAAAGTTTCTTGATCTTCTACAGAGCAACTTGTTCTTGGACGTAGTAAAGTATCAACTTTGTTGGTTGGTGCCGTGTTTTGAACTCTGAGATTTGATTTTTCTTTTATTTTTATCTGGAAAGGAAACTACTGCAATTAAGAATTAGCAAAAGTTTAAAAAAAATATTCAGGAGGTGGCTGTCTTTTTCAAGTAACCTAGAAGTAGGTAGATATAAGTGTGATCATAATTTCAGCTGAAAGACGTCCACTGCTGGACATAGGTCTCCCCCAAAGAGGGGGGGGGTTGCCATAATCGCCACGCTTGGCAGGTGGGTTGACGATCACAGTATAGTGTTAAAATGCATGCAGAACGCTGCTGCCCATTCCCTAGTACCCAAGTCCCTTAGTCGCCTTCTACGACACCCACGGGAAGAAATAGGATGGTGCTATTCTTTACGTCCGGCACCACATGGCACTGGAGCGTGATCAGGAGATTGAAAGTCGTGAAAAATAACAAATATAAAATATTCTTAGAATATCGAGGATCCTCCTTTCCTGAAGTGTTAGTCAAAGTTATTGATTTTTGAGACTCTTAGAAAACTCGTTTTAAAACTTAACAGAAATGGGGGAGAAAAAAACCATTTCATTGTGTTTTAATTCTTTTTGTTCTGAAACTCGTTTGCAAAACTGAAAGCATTGCTGTTGCACAAAAAAAAACTAGTTAATTTTCAATTGATCAATTTCAAAGATATAAAAATGGAGGGGAAATAATCATAGGTCTTTTTTGATGGCCTATGTTTATTCCCCTCCTTTTTATATATTTGTATGTATATTATTATTAGTCTGTTAGTTTTTATAGAATGTAAATATTTTCAAAATTACAATCGTTACGTACTATTAATATATAATTAAATAAGAATTTCAAATAGATTGTGGTCGAAAGCAGACAAAGGGGAAGTGTATAATAAAGTACACACGAACCCGACAATTTCGTCCAGGCGGTTACCGATCTACAGACTAACTATACCCCGAATCGCTTTAGCGTGGGTATAGCGGTCATTGCCCTTTCCCTAATGTCTGTCCGTGGGAACCCAAACAATAAACTATACATGTATAGTATTTCATAAGCGTTGATAGCTGCGCCACAGTATTTTACTTTTGTAGCTATCTTCGTGTCTTTTGTTAAGTTATACCTAAAATTGTTCCTAATAAATAAATAAATTATTGGAACATGTAGAAGATCACGATAGATGTTGGTTTAGGACCATAACGGACTTTATTTTAGTTTTCGAAAGACAATTTATTTATTAAAATTATATTTACATAATATATACGCTAACAGACTTAAAATAATAATAATTATGTACAAGTATATAAAAAAAGGAAAGGGACAGAATTATAGGGCATCAAAAAATTCGTCCGCATCGCTGTCAACAGGAAAAGTGCCCAAAAGGCTGGCAGCATTGCCACGTTGTATGGCGATGCTAATTCTTTGGCCGAAAAATAGACCAGCCGTCTGGTCACGTGAAGAGTCGACCAACCGCTTGGCGATATCTTATCTTATATCTTAATATATCTTTCGAAATAAAGAATTCTAGAAAATGTAGGTAGGTCAATGACCGCTAGTGCCACGCTAAAGCGATTCGGATATAGTTTGAAATATTCATGCATGAATCGATCACGGTTCAAAAATACAGTACCTAACTTTCTTATAGTTTTGTTTAAAATAAGTACCTACTTACCAAGTCATTATCACGACGAAAATTAATTTCAGCTGCAGTACTTACCTACCTTTTTTTTTTTGGTGGGAAATTGTCAAATGGCCCCGCTCTGGGCGGAACGCGGGCGTGTCAGACTTTTACTGACTAAAACTCACCCGTGTTCCTTCAGTTGCCTGTGTGTCAGGGCCACGATATCCCTTTCGGACAAACTTGCAACCCTGGCAGGTGAAGTACCTACATAACTAATATCAGATTTCGTATAAGATTTAAGTACCTATGCAAAAATCCAATTAGAAAATAATAACAGATTAAAATTAAATTAACGGAATTACTTATTCCAATGATGTTATTTCGTGTAATCCTCCATATCTCAGCCCTCTTAAGTCCGTTAGACATATGTTCACAACGGCTGCCAAGGGGGCAGGCAGCTGTCAAACACAATAGCGGTCAGTAGGTCGCACAGATCGATAGCCATACAGCCAATGATGAAGCGAAGTTTCATATGAAAGATTCACATACTATAATTGATATTTGGTGTGGGAACCATTGTGTTCTGACTTATAAATAAATAAATTCATTTATTTCTGGTAATTTGTGAGCAGTGGTGGCCCAGTGGAAATGACCACGACTTACGAGTTGTGTCGTGTTCGAACCCAGGCAGGACCTAACTTTGTGTAGATTATTTCATCACCACTGCTCTCAAAACGGTGAAGGAAAACATCGTGAGGAAACCGGCATGTTCTAGAACAATAATATCGAAGACATGTGCCATCTACCAACCCGCACTGTGCTCGTGTGGTGGATTTCGGCCCAATCCCTCTCATAGAGAGGCCTGTGTTCCAGCAGTGGGAACATTAAAGGCTGATTATGCTATGCTATGCTAGCAGGTAATTTACATCCATTGCCAAACATAAACTAACAACAATAAAATAAAATAAGTCAAACTAAATTAGATTAAAAAAAAACAGATGAAATCAAATAAAATTATCTTAAGACGCTGACAACAGGTAAACTGCTGTCACTGTCAGACTGCATACAAAAGAACGAGAAGCGCGATGACACAACACTTGTAATTTATTGCAAAATATGAAGCAATTATTTATTTACTCAAAAATTAGATAAGTAATCGAAAATAAAAAACAACCAAGTTCTGCATACAATAAAGACGTTCTTGTTATTAATTAAATACCAACCGTACGTTGATATTTAATACAGATATTTTGGATTGAAACTCAAAGTAAAGGGTTAGTTTACCATTAATTCGTAACGTGTTTTTTTTCTAAACGTATTTGGGTAACAACCAAGTTCTGAGAAATATTTTCAAGAATAACATATATATTTTTCCACTACCACAAACTATACAGATTTGTCAATTTTTGTTTAAGACAAGCCTACTTTTATCATTTGCCTCTTGTCAGCGCCTTTAGGTGCTCAACGATGCGACGAACAATACCAAAACAGGGCATTTAGGTAGGCTGCATTAATTAGTCAAACTGCCTATATAAAGCTAATTATTATTGAGGAAAAAACCGGTTAAGAGCGAGTCGGACTCGCACACCGAGGGTTCCGTACGTATATATGATGTTTGATGATTTCCGAAAAACTGTGCTATTTAGAGACATCGTTTTATTTTTCCTGTAATGAATTTTTAGAATAATTTCAGCCTTTTATCTATGCAAACTTCGGAGATAAGGGGGGGACGGTATTTTTTTACATTTTTCTTCAAAAAAGAAGTAAAAAATGTTTAAGAATGTGCAAACAGCGTTCTTTCATATGATACCCCACATAGTAGCCTCACGTAAATTTTTAAGACCCCCTTTCAGTCCCTTTTGCACAAAAGATATATATTTTTTTAAATTTCTTTCTTGTTTGTAAAATAGTTGGGCAAACGTCATCTAAAACTATTCTAAATTTCAAGTTGATAGCATTAGTAGTTCTTGAGATATCCAGGTGTGACAGACAGATAGACAGACCGACAGACAGACTTAGTCTCACCATAAGGGTTCCTTTTTACCATTTTGGTACGGAACCCTAAAAACAATGACAGAACATGATTATAATGAATGCATATAAATGTCTTCCTAGGCCTAACTCCAACAATTGGATTAATAATCGAAATGCGTGTTATACAGCGCCATACAGGGTGGCGGACCCTCCGTTAGGACCAATGCCTGCCAGAGTTGTGGGTATGTCCGAAAGGGATACCGTGGCCCTGGCACAAGGGCAACTGAAGGAACACGGGTGGGTTTTAGTCAGTAAAAGTCTGACACGCCCTCCCATTCCGCCCAGAGCGGGAGAAGTTATTTCATAATAGGTATCCCAACCAAAAAAAAGGTGGTCCTGAAACATGTGAATTCACGGTAAAAGGTTGTACGTCGATGTCCCTGTATGTAGTAGGAGCATTTCTATCCATCTCCATCAGAGATGACAAACATTCTGAAAGTGCTAAGTTTATAATAGAATATTCCAAAAAGAAAATCGAAAAGCGGATATCCGTCGAACCGCTCCGATTGCGACGTCAAGATTAATAGTGATTGAGATTGAATCAGATCGATCGACATATCGGATGGGAATCTCGAAACCGATTCGTTTAAGTTCGAGCATGATATTGGAGAATATCACCGGGGTCGGGGTTATCAACCAGAAGTATTGGGTCAACCTTTGAAAGTTCAACAGAAATAGCAAGATGGAGCTCTGGATTAAAGGCTTCTGCAGACTGTCGCGACGCGACTTTAGTAGCAAAATATCTTTGTCACTGTCTGTCACGCCCGCGATATCGCAACAGTCTGTACGAGCCTTGAATAGGCATCGGAGACCACGGTATGTAGGTTCATCGATCTGGACAGCTGACAACAAGCAACCATCATCATTGACAGTCTAAAGCAGAGTACAGGCCTCCTCCCTATTATGCCATGCTTCCCTCGTGTGTGCGAGTCTTATCCAGGTCTTATCTGTAGCCCTTTGGAATCCACCGTGTTCATGGTCTACCAGCACATTTACCTTCTTCGTCTCTCGCAAAACATTCAACTAGAGCGCTGCTCCATCTAGTCACCACGTCTTATTAAACGTACAACTCTTACAAATTACAATAAATTACAACCATTTCAGAGCCTAAAGACATCAAGCCCTTTATAAACCTTTGATAGCACAAAAGTTGGTACATCGGTTTTCGATTATTGAATATAGGATACCAATAGTGGTAGATTTGTAGAAAGATTACCGAAAGTCTGGGAGCTTGTACAAGCAGAAAATACGTATTCCCCACTAAATTTGTCCAGCTTTTTTTGCCCCCGTTCGGACTTTGTCCAACCTTGTCACTTGTCCAGAGTTTTCGACTTCAGGGGATTTTATTAGAAAATAGAAAATTCGACGACTAAAACCCACCCATGTTCCTTCAGATGCCTGTGTGCCAGGGCCACGATATCCCTTTCGGACAAATTCGCAACCCTGGCAGGCATTGGCCCTACCGGAGCCCGTCAGTTGGTGCTGACATCTCTTTGAGGCGTGCGTGGAACATAACGCGCCGTCCGCAGGCCGCCCGCGCCTACGGTGGCCGGGAATCGGCCTGCGACTCCCGACGCCCGGGGCGTCTCCCGCGGCAGCTAGGGGCTGAGAGCGAGAATGAAACAGGCTAACAGTAAAAGTAAAATGTGCGGACTTATGTGCAAATATCCAGCTTTTTTATCAGGACTTTTCAAATTCCAAAATGGTAACTCTGAATACATCAGGCAAAATTTAGGATTTATGAAACAGAAATGGTATAGGCATAAAGCATTAAGTCAGCTGGTGTTAACCGATAGCATGTACCTATTGTATTCCATTCTTGTATGTAGATGTTATCTTCAGTGGAGCTCGCTACGAGTACTGTAATCGATAAAACCTTTTATAAGAGCTTTTGTGGTCAAAGCTTTCATGTAAAGCTTTGTATTATGGTACTCTATCCATTGTCAATTAATGCTGATAATGGATTGCAGAGGTCAGGTCGTTTGTGTTCGGATTGGAAGCCGATTATTACATTGTAGAGGGAAAACTACGCTGATATGATCACGCTTATATACTCCGAAGGGGTAGGCAGAGATAGGTAGTATACCGTAATTCTGTTATGTAAGTAAAATGTAATAATGGCGAGCGCATTGCCTTGAAACTTTGAGAAATCCGTATTCCGGGCTGAGAAATAGAAATTCCTGATGGAAAAATTAATAACACTTTACCAGACCTGGGAATCGAACCCAGGCCTGCTCAGCAGTCACACTTGCGACCACTAGCTATCCATGAGGCAGTAACTTTTTCGTATGCGAAGAAGCAAAATCTACTTTTCATGACTTATTAGTGCATTACGTGCTGGAACGCTTTTCACGACTGAATTTTCCATGTTTTTTTTACAAAATAAAGCTTCTCTCTGCATCTGCGTCTTAAATATATCTCATCATTTCAACTCCCTGAAGAAAACCAAAAAAGTATGGAACGTCGAAAAGTTTGAATAAAAAATGGTGCTGACATATAATATCGGTCCCGCCACCGTATTTTTACAACATATTCGCCGTTAAATTCGCAAATCAAACTCGTATTAGCTTCACAACTACATACCTACCTACCCACTCTATACAAATCGTTTCTTTCCACAGCTCACCCCTTTAAATTCGTCCCCTATCTAGCCAACGAGTTTCAACGGAGGGTAAATCCCTTCTGCAAGACCTTGACATAGTTCGCTTCTGACTGGCTTTTATCAGATCAAACCGGATTGAACTGGTAAATTTTTTAAATTGAAAGTGCAGAAGTTCCACTTCTAACAACTTTCGAAAAGTAGACCGTCCACTGCTATAGTTTGACCGATGCCGCTGTTCCGCGCCTTAGGGATGCGTGACGAGGCGCGGGGACGTACGCCGTGAGTGTTGAAGAATGAGTGGCCTGCACTGTAAGTGAGCCGCGCACATACCTTTTTTATTGGGTTGGGTATTATCAAATAACTTCTCCCGCTCTGGGCGGAGAGGGAGGGCGTGTCAGACTTTTACTGACTAAAACCTACCCGCGTTCCTTCAGTTGCCTGTGTGCCAGGGCCATGATTTCCCTTTCGGACAAACCCGTGACCCTGGCAGGCATTGGCCCTAACGGCCGTCAGTACCGAGCACATACCTAAGGTTGCGGTCCATCTGACCACTCGCCGTTCGCGACCGAGGACGTACCCGTCCGTCACCGACGACGGCCGGCTCACGGCCACACGGGGGCGGGCGCGCTCACACGCCGCGCAACGAATATTTTGGCAACTGGCGGCCGTCGTGACGTCACCGCAAGCTGTCAGTAGCATCTGACGTTTTAGAGAGACCGTCGCCGTTGCCTGAAGCGCGGAACGGCGGTATCGGTCAAACTATGGATGCACGCAAAGGTTTGTCACGTTGGCTGCGCGGTTCATTTGTTTGCTATCCACGCATTCGCTGCTAAGGTGCGTAGCGTGGCCGTGGGTCGCAGTGGACGATCCCACCTACATTTTCATACAAAGCTAATCTAAGTATTAACACGTGCGTAGCTTAGCCGTGGGCTGCTGTGGAGCGGCGTCTTCATTTGTGAATAGCAACATTCTTGGTCATCATTCTTCGAATCGGCACGAACCATAAGAGAATAGTTATAAGTTATAATAGTTCATAAGCATGATCAGCCTATAATCTTCTCACTGCTGGGACACAGGCCTGCTCTCGGTGAGAGGAAGTGGGCCGTATTCCACCACGCGGGCCCAGTGCAGGTTGGTAGATGTCATATGTCTTCGAATTTCTGGTTCTGGGACATGCCGGTTTCCTCACGATGTTTTCCTTTACCGTTTTGAGAGCAGTGACGATTAAATAATTTACACAAAGTAAAGGCCACCACAACTCTCAATAGAGAATAGTTCATGCTATGTAAAAATGAGTCAATCAGCAAGATGGAATCTGATTCAAACCGGACGTAGAATAAAATAGAATAGAATACTCTTTATTATAGTCCATAAAAGTTACAGATAAATGTTTACATTTTACATAGGGTGACACAATGGGCGGTTTTATCGCTAAAAGCGATCTTTTACAGACAACCTTTGGATGGATTAAAGGGATCAGGAGAGACAATACTGCAGGTAGTCAGTGGTGTACCATTTACATGTACAATAGGACAGGTACGGTAGGTACATTTATAAGTATCGCCACTTATTTAACACAGCTAAAGGAGATTAAAGAATGATCAGGGGCTCGTGGCACAGTAATAACAGACGCCAGAATAGATTATAACGCTTACCCGGCCCGGTCCCCATCCATTACATACCGAGATCCCTCCATACTTCGGAAAACACGTTAAGCCGTTTGAAAGATTTATGAATGAAAGTTGGGAGCTTTCATTCATAAATCTTTGTCAGTCGTTACGGATAGTCAGAAGCCTGAAAGTAATATAATCTAATAAGAAGTATCGTGTAAAATACTGGTATACAAGCAGTACGGCTATGGAATGCCTAGCCCGTGTCGATATGGCGTGCTCAATCTATGTCCATATTTTAAATTATGGTGAAAACACACTATCTCACTCCTTAAACATATTTTTTTTGTTCTTTGAACTTGTTTCATGATTATTATCTATATCTATAAAAATCAATGCCACTTTTCGTTGTAATTTTATAACTCAAGAACGGGCTGACCTATCAAAAAAAAAAGGTTTAGGCTTTGTTCAGACTATTTAGTAGATGGTTTATGTGAAGTTTTTTTTTTTAGGTATGTAGGTGGGGTAGGTAGGTAGGGTAGGTAGGTAGGGTAGGTAGGTAGGGTAGGCAGGTAGGGTAGGCAGGTAGGGTAGGTATTCTTTAATGGCCGACAGATTTATGGCTTCCGCCGCCAATGTAAACAAAAAACGTTTCAAGTGGTTTCTATGAGCTTAGCATCCTTTGTTTAAACATGTGAGAACGATGCAAAACGTCAAAGGCGTCCGTAACAAAAAGATTTAAAAAAAAAAACAATTCATAAATTAAATTAAAATAAGCCAAGGCCGCTAAGAGATGACCAGTCCCTACTGATGGCGCCCGTTCACGAACATGACGGAATTAGAATAGTAACGGAGGTCTGGTAAAGAAAGAATCAGAAGCACCGACTATTTAGAACAGTAGGCATAAAGTCACAAGGCCTTGATTGTCAAATTGGTACATTTATCACGAAGGCTGTCGTCCAATTTCGTGAGCCTACGTCTGTGACGTCACAGACGGGCCCGGTACTGACTAATGAAATCCCGTATTGTAGAGTTGTGACTCTGTCTGTCTACATACTAACGTTTTCTAGAGAATGGCTGGAGAAATAAAACACTGTCTCAGTGTCTCTCATATACTATATATAATTTACCTACTACATACGTTTTACTTACCAAGCGTCGACTAATGAGTCAGAATTAATTAATCTCTATTATCGCAAGACTACCGGGAGCCATGTTTCGCTTTGTGAAATAATCCCAACTAATATTAAAAATAAATAAAATGTTTATTTTTTTTAGTAATAAATGCGAATGTGAGTTTGTTTGCTTGTTACGCTTTAACGGCTAAACGGCTAAACCAATTTTGATAAAATTTGGTATGGCGATGCTTTGAACCCTGGAGAAGGACATCGGCTACTTTTTATTGACACAGCACGCGGGCAAAGCCGCGGGCGGAAGCTTGTGCTTAATGAAACTTGTCGTAACATAAAGTTTTATGTAAAGTGTATTCGAGTAATCTGTCTCGTTGGTCTAATGTTCGAAAACGCTATTGCTGAGCAAGAGATGCTGGGTCCGATTTCCGGGTAGGGTAAATTGTTATTGGGAATTTCTTAGTAGTAGCCCGGAGTTTAGAATTGTGTCCTTGTTGATGGCAATAGGCTCGCCCCCTATTACATGGGACTTAAACATAATTGGCGAAATGTGGTTGTACTATAGGTACACCTCTGCCTTACCCTTTGGGAAATACAGGCGTGATGTTATGTATTGAAGTAAAATGAAAACGACATTTAAATTGTTTCTCCTTTGTTTCAGACAACCGGACTTCCACCTTGGATGATTTCAAAGATGTCTAAATTAAAATAACACCATTTCATTCTCTATCACCAGAAGAGTGCATAAGCGATGTTGTATTCATACTGACGGCAAAATAACCTTCTCATATGCACAGAGAAACCGTCAACGTGTTCAGAGATTCATTAAAATTACGGCAAAAACTACTGCAAAGAACAACAACGTATTTTAAAGTAGTCGAATTCGTAAAAAAAGACGCTATACGGTATTTCACGTACGATTACGAAATACATCAATAGCGTATTATGAACATATTCATAGGAAATCATTCTAATAATCTTGTTAAACTTAAACATTAAAAAAGACAATAAAAAAATTAAAGTGAAGAAAACAATTAATAATTTTAAGTAGAAAAAATCGAATTGATTCTAGAATCAACTAAAAATAAAATTAATTGTCAAAAAACTACCCAATATAAAAAAGGGATTTTGACAGCTAAAATGGCGGGAAAAGCTGAAGCAATTGGGCCACGCAACGGACATGAATTGGCGCCATTGAACGCACGCGCTGATGGCAGCGAGCGGCCTCATGGGGTAACCATCGTGCTGCAAGGATCCAGGGGTTCCTTACAACGGGACGCTCCTGATGAAGATCGTGCGGCGTGGTCAGGGAAGCTGCAGTTCTTCCTGTCCATCATTGGATACTCTGTTGGACTTGGAAACATCTGGCGGTTCCCGTATTTGTGTCAGCAGAATGGAGGAGGTGAGTGATTTTTTGAATTAGCAATATTTCGATCCGATACTATTATTCTTATTATTATCTAGATTATTTCTGGGCCCGCAGCTGCGCTTACGTACAATAACTGTGTAAAATATTTTAAGGGATGATAGTAGGGTTATAAACGGAACTACTGCAAGAAATAGTACCTCCATATCCGCTTCGGCCGCCGTAAGTATTTTACGGAGTTGTAACGGAGGTCACAAAGGTCGGTAAGAAAATCGGCTCACATGTCTCCGCCGTCACCAGGCTTACTTAGCTTTCACCAAATAAACAACTGCAGGCGCAGGCACGAGAACCGTAGAGAAGGGTTTTGTTGACGGAAGAGTAGACAAAAATGACGTTTTGAAGTTCAACTTCTTTACGCACACTTGACTTGGGGAATAAGCTGGTGAATACGTGACGAGAACGTTACGGAAAGTGGCTACGGAAGTTGTTTAAATTTTAAACATAGAACACACCGCGTCACCGCCGCGGGCCGTCCCGCTTAATAGGTATTTTTTTTAAATTCACACTGGCTGTTTGTACACTCACAAGCTTTTTTGAAGTAAAACTTCTTTTGCTAGCGAACGGTGATTTCTGTTTTATTTCAGACGTGTAGTCTAAGCACATTCGTTTTTTAGGGTTACGTAGTAAACAAGGAACCCTTATAGTTTCGCCATGTCCGTCTATCTGTCTGTCTGTCTGTCCGTCCGTCCGTCCGTCTGTCCCCGCATTAGCTCAGAGACGCTTCGTCCTAGAAAGCTGTAATTTGGCGTGGGTGTACATATTAATCACGCCGAAAAAGCCGTAAAATAAAACCATGAAAAACATTTTTTTAGGGTACCTCCCTTGCACGTAAAACGGGGATGATATTTTTTTTTTCTCATCTAATACATGATGGGGGTATCGTTGGATAGGCCGTTTAAAAATATTGTGGGTCTGTGAAAGCCAGTAAATTAATTTTATATTACAGCTAGTTACGGTAAATATTAGGTTTCCATATTAATTACGAGGAAAAGCCTTCACAAACTTTTATAGAAATATGATGATAAGCCAGTCATTCTTTTCTGAGTTTATATTTAATATGCTGCAAAAATGCGAAGCGATTAACTAGCATTGAACTTGAATTTTCAGAAATGGCGTGTTTCAATAATTGTTGGTTCGCGTGATTTACCTTAGTAAATAGTAATACAATTTGCTTTGAATTTTATTTTTTTTTTTTCCGCAACTGACATGATAAGGGTATTTTTAGAAAATAATCGATCATCATCATAATGCTCCTGCCCTTATCCCAATTTATTTGTAGTCGGCGCAACATGTCCCTTTCTTCCATACCTACTTCTCTATTAGTCGTCATCTCTGTAGTCCCCCCCCTAGCCCCCCTTTCTAGCCATATAATCTTTCACACAGTCCATCCATCGTTTCTTTGGTCTTCTCCTACTCTTATAGTCATTCAAATGCATGCTGAAAACTTTCCTGGCCCAAAAATACAGGTTCTCAAAACGTCCACGAATTATAACGTTGCTAAATTGAAGAGCATAACTGTGAAGTAGACATAGTATGATAACTGAAGTGACAGGTATTACGTTTAGTCGGTTACTTCACAGCTGTCTCGTCACGTGGTTTTTTTGTCTACCTTTATTTAACTATCTAAACCAACGGAATATAGGTACACCACTCGCGACCATCCATAGCACGCATCCATATCATGCATTCCTCCATATAAAAAAACATATCTTAGTTGAATCCGTTTCCACTAGTGCTAAGCTATGCGCACCAATGCATATGATTGGTGGATATCAAACGCATCCATAGCAACGTAGCATAACAAATCTCTGTTGGAAAAGCACCCTAGTCCTAGCTTTTTCCGGCCAATCAACTATAAACGCCTCTTAGGTCATCACGTCAGCGTTACCTCGGCCTTCCTCGGCAACCACGCCCGTCTTCTGGCTCCCACTGCATGATGATGACTCTAGCCCACCTGTCCCAATGCATCATCATACGTGGTGCAGTCCCCCTTCAGCATAGCAGACTTGTTTCCCACATCGGCGATTCCTGTTTTGGAGCGTATCATGGTATTACATATAAGGTCGCTAAGCTTATGGAACAGATTTTAGTGACTTTTAAATCTGTTATTACGCCTTCAAATAATGCAAGTAAGCAAGAAAAATATGTTAAACTAAAACGCGTAATCATCAATCCTAAGGCCGGGACTCCACAAAAGCGGAGATATACGGAGATGTTTGTGAACGACCAATAACGTACCGGTAAGATAACGTTACCGTACCAGTCCCGGCCTAAATGTGAATATTTAGTATTGTAAGCTCAGATTATAGAAAAAAGCAGATAGACGGCGCGGAACACCGAGAGTGCGGCCAACAAAGCAAATACAAAATCAAAAGCGAATACAATCTCGATTCAGTACAGCACGAAGCGTCGCATCGTTACTCGTAGTACGTCACGGGCTCTAACAGATAATTTCAGAATAATGCCGTCTTGTATTTTTAAACATTGTAAAAACTGTTCCCAAAAACAAAAGAAATAAGATGGAGTATCTTTCATAGGTAAAATATTGATTATTTGTCTATGTGCATTTATTTTACGTGTTTATTGTTAGTGACATCTTGAAACACAAAACCTTAACAAAAATCATTCAGTGTTGCTAGTTTATATTGAAACATTTACCCCTAAGTTAGGAAATAAGTATAGAATACAGGAGTATCGATTTACTAAAATATTTATTTTGATAATAGTGTTTTACTTATCGCCTTTTCTGGTTGGTATGTTTATAAATAAATAAGTATGAATGTGTCTTCGTAAGTGTAACTAGTTAATGGATTTTATAATACTTATTACATCAGTCGATTTGCTATATCATGGGTTATATGACGTCACCATAAAGTAAATATAGTTACCAAAAACAATAAAATGTTGGTGTCTCAAAATAAAAATATATCGCCAATGTTTCGTTTTTAAGGGTATTGTTAATTTGACGTATACTGTTAGTAAATACAACAGATATAAGAAAAAAAAAAAACTATTTTTTTCATGTAATGAAATATTATGGCTAATTTTTTCATGATCCTGGCAACCGTACACACACATAGTACCTGTTCTTATAGTGCTGTCACGTGGCTGTAACGCACACATGTCTACAAACGGGCCTCACTTTATTGTTCCGCGCGGTCTATCTGCTTCTTTCTATAATCTGAGATTGTAAGTACGAGTATAGTAAAATACTTTATGAAATAAATTCAGGAAATAATGTGTACCCAAAGCATAAAAAACGATATTACTTTCAAACTTCTTAAGATATTTTCATGTTTTTTTACGAACTGACTATTTTATTATCTATAATTATATCTGTTTTCTTTTTCAAATATTCATATTTAAATACGCTGCGCTCCATCACCCTTTGCCAAACCTTGAGTGTGGTATTTTGAGACTCTGAACACGATACTCTTAGAATATTTCCACACAGACCTACTCACCTGAAATCAACGGTTTCCGCTTGTATCTTTCACAAAGCGCGGCTTTATATTCAACAACTGAACCAGTTTCAACCACTTAAAACTGAAAAAAAGTGGCTGAAACTACTTACTAACCGGTTGTTATTAGTTGAGCCTGGTCGCCTTATTATTTTAAATATTAATGTCATTTCTAATGTATGACAAGAATAGTTTTAATCAATCCTTTTTTCCGATCATTAAGCGTTAGTCACTTGGTACTAAGTCACGCAGTTACCATTTTAGTAATAAGTAGGTAACTCAAATCTTTTAAAAAACTCCCTGTTCATTGTGAGTCTAGCCGCATAATTAAAACCAGCATATAAGTCTAACCATTCAACCTTTTACATGGGTTAAATACTTTCTTAGTTTTCACTTAACGTCTCAAGATAGATCGAGTTTCAAACTTTTAAACTTATTTATTCGTATCAGATACATGATAACATACCTCTAACGCATATCGGTTTTTTTAAATTATTGATACGATAACTCACAATACGACAAAACCATTTCGATTATGTACTTACACGTAATCGATCATAAACACGTAAACCATATAATATGTACTTACTTAACTTTTTAATCTAGTTGAGCTCACTCCCTCAAAGCACTCGACTCTAGTACTATGTGCAATAATAAAGTATTGATTTTATAGAGCTGCCGAGAGCGTCATGCTATCCACAATCGTTCAAATAGTACTCCACAGTATTATTTACTTTACAACGTTAGGTGTGAGTTCCTATATTTCAACAAATCGAAAACGAAAATGGTTATTTTCGGTTAAGGGGGCGTACAATGGTACACTGGCGCCACTCTTTAACTTCACTCCTCGCGCATCGAGGGTTCCGTACGTATATATGATGTTGATGATTTCTGAAAAACTGTGCTATTTAGATACATTGTTTTATTTTTCCTGTAATCTTTACATACACTTCTATCACATAGAATAATTTCAGATTTTTATCTATGCAAACTTCGGAGATAAGGGGGGAACGGTTTTTTTTTACATTTTTCATCAAAAGTCGAAAGCTATGCTGCCTATAAAAAAACAAAAAAAATGATTGAGAATGTTCGAACAGCGCTCTTGCATATGATATCCCACATGGCCTAGTAGCCCCACTTCAAATTTTTAAGACCCCCTTTCAGTCCCTTTTACAAAAAAAGGTATATTTTTTAAATTTATTTCTTGTTTGCAAAATAGTTGGGCAAACGTCATCTAAAACTATTCTAAATTTCAAGTTCATAGCATTAGTAGTTCTTGAGATATCCAGGTGCGACAGACAGACAGACTTAGTCTCACCATAAGGGTTCCTTTTTACCATTTTGGTACGGAACCCTAAAAAGTAATTTAATGGAACAAATCTAACTTAGAGAGATGTACTTAAACATGATTCTAATGATTATGATTCTGTTTTTAAACAAAAGCAATTATTTATCCTCCAAACAACAAGAAGTAACCTCAACACACACTTCTTTCTCCTGACTTCCGCACAGAAACGCCAATTTACCCAACATTACATAAGTACTGACAATCAAAGAGAAAAATTATCACATCTTTGTAAAAACCTGTTTTCCGGAAGAATTATTGTGTTATCCGAGGGGAGATGAAAAGGGGGTTCGTCTCCCTTGGTGCCTTCCTACATAGATATAGCATGTGTGTGTGTGTAATGGTGTGTTTGTGTGCGTGCTTGTCTGGTCGGGCTACGGATTACATTTAATTACGTGGTTACATGTAACATGGAGTAAAGAAAATGGAGTGCCGATGCAAATTGACGGAGATTAAAAGGTTGGGTGTGATTTTGTGCAGCGAACGTGGCGGCATGCCTTACGATACAGTATGCTTGGATCCATACAAATGTTCGATCTTAAAACAATAAAGAACTCATGCAATTGATAAAAAACCGGTCAAGAGCGAGTTGGACTCGCACACCGAGGGTTCCGTACGTATATATGATGGTGATGATTTCCGAAAAACTGTGCTATTTAGAGACATCGTTTTATTTTTCCTGTAATCTTTACATACACTTCTATCACATAGAATAATTTCAGATTTTTATCTACGCTAACTACGGAGATAAGGTCGGAAACTATGATGCCAAAAAAAAAAATGTTTGAGAATGTGCAAACAGCGCTCTTTCATATGATACCCCACATGCCCTAGTAGCCCCACTTAAAATTTTTAAGACCCACTTTCAGTCCCTTTTGCAAAAAAGATATATTTTTTTAAATTTCTTTCTTGTATGCAAAATAGTTGGGCAAACGTCATCTAAAACTATTGTAAATTTTAAGTTTTAGTAGTTATTGAGATATCCAGGTGCGACAGACAGACAGACTTAGTCTCACCATAAGGGTTCCTTTTTACCATTTTGGTACGGAACCCTAAAAAAGAAAGTAGAACAGCTACCTACTAACAGTTCGATTTGTTCAACCAATTGTTCGATGAATCGATATTTTTTTTACATCGTGGAAAATCTCATTTTTTACATTTTAGTTTTATGCTCGCCATCAATACGTATCGACGCACCTCGACGACGAACCCGAACCGACCCTCGTAACTCGACGTTCCAGGTTCAAATAGTTCATATTGCGTCAGTATCATAACAAATCATAACATCACGCCTGTAATCGCCGAAGGGTTAGGCAGAGGTGTACTTATAGTGCACCCTTTTTTTTTTGGGTGGGAAATTATCAATAACTTCTCCCGCTCTGGCCGGAGCGGGAGGGCGTGTCAGACTTTTACTGACTAAAACCCACCCGTATTCCTTCATTTGCCTGTGTGCCAGGGCCACGATATCCCTTTCGGACTAACTCGCAACCCTGGCAGGCATTGGCCCTATCGGACCCCGTCAGTTGGTGCTGACCACTATTTGAGGCGCGCGTGGAATACGACGCGCCGTTGACCCGGGCCTGGTCCTTATCGGACGGTGAGCTACCCATCGCTCACCGTCCGCAGACCCGCGCCTACGGTGGCCGGAAATCGGCTTGCGACTCAACTTACACCCACATTTCGCCAGTTATGTTTAAGTCCCATGTAATAGGGGGCGAGCCTATTGCCATCAACCGGGCACAAACCCAGGCTCCGGGCTGCTCCTAATGGAAAACCCCAATAACACTTTGCCCGACCTGGGAATCGAATCCAGGACCTCATTCTCAGCAGTAGTGCTTGCGACCACTAGGCCAACGAGGCAGTCACTTCGGCAGTTTCTTCAGTATCGATTCCGACAAATTTACAACTCTCACGTATCAGATATGTTATGGCGGACTATACCGAAATCGGACATTGCTCAGTCACACATTGACACTCTATTCCTTCCTACTCCATGGCGTCCCTACATATATTCGTAGGTACAGTTTAGTCTGCAGTCACGCTCCCCAGGAAGTGTAAATACAATGGCCGATGCAACACAGACACCTATCACCGCCCCACCCCACAGGTACTACATTATCTTGAGAATGACTTAAAGAAAGTAAGAAAAATATTTTATTTGGGGTATGACCAAGAAAAACAAAAGTAAAAAAACCGGTCAAGAGCGAGTCGGACTCGCGCACCGAGGGTTCCGTACGAATATATGATGTTGATGATTTCTGAAAAACTGTGCTATTTAGAGACATCGTTTTATTTTTCCTGTAATCTTAACATAATCTTTTATCACATAGAATAATTTCATATTTTTATCTCTGCAAACTTCGGAGATAAGGGGGGGGGGGGCGGTATTTTTTTTCACATATTTCATAAAAAGTCGGAAACTATGCTGCTTAAAAAAAAAAAAAGTTTGAGAATGTGCAAACAGCGTTCTTTCATATGATACCCCACATGCCTTAGTAGCCTTACTTAAAAAAATTAAGAGCCCCTGTCAGTCCCTTTTGCAAAAAAGACATATTTTTTTAAATTTCTTTCTTACTTGCAAAATAGTTGGGCAAACGTCATCTAAAACTATTTTAAAATTCAAGTTGATAGCATTAGTAGTTATTGAGATATCCAGGTGTGACAGACAGACAGACAGACAGACTTAGTCTCACCATAGAGAATAGTAGAATTGCAGACTGTTTATTCTTGTTGAAAATCCTCAATAACAATATTGATAACCCTGAGTTATTGTCAAAATTTTATTTTAATGTGCCAAGTAAAGCATTTCGTTTTCATCCACCCATACGTGTACCTCATACCTCTTCGAATTATAGGCAAAACAGTTATATTATACGCAAGCAGAAATTTCAATGATATATGCAAGGAATATGATTTTGATCCATTCACAATTAGTGTGAACTCGGCCAGAAGGTGCTTAAGCCTCAAATTTTTCAAGTAGCAGTAGGTTTATTATTTGTTTATTTTTTTTTTTTCATAATATTTTCTCTGTTATATAATTTAATTGCAAACCAAGTAACCAAGTAATGTATATTATGTATGTTTTATATTGCTTCTTACATTTTAAGGCGATGTGCTTTTTTGTGTGTTGTTTTTTTGTTTTGCTCACACCATAATTTATTATTATAAGTCTATAAGTGAGGATTTGTAATTGGCTTTCTAGTGACTAAGGTTTCTTTATTTTTGTCTGTTTTTAGTAGCTGTAAGTCCTCCATGTTTTAAATAAATAAATAAATAAATAAATAAGGGTTTCTTTATACCATTTTGGTTCGGAACCCTAAAAAGGAGCTTTTACAACTAACAAAGTTGACATATTTGTTCGATTAAACAAAATACAAAAAAAAACAATTAAGATTTGTGCGACGCCAAAAATTCCCCTATCTCAGCATATTGCTGCGATATTTAAAAATTAAATACCGCAGCGCTAATAGTCCGCAAGCAGTAATAATTTTAGTCCTTTCGAACCTAGCTGCAACACAGCGGTTTGTAGTGAAGCCGTCTTTGTTTGTATAAGGCAATGAAAAGACGGATTCAACGCAGACACCCATAGTATTATTTCCGTTAGATTATAAACTGTCAAAAAATTGTAAATTGGGTGAAATGGGTAAGGTTAGGTTAGAACTGTGACTTGTGAACTGTGAGCTGCGAGCTACTTGCAGCTCGGCAGGCCATTTAGTATTAGCGCAAGGTGCGTTACGTTGCAAGCACGTTTGGTAACTGCAGTGTAGACAGAGTTAGTACTTATGAAGCTGCATTGCAGTCGTTTTTAGGGTTCCGTACCTCAAATGCAAAAAACGGAACCCTTATAGGATCTCTTCGTTGTCCGTCTGTCAAGACCCTTTTTCTCAGGAACGCGTGGAGGTATCAAGTTGAAATTAATATCAAATACGTAAGTCTACGGTCCCTTAAAGCTCTAAAATAATCAAGCTTCTAAGTCAACGCAATAAAAATATGCGGCGATTATCTAAAGCGAAATAAATCAAAACCGGGTACTTCCCATTGACCTAGAATCGTGAAATTTGGCAAGAAGCAAGGTCTCACAGCACACGTAAAGGAAAAAGTCCAAAAACCGTAAATTTGTAGTTTCGTCACATATAAATAATATAATATCGTTTTTGGGATAAATTCATCCCAACTACGGAACCCTTCGTTGTGCGTGCGCCGACTCGCACCTGGCTGGTTTTTTGTTTAAACGATGTCTTTCGGAGCTGATCACATTGCAGAAAGTTTTTAAATGTCTGTCGTGTAATCAAACTCAAACTCAAAGCATTTATTTCAATTAAAGGCTTCTACATACCAGCGTGACTTGTTGCGCGACGCGACACGGCACAAAGGCCCCGCGTGTCGCGGGACGAGCGGTGCCTTTGTGTCGCGTCACGTCGCGCGACAAGTCAAGTAGAAGCCTTAAACCATTGACAGGCACTTTTGAATTGTCAAGAAGTCGGTCAGTTACAAATAAATATGAAGCTAGTTGCCCATTCCAAATAGTAGGTTCCTATGGAGAAGAACGGGCAAGAAACTCCACGGACACTCTTTTAAATTAAAATATTGATACAAAATATTCGTTACATCATTCATATTGAAGTTAAACATGTGAGAACGATGCAATACGTCAGAAGCGTCCGTGATAAAAAGATAACAATTCAAAACTAAAATAAGTAAAAATAAGCCGTGGCAGCTAAGAGGTTACCAGCCCCAACTGACAGCGCCCGTTCACGAACATGACGCATGGATCCGCACCATTCAGCTCAACCATTTTGAAGGGAGCTAAATGATCCAACACACACGCCACCATCAGCGAGACATCTGAGTGAGCATGACATACTCTCAGCCGCCAGGGCACATTCAAGTCAATGAAAGACATAATTACCCGGTAAATGGTAGCTCTATTGTACATAGTACTCACACCTGTGATATGCATTTATATAATACAAAGGAGATTCGAGTTTATAAAATGAAAATGAAATCTTACAATCTTCATCAGCTAAAACAGTATTTTCAAATGTTAATAAATTAGTTGTGGTTGTGGAGCTGGACCAGCATTGAGCCAAGCATTTCTATCAGCGATGTAATCCCCCAACCTATAATATGCCTGCTTGCATAGTGTGCGTTTTATACAAGATTTGAATTTCGTCTCATTCAGTTGAAGTATGAGGGGAGGGATTTTATTATAACATTTTAAACAGTACCCCATGAAAGATGAGTCTACTTTTGCCAGTCTGAAACCTGGTTGAGCTAATTGATCCCTATTTCTAGTACTATAATTATGTCTTTCGCCTCTTTTACTAAATCGTGTTTGTAATACTTAATTTATACGATTCAGACGCTGCTGCGTTACAGTTGTGCTATTCTGTAAAAATCTCAGCGTGAAAACTTAAGTGAAGTGAGCTTGAAGTGAGCATCAATACATAGTGTCAATCCCCAGCATCAATAGAATGATGGCTCACTTCACCTGAGTTCTCACGGTGAGATTTTTACAGAATAGACCGGCTGAACAGGTACTGTCTGTGTTGCACCAGCCTTTGTATTTCTTTATCGCCCGGGGAACGCAGTTTATACCTATGTAGTAAAACGTATTTGCCTAGTGTCCCGGGCAAAGCTAGCCAGGTAAACAGGCAGATGGTTTCGAATTCTGTTGATATAGGAATAGAATTGAAAATGCAATGTTAATCTTTTGAAAGGGTCTAGGTTTCACCTGTAGCTGCATCAATTTATTAAAGAGTGGGCTTTAAACAAGCACTCGGTGAGATGAGGGAGAGGATATACGAGAATAAACAGTTTTGTAGTACTATTTTGTAAGTTTTTTGAAGGATTATTTGAGGGATTATGTTTTAGATGACAACAGTATGAAACAAGCGTGTAAGTCAGGGCCGGAACAGGGCAACCGGGGTAACGCCCCGGGGCCCCTTACTAGAGGGGGCCCCGAGAAGGGAGATAAAAATTACACGCGTTCTACGAGAAAGCACCGTAAGAAATATTGTATACCATTTTACAATAATTTGAATTTCCTTTTTGAATTTCGCATCTCATCCATTTGAATTTCGCGTATATTAGCTGTGCAATTGAATTGAGAACCAGCCTTTATGCTATCTAGCAGTCTCCGTCGAGATAGACTACCTGTCACTGTCAGTGTCACAGTTTTGAACTTTGTCTCAGATTTGATCCGCTTCGTTTACGTAGCGAAAATAAGTACCATTATAATAAATATTTTAAATAATGCCTATTAAAAAGTATTTTTGTTCCCTTCCAAGCATTAAAAATTATTGATGAACGAGGCCCCATTTTTTGTCCTACCCCGAGGCCACTTAAGTGAAAGTTACGGCTCTGGTCTCAGTTAACTTCTTTAATGACAAAATAGGTTTAATAAGCTATCGAAGAATAAAGAAGCTGTCGGAGGGACTTCTTGGCGGGAAAGTGAAGCGTCATGTTCAGCAGTTTGTTTAATTTTCCAAAATTAGTGTTTAGCCGAATATTAATGTGTAATAATGGTGGATTATTAACCATTAAGTGTTTGTGAACGTGCATTAGTGTAGGCAAATGAAACAAAACAGTGCAACTTCGCTTCAAGTTCTCTCAAGAAGTCCGCGTGAGGACTCAGTAAAGTGCCACATCTTTACTGAAACTCAAGGGGAGTGGGCGGGGATATCATCATCATGCATTTATAATTCATTTCATCAATATTATACAAGAACTAAAACTTGACATTGGCTAAATGCACAAACCGTGCGAAGCCAGAAGAAAAAAAAAAAAAAAAAAAAGCTATCGAAAAGGTCAACATTTCGGGAAGCTGTAAAACGCATTCTGTTCCTTACTCCTACAGGCACGATGAAGATATAATCATCATAAATCTTCAAGGTTTATTCAGAGGTTCTACTTAGATCCTTTCTACTTAAAATATCACAGACATCAGAAACATTGTTATTTTTCGAGATAACACTCAAGGGACATGCACATTATTTAAAATCTGACTATGAAAAATATAAAAAAGTTGTAAACTGTTTTTTTCTATGTCGTGAAACGGAGCTTACTAGAGAATGGGCAGCAGCGTTCTCGATGCATTATAACACCATACTGCAATCGCCAACCCGCCTGCCAAGCGCGGCGATTATGGCAAACTTCTTTGGAGGGAGGCCTATGTTCAGCAGTGGATGCCTTTTGGCTGGAATGATGAATGATGAAATGGAGCCATGAGTGAAATTTGGTACCCTAGGCGCAAACATGTATAAAACTCTTTTGTCAACTGTTTTGAATGTCAAAGTTACAAAAGACTGTCCTCAAAACGTCCACCCTTCATCAATTCCTAGTGTTTTAGGTTGGGCATGTATAGTTCCTCTATCGAAACCTCTGTAGGCTTGAAAAACTAGAACAATGATGTCAAATGACCATCTGACTCATACGTCCGTTAAACAAAGTGAGCACGTCACCACTGCGAATAACTTTAATTCTGCCTACAATTACATCGTCATCATTAAACCAGCCATTTTAGGGTTCCGTAGGTAACAAGGAACCCTTGTAGTTTCGCCATGTCTATCTGTCTGTCCCCGGCTTAGCCCAGAGACTCTTAGTACTAGAAAGCTGTACTTTGGCATGGGTATACATGTCCCAGAGTTAACTCTTAAGGGGTCATTGTACTCATCATTATGAACAAGTTTTACGATGGAGCCAAACATAAAATCGCGAAAAAAAATCAGCTGTTTTCTACATTTCGAATACACATCACTACATTTTTACATGTTCGAATAACTCGTCAAAATGTATGGAACAGCTGATTTTTATCCGTGATTTCAGGTTTGGTCACATAGTAAACGTTGTTCATAATGATGAGTACAATGACCCCTTAAGAGGGTGAGCATTAATTCTAGGACATGTTGTATATTTTAATCACACCGACAAAGTGGTGAAATAAGATGCTGAAAAATAAAAACCCTTACACCTAAAGTGGGGATGATATTTTTTATTTCTCGTCTATGTATGATGTGGAGTATCGTTGTATAGGCCATTCAAAATATTGAGTCATTCGTAATATTAAGCTTTAAAGTACTCATTTTTTTGGAGTCAAGTGTCCCCCTGCCAGCTATGGTTGTTTTTGGATATGTGAAAAAATTCATGGCAGTAATACCTATAACGAAATTAAAAGGAAAACTATCACAACTGCGTAGGCTTTACAAGTTAACGAGTAACAGCCGACCAACTTATATTTGCAGTTGGGGAATTGACCGTAACGTATATCGATAGACGAACATATTTTTCAACTACAATGTTAAGTTTGTTTTTGGGATAAATTCATCCCAACTACGGAACCCTTCACTGTGCATGGTCCAGATTTACCCCATCATCATAATCATCATTCAGCCGAAAGACGTCCACTGCTGGACATAGCTTAGGCCTCCCCTAAAAGGGGGGGGTTTGCCATAATCACCATGCTTGGCAGGCGGGTTGGCGATCGCAGTATGGTGTTAGCATGCATAGAGAACGCTGCTCCACATTCTCTAGAAAGTCCCTTAGTCGCCTTTTACGACACCCACGGGAAGAAATAGGGCGGTGCTATTCTTTACATCCGGCACCACCATTTCACATTAACCCCATACCTACAGCTAAATATATCATAACACCTACTTCACAAATTAATTCAACTTGAAATTATACCGTATCAACTTAGTTTCTGCATTCGTAGCAAAGACCAATGGTTGCCGTAGCAATGTCTACGAGCGGCGAGCTACGTCGCAATTTCGTAGCAGCTCCGTAGCAATTTAAAATCGATATCATTCGACCCAGACAAGGCGGCATGGCTAAATATAGAGTTGATTGTTTATGTTATTAGGCTGTATTTAAATATCTGGTTTTATATCTATGGTACCTTCATTAATAAAGGTATTTTAAACGTCATTTGTGTATTAAAATATGAGTTTATTTTCGTAGCACAAAGAACGGGACCGTTAGGTGTTACGTTTAATCCGAAGGCTGAAAGTCTGACAATCAGTCTTACTAATTGCATCTGGTTAACTGGTTAGACTGGAAGCTAACCCCAGCATAGTTGGGAAGAGGCTATAGGCAGATGTAACGGCATCAACATCGCCACATATGAACTACGCGTCACACTGACGTCACGCAAAATCCTGCATCGCGCAATTAGAGTTTACCGCGCGACTAACATATACAGGGTGTAAGGGACAGCCCTCCGCAGACTGATGGGGTGAATTTAGTATATCGTACTGAGATGACCGGTACATGAAATTATTTCAGGAACGTTATGGGAATCCAATAAACCTGATTTGTTGCGGCGAGGTGGACGGCCGCGCTCGCTGATTTCAGCGTCGTTTGTTAGAGAATTTCAATATTCATTGCTGTGTTTTTTATTTTAGTTATGTTATTTACATTAATGGAGTACTGCGTACAGAGAATGTAATTTTACATTGAAATGAAGGAATAGTAACTGGAATTCCGAAAAAAAAAATGTCAATTTTCCTGAGAAAATTTTCCGTGGAATATGATTCAAAATAAGGAGCTGAATGCACCCTGTTAATTTGCGGAGGGCTGTCCCTTACACCCTGTATACAACGTCCCGACATCAACCGTCGGGCAGTTGCCCACCAGACACAACACCCGTCTGGTCGGAGGATCCTCCCTTTTCTATAATAGAGGATGAGTGAACTTTACACCCCGTTCCTCATGCCTCTAAACAGATAATGATGATGAGCTAAAAAGAAGTAGGTATCACTAGCCTGCCTTGTTTGCTACTTTTCGTCCATTTAGATTTCCTACACACCAGCTTTATATGGCATGTAAGGTGCTAACAGTACGTCAATTATTTGTTTTGATTGTAGTTTTATTCCAACACACTGAACTCAATTTTAACCCAGTACCTTCAGATAGGAGAAGGAAAGATTTGGTTTGTGCTAACTCTCAGACTAAATATGCTTTTGCTAATAGATTTTATTTATTTCTAGGGCCCTACTTGTATAACCAGTTTAACAGAGTGCTAAAGATTTATAGTTTAAGTTATAATAGGACGGTGTAACTTACTAGTACAGGAATATTTGTCAAAACTCAATTACGCAGACACGGAAAACTACTAGAAATTTTTAAATAATATATCTATCTACCAGCGGCGAGGTGTCAATTTTTGTATGAGAGAAGCCGAAGCGAAGCCGATTTTAACTTACTTTCTTACATATAGTAAAAATCAATTAATTTACTTAAAAGTAAGTCTTTCCTTTACTGAATTTAACACCATTTATCGTCGAGTAGTGGAACCCAAAAGACTGATCACTACACAGACAAAACTTTTGTGTTTGTTATTTCAATTCAAAGCTAATTCAAAAATAAAATAGGCGTTTTTGCTGTTTTAATGTTATGGTGCAATAAATACTCGTAGTGTAACTATATTTTTTGGCAATAGTAGACACTATCAACTGTGTCATTTTTCAATAGCGGTAGAATTATTGATGCGAACTTCCGAAGGGAAGCCGGTTGGAATCGTGTTATATGGTGCTTTCGCCACTGCTATCTACCTACACTAATATATTAATTATTTTCCTTTACCTAAATAATAATAGTGTCCACTTTATCTACTTTAATATTATTTGTTAATTTATTTAAACATAATATATCTTACATAATCTAGTTTTAAAAATAATATAATACCAAAAGAGTTACTCTTTATGTCACTGAAAATATTACTTATGTCTTCTTTTTAATTTCGCTTAGTAGTAACCCTATTGTTGTCTTCTTTTTAAATGTTTGATGTAGATTGATGGCCTGAAACACAGGTTTTCACAAACCTAGATCAAGCAGGTCTACTTTACAGTTAGAATTACATTTTCTTCGATTGTAATTAATCTTAATCATCATTTAGATATTATATAATATATATTATTATTGTATTTTATTTACTTTTAATGTTATCAAAATACTTAATTTAATAAAAAAAACATAATTTTACCGTATTTTATACTTGAATAAATATATATATTTTTTTTTATGTTGTTGTGAAACAATTCTTTTGTTGCTGTTTATAGTCCTAAATATTGCTTCAGAAAGAACAACGTTTTGTTCATAAATAATAACTAAAACTAGCAGTGGTGGCCCAGTGGTAACGGTTGAGTTCGAACCCAGACAGGCCCTTTCATAATTTCAGCCGAAAGACGTTCACTGCTAGGCCGCCCCCAAAAGGAGGGGGTTGCCATAATCGCCACGCTTGGCAGGTAGGTTAGCTATCGCAATATGGTTTTAAAATGCATAGAGAACGCTGCTGCCCATTCTCTAGTAAGTCCCTTAGTCGCCTATTACGATATCCACGGGAAGAAATAGGGAGGTGCTATTCTTTACGTCCGGCATCACACGGACAAGTGCAAAGCTGTGACAGGCTCTTTACTTTGTGTAAATTATTTCATCGCCATTGCTCTCAAACCGGCCATGTAAAATTTCGAAGACATGTGACATCTACCAACCCGCACTGGGCCCGCGTGGTGGATTACGGGCCACTCCCTCTCACAGAAAGAGGAGGTCTGTGTCCCAGCTGTGGGAACATTATAGGCAGATTATGTTAGAAAATTACCAAATGACAAAGCGGGAGAGATAATTACGGCTACCGGTAAGTACTGTCCAACATAAGTTTGTATGTTAAACTTTTGGGTATTGTAATATTGTTAGGTGTATCTCCACGTACTTACGCGCGCTAACTACCTACCGGCCGCCGGGTCGCACGCGACCCATTTCTCAGTGGGTTGCCGACAGCCGCGAGGCACGTACGTACGCATATACACCGTGGCATTTTAATCGTCTTCCAACGGCAGCCCACTCCATGTATCCAATGACTACTAGTCATTCATAAAAGTAAAATATTTATTAACATTTGAATTAAAAAATATATACTATATTATTCACGCCTGACGTAGTTTGAAACACCCTGTTGCGAGCCTTGCGCTCCATTCCGGCGCCGCCCTCGGAACGCAAGGCTCGCACCGCGCTCGTAACAGGCTGTTTTAAATTACCTCATTCGTCATTATGAATAATATTTTTTTTTTAATTATTCAAATGTATAATTATTTCAATATTTTTTTACTTTTATGAATGATTAGCAGTCATTGGATACGTGAAGTAGGCTGCCGTTGTAAGACGATTAAAATATCACGGTGTATTTACGCGGCGGCGCGGAGCTACAAAGCAAAACTGACTTTACGCTTGTAAGGTTAGGTACATTTTCGTTCGCAGCGTCTAGCGACTCGAAGCTGTAGGCTATGCGGGGACGCTCTAAGTCCGTCCCTCGGTTCTGCCTCTCGCCTCACAGCCTCTATGCCTCGCTCTAGCTCACACACGTCGCCTGCTACGTTCTCTAGGGACACTGGAAGTAAGATAAATGAAATGGTTTAGTTTTGAAGCTTTTGTCATGAACAAAAAGGGTTAAATTCGAATGCAGTCCCAGAAAATGGGCTTTTTAATAACACTCCTAATTCGAGTCATACTTATAGCAGTAGGTATTGAAAATTTTGCATGAAGTCATTTATCTGGTAATCTGTGCTTGCGCTCCATGTGTCCTCTAAACTTGTATGGAAGTTTAAATTCAACCTAATTTTGTTAGTCCCATTCTTTGGCCTCGGTTTTGCTTTTTCTGGAAGTTAAAGTTTAATTGGTGCAGTGTTGAGATGGATGTGTGGAGTGACGAAAATGGATAAATTAAGAAATGAGTATACAACGTGCCGCTACAATGGCGACATTAATTTAACACACGGGTAGGGACAGTGACCAGTAATCATAAAAAATATAATAAGATAAAATAATTCATACATTGTTTTTTTTTTTTAAGCAAACTAAATAATACAGCTCTCTCTTTCCTTCAATTCTCAAACCCTTTGCACGTTATTCGTTTTACTTTCATTGATGCGATGTTATGATCCGATCCCCGGCAAATGACCTCTGCGCTATAGTTCTTTAAGTACTGGGAGCCTAAAATGGACGCTTTGGCAGAATCATGCGTGCAATTCATACAGCCCGCAATTCATCTGTTTGACAGCTGCTATTTAACATTAGACTTCACTATATTAATTCTTAATTTGTGGACCATTTTACGAAACTCCATACACAACAGACTGTCAAACAGATGAATTGCGGGATATGAATTGTACGCAGATCATAATATGATTCTGCGAAAGCGTCCATTTTAGGCCCCCAGATTGCTCCAAAATATTATTTTAGAAAATTGGTAATAAATCAATAAATATTAATAACGTTTAATAAAATTAAAATATCTTAATAAAAAGAAAACGCGGAACCGTATAAGTGTATTGAGGCGATACCAATATACTTAAATTGGGATTTTTTCGTAACCATTTATTTCACTATTACAGCATGTATGGATTTAATTTTTGGATAGATTATGTTTATTGACTATTTGTTTAATACTCTGACTGAAGGAAAACGCAATTCGTTCAATTTCTCTACTTTTTTATATTTTTTTCTGTAATTCCAAAATCCTAAGTAATTTCATTTGCAAAATTGCATTCAAAATGTGCGTATTAGGTAATTGAAAACTGGATGGACATATTTTTGATACATAGCTTAATTTATTTAAAAAAAACGCTCTTACGTTGTTCTATTTGGTTCCAGCGCTTTGTTACGCTCTCTTTTTTCGCATTGAGAAGTAATTGACTCTGTCACTTTCTTATGCCCGCAGTTCGCTATGATTTACTTTAAAAGTATCACCTTAATTAATGTCGCCAACTAACTAAAGCGGTTAACTAAAGCGGCACGCTGTATAACGAAAAGTTTATAAGTGGCGCCAGTGACAGAAAGTTGAAAGGAAATCGTTTGGCTTGTTAGGGCATGTGATGAGGAGGGAGGAAACACATGTGACTAAAAGACTGATGAATATAAATGTTGATGGATGGAGAGGGAGAGGAAGGCCAATGAAATGATGGATAGATTGTATGAGGAATGATATTGTTACGAGCTTGGGGTTCGTGACAATAAAAACTGCCGATTCAATAACTAAAAAACTAGACACTTTAATTAAGAACACCAATTTAAACACACTACTACTTTAAACACAATTAAAAACACAACCACTTAATGTCACTCTCAAATATCGTTCAGTTGTTTTCGCTTGTCTCGTTTTCAAAAATAAACTAACTCCGTCGCGGCCCATACCGGCCTTATATAGGGCCTCGGATAGTTCCCGAAACATCTAGAATATTCGAGTACATACCGGCCCCGACTGACCGGGTGTCTATAGTCCTAGAATTGAACTTTCTAGAAGCATCTTGACTCTACTAGTTCCGCTACTTGATACTAGATGGCGCTAGTAGTAGGCTTTTTAGTTGTGCGCGCAACAATATTAAAGAGAAGGAAGTGAATTATAGCGTGATGGTCGACAGGGGACAATTAACATGTAACATAGAACAAAGGCAGAAAGATGCTTAAAAAAAAAATATTGTTACCTAATGAAAATAAAATTCTTGAATTAAATAAAATTGATTAAATTTTTTGTTTACTAAATCATCAACATTGCGAATAAGGAAACTAAAGGCTTCTACACACCGGCGCGACTCGCGACGTGACTCATAGGCACCGCTCGTCGCGCGACACGCGGGGCCTTAGTGTCACGTCGCGTGTCGCGCCGGTCAGTAGAAGCCTTAAAGTGGAAAGGAACTGGCCATAAGAGTCATTGAAAAGTGGAATAAAAGCAATAGTATTTTGGTACCCAAGAAATGAGAAAAGATACCGAGGTATAATCTAGCTGTAGATTTTCAACCGGGGACACATTGCAAAACGAAAGTGCAACGTACTCAAACCGTGGTAATTAAGCGGCTTGGTCAAACAGCGTTCAGCGACCATAATGTTTATATTGAATCTCTGTGGCAGCGCAAAAGCGGCTTTAATGTGTTATGCGGTTGACGTTGCAAGAGTGCAAACACTGGTAGAACGTGCTTGAACTTTAGTACATTTCAATAAGTTTTACATTTATACAGGGTGGATTTTTGAGAAGTAAGAGCAGACTTCGTTGCAGTTTCATATAAGGATTAAAATACTCTTCTGCATGTCGATTCTGTAACCATCTCACCGTGAAAACTTATGTGAAGTGACCGTGGAGTGAGCTGTCAGTGCATGTCAGCCCACCTGATGTTACGGATGGACCAAGTATTACATTTACAATCATAATTTTATTATTTTATGATTATTTTATATGAGGTATTTCAAAGCTGGTATTTAAGTGAACACACATCTAAAACTATTCTATATTTCAAGTTGATAGCATTAGTAGTTCTTGAGATATCCAGGTGTGACAGACAGACAGACTTAGTCTCACCATAAGGGTGCATTTTTACCATTTTGGTACGGAACCCTAAAAACAAAATTACATGAAAACAAAATCAAAATTAAAATAAAAGAAATAACTAAATCTATTTTGTTGTTCTAAAGGATAATACAGTCAATGACCAATATCCTTATTGTTAATTATTTATTTATTTATGCACTTGATCATAATCCTATGCGAAAATACTTTTCTATTAGCCGTCATCTTTTTACCCCCTTCTATCCAAGAAGATTAATAGTAGATTGTTGCACCGAGCTCAGTTAGTTATTAACGCACGAGTCATGCCAGGGCACTAAATTAGCACGAGTGCATTAATTACTCACAAGGTGCGTAATCTACTTTTCTTTCAACTACCAATCTACCTACCGTGTTATAATATACCTACTCAAAATAAAAAATCAAGTTAATGAAAACAAAGTTTTTCACCAAGACGGTTTTATTCAGCCGATTTTTATTTTCAGCCAGTATCTTTTTGATCTAATGCATACATTTTATGTTAAACATAATGGGAGACATTAAACCTCTGTGGTAATTTATATCTAAATAAAAAATAAAAACAGTGCAGAAATGTTGTACTGTTTTGATTCTAAGCAAAAATACGTGCTTTGTGATCGGTTTTGTAGTGATCAATGATAACATTGTGTAGTTGAAAGAAGATAATCTTTTCTATCGTGCTAATTATCAGTCTTGCCTTTTCCAAATTATAAAGGTCACTTCCAGTCTCTCTTGTAATTACGTAACACACTTAACAATGACATTGCAGCAATGAAGACATTAAGGCGCTGACAAGAGGAAAATGATAAAAGTAGGCGCGTCTAGCGATCACGCCCGTCACACACTTAATGTTTACATTTTTCAAGCTTTCTTACAATTAGATAAGAATTTGACAAAAGGTTTTTTTCGTGCACGGAGCCTTAATGTGAAAAACTGGTGTAAAGTACATATTTTCTGACGGCCGTTATAATTTATGACGGAACCGCTTTCCTAGCAAGATAACAACGAATTTTACTTTTATACCTAATTGGTGGTCTTCTCCATCGTCTGCGACAAAGCCACAAAGACCACACTCGTACACTTTGTGTACGTCTATGACCTAATTAAAGAGATCACAGTGAGTTGTGTGTGTTGTTTCACTTATATAATTACCTTCTTTGTTCTTAACATAAAAACCTATGTAACAAAATGTACCTACCCACAAATTATGTTTTTTAAGGTTCCGTACCTCAAACAGAAAAAACGGAACCCATACCTATAGGATCACTCGTCTATCTATCTGGCTGTCTGTCTGTCCGTGTGTCACAGCCGATTTGCTCCAAATCTATTGGAACGATTAAGTTAAAATTTGGTACACATACATATAAATTTTGATTGTGTCACTTTTGGAGGGAAAATTAGAATATGAAAAAAAAAATGGTCTGCTTTCTGTGCCGTGTGACATAATAATATCAAATGAAATGGCTTGTTGTGAGGGCCTCTAAAATATTATTTATATAATTCTAAAATAGTTAAAATTATTTAAGAGAGAATAATATGAAAATTGACCAAGCCCCCTTATGTCCAAAACTAGTGATCCTAAATCTTTGAAAAAAATACAGAAAATTGTTCTTTACTTATAGATTACAGGAAAACCTATAAGAAGTCTATGGTCTTTAAATAACATGGTAAATCACTCAAATTGTGCGTACAAACTTACTTTTTTTATTTATTTTTTAATGTTGCCCCACACTAGGAATTTCTCCTGTATTGTGGGTGCATTTACAAACATTAAACTCACATACGTAAACAGCCAGACCCGGAACAACTACTTGTAGGTCATACAAATATTTGTTCCGTGCGGGAATCTAACCCGCGACACGCAGCGCAGCAGTCATTTGCTTAACCACTGCGCCAACCGTGCCGTCAACACAAAAAATGGATGGGGGACATGTTTTTCAACTACAATATTAAATTTGTTCTTGAACTAAAGTCATGCCAACTACGGAACCCTTGATTGTGCGTGGTTCGACATGCACTGGCCAGTTTTTTTATTGTTATGATCCTATTGTGTCCCACTGAAGGGCAACCGCCTCTCTTCCGTCTTTCTATTTTTCTCTCTCTTTTGTAATTAGCAACCGAACAACAGGAACCGGCAACAAGGATTGGGATCCTTGTTGCCGGTTCGGAACGCAATCTGTGGCTACTTTCTGCCAATTCTGATTAGACATGCGGCAGATGTGGCCTGCCCGGTTCCATTTTAATTTGGCGATTGCGTTGCCCCCGCTCGCGACTCTGTATATTTATGAATATATTTCTGTAAATTATGTTATGAGATAGCTATATTGTTTCACCTCCAGGGGTACATAATAATCATAAAAAACTAAGTAAAAAGTTAATAGCACAAAACAATTTGTTTTGGCACCCTGCCAGATAATAAGTCGGAATGGCTATACAGAATTAGATATGTCAGCGAAGTGTTTTCAAAGCATTTTTCACGTTTTATTTTTTAAGGATAATTGCTTTGAATTTTTATAGCTATTTGGTTGGCTTTATGACTCAAAATTGTAAATAAAATTGGGGCTAGATTTAAGTGTATTCCTACGCTACTTTCAAACATCCCCGACAAAACTGTATTAGCAAGGGCAGTCGTTCAAGGCCATACCGCTAACGTGACCATTTATTTTTTTCCTCAGAGCGGGGAGATCCCTTAAATGAGTTATTACTTACGTGTTTAACTAGCTTTAATATATCAGGTTTCGTTTTTATGTATTGATGGAATTGCTGGAATGACTTGTCGATGGAACCCTTTTTTATGTATGGCATCACGTACTTGACCTTGAGAGATCATAACTACTTAACTGGACTATCCTGTGGCTGCCTTAAGCTAGCTTAAAGCCTCCAGCCAGGGAATGGTGCCCTTTGTTATCAAAATGGCTTTTAACACAGATTTTAATAACAAAGATAACATGAATAATCTAGAAATAATAAATAATAAAAATTTTGCCAATCTGAGTTAAGGATATTCTATTTTATTATTCTTTTAGGTGTTGCCTAGTGTTAGTGAACATGGGCATTAGTCTTTATTCCTCAAAGGGTAGGCAGAGTTGCATCAGTGGCGTGGCTAGAGGGGGCGTCGCGTCGGGGGCGGACGGCACCTGGTGCCACCTGATTGGGGGCAACACCCAACCGTGAAAAAAAATAATTACACAAACTATCAAGTTTTTCAATGATAAACCTTAGGGTTGAAGCTATTTTAACCAAGTTATCCAAACTGTTTTTTTTTAATATAGCAAAAACGGGAAGGAAAAAATCACAGTTGAAGTATAATAGATAACGAAATTAAAAGGAATACTAGGCTTAACAAGTTAAAGTGTAATAGTCGACCAACTTACATTTGCAGTTGAAATGTAAGGGAGAACATGTTTTTCAACTACAATGTTAAGTTTGTTCTTGGGATAAACTCATATCACAACAACGGCACCCTTCGTTGTCCGTGGTTCGACACGCGCTTGGCCAGTTTTTAGGGTTTCGTACCACAATGGTAAAAAGGAACCCTTATGGTCAGACTAAGTCTGTCTGTCTGTCTGTCACACCTGGATATCTCAAGAACTACTAATGCTATCAACTTGAAATTTGGAATAGTTTTAGATGACGTTTGCCAAACTATTTTGCAAACAAGAAAGAAATTTAAAAAAATATATCTTTTTTGCAAAAGGGACTGAAAGGGGGTCTTAAAAATGTGAAGTGGTGCATGCGGGGTATCATACTAAAGAACGCCGTTTGCACATTCTCAAACATTTTTTTTTAGGCAGCATAGTTTCCGACTTTTGATGAAAATATAAAAAAAAATACAGTTCCCCCCTTATCTCCGAAGTTTGCATAGATACAAACCGGTGATAGAAGTTTATGTAAAGATTACAGAAAAAATAAAAAGATGTCTATGCAGCACAGTTTTTCAGAAATCTTCAACATCATATATACGTACGGAACCCTCGGTGCGCGAGTCCGACTCGCTCTTGACCGTTTTTTTTTGGTAACAGAAATGCTAGCTACGCCACTGAGTTGCATACCAACTTTTCATCAATCACTCATACATCAACATAGTGACGTAACTAAATCAACCACTTCTCTGTCCACAGGCGCCTTCCTCATCCCGTTCCTAATAATGTTAATACTCGAGGGCATTCCCCTGTTCCTGATCGAGATGGCCATCGGACAGAAGATGCGTCTTGGCTCCCTCGGCGTCTGGAACACCATACATCCCTGGCTAGGGGGCATCGGGATCTCAAGCTGTATGGTGACGCTGTTTGTGGCGCTGTACTACAACGTCATCATCACCTGGGTGTTCTTCTACCTTTTTAACAGTATTCGGGTGAGTATTCAAGGTCAAGTTAAATTAGCTAGGAAAACTCCGCAACGTGATGGGGTTTTTTTTTTTGGTTTTAACGACCTGTTGTGTTGCATTATGACATATGGTGCCGGAATGTAGACTCTGACAGTCAGGCTGGTCCACAAATTCAAGGTCACTCAGCGCTATGGAGCGAGCTATGCTAGGAGTTTCTCTGAAAGATAAGATCAGAAATGAAGTTATCCGGAAAAGAACCGGAGTTACCGACATAGCCTTCAGAGTAGCAAGCTGAAGTGGCAGTGGGCTGGCCATGTTTGTCAAAAGACCAATGGCCGGCGGAGCAGACGAGTCCTGGAGTGGAGACCGCGTATTGGCAAGCGTAGTGTGAGACGCCCCCCAGCTAGATGGACCGACGACCTTAAAAAGCTGGCTGGGACAGACGGGATGCGGAAGGCGGAGGACAAGGTATTGTGGCGCGGCCTGGGAGAGGCTTATGTCCAGCAGTGGACTGCTATAGGCTGAGTAGATTGATTGATTGTGTTGTGTTAAGTTACTTGAAATATGAGTTGAGAAAATCTGTTTTATCCTGTTTAGATATGGAAATCCATCACGTCTGTGAAGTTTTGACGTTCAAAAGTGCCTTTTAAGTGCCTATTGGAAATAAATAATTTGATTTTGAAGTTTACACAAAAAAATTAAACTGATATTTCAAGTGACTACACCAAATATATTAAATTATTTACTTAACAATAAACGGGACATAGCGCGAACAAAATCGTAATCCGAATCGTTTGTCCTAGTGGGCAAAAGTCGCTCAGTCTAGTGTGGTACGCCTGCATGTCAAGTCGCATTTGTGTTCACAAAAGAAAGATATTTTAAAGTAATAATACAAAAATAACTAACAAAACAGGTAAAACTAACAAATAACAATCAAATAACATTGGCAACTCATCTTTCGTTCATCATCTCACAGAATCTCGAACATGCATGACATACTTCTATCCATCTCGCGGCAAACAAATCACACTCCTGTGTGTCGATACCAGTAGAGCATTCAGCATTGCGAGCGCACGAACCAAGGGTGAGTTAGAATGCGAAACTGTGTGTGCTGGCGGAACGGCCAACAATCCGTGTCGTCGTAAAGTTTTGTAAAGAGAGAGCGAATCAAAACAACGCTGACCTTGCACTACACAGCTATAATAGCTACCTGTACCTGCGGCTAGAATTCCCAGGACCTCACTTATAAACGCGTAGGAGGCTGTACTGCGCAAGTACAAGCGGACGCATCCAATCACAACAGCGAGATATATAACAAACATATATATACATAGCATGTTTAATCACACTTGTAATTGATCAATAATTGCAGTCGTGTGCCTCTCGGTGAGTGATTAACACTCCAAACCCGCGAAAATGTTCCCGAAACCTCTAGAATATTCTAAAAGTGCCAACCGGTCAGAGAAAGTAAGGCCCAGAACTAATAGTGAGTGCCGGTGATGCGAAGAAACTATCTATGAGATGCCCGAGATTCTGCAGGAAGAGGGATACGAGATCCCAGAGACGCAAGAAGAGAGAGACGAGATTTCAGAGTATTTTGAAGTAAAAACATGCTTAATCCTAGAGGGTCTGCATGAAGAGGAAAATAAGATCTCAGAGAATATGCAAGAAGAGAGAATCATCAACACGCAAGTAGAAATCCTACAGAAACGAATAAAAATTGCAGCAATAATATTCAAATTGTTAACTATCGACCTATTCCTTCTTGCGATGCTTTATTGTCTTTTAAATCGTGAGCAAAATGAATATTGGAGGGATAAAGTAAGTGATTACTTACCTTAATCAAATTAATTTTTATATGAAGAGAACAATTTCTTAAGCGGCTATTCGATAATTGGACGAGAATGAGGGTTTTCTGAAATGACGTTCACTATACTTGTCAAAAAATAATAGACCCGTTTTGACATTTAACTTGAATCGATTTATCGTGAGCATCGAGTACCGAGTCGTATGGTTACTTCACTAGTTACGTCGCGATCTAAGAATAAGGCGATTGACCATCGCGACGTAACTAGTGAAGTAAATCGATTCAAGTTAAATGTCAAAACGGGCCTATTATTTTTTGACAACTTTAGGTGCACTGAGACGTCAGGTCCGGGCCCGTATCAAAAGTGTAAGCACCTTTATTTTCTTTAGTCGTGACTGAATGATGAACGAATGAATTAAACGAATGATAAATGTCATCATATATTTTATATTCATTGTCGAAATGGAAGACCTCTTGTAAATGTAGCGCCAATTGGTGGCGTGAATTTTCATGAAAACCCTCATTGACAGTGACATTTCAAGGACGTGTCACGTTGAGGCACATTTCGTTACACTCTCTTATTCTTTATTTTTTTAGTAGTTTCCCTTCTATCACGTATCACCGTACACGTTTTTTTTTATTATTCTTCTCTACATACGTTGAGATTTGATAGGAGCGATATATGCTATGCCAACGAGGTATGATCTGCTCCAGGCAGATAGTGCATAACTGGACACCGATACACACCCATATGTGATAAAAAAAGAAGCTTGATTGATTAACACAGTAGCTGTGTTAACCAATCAAGCTACATTCGAAAAACACTAGGGCTATTTTCTGACCGACCAGAATAAAGATGTATTGTTATGAAGTAACGCCCCGGATTTTGTAATATCTTGATTTAAAAGAGTTTCCTTGGAGTTTCTTGCCCGTTCTTCTCCTTAGAGATCTATGTGTTGGAATGAGCAACTGGCTTCAACTTTCTGCCTAACTGACCGACTCTTTGACAATGCAAAAGTGCTTGTAAATGGTTTAATTGACATAAATTTTATACTATAAGTTTGAGTTTGACTCTTAGCCAATCAACTTATCCAGTCTGTCCCAGCCACCTTTTTAAGGTCGTCGGTCCATCTAGCTGGGGCGCGTCCCACACTACACTTGCCGATACGCGGTCTCCACTCCAGGACTCATCCGCTCCACCGGCCATCGGACATTGTAGTACTTGGCACGTGGTAATAGGCACGCCATCTATTACCTGGGACTTAAACATACCTAGCGAAATGTGGGTTTATTACTAGGTACAACACAGTCTGCTTAATCATTTGGAGTAAACAGGCGTGATTTTATGTTATATTTGTATATTCCGTTACAGCAACACCTAACCTCTTTTATGCGCGATCTATGGAAAGGGTCCTCGTGAGTCCCTTTGAAACAAATTCAAAGAAATTGATGTACTAACTCTGCCCTCTCTTTATATCTTAGAAAGTATTTTATATGTTCGCAAAAACTTAGGACTTTTCAAAATAAGAAGTGATTTCCATAATATAAATACACGTAGTAAACGTGAAATTGTGATACCCAAATTTAGATTAACTAAAACAAGCAAGTCATTTCTTGTAAACAGTATCCGCTTTTATAACAAGTTGCCACAATCGGTTACAGAACTTAGTGATGGAAAATTCAAAACGCACATTAAACGTGCCCTTATCAAAAAAGCATATTATAAGATTAAGGACTACGTTGAAGACAAGGAAGTTTGGCATTAATTCCTTCTGTACATGTGGCTTGTGGCTTTTAGTATTTGTTGCCGCTATAACAACAAATACTAAAAAACAGAATAACATAAATATTAAAGGGGGCTCCCATAAAACAAACGTGATTTTTTTGCTCGTTTTTGCTCTATATTGATAAGGGCAACAGTTAGACGCTTGAAATATTCACAGAATATTAAGTTATACATATACAACCTGTTTTTTTTGATATCCCAAATGCCAATGGCAATAAAACGAACGTGTCAAGACTAACATAGTTTTATGATAATTAATGTAAGACTTATGGACCAAAATTAGTTCTGAATTAAATGTATTTTAATTTTATTTTATTTTAATAAAGAAAAAAAATACATTGTTAGGAGTTAGTACTTTTATAGCAAACCGGTATCAATATGCAGGCAACCATATATCGCCACTCTTTTCTTAAAAAACCGTTATTTGAACCGTTATTTTTTACCTAATAACGCAATATTTTTGAAAAGATAATATATACAACCTGTTTTTTTTTATATCCCATAACTCTAGGGTTATATTCTGTAGGTAAAAATAATACTAAAACTCCTAAAATAGGTGGTCCAAAAATGCATCGTTTCGGAGATATCATCAATCATAATTAAATTAGGTCAAAAATTGTCACCAGTATGACGAATCTTTACTTTTGCGAGGTTGCCAAACTTCGCAGTAGTGTAGTAAAATAAATAGTAAAATAAAATATGTAGGTATGTTGGTATCGGGGCTTCCCGGCGGCAGCTAGTGAAGGGAAAGCTACCATGTCGACGTTGTCATATTTCACGTAAGGGTGTTTTACATTAATAATCGTGACTTTGCCGAATTATTTTCTATGAAAAATGAAAAAAAAAAATAACGAAGGATTGGAACATAACTCATATGCCAGTTGATTCTTTGATATGGCCTCAATCATACCCTAGAGTTATGGGATATCAAAAAAAACACGTTGTATATTCACTTTAAAAATAAATAAATAAATTAAAATAAAAGAAATGTGATTTTTTTACCTTTTTTATAGAGAATGGTACGGAACCCTTCGTGCGCGAGTCCGACTTGCACTTGGCCGGTTTTTTTAATGAATATGCCTCAAGAAAAATGTGCCTGTTTTTTACTTTCTGGCCTTTCATAATAGTCGGTCGCAGTAACTAAGCTAGAGCACTCCGACCAAATGGGTTAGGATGTTTGAACTGTGACAAACCGCGTTACATCGAAGCTGATCGCAATTTATTTAAATAGATTTAATGGGAATTATTTGTGGCGCCCAAAAATAGGCACATTTAATATACATAATTATGTGTCCAAACAAAAAGGGGCCAGTTCTCTGTATTTAGTTTCAGAGATAAGCAGTTTTGTAAAGTTGGGGAAAAAAATTGCATTTCGTGATTTTAATTGATTATTAATTAATGCTCAATTATCCACAAGTTCATATACCAAATTTTTTTCAAATCAATCTTTTTCAGAGTTTTAACTTCAAATGCCAGTTTTATAATATTTTTTTAATTAATCCTTATTATCAATTGACTATACAGGGTTATTTTAGAAACGTCAATAACCTCTTAAGGGGTCATTGTATTCATCATTATGAACAACTTTTACTATGGGACCAAAACTGAAATCGCGAAAAAAAAATCTGCTGTTCCCTACATTTTAACGAATTATTCGACCATAAATGTAGGGAACAGCTGGTTTTTTTTCGCGATTTCAGTTTTGGTCCCATAGTAAAAGTTTAAAAATAATCCTTTATAGATACCGAATCTAGTGTTAACTCAATTCCCCACAGCTGGTCCCTTTTTGCTTGGACGACCACATAATATTTATTGTCCATTCATAATTTTAGGACAACAAAATCGGAATTATTTGTCCGATTGCATACATCAACATTTTTTTATATTTTGCCCACAGCTCTCAGCCGACTCCCTACCCTGGGCCCACTGTCCAGTAGACAACGGTACTTGCGAAGCTGAATGCAACAAGGCATCATCAACCGTCTACTTCTGGTACCGCGAGGCCTTGGACGCGTCTCCCAGTATCGATGAGCCTGGAGTACCGAGGTGGTGGATTGTACTGTACCTGCTGCTGGCTTGGATCATCGTGTTCTTTATCGTGATGAAGGGGATTCAGAGCAGTGGAAAGGTAGGTTCCTTAGATTTTTTTATTTACTTTAAAGCTGATGAAAAATGTGCCAATAACGGGTGTAAAAAGACACCGAAGCGGAGAGTTACTTTTTATGTTCTTTACGTCATTGTTATATAATATTAGTTTTAGTATATGCGAAACACAAAACACGTGTCTAGTATTATTCTTAATTTCAAAAGTGTATCATGAAAAATCACAAAGTTATAAGGTTGTTATGTTACCGGGTTGTCCGTACAAAAACATGCTAACTGCTCCCCCGCGCCTCCAGGGTCGTCTTGCGCTCATTGATAATAATTTGGCAGTAGTACCTAACCGTACGGCGATTGTATTGTAAGTAATTAAATGGTGATAACATTTTCCATTATACTTAAATATTTTTGGGACAAAATATAACATGGTGTAAAAATTATTGAAATCGATTAAGTTCCTTATTCTGAACAAACTATATTCAGGTTTCGCATAAACTAAAAATAGTGTTAAGTATATGTATATTTTTTTGTACTCTACCATTCCTCGTAAACTTCTGGTTACGGAGATTTTATCAATCTCCGTTTTGTATTATCTCTCATTTTATTCTTCAATGGAAAGCAAGATTTAACGGTAAGAAGATGATGCAATATTCCCAATGCTTATACGAGTATTAGAATATTATGTTTTTACAATGCGTACCCGGCTAAAGGGAACCGCTCAAAAAGTTTTTACTATTGGTAAAAAAACAACGATTCTTTTTTCTTAAAGGAACAGGTCCTAAATAAATAAAGAGAAAAAAAGAAAAAAAAAAAGGAACCGGTACCTACCCAGGCCTTACAAAACATAAAGCCTTATATCATTGTTCCAGGTGGTATACTTCACGTCGCTGTTCCCATACGTCGTGCTGACAATCTTCTTCGTCCGCGGCGTTACCCTACCCGGCTCTGCTGACGGCATCATTCACATGTATAAGCCGAAGGTAAGATATTAAAACGGCTTATAAAACAAATAATGAGTAACTTATGAGTTACTGAAGAATAACACCATCACGTCGTGGTATAAAAAATGGTAACTTAGTAGCGACTCTGACAGAAACCGGAGCAACAAAAAAATGCAAATTTTTATATAACGAAGGCATTTCGATTTCTTCGTTATCAGAATGGTCGGACATGATGGGTAACTGAAATAATAGTCAAAACACTAAGTACAGACGTTTATTAATGCAATAAAGTTCACTAATTATAAAAATATTAATTGATTAGGCAGATGCAATCAGATTACAATGTGGAAACGCGATGAATTCGGTAAAGGAGGCAAGACAACGTTTCGCAAGCGCGTCTCGAGTACTCGACAGATTGTGAGTGATAGTGAGTGAGTAGCTCCGTGAGCTATAACGTATAGACGTTATAAGTAGCTCACGGAGCTACTCACTCATAGGAAAATCCTCATGGATGTCCTCCACCCTGAGGGAGGTGGAGGGGTCTGTCAGTTTCTTACTAACTAAAAACCACCCCGGTGGTCTCCTCCGTGAGTAGCTCCGAGAGCTATAACGTCTAACATTAACGTTCATTAACTTCAAAAATATCAAATGTCAACAACAAGTCCTTTAACGACCATTTTTTTTTGTTCCGGGGTTTAAATAAAAATCCTCATGGATGTCCTCCGCCCTGGGGCGGGCAGAGGGGTCTGTCAGTTTCTTACTGACTAAAAACCACCCCGGTGTTCCCTTTGCACACTTGCACTGGGGATCATGGGGTTTTGTGCGACTTCCGCGATCCCCGGTTCCTATATCGACCTGACCCAAGTGCATTACTTGACAATTCCGGTTACTATTTTATAATCAAAAATAAATATGGTGGGTCAGGGCTAACGCTGCAACATAAATATTTTTAAGACTATCCTCAGTAACGCTCTAAAAAGCAGGTTATTACAATACAATATAGCATTACAATAGAAACTCTTAAAACTTGGTTCTTTCCCCAAAATTGAACATAAAATGCGAAAGTAAACAATTCCAGCTTCTCTAAATATTCGTGCAAAATTTAATAATAACAATCATGATAAGGAAAACACTCTGGACTAGCCCAAAAAGTTTGTTCCAAAAAAGTTTAAACGCCTTCGCTACGTTCTGCCAATATTATGAAATAATTATACGCCCTCCATAATAATTGTTTAGAAAATAATCAAAGTAATAGCCCCCACGAATACTAAAAGAACACTTTATCAGTATTTCTACTGCCACAATAGTACTTAAAGTAATAGAGACAGCATGAGACTTAAATGGCAACGCAAAATTTATTTGTTATAAAAAACACACGATACTTTTAGCATCGGCGATTAGCAATTGTGAAAGCTCGATAGAGCGACAGACATAGCGATAGAGATGGGTAGCACACTCTTTTAAAATGAGGATCGTGCGAGGCATTCTTTTTACAAAGTGTGCTAGCACACTGTGCTACCACGAATAAGGCGAGGCTGCGGTGGCCGGTGAGCACGTACGTGCTGTGATTACGAGTGTGTCAGTGAGTTGCATGACACGCCGCGCGAGTCGCGAGTTGTGTCGTGTCGTGTTGTCGTCACCACACACCACGCTCACGAGTCGCGAATGTGGTGTGCAGCGACGGCAACGCGACACGGCACACATACTCAGTCGAGTAGGCACACAAGGTGACTATTCGGTTAAGCGCGTCACACAGCTCGCACGAGTGATGATGAGGGAAAGAGAAATGAGAATGGTTACAAAAATGTTCTGTGTAGCTAATCTGTGCCCTGTGGTGTGTGCTAGCACATCAAAATAAAAAGAGTGAGTGACTCTTTCCATCCAAGTGAGTAGCTACAACTGTGCTTGCACATGTGCTGAGTTACCCAACACAATAAACAACAATCCGACTCAAAGTCTCGGTAAATCGCTATGTAGTATAGCGATTTACCGAGACTTTAGGTCGGATCATCATTTCAGCCGAAAGACGTACACTGTTGGACATAGGCCGACCCCAAACACCGCTACTTCGACTGATTCCTGCACCCTTCACAAGGTCATCGGTCTACCGTACCCAAGGGTAGGTGGGCCGCCGGGCATTAAGGGTCATTTTGTTATTGGTGCTTATCATTTTTGGGGGAGGGGCAGATTTACCATAATTACCACGCTTGGCAGTCGGATTAGCAATCGTAGTATGGCGTTAAATATGCATAGAGAACGTTGCTGCCTATTCTCAAGTAAGTCCCTTAGTCGCCTTTAACGACACCCACGCCACGGGAAGAAATAGGGTAGTGCTATTCTTTACGTCCGGCACCACACGGCACCGGTAGTTAAATCAGATGGACGTCAACAAATGGACTAAGAAAGTAACGAAATGGACAGGACCTTCGAATAAAAAAACAGGTTTAGACCTAGAGAGAGGTGGATCGACGAAATTAATAACACAGCAGGAAATGACTGGATATTCAAGGCATGACAGGTTTGGAGGAAAATTGAGGAGGCCTTTACTCGTAAAAAGGAATAACCTTAATTGATAAATAATTTTTATATTCAAAGCATGTACAGACGCCAGCACACCAGGCTACTACAATCTGTCAAATTTCTTTAGTAGATTTTCAACTTTATATCTACAGCATAAGGTTCAAGGTTGATTGGGACAATTTGACAGTTTCGGGTACCTTGACCTGTAATGTTGGCGTCTGTACATTATAAAGTTTAAAAGTTTGAGTAGTTACAGTAAATTGAATTTAATATCTAATCATTTTGAAATAATTGTAAAACATATTACAATCAGAAATAATTAAATTAATTGAAATATTAAATTGTATGATAGTTATATGTATTTTTGTTAAGGAATTAATAAAGGCTATTGTTTCCTTTATTTCATTATATGCATGATACAAATTATATTTTATGATATAAGAATATAAAAGCGTTTAAAAATAGTAGCCAACCGGTATCGGGAACAGGGTCCAAACTACCGGTGGCGGTCAGGGCGTCAGTGAGAGGAACCTCCTTACAATGAGAGCCATGCCCTGATGTCCCGCTTTCTGAATCAAACCCAAACTTTCTTACCGCGACCGAACAGTCGTAACAGCTAAATCGCCGATCGTCGATGCTAATATAGCTCCTCTTCACAATCGGCGATGATCGTTAATCGTGTGACCGTCCGTTGATCGTCCGTAAGTCATTTGTTGAGCAGCAAGCATTCAAGACGGAAGTGGAGTCTATTACTGCTGTTACCATTTATTTAATTGCGATACACAACCATTATCAAAACATGATTGATTGTCATAAAAAAAATGGAGGAAAAGAAGATGGTGGTGTTTGAGCAACGCGTGCCCGAAAAACCGACAACTCACCGATCGCTGCAATCATAGGGCGAGCATAGACGATGATCGGCGACTACAGACGAGTAAGCCCTCCAACAATCGTGCTCGCGGGTAATCGTCTATTAAAAAAAGTAATATATACCTATATTTTTATTAACAAATGTGCGTACAACTCATCTATCCTAAACAAAAACACAATGTACAGAGTTTTGGGGACGATGTCTGTGCTAGTAAAATGTGTGACAGACACCGGCGCCTTCCTCCTACAATCATAAGTAACAATCTAAACCGTAACATAATTTGATTTGGTATAGTGCTATAGTAATAGTAATTTAACGATATAGATAGTTCTAGTTTAATAAGTTTTTTTATTTCATAATCAACAGGTTTTAACAAATAAGTCGTAGAGGCCTTCTTTTAAGTATATAGATACCTGTAACAGAAGACCTCCCGCTTCCATAACCATGTGTACACATACAAAGCCTGTTAATAACAGAATTAAAAAGTAGGTAAAAAGAAAACAAAACTAAAACTAGAGAATTCAAAAAATAACAAACTAAGTACAAATTAAGTTACACTTATTTAAGTATAATTAAAAGAATAAAAATTTGGATTGAATTTAATAGAATAAAAATTAGATTGAAAATAATGTATTTTATTTTAAGGCATGCAGGAAATACGTGAATGTGTGTGTGAGTGAGTGGGTGGGGGTGTGTGTGTGCGTGCGTGTGAGTATAGTGTGTATGAGCGCCTATTATTTGTGAATTGTCTATGATCGCCGATTGTAAAGAGGCGCCATTAGCTTATGACATGCAACCCACACTATAAACAAGACGGCTTTTCTCTAGAAACTAGCAGTCGGCTAAAAATAGTATCTCTTTTGACGTTCCGTTATGCAAGGCGTACCAAAGAGTTTGTTTTCTTTTACGAGTCTCTTGGGAACTTTTGACCTTCGCCGCTGAAAATATGAATACCACTTTAATATATAGCTTTTAGGAGTTAAGAGGCGATGGATGCGTAGTTCATACAAACGTAATACCAAAATAAATTGTAAATCAAAGATATTCTTAAGGGTGCTATCACAAAAAAAAACGTTTTTCGTCAATTTCTTATCTAATTGTGAGAAAGCGTGAAATAATCGAAACAATAAGTCTGTGTAACTATAAAAGTACAGTTTTCGTAGTGATAAACCATTCGTGTCAGTCTCAGCACCCGTTAATAGTTTCATCACTTTTGCGCTCTCGAAAATATAGCTTATTTCGCCGTTGATTTACGCCGTTATTTTACTTTTAAATAGACTATTTTTTTTTTTTTCGAGCAAGGTAACATAGTTAACTTAGTTATTAAATAGTTTTTGTTTGAATTTGGATTTTATATTCGTAGATAAAAAATAAAACTTCAGATGAAAAATGGTCAGTAACTCTCTGTTTTACAGAATTATTTTTGGTGAACTACTGTACAAAATATAATAAATTGATTAAAGCGCTCCCAAGTATAAAATACAGTAGTACCATGGACATTTTTATAATTTCTTAAATTACGTTACCTTCGGTGTAAAAAAGCATCAAAAGATACCCAAAAGTAAAATTTTATGAAACATCCTTTGCATAGACAAGGTTTTTACTGATTTTTGTAAATAAATTGAAATATTTATTTAAAGCGCTCCCAAGATAAATAATTAAACTTGCTTGGGCAAATTTTATTTTTTATTTTATGGCTATATCTAAACCATAATCACACATCAAAACTCGAGTAAAACGCGCAAATTCAAGAAAAATTGTGATAGCCCTCTTAAGGTGGAAGCATAGATGATCTCACTGCCATTTTGTCGCTAGATGGCGACACATCCACAATTTCGAACATTTTCAATTTTTACACTTAACATAGACATTTTTAATAAACAACTTTATTCTTAGCGAAACCTAGGGCATTAACTTGATTTTTTTAGATCATCACTGTGCTTGTTAACTGGTATCATACAAAGATTAGAACATAATAATGATTTAGCCGCATGAATTTACTCTTTACACACACATGCAAAGTAAATAGTAGTAACTTCCGACTCCACTAGATGTCGTTTTATTCAAACATGGTTGGAAATTAAAATGTCCAGGGGGCCTAAAACGGCCACATTAAGCAATTCCTCTAAAAGCAATTCATTTCCTGAATTCCCAGCAGATCATTAGCAATTCCTCTAATTTTCGTAAAATGGTGACACATATTAGCAGAATCGCATTCAATTCAATTCATAACAGAATCATATTTGGTGTAAATATTGCCGCATGAAAAAAATAAAGACCGTAATATTACTGGTTAATTTTTCTTTACAGTTTTTATGAATTAATTTAGTTTTGTATGTCTTAAGTCTATAGTTTTTATATTATTTCATTATCATAAACTCATAACAGTTAAAAATACCTCAGATAAGCCCTGAGAACGGAAATTAGAATCAATAAAAACTTTGTAGGCTGGCAACACGCACAAATGAGTTTTTAGTCTATCCCGGTATGTCAACTTCAACTAGACGTCCGTAATTTTAAATAATTAAATTTCATTATTTCGTGCGAATTGGATTGTTTTTAATACGAAGTAAGTGCATACTTGTATATCTTAGATCAATATTTAAGTTTCTCGCTGTGCAAAAGTATTCAAATGTACTGTAATATTTTTTAGGAATAGAAAGGCGTGCAGCTAGAGTGCCTGAGACACAATACATTCTGCTCGACTTTCTACACTGAAAGTGGGAGCTCTGTCGATGTTGAGCCCCATATCGAGATCACTGCAGCCCCAAGTCCTGTCCAGACCCGTGCGTCAGCACCAAGCCCTACCACAGCCGATGCTACAACAGTGCCTCTGACTCGTCGAACTCGGCAGCAAATACCGCAGTGAGTGGCATTTTCTAACCCTACAGCTATTCACATTGCGGTTAAGGCATATAATGACTGTTGAAAATGATAATTTTATTTATATTACGTATTTTAGGTCACCGTCTGGCTCAACTATATGAGGCTCGGAGAGTTTTATCTCAGGTGGTGCTGCAGCAGCTGTTATGGCTTCTGCTCGTGCCAACCAATGAATAGCTCGGAACCTTGGGAGTGTTGCTGATGCAGTCGAAAGATATTTATCCCATATTGGTGTCCCATAAGGTATGAATTTATTGTAGATACAATAAAAAAAATAAAAAGATTAACATTCATGTAATTTAATACCTTTAAAGAAATACAAGGAGAAAAACAAACTATAATTTTAAGCAAAAAGGTATTGGGCTCTGTGTGTGAAAACAATGATGTTTTCATTTTATTTAAAAGTTATGTTAATTATTGACTGATGATTTAACTTTTCGTTTTCAGCCTGGTGTTGTTCCAAGTGGATGGTGATTCCATACAAAGAAGTCACGGTTGGCCCCTCCGTGGCAGCATCAACACAAAAAATATTCAAATCAGAGTCGCAAACCTAAATGAAAAATAATATTGAATAATCATTATGTTTCTGTTATTTTCATTATCTGATTATTGTTAGATTTTTTAAATAATATAAGATGAGAATTGTTTTAACTATAAAATATTTTTTAGGCCCCCAGATGGTGTTAATTTAAAGAAAGAGGACCAAATTATTTATATGATGAATATCCTTACACTATAGCAAAAACTGAAAACAAATATTAATTTACTAATTAAGCATACTTTAAATTACTAGAGGATTGTTATGTTCCAATCTATTTCTTAATAATATAATTATTGGGTTATGCATACTTTTGTTTCTAGGCTCGATAACAGATACCTTTTCACCTTATCAAATTATTCAGATAAATTATTTTGGGTAATAAAGGTATATTGTACATAAATAGGTTGTTGTAATGTGACTGAACCTAAATAGTACCTAACGTGTAAATAAATTGTGACCTGTACTAAATAAATAAAAGATGATGTATTCAATTGTAAAGCGTTTTATTGTATCTTACTATAAATTAATAATCTTTATATATGGTTAATATTTTCATACAAATATCGTTTTATTTACTCTCACTGCATTTACCTAAATATTTTCTGGTTTGATTCGAACCATCGACTCGTACCACCACACAAAGATAACATCCTTTTTATAATATTTTGATATTTACAATTATGATTCTGAATTTAGTATTAGAAAGAATTATGTACGTAGATAACAATTTATGTAACATCACACGTAAGTGTAAGTATCTTACACAACACAAAAGTGGTTGCTAGCTAACCATAACATTTATGTTTCAAGAATACCCACTTATTATACAACTTTGAACAATAAATATTCTTTTACAATTGAATTGTTTGGCTGGTACCTAAATACATGAGTGAAACATATGTACACAGAAAAATCTTATAAACTAACAAATAACATAAACTATACATCGCTACGTAAAAAAATAGCATAATAATTAGTCTATAATGTTCCCACTGCTGAGACTCAGGCCTCCTCTGAACAGTGGTGATGAAATAATTTACACAAAGCAAAGTGTCTGCTTGGATTCGAACCATCGACTCGTACCACCATACAAAGATACATAAAAAATACTATAATAAAATATCTTCTCTTCTACACGCTACTTTTTGCTGCGCCGCCGTCGCCGCGCAGTATCAATCTTCTGCTTGTCACTTTTTACTTCCATTTATATCATTTCCGTGCGATCTGAATCAATTGCTGGGAGACATAGTTTTCGCTGCAACAAATGAATTTACACAGTTTTGTTAGACTATTCTTACTGAACCCACACCTCAGAAACCTGAGGATTAAGTTACGAAATGAGTAAGACTTATATTTTCATACCTTTTAATTCCTTGATGTCTAGACATTAGCATTTTTCTCAACTCGTCTCAAAATAATTTCCGGCAGTACACATGTTTTGAAAAATGTTACCAACTTTGGCATCATAGCGTTGATAAATTCCTCATCCCGGTTAACTTCTATGACAGTCAATGGTTGGGTGACAGATATAAAGCAAATGAAGTAACATTTACTCATTTTGGTAATTTGCAATTGACCCTGGACCTAGAATCAAAATAATAATAGCTGAGAAACAATCCAAGAAATACATTATATTTATACATACATGAACCAAGAAATAATGATCTTTGTTACTTACTTGATAATAATAATTATGCTTTTTGTTCATAACTAAAACATCGTTTTCCAAATGAATAGGAAAATTTCTATTTTCTGATGCTTCTCTAATATTTTGAGATTTCCTTTTCAAGGAGAGAAAACATTTTATTTCTACAATAGTATTTTCTGCTTCTATAATACCTGTAAAAAAGAACAGTTTTTAGGCCTACGCCACTGAACCAAATTAAAAAATCCACGCGACACACAAGATCCATGGGGGAGGAACCACAGGCAAAAGCTAGTTATTTGTATATTTTTATTATTGAATAATCTTACCATCAGGGCTAGCTGCTAAGAATCCAAAGTCTTCATCAATAAATAGACCTGATGGCTGATGACTCACTAAAAATCATTAGAAGAATTTCCATGATATCTTTTCAATGTTGCTTGCACTTTTTTCCGTGATTTTCGCGGCCCTGAATACATATGTCGTATATAGGCAAGTTTATTAGTCGGATTCATCTTAGGCAGAGTTGCAATTCAATCTGTAATCAAAAATAATAATTAAACACAACAGCAAAAGTATCGTAATTATGAAATGCTTCAAGAAATTTGTATTAGTCAGAAATAACACCACCATTTGTCACCATCAATCAAGCTGTCAAGCTGTGTGTGAAAATTTGCAAAACAACTGACAGAACATGAGAACAGACCAAATAGAGATGTCAATCTGAGATCGATTGAGCAAAGAATCGATTTTTTGGAACAAATAAAAACGTTTTTTCAAATCGATATCTAGTACTGAATCGATACAGGGAATCGATATTTCACCCTAGAACATCAGTATTTTGTTTTTTTGAATTGTTAAGAATTGTGGTGGCGGGAAAATTACGAACCATATCCAGTGCAAATCCTTTTGCGTAAAAATACGGTTTTTTTCCAATATGAGACTAGTTAAATTCTTTTCGCTCATCGATCGTTTTTTCGCCCTCGTAAACGTGTACGTTACCCTAGCAGGAATCGATTTTTCGTTTTTTTTTTCAAAACGACAAGGGGCACCAATTTTTTATGTAGGGGCACATTTACAGCAGATTAGGCACCAACTATACGTTCCACTCATATAACTATAGGAGACACTTTCTTGCTAGGGTAACGTACACCCCGTAAACCCCTACATTGCGAATTTCATCGAAAACAAATGATTGATTTTTGGAAAATTATTTCTTTATTTGTGAATCGATTTTTCATATTTCTTTCGAATCAATTCAGTAACGGATCTTTTTCGGAGAGTTTTTTTTTGGTTCCTTTCGTCCCTCTGGGACAGGCAAAGTGAGCTGAGACCATACAGCCATTTTTTAGAGAGAATTGACGTCCCTATTAGGGGGAAATATTTGAAATTTAGAGTAGGTAGGTATGTGATGTGATGACAATCAACGAGTGTTGCTAACGTTTGATTTTGTATTTCCTCTTCTAAATCTTACACTTTTTTAAGTTTTAAGGGTTATTACTATTATAATATAACTCTGTATCACCTTCAAGCAGAAAAGCATCCTTTGTACATAAAAATAACACTTACCGTCAATAAAACACAAAAACACTTCACTTTTAAATAAAAACTCTTTCACGGATGGCACTCGTATGAATGGTTCTCAGTAGTAGCCCCAGTCACCAATTCTAAACCTGAATGGTGCTTACTACTTACTTAGCTACAACCATAAATGAATGATGTACAGCAGTGGTGGCTCTGACTTGTAAGTCAGAGCCACCACTGGTGTACCTATATCATTCATCGTTTTAAATATCAGAACATCCTACAACTTACTACTAAAATACTGCCCTATGTTTTATTTCCCCTTTTTCTTGGTAAACTTCTTAGATGGCAAGACCAATTTATCTCGACGCACTTTGACGTGTGCTAATAATAATAAAATGTGCAATTGTTATGAAAAATCAATGTGGTTTGTCTGTGTATTCACTTATCTTGATGGTTTCACATAAATTAAATATGATTCAATCAATAGATGTAAGTAGTACCTACGTGTCACCATTGCGTAGGTAGGTAATTAGAAAAAAAATTGGTAAAATTGCCTACGCTGATCGCCTGATTTAGGTATACCCTAAGTTTACATGAACTTCTATTCTCTGATTTTATTCAACCCAAACCAATGAATTAGTACCTAACCGTGTCAGAAAATGTATTATCAGTACCTACTTACATTCAGTAGAAAGATTTTTAAATCTTTAGGTACTTTATATTTAAAGTAGATAATACAATAATTACATTAGTATTGTATCTGTGTGAACCAAATGCAGATCGCAGATATTTTTTTTCACTTTCTAGCATTCTTTCTCATTCCCTAATAAAAAACATTTTATCAATCATAAAATGTAAAACCCGCGGGCAAACCCGCGCGCCGGCGCTAACTTTCTAGAAACACAATTTTGGAAACGATTCGCAAGTTGTCAAGACAATCACGCATGGACTGACTGGAGCAATTTGGCAACAACGCGGGGTGCGTCTGAATGGCAACGTCGCATCGCCGGTCACTCGACGTGTAACCTTGGCGCTTGTTCCAATTTTCGAACGAAATTTCGAAGCGCCATCTATTATAAATGTTTACCGAACGTAAACTCGTAACACAACAGCAAATAACTCTTTCTTGGTGGTTCTTCAAATTTCTGTTAGATGGCGCGATTCAGGTCACTCACACATGTAAAGATTTTTCGTTTTTTATTGGGTCTAATTCTCCTAGAAATACTGTTTTTTTAATAAAATTTTGGCGTTAGGCGAACATAATACATTATAAAGTCTCATTATACTTGCTTTTATTCTGCAGAAACCGTTTATTTACGGAGATTACAACCCCTGAAAAATGTATGGCGAGGCCTGTCTAGGCATCCGCCTGTGTGTCTTTATTTCGATTGGAATACAGATAGGTATCTAGGTTCCTAAATATATATTTTTAATGGACACTGATTTAAACAGGAGTTATGAGAAAAATATTTTTTCTATAGAAATTTTAAATTCCTCATATCTCGTCTTTATATCATTGTACTTTCAAAATATATATTTGCGAACATATATAGATATTCTGTAATCCAATCGAAATAAATACACACTACCTTAAGAATATGTTAGATTTACAAATTATTTTGGTATTACGTTTGTATGAACTACGCATGCTACTTCACATGCTTTAAGGCCCTGATATTTTAAAGGGGGAATATACAGGCTGACTTTGAAAACATGCGACAAAATTTAAGGGAGTGTTCTACCCATCAATATGAACAACTTTTACTACAGGACCAAATTAGAATTCGCAAAAAAAAACTCGGCCGTCCTATAAAGATACATAACCGATTGGACCATTTTATATAAGAAGGTCGATTTTTTTTTGCGAATTTTAAAGTGATCCGATAGTAAAAGTTCTTCATACTGATGGGTAGAACACCCCTTAACTTTTGTCGCATGTTTTGACAGTCAGCCTGTATAAACTCACTTTAAAAATAATGTTTCACGCTTTAAAATGTTTACTCGTAGCTTTACAATTAATTGAATGAACTATAAATATGCTTCGCTTTTAAATTAATTGAATGAACTGTTAAAAAATAGCAAACCATCAAAATAGGAAAGACTCGGCCAAGTGATTAAAATTTAGTTCAAAACAAATTGTTTGTAGTTGGTATGGTATTACCATCTACTGTTATTGCATCATTTGGGTTTGGTTTGGGTTAGGTTAGAACAGTGACCATTAAGGGGACGATAACCGACTTTTAATGATTCTAAACTGAAGATCACGTCTAAACGAGTAGTGTTAATGATTTGAAAAAAATATATGATAAATTAGAGCATTTTCTCAATAACTTAATATGTGAATACTTTAGATTATGTTTATATTACATAGTGAAACTAATTTGTAAAGTTATGTCTAACGCGGATAAAAAACTGAGAATGGCGCAAAATCTACAAGCGTATTTTTCTGAAACCTTCACCAATTTAAAGATAATTTAATTATTGATCTTTTAGTATACGCGTTTTATTAAAATACCTTTAGTTTTGTGTATAATAAGTTAATAATGCGTCAATTCGGGGATAGCGCTCCTTGATGGGCGAGTCCTATTACTGGCTGAACGTACGACGCGTTGCGTGAGCTCAGTACAGAACACGCAAGCTAACCACTCAAGGTCCCTGGCATATATCTGCGTCTTAACGCGCGAAAGCGAGCGAGCGCCAGTTCCCCTCTATTGTTGGTGAATTGTTTGTAACTGAACGTTATTTAAAAGAGCATATCCAAATTGAAAATTATATGAAATGAACGTTCTAAATATTATTAGAGCAAAAGAAGATTTAAACATGAAATATAACATGATCTCAAGATCTCATCTCAAAATTATATCATGTGAACGTTATTTGAAGTGATATTATACTATCTGTTATTATGCCATATAATAACACCCGATTAATTGAGTGTAAATAAATATGTGGGTATTAGTCCGTTAATAATAGTCCGTTTGGTGCCGGACGAGTCCGTTTGGTGCGGGACGTAAAAAATCGCACTATCCCCTTTCTTCACGTGGGTGTCGTAAAAGGCGACTAAGGGACTTACTAGAGAATGGGTAGCAGCGTTCTCTATGCATTTTAACACCATTCTGCGATCGCCAACCCGCCTGCCAAGCGTGGCGATTATGGCAAACCCCCCCTTTAGGGGAGGCCTATGTCCAGCCTGCAGTGGACGTCTTTCGGCTGAAATGATGATGAATGATTAGTCTGTTAATATAACTCACAATATACGTATGTGACTTTTTAACACCGTGCTAGAATATACTTAGCATATAACGACCTTACGACTTACCAAGATCGGTCGCCTTGGCTACAAAACTTACCGGCGCGGCGCGGCGCCATGGCATATTTGCATAGTGTCTGCATTAAAAACATTGTTCATTCACATAAATTAATGAGGACACAGGACTAAATTATGGCGCTGTGTAAAGGTTAAAAGTTCCTAAGCGGTTCGTACTCACTACGTAAAGTAACCGTCATGAGAAGCTATAAATACATAAAATTGCAAATTATACAACTATCAACTTTAAACTCAAGATATCTAAGTTGATTTATGAATGAAGAAATTATCGCTAAACGTCATAAAATAATTTTAGTTGCAATGGAAACTGAACCATACGCAATTTCAGTTAAAGTTTTAAATCCCAAAGTATGAAATTTATCTCGTCTCATGGCGTTGACTTTAGGTACTGTTGTATTCCATGGTGTTACAAGTTTGGGCACGCCACAATTGTGGCGATAAGTCCCCTCTTTGAGGAGTGGCTAGACAGGCGCCACAGCGTCCTCACCCTCAGCGATCTCTCGCGTCCGGCCCTGGTTCAGGCCATGGTTCAGAGCGAGAGGTGCATGGGAGGCCGTCACCTCCTTCTGCGAAGCAGTAATGCTTGCGAAGGAAGAGGCGGAACGCGTAAGGGAGAGGCACGGTTCGTGCCCTCGCGCCCCTAGTCGCCGCAGGAGACGCCCCGGGCGTCGGGAGTCGCAAGCCGATTTCCGGCCACCGTAGGCGCGGGCTTGCGGACGGTGAGCGATGGGTAGCTCGCCGTCCGATAAGGACCAGGCGGGGGCCGACGGCGCGTTGTGTTCCACGCGCGCCTCAAATAGATGTCAGCACCAACTGACGGGGTCCGTTAGGGCCAATGCCTGCCAGGGTTGCGAGTTTGTCCGAAAGGGATATCGTGGCCCTGGCACACAGGCAAATGAAGGAATACGGGTGGGTTTTAGTCAGTAACAGTCTGACACGGCCTCTCGCACCGCCCAGAGCGGGAGAAGTTATTGGATAATTCAACATCCAAAAAAAAAAAGTTGTTACAAGTTTCGTGTTTGTGTTTTTGCATGTTACGAAATCATTCTATGTTTATTCTAAAATTCTACGTAAGCACAGGTAATGCTGCCGGGCATATTTTATATTTCTATATATATATCTGAAATCCACATGGTGTACATCAGGGTCTCAGAGGTCACCAATTGGTTTCACTCGGGGTCTGTTTTAAGAAATGAAATGACAATCGCGGCCCGCACAACATTTTATAGACAAACATATTTATTAAACAAATGTAATTACGGAAATAACAAAGGTATTTTTTTACATAAAATGAGAAAAAAAAAAATTTGTTGCTGTTGCAAATTACGTACTTACTCTGTAGTGCAAGTTGCTGTGTTCTCGCGGTCCGCACATAATGGGTCGGCGGTCCGAATGCGGACCGCGGTCCGCCATTTGGCGACCTGTGTACACACGACTACACATCAAGCTATACATTTGCTGTTTACGCTGATCTCTCATTGTACGGAAATCCTACACAATGCGAGATCAGCTTATACTGGAACTGTATAGTTTGATGTGTAGCCGTGTGTACATAATAAAGAGTATTTCTATTCGATTCTAATTACTTCTAGACTTGCTTGGTACTACATATTTGTACATCAGACCGGCTGTCAGTTCTCCAAGCTGACTGTATTCTTTTTTTTTTCTTCTTAATATGATATAGGGTTTATCTCTACATGCCATCAGCTTTTATAAAATACTCGCAGATGCAACCCATGGGAAAGTCATTCAGTCTGCACCCTCTCTCAACTCCACTCTGCAGTATACAGGCTGGAATTTTCGAAGCGTACCTGCAGTGCTATTCTGTAACCATAAATAGCATCCTATACTGTTACGGCACCAATCGATAGGGTCAATCATAAGAATCAAATGTCCCTAGCAAACATTAAAGGAGAATCATAAACTCCAAACTTATAAATTCAATGGGACAAGATGAAGCACTTTTACTCAAGGGTCAATTGAGTTTACTTATGGTTGTAATTAACAATTATCTCTGACGTACTTAATTTATTAAGAACTACTTAGATAAGAAAATTGCATTTATCTTTACACGTGTTTGTAAATAAATTAATTTTGGATATGAGGGTCACTTTTGGGGGGAAAATAGGAAATTAAAAAAAAGTGTTTAAACTTTTAAAAATAACATAGTAAATCTCTCAATTTTTTGCGTACAAACTTACATTTGTTTGCAGTTGGAATGTATCAGGGAACATGTATTTCAACTACAATGTTAACTTTGTTCGTACGATAATTAATCCCCACTATGGAACCCTTCATTGTGCGTGGTCCGACACGCACTTGGCCGATTTTTTTTTCGTTCGAATAAATAAGTTTAGATTTCATGGTTTTTGTTTAATTTATTTACCATGTTTGCTAGAGAGATTTGATCCTTATGATTGACCCTATCGATTGGTGCCATAAAAGTACAGGATGCAATTTTTTCGGATTTTAGTCGGTTCGATTCCTGGGCGAGGCAAACGTATTTTCAAAAATCTTTAAATGCAGTTTTGTTTCTTTTTAAAAATAAAGGAATGTTTTTTATGAATAAAATTTGTTGTCTTCAGTATTTAGAGTACTTTCCCTCCAGGTACGCTTCGAAAATACCACCCTGTATACAATATTAGTTTTAGTACCTATAAGCGAAACCCGAATCACGTGTCTAGTATTTTTATGTAAAGAATCTATTATATGTACAAAATTTCAAAACTTGATCATTAAAAATCACAAAGTTGGTTGTTATGTTACCGGGTTGTCCGTACAAAAACATGCTAACGGCGCCCCCGTCTTGCGCTCATTGATAATAATTTGGCAGTAGGTACCTAACCGTACGGCGATTGTATTGTAAGTAATTAAACGGTGATAAGATTTTCCATCACACTTAAATATTTGACACAAAAATAATTAATTTTACTATATTCAGGTTTCGCATATACTAAAAGAAAGGAAAGAAAACACGTTTAGTTACGGTAAACATGACGCAAAGAAAGAATATAAATACAAAAAGAACAAGTAGGGGGAACCTATGCGTCACATCCACGCAAAACGGCCACCGCTCAGCAAAAACGAGCGAACGAAACAGAAATGAACGAACTAAAAATGAGGTTGTATATAGCATAATCCATCATCATAATCTGCCTAGGTTTTTCCCAACTTTGTTGGGGTCGGCTTCTAGTCTAACCGGATGCAGCTGAATACCAGTATTTTACATGGAGCGACTGTCTATCTGACTTCCACAACCCAGTTACTGGGTACCACGATACCCCTTAGTAGGCTGGTTGTCAGACTTTGGGGCTTCTAATTACCCGTAACGACTGTCAAAGATCTACGAATGACAGCTGGTCCAACGGCTTAACGTGCTTTCTGTGACACGGAGGGATGTATGTTACCACGGCAAGCGTTCCTTAACCTTGAAGATCGCAATTAACATGAGTCTCTGTTAGATTACATTAGATTTATTCCAGAAATCCCCACCGACAAATCCCCACCACTGCGCATAGTTATTTTTTTTCTAAAAATCCCCACTTGAAAAATAAACTCGGCTTATTGGAGACTTGGAAAATAAGTAACAACTTTCACCAGGTGATGTTCATTCTAAATTATTAAACAAAAAATGCGTTACTCAATATAATTATTTCAGAATTTATTATAAAATTGTTGGCACAGTAAATATTAGAAACAACACCTGGTGGTGGTTGTTACTTATTTTTCCAAAAATCCCCACTAGGCTGAGTTTATTTGACAAGTGGGGATTTCTGGAAAAAAAATAACAATCCCGACTGGTGGGGATTTGTCGGTGGGGATTTCTGGAATAACTAGTGGGGATTTCTGGAAAACAATAACAATACCACTGGTGGGCATTTGTCGGTGGGGATTTCTGGAATAAACCTTACATTCTACTATTCTATGCATAGGTACCTATACTTATCATGATTCACCGTCGCTTTCATGAATCTTTATAATGAGCTGAAAATGGGGCGTGGTCACTAGCGGCACTGAATAATGATAAAAATATGGCTTCATTCGACAAATAATAGTTCCAGCAGTACGTCATTATTGAATGAACTTTTAGAGGTGACGTCACGAAAACCGCTAAGAAAATAACATTGTTTCAACCACAGAACAGATTGTTATATTTAATAATAAATGATTTAACTTTGAATTTTAAGCCAATCTATTTTACTTACAGCTGGAAAAACTCCTCGACCCGACCGTCTGGCTGGATGCAGCGACCCAAGTCTTCTACTCCTTCGGGCTTGCGTTCGGCTCCCTCATCGCTTTTGGATCCTACAACCCACCTAATAACAACTGCGTCAGAGATGTTCTACTGGTGTCTGTCTGTAACGCTCTGACGGCTATCTACGCGTCTGTGGTCATCTTCAGCATCCTGGGATTCAAAGCGTTTACTATGGTGGAGACTTGCATGACTAAGTAAGTATTGTGATGTTTATTTGTTGTTCTTGTGGCGTTTACAGAGGTCCTATATGCTATGTTTGTAGTTGTAGGACAATTTTGGAGCTTGGTTTTTATTAATGAAGATTTGGTGTCTTGGATGGTTAGGAATAGAATAGAACCAAACCAACCAATAGAACCAATAGAATAGGCCCAAGTCCGATGCAAGTGAACACTCTCCATACAATTATTTGTGTTCTTTTTCATGATTTTTTTTTACCTCCTAGGACTACTCTACATTTTGTATGACTGCCATCTTGGATTTTCCAATGACTCCGGCAATAGCTGCAAACGAGTATCAAAGTCAAAGTCAAATTGTTTAATTCAAATAGGCACTTTTTTTTTTTTTTTTGGGTGGGAAATTATCAAATAACTTCTCCCGCTCTGGGCGGAGCGGGAGGGCGTGTCAGACTTTTACTGACTAAAACCCACCCGTATTCCTTCATTTGCCTGTGTGCCAGGGCCACGATATCCCTTTCAGACAAACTCGCAACCCTGGCAGGCATTGGCCCTAACGGACCCCGTCAGTTGCTGCTGACAACTCTTTGAGGCGCGCGTGGAATACAACGCGCCGTCGACCCGGGCCTGGTCCTTATCGGACGGTGAACTACCCATCGCTCACCGTCCGCAAGCCCGCGCCTACGGTGGCCGGAAATCGGCTTGCGACTCCCGACGCCCGGGGCGTCTCCTGCGGCGACTAGGGGCGCGAGGGCACGAACCGTGCCTCTCCCTTACGCGTTCCGCCTCTTCCTTCGCAAGCATTACTGCTTCGCAGAAGGAGGTGACGGCCTCCCATGCACTCTCGCTCCGAACCATGGCCCGAACCAGGGCCGGACGCGAGAGATCGCCGCCGCCGATCGCCTCCGTGAGGACACGGCGGTGCTCCACCCAAGCCGGGCAGACCTCCACCGTATGCTCCACCGTGTCCTCCGGGCGATCCACACAGTGGTGACACCCGGGCGTTTCCTCCCGCTTTATCCTGAACAGGAACCTCCCGAAACAACCATGTCCGGTGAGGACCTGCGTCAGGCGGAAGGTGAGGACGCCGTGGAGCCTCTCTAGCCACTCCTCAAAGAGGGGACTTATCGCCACAGTTGTGGCGTGCCCAGCGCTGGGTTGCGACAATCGCACTCTCCATGCCGCCATGAGATCCCGCCGGAGCTCTGTCCGCTGTGCCGTGATTTCTCGCGGCAGCGGAGTTTCACCCCGGCGTTTTGCCTCCCAGATGTGCGCGAGGACTTTTGCCTCCAGATCCCATGGCGGTAGTCCGGCAAGGAGGCCCGCCGCCTCACGGGAGTCAAATAGGCACTTAAAAGGCACTTTTGAACGTCAATATTTACAAACAAAATAGAATTGATTCTAGTCGCCCCTTCCAAAAAGTAGTTACGTATGGAGAAGAATGGGAAAGAAACTCCACCGTTACTCTTTTAAAATGTTGTATAATATTTTTATAGGTACATTAATTATACAATTATATGTGAAGACGATGCACCTAGAATAGAATTACTATACCACAATAAGTAAAAAGAGTTAAGTATTAAGCAATGACAGATAAATTAATTATGTGAAAGATACATGGTGCTCACATAATAACAAACATTGTAAAAAAAATATACGTTTTCCTAAAAAATAATAATATCAGTGTGTTAAGGTAATCACAGAATTTAAAATAAAGTACACACACTTCCGACTTCGCCATTGTCTCGGACGCAAGAATACTATAACTTTGTAACTGCGGAAAATCCGATACACTTGTCAAAACCACACATAAAACCTTTATAACTATCAATCAATCACTATTTATTAGACACACGAGTTCGCCATTGTTTTGATACAAAGTGCAGTTTGTTTTATAGCGTAAAACAACACCATTATCTTTGATTGATGTGTTCCAACTATTTCTGGTCTAAAGGGCCTTGGCTCGAAATACTAGGACAAGGTGAGAAGGCGAATATTTTAGGTGGGTATGTATATACAGGGTCAAATTAAATTAGCTAGCGAAACACCGCAGACGTGATTGGTATCGATATCTAAACATAGTAAAAAAAAAAAATATGATGAGTTTTTTATTAGAAAAATATGTTTTTTTTGTGTATACTTCACAGACGTGATGGGTACCGATATTCAAACATGATTAAACAAAAGAAAACAGAATTTCTAAACTCATACTTCAAGTAACAACACAAACAGAGGTGAACCAAAAAAAAAACATCAAATCTTTTTTATTTTATTTTGTCGTGTTTAGATAAGACCCATCACGTCTGCGGAGTTTCGCTAGCTAATTTAATTTGACCCTGTATAGTGGGGTGTCCTCTTGAAGGTTTGACTTTATACACGTGTATATTGGTCGATTTACAATGTTATATTAATAACATAGACTGTTTATTGGTCGATTTACCATGTTATTTTAATAACATAGACTTCTTTTAGGTTTTCCTGTAATCTATAAGTCATCATCATCATTTCAGCCGAAAGACGTCCACTGCTGGACATAGGCCTCCCCCAAAGGGGGGGTGCATAATCTATAAGTAAAGAACTATATTGTGTATTTTTACCCAATTGTCAATTTTCATCTATTTTCTTAAAAACTATTTATTTTAAATTTATAAAAAATATATATTTGAAACCCTCCCACTTTTTTTATAATTTTCTAAATTTGCCCCCAAAAGTGCTCCTCATATTCAAAATTCATTTATTTACGTTACACATCTGTGTTTGAGTTACAGAAATTCATATGTGTACCAAATTTTAACTTTATCGGTCCAGTAGATTCTGAGCAAATCGTTCCTAATAAACTTAATCCTAATTTAAAGTTGTATACTTCCGATATGGCCACCCTGTATAATTTTCTATGCAATAGTCTGCTCAATGTCGCACCTTCAAAAGGTATTATGTGTCCCGATTTGATTAGGGAAGAGAATTTGAAAACCAACGAAGATATAAAAGAGTCGACTATACAATACACCCACACACATCACACCATTTAGTCTTAAGTCACATGTAATAAATAGTTGGCGAGACAATTAATTTCAATACTCCTCTTAATTAATCTTTCCAGGGAAATCAAGATCCTAGCCGGTCTCAACGTATCAGGCTTCACTCTGAACTCGAGCCACGACTTCTACCGCGAGGAGTTCGGTAATGTCAACGAGAGCATCGTGTCCAAGTACAACCTCACTGGGTGCCTGATGAGCCGACAGCTTGAAGAGGTAAGCAGCACCTCAATTGCATAGCTTTCAATCACAATCCGAAGGATTTTGAAGGAATATGCTAATTCAAATTTAAATAATTTAATTCAAGTAACATGAGACTCATATTATAAATTAATAATAAAAATATATAGTCACAATAATTAAAATTACATACAATAAAGACTTGTACAGAAGAGCATCTTAAAACACGTCACGTATGCAGCGACCTTAAGGCAACCATAACCGACTTTTAATGATTTTATACTGAAGATCACGTCTAAACGAGTAGGTTAATGATTTGAATAACATTAGAGCATTTTCTTAATAACATAATATGTGAATATTTTAGATTATGTGTATATTACATAGTGAAATTAATTTGTAAAGTTCTGTCTAACGCGGATAAAAAAACTGAGAATGGCGTAAAATCGACCAAGCGTATTTTCGGAAACCTTCACCAATTTAAAGATAATTTAATTATTGATATTTTAGTATACGCGTTTTATTAAAATACCTTTTATTTTGTGTATAATAAATGAATAATGTGTCAAATTGGGGACAACGCTCCTTGATGGGCGAGTCCTATTACTGGCTGAACGTACGACGCGTTGCGTGAGCTCAGTACAGAACACGCAAGCTAACCACTCAAGGTCACTGGCATATATCTGCGTCTTAAGTATGTTACACAATTACTCCGCAGGATATAGTTCCTGAAAAAGTTTCAGCTTGTTGAACAATTCTGTATGCGTCAAAAGTAAGCCAACGTGTGCTTCTGTTTCAAACTTTGTGGGTGAATAAAATATTCAAGAAAATTACTTGTGCCCCACCAATGCCCACCAAAATAGATATAAAGCAACAAATAGCATACGTGCTCTCCATTCTAAGGTGTATTCAAAGGCGACTAAAGGATAAGAAATCACTGGAAACATTATCTTCTTTGAAATAACAATAATAAGTAACATGAAATAAATTAATTGCAATTCTTGGGCGAAGTTTTATGCACGACTTGCACGACTTGTTAATCGATTTCTGAAGTGTATCAGTAATCAATTTACGATAAATTTATACATATTTAAATTTCCTGCGAAAAGTCAGAAATCCTAAACTTCCTATGTATAGGAAAAGTTTTTTGGGATTTCTGACTTTTCTAGTACTTACTCAAACCTCCATTGGTCCGATAGTTTTTTGATCCTTATGAAACAGGATCAAAAAAAGTATTTGTAAAAATGTCCCATTTTCTTTTTGAAATTTTGATCCCCACTCACAGATTTCGAAAAAGGAATACAGTCAGAAAGAAAATGGGACATTTTCACAAATACTTTTTTGTTTCATAAGGATCAAAAAACTATCGGACCTACATGTATTAAATAATTTTATGAAATAAATCATTTTTATTTAGGTATTAAATTATTTTATCTAATAAATCATTTTATTTATTAAATCACTTCCTCCACCAGGCCGCCGAAGGAACCGGCCTCGCCTTCATAGTGTTCACCCAGGCTATCCTCAAACTGACCCCTGCGCCATTCTGGTCCATCATCTTCTTCCTGATGCTGCTGTCGCTGGGGCTCGGCAGTCAGATCGGCATCATGGAAGGCATGCTCTGTACTATGTTCGACATCGAGTTCTTCAAACGGCTCAGCAAGCCTGTTATTACTGGTGAGTTTTAGGTTTAACTAAAGGTCTTTTTACTCGACTGCGGCGAAGCCAAAACAGGAGGGTTGTGTGTTTTTGATAGTGGGTTTGGATGGCAATAATAGAGAGGAGAACATTTAAAAATACGTGGGTGGAAAATTGTGATGAAATAATCAAGTATAAAGTGTCTTATAAGAACAAAAGAAATGAAATTATAATTTCTCATTCAAAATTAAAATTAAACATATAGTTTGTATGTATTTTTGTAATCACCTTTTAAAGCCCTTCATTTTGATACCCCACTCTATAGGTACGGGCAACGACGTATTATAAATAGACGCGTCATACACGAACATTAGTGCACTCAAAAACAGCGAAAGCCATTAATGTAGCTACATACTTGTTGTACAATCATACAGTGCGCGAAGAAAAGGAAAGACCTATACCGATAACTGTTGTTAGAAAGAGATGAACATACAAAAATGGCTGACTGGCTGTACAAGTACGAAACAAAACAACGTTTTCTTAAATTATAAAAATACATGTACTTATGCATTTTGGCGCCAAAGATCCGCCATTTTGATTTTTTTTTTTTAATTTATTATGCTTTATCTCCTCTCGTGTCGGCTTTTTGGCGCGAAATGGGGATTTGCCACTATACGAACTAAATCAGTCGGTCTGAACCAGATCGGATGGCGAATCCGGCATAATTGACATCGGCCTAATGTAGGTCAATTGACCTCTTCTGAACCAGCCTATTTGGCGCGAAAATGGGTGTGCGCCACGAACGAACTGAATCAGTCGGACTGAATCAGACCTATTGGCGAATCCCGCATAATTGAAATCGGCCTCATCGGCCTTATTAAGGCCGCTCGGCGAAAGAGAGGCTATGACACTAGCGCAATAAAGACTAATCTAACGACATACACGTATCATTAATCAAAATCTTGAAATTATTAAATTTCTGATATGATTGTTCTACTAAACCTCTTACAAATTAAACTGCCTTTTCCCAGGCTGCGTGTGCACATTCTGCTTCTTCGTGGGGCTGATCTTCACGACGGGCGCGGGCGAGTACTGGCTGAAGATGTTCGACTCGTTCGCCGGCACCATCGGCCTGGTCGTCGTTGCTCTGCTTGAGATGGTCTCCGTTGTCTACATCTATGGGCATGAGAGGTAGGTAGACTGTGTTGTCTATGATTTTTGGGTATATTCTAGCCCTTAATGTACTTTTTTTAAAGCTAGATTTTTGTATAGGTGCATTTACCAAGAGTACCTAAGTTATCCAGTAAGATATAATGTACCTAATATTTTACGTGACATTGTACAATTAGTACCTACAATTGGTGAGATTTTTGAATCATTAAAAGTTCAAAAGCACAGTTTATAATTTGTATAATGAATGATTTTCATAATTATTTATAAGTCATAACGATATATTTCTCGAAGAGCTATTAAATTGACGAACAATTTTGTTATTTGCCTCTATCCGCCCTATTGTTCAGCCGATTTTTGGCTCGAAACGTCATCTGTCACGTCTGGCGTTTCGCGCCAAAAATCGACCTAAATTGGCTTGACAGATGTGTCGTCCACTGTCAAGCGAACCTCCTCTATACCCATAGCAAGCTATCAAGTATAATTTCTGGTCCTTCGATCCGGATACCAATCACATTGCTCCCTTATAGATTCACCAATGACATCTACGAGATGACGGGCTACCGCCCCGGCATCTACTGGCAAGTGACCTGGCGCTACGTGGGACCCTTCATCGTCACCTGCATCCTGTTGTCTTCACTGGTCTTCATGCTTATCAACCCACCTACCTACGGCGCTTGGAATGCTGATGAGGTAAGAGAATTTTGACTTTTTCACCGACATGAAATAATATTGTTCTTCCCTTTTTACCCACGAAATGCAAAAGGTATACGCGTTTAGGGTAGAGGTTCTTTGTTTGGTGCAAAAAACTAATGTTCCCATTTATCTGCAAAACGGTTTAACCGATTTAGATACGGTTGTCTGTAAAAGGTTTGTGATTCATCGGCGATGGTTCTGAGATAGGTATTATGGTGTTAATGGCAGCCCCCGAAGGATTTTCTTTCGTTTGTTCAACCCCTTTTTCAAATGCTTTTTTTTTTTTTCATTACTTACTTCCTTTTAGCCGGGATTTTCTTTTGATTACAACGTTTACATGCGACATGGGTTTAAAAAAAATAGATTGTTAATGCATCCAACGTTATAACGGGTTTTTCAACAAGAAGAACTTTGTTTTTTAAAACAAAATAAAGCCAACAATTTATATGAAAATTATTAAAAAATGTGTATTGTAATAGAAAGAGTAAGGTTTGGCAATTATGAATAAAAATTATATCGGTCATGTTCACCACGACCACGCTCACATATTATTATGTCGATTCTTTCATCAAAGACTTTTTGGCAATATGGCGGGTCTATTTCGTTAATCGTTCATTTTCATTTCATCACGGGTTTTGAGTTTTAAGGCTTCAATCGATTCGAGTGGCTCCGTATAGACTCTATCTTTAACATAGCCCCACATAAAATAATCTAGTGGAGTTAAATCACACGATCGGATGAAATTATGCGATCGAGAAATTTGGATTGCAATAAATTCATGACGAAAGAATCGACATCTGTGAGCGTGGTCGTGGTGGACATGTCCGATATCATTTTTCATTCATAATTGCCCAACCTTACTCTTTCTATTACAATAAAAAATTGAATCATTTTCATCTAAACTCTTTGTTTTATTTTGTTTTATAAAACAAAGTTCTTGTTGAAAAACCCGTTATTTATCAGTAATGCTGAACATGGTCCTTCGAGTGTACGGTCAAAGGGAATGTTACTGTTATACCGTTTAAAGGATAGATTGGTGATCGCAGTACGTTATTACCAGGCAGTAAGAAGGACTCAGAAAGGTAATAATAATAATCAGCTGTCCCATATACTTGGGTCGAGTAGTTAATGAAGTTTTGTATGACAGTTTTGTGAACAGTTGATAATTTTTTCGCGGTTACGATTGGTCCCACCGAGAAAGTTGTTTAGTTTGATGGTCTGTTTCCCTTAAAGACCACGCCTTTCTCCTACATGCTGTATATATAACCTTCATGTAGCCTACGACATCCATTGGCGTATTTTAAGATTTGGCGCCCCGGGGCAATATGGTTTGACGCCCCGCAATTTAACAAAACAAATAGCCATATAGTGAGGTGGGGTGGTGGGGTGTGGTGTAAAGTTTGATAATGAGATAGACTCACGATAGCATAAGTTTAAACCTTAGCGGTTTTTGATTTCTATCTATTATGTAATCCTGTGTTATTTGTATATATGATAATTAAATTTAAAAAAAAAATATGTGAGAACGAACGAAGTGAAATCGAAATTTTTTTCTTTCTTTCTTCTTTATACTTTTTCGACATAATATGCATAAAAGCTTCAAAAATATTAAGAGACAAGCGTAGCGAGCTTGAAAATGTTGTCACCCCGCTTCGGATATATTAGTAGAAGTTGCATCGTCAACTTATTGATAAAAGATCCAAAATTGAGAGAATGCAAGAGCGAGCTTGAAAATGTTAGCACCCGTCTCGGATAGGTTATTTTTTTTAGTATTCCTACAGATGATATAAGAGATTGATGATGCAAAAAGACAGCGAAACGAGCTCACAAATTTTAGCACCCCGCCTCAGATAGGATTTTTTGAACCATTCATAGAGTGGCGAAGGGTGATTTTATGAGAGAGTTAAGCCGGAGCAAAAAAACATCTTTTCTATGAAAAAACACTACCCATGACGTCGATTTTGAATAGAAATTGAACTCACTGGGTTATTTTAGAGCAAAATGTTTTGTTGTTGGGATATAAAGACAAAAAATGTAATGTAGGCGTTTTGTAATGTTTTAATTGTGTGGTGTATTAAATACCTACAATGTGATTATTATATTATTTGTTATTATTAAATACTACTGACTGTGTGCCATTTTTAAATAACGATAGAGTGGTTGTGTTCCGAATTTCCTAAGGGAAGCCGGTAGGAATCGTGTTATACGGTACTTTCGCCACTAATTCATACAGATTAGAAGTTAAGCGGCTAGAAGATAAGTAGTGCTTGAATCAAGAAAATCAGACAGACTGCAAGGGCGCCTTGCGCCACCCCTCGCAGTCTGCCGCCCCGGGCCGTGGCCCTCTTGGTCTAAGGATAAATACGCCACTGACAACTTCCTAGAATAGAGACAATTTTAGGGCAAAAGGCTGGAAACAATTACAGGGCAAAACCAAATTGTGTTGCAAGAAATATCACAATTTTGGTCAACCAAAAAAAAACATTGGCACCGAGGGTTCCGCACGTATATGTGATGTTAATGATTTCTGAAAAACTGTGCTATTTAGAGACATCGTTTTATTTTTCCTGTAATCTTTACATAAACTTCTATCACATAGAATGATTACAGATTTTTAGAGATAAGGGGGGGGGGTATTTTTAATTTTTCATCAAAAGTCGGAAACCATGCTGCCTAAAAAACAAAAAAAAAATGTTTGAGAATGTGCAAACCGCGTTTTTTTTATATGATACCCCACATGCCCTAGTAGCCTCACTTCATATTTTTAAGACCCGCTTTCAGTCCCTTTTGCAAAAAAGATATATTTTTTTAACTTATTTCTTGTTTGTAAAATAGTTGAGCAAACGTCATCTAAAACTATTATAAATTTCAAGTTGATATGATTAGTAGTTCTTGAGATATTCAGGTGTGACAGACAGACAGACAGACTTAGTCTCACCATAAGGGTTCCTTTTTACCATTTTGGTACGGAACCCTAAAAACATATAAAAGAAAGAAAAATTGTTTATTCTGCACAAACAAGACACACTTTACAAAGATAAAAAATAAAATACAAATTGACAAAATACACACTCTAATACAAAGTAGCCAATAGTACATAATTTCAAGTAAGTAAAGTCTCTTCCTGACATCATCAACAATTACAAGCATATCGTCTTCTTGCATGAACTCTTCATATCATAGTTCTGCATGAAAAGGTCCCAGAAGGCCATCCTTTCTCTATACGCGTGGTCGTTCATTGACATGGTCGCGTCAATGTTCAGGTAAGGTCTGGCGTTGCCGGTGACTGGTACCCAAGTCACTGGGAGGAGTTGTGTCTTTTCAGGCGTTGGGTTTCTGAAAATATAAATTACAATATATTTAACTTTTATAATTAGCTATACATACATATACTGGAAACGAATCGGTTTGGTGCCGGACGTAAAGAATAGCATCATCCCATTTCTTCCCGTGGGTGTCGTAAAAGGCGACTAAGGGACTTACTAGAGAATGGGCAGCAGCGTTCTCTATGCATTTTTAAAACCATACTGCGATCGCCAACCCGCCTGCCAAGCGTGGCGATTATGGCAAATCCCCCCCCCCGCTATTTGGGGGAGGCCTATGTCCAGCAGTGGACGTCTAGTTCGGCTGAAATGATGATGATGATGAATATATTTCACTTTAATAATTTGAATTTCAAATGCATTCAGCTGCATTTGGTTAGACTGGAAACGGACCCAAACATAGAAAAAAAAAACCGGCCAACTAAGAGTCGGACTCGCGCACGAAGGGTTCCGTACTTTTACTCTATTATCTATAAAAATTGCAAAAAGTCACGTTTGTTGTATGGGAGCCCCCCTTAAATATATTTTTTTTTTTTAATCAATCGTTGCCCCACACTAGGAATTGCTCCTGTATTGTGGGTGCGTTTACAAACATTTAAATTCACATACACAATCAGCCAGACCCGAAACAACTACTTGTAGGTCATACAAATATTTGTTCCGTGCGGGAATCGAACCCGCGATACGCAGCGCAGCAGTCAATCGCTTAACTAACTGCGCCAACCGTGCCGTCAATTATTTATTTTTAAAGTGAATATATGTATAACTAAATATTCTGTGAATATTTCAAGCATCTACCTGTTGCCGTTATCAATATAGAGCAAAAACGAGCAATAAAATCACGTTTGTTGTATGGGCCCCTTAAATATTTATATTATTCTGTTTTTTAGTATTTGTTGTTAAAGCGGCAACAGAAATACATCATCTGTGAAAATTTCAACTGTCTAGCTATCACGGCTCATGAGATACAGCCTGGTGACAGACGGACAGACAGACAGACAGATGGCGGAGCCTTAGTAATAGGGTTCCCGTTTTACCCTTTGGGTACGGAACCCTAAAAACTAGAAAAGGCTAGGCAGATGATTATGAATTAGAATTTCAACAACCACGAAGAATAATGTTCTTAACTTACTTTTAAGACCTTTGTATCCTGCTTGTGCGTATGAAGTTTCATTAAAATCGGTTCAGTCATTTCGAAAAACAATTAGGGCTTGAAAGTTTGTATGAAATGCCGTACGTTGTAAACGCTCTCATTAAAGTGAATTGACGACAAGACAGGCTACTTATAAGAACATAACATAGTATAACATCACGCCTGTAATCCCCGAAGGGATAGGCAAAGGTGTGCCTATAGTACACCCACAATTCACCGTCCCATGTAATAGGAGGCGAGCCTATTGCCAATAACCGGGCACAAATCCAGAATCCGCTGCTACTGAGAAATTCCTAATGGAAAAACCCAATAACACTTTTCCCGACCTGGGAATCGAACCCAGGATCTCCAACGAGACCGTCTTATCAGTCAACTACAAGGAAGAATGAATGGAAAAGCTATACCAAAAACTCACCCAAACTTTACAAAGTTAGCCCACATGGTAGTCATCCTTTCCCTTATCAGCATCTGTTCATCAGAGGTCAGCATAAAAGTTTCAAACAAATACTTCAGCTCCTCCGTATGTATAGCCCCAGCCCCCGTCATATTCTGATACTCACTTCCACCAATATATGATAACATATACTTGAACACTGTCCCACCCTGCTCCATATATCTAGCCACAGATTTTTCAACAGCATAGTTCAATAGAAAATCAGAAGTATAATCACTCAGTTCCAACATAGATTCAGGACCAATTTTTTTGCTACCTAGGTAGAAAGTTTCTATAATTTTACTCAATTTTTCTACTTCACAATTCCTTAAAACGAAAATGTTCTGCAAATCCCTGTGGAACATGTCGCGCAAACTGTCATAGAAATCTTGTTGCTTGTTCGCGTAGGTACCGAAGCCTTCTTTACTGTTGTGGCCAATCATGATCGGAATCTTTTTGATTCTAACTGGGTTATTTAAATGATTGATGCATTTGTTTACAAAGTGTTGGTTCCCTCTAAAACATGTTTCATTGCATGGTGTTAGCCTCAAGCTAAGGTTTCTTGCTGCTGTCATAACAGCAACAGGATTTTCTTTAGCCAGAACTTCCAATGCTTTTTTGGTCGTTGCGACTTTATGTCCCATATGCTTAGCAAGTTTTACAGCAGCTTGAGAATCTGGATTACCATAGAATCCTGCCGTATATATGGAACCACTTTGGATAATGGCTTTATCGAATAACGTCTCATAGTTTGAATAAAGATGTAAGTCTACCGCCCCACCGCCATAGCTTTCACCAGCGATGGTAACTTTCTTAGGGTCTCCGCCAAAATCCTCTATATGCTTCTTCACCCACCTCAACGCACCTATTTGGTCCTTAAGGCCTTGGTTACCTGGTACGGTTTCGTCGTTTAAACACAGAAATCCGTAAGGACCAAGTCTGTAATTAACGGTAACAACGATAATGTCGTGTTTGGCCAAATGTTGGCAACCGTAGTCATTGGCGCTGCCGAAAACGAAGCCTCCTCCGTGGAACCACACCAACACTGGTACAGTGTGGTTTTCGTTGGCTGTGTGTGGCACAAATATGTTGACACGAAGACATTGGAGTTCTCCTCCAACTTTGGAAATAACTTGTGGGCATATTATGGAGGAGTCATTAGCAATAAACGGTTTTTGGAAGTTTGGGTGGACTAAGTAGTTCTGAAAAAGAAAAATGTTATAGATGTTTAAGTAATATATTTCAATATCAAGTTCTAGTGTATGTATGTTTCATAGGTTTTATTAAGATATTTATTGACGATTACCGATTTAGCAATCGGACAATAATGCCAAATAGTCATAGGTCATAATTATTAAATAGGTATTATTGGTAGAAAAAGTTTTTTTCTTAAATCTTTTTTACATATTTAGTCAGTGATTGATATGTCTCTAAATAGCCTTTGTAAAACAATAGAATACCTACTTAGAACACAATTTTTTGTTTTTAGTGGTACAATATGGTGGTAAGAATATTCCCTTTGCCTTTTGGGTTCTTATGGGTTCTAAACTAAAGTAAAATCTTTGGCTATAGCGGAAAGTTCGAATTTAAAAAACAAATGAAAGTGAATAATCAAATTCACATAAAAAAAGAAATGAGTTCGATTTGAAAAAGGCTAGTTGACAGTTTTTGTTCCTTGTGCTTTATGTTCCTCAAAATATGAATATTTCAGCGAAATATTAACAAACATAACAATTATGAACGGGGGGAGGGGCATACTGTCATAAGGGCTCGAGTTTTGTCACACTTATTGAATGATTGCTGATTAAACGAAGATGTCTTCACCGTAATTGGTACGCTTAATCCCCTGGTAAAATTTTGAGATAACTGGTGTCTTTTGAAAATGTTTATAAACTTCTGCCTTTAACTCATAACTGTTTGATGTTTTAGAAAATTGATTACATTAAAAGGTCTGTTACATTATTAGGTACCTAATGGAATAGCAATGAAGGCCATACAATTTGAGAGTTTAGAGAAAACTGATATTTAGTGACGGATGTTGGGAAATTTTCAAAAATAAGTACATAAAAATTTGGTTTTCCCCAATTCCTTGAATTTTCGCCTTGGCTTAAAAGGGTGATTAATTGTTGCAAATGGGTCACACTATTACAATCCTAGACGGAATACGTCAAATTACAAGTTACCCTGTATACTTGTCTCGAATTACAATAGCTTTAGAAATATTACTTACTCCAAAAGGATTATCCTCATCCACTTTCGCGTACGGAACACCAAAAAACGTATTATAACCGTCATTTTTAAACCCAACAATAGTTCCTTTCTTTGTTACAACAGTCACATTCTCGGGCACAGCACTTACAGAAGAACACGCCACACAAAGTACCAATGATATTAAAATGTTAAACATATTGCATTGAAGTGTTGACCAACATTAAACAAAGTGCTGATGCTAAGTCTTATTTATAACATTCAGCGGTGAAGTACCGTTCTTCAGGGTTCCGCGTTCGCGTTTGTACATTACGGTCGGTGACAAACGTCGTCACTAACTCAGTATGCCCTACTCAACGGTGCAAAACGGCACTTGTTTGACGGCATTTCTATGGTATCGGGAGTCAACTGTACAATAGAATAGACGGTTAAAATTTCGAAATACGTCGCCATTTTAAGGGGTTGTGAGTGGTTGGGGGGAGGGGGGAGGAGTCGGATCCCCCCTCATCATTTTCGCCCGCCGGAAATACTTGGCTTCCTTAAAAAAACTAAAAAAAAAAATACCAACAATACAGGGGATCTGGCGACATGTCCACTATCGCAACACCAAAATTCTCCGGGTTGTTACGAGTTGTCTTTTTTTTAAACAAAATGATAACCTAACGATTCATTTTACGCATTTTAACATGCATTTGACAGAAGCATCTTAAAACCGTAAAAATGTAGTGAAATAATAATAAATGAAAGGTCCGTTTCAAGCAAAAGTTAGTGATTTCCCAATAATTTTAGAAAATAATATTAAATATTTCGTCGCATCTCCGGCAGCTAAAACTGCATGATACACTCCTTGACCCCCCACAGTGACAGAATCCTCAAATTCATGCGAATGAATATAAAATCCAACCCGAATTGACAAACATTGCTCCATATAGCCTACTACTTTTCAAGAATTGAAAATTAGGGTCAAAAAGTGGTTACAAGCGCAGAGCTACGAAGAAACTGAAGATCTTATAAAGTTATCAAGTTAAGCATCACTTCTTCAGACACACGCTAACTTTGCATGTCGATTCTGTAAAAATCTCACCGTGAATTCTTGCGTGGAGTGAGCTGTCAGTGTCATTCCACTGGTGCTAGGGATTGATCAAGGATTATATTTACAATCTTAATCGAGATTTTAATAATATTTTTATGATAATTCTATTGATCACTTAATATTATTTCAAAGCTAGTATTATTTTATGTGTCTTAACATTTAGGGGGATTTTAAATAAAATAGCAAATCAGAAATTTAGTTAAACTCAATTTTATGTAAAAAAAAAACAAAATTGACTTTCTGTTCAACATCTCGATTATGATTGTTTATGTAATCCTTGGTCCATCCCTAGCATCAGGTGGGATGACAGTGACAGTTCACTCCATGCTCACTTCATCTAAGTTTTCACGGTGAGATGGTTACAGAATAGCACTACTGGTACGATGGACGATCCTTCAGACACGAATACACAATAATCTTTCCTCACTCATGTATTATAATTTCACATTTCAGTACACTTACACACATACTACTAAAGGCTTCTTCTCTTATATACTGCGCCACTCTTGATATCGTCTTCTGATGCAACCAATGTAACCTACAGATGTATTTCATATATGTGAGAATGCTGGTATCCATAACATAAGTTAAATCTTTCTTTGGATGCCAGAGTTCATACAAAGACTGCTTATAGCACTAATGGTTATAGTGTGAGTCTTCATAATGTGCACATATCGAAATGAGTGAAACTAAGCTTAATTTTATTGAGGAAAAAAAATAAATAAACAATTTTCTTTTAACAAAAAAGGGTCTCTACCTGCTAAAGTAAAGTACGTAGCCGAGTGCAAGGCCTTTCTTTAACAGTTGATAGGAAACGTTGTGATTGAGTTATAAACATGGTATTTTTACTTTTAGAAAGCTGAGACGATGGAAAATAATTTAAAGTAATAAAAAAGGGTAGGTAATCGGGACTTTTATTGAGATATTTTACAATTATTATAAAAATTTATGAATAAATATCAGATGTTTGTTATAAAATCACCCTAATACTCAATTGAGGGCGAGTTTTTCTTTAGTTTTTTTTTTATGAAGACGCCCTATTATTTCCAGTCATTACTGAGTTTGTTTCATCGTGATAGATCGTTTAATTTAAAAGTTATACCGATTTGTTTACACAGGGTTCACAGAAGCGAACAAAAATAAAAAAATGCTATAAAAATAGAATTGTTTTTTTTTTTAATATTTTGTCCGTCGAAAAAATTAAGCTAAGTTTCCCTTATTTCGATATCCTCTCTCGTGTCGGCTTTTTGGCGCGAAATGGGGATTTGCCACTATACGAACTGAATCAGTTGGTCTGAACCAGATCGGATGGCGAATCCGGCATAATTGACATCGGCCTAATGTAAGACAATTGACAGATGAGAGGGTAACGTCTTCTGAACCAGCCTATTTGGCGCGAAAATGGGTGTGCGCCACGAACGAACTGAATCAGTCGGACTGAATCAGACCGATTGGCGAATCCCGCATAATTGAAATCGGCCTCATCGGCCTTATTAAGGCCGCTCAACGAAAGAGAGGTTATGTGCAAATTATGAAGACTCACACTGAATAATTGTAATACGCTATTATTGTATACGCATGGTGTTGTTTGTAGCGCCGACCTCCCTAGCGGCGTCAGCGTAGTCTGCTACGCTGACGACACGCTGGTCCTGGCGCAGGGGAGGTCGCATGAGGCGGCGGCCGAACTGGCGGCACGTGGGGTTGCGACAATCGTCGATAGGATCCGGCAATTGGGACTCGAGGTGGCCTTGCACAAGTCCGAGGCCATGTGTTTTTATGGTCCTCGGAACGCGCCACTGTCGAGTTCCCAGATAACGGCGGGAGGAGTTCACATCGGTGTCGAGTCGACGATGAAGTACTTGGGACTCGTCCTCGATAGCCGGTGGAACTTCGTGGAGCACTTCCGACGTTTGGCTCCCAGACTGGAGAGGGCTGGGGCTGCTTTGAAGCGGCTTCTGCCCAATCTAGGGGGCCCAAACGCCTCCTGCCGGAGGCTCTACGCGGGGATCGTGCGGTCCATGGCCCTTTACGGGGCACCGGTGTGGGCGCGTTCTCTGAGGCTGCGACCAGCCCAGCGGTTGAACGCGTCCCAAAGGGTCATGGCCATCAGGCTGTTACGGGGTTACCGCACGGTCTCCCGTGAGGCGGCGAGCCTCCTAGCCGGACTGCCGCCGTGGGATCTGGAGGCAAAAGTCCTCGCGCACATCTGGGAGTGGCGCGAGGAGGCGAAACGCCGGGGTGAAACTCCGCTGCCGCGAGAAATCACGGTACAGTGGAAGGAACTCCGGCGAGATCTCATGGCGGCATGGAGAGTGCGATTGTCGCAACCTAGCGCTGGGCACGCTACAATTGTGGCGATAAGTCCCCTCTTTGAGGAGTGGCTGGAGAGGCGCCACGGCGTCCTCACCTTCCGCCTGACGCAGGTCCTCACCGGACACGGTTGTTTCGGGAGGTTCCTGTTCAGGATAAAGCGGGAGGAAACGCCCGGGTGTCACCACTGTGTGGATCGCCCGGAGGACACGGTGGAGCATACGGTGGAGATCTGCCCGGCTTGGGCGGAGCATCGCCGTGTCCTCACGGAGGCGATCGGCGGCGACGATCTCTCGCGTCCAGCACTGGTTCAGGCCATGGTTCGGAGCGAGAGTGCATGGGAGGCCGTCACCTTCTTCTGCGAAGCAGTAATGCTCGGGAAGGAGGAGGCGGAACGCGTGAGGGAGAGGCAAGGTTCGCGCCCTCGCGCCTCTAGTCGCCGCAGGAGACGCCCCGGGCGTCGGGAGTTGCAAGCCGATTTCCGGCCACCGTAGGCGCGGGCTTGCGGACGGCGAGCGATGGGTAGCTCGCCGTCCGATAAGGACCAGGCCCGGGTCGACGGCGCATTGTGTTCCACGCGCGCCTCAAAGAGATGTCAGCACCAACTGACGGGGTCCGTCAGGACCAATGCCTGCCAGGGTTGCGAGTTTGTCCGAAAGGGATATCGTGGCCCTGGCACACAGGCAAATGAAGGAACACGGGTGGGTTTTAGTCAGTAAGAGTCTGACACGCCCTCCCGCTCTGCCCAGAGCGGGAGAAGTTATTTGATAATTTCCCACCCAAAAAAAAAAAAAAAAATGGTGTTGTTTGTAAGTGTTTGATTGTTCAACTGTTATTTGTTCAATAAATAATCTTAAAATAATCTTAATCTTATTACGGCCGTTGAATCATGGCTGGTCAGAAAATAGGCTCTCCGAACTGTCGTGCATGTTCTCTCGCTCACACTTGCCTCACGTCACCATTTGGTTCCTAAAAAATGTTATTGAGCAGCATTCAGCGCAAATTTCGCACCGGTCATGATTCATCGGCCGCCGTATTGTAGATCTAGGGAGTCCCCGAACCCGCATGTTTTATGATGCATCTGTGATTTGCTTTGAATGTATTGGACATCGGGTTTTTACTGCTGTTTTTGTGCTACTTAAGACGCAGACATATGCCAGTGACCTTGAGTGGTTAGCTTGCGTGTTCTGTACTGAGCTCACGCAACGCGTCGTACGTTCAGCCAGTAATAGAACTCGCCCATCAAGGAGCGCTGTCCCCAATTTGACGCATTATTAATTTATCATACACAAACCAAAAGGTATTTTAATAGAACGCGTATACTAAAAGATCAATAATTAAATTATCTTTAAATTGGTGAAGGTTTCAGAAAAATACGGTTGGTAGATTTTGCCCCATTCTCAGTTTTTTATCCGCGTTAACCATAACTTTACTTTCACTATGTGTTATAAACATAATCTAAAATATTCACATATTTTAAGTTATTGAGAAAATGCTCTAATTTAACATATTTTTCAAATCATTAACACTACTCGTTTAGACGTGATCTTCAGTATAAAATCATTAAAAGTCGGTTATCGTCGCCTTAATAGAAGTCTACCAGAAGTATGATAATTTGATTGATAGATCTCCTTTGATTGAGAAAGTCCAAGCATAGCCCTCTCTATTGACTTTTAGCCTTCTGATAAGGCCCATTGTGGGCGACAACGTTTCAGTGCCATAGGTCATCACTGGCAACACGCACCCCCTATACGAGCCCCTCTATATGTATTATTAATTATTAAGGTATACGTAGGGCATACTGAAAGTTTCTGGAACTGGCCACTAACAATAAAAAAAGCAGTTATTCGAAATGGAACTCTCTGGAAACATGTTACTTTTTAATTTGCGAGACTGTCATTTGTTTTTTCACTGTGGCGTCCTTTAGAAAATTGTGTGTCGCTATTACAATGAATTTAACTCCTGAAAATTTTGATAATTTTTTTACGATTTTCGCTGTGACACAAGAAGTTTGTTTCAACAAGAGAGTTTTTTTTGTGGACCTATTGCAGATGGCTCCGGAGAGCCTCTTCTGCTTAACCGAGCTTTGGCGGGGCCAGAAGGGCCTCTCGCCGTGTTAGAAAATATAAGTAACACAGCTAAGGGCGTCCCATAGTGGGACTCGAACCTAGGCTTAGGGCGTTACTGACTACTGAACCATTGGGGGTTTGCAGTATCTGAGTATTATTATTTAGGACATTTGTTAAAACTACTTGCTCCGCGCGGGCGGGCAAGGAACGGGGCGTTTCACGAAGCCATTGAAAAGGTTCTTATGGAAGACTGGCCCAGCAACTGCTTTTTACAAAGGTTCCAGCGAATCCAAAAATCTATAAATTGTGAGGGCATATACTTTGAAAACAATAAATGTATCATAAGTCTAATATCTGGTCTTATTTACCAGAATCCAGAAACTTTCAGTATGACCTACGTACCTACGGAACCTAACGTTACATTTGCAAGTGCATCGGTATTATCCTTAATGAATCACTTCACTTAAGTGATTGATGTTATCTGATAACAAGAAAATACCTAAGTACGTACATGCGTCCTAGACTCGAAGACTGTGCTCAGTGCTAGGCTCGATGGTCGCCATTTGGAGAACGTGGTTTTCAAAAAATAAAATCCGCTTTTATTGTTATTAAATTACAATAAACATTATATGTGGTCCCGTGTGGTGCCGGACGTAAAGAATAGCACCTCCCTATTTATGCTACATATGCGGATGACACTGCGCTACTGTTCACAGCTAAATCAATGGCCGAGGTCTTTGAGGTAGCACAGAATGGTTTTAATACTGTGTCTAGTTGGCTTCATAAAAATCTCTTAACTTTAAATACAGATAAAACCAACTACCTAATATTTGCAATGAGAAACACTAATCCAACGCTTACTAATCTAAACATTCAAGCGCATAACAATTGTAATTTACATTATGCTGACATTGCATGCACTTGTCCCATTTTAGCTAAAACCGATCATATCAAATATCTAGGCGTCACGATTGACACAAACCTGAATTTCCGCAAACACATCGATTTGTTATGCACCAGAGTGCGTAAACTAATATACATTTTTAAAAATTTACGTAACATTGCCGACTTTAAATTAATTAGACAGGTTTATTTGGCGTTATGTCAATCTATTATCACCTACTGCATAACGTCCTGGGGTGGTGCCGCTAAATCAATTTTACTGCACCTAGAACGCGCCCAAAGAGCAGTTTTAAAGGTTGCTACTTTTCGTCCATTTAGATTTCCTACAGACCAGCTTTATATGGCATGTAAGGTGCTAACAGTACGTCAATTATTTGTTTTTAATGTAGTTTTATACCAACACACTGAACTCTACTTTAACCCAGTACCTTCAGATAGGAGAAGAAAAGATTTGGTATGTGCTAACTCTCAGACTAAACATGCTTTTACTAATCGATTTTATTTATTTTTAGGGCCCAACTTGTATAACAAGTTTAACAGAGTGCTTAAGATTTATAGTTTAAGTTATAATAGGTGTAACTTACTAGTACAGGAATATTTGTCAAAATTGAATTACGCAGACACGGAAAAACTGCTAGAAATTTTAAAATAATAGCTCTCTCGACCTACTCTAATATAAGTCTATTCCTTTAGCTAATTAATAATAGTGTCTACTTTATCTACTTTAATATTATTTGTTAATTTATTTAAACATAATATTATCTTACATAATCTAGTTTTAAAAATAATATACCCAAAGAGTTACTCTTTAAGTCATTGAAAATATTATGTCTCCTTTTTAATTTAACTTAGTAATAAACCTATTGTTGTCTTCATTTTAAATGTTTGATGTAAATCGATGGCCTGAAACACAGGTTTTTCATAAACCTAGTTCAGCCAGGTCTACATTACAGTTAGAATTACATTTTTCCCTGGTTGTAATTAATCTAAATTATAATTTTACTTTACTTTATACTTGAATAAATTTTATTTTATTTTATTTTTTTATTTCTTCCCGTGGGTGTCGTAAAAGGCCACTAAGGGACTTACTAGAGAATGGGCAGCAGCGTTCTCTATGCATTTTTCGTTGTTGTGGACGACACGGTTGGCGCAGTGGTTAAGCGGTTGACTGCTGCGCTGCGTGTCGCGGGTTCGATTCCCGCACGGAACAATTATTTGTATGACCTACAAGTAGTTGTTTCGGGTCTGGCTGTTTGTGTATGTGAGTATGTTTGTAAACGCGCCCACAATACAGGAGAAATTCCTAGTGTGGGGCAAAGTTAAAAAAAAAAAAAAATTAACACCATACCGCGATCGCCAATCCGTCTGCCAAGCGTGGCTATTATGGCAAGCCCCCCCCCCCTTTGTGGGAGGCCTATGTCCAGCAGTAGACGTCTTTCGGCTGGAATGATGAATGATTCTTTGTCTTAGAGGTGTAGTTTTTTATTTTTATTTTTTCAAACTTTTAATTCTGCCATTGCACACCCTGTATTTAGTCAATTTGGTGCGTCACAAGACAGTGTGAAATAGGTTTTGTAAATAAAGACTCGATGAACTACAGTATACAAGAGACTTTTAATATAGGAACAAACCTGAAATCGCAAAAAATTATCTGCTGTTCAATACATTTATCGTATGTTCTCATAACTCGTCAAAATGTAGGGAACAACAGATTTTAGTTTCGCGATTTCATGTTTGCTCCCATATTAAAAGTTGTTCATAATGATGAGTACAATGACCCCTTAAGAGGTTGCGCGTTATTTATGTTCCACCTTGTATAATATATTATACAGGAAAAAAATTAACCAGTGCGAAAATTTTGACAAATTAAACATAAGCGAGTTTTATTAAACATATATTTTTTATTTTATAAAAAACTTTTCACTGCCATTGTAGGTACGTCATCCTCCTGAGTCCTGTTCGTATCCCAATTTATTTATAAAACTTCGGCGCAGCACGTCTTTTTCCATACATTTCCTAATAGCCGTCATCTTAGTAGTCATTCACCCCCTAACCATGTCTTAACCCCATTCATCGTTTCCTTTGTCCTACCCTTTCCATTCAGACTCAAAACTGGCCTCAACTCAGCCTACCGCCATCCACTGCTGGACATAAGCCTTTTCCAAGCTGCGCCACAACAGCCGGTCTTCCGCATTTTGCATCCAGTCGTTCCAGCCACCTTTTTAAAACTTGCCTCATGTGGCTATATTCCTTATTATTTTCTCCGCATCAGATTCCCGAGACCATTCGCAATGACATGGATGACCCTTTTCAGCCATGTCATTCCTGGAACTTTGTAGTAATGTCTCCACAATATCTAACGTAAATAATAAATCCCAACACTAGGATGAGAGCTTGCTTAAACAAATATTTCGTTAAAAAGTTCGGCATGATAACAAAAAGTTATTGGAATTCTCTTATTCAACTAGAATTCCACTCAACTTTTTGTTACCATGCCGAAATTTTTTGTGGAATTTGTCAAATACACGCGTGTTTTATTTCTAAAGATAAAATCAAAAGTAATTTATTCAAACCTGGCTGAGAATCAGCACTTTTCGAACGTCAAAAAATACATGATACAGTCCCCCAATAACACCCAGCCTTCACCACTTCCTAGTGCTTTAGCTGGAAGAAGTGGCGCAACAAAGTCCCCACCAGCACAGCTGTCTGTTCAGTTGGAAAACTTGATTATATACAATATAATTTGCATTACGCAACACAAAACATGTTTAATTATTTGTCATGACTATGTTAGCTAGCACACACAACTATACCCAAAAAAAAAAAAACAAAAAAAATAAAATCCTAATTAAAAGCCTCCAGGCATACTGGGCATGCCCGCTTACATAAAGCTATAGCTGTAACTCGATTTATAGAGCGTTACTCAGTACTCATGCATTACTAAAGACTAGTTTCAACCAATCCAATGGCTTGAATCTAGTCTTAAGTAATGCTTGAGTACTGAGAAACGCTCTATATATACGGAAGTCACAAATGATAAACTATCACCATCGAAGTAAAATAAATAAACAGTTAATTATTAATAACCATAACAAAGCCATGGTCAGCAAGACGACCAGTCACCACAAGCAGCACCCGTTCACGAGCATAACGCAAAGACCAGCCATATTATGTCTTTGTACAAAAAAATAACTTTGGAACTGGTTTTATGGTGATTTGCCGGCCGGCGCGAGTGCGCGGTGTTGCGGATTTGCGATTTGTAGGGTTTAGGTATTTTATTGGTATTTCAAGCCAGAAAAATAAAATTGAACAAATAGTGGAAATATGTTATATTACTTTTTTTTTCATAAAAAACGTATCCCCACACTAGGAATTTCTCCTGATTACTGATACAATTCCACCAAAAATGTTGGTTATTTTTCTTTCCAATAAATAAATATAGAATAGAATAGACATTTATTTTGCAAATATGGGTAATACACCATACATTTCACCATTCGGCATGGAAACATTTATATATTATTATTCACCAGAGGCAAATCCATTAAATACAGAGGAATTCAGCAAAAAAAATATCCGATAAAACTCAGTCACACTGTAGTACGTCTTATCCATTAATAATTTACGTAGTCTACTTTTAAACTGCACTGTTGTTAAGTCTCTCCAAGTCTCCAACCACTTGGTAATCACTACATCGTATAAAACAAAGTCGCTTCCCGCTTCCTGTCTGTCCCTATGTATGCTTAGATCTTTAAAATACGCAACGGATTTTGATGCGGTTTTTTTTAAAAGATAGAGTGATTCAAGAGGGTGGTTTGTATGTTTAGAAAAAGCCACGTGGGAAAAACCACGGGCATAGGTCCAATGGAATATTATCTATCAATGGTCAAAAGAAAAGCTTAAAAATTTCGAGCTCGCACCTGCATCATCGGTTTCTTCATTCTTCAGTTTTTCTGTATAGGTCGACAAAGGGTTGAAGGAACTGTACTGTTTTAAATTGTCAAAATAAATTAGGGTTGCCAACTTTTTTTGACAAAAAAAAACGTGTAAAATGGTTTGGACAGGAAAAACAAATATTTGGAAGAAAAAAAAGTATTTTTCAAATTATGTTTTTATTGCTTTAAAAACGTATTTTTGTTTGCTTTTAGCACATGCTAACAATTTTTATTATCTTTAAATGTATCGAAGCTTGTTTGACAGTCAAAATTTAAATTTAAATAAATAAAAATATCGTTTTTAATTAAATTTATTGATGCTCTATTTCTCTCTTCTCGCCACTTTAGATTCATTACTGAAAAAACGATTTCAGTGAAAGCTAAAGTGGCGGGAACGGAGAGTAAATAAGAAATATTTTTTTTATATTTGGTAAGCTATCAGATGCATTTTAAGTATATATTGCCATTGCCAATTCACGCCGCAGCACATTTTGCATTACTTTTATTTTGAAGATCACTTGTTATCCAGATGTATTGTTTTTCCCACTCAGGTGTACACTTTTGTAAAACTTTGATGATTTTAGCTTTTTTAGGAGTCACTGGTGTATTGCTATCAGAATTACTCGTCATTTTAAGCATTAATATTTACTTTAAAATGCATTCTTCAATTATAAACCAAAGCAACGGACAATTTTTGTACAATTTTGTCGATAGTGACATCTGTGACAAATGTCAGAATGTCACCTGTCCTGTCACATTCACAACACCACATCTGACATCTAACATTTCGTTCAGGAATTATAATTTTTTTCCATCATCCGTTTTAAGTTATTTGTACCGTTAAATAGTTAAGTACCCATAGTGAGTTTTACGTAAAGGTTGAAAATAAAGTATTTTCACATACTTTATTTTTATGCAAAAGTATAAAGTATAATTACCAAAAATAAAGTAGGATACGTTATTATAAAGTATGGTTGGCAACCCTCAAAGAAATCTAACCTTTCCGAGGCGAAGTGCAAAAATATTTCGCATCTTAGTTAAGTACTCTTAATTCTTCAAACTTTCATGCATAAGTCAACATACATAGTAAGTTCTCCTATTACTGGGCGAGCCTCAAATGGCAAGTTCCTAGGGGCCATAGGTTTCTAAGTGCGGGCCTGCACGCACACCAGCTTAATAAAGTTGGCCTGTTTGTTTTAGCTCTTTTGCAGCGTTCAGATAATCAAAGTATAAAACATGAAATCAAATTAGATATTTTTATTATGGGCATAGGTTATACAGACAGATGTACGGAAATTACAGATTCATTATGTCCTACCTAGTAGGCATACAATAATAAATTATGTCAACATGCAGTGTAAAAAGTTTCACAGGTAGGTATCATTTATAAAGCAAATCTTACAAAATAAGAATTAGGTCTATGGTGACAGATTGTAGTAGGTACTTATTATTAAGAAAATCTTGGATCATCTAGTAAGCATTGTTAATAAAAAAATCACGCAATTTATATTTGAATACTTAGTGGGAGTTCCTTGGTGTTTAAAATGTCCACAGGTATTTTATATATTAAATATAAAGTTTTAATATAATTATAAATTTTATAATTATATTAAAACTATTTCCCAGATGAGCAGTTCCATGTGGTATACCACCGCACACTTTTAATTTAATTCACCGAATACTTTTTCATTTGTTTTTACAAATACTGTAACTTCATAGATATGAGCTGATGGAAGGTTTTTTTTTTTTAAATATTGTTCGCATGATTCAGTAGCAAAGATTTTTTGCGCTTTAATGATTCTTTATTTGTGGCGTTGCCCTAGAATATAATAGCGTATTTTAGGGTTGATGATACGTAGGCATGATAAGAGCTAAGAACTGATTGATTGACAACTTTAGATAATTTGTATAAAGTATATTATGAATACTGGTTCAGTTTACTGCATACTGTGTCAATGTGTGTTTGCCATGTAGCACAGACCTAAAAATTTTACGCAGCTGACTTGTTCAATTACTGTACCATCATGTTGAATGTTGAAGGTTTTTTTTACTCTTTCGCGGGAATGTGACTACCTACCTAATTTATTTTATTCTAAATTGATGAGCAGGTTGTTATTTGTCAGCCAGTTAATAATTACATTAAGGGTATCTTTTTAGCTTCCTATCTTAATTACTGCGACCAACTGTGGCAAAAGTTCAGAAAACTAAAAAGAGGATCAATTATTAAAAAAACGTGTACATTATTCAAAGTCAAGATCATCGTCTTGGACGTGGACCTTGAGTTTCATAATTTTTCCTTTTACATTCCTATTCCTAATTCAAAAGCACATGCTTTTTAAGATAAGCATGCCAAAAGAGTTCCCAGAAGGCCATTCTGTGCCTGAACACGTGGTCCTTCATTTCCATATCAACGTCTATGTTCATATAAGGCCTGTTGGTGTCTGAGGCAGGGGTGACAGGGTTCCACTTCACCGGGAGAAGGTCTGTTTCGGCAGGCGTTGGGTTTCTGAAAAGAGAAATGAATTTGTCATTTTTGATTTCACTATTAACACTTTGACCTTGAGCTAACCTAATATAGTTAATACCTATACTCCATTTGAAATAAGATTAGAAATTTAAATAAACATTTTATACAGTCCGTTCAACCGATTTTGACTTGTATTGCGTTGGCCGCATGACACATGGCAGCTGTAATAAACAGTTGGTATTGTTACAACGTTTTTGCTGTTAATGCCATCCTTATGCCTACGGAATAGAAGTCAAAATCGGTTGAACGAACCATAAAAAAGGTTTATTTAACTAATCTTATTTCAAATGGAGTGTATGTAGTTTCAATAGAATACGAGGTAAGACTGTACCGCGGGGCAATTTCGTAACACACTATTAGTAGCATTGGGTTGACAGTTCTACAACATTCATTGCGTTACTTAGGTTGTTGAGCCATTGATGTATTAAATAGGACGATAGGCCACTCTCTAACATCACGTAAATATTAAATGGACCCGATGTCGTGCGTCATGTGCACGACAACCGAAATAGAGAGACATATTACGCGGGCTATAGCGGGAACGAGATAGCAATAATTGTCACTGTTACGTACCCATAACAACTCGGAAACAAACTACGTTTCGGGTATTCCCCGCAAACTGAGAGTAATGTAGGTCGATTGTGTCCTTTCCCCTAATTTATGCGGTCCATATCGAGGAGCGCGTACCATATCTTCCTATTTAAAACATCAATGTGTTGAGCAGATAAATTTTTCAAACATATGAAGCAATGGATTAGCAATATACTTCAAAATCATTCCAATTGTGAATGATAGTGTGTTACCTACCCAATTTGAGAGTCAAAAACCAGAGTCCTGGTTTTGTTACCACTACCGGGGTAACAACAATCTTCATTAAGTTCATAGCAATTTATTGGTTTTACAACATAGGGTCCATGCTCATATAACTATACAACATTAGTTTTTGTTTATACTAAACCTCTTAAGGGGTCATTGTATTCATCATTATGAACAACTTTTACTATGGGACCAAAATTGAAACCGCGAAAAAAATATCAGCTGTTCCCTACATTTTGACGAGTTCAGCGAACTTAAATGTAGGGAACAGCTGATATTTTTTTCGCGATTTCAAGGTTGGTCCCATAGTAAAAGTTGTTCATAATGATGAGTAAAATGACCCCTTAAGAGGTTTAGTATAAACAAAAACTAATGTTGTATAGCATGGAATGTTTGGGTCGGGTGGGACTCATCATCTTCGGACGAGGCAATAACTTCGTATAATTACCGTCGAACTTCACTTACAGGTAAGTTCGTTTGACTGTTCAATTATTTTCGTTACTACAATAAATGGTTGACGGCCGTTTTTGGACTTCCAAAGTTTCCTTATTTGACTTTGAATCCTCACGTAACCGTCTTCAAGTCACGTTTTGACTTTGACTTCGCTTTGACCGTCCTTTTTATTTTTTTCTTTCGCTGTAATCAGCCATAGTCAGCCGTAGTCAGGAAACAACCGAACATTCGGCCGATACTTCCAATTTATCTTCGGAGTAGACCCCAGGACTTACGAGATACACAACACAAACACATAACATTACGTCTGTAATCCCTGTAGGGTTAGGCAGAGGTGTCCCTATATTACATCCACATTTCGCCAGTTATGTATATGTGCCATGTTATAAGGGGCACGCCTATTGCCCACAACCGAGCACAAATCCAGATTCCGGTCTGCTACTGACCTACTAGATGAGGGATTTAAGATTCAGTTTTTATTGTGCCTTAATTTTTTTACGATAATTTCAATAGCCTCTCTCGTGTCGGCTTTTTGGCGCGAAATGGGGATTTGCCACTATACGAACTGAATCAGTCGGTCTGAACTAGATCGGATGGCGAATCCGGCATAATTGACATCGGCCTAATGTAGGTCAATTGACAGATGAGAGGGTAACCTCTTCTGAACCAGCCTATTTGGCGCGAAAATGGGTGTGCGCCACGAACGAACTGAATCAGTCGGACTGAATCAGACCGATTGGCGAATCACACATAATTGACATCGGCCTCATCGGCCTCATTAAGGCCGCCCGGCGAAAGAGAGGATATGGTAACCACCCAGAGGGATACCTAGCATATGCAGGGTGAAAAGTTTATAATTGCATAAATCTACTGAATAAATAACCCTAAATCTGACGATTTTGAAAAAACTGATATGAAAAAAGAAATTGTCCATATCTCAGTTTTCACAGTCGTCAGATTTAGGGAATGCCCACAATTCCTTCAGATTTGCCTATTTAAGAGGGCTATCACAATTTTTCTTGAATTTGAGTGTTTTCCTCGAGTTTTGATGTGTGATGGTTAAGATAAAACCAAAAAAAAATATATGCCCGAGCAAGTTTGATTATTTATCTTGGGAGCGCTTTAAATAAATATTTCATTTTTTTTACATAAATAAGTAAAAACCTTGTCTCTGCCAAGGATGTTTCATAAAATTTTATTTTTGGGTATCTTTTGATGCTTTGTTACACCGAAGATAAACATAATTTAAAAATTAATGTCCATGGTACTACTGTATCTTATACTTGGGAGCGCTTTAATCAATTTATTATATTTCATACAGTAATACACCAAAAATAATTCTGTAAAACAGAGAGTTACTGATCATTTTTCGTCTGAAATTTTATTTTTTATCTACGAATATATAATCCAAATTCAAACAAAACCTATTTAATAACTAAGGTAACTATGTTACGTTGCTCGAAAAAATTTTTTTTGCCTATTTAAAAGTAAAATAACGGCGTAAATCAAGGGCGAAATAAGCTATATTTTCGAGAGCGCAAAAGTGACGAAACTATTAACGGGTGCTGAGTCTGACACGAATGGTTTATCACCACGAAAACTGTACTTTTATAGTTACACAGACTTAATGTTTCGATAATTTCACGCTTTCTCACAATTAGATAAGAAATTGACAAAAAACTTTTTTTTTTGTGATAGCACCCTTAAGTCATTATGGGTTAGACCGCACATGATCATACCAAAATCAACGTCGATCACGTTATTTTTAGTCCATTTTAGAAAAATAGAAGTGGACTCCTGATCACGGGTGCTTTTATTTTTTAAATACATTTTCGGTGTTCTCTCATCATGCCCCACCTACTCAGCTATCAACTATTCAGCCTGCATTTGCTTGTTCAAATACCGTTTGGGCTCCCATAGTTTTTAGTCGAGTAACGTTATAAATCTTCACATATTTAATCATTATTTTAAAAAAAACAAGGCTTTGAATGTATTATACAAACATTTATACAATATTAGTTTTAGTTTATGCGAAACACGTGTCTAGTATTTTTATGTAAAGAATCTATGTACAAAATTTCAAAACGGTATCATGAAAAACCACAAAGTTATAAGGTTATTATTTTACCAGGTTGTCCGTACAAAACCATGCTAACAGCGCCCCCGCGCCTCCAGGGTCGTCTTGCGCTCATTGATAATAATTTGGCAGTAGGTACCTAACCGTATGGCGATTGTATTGTAAGTAATTAAATGGTGATAACATTATCCATCACACTTAAATATTTTTGGGACAAAATATAACATGGTGTAAAACTTATTGATTTCGATTCAGTTCCTTATTCTGAACAAACTATATTCAGGTTTTGCATAAACTAAAAATAATGTTGTATAATGTTTATCGCAAAAACAAAAAAGCCCAATAATAAGAAAAAAACCCCAAGTGTCATGTATTTTGCTAAAGTCAGAGCAACTATTTCTCAAACCGCAGAAAAAAATAGTACTTTTATATTGTTGTGTGTAGGTTCAACTTACCCGTACTTAACAAAATTTGCCCACATCGTTGTCATTCTGTCCCTGATCATCAACTGCTCATCAGTTGTCAATGGTGTCGCCCAAACCCAGTCGAACAGATACTTTAGTTCCTCCGTATGCGAGGCTCCTGCACCAGTTATATTCTGATAGTCACTAGCGCCAATATATGAGAACAGATACTTATATGCTTGAGCTCCTTGTTCAATATATCTATTCACTGACCATTCAACACCATAGTTTATGGCAAAATCTGATAAAAAGTTGCTCAATTCTAATTGTACCTCTGGACCAATTGGTTTCCCTCCTAAATAGAAATTCTGGACTATGTTACTAAGGCTTTCTAGATCATGTTTCGGGAAAACGAATGTTTTCTTAAGTTGTTGGTAAAATGGATTCCCAGATTCATTGTAAAACGATTGCGGTTGATTCGCAAATTCATATAACATTTCTTGACTTGTGTAGCCGATCATTATTTTCGTGTTCCTAATCTTTAATGCGTTTCTCAAATGGAAAGGGTCTTCTGTCACGAAATTCGTAACGCCTTTAAACTTTCCCTCTTTACATAGTGTTAGGATCATTTTCAACTCTCTGGTTGCTCTGTTTACATCAACAGGGTTTGCTTTAGCAAGTACTTTGAGAGCTTGTTGCGTCGTATTAACATTATTACCTAAATGTTTAGCTAGATTGATTGCAGCTTTATGATCTGGGTCCACGAAAATTCCTTCAGTAACATATATGGAGCCACTTTGGATGATAACTTTGTTGAATAAGGGTTCGTATTTTGAATATAGATGTAGGTCTACTGCACCTCCACCATAACTTTCACCAGCTATAGTGACCTGACTAGCATCACCACCAAAATCAGCTATATGTCTTTGAATCCACCTCAAAGCTTCAATCTGGTCCTTCATACCTTGGTTACCTGTGACAGTAGGATCGTTCAAACACAAGAATCCATAAGCCCCTTGTCTGTAATTTGCTGTGATAACAAGTATGTCTTTTTTTACCAAATGTTGGCCGCCATATTCGCCGGCGCTGCCGAATGCGAAGCCACCTCCATGGAACCAGACCAATATTGGCAGTGGTTTGGTCATGGCCTTGTGTGGCACATATATGTTAAGATGAAGACACTGCAGTATTCCTTCGTCGTTGAAATATACTTGAGGACAAATTACTGAAGAGTCGTTGGCGATGAATGGGGTCTTGAATTTTGGATAGTCTAGGGTAGCCTGTAACAAATATAGGACATATTATTAAATTGTTTATTGTTTTTGTAGTAATAGAAATTTTTGTTGAAAAGAGTATGCTTAGATGGTTTGGTCATGTTGAGAGGATGTATGAAAGGCGACTTACAAAACACAAGGCAGATGTGAGTAGAAATGCCGGAAGGGGCGCCCTAGAAGGACATATTATATTAATCGTTGGTGATGTTCTTCAGAAAGCCAGTAGGTACTACGCACCCGACGGACGGTGCGTATTACTCGCAAACCAGCGTGAGTGTATGACCAGGCGTATGAACGTAAACGAAGCAACAGGAGTGTGTACAGATCGTAGTAGGTGGGCGTTCGGTAATTTCTGCCCACCCCCGTGGGACAAAGTGAGTTTATATACGTAATTGTTTTTATTTTTCTGAAGACCTGTTTACATTTGTACTACTGTCTGTTGAATAATAACGAGTCTCATTTTGTATCAATCATGATCCAAGAGCAAATTATTTTGTTTCACATCTTGAAGTTATATGGAGAAGCTTTATCCAGCAGTGGGATACGATACACAAAGTTATTCGTAAATCAATTTGCCTAGAGTTTTCCCAACTTTGTTAACGTCAGCTTTCAGTCTAATTAGATGCAGCTGAATAGCAGTATTCTACATGGAGGGACTGCCTATCTGACCTCCATAACCCAGTTACTGACAACCCTTGGTAAGACTGGTTGTCAGACTTTTGGGCTTCTGATGGTCAAAGATTTACGAATAACAGCCGGTACCAACGGTTTAGCGTGATGGTCACCCATCCACGAACCGACTGCGGCAAGTGTAGCTTAACCATCTATCGACCCGATTAACCGTTGTAATTTAGCCACGAGCTTAAGTTAATCATTGATTTATTATACTTAAATATTTCCTTATTAGATTATGATTTCAAACGATGACCTTATCTACTGTTTAACTGTAACTGAATCGTCAACAGGAAAATGAGACATATTATTAGATATGGAATTACAATAATATTATTGTTGTTTTTCGTTTATAAATCGTGGAAAATATTTATATTTAAACAATGTAGATCGCCGTGTTTATAACTTAATCGTAATCATTCGTAATATTTTTTGGTGCACGCGGATACTTTTCGTAGGTACGGCCGTCACCTCCTTCTGCGAAGCAGTAATGCTCGCGAAGGAGGAGGCTGAACGCGTGAGCGAGAGGCAAAATTCGCGCCCTTAAGCCCCTAGTTGCCACGGGAGACGCCCCGGGTGTCGGGAGTCGCAGGCCCATTCCCGGCCACCGTAGGCGCGGATTTGCGGATAGTGAGTGATGGGTAGCTGGCAGTCCGATAAGGACCAGGCCCGGGTCAACGGCGCGTTGTGTTCCACGCGCTCCTTAAAGAGATGTCATATAGCGCTGGCGGGCGATGCAATGCGATGCAGTGGTTCGGGGGAACAAGAAATTTCACGCGGCCGAAGTCGCGGGCAGAAGCTAGTTAATTATATACCTACCAGTATTTTTTGAGAAAAACATTATGCAAATATTGATGACGCAGTATTTGCATAGTGTAATGATTACCTATCTTTTTTGGGGTCAACGCCCGTAGGTATTGTCGTTACCTGTAATATCACCTGTGTTATTTATCACCATTGTATTTAGCTGTAAGTCTTCCAAAGTCTTTAACTAAATAAATAAATTTCAGTTTAAAAAATCTTTTTTTGAATGTAAACTACGCAGACGAGATACGTATCGATGACTAAACACGTTTAAAACAAAAAAAAAACCGATGTTTATGATCATTTCCTTTCACTACTTATGTATTTACTAATTTATGTTATAAGTATTTGTACCGACCTTTTTTTCTCGTTTTTATTTTTAGTGTTTATCAGTGGAAATTTGTAAATGGTTTAAAAATGACGGAAATCTTACAGCTAACAATAGTACCCAATTGATATGGCTTACCGATGTACCTGCGCAGAAGGTGAATTTTAAAAGTGCGGGAAATGCTATTGACCAATCGGCACGCTCCACGCACCGCGGTTTTTTTTTCCTGTACCGCATTCTTTCGTTAATCTTCGGAGCCATACTTTCTTTTCTGTGCGAACGAAGATTCACGACGTGCCTTATCAATTGGGTACCACTGTAACTGTATTATGTTAGCTGTAAGATTTCCGAATAGAATAAAATAAATAAATAAAATACTTCAAGTAAAAACACTACCAGCGGTCGTTGACACCTTAAAAAATATCCTCAAATAATTTTTTTTTTTAGATATCATTACCTACCACAACTGTGAAGTTTCGCTAAGTAACTTAATTTGACCCTGTATAGTTTTTAAGTATCATAATCATAATTAATAACAGTCTGTCGGTCGTGGTTTCCCTAATAATGAAATTATTATTCAAACTCAACTCAAACTCAAAGCATATATTTCAAATAAGCTAATTACAGGCACTTTTGAACCGTCAAGGTCAGTCAGAGAGATGAAGCTAGTTGCCCATTCCAAAGCGTAGTAGGTTCCTATGGAGAAGAACGGGCAAGAAACTCCACGGACACTCTTTTAAATTAAAATATTGTTACAAAGTATTTGTTACGTCATTCATGTTGAAATTATACATGTGAGAACAATGTAGAAAGACGTGTCCATAAAAAAAATAAAAACAAAAAAACATACAATTACAATAAGTTAGACAAAAACTTTTTACAAAAAAAAATAACAGACTTCCAAAAAAAAACTACAAAATGAAAAATAACCCTAATTTCGGTAGTCGGTGTCTTTGGATCTATTTCAGTGTTTTGCCACCGACTTGCGAAATTAAAGTTATTTTTCACTTTGTAGTGTTTTTTTTTTTGGAAGTCAGTATTTTTTTTTTTGTAAAAAGTTTTTTTTATTTTACAATTTTTAGTGGGTCAGTTTGCAATTTATCTAAGTTACAATAGCCTAATGTCAACTGCTCATCACCTTTTACAAAATATTGCTCTTCCCGATGCAGGTGCGTTAATAGTTGCGAGGAGTTCTCCTGGTAAGAACCAGGAGAACTGGAACTGAGGGTGACTTCACCATATTCATTTTGACGGGCATAAATTGCTTAGCAACCATAAGTGTCTAATCGAATCGCCACAGTGAGATACTTATTATTAAATAGTTCCGGTGGCGATCTGTGGTCTTCATATCTGTTCCACTTCACCAAATGGTGCAAAAAACAAACATACAGCCGAACATATAACCTCCTCCTTTTTGGAAGTCGGTTAAAAATAAGCCGTGGCAGCTAAGAAATAACCAGTCCCTACTGACGGCACCCGTTCACGAATATGACGCATGAACTCAATGATCCAAGACACGCCACCGTCAGCGAGACATTTGAGAGAGCATGACACACTGAGCCGCCAAGGCACATTCACGTCAATGAAAGACGTACCTACTTAGTAAATGGTAGGTAAGTACATTTTATTGTATACACCGCACTTACCCCAAAAGGGTTGTCCTCGTTGACCTTAGCGTACGGCACACCAAAGAACGTGTTATATCCATAATTCGTGTTACCAACAATTGCACCTTTACTAGTAGTTATCGTCACAGTTTCGGCCTTACAATAAGCTATGCAAAAACATAATAAAAATATAAACTTGACCATTGTGGTAAGAACGTTAACTTGCAATGGAGATGAACGCGCGACTCAGGAGCATATAAATACGTTGGCGGTAAATACCGGTGAGTAGGGTTCCTTAAATGTAACTGAGAAACTGGATTTTCCCGAACCGATTGTTATACATAGGTACGGTGAATAATAAATGTGATCATTTTTATTAGTAGGTAGTTAGAATAGAATATAATAGAATACTCTTTATTATGTACACCATAAAAGTTACAGATATAAATGTTAAAATTTTACATAGGGTGACACAATGGGCAGTCTTATCGCTAAAAGCGATCTTTTACAGACAACCTAGTAGTTACTTAGTAGGTATTGTTGGTGGTATTATTCCGGTTACAATTAGTACTTAATTGGGTTTTTGGAACGAAGTTCCTTATGCTAGGGCCACATTGCCACTGTCGCTATAAAGCGAACTACACCTCGCGCGTTCTCTCTCGCACACAACAGACAGATCGCGACAGTGTAGCCGTACGGTCTATGAAAAGTCAATGAAAAACTTCTCGACCATTTTGCTGCTCTATTATTGTATTTATTATATTACTCTTTTCGTCTTTCCATGATTAGAAAGAAAAGAGAGAAGAAAGAAAGAAAAATAATTTTAATTGTCACAGAAAAAACGTGCGTACGAAAACATAATAAGTAATAATACCCGAAGGTTACACAAAACAGATCTAAGTACTATCACAAACAAACAAATAGCCAGAAGCTGCACGTCATGACTGTGACAAGAAGGCTTGCACTCAGCATGATGCTATGCTATGGGTGACCCACAGCACAGCGTTGATTTTCAGTGGTCACCCGAAAAATACGTACGGAACCCAAGTCAGGCTTGATATGTACATAAGTAAATAGGTAACAAAATAAAATAAAATAAACAGTACTTAGAATATAATGCTTATACAACCAATTATAAGAATAAATATTATTAGATTGATTAGGTAAGGCTCAGTTGACAGGTTCATTAGAAAACCATCCTCAGGAATCTGTCTGGCATTAATGCTGAAATAACGGCGCAGGGGCGCAGGATAGCCTTTACCAGACGTGATCATCGTATTAGTGGTTCAGCAGCTTCAATATCATCAGGATTATGCCGGAATACAGCAGTTCACTGGTACGACAGCGGCTCCTCCTATATACAAATGTACTCTGTGCTGACACCATCATCTGTCATCAGAAGACAGCCGCCACGCAACCATCGATGCGACGCTCTGCTAGAGTGACTGTCAGCAGCCAGTGTCACTCTTATCCGACCTTTTCGGTGATTCCAGTAACTTCGTAATAAAAATAGACGGCGCCACTTGCTGCGCCATACCTACTGTTAAAACATTATTTTTATTTAGTGTTTCACGAACTGTGTCCTAATAAAAATTATTCTTGTTTATTTGCTTCCTTCTTCCTTTTACCTAAATTTAGTTTCCCTTTATGTATAAAAATAATATGTATAACTATTCTATTAATATGATACGCAACTCAACACCACCTGACATACAATTTAAATAAAACGGAAGTTACGATTTTTAAATAAAAGAAGGGCCCTGATGCAATACTCCCTATTTATTTAGGTGGAACAAAGTTAAAAATAGTTACAAAATTTAAATATCTCGGGGTTATTGTAACAGAAAACTTATCGTATGTTGACGATTTGGAACTACAGAGACCTGTAGAAGCAATATGCTTGCTAGACGTTTTTATCACTGTTCGAATCAAGTTAAGGTAACGCTGTTCAGAACCTACTGTCAGTCGTTATACACCAGCCAACTTTGGTACCGGTACATGAGGAGTGCGTGTAACACTCTTGGTGTACAGTATAATAATGCTTACCGGGCTATGATGAACTTGCCCTGGCAGTGTAGTGCGACTGACATGTTCGCCGAGAGCAACGTTGCCGGCTCTTCCGCGCTGCTAAATAAGCTCAGAATGTCATTCTACACAAGGGTAGCAGGAATGAAATCGTAAAAGGTGTGTACCGTGTCGTCCATCTTGCAAGAGAGGCAAAAGTTATTTATTTTTAGTTATTGTATTTTTGTATTTTAATATTCTATCTATGTTTTATGTTGATGCCGAAGGTATTTTAAAGTATGTGTCTTTATGGTATGTGTTTAATAATTGCCTGAAATAAAAGATATTTAATTTAATTTAATTTAATATACGGAACCCACACGTTTATTTGAACAACAGTTTTCCTTAACGAGACAGCGCATCTTAGTCATACGAGTATTTTGCGATAAGACGTAGTACTCGTACGTCAATAAACAATCGTAACTGACCGTCTGAATAAACATCATGGAGTAATTTATTATGTAGTTGAATTGAGTTAGTAGTTGCTGCTTACCCCCATGAGAAGAAGTCGTGAGTTTATTTAGGTATGTATGAATTGAGTTACTGAATTCAAAATCAAATATTTTATTTCACTTTAGTAGGGGAGCATTTTTACGAAGTCACACATGCATTATTTTAAGCTACATACCGAGGTTATACCAAGACAAGAAACGCTAAGTTTCGCAACCTCTTATACCATCCAGCTGGTCATATTAAAGATATTTATAAGAAAAATGTGTTCAATATGTGTATATTAATTTATAATACCCTACCAGAAGAATTTAAATCGCTGCAGGGTAGTGTTTTTAAAACAAAATTGTCAGAGTGGTTACATATCTACAGCTTAAAAGAATTTTTAGAACATAAAAATATATGTTAGAGTAATTAGTTAGTAAATTTATTTTAGTTTACACATTTGTATGTAATAATAATGCGTGATAATTAAGTGATAATAATTTAATAATAATGTAATAATAATGTACTAGGTATTATAAATAGAATCTGCATGATAATTGTGACTTAAAATCATGAATAATTTGCACGCTTGCTCGCAGGGAGAACACAATGACCTTAAAGGCTGTAAGATCTTCCCTTGTAAACCTTGTATTTTCTTGCAAATAAACAATTTGAATTTGAGGCGAAGAGGGTAGATTGGGATTTACTCGAGCCTCGTGGGGACCTATTGGATTGTGAGGGTTGACTGCTAAAAAGAAAAAAAGTTTATATAATGTATAGTAGGTATACCGTTTCACTGGTGGGGGAGCGTACGCGCCGTACGAAAGCGTAGAAAATAGGAAAAAATAAACATGTTGTTACAGGACGATTGACATTCCTATAAATCACGTAAAGAGTATCATGTTTTTTACCCGTATACAAAAAGGAAATCAAATCCAATGAATACTTTAGCCACAGGAAATTAATTTCAATTTTGTTATTTTTCAACATGATGTAGATCTGAGTCCGTTATAATAGGTAAACATTATTCATTAGTGGTGCCTATGCACCACTAAAGCATAATTTGCGTAAGTTCATTGGATTTTATTTACTTACTTTTTATATACGGGTGGAGAACATGATACTCTTTACGTGGTTTATAGGATGTCGGTCGTCCTGTAACACCTTGTATATTCGAGCACGTCAGACATTGACAAGAGATGTTAAGAGAGCCCTCCTAGCTCCTATTCAAAAGACTGACGATTTGACGACGCGATCAAAAGTAATTACCGATTTTTGAAAATGCAAAAAAAATCGTGACCTTAAAATACTCGAACGCATCAGAAGTCTTGATGTCCTTGTCATACTGACCCATAATCTGACAATTATGTGAAGGAATTTCCTTAATCCGACGGATTAAAAAAAAAAAAATATTTGTATTGGGTCGGCCAAATTAGCCGTAGAACCGATGACGGTTGGAGTAGAAGTGTTAAGTGGAGACCGCGAATCGGCAAACGTAAGTACTACACAACTAAATACTATCTTACACTATCCACCTCTGCGATTAATCCCAAGGTTTATAATAAATCTTAATTTTAAATAAAATATCTCCTAAAGGGCCCTGCCCGGTCCGTCCTTCGTAGAAAAGCTTGTAGTTTCATCCAGCGCAAGTGAGAACTACTAACAAACAAGTGGGACGCAATAACATTGAACGAAAAATAGCGTGCGGACATTTCATAAAACTTGTTCCAGGAAATACCTACGTGTTTATGAAGGCTTCTACAAACCGGCGCGTCACGCGACGCGACACAAAGGCCCCGCGTGTCGCGCGACGAGTGGTGCCTTTGTGTCACGTCACGAGTCGCGCCGGTCTGTGTAAATTTTGTGCCTTGAGTAAGCCTTACAAATTTGTGAAATGAAAAAAAAATCGTTTAATTCAGTTATTAAACCCTTAGTAAAATTACAAAAAAAAAATTACAATCCATTATAAATTTAAAGTAAATTACATGCATCAAAATTAAATTAAATTACAATAGAAATAAAAAAATAAATTAAATTAAAAATATATCAGCGTCATAGCACATGTACAGTACGATTCACGAAAGATGACCACAAATGGCGGCCGTCTGCGCTCGCTACACTCATGAAGAAAAGACTTAAGACAAAATAATATTTTAAGGTTGGTTGCGCACCAATGGCGTCGCTCCGGTCTTGACGCATTCCGCCCGCGCCTCACCTCGCACCTCCAAAGGGACCTAAATATGCCTTCTGCGCCGTGGTCATCTTTTGTGAATCGTACTGTACACACAACGAAGTATTACAGACACTATTTGATTAGTACATGCACATAGTCGAGTCAGGAAGGATGACTTGAGTTTCCTCAAGAGCCCGTAAAAATCTGTAACTCGGTTCTCAACGAACATGCTAGTCGCAATACACCGCCTGGGCAGCTAAATAAATGTTTGTCATTTCGAATCTCCATTATGTGTATGTGCAAGGTTTCTACGGCCCGTATTTATAGAACGTTACTCAGTACTCAAGCATTACTTAAGACTAAATTCAACCAATGGAATGGCTTGAATCTAGTCTTAAGTAATGCTTGAGTACTGAGTAACGTTCTATAAATACGGGCCTAGGAGATGTTTTCTTTACGAGTACTTTTACAATGTATGAGTAGATTATGAAGCGCCAAAGTTCAGGAAAATGTTGTGCAAAAAAGATAATTTTTGTAGGCTTATTCTGAATTTGTTACTCCAAATTTTTATTTTTTGCTTTCATAGAAATCTAGATACTGTGCATAATATACTTTTAGTAGTTCAACATTTCAAAGAAAGAAGTGTTACAACGCCATTAACACGTACGATTGTTTGTATGAAAACACACCCTACTATGAAATTAGTAATTATTTAAAAAACAATTAATTAAGTACCTTTAAAAAAACAAAGGAACGATTATTTCTAATTTATTGACAAAGATATGCATTTAAACATTTCTTTTTACTAATTGGCCCATATAAAACGAGGTTATTATAAAGCAATTATAATTATTCGATAAATACATGCCGCCTTATTACATAACAAGATTTATCTTTTGACATGGCTTAACTATGGAGCCAGTTTTTGTAATAAGAACGTAACTGTGATTGAAATACCGTTCTTTATACAAAACTGAAAACTTAGTTCGGTACTAAGTTGACAATTTTGTGTTTAGGAACTTTATCATAGTCGGAATAAAGTTCGATATTTAATAATGGCTCCATGTTTTAAACCTGGGTCTGAAGATAAACCTTGTTTTGTAATAAGGGGGTTAATGTTTTAGTTAGGTACGCCACTGAATGTAGCTTCCCATTACTGAAAGAATTTTCGTAATCACTTCAATAGTTCCGAAGATTATATTCCTTAAGGGGGATGCGCTAAGGTAGCCTACAGGATTTTTTGAAGAGAGTTAGTTGGATTGCCGATTCTAATGATTATAATTCTGTAAAGCCATATTGGTTACGGCCGCGAATCATAATTAGATCAACATAAAACCTGTTACTGACCTGAAAATTGCAAAAAACGTTGGAAAATTTGAATTTCGAGCTCTATAATAATAGTACCTACAGCTGGTGTAACAAAATCTAAATATTTTCCTTACAGGGTCGCGTAGTAAAGACTCAGTACCCAACCTGGGTGCTCGTGATTGCTGTTCTGATGATATTGGCTGGAGTACTGCCAATCCCTGCTGTATTGCTGCTCCGCCGCTTCCAATGCCTGGCCTTCGATGTGGACATCCACCAAGGATCCATCAGGAGGATCGAGACCACCGTATCAACCAAGGAAATGATGAGTGATCAGGATGTAAGTGGGGATTTTTGGTCTTTTGGGTCTGGTCTCGGTAGATGATCTAACATTTTGGTGAGGGGTTCACAATTAACGGATAGTTGATTAGAGAGTCGGTAACTAAGAATCTACTCTCTTTAGCAAATTGTTTTTTTTAATTCACATTCTTGTTACGCCTCAAACCAACTAAAGCTATACAGGGTCTCATTGAAATAACTGAAACATCTTAAGGGGTCGTTGTAATCTACAGCAAACAGATCAGCAGTATCAGTAAAGCTTAAAAAACTAACCTGTTCCATACATTTATGTTTGCATGATTCGACAAAATGTAGGGAACTGCAGATTTTTTTTTCGGCTTTTCTCTGTCGGTTCAATAGTACAGTTCGCGCAAAAATGTATGAGCTCTCTGAAGTTGCACGCGAGTGGCCTAACACTACCTATATTTTATAGCTAATTACATAACTTAACATAACATTACCTACATGCCTACCTTTTTTTTTTTTTGTGGTGTGAAATTATCAAATTATTAGAAATTATTATTTTTATTATTCAATTTTCCTCGCTCTGGGCGGAGCGGGAGGGCGTGTCAGACTTTTACTGACTAAAACCCACCCGTATTCCTTCATTTGCCTGTGTGCAACGATATCCCTTTTCGGACAAACTCGCAACCCTTTTTTTTTTTTGGGTGGGAAATTATCAAATAACTTCTCCCGCTCTGAGCTGAGCGGGAGGGCGTCTCAGACTTTTACTGACTAAAACCCACCCATGTTCCTTCCGTTGCCTGTGTGCCAGGGCCACGATATCCCTTTCGGACAAACTCGCAACCCTGGCAGGCATTGGCCCTAACGGACCCCGTCAGTTGGTGCTGACATCTCTTTGAGGCGCGCGTGAAACACAACGCGCCGTCGACCCGGGCCTGGTCCTTATCGGACGGCGAGCTACCCATCGCTCACCGTCCGCAGGCCCGCGCCTACGGTGGCCGGAAATCAGCTTGCGACTCCCGACGCCCGGGGCGTCTCCTGCGGCGGCTAAGAGCGTGAGGGCGCGAACCCTGCCTCACCCTCACGCGTTCCGCCTCCTCCTTCGCGAGCATTACTGCTTCGCAGAAGGAGGTGACGGCCTCCCATGCACTCTCGCTCCGAACCATAGCCTGAACCAGGGCTGGACGCGAGAGATCGCCGCCGCCGATCGCCTCCGTGAGGACACGGCGGTGCTCCGCCCAAGCCGGGCAGACGTCCACCGTAAGCTCCACCGTGTCCTCCAGGCGATCCACACAGTGGTGACACCCGGGCGTTTCCTCCCGCTTTATCCTGAACAGGAACCTCCCGAAACAACCGTGTCCGGTGAGGACCTGCGTCAGGCGGAAGGTGAGGACGCCGTGGCGCCTCTCTAGCCACTCCTCAAAGAGGGGACTTATCGCCACAATTGTGGCGTGCCCAGCGCTGGGTTGCGACAATCGTACTCTCCATGCCGCCATAAGATCCCGCCGGAGCTCTGTCCGCTGTGCCGTGAGTTCTCGCGGCAGTGGAGTTTCACCCCGGCGTTTCGGCTCCTCGCGCCACTCCCAGATGTGCGCGAGGACTTTTGCCTCCAGATCCCATGGCGGTAGTCCAGCAAGGAGGCTCGCCGCTTCACGGGAGGCCGTGCGGTAAACCTACATGCCTACCTACAGCATTGATTTGGTCATCACAAAAATGATAAAAGTAGGCTTGTCTTAAACAAAAAAATTGTCAAATCTATATAGTTTTTGATAGCGAAAAAAATATATGTTATTCTTGCACATATTTCTCAGAACTTGGTGGTAACCAAAACACGTTAAGAAATAAAATCTCTATACGAATTGACGGTAAACTAACCCTTTAGAGTTTAAATCCAAAATATCTGTATTAAATTATATCAACGTACGGTTGGTATTTAATTAATAACAAGAAAGTCTTATTTGTATGCAGAACTTGGTTGTTTTTTATTTCGATTACTCAACTCATTTTTGAGTAAATAAATAATTGCTTCATATTTTGCAATCAATTACAAGCGTTGTGTCATTGCGCTTCTCTTTATTTTGTATGCAGTGACAGTGACAGCGGTTTACCTGTTGTCAGCGTCGTAATATACTTTTAGGCCTCTCGCGTGCAACTTCAGAGAGCTCATAAAGTTTTAAGCGTACTATAAATGTTGTTCTTAATGAGGTTTTCAGTTATTTCAATTACTTACACCTTGGACCTATACCACAAAACTTTAAGTAAGTAAGTAAGTAACAAATTTGTAAATTTTACAAATACGTGTACCACAAAACTCTAAGCTATACAATTGTAACGGAAAAACCTTACAAATATTTAAATTGTAGTGACAACTCTACAATTTATACATGTATAAATTGCAAACTTGTCACTACAATTTTAAAAGTCATGAATTGCGTTATGCTTTTAAAAATGCGAAATAATTGTAGATTGTAAATTGTAACTCATACATATTTGTAATTTCCATGTTACTCAATATTTTCTACAATTTAACAATTTTGTAGATTTTTGAAGTTTTGTGATATTAGGGCCCTTGAATAAAACAAAAAAAAAAACATAAACTAGTGAGTCAAGGATAACGTTTGATCTGGCCAATCGACCTTTTCAAGCAGATTCTTAATTACACTTAGGTACTTCAATAATGAATAACGTGCATAAAAACCTACGAGATGAGAATGATATCTGATTCCGCCGCCTTTAAAATTAAATTTAATTAAAATTAAATCAATTAAATATGATGTAACGCCGTCTTATACAAGCTACGGGCACTCTTAGTCGGTTGGGATTAGCATAAAGAAAATAATTCCAAAATATCCAACGTTGGTTCCTATGCACTGTCGAGTCGTCATGTATTTTCTATTACTAAGGTGAATTGGCTAGTACATTGCTCGTATAACATCCAACTACAACTTTTAATTCATGTATCTTAACGAAGCAATCAATTTATTTAAATATGGGATAACTGTTAAATGATTAACATTTTCATACAGGCTACGTGACACCCAATCATTTGCATACATGTAAATAATTGTTTAGAAAGATGTATTAAATTATAGATATCTATGCTAAAGTCAATATCTTACCTAGTACATCATTCTAATCTTATTTTGGCGCAGTCAGGAAGAATCCAACATTACACCTGTAATCATATTTACCCTTCCTCTTAATTTACCCAAGTATCATAATTACCACTGTACCCTTTTCTACGCTTAAGTAATTTACTTTCTGGTGCTCTTACATTCCCTAACATTGATCCTTTAACTGCTAGTCAGACTACGCCACACTACATACAGTCAATGGTAAAAATAAGTAGACATTTAGCCGAAATCCAAAAGCCTTTTCTGTTAAACCATCTATTGAAAATTTTCCATATTTAACGTACAGTATCTTTTAACAATACTATTATTGTGACATTACAACAAAGTTAATTGTATCCATATTTTTGCCCTTGGCTGTACCATCGTAACATTATCGTGCTAATGTACATACATTCATGTGTAATCGTGTGGCGCGTGTAAGGTGCTGTCTCCCGAGAACGCCCCGCCTGCGCCTGCGCAGTTGATTGCTGAGGCGGCCGGCACCAGGTTCACTATCGGAGACTTTGATGTAAGATCATTGTGGCTTTTGAGGTTCTAAGACTGGATTGTGATAATTTATTTGAAAGTTTTAGTGTATAATAAAAGAATGCTACAACAATTGTGGGTTAAAGTGCGCACATTTAAAGATGATACAGGAAAAGCCTACGTTGCGGCGCCATTGCAAAGCCAATCCTGTACGCGCATTCCGTACGCTCTAACCCACTCGCTAAAGAGCGTTCTCGTACGTGTAAAGGAGGACTTTGGCTGTTTCCTATTGGTCTGCTAGTATTGGCAAGTTAAATGGTAATGGCCAAAGGAAAAGTATTATATTTGTGGTACTTCTTTTGTCAAAATATTATAAAACGTGGAACATTCAGTCTTTGAGCCTACTAACATTTCTTTTTGTTTCATATGGTTTGGGATTTTATTTCAGTTTTTTTTTTAAGTGTAAGTATTCTGAGGAAAATTCTTCTGTTTCAGTCTACCTTTTAACTTAAGTACTTATATTGAGGATAATTGCGTGTTTACAACACGTCAGAAAATAGGCAAAATAAATAAATGACCTTCAAAATATCTCAACTTGTAACAGTTCGTTCAATAAGTATTTTTCAGAAGTGTAGTTCTTATTTCAGAGAAAATTTTACCTGTAATGCAATGCACTGAAGAATTATCTACAATACGGACCATTGCAAAGAAACCTCCCATGGTCATCTCCATAAGAATTAACGACTGCGTTTAAATAGTTTTTTTCATTTACAATACAGATTATTTTTTTTGTTTTAATCTACTCTAGTCTCCGTAGGAAATTATTTTTCAAAATTAACCTCAATGCACGATACTAAGCTGATGTGTACATGTAAATATGTTCAATCCAACTCTCTAGAGCGTGGACAGCAGTGACGAGAGGCCCAACAAGCGTCTGCCTGAGGTGATCGCGCGCGGACGTCCCAAGAAATAAATGTTCGTGTTTATTCTAACTCGCTTCAGCTTTATACATTAAGGGCTGATTTCACCAATGAAACTTAACGCACATCTTAATCGCGTTCAAGAGCTGTCTGTGTCATCATTAATTTGTTGGGGAATATTGTAGTGATGGGTAACTCATCAATTTAATTTGAGGTTGAGGGAGGAGACTTTACCTCGTGAAATCCTCACGAAGTACCCGTCATTTGAGATGAGGAATCGTACAACGGCGTACATTCACCTCACGACTCGTGAGTCCGAACCGAACTCAGCCGAAGGTCCAAGGGAGTGAGGTGGGCGGGCGCAACGATGACTCACAAGTACTCACGACTCTCCGTCCGATTATTCATCTCTCTCACACACATAATTTCTTCAATTAATAATAAATAATTATTTTTAAGTTAGTTCGTTCGCTCACTGAGCTCACTCAATACTCGCTCGCAACGCGCGAGTCACGAACTCGGTCGCCTCACCCCTCGCCACGAATTCATATTGTCAATGTCAATTTTTGAGGACGCGTGAACGTGTGAGGTGGTTTAATGTTGACATTCGAGTAACTCTTTCAATTTGTGATCACGAGTACCTCCAAAGAGGGACCTCATGAGTGAGGGACACATCACTGGAATATTGACATTGACAGCTCTAAAACTCAGGTTAGATGTGCTGATCACGTTCAGTTTCATTGGTTAAATTCGCCCTAAGAGCGTGCATTCTTAAAGTTGGCAACTTCGCAAAAAACTGTCAAAAATTTACCTATTTTTTATTAATTTGTTAAATGGCTGTATGAAAACATAAAATATCGCTATATAGTGAACTAAATGAATTGAAATAATAACACTGAATTAAGTGTTGTAACAGTTTTGGGTGTAAAAAGAGCTTTTGGAAAGTTTCCAAAAGCTATATTTACATCTAAAACGTTGATAGATGTTACAATATTAATGTATTTCATAGTCAATATTTTAGTGCCGTGCAGTGATGTACAGCAATATATATACTTACAGTAATATTGACACATTAATCAAAACAAATTCTTGGTCATCTATTTGCGATATTCCCAACTTTCAGGATGCACATTCTTAATATATCGTCAGATATATCGCCGTCTATTTAAAATTATAAAAGAGTATTGTTAACGATATCGCATGGACTATTTATTTTGGCCCGATTGTCAAAGATTTATCTGAGGATAGATTGGTCAGGTGAATTGATCTGTCCGCTTCGCATGACGTTTGGTCTTTTTATACGAGCAGGCCAATGATATTATTTATTATCATTGGAGCAGGCTCTACCTACAACTATTTTCTTATTCCTGCGTTATTAGTTTTTTTTTATCATTTTGTATAAAATATGAATTTAAATGTTTATAAATATTGTTGTGGTTTTTAAACAGTTTTTTTTTCTTGTTTAATCACTATTTTCAATGTATGTATGATAATATTTGTATTTTTATTTTTTATAAATTGTGTCGAGATGTTGAATGTGAAGGATGTATTTCTTGTTCACTTACTCTATTTTTCTTTTAGACTACAATTAAGTTTGTAATAAGACTGTATATACAGGGTGTCCAAGAACCTGGCGTCCAACTGGATTCCCACGATGCCCCAAGTTCTAACAGTACTCAGAAAAATATTTTAAAAAATCCACCCCATGTACTTACAGAATTATACTGATTTCAAAAAAAAAGGGGAAATGAGCACCCTGTGACATACTTTTGAATGCTGTGACTGCTAATGCTGATAATTTCGATATTTCTTGGAGGTTTTGTAATCTAGGGTATTGCTGTGTCTAAATAGAATGTAAAAATAATGTACTTATTGTACCATTTTAAAATAAAATATTATTTTAACTAAAGGTGATATGGAAAACTATTGAATTTCGCAACTTTGACCGACTGTAGTGTAAAAAAAATGTACCAAAATAGTATGGCAAGTGACCTCAAATTTTGACGCGTTTATTCCTCTTTTTAAAAAGGTATAATACTTACACATTAATTTGAAAAAAAAAATTTTTGATAATATTTTTACTCAACAACCCAATTTTTACGAAGTGCCTACCTACTAACGGTAACTGTCGGACCCTTTCTTATCTTAGAAACTGTTATGTTACTACTATTATTTACTTCGGTTCCAAGAGTGAGCAAGAAGGAAATACACACAGGTAGATGGGTTCCCAGTAGAATAAAAGCAAAGAATGTTAGTTTAAAGATATTTTATTACAATAAATGTTCAAAATGTTGACCACCCGCGGCAATACAAGCTCTCACTCTCCTTAAAAAGGACCGCTTTATGTTTCGCGAGTAACTTTTTTGACGTATCACCTGCACTGCTTGTGTTATCTTCTCACGAAGGTCAGCGATGTCATTAATGGGCTTCGCATAAACGAGCTCCTTCATAGTTCCCCAGAAAAAAAAATCCAGCGGATTTAAGTCAGGTGAGCGGGCTGGCCACGGGATTGTTCCTGATCGCCCAATCCACCTGTTCGGGTATTGCTCGTCCAAAAACTCTCTAACGGATACGCGAAAATGTGCTGGACAGCCGTCGTGTTGGAACCACATATCTGGTGGGGTCTCTTCTAGTAAGTTTGGCAAATCATTTTGAAGAAAATTTAAATATGATTCGCCAGTCAAATTCTCGGGCATCTCAAATGGACCAATAATATTCCCACAGAGAATACCGGTCCACATGTTCACTTTGAACCGGTACTGGGATCTATCTTCTCGCATCAAGTGCGGATTTTCCACATGCCACTCGTGCAAGTTGTGTAGGTTCATGTAGCCATCCTTCTTAAATGTTGATTCATCTGACCACAAAATTTTGTCGATAAAGTTTTCGTCTTCTCGATGTTTTTGCAGGATTGTTTCACAAAACGCGACTCGGCTCGGATAGTCTCGAGGTAAAAGACTTTGCACTCGCTGTACGTGGTACGGATGATATTCTTCTTTTTGGAGAATACTGTGTGCTGTGCTCTTCGGTATCCCCGTATCAGCTTCTATTCCTCGCACAGAGATGCTTGGATTTGCCGACACCGCCTCTAAAACTTCATCGCGTATGAAGTCATTTACGGGTCGTCCTTCACCAGCTACTTGATTGGGGAACCGCCCGTCACATAGTGATCTGTGCACATTAATGAAAACTCGATGGTCGGGATATCGCGTAGCCCTCGGATACCTTTCTCTGTAAAGTCTCGCTGCAGCTCGTCCATTACCTCTACATTCTCCATAAATGTAGTGCATATTTGCGTATTCTTGCGGAGTGTAGGTCGCCATGGTAGCACACACAAAACACAAACTGTCCAAACACAGGCAAAGGTCGTCGTAAAGAGTTCGTTTCAAAGTCCAGAGCACAAAGAGTAATCGAGTCCAATAAACAAAGCTTTAAATCGTAGTACGTGATCAATGGTAACAATAAGAGAGAGGTGCGTAGTAACGGCAGGAGGCAGTGACGCGTACTGACCGTACTGTTATCCTAAATAGCACGATCCCAGATAGCGTCACTATCTATCTCACTCGCACCTCTAACCTTTTTCTCCCTCACTCTTACCTGAATAATGGGGTACCATAAAGAAGAACCAGCAAATCGCAAAGATAGTTTCTGTCTTGCTCCCTCCTGTTGTAATAACGAATCACTATGGTGAGATGCATGCACATACCGTCCCTTACGGTCTAACCTGTTTTTTGAGAGGCCTGTTGTTATTTTTATGAGCATACAATAGTAATTCTTTAGAGGTTAGATTCAATTCGTCGTAAATTTTTCTTTCTAAGAATTCTGTAAGACATCGTAAAAATTGGGTTGTTGAGTAAAAATATTATCAAAAATTTTTTTTTTCAAATTAATGTGTAAGTATTATACCTTTTTAAAAAGAGGAATAAACGCGTCAAAATTTGACGTCACTTGCCATACTATTTTGGTACATTTTTTTTACACTACAGTCGGTCAAAGTTGCGAAATTCAATAGTTTTCCATATCACCTTTAGTTAAAATAATATTTTATTTTAAAATGGTACAATAAGTACATTATTTTTACATTCTATTTAGACACAGCAATACCCTAGATTACAAAACCTCCAAGAAATATCGAAATTATCAGCATTAGCAGTCACAGCATTCAAAGTATGTCACAGGGTGCTCATTTCCCCTTTTTTTTTGAAATCAGTATAATTCTGTAAGTACATGGGGTGGATTTTTTAAAATATTTTTCTGAGTACTGTTAGAACTTGGGGCATCGTGGGAATCCAGTTGGACGCCAGGTTCTTGGACACCCTGTATATAATATTTGTTGTTATCACCTTTGCACTGCGTATCATATATTTCTAGATTTATCGTCATATTACTATATTTCACATAAGCACATATCTAATCATTTAACACAACATATACACACTAGTTTTCATCTAGAAATTCTATTAGAAGCACATTTTTTTAATAACTTTTTAGGATTTTCAATTCATTATCTGTATTTTTAATGTAAGAGATGCATTAAAATTAAAGAGACAACTAGTATTTATAGAATAATTTACTCATCTTCCTAAATATTTTCAGTCTTCAGATTCAGACGACAACATACGTACGACCGGCCGCTTCGACGACTCAAGCAGTAGTGACGAGGAAATTCTGAATACAAATTGCACAAAAGGAACCGTTCGTAGACTAGCGATGAAGCCCATTGGTCGAAAGCCGACCACTTTTAAGATGGACGTAGTCGACGAATGACCGTTACTTTTGAAAATATTCTTTTGTTTCCCACTAGATAATTTGAAACTGCCAAAGTTCGAGTCGATTGTATTGGAGTAAAGATATAAGTGTTGGGCGGTTAATTTATATATTAAATCTTAAATAAATATAACAAAAAAAATCTTCATTGCCCAGACAATATCAATATCTTTTAAACACTATAATTTCATGGATGTACTTATACTTATATCATAATAACAACGGTCTGGACAATGTTTTCCAATCATTTAGGTATAAGACAGGGCCGGGTCCAGATGTTAAGACATTACAAGCAGTAATTATAAAAAAAAAAACATACTTCCAACAAAAAGTTTACTTCAAATTATTTTAAAGATGATATAGATAAATTAATTTCGTCAAATTATAACTAAAATAATACTAGATATAATTTAAGACTCAAAATGTCCCATCCATATTTGTAAGAAATACTAAGTCAAATACTTCATGTTTTTTAGGGAAGAAGCATTCCTCTAAATATTATTATGAAGAGTAAACGCAGTATCATATTTACCCTTACTGCAGTGTCAAGTTTACCCTCAGAATTTATTTCTCTTTATAATCCCGGCTCTGTAAAATAATTGTAAAATTGTTGACGATGTTTATCAAATTGTTGAAATTTCATGCACACAGATTTTAATAATAATGTCATCTTGCGGTCTTCGTGTAGCCTTTACTTTAGATAAACTAGGTTTAAAATGTCGTCACTATTTCAACAAGATCGAGATTATGGTTCAACTTTTAACTGCGGAGTGAAGGTTAAAATTACTATTAATATTTCAAAATAATACTTATAACAAAATGTACTGATGTAAAATATGTTATATATAATTATTTGGCTCTAAATACGTAATGTATTATATTCACGATGAACGATACACAGAGTAATCACATCGGCGCACAACCAGTTACCCAGATTCAGTATAAGATTCTGGACAGCCCTGCGTTGAAATTTAAAATCGGTAATTTAAAAAAAACTGCTGTTTCCTACAAAAGTGCACGCGATCAAAAAAATTCACTGTTTTTTTTTAATAACCGACGATAAATTTAAACGATTCTGCGTTTAAATCATGAAGAAAGAAAAGAAGAAATGAAAGAAAATACATTTATTTAGCACAGACTAAAAGGCACACAATATAATAAACGCAGCAGATAAAAAAAATTGTAATGGCGTCGATGTCATCCTGTATACACATTTAAGTATTTTTACAAAAAATCTATATAAATCTGAACTGCCAATCAAACATACAGGTACTACGGTTGATGATATTTTTAATATCATTGAAAAAAAAATTGGAAAGAGATACAAATTATAGATAAAAGGACCAGTGAAATAGGCATAACAGCAGTATTTTTAGAAGAGATAAAGGTTAGGAAAAATTAGATAATAGATTTGGATGTGTTCGTATGTAGGAAGGCTTTAAGTATTGGCAAGATTACCAAATTATACGGGATTCTTAAGAAATTGGTAGGTTAAAGAACATTTTGAGGAAGTGAAACAACTATGGATCATGGATGTATTTAGGAGTGAGTACAAGATTCAGCGAGAATTGTCTTGGACAAAAAAACTGACGATTTAATTTAGTTTCACGAAATGAAAACTTTTGGTCCTGAAATAGCAGAATTAGCCACTCCAGATTCTGTCAAACTTGGGTTTTATTAACATGCAATGCCCAAAAGAGTGTTCCCTTTTTAATTTTTCATTAATGGTGAACCTAATAATGATGAAGGTTGGTAAAGGTGACCCTAATAATGACGAGATAATGAGGATGCTTTCATACCCAAATCATTTGATTTCGTTGAAACAAATCTGGTTGAATTTGTGACGTAATTGTCCCCTCCGAACTGCACCCATGATCGAAACGATTTTATGAACCACTGTTAATCTCGATCTAGTGTATTTGCACTATAAAACGTAGAATAAATCTATGACATTTTATAAAAAATATTGATAGTTCATTATTTATTGTTTATTTAAATAATGGGAGAAGAGTACTGACTGACTCCTTCATTCATTTTGTTAAAAATCCTATATTTTTGTGGTTCAAATAACTAATTGGTCCTTCAGACTTCGGTTTGTTTTGGATAATTTATGTATAAAACGATAATTGAACTTTTAATTTATAAATATATAACTTCTTTAAATTATTGCACTTTTGTTAACACAGCATTCCACTGCTGAATCTGTTCTGTCAACAAATATATCTATTAAATTAACCAATATATCGGTTAAATCAACCAAGACATCGGTTAAATCAACCAATATATCGATTAAATAAACTAATGTGTCTGTTAAATCAACCAATATATCGATTAAATAAACTAATGTAACGGTTAAATCAACCAATAAATGTATCGAATCTACCATAATATTGGTTAAACCACCAACATAAGTTTTAATCATTCAATTTAACATAAACAAATTAATTTTCAGTCAGTACTCTCAGAGTTTTTACTTCCCAATTCCATAAAATAAAATAAAAATCATGAACATAATGTTCAATACTGGAAGTAATAGAACATCGATGCTAGTCAAGTTTATTTATCCGTAGTAAGTACTTATTAATTTCACGCGTACGACGCACAGCTGTTGAGCTATGTGTTATTTGGGGCAGACTGGGCATTATTTTGAGCATTTTAGGCATATTTGTAGGCATTTAAGCTGGTTATCGGGTGCTGATATTTCTAAAGCATGGCAGCATTGAAAAAGCGTAATGGCTACATTACGGTTTTTCAAGATATTTTAGCAGAAATAGCCATTTTGTTTTTGTAAGATTTTTGGCAGATGTTGGATTAGGTTTTTTTAAGATATTTTTTTTGGTTTTTGTGTAGTTTAATAAATCAGTTTTTTTTTTATTTAAACTTCACAGATGTGATGAGTATCGATATGTAAATACGATAAAACATAAGAAAATTGTTTTTCTCAACTAATTTTCAAGTAACAACACTAACAGCGGTCGCTGACATCCCAAAAAAAACATAAAATCTTTTTATTTTATCGTGCTTAGATATCGATACCCATCGCAATAAAAAATAAATGTTTTTTCTAAAATAAATGTTTTTTCTAAAATAAATGTTTTTTCTAAAATAAAAAACAAAATGCTTTTTTTGTGGTTTTTATGTAGTTTAAAAATCAGTTCTTTTTTTTTTGTTTAATATTCACAGACGTGATGAGTATTGATATCTAAACACGATAAAACATAAGAAAACAGTTTTTCTCAACTAATAATTTAAGTAACAACACTAATAGCCGTCGCTGCCATCCCAAAAAAAAAAACATAATATCTTTATTTATCGATACCCATCGCGTCTGCGGAGTTTAGCTAACCAATTAAAAATACCCCTGTAAACATTTATAATGAGTACAATTTTCTTGTGTATTTCATTTCTTTCAGAGTAATGTTTGTAGGATTGGAATTTATGATTGTTCACCTAGTAGGTGTTAATAGGAAAATGCTGTGTTTACCTATAATTGTTTGTTACATTTAGTTCTCTATGTTATGTTGTATCCTGTAATTTCTGTAGTGTATACGAACGTTGGTAAATCTAAATAAATAAAAATAAAAAAATTGCATTCACCCGACAAATCAGCGAAATAGTCTTTATATGTATTCTGTATAGTAAATGATAGTTTAATAAGACCAGTCTGTCCCTATGTTTGTATGTAAGGTTTGCTGTAAAAAAAACTAAAACAAAATTATATTAGACGCAAAATTTTATTATCTTTCTGAAAGAAAGCTACAGACAGGTTGAAAAAAAAGCTTTTTATTGTAATTATTAAGAAAATTCTAAAGTTTTCCATTTATATTTCAAGTTTAATTAAAGATTTGAAGAAAATCGTTATGTTGTCATCTTTTTTGTGTCATGTGGATAGCGAGGATTTAATATATTTTAAATGATGCACTCGCCAATACTCTAGCCAATCAGAGACGAGATATTGACTACTAAATAAATTTAATTACTGAGAGTGTCATCAAACGAAAACAAGAATAATAAAACTGACACATTATTTCTCCGGACGCCATATTAATAAAACCGGAAAATAAAGTAAAAATCTAATTTCACGTCGTTAAGCATCACACATCACTAATAATAATTTAAAAAATATTTAATTCCGAATAGATATTAATTATTTCGATGAACTACATTATTAAAATGTAATAAAATATTGATAGAAAATCACCTTTCGAATTTTAATGGTTTTTATATGCGCTGCTATTGTGACACCAAATTATCAAAAATAGATACAATTTAAAGACAAATAAAAAAGGTTATAATGTATATATGCAACATCAATCAAATCAGCCTGTTGCAGTCCTCTGCTGGACTACTCTAGTATTATAGTATAAGTGGCTGGACATAGGCCTCTCCCAGGCTGTGCCAGAACACCCGGTTGTCCACCTTCCGCATCCAGAGTCTGTCCCAGCCACAGGTCCCAGCCGCCTTTTTAAGGGCATCAGTCCATCTAGCTGGGGCATCCTGTACGCTACGCTTGCACTGTCTGGCACGGGTAACGGGGTGGAAAGCCTTGGGGCGGATGGAGGGGTCTGTTAGACTTCCACTGACTAAAACCACCCCGTGTTCTCTCGCACACTTGCACGGCTACGGGGGCAGTTAAGCCCTCTTCAACGCAGCCCCCGACTGGTGCCGGCTCGCCTTTGCGGGTCCCGTCTAGTCAAGCCCCCCGGGGAGTGAGGTGTTTTATCGCCCCTGCCCTACAACAACACAACTTGAATCTAGAATGTAAAATAATTTCATTTTAAAGTCAAAGATCTATAACTTGAATCTAGAATGTAAAATAATTTCATTTTAAAGTCCAAGATCTCTAACTTGAATCTAGAATGTAAAATAATTTCATTTCAAAGTCAAAGATCTCTAACTTGAATCTAGAATGTAAAATAATTTCATTTTAAAGTCAAAGATCTCTAACTTGAATCTAGAATGTAAAATAATTTCATTGTAAAGTCAAAGATCATCATCTGCCTAATCTTACCCAACTATGTTGGTGTCTGCTTCCAGACTAATCGCATGCAGCAGAATACCAGTATTTTACATGGAGCAACAGCTGATCTGACCTCCACTAGTGTCCACAACCCAGTGAGATATCCGACAACTGAGTTATCCGAGAGAGTGCACCTGTGTCTGCGCATGAACTGGTGCACTATAATTCCGAAGACTGTTTCTGATCTGATTGGTCTCGATAACCGAAAATCGGGCTGGAGGACTTTATCCAAAAGGTCTTTCTCCACAAAAACAGCGCATATAGTAGACCTTAGTAGTGTTAACGATAGTTAAACGATTAATGCTCAAGCGAGCTGCGATTGTTAGTAGAAACCGGGATGACATCCCTCTCTAGTTGTAGGCAAAAAATGATATTAGCGGTTAAGAATGATTGTAAAAACATTTTGGAACGCAAGAATAAAGTATTGCTGTCATTTTGTGCGTTTTATTTATTTAATACCCTGCGGGGAAATTGCGTACCTAACACACATTCCCCCTTATTACAAAATAAGGTTTATCTTCAGACCCAGGTTTAAAACATGGAGCCATTATTGAATTTCGTACTTTATTCCACGAGAGAGAGGAAGATAGTGATGCGGGAGTTAAAAGTTAATATATTTGACGTTGGGGCTTTCATTAGAATATTATCTACACCTAATTCGGGAGAAGCGAAACTAATTTATGAAATGGTTGCTGCATCACTATCTCCCTCACTAACGCAATAATATATTTGTATTAATAATATTAAAATAACATGTAATAATAATTAGATTAGGGTATGATGAGGCTGACGTACCTTTGTAAGGTCTGGGGGGGGTCTGGGGGGGGGGAGTTTGGGGGTTGTGGGGCGCTCTAAATAAATAAAGATTTAAAAAAAAAACTTTATTCCGACTATGGTAAAGTTCCTAAACACAAAACTGTCAACTTAGTACTGAACTAAGATTCAGTTTTGTATAAAGAACGGTATTTCAATCACTGTTACGTTCTTATTACAATAACTGGCTGCATGGTTTAAGCCATGTCAAAATATAAATCTTGTTTTGAAATAAGCCGGCAAGGGTTTCATTTTGACAGAACTGTCATGTTTATTGCGTTATTTATAGGTTATTTACGGTATTGAGCAGACAAATTTTTCGAATTTAAGAAGCAATGGATTAGCAATATCCTTCAAAATCATTCAAATTGTGATTGATAGTGTGTTACGCAATTAGAGTGCTGTTGGTAGTGCTGTACGAAGTATAGTGTATCTATTAATTAGATACCCTATGGAAAAACCATTGACATATAAACCTATGGACTCGCCCTACCTACAAAATTTGCGTGCATACCTACAAAAATATGGGCGCTTAAGATGGCCGCCTTTAATAGGGTTGTAACTGCGTGCAACATGCGTAGGTGATATCGACATTTATAAAACATACATGAATTTGATTTAAGGTATTGGTTTACATTTTTCGATTAACCTCGTAAATGTAATGCAGGTGAAATGATAAGAATTTTAGAAGTTGTGGGTGTTTTATGTTTCATCATAGCCTGTTCGTACACTGGCTCTCTTTCCCTTTAAACCAAAACACGATAGTGGATGCATTGCTGCTTTGCGGCGGAAGTAAGAAAGTTAGGCTTTTGTAATTATTGAAATGTTAATAAATATTTTTTTTTACTTTTTTATTTTTTATTAGTAGTCATTGGATACATCCAATGACTACTAATCATTCATGAAGTGAGCTGCCATTGTAAGACGATTTGTAAACAAGCATATTACAAATTAGAGGATTATATCCAAGATAAATAAATAAATAAAATAAGATAGAATGCTTGGAAACATGCTGGTCCAGCTCCATAGGACAATCTAGGGTCTAGACAAAATCAAACAGGTTGCTATTTTAATTGTATAATTTATTATTTTTATGACATTTATTTTAAATTCTGTGATTACCTTAACTCACACTGATATTGTAATTTTTTTAGAAAATCGTATATATTTTTTACAATTTTTGTAAATATGTGAACACCATGTATCTATCACATAATTAATTTATCTGTCATTGCTTCATTCTTAACTCTTTTTTTTATTACCTATTGTGGTATAGTAATTTTATTCTAGGTGCATCGTCTTAAAAATATTGTACAAGATTTTAAAAGAGTACCGGTGGAGTTTCTTGCCCATTCTTCTCCATACGAAACTACCTTTTGGAAGGGGTGACTAGAATCAGTTCAATTTTTTTGAAAATATTGAGTTTCAAAAGTAACGTCGTAACGGACGTTTTAAACAACATTAGTTTTTGTTTATACTAAACCCAAAAAGGGGTCATTGTACTCATCATTTTGAAAAAAAATTCTATGGGACCAACCTTGAAATCACGAAATAAAAATCAGCTGTTGCATTTTGCATTTTGTCGATTTAAGTGAACACAAATGTAGGGAACAGCTGATTTTTTTTAAGGTAACCATTTTCGGTAAAATTATTTTCCGGCAACTCCAACTTCAATGGACAGGTCGTCTCCGGTTTATTTTTATTTTCACGCAAAGCAGCTTTGTTTATTTTATTGGGAATCTAAAACAATGGTTTTTCAATTACTAAAAATAAATACGCCTTTCTTTAAAAAAAAAACTAAATTATATTTTATAAAATATATCCTTACCACTATAATTGAAGTAGGTTGTTGTGAGGAACAGATTTGCCTGGACTGTAACAAAATAGTAAATATTTATACATTTCATTCGTAGAATTACTGTCAATACAAATAGTATTTAATAAGATGTGTTGAAATTACTGTGCTTCGCGATTTTTATTTTATCACAGACCATTAAAATAAACCAGATAAATCACAAACCATTTTGATTAAGAAGGTAGCTATTAATGTTCATTTGACTTTAAAATACCAGATTTTTTGTATGTGAATACTGAGTTGGGTACTAAGAGAAAAATATCATAAAATTAAACATCAGCATTTTATTGAAAATTAAAAACTAATCAGTTTACCTTTACAGGTACCAGGTAACCATTTTCGGTAAAATTATCTTCCCAGCAACTCCAACTTCAATGGACAGGTCGCCTCCACTTTATTTTTATTTTCACGCAAAGCAGATTTGTTTATTTTATTGGGAATCTAAAACAATGGTTTTTCAATTACTAAAAAATAAATACGCCTTTCTTTAAAAAAAAAACTAAATTATCTTATATGTTTAAAATATATCCTTACCACTATACTTGAAGTAGGTTGTTGTGAGGAACAGATTTGCCCAGACTGTAACAAAATAGTAAATATTTATACATTTCATTCGTAGAATTACTGTCAATACAAATAGTATTTAATAAGATGTGTTGAAATTACTGTGCTACGCAATTTTTTTTTTAAACATACCAGCATAGTTGATGTGGGCACTGCGCCGTCATGTAACCTTAACACATCGAGGGTTCTGTTAAAACATGATTCGTCAAAGTGCATGGAGCAGATATGCCACATTTTATGTCTAGGGTTTATATTTTCAGAACCAATAACTTCTATCCATTTCTTCTTTAAAATTTAATTTTTAGGAAATCTGTGGTTGCAATGTAGTTTACACACTAAACAAATATTATCGATACTTCGAATCGCATGCGAGCATCACACACACATCACTAACTTTACTACCAATATAAATATAGAATGTAAACAATGCAAAGAAATAAAGAAAATAACAAACATTTTATCTTATAAGCAATTTATACATGACACAGGTTTCAATAATTATCAAAAACATCATCTTGTAACAGTATAATAAACAAAATTGTACAATATTCGACTGGATTAGTGAAAACTAGTTACTAACCTGTGCAGAGACAAATTAGGCTGATTTTTGTTTTTTCTCGCACCACACTGTTTTATGCAACACGAAGGCATGGTTTTCCTATTAACAGCAAAACTCAGAACACCAAAATACTAAGTTTATAGACGTATTTCTCTCAAAAATAATAAAAATATTTTGAGTAAGCAATCGTTTGACAGCACATCTACCACAAAACTTGGCAATAAACATGGCGACCGGTCACGCATACACATGATTTTGAGGTCACAAAAATTGTTGCCAAATTATGTCCTTGACAAACATATATACGTCTCTCTTTTCTTACGTAGTTCTTGACTAGTTAAAAAGAAACAAAACGCTTTATGACATGTGTGTGTCGATATGATAGATATTTGTATAACTATTCTTCATATAGTAGAATGGGGCATCTCCATAGTTTTCCTATCTCAATGGGAAAAACTGTCTCATTCACACAAGTAGTGGGATAGCTGCTGTCATTAATGTCATCTGTCAGTCACCGCAAATGGCGGGAAAAAGTTGGAAAGTAAAGCGGTGCATGCACGAGAGACTTGGTGTGGTAGTGAGCTACTGTATTTTATTTTTCGTAGTTGTCCTTGTGGGGTCGGCTGCGAGAAGTCCTGGGACGCGGTGGTATCCTTCTGCGAAACAGTCGTGTCGTAGAAGGAGGTTGCGGAAAGGGAGCGGGAGATCTTTTCCGCTCACCCGACCCGCAGCAGCCGCACCGGGCGTCGGCAGAGCGCAGACAATGCGTAGTGTTCCACGCACGCCCCTTTGAGTCTTCGCGGGGAGGGACAAACATCTCACCCCCCCCCTCACCCCAGACTTGAGGTGGCCCGCACAGGCTGGCTGGCACTAGCCGGGGATCGCAAAAGTCGCACTAAACCTTTCACTTCGTCACATTAGGGTAGGGCAGTGGGTGTCTGACCCACCCCCCACCCCCTGCGCACTACGCGCCGCCACCTCGGGTCCTGTAAGATAGGGAATCCATTTAGGGGGCCGGAAGAGGACATTGTCTGCCCTTTGCCAACGCCTGGTGCGCCTGTTGCAGCCCGGTTCTAGTCAAATAGATCTCCCGCTCCCTTTCCGCAGCCTACTTCACCCGAAACGACAGGGAGCCGTGCCTCCTCCCGAGCCAGAGCTCGAGTACCGGCCGGACCGCCCCGATGGTGATGTGAGAGCCTGTCCCGCCATTCCGCGTCCAGGGCTGCGCGAAGCTGTGACCGATGCAACTCGACATGTCGCTGCATCAGCCACTCGCCCTGCATGCAAGTGCACCCAAGGACAACCCCGCCGGTTGGTGTAGAACTATTGCAGGATATGGAAACAAAGATATTGGATTATGGGTTTGGGTGGCTAAACTGAACTGGTATCTAGGACTATGGATTGACCACGGCCCCTCCCTGCCATGAAACATCATATAAAATACACAGATAAAATGGCAGGGGGTGACTTGCACACTCAATAATGGGCCCCTAAAAACGGTCGCTAGCACATGTGTCGTAGCGACAAGGGGCAATATGTCCTGAGGTGCTTATGAAGAGTGGAGAGGTATTCCACGGTTAGCAGGACAATCCCGGAAGTACGGTCAAGATCTCTACCAGCGTCTTACTGGAATACTTCCTTCCTCCGAGCACGTTTTCTCTTGCGAATCTTCACTCAATCCGGCCAGTAAAGGCAAGAATGAGGTGGGAGCTTTGTTTCTCATCAGTGTTCACTCCAGCTGGCCAATAAAGGCAAGCCAGAGATGAGGAACTAGATAGACTTCTCCCGGGAGATAGATTCCGTGGGGTCGCTACTACCCAACAGCTCGCCACATGCTGCCCTAAGGGTTTCTTTCTCTCTTGGTTTGGTTCCTTACCCTAGACCTGTTCCGGCAAAGTAAACTCTATCGGCTCTGACGTAGAGATCGGAGCGCGCATGCCCCACCACGACGGCAACGTAGACATACTGCGGTGGGGTTATTATTGTCTCCTTTGTTTCATTAAATATACATATAAATTATATTTTTAAATATTAGAAAATAAAAAAAATATATAAACATTTAAAAATATAAAAAATAGTAGCCCACCGGTATCGGGAACAAGTCCAAGCTATCTGAATTAGGCCCTTAATCCAGCTGCCCAACGAGAGCCTCCTTAGGTGTTGGTCGAGGCTCTTGGCAATTAAGCCATTGGCTGAAACAACCATCGGCACAATGATTGCTGAGTTCACATCCCACATGTCGACAACCTCGCGAGCCAAGTCAAGATACTTGATTTGCTTATCTTTCTCGGCTTTCACGAGGTTCCCGTCATGAGGGACCGTTATGTCAATAATCATTGTGCCTCGCTCTATTCGATCCACCACCACTATATCAGGCTTATTGGCAACAATAGTCCTGTCAGTGATGATGGATCGGTCCCGGTACAATGTGCACTCTCGAGAACTGGGTCGGGCACATACCTGTAGTACGGCACCTCCGATTCCACAAGGCTGTATTTCAGAGCAAGTTGCTGATGGATAATCCTGGCTACAATGTTGTGTCTATGCAAGTACTCTTCGTTAGCTAGACGAGAACACCCGGAGATAATGTGTCGGATTGATTCTCCCGGACGGTGACATGCCCGACACACGTCAACCGTGCCGTCCTTCACAATAAATCTCCGATAATTCTTCGTCATGATAACGGATGCTAAAAAGTCTACATCGGGTTCATGTAGGACCCGGAAAAAGCGTCCGTGAATCTCCTTACTTTGCCATACCTCCCTGCGATCATTAGTGTCAAGCACTACAGGTTGCGCCAGTTCTCTGTTGCCAAGGAGAGCGGGGTGAGGCATTTGTCCACCACGACCACATCTCGATGCATCCCCACGTCGGCTTCTAGGAAATATTCCCTGAGACTGCATAACTCGCGATTGTGGAGGGTCTTAGCGTTTAAAAAGCCTAGACCTCCACAGTTTTGCGAGATATACAGTCTCATTACCGAGGACCGTGGGTGATGCATTCGATATGCAGTCAGCAGCGTACGAACCCTCCTATCCAGGGCGTCAAGTTCGGTCTGAGTCCATTTGAGTATGCCGAAAGAGTACATCAAAACCGGCATGACCCAACCGTTGAAGGCGCGCACCTTGTTCCCGCCTGATAGAAGACTATTAAATACTTTCTTCAGGCGGCCAAAGAAGCGCTCCTTCAACGATTGCTTCATGTCAGTAACATTGATGCCCAACGCTTCCGACATACCCAAATACTTATAGGTTTCGGATGCGGAGAGCCCTCTCCGCATCCGAAACCTCCGCAATTTCAACACATCTTATTAAATACTATTTGTATTGACAGTAATTCTACGAATGAAATGTATAAATATTTACTATTTTGTTACAGTCTAGGCAAATCTGTTCCTCACAACAACCTACTTCAAGTATAGTGGTAAGGATATATTTTAAACATATAAGATAATTTAGTTTTTTTTTTAAAGAACGGCGTATTTATTTTTTAGTAATTGAAAAACCATTGTTTTAGATTCCCAATAAAATAAACAAAGCTGCTTTGCGTGAAAATAAAAATAAAGTGGAGTCGACCTGTCCATTGAAGTTGGAGTTGCTGGAAGATAATTTTACCGAAAATGGTTACCTGGTACCTGTAAAGGTAAACTGATTAGTTTTTAATTTTCAATAAAATGCTGATGTTTAATTTTATGATTTTTTTCTCTTAGTACCCAACTCAGTATTCACATACAAAAAATCTGGTATTTTAAAGTCAAATGAACATTAATAGCTACCTTCTTAATCAAAATGGTTTGTGATTTATCTGGTTTATTTTAATGGTCTGTGATAAAATAAAAATCGCGAAGCACAGTAATTTCAACACATCTTATTAAATACTATTTGTATTGACAGTAATTCTACGAATGAAATGTATAAATATTTACTATTTTGTTACAGTCTAGGCAAATCTGTTCCTCACAACAACCTACTTCAATTATAGTGGTAAGGATATATTTTATAAAATATAATTTAGTTTTTTTTTTAAAGAAACGCTTTACATGCATGACCGCACATTTGTCCACACCAAATTCCATCCTGATGGCACTACTGAAAGTTTCAGTTACTTTCAGTAGCTCCATCAGATGCAAATTGTTGGAGAAAAAGTGTGCTTAGAGGATTCAAGGCTAAGCAGAACCAAAGCGGACTCAAACTATCGCCCTACTCGATCCTTATCGGTTCGCTATTCCTTTGGATATTTCGACATCCTGGATAGCGAAGGACTGTCCTCCATTGCCTCATATATGACATCAGGAAGGTGCGCAGAGTTGCATCTACTTTATACAACTCCAGCACCCTCATGAGCCATGTATGTGGCACCGAGTCATAGGCCTTCTTATAATCTATCCAACATGTCGACAGATCCTTTCGGGAACGTCGAACCTGTTGGCTAATGGCCATATCAATGAGGAGTAACTCCTTAGTACCGCGAGACCCGTTCTTACATCCATTTTGAGAGGCAGACATGACGGAGTTGTTGTCTATATGTTTGTTAATTTTAGCTCTCAAAATGGATGTAAGAACTTTATAGACCGTCGGTAAACACGTGATCGGTGGTTCCGCGGTGCTACCTGATTTATGGAGCAGGTGGGTTATTCCTGTCGTTAGGAACTGGGGTAGCGAACCAGACTCCAAAGCAGTCTGGTACTGAGCCGCCATGCGAGCGTGCCACCCAACAAACCATTTAATCCAGAAGTTGTGCAGTCCGTCCGGTCCTGGAGACTTCCAGTTAGGCAACGGACGGACCGCACGAGCTACATCTTGGGGGCAGATGGTAATAGCCCCCATCTCTGGTATTGGATCGCAGACTCACTCAACTTTCCGAGTCCAATCACCTTCAGTGTGACCGATAGGCACCGACCAGATACTGCGCCAGAAAGAAGTCATGGCATCATTATCCGGCAGGCGCGTGTCAGTCACAATTTGATTCGGTCGCTCCCAAGCCCTATAAACCCACCTTTCATTGCTCTGGACGGTGCGATTCTGAGTGTATTGGTCCACACGCCGCTTATATTTACGAATACGGTTTGCCCAAGCATACACTTTCTGCATCAGGAAGTCTATGCGCTTCGTGACACGAGACAAATAGTCCTCAGGGCTGGTATCAGTCCCTGAGAACGCCCGCCTCACAAAGCGCATCACTCTTGGGCGAGTATTTCCCTCCCTGAAGCAGAGTTTGCCGATAAGCGCTCTGGCCCCACCAATACGACGCTCAATTCTGCACTGCCAGGCTGGTACGACTGGTTTCGGTCGTGTAGCTATAGAGACATTTGGAAATTTTACGTGAGCTACACGACATGCCGCTACAGCCGCGCAGTACAGAATCGAATGAGTATCAGTGAGGTCTTCCCAGTCATCAAAATAGTTTGACAACTGCGAATCCAGAGCTGCCACCAGCGCCCTGTTTTTGTTAAGCATGGGCAAACGAGGTAAGCGTGGTCTAAGTTCGGGTGACATAAACCGATATTCCCGAATCGCAGCCTCCAAAGTACTCCTCAATTTCTCATTGCACTGGGTACTTACGTTTGTAGCCCTGTCATCATTCCCCTCGTCTGCTTGGATTGTGTTGGACTGCGGTGTTGTTATTATTATTATTAAACATTTTCCCGCTTACTAGCTTAATCGCTATTCGTCAATGCAAACCTTTTAGGTAGGTAATTTATATTATGTAGCTATTATTAGAGTATAAATTGAACAGGATAAATGTAGGTACTCAATAAATTAAAATGATTTCATCATGAACAATTTAACCATAGTCACTGTGAATAAATTGTCAAGAGAACAAGTACAGTTATAACGAAATTATTTTTGTTTACATTTGAAATAAGTATAATAATTTTGATATTTTAGTGTGACGTCTAAGTGCGAATTAAAAAAAATGTTATATTACTCGTTACGACAAAAACTTTTTAAAACATTTACAAACTAAATTATAATTTATTGTGTTTTAAGACATGTTGGAACAATGAATTCAAATGTTTGCCTCGTGACTTTTATTTTCTTGAGTTTGGAAAATGTTGCCGATTGTTGTAGTAAGTTGCAAACTGATTTTTAATAAGTATCTATTTATTTATTTTACACCAGCGTAACATCTTTTGGGTACCTAAGTAACTGATAAAATATTTTGGTATGTCATTTTTTTCATTGGTGATGTTCTTCAGAAAGGTCAGGTGCGTAGTACTCGCAACAAGCGCGCGTGTATGACTAGATGTATGAACGTAGGCGAAGCAAAAGGAGTATGTAAGGAGCGTAGCAAGTGGCGTTCTATAGTTTCTGCCTACCCCCATGGGAAGAAGGCGTGAGTTTATGTGTTCATTTTTTTACCTTGTAAAACAACTACGATCAATAATTATTGATCGAAGTAAAAGAATAAATAAATCAGCTTGTGTCATCCTTCTGCTGGGCAAAGGCTACCTTTTGGGTTTTTTCCCTTTTCGTACCTAATATGTATGCACAGAATAATAATAATTATGGATGTTGTCACAGTTGCCTAGCTACAAGACATGGCATTCCGTTTCCGTTTGGTGCCGGACGTAAAGAATAGCACCATCCCATTTCTTCCCATGGGTGTCGTAAAAGGCGACTAAGGGACTTACTAGAGAATGGGCAGCAGCGTTCTCTATGCATTTTTAAACCATACTGCGATCGCCAAACCACCAATCGTGGCGATTATGGCAAATCCCCCCCTTTTTGGGAGAGGCCTATGTCCAGCAGTGAACGTTTTTCGGCTAAAATGATGAAGACATGGCATCAATGAAAAAAGTTTCTGACAATTTTCTAAATAATATTTATCACCCACTTTATTTCATAAGATTTCATATTATTTCTATATTACTCTTAACTAAATTAATTGTGTAAAGGCTTCAAATGCCACCCAACCCAACTGGATCCTTTGTCGGCTTCTTTCTCAAAGTTGTGTCTACCGAGCTGGATGATTTGTCCTATGACATAACTAGTGAACATGTGGAGTTAGTTGCGACTTTGCGAGGAAATTACACGGCTGTGGAGGCCCAACTGGTACCTCATCTGAAAATTGGAAAGATTAGTTGCTACGATTTGAAGAAGCAAGCATGCATTTGAGAATTGCAGTAGCACAATTAACTACTCATGCATTTAAATAACAATTTTGTACCATGGAACCCTTATGTCGAGTCGACTCATAGCCTTAGACAAATGCCCAGGCGTGAGCAGTGGCGGACTAAGGGAGGGGGGGGGGGCAGGGGCGGTACGCCCGAAGTATTTCTAGAGATTTGGGGCCCCTCAGGACCGGGGGGCCTGGGGGGCCCCAAATCTCTAGAAATACTTTTAAATTAAAATCCCAAACCAGACCAAAGAACGTTCAGTAAGTACCTAAAAGGTAGTTTGTAGTTAGGAGTTAGCCACTACACTTTATATAAACGCAGGATGCTAAAATTTTCGAGTTCGCTCCGCTCGCTCTTGCAACCTACATTCTCTTTTGCTCAGACTTCTCTGCGTAAGTTGACAAAGTAAAACATATTCATGTATGAATTGTCAAAAGAAAACCTTACCTATCCGGGGAAGGGTGCTAAAATTTTCCGAGCTGGAAATGAGGTCGCTCTTGCATTCTACATTTTAAAACTTTTCTGTATAAGTCAAAAAAGTAATTCCTATTTCAATAGAATCAATAGAAAATTTAAACTACAAACTTCTGGTACAAAAACTTTGGAGCTTCTCTATTCGTCTGATGCTCTAGCTTTAGTAGAGTTCGCGTAGTTTCTCCAATTTCTGTATCAATGGTCAAAAGATCTAACCTTTTCGAGGCAGTGTGCTAAATATTTCGACGTTCATTCCTTGGCTCCATTTAGTTTTGTCGCCCCGGGCCCCCAACTGGCTTAGTCCGCCACTGGGTGTGAGACTGACTGGCGTTGGCGAATACCTACGCAGGATCCTTGCCAAATTCATGATTTTAGTCACCGGGTGTGAGGTCACCGAAGCCTGTGCTCAATCGCAACTCTGAAGTGGACTAAGCAGCAGTGTCGAAGGTGCTATACACAACAGTACTGTAGTTATAGATTATTTTGTATTGTATTTTATTAAATTGGTCAATAGATTGTGTTAAATTGTATAAATATTATCTTGGAAATTGAAATAAATACCTATATAACTCTAATTGAATAATATGAATTAATGACGATTTAATAAGTTCACAAAATGATGCAACATTTCATATTTCATGATGCACTGTGGGTGTAGTACCCACAATAAAAAACAAAATATTTAAAAGATTTCTTAAGTACTTATCTACAACTTCAGAATAACTTTTTTCTTTTTAGGGTTCGGTACCAAAATGGTAAAGCGGGTGCCCCCTTAGGGTGTTACTTTGTCTGTCCGTCTGTCTGTCTGTCACACCTGTTTATTTCAGGAACGGCTTCTGGAATATTCATAAGCATTGCAATAGGGGCAAGATGGGGGTTTGAAAATATAAAGTGGGGTAACTAAGTCAAGTGGTAGGTACCCCATAATTTATCATGACAGGGCTCATCTCATCTCAGCGGAACGCATGAGGGAGAGGCAAGGTTCGCGCCCTCGCGCCCCTATTCGCCGCAGGAGACGGGAGTCGGGAGTCGCAAGCCGATTTCCGGCCACCGTAGGTGAGGGCCTGCGGACGGTGAGCGATGGGTAGCTCACCGTCCGATAAGGACCAGGCCCGGGTCGACGGCGCGTCGTATTCCACGCGCGCCTCAAAGAGTTGTCAGCACCAACTGACGGGGTCCGATAGGGCCAATGCCTGCCAGGGTTTCGAGTTTGTCCGAAAGCGATATCGTGGCCCTGGCACACAGGCAAATGAAGGAATACGGGTGGGTTTTAGTCAGTAAAAGTCTGACACGCCCTCCCGCTCAGCCCAGAGCGGGAGAAGTTATTTGATAATTTCGCACCCAAAAAAAAAAAGGGCTCATCTTATTTTTATCTTTATGGCTTAAATTCTACCAAATGAAGTCAAAAACCAATAATGATAAATTATTTACAGTTTCGTTTTCGAGTCGTGAAAAGCCCAGTCAACAGAAAAAACCTTCAATCGGTAAGTTATGAGCTGACATCCTGTTCCCTGATTCAGTCGAAGAAAACCAAATCTATCGCAAATGGCAACGCAAAACATTTTTTTACGAATCAAAATAAATTAAAATGGCCACAATAGTACGAATTACAGATAGAAATGTAGAAATAAATACATAAGTTCGTTTTTTAATCCCAGGTAGTAATTTGACAGGTGAAAATGTCATTTATACTCCAAATTGAAAAAACGAACAAAGATTTGAAATGTCAAATTACTATCTGGGATTACAAAAAGAACATTAGAGTGAGACGATGTGCGGTTTTATCCGCTAAAAGCGATCTTTTTTCCGAACTTGTCGGATCAGGAAAAATTTTTTGCAAATGTCCGGTTTTTTGTCAGGACTTCGAATTTCGAAATGCTTTCCCTAGTTAGGTTGGGTACAGTGGCGTATTTACCCTTAGGCCAAGAGGGCCATGGCCCGAGGCGGAAGACTGCGAAGGGCGGCGCAAGGCGCCCCTTGCAGTCTGCCTGATTATCTTGCTTCAAACACTACTTATCTTCTAGCCGCCCTAACTTCTAGTCTATATGAATGGTCAAAAAAAAACATATCTGAGGCGGGGTGCTAAAATTTTTGAGCTCACTTCGCTCTCTCTTGCATCCTACAATCTCTTAATTTTTCTGAGGCTTTTATGCATTGCATAAGTGGACAAAGTAACTTCAATATCATCTGTATGAATAGTAAAAAAAACCGGCCAAGTGCGTGTCGAACCACTCACAATGAATGAGGGATGACTTTATCTCAAGAACAAACTTAACATTGTAGTTGAAAAACATGGTCCCCCATACATTCCAACTGCCGATATAAGTATGTACGCACAATATTGAGTGCTGTTACTTTAAGACCATAGACTTCTTATAGGTTTTCCTTTATCTTTAAGTAAATAACTATTTTCTGTATTTTTTAAATTTTCATTCTAATGGTAAATTTTCATATGTTTTCTTAAATAATTTTTAAAGTATTTATTTCAAAATTATAAATAAAAATATCTGAAATCCTTACAACAAGCCCTTTCATTTGATATGTCACACTCACACGGTACAGTTATCAAAACTTTTTATACATCGATATACCTACATCACGGTCAATTCTCCAACTGCAGTGTAAGATATTATGTTAGCCTTATATCGGTTCCATTTTTTATTCTTTTGAGGTACGGAACCCTAAAAACTATCCAAATATTAAAATAAATTCAAATAAGCTGTGGCAGCTAAGTCCCTACTGACGGCGGGCATAAGCATGACATACTCTCAGCCGCGAGGGCACATACCTAACCAATGGCGTATTTTAAGCAGGGACTGTACAACCCCGGTTAAGAGGCCTTTCGAAGGGTAAAGGTTACATTTGCAGTTGGAATGTATGGAGGACCATGTTTTTCAACTACAATGTCAAGTTTGTTCTTGAGATAAAGTCATTCTAACTACGGAACCCTGCACTGTGCGTGATCCGACACGCACTAGGCCGGTTTTTTTAAAACTATTAATTTGTTAATTATTTTCTGTTTCAGAAAAACTTGGCGATAAACACTATTTGGAAGGGACTCAGGAATTCAATTGTCATTCTCCAGAATTATATCATCAATGGTACCAAAGCTACCGAAGTGGTAAGTTTTTAATTTGTGTTTTTTCCATTTCTTGAGTTGTGAATTTGTGATAGTCAAAGTGTTATAGGTAGGTACTTTCATCAGTGTGTATAACTTTTAAGAAACATTTTTCTTTTTTGAAATAGGTCAGGCCATATCATATGGCCGATACCCCCCGCGACGTCTCAAAGGGGCGCGCGTGGAACACTACGCGCCGCCACCTCGGGTCCTGTGTGATAGGGAGCGGCGGACGTCTCCAAGTCCGCCGTCCCTGGACCCATTTAGAGGGGCTGGAAGAAGGCATTGTCTACCTTCTGCCGATGCCCAGTGCGCCTGCTGCGGGCCGGGTGCATGGACGAGATCTCCCGTTCCCTTTCTGCGACACGACTGTTTCGCAGAAGGATACCACCACGTCCCAGGACTCCTCGCTGCCGGCCGTGGTCGAGTCAATGGTCGGCAGCGAGGAGTCAGGTCACTGCCTACTCCTGAGATGAGTGCATGGCGAGGCTCCTCCCAAGCGGCACACTCTGCCAGCATATGCCACGCCGTGTCCTCCCGGCAGTCGACGCAGTGGTGACACCGGGCGTCCGGTTCCCTGTTTATGCGACACAGGTACTTCCCGAAGCAACCATGCCCCGAGAGCACCTGCGCCACCCGAAACGACAGGGCCACCTAACCTAACATTTTTTTTTGTTCGTGGGTGAAAAATCCTCATGGATGTCCTCCGCCCTGGGGCAGGCGGAGGGGTTCTGTCAGACTCTTACTGACTAAAAACCACCCCAGTGTTCCCTTCCCACACTTGCACCATCGACTCGACCACGGCCGGCAGCGACAGGTCACTGCCTACTCCTGAGATGAGGGCACGGCGAGTCTCCTCCCAAGCAACACTGCCAGCGTATGGCGCCCCGTGTCCTCCCGGCAAAACCTAACCTAACCTAACCTTACATTTATTTCAAGCAAATCAATTAATTTTAATGATTATTATACCTCCTCTCGCCTCTCTCCTTAAACATCATCATTACATAATACAGTTCCCTGCTCTTGTTTCATGTGTACTATTGAATATATACATTTATTAGATAAGTGTACTTATGCTTTGTATATGTATGCATTTATTGTATATGTAAATGGTACACCACGGACTACCTGCAGTATTGTCACTCCTGCTCCCTTTAATCCATCCAAAGGTTGTCTGTAAAAGATCGCTTTTAGCGATAAGACCGCCCATTGTGTCACCCTATGTAAAATTTCAATATTTATATCTGTAACTTTTATGGTTTACATAATAAAGAGTATTCTATTCTATTATAAACTAACGTGTCTTTAACTTTACAGGCAAGGGAATAGGCAACATACCTCCACAAACAGGGCTTAATCATACTCGATTCATTATAGAGGTGGAAGATTTTGATAATAATACAGAAATATTTTGCAAAAACAGCAAAGCAAAAACTACTTAGTCGCATCAAGTTCTTACGTTCGTACGTTCTATCTTTCCTGATAAAATCAAATCATATTTCAACGAACCGATAATCAGTGACTTATATAAGGCTTTGATAAAAATAGAGGCAAATCAAACTTGTGAGTATTATTTGCATTTATTATGATTTCTTATAGTTAATACCTACCTATACTGATTAAGGGGGATGCGCTAAGGTAGGCAACGCCCATAGTGTTAGTAACAATGATCTTAAAAACTAGTGTTAGTAGACATACAAGTTTTATTACGTGTGGAGTTTCATCCAATGTCGCAGCATTGGAGACTCCCATCTATCTGCGAATAAACTCAAGATAGTGTTGGTACTGCCGCGGAGACGAGCAAGCAGAGAAGCGCTTCTTTTACGTATGATGGCCGCAAAACCATCTATATGCCTTTCCGCAAACATCCTTGACGCGCTACATCGTCACGGCAGCCTCAACAGTATCCTGAGTGCGTTATTATACTGGACACGTAGATCGCTATATGCACGCAAACTATAACTAGTCCACAGGCTGCACGTGTAAAATGACGAGCAAAATGATTTAAACAATGTAATCTTGACCGCCTCTGTACATCGCGCAAACCTGCGGGCCAGCATGTTGCAGCGTACCGACAGCGATCTACGTTCCCTGTCAATGTCCTTGTTATCTTTCAGCTCTTCGGTAACCCAATGACCCAAGTACTTAAAATTGGTCACCCTATTTAAGGGAGCTCCGCAGAGCGATATATCTGGTATAGTTGGGTAACCTATAGCACCTGCTTTAAAAACCATTACTTCGCTCTTGTTGGTGTTGTACTTGAGTCCCTGAGCTATCGCGTATGCTTCACAGATTGACACCAGTCGCCTCAAGGCACCGATCGATGGGCTCAGCAACACCATATCGTCAGCATAACTAATGTTATTAACACAAACTCCATCAATATGACAACCAATATTAGTGTTGCTGAGCTCAACGATCAGTCGATTCATGTACCTACAGATTGAAAAGTCGAGGTGAAGTCAATCCCCCCCGCACTCCAATCGATACACATCAGAGATAGACCCCTCCCACTTCACACCGTTTTGTTGATTATTATACCAATATTTAAACAATCTCATGATGTCAGTAGGCAAGGCAGTTTCTTCTTGTAGCTTACGCCACAGTGCTTCATAATTAACGCGATCGAATGCCTTTGACAAATCCAGAAAACAGGCAAACACAGGCGTTTTTCTATCAGTATAGTACAGGGAGCCTAAAAATGGACGCTTTGGCAGAATCATGCGTGCAATTCATACAGCCCGCAATTCATCTGTTTGACAGTTGCTATTTAACATTAGACTTCACTATATTAATTCTTAATTTGTGGACCATTTTACGAAACTCCCTAAACAACTGTCAAACAGATGAATTGCGGGATATGAATTGTACGCAGATCATAATATGATTCTGCGAAAGCGTCCATTTTAGGCCCCCTGTACAGATATGATGTTATGATTCACGACCGTAAAAAATAAAGCTTTACAGAATTAAAATCATTAGAATCAGCAATACAACTTTCTAAGTTCATAGAATACTGCCAGCTAAATGGTTGTTTTTGGATATGTGAAAAAAATCATAGCAGTATTAGTACTACATAATTATAACGAAATTAAAAGAAAAACTATCACAGCTTTACAAGTTAACTAGTAATAGTCGACTAACTTACATCAATAATATATCCTATATCGAGGTAGGTACCTATGGGAGAATAATATGATTTTCAACTACAATGTTATGTTTGTTTTTGGGATAAATTCATCCCAACTACGGAGCTCTTCTTTGTGCGTGGTCCGACACGCACTTAGCCGGTTTTTTTACTTTTTACATATTTATTTTACTTTTTACATAAATGGAAAGCGGGGGGCACCTAAGCTATTAGCATTCTACCTGTAGAAATCTTTTGAATCATTTAAAAAAAAAAAAAAACTTTAAGCTTGCCTTTTCTGATTGCAGGTAAAGAAAACGAAGAACCTACCATTCTTGAATATAATGAGAAGCAATATGTTTCGTTTAGCTGTCTTGAACACATCAACAAAACAAAGTGTGAGTACTTTTACTGACTTCAAAAAAAGAGGAGCATAAACAATAAACCACTCACTAAAAGGATTGAGGTAGGAAAACTATGGAGATGGCATATTCTACATATTATGAAGACTAGGTACATATAAAGTCCATTTCACGAAAGAAGTCCCGCAGACGTGGCGCTGCAGGCATGGGTTATTTTAGGAATGTTGTTAACTTAGCGTATAATAATAATTAGTTCCACTTATTTCCGCGGGACTTCTTTCGTGAAATGGACTTTACCAATATCTATCATATTGACACAGACATGTCATAAAGCGTTTTGTTTCTTTCTAACTAATCAAGATCAGCGTAGGTAAAGAGAGACATCTAAATGTTTGTCAGGAACTGCAACATTTTTGGGTGACGTCAAAATCATATCTATACGTGACCGGTCGCCATGTTTAGTGCCAAGTTTTGTGGTACAAAACTCGATAATGTGCCGTCAAACGATTGCTTGCTGTCTCTGTTGCACTCACAGTTACAACCCTACGAAAGGCGGCCAATTTGAGTGCCCGATTTTTGTAAATACACTCGCTAATTTTGTAGGTATAGCAAGTCCATTGTCACTGGGGTTTAGTAGCCTGTGAGCCCGTTCTTGAGTTATAAAATTACAACGAAAAGTGGCATTTATTTTTATAGATATAAGATTATATTTTTTTTTCTGTGTAAAGTATTTCAATTGGTCATACTTTATGCACATTTCAATCTAGCCATTAGCTAATCAGTAATTTAAATGTAACTTAAACTGCTAAGCAACTATAAAATTAAGAAATTGTCCAATATCGTCTTTCTTCTTCACTATAACCACTATAAGATAAAGGGGAAGACACTTGATTCACGTGTTCTTTATAAAAGTCAGCACTACAGTTTGTGTTCACTTACACAGCACTAAACTAACTTAAAAGGTTTTACCCTGTTTCTGACATCCATCATGAGGTCCCGGTGGAGGTCGTTGTTTCTAATATACCAGGGCGCGTTGACTATATCCCTTAGTACTTTGTTTTGAAAACATTGTATGATTTGACGATTGCTTTGACTGGTGCAGCTCCACAGCGGAATACCGTAGGTCCATACAGGCTTTAGAAGTTGTTTACAATAATTTGTTAGGTATTGACAATGGCGACTGTCTACCAATTAGCCAATACATTTTTTTGTACCGAATATCTAATTTGACTCTTTTTTTTTATTTGCTCTTTCCAGCGCAGTTTTGCATCCAGGGTCATGCCGAGATACTTAGCAGTATTCGCGTAAGGTATTTGTTGGTTATTGACGAATACCGGGAAGTATTTTGACTTTTTGTTGGTGAAGTCAACGTGGATAGACTTGCTTTCATTTAGTTTGATACGCCATGTTTTAGTCCACTCATAGATACGATTTATGAACTCTTGATAATTGCTAGAACACAGCTTCCTTGTGGCTATTTCCAACAGCCATGATAGCTGTGTTGTCAGCAAAGGTTGCAATTAAATTATTTTCTAGGTCAGGAATATCACAGATGTATAGTAGGTACAGGACCGGACCAAGTACACTCCCTTGTGGTACTCCAGCTTTTATTTGCCTAAGGTCTGAATAGGCGTTACTTTGTCTTATCATAAACAATCTGTCTGATATATAAGACTCTAGGATGTCTGACAATTGTTGAGACAGCATTGTTCTTAGTTTATATGTTTATGAGGCCTTCCTGCCATACTTTATCAAAAGCACATCAAGGAAAATCGTGGAGCACACCTTTTTCTCCTCTAGCGTCCTTTCAATAATATTGGTAATTCTGTGCACTTGGTCGAGCGTGGAGTGTTGTTCTCTAAATCCGAACTGGTAATCGGGGATTAGATTTTCACTCGATTAGAAGCTTCAATCTCTTTAAAAATAATTTCTCAAATAGCTTTGATAACACGGGCAACAGGGACATTGGTCTGTAAGGTGTTGTTTCATGAGGTCGCTTGCCAGGCTTGGCTATCATTATGACTTCAGCTACTTTCCATTATGTGAGGAATGTGCTGTAATCGAATTGTGGCATTTATGAGCGTGGGAAGCTTGACTATGGCTTTACGTGGGAGATTTTGTAAAACTTCCCCTGTAATTAAGTCGTAACCAGGGGATTTTCTCCAATTAAAATTACACTTAATTTCTCTAGATACTTCTTTTGGGGTAACCAACATAATATCTGAACTAATTTGTACACTGTATTACCCTCGCACTGTGACTCTGGGCGTCGTTTGGTTGGAATATTTGTTTTAAATGCTCAGCGAACCTTAAGGCCTTTTGTTCTCTATAATAAAAAAATAATAAATAATTTTGTCTAATGTTCTCTATAAAAATAATCACTATGATTTTCTTTGACTATAACTGCGCTACCATCTCGGGCAGAGTTGTCAGGGTGCAGTGCATGGTACACTTTATAACCTCGGGAATTTATGAATGATTGCTTAGAAAAATAGAGTTTCAGTTAAAAGGCAAACATCGTTTTTTTTGTGATCAGGACTACTTCTAATTCTTGTTGATGTTTAAGTAGTCCGTTTGAGTTCCATGCCATTATTTTTAATGAATTAATTTTTTCTGCCTGGACATAGCATTCGTAGCGCTATTCTAATCTATTTAAACGAGCGTTAAATGAGGATATCAATTTAATAATTTCATCCAACTTTCCTTCCTTAGCATTGGCATTAACATTGTCACGAATATTCGCAAAGTTAACAGTTTCGGCTGTAACATGCGCGTATGTTTTTTTGTGAGGGTGTAGCGGCATCAACATCGCCACATGCGAACTACGCGTCACACTGACGTCACGCAAAATCCTGCATCGCGCAAGCAGAGTTTACCGCGCAACTAGCATAATTATATACAACATCCCGACATCAACCGTCGGGCAGTTGCCCACCAGACACAACACCCGTCTGGTCAGAGGATCCTCCCTTTTCTATGGAGGATGAGTGAACTTTAAACCCTGTTCCTCATACCACTAAAAGGGTTTTGTGTCACGTAATAGTTTTTTGTTTTAGAGCTAGTTTGCACTTTTTCGTTAACGTCTCGCTGGCTTTTTGATGCCGGCTTCTTGACAGTTTTGTTTATTATGTTCTGCATTTCCCGTCTTAACATTAATATTAGATTTAGTTCAGAAGACTGAAAAGCTAAGTCTTTCAAAGCTAGGCCTCTCCTACTATTTTGCTGTGCCCGACAGGGTCCATCATGATTACTTAGAATTTAAAGTTACCACCTACACATTGTGGTGTGGAATGCAAATAAAGTGTATAGTGTAGTATTTAGTATTGCGACAAATGATTTTTTATTATTTTCACGTCTAGTTATTCTATGCGTATCCCACGTGTTAAGGCGACGATAACCGACTTTTAATGATTTTATACTGAAGATCACGTCTAAATGAGTAGTGTTAATGATTTGAAAAAAATATATGTTAAATTAGAGCATTTTCTCAATAATTTAGTATGTGAATATTTTAGACTATATTTATATTACATAGTGAAATTAATTTGTAAAGTTATGTCTAACGCGGATAAAAGACTGAGAATGGCGCAAAATCTACCAAGCGAAACCTTCACCAATTTAAAAATAATTTAATTATTTATCTTTTAGTATACGCGTTTTATTAAAATACCTTTTGATTTGTGTAGGTATAATAAATTAATAATGCGTCAAATTGGGAACAGCGCTCCTTGATGGGCGAGTCCTATTACTGGCTGAACGTACGACGCGTTGCGTGAGCTCAGTACAGAACACGCAAGCTAACTACTCAAGGTCACTTACATATATCTCCGTCTTAAGGTCAACTTTTATTTACAGATATTTACTTGGGCCACATAAATACGACTTCTAACACGATACAAACTTATGAAAATAATTCGACGCACGAAATATTCAACATAACGCAAAATGGAACAATTCTATGCTGTGTATACTATGTAGTGAACGAAACAGCAGAAGAAAATTGGATCACTCGAAAAGTTGTCAATAAAAAGTTATTACTTTACAGTGTTATTGGTCAACAGGATGCTCTGAGAAGCAAAGGTGAGGTTTTTATACTAAAAAATAAGGGGACAAATCAAAAATAAAAGAAGTAAATTTTACGTATTGATATTGGAAGTACGGAGTCTCCTAACACAGGCTTATTTGCTGAAAAGGAGGCTCCAATCACTAGTTGTTAAGGTATTTACTTGTTAAAATAATAAAAAGAAATACATTTTCATTTTCAAATGCGGATGGCTCGATTCTAGTCTCATTATCCAGGGGAAACGGAAGACTACATTTTTTTTTTTAAACTCCTCTGACTAGGACACAGTACTTACTGCTTATGTTTTTTAAGATACATTCTATATTTTTTTTTCAACTTTTTTAATTATTTAATATAAATTACTATAAGAACTAGGCTGTTGTCGAAAAAATTAAATTGCTCTAGTCTCTTTATTCAGGGAGAAAAGAAAAGTAATATATGTTTGTACAAAAGGAACGCCACCCGCGTTTCCACTTTTGGTGGCACTTCATTTGGCGTACTTGTCCAATGTTTGTATTTAATTTTTTGATTGCCCAAATAACGCAAATTTGAAAAAATACTCGAAGTGTATTATTGCCGCCGCCATAGACTCCAAATAAGAACCATTCTCACGAAATTCGTAGAACATAATAAACAAACACCAAACTCAGACTCAAAGCATTTATTTCAAATAAACCAATTACAGGCACTTTTTAACAAGAGTTATGAGAAAAATAAGTTTTCTTTTATTCATTATTTTTATTAATTAATTACTTTACTAATTATTTCATTTTAAATTCCTCACATTTATTTATTATTTATTTATTTAAACTTCTCGCACACAATAAGGTAAAAAGGCGGACTTAATGCCTTCTTTGTCTGCATATCTCGTCTTTATATCATTGTCCTTGCAAAATATATATTTGGGAACATAGATATTCTGTAATCCAATCGAAATAAATACACACTACCTTAAGAATATGTTTGTTAATGTTATGTTTGTTTGTTTATTTTCTCAACAGTATTTTTTTTATTTTTTCAGAAAATCTCAGTAATAGTACTACTCCTGATTTATATTATAATTCTGATCCAGGCCACCAAACCATTATAATAATATTAGCAACAGCTGGGGCAATAGTATTCATACTGCTCGTCATAATCGTGATTGGTAGAAAACGTTGCCGTAACAAACCTGAATTGGTAAGTTTAATTTTAGTTTATTTTGGTGACATTTACCAAGTTAAGATCATCATTCAGGTGAAAGACGTAAACTGCTGGATATAGTCTTAACCATCATCACAACGACCGGTCCTGCGCTTCCCGCGATTTTACCAGAATTAAAACAATCTATGATATTTTACCAGAACTAATACAATCTATTATATTTTACCAGAACTAATACAATCTATGATATTTTACCAGAATTAATACAATCTATGATATTTTACCAGAATTAATACAATCTATAATATGATATTTTTCTGTCGTTATTGCACAAAATGGACCGATATTATGGTTCAGAGACAGACATGCATTAGTGCTTGCTTTATCAAGTAGTTTAGAAAACTTGTAACAGCTAAAGGTTTATAACTAAGTACTAACTCCTTGCCACGGGATAATCGGTTGAAGCTTGGTTGACGACAGTGAGTCGATGAGGTTAGGCGGTGTAGATGTGTGCGAGACCATTTTTATTTTTATTTAACTTTAAGTTGAATCCTTAGCTGTAGCCCGAGAAATTAAAATTTCCCCAATATCATTAAATAATGAAAAAATAATTCAATGGAACAAATTTAACTTAGAGAGGTGTATTAATGATTCTAATGATTATAATTCTGTTAAGCCATATTTTTATTTAGATCAACATACAACCTGTTACTGACCTGCAAATTGCATTCAAAATATATATTTTGGAACCTAGATATTCTGTAATCCAATCGGAATAAAGACACACTACCTTAAGAATATGTTTGATTTACAAATTATTTTGGTATTACGTTTGTATGAACTACGCATCCATCTTCAGTTTCTTAAGTTTCCAAAAGCCTCTTAAGTTTAAACATAATTTGTTCGTTAAGTTTTCGTTTAGGTCTTTAGGCAAAACTTGTTTTGAAAATTCAAACAGCCGAAATACTTCAAAATTTTTAAAATTACAATCCTTTTCAGGAAACCAAAGTGTTGTACGCAGATCTCGACTTTCTTCGTCAAATTGAACCAGACCGCTTTCCAAGACCAAGTCCAGAAGAAGAGTCTCCTTACGCACAAATTATCGGAGAAATAAGGCCTCAAACTAAATGAGTGAATATTTATTAAGTAAAATAATGTTATTATGCGTGAAACAACAGGGGTATAAGACGCCTAACGAAGCCGAGAGTTACGGGTTCTCCCCGTCATTGTGATCTTTTTTTTTTTCTGTACCATTCCGGGGAACTACTGAGCTATTGAAGATCCATTTCCAACTTTTTTGAAGTTTTTATAGCCAAACCAGTTTTAAATGTTTTATTCAACTTAACATTAAATACCCCCACGACCCCTGGGAGCCTAAAATGGACACTTCGGCAGAATCATTATGATCTGCGTACAATTCATCTGTTTGACAGTTTTATATGGAGTTTTGTAAAATGGTCCACAAATTACGAATTGCTTTAGTGAAGTCTAATGTCAAATAGCAGCTGTCAAACAGGTGAATTGCGGGATGTATGAATTGTACGCAGATCATAATATGATTCTGCCAAAGCGTCTACTCTAGGCCCCCTGTACCGTTGCATGCAACCGTATACGTTTTACGTGCGTTACATTTTGCGCTGCCGTAAACAGTTATATTACACACCAATAATATTCAGAATGTGAACATGTTTAAAAATAAACTCAGGGCTTTGTTACTCAATAAAGCCTATTACAGCATTGACGAAGTTTGTATCGACAAAAATCTTAAAACTAGTAGGTATTCAATTAAACTTAAATTAAATGTCTACTCATTGCTCTTTATTTATTTATTTATTTATTTAATACTTTAAGCACAGAAATGTACAGAGGCGGACTTAAACATGTATTTTTTTTTATATATTATTTTTACGGACAACGAGATAGCCTCTATTTACTCATTATGACGACGTATCAATACATAATGATATAACGGCGGACCATGCATCCTTACGTGTACAAGCCGTTTCAATCATCATCTGATAGCCTTATGTACCTAGTGTAGAGATGATTACGAGGCAAATATCTATAAGCTTATGCGCACGCTACAGAGTTTCATAAGAATTCATAGCTGTATAGGGTAATTCCATCATAGGTGCCCCTATGGGATAGGTGCCGCGACTTTGAATACTCAATGTCAGAAATATCGTAGGGCAAAATCGTACTATACAATAGGAAGCGTCCCCACGCAGACCCCAGTGGCCCAGTGGCAGTGCCACGAACACCGTAGAGGAGAGTGCACCCGTTTCGCCCGTGAGTGTATAGAGTAGTCCCGCGTAATAGACTACAATATTATGCAACAAAATTTGTTATACCATGGCGGTGAAAATATACAGGGTGATTGGAAGATGGGTGCAAAGCTTTAAGGTGAAGATAGTATAGACAATTTAGAACCATTTAAGCCATGGTTGTCTTAGACGAAGTCTTACCAAATTTTTTTAACCAAATTTTTAAGTTTTTTTTCGGAAATTCTCAAAATTTAATGTAAACTGCATAATTATGGCCAAATTGAATGATAAATGAATTATTTTTTTATTTATTTAATTAAAGTAATGTGTAAGCAACCAAGCAAAACATGTTTTAGGCTTCTGTGTCATTAGTCATTTTTTTTACAGATATTTAAAGCTCAGAAAAAATAAAAAATTTGTACAATACGTCTTTTAAACCTTATTTAAAAAAAAAAAACGGTGGGTGCTTTTTTTGTTCAAACCTTTTTGAAGACATGCTTGATAATCGCTCTTTCTTTTGAGGTATCATTTATGCGGATATCTTACAAATTATTGAAATTAGGCCCTACAAACCAATTCGAGGGAGAAATTTTAAATTTTAGGCAGTCTAACAAAACACAACATTTTTGCTTAAAAGAATACTTTATGTGCTCGAAATGATAACATTGTTCAATTCTAAGAATTTTTGGCACATGCAGGAACCAATTGAGGGGAACCCATTGAGGGGATTCTCTAAACAATGGCCACCGACGTTTCGTCGTCTTGCCCAAGATGGGTTTCACCGCGTGGAACCTGGAGTCAACCCGGGCAGACACGAAACTGCCGTCGACGAAGACATTTTAGCAGCATTTCAAGCGGATCCTACTACCAGTACTAGAGCAGTAGCTCGAAATTTAAACATTTCTCAATGGAAGGTGTGGCATACAATGCACCAAAATGATAAGTATCCGTTCCATGGCAGGAGTGTGCAAGGTCTAGTAGAGCAAGATCCTCAAAGAAGAATTCAGTTCTGCCGTTTCCTCCTCAACAGAGACACCGAAGATGCGTGGTTTCTGAAATCAATCTTGTGGACGGATGAAAGTAAATTTTCAAGGGAAGGTATTACAAACTTTCACAACATCCATGAATGGGCTGACGCAGACAACAATCTACATTTTAAGAAGCAGGTGTCATTTCAGATGAAATTCTCTGTGAATGTATGGGCTGGAATAATTGGCAGAACATTGATTGGGCCCCACTTTTTGCCTGATCCATTGAATGGCGAAAATTATTTGCAATTTCTGCAAATTGATTTACCACTGCTGGTAGAGGAATCAGGTGTCCCGATCTTCGAAAGAGACCGAACAGTCATCTTTCAGCAAGACGGCTGTCCAGCGCATTGGACTTTAAATGTAAGGGAACACCTCAACAATTGCTTTCCTGATAGCTGGATAGGCAGGGATGGACCCATCCCTTGGCCCGCTCGCTCCCCAGATCTGACCCCGTTGGACTTTTTCGTGTGAGGCCGGGCCAAGGAACTGGTGTATAACAACATAGAAATAAACACTAGAGAAGAATTGATACAAAGAATAAATTCAGCGTTTGAGACAATGAAGCAGGAGATGATGTTGAAAATAACGACTACAGAAGTTAGAAGACGGGGCCGTGCTTGTATTAGGAATCACGGCCGTCATTTTGAACAAGAAAAATAAATAATTTTAATTCAAATGTTGTTTTAATTAGTCTGCCTAAAATAAAAAATTTCTACCTCAAATTGGTAGGCCCTAATTTCAATAATTTGTAAGATATCCGCATAAATGATACCTCAAAAGAAAGAGCGATTATCAAGCTTGTCTTCAAAAAGGTTTGAACAAAAAAAGCACCCTCCGTTTTTTTTTTTAATAAGGTTTAAAAGACGTATTGTACAATTTTTTTATTTTTTCTGAGCTTTAAATGTCTGTAAAAAAAATGTCTAATGACACAGAAGCCTAAAACATGTTTTGCTTGATTGCTTACACATTACTTTAATTAAATAAATAAAAAATGAATTCATTTATCATTCAATTTGGCCATAATTATGCAGTTTACATTAAATTTTGAGAATTACCGAAAAAAAACTTAAAAATTTGGTTAAAAATATTTGGTAAGACTTCGTCTAAGACAACCATGGCTTAAATGGTTCTAAATTGTCTGTACTATCTTCGCCTTAAAGCTTTGCACCCATCTTCCAATCACCCTGTATAACCAATAACCACCTAGCTGAAGAATTTGGAATTTAATAGAAAGCTATATAGCTGGTTGTGTGAGAGATGTTTTTATTCCATCAATGAATATCTTGAATGTAAAATGTAAAACTTATTTTTAATAATTATTGTGACATCTAAATATTGGCATTACTTAAATATTATTAACACATTTTCATTATTCTTGCTATTTTTTTTTTTATTGACCTGAAATCCTTATTACTGATCGCTACTTTTAATATAAATTATTATTTTAAATGAATATAATTGTATATAATTTTATTTTTATTAATTGCATTGTAATCTAAATTCAAATTATTATTAGTATTTAATGTTATCGCTAATTACTAAATGTGTACTACATGCTTTAAGTATGAGTATATCTAAGATGTAAAATCTAAATATTTGCACGGCTGAAATGCCGAATATTGTGAAACCCATAGCTATTATGAACATATTATACATATTATGTATAACTATATTCTTGCAAATAAATATCATTCAATCATTCATTAATTCAATCATATAAATCATTCGCGGTGAGACCTCAGCAAGCGTTGAAATTATAATCGTAAGTACTTACTATCGAATATCTTTTTACTCCGAATAAAATATATATATTTTTACATTTATTTGCCTATATTATATTATTACAGTTTAAAGTACATGGAATAATGCTTTAAATTATAGTTTTCTTTGTATCTTATTTTTAATTTAAAAAGGCATCTATCCTGTGCCAAAAGTATAGTTACCCCATCTGATGTAGCCATAGATGCCCATTATGGGCATCTATCTCTATTTGTATTTATGTTTTCCTAACGCCGGTCGAAGAAATGCCTCTGAAATATAAAAGAAAACCGGGCGTGGTAAGATGATTAAGAAGAATAATAAGAAGAACACTTAATAAGAAGAACACTTAAGAAGAAGAAGAATTTAGAAGAAGAAGAATTAAGAAGACTAAGAAGGAGAAGAATAAGGCTGATAGAATTATCTATTGTTAGTTCGGAAAAGTAAGTATATTCTATAGACTGCGTTAAGGCTTCTACATACCGGGGCGACTTGTCGCGCGACGCGACGCGACACAAAGGCACCGCTCGTCCCGCGACACGCGGGGCCTTTGTGCCGAGTCGCGTCGCGCGACAAGTCGCGCTGGTATGTAGAAGCCTTTAAAGCGATGTATATGATGATTATTATTTCACAACAATAAAAAAATGCTTCTTTATAGATTATTACTTACTTAATTATAAAAGATGTCATAAATTAATGTTAAAATATTGAGTACAAACTGATTACATAGAAAGTATAGAAACTAGTCTGATCTAATATTGAAGCATTCATACAGCGAGTCTTCTATCCCTCACGGTAGGCATCTACCCTACTTTTGAGAGGGTAAAAAAGACAATTTCCTCAAAATCTATTAAACTTATGTACAGACGCTAGCACATCAAGCTACTACAATCTGTCAAATTTCTTTAATAGATTTTCAACTTATCGCTACAGCTTAAGGTTGATTGGGAAAATTTGTCAGTTTCGGGTAGCTTGACCTGCTGGCGTCTGTAGAAACAAAAGGGGTACAATCATAGATTAAAGATCAAAGTTACCATTTATGCAAAAGACGTCTTGCCAATAGGTTTTTAATTAATAAGTTAGGGCTCCTCATCAAAAAGTGGGGCAGCTATCCTGGACTTACCCTATTAGCGAATACATAAGTCAAGCTTATGAAAAGTAAATAGAATCGCTATAAATAAAACTATTTGCTATTGGTCGACAAAATAGTATACAGCGTGCTTGCCGCTACAGTGGCGACATTAATTTAACACGACTTAATTTAACATACAGTTTCGCCTTTACGCTTTGGGAAAATATTTTAATTTCATTAAACATTAATATTTACTTATTTATTTACAATTTAATAATAGCATCTTGGAGCAAACTGTACTTAAACAGCGTAGCACAGAGGTAATTAGCCGGGGTCATGAATCATATTCATAACATCGAATCAATGAAATTAAAACAAGGCAAATTGAAGGAAAGAGAGTTTTATTATTTAGTTTGTTTTGTTTTTTTTATTTTTCAATTTATAATGATTTATCTTATTTTAATATATTTAAAAAAATACAAAAAACAAAAAATATTAAGTAAGTACACAAAATATTAAAAAAAAATATATATGATTACTGGCCACTCTAGCCCTACCACTGTATCAAATAAATGTCACCACTGTAGCGGCACGCTGTGTATGCATGCACATTTCAAAATAAAGATAATTAATTATTCATCTGGAGTCCGATAGTACCTATTATTTAATAAAAACCGTCCTATGACACTCCTCCAAATATTGTTGGTAATGTGAAATATATATGGCGAAATGCCTTTACAGTGGACCAAAGTATTATTTATCACACAAACCCTATCTTGTCCCTTCACTATCCCCTACAATTATATATTTCGACATTAAATGTATTTTTCATCACATCTATTCGAAAAGATCCGACGGGTTCCTCGATATGTGGGTGCACTTAACAGTGACGAAATGACTTTTGAATTTGGAACACTATTTAATTAAAAGGTTTGAACGCAATTCGCTTCGATAAAGTCCTGTCCGGTAATTAAAAAAGCGCGGCTACCGTAGCGGCATTGGTTAACCAAATTAAAAAAAGTACGAGGGATCTTCATTTATAGTCTGATGTTATTACGAATGCTCAAGTGATATTTACCTAAGTCAATGACATTTTCTGTTCCCAACAAAACAGTTACAATAAACTTCCAAAATTGATTTGTGTAAGGGATTTTCTCGGACGAACAGTTTAGGTAACGGTTTAAGCACTAAAACACACTCAGTACATAAAGGTAATCACATTTAATACGAAGTATGGCGTCCGCAACACGATCGCAGCGTGCGCGGTGCGCGTCTATCTACAGGCGTAGCGGGGGGCCGACTGGCCACGCGAGCGAGCTTTTGACGGCGGGTAGCGAGTACGTATGGTAGCCTTGTAGCGGCGCGTACTGTGCGGCCTAACTTTGAAGCGGCGACGCGGGCGCAACACAACGCTACACACTCCCCCTCTAGTTCGAATATAGCGCCCTCGCGTTCGGGCTAGCAGTCAAATCTACGTGGCCGACCGCGCTTGCGCTTCTCTCTCACCGGAGCCTCGACATCACCGATGAAGGGAGTCAAATCAGAGGCGTGGTAACGCCCTACATGTTCACCTCTAGTAACTCCCTCCACTAGGTAGGTAGTAGGGCTTACTACTTCGCGGACACGATAAGGGCCATCCCTCCGGGGTATAAATTTCGCGGACTGCCCGGGGCCGACATCATTCATCCCTTGCGTTTTCAACAAAACGAGATCACCTACCTTGTACTCTGGAAGGGCGCGTCTGCCTTCATCTGCGTACTTCTTCTGCCGAGACTGGTTACGTTCGTGGACATCTCGGGCGTTGAGCAGCACCGCCGATAACTTACTTAGGTAAGGAGTTATATTGTGGACGAAATTATCGTTTTCCACGATGGTCTTCATATCCGCCACGACGTCCGATGGCGCGCGCAGCTCTCTCCCGAAGGTGAGGAAAGCTGGTGAAAATCCGGTGCTCGCTGTAACAGCTGAGTTCATCGCGAACCTTATGGCCGCGAGGTGAGCATCCCACGATGCGTGGTCCTTCCCTACAAGTATGGCTAACTGTGGTTTAAGGTCACGATTTTTCCGTTCAACGGGCTTTGCTTCTGGGTGATACAACGGTGTCAAAGACTGTTTGATACCCATCACATGACAAACCTGCTGCATCACCCCGGCAACAAACTGAACCCCGTTGTAGCTGATCATCCTGCGCGGGACTCCGTACCTCAGGAAGACCTCAGATATTAAGATCTCAGCGCATTCCACGCTGGTGGCCTTTTCCAATGCAAACAGCTCAACCCAATGGGAGCAAGTGTCCTCCAGGATTAAGATCCATCGGTTACCCTTTGAAGTCTTTGGTAGGGGCCCGAACAAGTCGACCGATACCACTTCAAATCGCCGGGTGGGTGCAGGAGTCTGGAGTAGTCCTGCAGGCCTCCTGTTATCTATCTTGTATCGCTGGCAAGCAGCACAGCGTTTAATATAGTCTGTGACAAAAGATTTCATACCTGGCCAAAAGTAGCGTGCTCTGATGCGTTGTAGGGTACGTTCAGCACCAAAGTGGCCTGCTGTGGGAGCATCGTGGAACTCTACGAGGACAGCTTCTCTCTCGTGTTTGGGGACCACGAGGCAGGCGGATGCGGCGTCTTCCGATTTGGGTATATACACCATCCTGTATAATACACCATCAGACATCAGGTATCCTCTCTCTGACCAGCCTCTCCCCCTGAAGGGATCGTCGGTAGTCTCCAGGTCCTCGACGATACTCTTCAGCTCTGGGTCCTCGAGTTGGTTAGAGCGCACATCCTCAGGTGTCTTATGTGGTATATCTACGGTAACTAAGCATACCTCACAACCAGCTGGGTTTTCCTCGCAACGAGCTGGGCGGCTTAGTGCATCGGCGATCACGTTCACCTTTCCGGGAGTGTACTGTATCTGCAGATTGTAGGCCTGAAGGGTTAATGCCCATCTGGCAAGACGACCACTGGGAGACTTAAGGCTCATAAGCCAACGTAGTGGCTGATGGTCGGACTTAACCACTACTTCCGAGCCTTCCACGTAACCTCTGAACTTCGTTACTGCCCAGACGACGGCAAGAGCTTCGCGCTCGGTGGTGGTGTAGTTGCGCTCGGCTGGCGAGAGTAGCCGACTGGCGTACTCTATGGGCCTTTCGTCCCTCCCCCTGCATCAAAACTGCTCCGAGACAGTAGCCACTGCTATCTGTTCGGAGGGAGAAAGGCTTGGACTCGTCAGCCTGGCGAAGAATGTGAGCGGTGACCAAGAGCTCCTTGATACGCTCAAAAGCAGCCTGCTACTCATCACGCCAAGTCCAACAGCTGTTCTTTTTGAGCAGGTCTGAGCTGCCTCTCATTCTTCGGGGCAGGCATGTCAGCAATAGCTGAGGTTTTCTCCGGGTCTACTTGTAGACCTCCAGGAACAATTATGTGACCAAGGAATTTCACAGAGTCACGGGCGAAGCAGCTTTTCTTTCGATTGACTCGAAGGTCGAACTTACAAGTCTGTCGAAGACCGCTTCGAGATCTTCAATATGACCTTCGAAACTAGGTGACAAGATTATTAGATCGTCCAAATACCCAAGAATAGTCACAGGCCTACGTCCTTGGGGGTCTGGCGGGATATCGGAGCCTTCACTTACCTCTTGTCCTCGAATAGGCACACTCAGGTTTGACTTAAAACGATCTATTAATCTCTGAAACGTAGCGCCAGAATTGCGAAGGCCCATCGGCATCTTCTTGAACCTGTAGGTGCCGGAGGGTGTAACAAATGCAGTTTTGTCGCGGTCATCTTCTGCGACACAAACCTGGAAGTAGCCGGAGTGGAGGTCTAGCGTCGTCATGTAGCTAGTCGTCTTCGCTGCATGAAGCACGTCCTCAATGCGCGGGAGCGGGTACCTATCCGGCTCGGTCACGGCATTGAGCTTACGATAGTCCACACATAGGCGGACACCACCATCCTTCTTCGCGACTAAGACGACGTTGGCAGCCCATGGCGACTCGCACTCCTCTATTACATCTGCGCGTAGCAGCTTCTCCAGCTCACCGTCCAACAACTCTCTCTTACCTTGCGACATTCTATAGGGTGGTGAAGCGGTTGGTTCCTGCTTCTCGTCAACCCGAATGTGATGAGCGGCATAAGTTGTAGGAGGTCCTTCGGAGGCGAAGCGTTCAACTCTCGTAGTTATGAGCTGGTTGAGTTGTGTCCTTTGGGCAGGTGATAATTTAGTCCCTTCATCCTCTCTCAGCGCCACGCCGGTGGTATCAACCTGCATCAGCTCTGCATCGCTGGTGCATGTAAGACTAAAAGACTGCACAAAAATAAACTTCTGCCCAGGGAAATTACTAAAATGCCAACAGTTATGTTGTAGGTCCACTAATATACCTGCTCTAGCGATAAAGTCTTGTCCTAGAAGCGTCCTATTATCCGCTTTTGGTATCACTAGGAAAGTGGTGGGGATAACGCGTCCCTGAATGGTGACGTTCGTATCACAAGATAATAACTCACGTACCTGCTGTGTTCCGTCGGCGAGGCCGAGGTTGCGACGTGTTTTCGTGAAAGTGGTCCCGCTGTCTAATAATATTCTATAGAGTCCGGGGCTAGCGAGACTCTCAGTAGCACCTGTATCTAGCACAGCAACACCTACTAAAGACGCAACTTCTATCTTGACCGTAGGGTGTGATAGGTCAGACTCATGGGTGATAGCGCTTTGGAAACTCACCTTGTCGGCGGAGGACGTGCCTTTACACGTCGGACACTTCGAGCGTATTACTTCTTGTCGACCGCAGCCGTAACAAGACAGCGGTGCATTATTATCTTGCTCACCCGATTTTATTTTAATTTTGCATTCATCTACCGAATGACCAAACCGTTTACAAAAAGCGCAGCGCGGTCGAACACGTTTCGTATTCGAATTCGTATCGTTACCAATATTCGAACTAGAGTCGGACACAGCGCGCGAAGGGTTACTTTGATTAACTGTCGCCGTCGGAGGGTTAATGTTTACATTTCGAGATTTCGCGTTACTTGCAATGTTATTATTGTTATTAGTCGAGATACTCGTGTTATGAGACGGAATTAGTGATTTATTATGGCTTACCTCGCCTAGCGTCTCCTCAACATACCTTGCTCGCTCGAGTAGACAGTTGACACTACTTACACTATCGCGTGACACTCTTTTACGGAACTTACGATGTAAAAGGCCGTACACTATGTCTACTTGCATAACATCTGGTAGCTTATAGGGTATACGCGACATTTCTGCCCGCACTCGCGATATAAAGGAATCGACACTATCGTTATCACTTTGTTCGCGCGCAAATATTTCTCGATAGATCCGGTGGGCGGGGCGCGGGGCGCCGTACATAAATCGGAGGCGGCGTATCGCGTCGTCCCAGGTGTCCACGGTAGCTTTCACGCCTTGCCACCACACTGCGGCGTCTCCGGTCAGCAGCATAGGTAGACCTCGAAGGGCGTGTTCGTCGGATACACTTGCGCACTCTTTGTAGATGAGCACGCTTTCGACAAATGCTTCTAGGGCTTCGGTACTGCGGGTGGCTCCGTCGAAGCGGGCCGTGCACCAGGTAAAGTTGTTTTGTATGCTATGCACGGTCGGACCAGTGTGTGCGGCGGTGGGTTGAGTCGGTCCCGTAGGGTCGCCACTCGTTGAAATCGGCGTCGACGTCGCGACGCTTCTCATGACGTTGGATAACAATCGTGTGAGCTGTTCCTCGGACATGGAAATCATGTTACCACATGCCGTTGTTGGGATCGGTGTAGTCGTTACCGTGGTGTTCACGCTCGCGGGGTTAGCTATCGCGTGGCTTTCCTCATCGCTACTGGAACCATCGTTTTCCTCCTCGTTTGCGCGGGCGCGGCGTGTTTTCGGCGGCATTTTCTCGACGATAACGCTCGGCGATGAACGCAAACGGTAAATAACGGCAGTATAGTCCAGTAGGTACACAGATTACTCGATCTGTGACTAGGTAGAACACTGTTCACGTGGGTTTCGTTCGCACTCGCGTCGGTTATTTTTCGATTCGTAGGTACTTGCCGTACGGAGCACGTGCCCCACGTTGGGCGCCATTTGTAAGGGATTTTCTCGGACGAACAGTTTAGGTAACGGTTTAAGCACTAAAACACACTCAGTACATAAAGGTAATCACATTTACTACGAAGTATGGCGTCCGCAACACGATCGCAGCGTGCGCGGTGCGCGTCTATCTACAGGCGTAGCGGGGAGCCGACTGGCCACGCGAGCGAGCTTTTGACGGCGGGTAGCGAGTACGTATGGTAGCCTTGTAGCGGCGTGTACTGTGCGGCCTAACTTTGAAGCGGCGACGCGGGCGCAACACAACGCTACATTTGTAATTTGGTTTTGTAAATATAAATATTCGTCACTACTAAAAGCATCTCTTAATTTATTTTTCTCATAGAGGGATGAAACGCAGAGTGTGCCACACGGTACCAAAATTATTTAACCTCGAGCGACGTACTTTGAATCCCTCGCTACGCTTAGGATTCTACTCTAGAATCCTTCGCTTCGCTCTGGATTCAAACAATCACTCTCGCCATCAATACATTATTTTGGTCCCCTTTTTTTTTTTTAGGTGGTAAATCATCAAATAACTTCTCCCGCTCTGGGCGGAGCGGGAGGGAGTGTCAGACTTTTACTGACTAAAACCCACCGTGTTCCTTCAAATGCCTGTGTGCCAGGGCCACGACATCCCTTTCGGACAGACTCGTAACCCTGGCAGGCATTGGCCCTTTCGGACCCCGTCAATTGGTGCTGACGTCTCTTTGAGGCGCGCGTGGAACACAACGCGCCGTCGACCCGAGCCTGGTCCTTATCGGACGGTGAGCTACCCATCGCTCACCGTCCGCAAGCCCGCGCCTACGGTGGCCGGGAATCGGCCTGCGATTCCCGACGCCCAGGGCGTCTCCTGCGGCGACTTAGGGCGGAAGGGCGGGCACCCTGCCTCACCCTCACGCGTTCCGCCTCCTCCTTCGCGAGCATTACTGTTTCGCAGAAGGAGGTGACGGCCTCCCATGCACTCTCGCTCCGAACCATGGCCTGAACCAGGGCCGGACGCGAGAGATCGTCGCCACCGATCGCCTCCGTGAGGACACGGCGGTGCTCCGCCCAAGCAGGGCAGACCTCCACCGTATGCTCAACCGTGTCCTCCGGGCGATCCACGCAGTGGTGACACCCGGGCGTTTCCTCCCGCTTTATCCTGAACAGGAACCTCCCGAAACAACCGTGTCCGGTGAGGAGCTGCGTCAGGCGGAAGGACTCCTCAAAGAGGGGGACTTACCGCCGCAATTGTGGCGTGTCCATTATTTTGGTCCAAGACACAATCTACTATTCTAGCATTTTGCTTAGGGACTTTGTTCTGTATCAATAAGAATTTTAATTAATGTTTGTAAAGTTAGTATTTGTAGTTTTGTAATTTAGATAGACGTTCTAACTTCGATGATGGGTGAGAAACGAGGTTACTTATATTATAATTGTTTATGTTGCTTCTTTTGTGTACCTACTGTGCAAATATTTCGACACAAATGTATTTTTGTTGTGAAATAAATAACTTGAACGATGACTTGAACTTACCATTTCAGACATTTGATTTTTCATGTTGCCAGCAGCATTTTTTTTTTGCTATTTCCTTGTGAAGACTCAGTTTATCTAGTTCAAGTGTTACCACTAACGTGCGTCTGACTGTAGGTACAGCTTTGAGTAATTTTTTTTTTTTTTTCTCCTTCTGGCTTCGCACGGTTTGTGCATTTAGCCAATGTCAAGTTAGTTCTTGTATAATATTGATGAAATGAATTATAAATGCATGATGATGATATCCCCGCCTACTCCCCTTGAGTTTCAGTAAAGATGTGGCACTTTACTGAGTCCTCACGCGGACTTCTTGAGAGAAATTGAAGCGAAGTTGCACTGTTTTGTTTCATTTGCGTTAATATTCGGCTAAACACAAATTTTGGAAATTTAAACAAACTGCTGAACATGACGCTTCACTTTCCCGCCAAGAAGTCCTGGGTAATTATTGTAAATCTTTATTTTTTGTTTGTTTTTTTTTTTTTTTTTTTATTGTAAAGTTCGTTTTTTATTCCCAGATAATAATTTGACAGGTGCAAATGTCAAACTTTAAATCAATCAACAAAGATTTGAAACGAAAAAAAGCGCGGGAAACTTAACTTGGTGGACGTGTCCTTTTTTGTTAAAATTGAAAATAATTAATTAATTATAATATAGGATCAGTGGTGGTAGTTTTAGTGTTTTTTATTCTTTCACTTGTAATTTAATTGTAGTTTTGTACATTTTCTTCTGTAGGGTAAGTTTTTTATTATTATTTCTTAAAGCGGGAAAATGAAAGACCCGCCTGACCCGGGGGACTTTGTTCCCCCGGCAGGCAATTTTGTAACTATCCAATCCAATGAATCAGGCATGGATACCGATGGGTCGTCGTCGGCTCGTCACTTAAAAAGAAGCCGCGTGCATGTGTGCAAAAACTGCAACAAACGCCGTCGTATCAGAAAAAACCACGGTTCCGAGTCTTCGGGTTGTGGTTGCATGGAGTCTACACCTCTCTCGCTAACTCCATCGGAGCCTAAATGCTCTGAAATAATCATATCTAACGATATTCCTGATGTTCCAGCTCCGCCTTCAGTTATTCCCACTCAGATTGGTCGAAAAACGTATGACAAAACTGACAGCTCGCCGTACGTTGTTCATGTGCAAAAAATATTATTATCACCAGATGATGGAACGTCATTGCACCCAATTTCATTTGGCAAGTTCTTAAAACACAACGCCTTCCTAAATATTATTAACGGTAGCGTCAAAAAAATCGGGCGCAATAAAATATCTCTTTGCTTTTCCAATTTCCTGGACGCAAATTCTTTTATTTCACATAATAGCCTTGAAACATATAATTATAAAGCTTTTATACCTACTTTTAATGTTACTAGAATGGGTTTAGTACGTGGTGTTCCTGCGGAATGGTCTCCAGAGGAAGTTATTGATAATATAACAGTACCAATTGGTTGCGGTCCAATTTTAAAAGTCAGACGCCTCAATTTTAAAACTGTTGTTGATGGTACAACCATTTGGAAACCATCCCAATCGATAGTTATTACTTTTGATGGGCAGATTCTGCCTAAAAGAATTTTTATGTGCTATAATGCATTACCTGTAGATTTATATATTTTCCCTACTGTACAGTGTTTCAATTGCTGTCGTTTTGGTCACACAAAAATTCAGTGCAGGTCCAAACCTCGTTGTTATAAATGTGGCCAAGACCATACTGGGGACAGTTGTAAAAGAGAACAAGAAAGTGCATCTTGCTGCCTTTGCTCCGGTTTTCACTATGCTACTAATAAATCTTGCCCAGAAATGTCTAGACAAAAATTTATTAAAACATACATGGCACAAAGTTCAGTATCTTATGCTGAAGCGGCAAAAATGTATCCCCCCAGTTACTAAATCGTATGCCGATACACTTTTGTCTTCTCCTTCCAAAAACTTTGCAGATACTCCATCTTTCCCTTCTTCTAATAGAATGCCTCTTTCAAGTAGCTATAAAAAAACTGTCTTCCTTAAACCACGCTCGCCTCCCAAATCTGTACAAGGATATAATAAAGAGGCTCACAACGCCATTATTAAAGATTACGACATTCCTCAACCAGCAAATGGTTGTGCTTTTTCTAATCATAACAATGGACAAATTGATGCCAGTTTTTCCATAAACGATTTTCTTTCTGCATTATACAATCTTCTGTCTCAGTTCAACATTTCACCGTCCAACGTTGCCCCATCTTTCAATGTATCACAATCCATCCTTAATGGACAACACATCCAAAATAATCCAGTGGAACTGCCGCAGTCTAGTAAACAAAAAGAGTGATGTTATACATCTTTTAAACAAATATGAGCCATTTGCCTTTGCTTTAGCAGAGACTTGGCTCAAACCTAATCATATTTTTAAAATTAATGGTTATTTAACCATTAGAGAGGATAGATCTGATGGGTATGGTGGAGTAGCTATACTTATCAAGAATTCTATCCCTTTCTCTACCATTACATTACCTCCTCATAGTGAGGAAATTTCAATTGTAGCTATTAAAGTGCATCATACTTGTCTTGTTTCTATTTACATTCCTCACCCTTCTTTTTCTGTTCTTCAAGAAATGAATAATCTCGTTTCTTTTCTTCCAAAGCCATTATTAATACTGGGGGATTTTAATTGCCATCACCAATCATGGGGTTGTTCAACTTCGAACTGTTATGGTGATGAGTTAATAGATATAATAGACTTACACAACTTATGTATTTTAAATTCAGGAGCTGCCACACGTCGTTCAGATCCTAATCAGAACCAAAGTGCAATTGACCTTTCTATCTGTTCTCCAAACTTAGCCTCTTCATTAACTTGGCATACTTTGACCTCTACTTATGGTAGTGACCATTTTCCAATAGTTATTTCTTATCCTCTTTCCAAACCAAATGCACAATTAAGGAAATCAAACTTAAAATATAAACTTCCTAATAGAAATAATACTGACTGGGGTAAATTTAGGAACATTGTTAACAGTAAGCTTAGCTCCTTGCCCGTAATTTCTGATGGCAATGAAAATAGTTGTGCTGAAGCTTTAGCACACATATTAATTGCAGCGGCAGATGAAGTTTTTCCTGTAAAAAATAACAACAATTCCCTCGCCTCCGTGGTGGGACTCTGAGTGCACTGAATTGATTAAAAAACGTAAAGAGGCTGAATATAATTATAACGTTGATATGTCTGATACTAATTTTGATATCATTACTAAGTTAAATAATTAAACTTATAAACTTTTTAAAAAGAAAGAATTTGAATCTTGGCGTAAATTTTGCTTATCAATTTCACCGAATACTCACCCTACGATTGTCTGGCGCAATATTCGTAGATTTAGGTCCATATATAACAACCCTTCTCCTATTCCTGATTCTTTAGCCAGTGATTTTTTTTATATATTAGCTCCGCCTTGGGTTCCTGAGGCTAAGGCTATTAGTACTAACCATAACCTGTCTCTCGTTTCCAATATCCAAGACACTCATACGACGCTAGATCTTGCATTCACTCTCACTGAATTAAAGGTTGTTATCCATAAAACTAATGATTCTGCACCAGGCATTGATGGCATCCCGTATTCCTTTTTTGCTAATTTAAATGATGATGTCCTCAGTTATTATTTAGAACTTATTAATTCTATTTTTTATACAGGAAACATCCCTGTTGAATGGAAACGTCAAATGGTGTTGCCATTCCTTAAACCAAATAAAACTCCATCTGATGCTTCTTCATACCGTCCCATAGTTTTGTCTTCAATTCTGATGAAATTAGCGGAACACTTAATTAAAAATCGCCTAGAATGGTATGTTGAAAGTAAGGGTCTCTTGGCAGAATCACAATATGGCTTTAGAAAAGGTAAAAGTACAACTGACTGTTTAAGTATATTAACATCCGATATTCGGTTATCCTTCTCTAATAACCAATCCACCGTTGCAGTTTTCCTTGATATTAATGCAGCTTATGATAATGTTGTATTATCGGTTTTACAAAATAAATTAGAAGCCTTACAAGTTCCATTGAATTTGTTGAATTTCATTATTAATATCTTGACTGAACGCTATGTTAACATGTTAATAGGAGACCATGAGGTATCTCATCTTGTATGGAGGGGTCTCCCACAGGGTTCTGTGCTCAGTCCCCTTCTATACAATATCTACACTTATGATTTAGAGTTATCCTTAACTAGTCATGTTAAGGTTCTTCAATATGCCGATGATTTATTATTATATTCTTCAAGTCCATCTGTTGAGCAAGCTAGCTCTGCTATCAATTCTGCTTTATCTATTTTGGCGTCATGGTTACATCTAAACGGTTTGGATTTATCCACGTCTAAAAGCGCGGCTGTTTTATTCACCCGGAAGAGAAATATTCCCATAGTAAATCTCCTTTATAAGGAAATACCAATCCCAGTTAAAGATAAATTCAGATATTTAGGTATAATACTTGACTGTAAATTAAGTAGTGTCCCATCATGTGGTCCCTCATTGTGAATATATTGTTAACAAATGTGAAAAACACCTAAACATGCTTAGATGCCTCTCTGGTGTGTGGTGGGGTGCACATCCCTTTTCTTTGAAACTCATTTACAACGCAATCATCAGAAGCACTCTGGATTATGGATTGTTCGTTCTAGAGCCAGGTAGTGTCATGGCTTTTAAAAAATTGGATCGCATCCAGTCTAAAGCATTACGCATTATTTCAGGTGCAATGAAGTCTAGTCCCATTAATGCACTCCAAGTTGAATGCGGTGATGCTCCTTTATATCTTAGAAGACAATTCCTATCTGACAAATATTTGTTCCGGATTCTTTAATTCTCAACTCATCCTCTCATTCCTAAACTGGACACATTAGTGTTGCAGATTGAATCGTCAGATTACTGGTCCCATAGACGTGCTCCTTGTTTAGTTGTAAGTTATAAAAAATTCCTTTCACTTTCTTCTCCTATTCACCGTTCCAATAAACTTCCCATATTTAGCAATAGTTATGAGAGTTTACAATTCAGTCCCATTATAAAATATAACTGTGTAAGTAAATCAGATCCCGATTGCCATTTAAGTTTTAATCATTTTCTGGCTGAACACGTAGAGTACCACCATATTTATACGGATGCTGCCAAGCCTTCTCCGACGGGTTGTGTTGGGATAGGTACTTACCATTCTCAATACAACATCGAACAAAAAATAAAACTGCCTCCGGAGACTTCTGTTTTTACCGGGGGGGGAATGTTTCGGCATTTTTAAAGCCATAGAATATATCCGTATTTTAAAGCTCAAAAAATCGATAATTTTTACCGATTCTCAAAGTGCTCTTCTAGCCATCAATAATTCCGCTTTCGAACACAAATTGCAGTTACCTATAATTTATTTAATAAGACAATTTGCGTTCAGGACCATTTCTGAGGGTAATACACTACAATTTGTGTGGATTCCAGCCCATGCTGGAATCCATGGCAATGAAGTGGCTGATAAACTTGCCGGTGATGCGGTGCAGTGTGGGGACTTAGTTCCTTATACAAATTTTACTTATGACCTCGTATCGTTACCAAAGACTTTTCTTCGGGAAACCTGGAAGGTGGCTTGGGATATCGGAAGCAAATCGAAGGGACGTTATTTTTCACATATTCAACCCGACGTTCCAGAAAAACCGTGGTTTGGCAGGGCCAAGTTTGGCAAGATGGAGACCTCCATTCTAATACGGATGAGACTGGGTCATGTTTGTTCTCCAGCTCATCTTGCCAAACTTCATATCATCGACGATCCCTTATGCTTGTGTGGCACAGATGTAGGCGACTTAGATCACATTTTTTTCTCCTGTCCCTTATATGACCGTTCTTCCTTTCTTAGTAACCTCTTATCCCTCCATACTCCTTTTCCTACCTCAATACTTTCTTTACTTTGTACAAATAGCTCTCTTGTATATAAATGTATAGTCTCATTCATTACTCTAAATAATATTAAGTTGTAATTTTTTTTTTTTTTTTGTGTAATTTGCTCATTTATCCATAAGATTTCCTTGTTACTTATAATTATACTCATCCTATCCCGTCTATCCTAAATCCCGTCAAAATTTATATTTATATTAATTTTGTTTCCCTACCTTTTTAATAAAACTAAAACGTGACATTGGCTAAATGCACAAACCGTGCGAAGCCAGAAGAAAAAAAAAAAAAAAAAAAAAAAAAGATTTGAAACGTCAAATTACCATCTGGGATTTTAAAAAACCGGTCAAGAGCGAGTCGGACTCGCACACCGAGGGTTCCGTACGTATATATGATGAAGATGATTTCTGAAAAACTGTGCTATTTAGAGACATCGTTTTATTTTTCCTGTAATCTTTACATAAACTTCTACCACATACGGAGATAAGGGGGGGGGGGCGGTATATTTTTCATCAAAAATCGGAAACCACGCTGCCTAAAAAAAATGAAAAATGTTTGAGAATGTGCGAACAGCGTTCTTTCATATGATACCCCACATGCCCTAGTAGCCCCACTTAAAAATTTTAAGACCCCCTTTCAGTCCCTTTTACAAAAAGATATAATTTTTTTTTTTCTTTCTTGTTTGCAAAGTAGTTGGGCAAACGTCATCGAAAACTATTCTAAATTTCAGGTTGATAGCATTAGTAGTACTTGAGATATCCAGGTGTGACAGACAGACAGACTAAGGACGGTATTACAGAACGTCACTCAATACTCAAGCATTAGGTACTTAAAACTAGTTTCAACCAATCAAATGGCTTGAATCTAGTTTTAAGTAATGCTTGAGTATTGAGTGACGTTCTGTAATACGGGACTTAGTCTCACCATAAGGGTTCCTTTTTACCATTTTGGTACGGAACCCTAAAAACGAACTTACAAATTATTGTGTCAGTGGTAGACGTCCTGAATGTATAGGCAATAGTCAGTATATTAGAATGTACTCTGTGCAATAAGTTTAACAGCTCACTGGTGTGGAGCCTCACCCAGAGGACTAAGGCCCGTATTAAGCCATTTCATTGGTTGAAACTAGTTTTATGTAATGCTTGAGTATTGAGCGACGTTAATACGGGCCTAAGTCTCTCTTAGATAATATATTAGGTACTAACATTAGTTTTTAAGTTGATACTAACAATACAAATGTAAATGTAATGGCTCAATAGTTGTCTGAAATTATAATAAATAATAATAAACAATATTTAAACCTTATTATTATAGTAGTTGCTTTATCACTTTCCTGTTTATTATTTTTAGCTATGCGTTGTTGTTTATGGAACAGGGGGCCTAAAATGGACGCTTTGGCAGAATCATGCGTGCAATTCATACAGCCCGCAATTCATCTGTTTGACAGCTGCTATTTGACATTAGATTTCACTATAATAATTCTTAATTTGTGGACCATTTTACGAAACTCCTTACACAACTGTCAAACAGATGAATTGCGGGATATGAATTGTACGCAGATCATATTATGATTCTGCGAAAGCGTCCATTTTAGGCCCCCTGTTTTATGAGGTAAAGGGATATAAATAAGTAATAAAACAAGGAATTAACGAAAACTATTTATATTAACATAATTATTAAAACTGTAGAATAATGTACATTTATTCAATACCTTTTTATTAAAGTATTTCATGATTTCTGAAGTAAACTCGATTGACAAAATTTCGGAGTCTTTAAAAATATTGACAAATCTCAGATCAACAAATTTGGTTGGTTGTTCTTGTTTTGATCAACCAATTACAGCAGCTAACATGAGATTTAACAACAGATTATGGGGGATGCACTAAGCTAGCCCGCGAAATTAAAATTTTCTTACCTTTTTGGCAATTCGCAGGTCAGTAACAGGTTGTATGTTAATAATATTTTAATTTAAAAGAGTGTCCGTGGAGTTTCTTGCCCGTTCTTCTCCATAGGAACCTACTATTTGGAATGGGCAACTAGCTTCATATTTGTAACTGACCGACTTCTTGACAATTCAAAAGTGCCTGTCAATGGTTTCATTGAAATAAATGCTTTCCCCCTTATTCCAAAACAAGGTTTATCTTCAGACCCAGGTTTAAAACAAGGAGCCATTATTGAATTTCAAACTTTATTCCGACTATGGTAAGGTTCCTAAACACAAAACTGACAACTTAGTACCGAACTAAATTTTCAGTTTTGTATAAAGAACGGTATTTCAATCACCGTTACGTTCTTATTACAAAAACTGGCTCCATAGTTTAAGCCATGTCAAAATATAAATCTTGTTTTGTAATAAGGCAGTTTGAGTTTGAGTCTGGCTTTACAGAATTATTATCATTAAAATCAGCAATAGAGCTAACTCTCATCGTAGAATCCTATTGAATGACTATTTCATGATATAGTCATTCAATAGGATTCTACGAACATAGAAAAATGTGCTGATTCTAATGATAATAATTCTGTAAAGCCATAATTGTTACGGTCGCGAATCATATTTAGATCAACATACAACCTGTTACTGACCTGCAAATTGCAAAAAACGTTAGAAAATTTGAATTTCGCGGGCTACCTTAGCGCATCTCATTAACAAATCAGGCTTGTGGAAAGCGAAAATTAAAAATATTTTTATATTTATAGTATATCGATGGTTTCAATAATATTTAACAAGAAAATAGGTACAAATACGGTAGGTTGTCTTATCTACAAATACTTATTAGATAATCAGATTTTCCAGAAAAGCGAAAACTCAGTACTTAGCTAAGTATACATTGTTGTCAAAGGGATTTAAGTACGTATAGGTAATACAATTAATGTAAGCATAAAAGCGAAGAATTAAAGCTTGAAGGGAAGAGTTTTAATTTAATTTAATTCAATTATAAATAAATGCCGACTACGTTTTTTTGTCCAAAATAACTTACATATATTTGACAAAAAACTGAGTATTTTCAATTGATTAATCAATGATTACATCTCATTAATGCGTTTATAGAAAAATAAATAATAAACTAGTAACTTCCGCATACGTCCAATATATCCAGATTAACCTAACTTCTGCGTATGGTACGCCTAATTTTGCTCCTAAAGTTTCTGGGCATTTGGTACGCCTAATTTTGCTCCTAAAGTTTCTGGGCGTTTGGTACGCCTGATTTCGCTCCTAAAGCTTCTGGGCGTATGGTACGCCTAATTTTGCTCCTAGTTTCTGGGCGTTTGGTACGCCTAATTTCGCTCCTAAAGCTTTTGGGCGTACGGTACGCCTAATTTCGCTTCTAAGTACAGTAGGCCGCCCGTCAGTGTTAACAAAACCAGTACAAAAGCTGGCCTCCATCGTCTATTGTAAATTTGTAATCTATTATAACTCCGTAACTACGCTAGGCCAGCTCAAGGTCAAATGGCCACCGACGTGCGGTCGACTTCATGGTCTATCTACAAGTTTTAACGGCTCAAATTCAAATTTATTTATTTGCTAGAATGTAGGTACAAATCAAGAACTTAAGAATATCGTGGCTCAATTACATTCTACCATTACGTATGGTGTGCAAATATGTCATAATAACATTTAATTTATTAATATAAGGTAATTACAATGCGATTCATTCACGCGGCTCATTTTATTTCTATGGCAATTTTTATATTTTTAATAATAGCCAGCATTTATTTATATTAATAGTTAAAATAATACTTTAGATAGGAAAGCTTAGTTAAGTCGATTGGTTTTAAAAGTGTATTCTTGACTTTTACCAGTTTTCGACCAAGAAACAATAACCTGCTTAATTATATACAATTATAACATAAAATTATGAATAACATTAAAATAACGTCATTATGTGCATAGTAGGCATATAACTTTGTGTTCAATGAATAATATAATTAATAATTTTAATTAAATCATATCAACAACAAAATCACAAATATCTTAAATTTTGAGATTCGAAAAAAGTCATTAAAAGTTTTATAATTACAGGAAGATTTAGCGTATATACATTTTCGTTATAATTTAGATTATTAATTTACAATTTATAATTCTTGTAACTGGAAAGCTTCATTATCATAGCGTTTTATTACAAAATAAGTAAATTTTTAAATAAGGACTTGGAAATACATGAGATAATTATGCCACATGAAAATAGCGAAAAATTATTAATATAATGCATATTGCCCTTAAAATTCATTTTTTATAAATTCATTTGATGAAATAATTTCATAAGTACGATACATTATTAATAATTACTTTACATAAATGTTAAATACAAACTTCATTAAAACTGTAAATAAATTACAATAGGTGATTTAGTTTAAAAATAAAATTTGAAAAGCGCTCTGACAATATTAAAAGTCCATTTAAAAAGTGATAGTACTTTGATTTTCGGCATTCATTGAAAAATATTGCACTAAATTCTTAAAATCTAATATTTATTGATACTAAGTACCTAGCTTAATTGTTAATTTAGTCATTTTATATAAAATCTATGCCCCACTATGTTTTCATTCCAATGACATGATGCTTGTGATAGAAAAAATCATTTAAGTACACTTAAAAAAAAATGCACATGCAGCACCGTACATTGTGATAGAAGCGAAACTTCATTAAGGGCCCCTTTTCCCGAAAGTTTAGGCATGAGACAGCTTGCGCCCGCGTTGCACAGGAGCAGTGGCGATAGCACTATAGCACTGGCGCGGTGCGCGCGAGCCGTTTTTCACGTATTTATTTAATATTAAAAAAAGTAAGGGCCCTATTATAAATCTATCCAATAATATCCCTGTCAAACCCGATTAGTAAATGAAATGTTAAATTTTCATAAAAATTGCGTTCCCCAAGTGTTGTTGTTGTTCCCAAATTGAATGACTATTTCATTGAAATAGTCAATTTGTCATTCAATAGGACGAAGAGAGTTAGCTAATTCTAATGATTATAATTCTGTAAAGCCATATTTGTTACGGCCGCGAATCATATAGATCAACATACAACATGACACAGACCTGGGAGCCTAAAATTGATGCTTTGGCAGAATCATACGTACAATTCATACATCCCGCAATTCATCTGTTTGCTGCAATACAGCTGCTATTAGACATTAGACTTCAATAAAACAATTCATAATTTCTGGACCATTTTACGAAACTCCATACAAAACTGTCAAACAGATGAATTGCGGGATAAGAATTGTACGCAGATCATATTATGATTCTGCCAAAGCGTCGATTTTAGGCCCTCTGAAAATTGCAAAAAAAATTAAGAAAATTTGAATTTCGCAGGCTACCTTAGCGCATCCACCTTAACAATAAAGAATAAGGTTTAGTGTGAAAGACAGAGAGAGTTATATCTTTCTTCTCTCTCGTGTAACAAAATTTGCCTGACCGTGACGCGTCCTTGAAATTTTTCTCTCTATTCTCGTCCAACTATCGAATCGCGCCGCCTGAGAAGTTTCACTTCAAAAATGATTTAAATTGGGGCAGAAGCCTAAATTAGCTGTACAGTCACCAGCACATCAAGCTAAAACTGCACAGATTTAGAGTACGCTAGATACCGCATGTTCATTAGATAGTATGAAAACCGAGCGTGTCATCTTTTTTGACCGACTTTCAAAAAGAGGTGGTTTTATGTTCGGCTGTATGTTTGTTCACCGATTTCTCCGTCAATTTGTGGACCGATTTTGAATTTTTTTTTTTTTGTTTGAATGTGTATGTTCCCGATGTGGTCCCATTGCCACCAAATCAGAATCTGATGAGGCCAGTCTATGGAAATCGAGGGAAATCCTCAAATTTTCACCTATAGCGATTTGGGTATTTTTTATAGTAACTCGTGCAGTTGCACTCGGAAAGCACCATTTGGTGAAGTGGAACTGATGAGGAAGACTATAGATGGCCACCGGAACTACTTAATAATAAGCATTTCACGGTTTCGATTCGATTAGGCAATTTACTATGGTTGCTAAGCAATTTATGCTCGTCACAATGCATATGGTGAAGTCACCATCAGTTATAGTTCTTCTGGTACTTACCAGGAGAACTCCTCAACAATTAACGCCCCTGCATCGGGAAAAGCAATATTTTGTAAAAGGTGATAAGCGGTTGACATTAGGCTATTGAAACTTAGATAAATTAAAAACAGACCCACTAAAAAGTGAAAAATGAAAAACTTTTTACACAAACAAAAACAACCGTCTTCCAAAAAAACACTACAAAGTGAAAAATAACTTTGATTTCGGAAGTCGGTGTCAAAAAACTAAGATACAGAGCCCAACTTCCGAAATTAAAGATATTTTTCACTTTGTAGTGTATTTTTGGAAGTCGGTTGTTTTTTTTGTGTAAAAAGTTTTTTATACCTACGATGACGTCACCCCAGCCATTTAGTGATGTGCTCAACGTAAACAGAATCATTTCAATCGCTAAGCGTGTCTGTGAGCTAATAGACTTCGTCAGTAGTGGACGTGCGTTAACATTTTTTTATTTAACATGCAATGGGAAGTCGCAATAATGCCCGAAGTTTAAGCACAGCACAAACTTCGGGGCACGCTTGTTCGGACGGCTTGTGGTATCTAGCTTATTCTAAATCTGTGACAAACTGTCAAATTTTCTCATTCGCTTTTGAACTTAACCATCATTGGTTTAAGTGCTGGCGACTGTACTAGAGATCGCCGTTTCAGGCTTAAAAGACAAAATCTAAAGAGGTTTAGACTAACATAACATATAATTTACTACTTTTAGCATTTCGCCCGCGACTTCGTTCGCGCAAATCTCGGCTACAGCGCCACCTATCGGGTCCTAATTATGCTGTCTTTCAAGCTGTACACATTCACAACATTTTATTGAAATCGGTTGGCTGGTTTCGGAGATTAGCATGTACGAACATAGTGACACACATAATGGTACCTATATGTAGTATAATGTTAAATCTTTAGAAATTAAAAAGCTAGATCAGAAAAAGCCGACCTTGCAAAAAATGCATTACATTATTTATATAGTCATTAGGAGTATCACCGAGTTGCTATGATGACCTATGGGCCATTTTATGGAATTTTATTAAATTTTGCAGGTTTTTTCTACGTCCATTCCGTCCGTAATCATGCCAAATAAAATTCTGCCATCTTAAAGGTATGCCATTGTAAATTCGGACATATAAACATTCGGCCAAACAATAATTAATTATATTAAATAATTTTTATGACTTATTAATATTCGTTTAAAGAAAATTATGCCAAGTGTGTTATGCCACATCAATTTCGGAGCATCAAGATTCTGCCAGATAGAGGGAACCCTATAAAATTAAGAGTAACTAAAATCTACAGTTAAAAATACTAATGAGATTTCCCTTATAATACATAAGGTAGTACATTAAATTCTTCTATTTTAAAAACACTATTTTGGCTACTTCTACCCGGCCAATGTATAAACTGGCCACTACAATGTTAAGAGAGTTTATTTATAAACATTGAAAGATGCGTTAATAATTTTTTTTACTATATGCAATGTTTATAATTAAACCTGTATGTTTAAAATAGATAGCAGAATTATTTCCAACAATTTAGGTACCGCAAGATAACCCATGATTCTGGCGCTAGCCGCTAACTGGGTAGTATTGATAATAGCTGTTCACATCAACCGTACTACAGTCATTTATTTATATTTTGTATTGTCTACGAATAAATAATAATGTATTGTATAGAAATTAGTGGATAGGTAAATTTGGTACTTAGATTTTGAAAATAACATAATTTTATCTGAATATCTACAAAGTTTGATGTTCAATTGATTCAATCTCCTTTCTATTTCACTACATTTGCAGGAATTGTTCACAATTTTTTTATTAACTTATTATTATAAAATAAAATTTTACTAACCACATTAAAATTAAATAACATCCAATGAACCGATGAGCCAGTGAAATACTCTTTGAATATCCTGAGATCTTTATTTTTATAAGCGTCTTCTGTTTCACCGACAAAACAACAACGTATTTTTTTTTTTTTGTGGTATTGTATTCTAAAATTTTGACCGCCACGACACTTTTGTGACGGGGCGAAATGGAACTTCGTTCCAAAAATATGTACATAATTTTAAAGTTTAATTAAGTATGTATCAGCCAAGTCATTAAATAATTAGCTTAATTCGTGATGGGCTTGGCTTTTTGGCTCCACATTATTTCCAATAACATCAATGAATAAAACCAATATTTCTAGTTATTCAAAGAGCATTTCTACGTAATTTATCAAACTCTCTTTCGTAAGCTGTCAAAATTAGGCTTTTAAAATATTGTTTTATTTATAATCATTTTATAATTCATATTATAAGCAAGCCAATTAACCATTAGAGTAAACATTTGTGTATCAAATAATCCAGCAGTTTTGGAATTATAACCAATAATAATATGATTTTCAAAGCTTTTTTAAGTACAGAATTGTCTATGAGAGACCGTAAATGTCCCATAAATTGGTTTTCAAAAATGTTTAAGTGACCTTAACGTTCGCTAAAATGGCCATACATCAATAACATGGTTTAGAAAAGCACGATCAATAGCTACGATTTCTATAAAAAGCAGTTAGAAAAAAAACTACAAGCACCATTTAATTTCGCGCCAAAATTTTGACAGCTCACCTCCAACCACATACAACACAATCAACCTTCACGGTTGATAGCAGAAAGGGCATAGACTAAAAACGTACCGTTACATGGCTTCGCTTTTATTATTTTTCTGGGTCAGCTTACTGAGCGTGCTTAATTGTGGGAAAGCTGTTTTGTTCTGTACCGGATTGAGTCTAGAAGTCATGAATATGAATGGTTCGTATAAAGACGGTCGGTCCATGGCAGAGATTTCAAAATGGCGGATCTTTTCCCGCGCGCACCAGTTTGATGCTTTGGAGCATGTGTTTTCTAAGCTGTTGACGTCATCAGGCCCTGTGCGGTTGCCGATGACTAGCATTACTACCTGTAAAATTGAAAATTGATTGTTTTAAAGCTCGGCCGGCTGATGCTGACTAAGGCTGCGATCAGACGACACGCGCCCGCTACGCGCACTCCACGCGCGTCAGCACCCACGTCAAACTCGCTTTGAAATTTGGTGTACATAATTTGAGTGTTATGAGTTATGTTATGACACATCAATAGATCTCAAATTGTATTTATCGAAGTCGACCCGCGCCCGCCTCGCGCCTGCCCCGCGCCCACTCCGCGCTCACCCCGCACACGCCTTGTGCCCGCGCTTCGGCTAGTGCCGTATTGACTGTGATCAAGGGCGTTTTTTGATTAAATAATAAATAGTTTATGCGGGTGCGAGGCGGGCGCGGATTTTGCGCGTGGCGAACGTGGGTGCAAGGCGGACATAACGCGTGTGCGGGGCGTGCGCGTGGTCGGCGCGGGTTATCTGAACACGGCCAAAGGTGATCATCTTAACGGTACAAGAGAAGAAGGGCCTTATTTTTCTTTCATTATATTATAGGTACTAGCTGTTGCCCGTGACTTCTTTTGCGTGTATTTTGAATTTAATCATAATTATTTTAACATCCAGGATGAAAAGTAGCCTGCCAGCAATGATTTCAAAAGGAAGGTTACGCCCATCAGAACATTTTACATACAACTTTTTCATACAAGCAAAAAGTAGCGCCATCTGTGACAACTCACATGAACTACGTGAGTGTCACGTTGCATAGGTCGACGACGTAACCTAGTACGTACGACATGTACGTGAGTAAATGTTATTTTAATCACATTTTATCGGAAATAAGTTAACCACTGAGGCGTCCATACTTTGACAGAAAACGTAATAAAACAAATTAATCTCGATCAGCTTTATTTGAAATTGAAAACAATTTAATAATAATTATTATTAATTTATTAATTATTAAAAATAAAACACAAATAAAAAATGACGTCCGTACAAGGTTACTTCGTTACCGTCGCGGGCGCTGCCGGCAACGCGTGACATGGCCGCCATTGTGGATTTCGAATGTGGATTCAAATGTGTTTATTGAATAATTTTATTGGAACAAAGGCAATTTAAGGTTACTTATCGATGTTATGATATCCCATGTTCCTTTTTAACCTTTGTATTATAATTTTTGCGGCCTTTTACTACGCAACTAGGCATTTTAATGACTGAACTGTACTGATTAACTCCTCCGCGCGTGGACCGCGTTCGACTGAGTCGCATTGGCCCTAAACTGTCATTTTAGGGCCAGCGCGCTGGTGCCATTTCGTCGCGCGGTTAGCCTGGTCCTTACTATCTATGTCAATGCCTGCCAGGGTTGCGAGTTTGTCCGAAAGGGAATATCGTGGCCCTGGCACACAGGCAACTGAAGAAACACGGGTGGGTTTTACTCAGCAAAAGAGCGGGAGAAGATATTTGAAAAGTTCATAAAAAAAAAAAACGATGAAAAGTAGAATATAATTATTATCTCTCCCATGTCTTAATTCATAACGATCGGTTCAGTAGTTTAGACGAGAAAATGTAACTGAAAAAGAGTGTCCAGCATAGCTATTCACAAGCGTTCGATACGGTTCCGTACCGAGCATAAACCAATGTTATCAAAGGAGTCCTCTAAAAGCTGTTCACAAATCCAAAACACTTACCCCCTTATTACAAAACAAGGTTTATCTTCAGACCCAGGTTCAAAACATAGAGCCATTATTGAATTTCGAACTTTATTCCGACTATGGTAAGGTTCCTAAACAGAAAACTGACAACTTAGTGCCGAACTAAGTTTTCAGTTTTGTAGTATAAAGAACGGTATTTCAATCACTGTTACGTTCTTATAACAAAAACTGGCTCCATAGTTTAAGCCATGTCAAAATATAAATCTTGTTTTGTAATAAAGCGGTTAAAGTTTTGTCAGTTTACATCCAATAGACGACCGCCATTCTTCCGATGTCGGGGGCAAGGTAAATCAGTTATTGAAAATGTGTCATTTTCGATACGAAAACTTGTCGAATGGTTGTGAATTGCTATGCAGAACAGACACAAACAAGAGTTAATTTCACATTTATAATATTAGCATGGATATAATGGAAGTATGGATTAGCAAGTAGGTATGGAGCCACAAGTAGGAATATTAGCCGATTAGCTAGTTGGTAGCGGGTAGACTGTTCAGAGTCCGCCGGACGCGCATATAACCGAAGCCGAATCACTTTTACAATGTAGCTTAGTTTGATGTACAGAATGCGTTTTTTTACGAATCAAATCAAATCAAATCAAAAATATTTTTATTTCACATAAGCCTACATGGGCACTTATGAAACGTCAGAAGCTAGGTGCACGGTTCCAATTGGGCGTTTCCTATGGAGAAGAGCCGGCAATAAACTCCTCGGTTATTCTTTAAAAAAAAATTGGCTTTTACAATGTTTTCAAATTACAGTGTTAATAGGTATGAGAGGACAGCGTAGGCCCGTCAAAAGTATCAGGTACGTAACAAAATAGAAAATGGTCTACAGATCTCCTACAGTCTATTAAGCCTACAACGTCCTCACATTGACAAAAAAACAATATAAAATATGATTAAAATACTAAAAGTTAGAACCTTGTTGAAATTAAAATTGTAGGTATAATAATGTCAAATAAGACCAATATTATGGCAGTGAAGTTTGAAACAAATATAAACTAAAATTAAAAAAAACATCGTAATTAATTTGGGAGTCAATAAAACTATATATAGTACTTGGACCCAGTTTATTTGTTGTCCAAGTGACATTAATTTCGCATTCCGCAAAGTTCTTCGAAACCTATCGAGATAGTAATGGGTAATTCGTCGATTAACACCTAAAATCATCATGGTAGGTACAGAGGTGACAATAGTGACAGGTATGTCACGCTATATGTCGATCGACATAATTCCGTGACATGCATAGACATTAAATTATTTACTTAACAATAGACATAGCATAGCGAACAAATCGTAATCCAATACATTTGTGGGCAAAAGTCGCTCAGTCTAGTGTGGTACGCCTGCATGTCAAGACGCATTATAAAAGTCATGTCAAGACGCATTAAATATTTTTTTTTGGTGGACACTGTCCACCAAAAAAAAATATTTTCGTAGTTTAGATACTGAAGTGTGCATTATGGTATTGCAAATCACGTAGTTATAAAACGATTAGACTTAACCGCGGTTTATTTTGTCGTTAGTATTTTGTAATTTACCCAATATTTAGATAAAGTAAATAATTTTCTTAAATGTTTTAAACTCTCTGACGGTTGGTAATCAAAGGTTGGTGTCGGTAAAAGTGTAACGTTTCAAACTTAGCTATTTTGTAATTTTGCTATATTACGCTAGATGTCGTCACTGAGATATGGGATCACATTTTTCTATGACATTACTTTTGATAGCCTCTCTATAGTATCTATCTTAAACCTGATTGATTCCTTTTTCGGCACATTCCTTTTTGGACATATTCCGTTTTCGGCATATTCTTGTTTCGGCACATTCCGTTTTCGGCATAAATCTACTATTTTCTACGTAATCGGCTATTTTGTAATATACTTTCCCACAACAGATACCTAATACAAGGTAGACGGCAGTGAAATAGTAAGGTAATTTGTAATGAGGATCTTATCAATTGAAGAGCATAATAGGCTTTGCCAACTTTTATAAAAGACGGGTTCATAGAAGACGGCATAAATAGTTGGTTATCCTCATTAGTTAGTTGCCGAATTATTTTAAGTAATCAGTGTAGGTACTGTTTAATTTTGTCTTTTATTTTTATTGATTAAAATATAATATTTTACTAATAAATATTATTTTATTTTATTACGCAAGCAAAGTCACAAGTATTTCATAGTATCATTTATTTACTAAAATGTGCCGAAACAAGAATATGCCGAAAACGGAATATGTCCAAAAAGGAATGTGCCGAAAAAGGAATCAATCTTAAATCTCTTTGGTGACATGTATCGTGTTGCCAAAGCGCGTATTGTATTATATAAGTATTGCTAGTCGAGGAGGCTATAAATTATGTACCCCTTAGCGCGAAAACCAACTTACGCACGGAAAAAGGAAACCTTGGCCACAATGAAAGACTCATTCCCATTACTTCAACTAAGTTATTCGTTTAATTAAATATTTCACAAATAATTTCGCGTGTTTAACTAGCATTTTTCGTCGTTTTAGCGTGCTGAGCTCATGATGGTCACGGCCACAGGGGACGCCCTTCGTGACTGTACCTGAATCATAATTATGATGGGAACGTATTTATTTAGTTTTTTAGCTATACACGTTACACATGTACTGTTTAGACCAGTCCCGCGAGAGCTTATACCCCCTTATTACAAAACAAGTTTTATCTTCAGACCCAGGTTTAAAACATGGAGCCATTATTGAATTTCGAACTTTATTCCGACTATGGTAAAGTTCCTAAACACAAAACTGACAACTTAGTACCGAACTACGTTTTCAAATTTGTATAAAGAACAGTATTTCAATCACTGTTACGTTCTTCTCACAAAAACTAGCTCCATGGTTTAGGCAATGTCAAAATATAAATCTTGTTTTGTAATAAGGCAGACTTAGTTTAAACAAATAAAATTTTACTTACTTTAATGGCAGTATAGTTAATTTAAGAGAAGGCACCCTATTTTTAGGGTTCCGTACCTCAAAAGGAAAAAATGAACCCTTATAGGATCACTCGTGTGTCTGTCTGTCCTTCTGTCACAGCTGATTTGCTCCGAATCTACAAGACCGATTAAGTTGAAATTTGGTACACATATGAACTTCTGTGACCCAAACACGGACGTGTTACGTAAATAAATTAATTTTGAATATGGAGGTCACTTTTGGGGGGCAAATTAGAAAAATTAAAAAAAAAAGTTTTTCTGACTGTACCGTGTGACATATTAAATGAAAGGACTTGTTTTAAGGATTTTATATATATATTTTTTTACAATTTTAAAATACATACTTTTGAAATCATTTAAGAAAATAGATGAAAATTCCCCCCCCCCCCTTATCTCCGAAACTACTGAGCCTAAAATTTTGATAAAAATACATAAAATAGTTCTTTACTTATAGATTACAGGAAAACCTATAAGAAGTCTGTGATCTTAAAATAACATGGTAAATCACTCAATAGTGTGCGTCCAAACTTACATTTGCAGTTGGAATGTATGGGGATCATGTTTTTCAACTACTATTTTAAGTTTGTTTGGATAAATTCATGCCAAATACGGAACCCTTCATTGTGCGTGGTCCTACACGCACTTGGCCGGTTTTTTATGTTAATTTGCATTAATATTCTGAAATAGTCACACATACAATCAAAATGGAACTTTAGTATATGATATTTTTCTTTCCATGTACATACTACAAGGTCTACAAGACAGTAACGTAATTATTTTTTTTTTGATCGATCATTTTTTTATTCGAAAATCATGTCTTTTTAAAGATAATAAAAAAAGCAAGTTTGTTTGGTTTTATGTCTAAAATAAATATTCACAGCAAGAAAATATAGTTTTATTAACCATCCACAAGATATTTTTTATCTAGATCAATTATTACTTTAGTTAAAAACGAAATAAGAATTGAGACTTACGCTATTTCGTTTCGTGCTCGAACACGATTAAATAGTGCACGCGATATTCAACTTTATTACTGATGTTTTGGCGTATTAGCACATAACGGAGTGGCGGGGAGCATGGGGCGGAGCTTGCGTGGAAGTTTTAGAGTGCCTGGTGTTAAAACTTAAACCCTGCGTCTCCAGTAATTGTTTAAAAGTGACAGAATTATGGTAATATTATACAAATAAATAAAAGAGAAGTGTCTGTTTGTAATTTCAAAATAACAGGTTTCTACTAAATGCATACTTATCAAAGTATAAACGATAAGTACTTGTACTTATAAACAAAATAACAATGTTTAAATTTTTTGTCTGCTGTCTGTCTGTTTGTTCTGGCTAATCTCGGAAACGGCTGGACCGAAGCCGCAGGTAGCAATTAGTTTTAAATAATTTCATAATTCATTAGGCCTTCGTAATTAGTGAGTTTTTTTTAAAGGCTTTATAGCATGTTTTTTTAAGATAGTTTAGGTGTAGAATGAAACCATTTATTATTCCTTAAAACTTAGGCCCGTATCACAGAAATTCACTCAAACCTCATGCATTATTTGATTAATGATTTTTATTTTTGATTTTACTATTCATATTTTGACATTATAAATAATGCATTTTAGATTAATTTCATAACTTTATATGTATAATATTTTCTGACTTGCATGTCTGTAGCTTATTATTTAATATTTCTACACCAGCAATGGTAGGTAGTATGTGTGAAACAATGTTTAATGTAAGACCTAAATGTACCGTTTAGTGAGAAATAAATAAATCTAATCTAATCTAATTATTTCAAAAAACTAGTTTTGGGTTGAAACTAGTTTTACGTAAGTCTTGACCGAGGTTCTGTAATACGGGCCTTACAAGTTTCTCTGTTTTTTATGAGTAATTTTATTATTTGCGCTTATCATAATATTTGTATTAGCAACTATACGAGTAGGCAAGCAGAGATAATCCTATTTCCTAGTAATTAAAAAATCATGTTAGTTTAATCATTAATGCGTCATTTGGTATGTTTTTATTTTATCGAAGAAGACATCCGCATAGCTATTCACAACCGTTCGATACGCCTCCGTGTCGGATAGAATATCAATTCTTCAAGAAAGGCTGTTCACTAATCCAAAACCCGAAAAATGTGTCCGTTTAAATCAAATAGACGACCGCCACTCTTCATAGCTGTCGGAGGCAAAGCAAATTAATTCAAAATGTGTCATTTTCGATTCAACAACTTGTCGAGTGGTTGTGAATAGCAAAGCAGAATGGCGATATTACTTCCGCCTACATTCAAATTATTAAGACTCGTGACAGTTGCATTCACAAAACATGCAAGTAGGACGATGAATATTTAGTATGGTATTTCGTCTCGCTCCCATGTTTAATAGTCATTAAACATGGTAGCGAGACGAAATACCAGACATGCCTTGCGTGAATGTTGACGAATGCTAGTTTGTAACGGCTCGTCATCATCTGACCAGCCTTTTCCCAACGATGACGGCTTCGGCTTCCAGTCTAACCAGTTGTGGCTGAATACCAGTATTTTACATGGAGCGACTGCCATACCTCGAAAACCCAGTTACTGGGTAACACGATAACCCTTGATAAGACTGGTTGCCAGACTTTCAGACTTCTGACGACTGTCAAAGATCTACGAATTGCAGACGGGACCAACGGCTAAGCGTACTTTCCAAGGCACGAAGGGGTTTCCGTATGTAATGGATGGCCCGATCCACACACCAAGGTAAGCGTTGCTTGATCTTGAAGATTGGCCCGGCCGGCTACATTGTGTTTGTATATAATAGTTTGTAGCAGATATTGAGCTGTAGATATTGAGAGGGAGCGTAGGGCAATAGCGGTCCGAGGTAATATGTTGGCACGTAGATTCTCCCGCTGTACCGACCAAGTTAAGATAACGCTATTCAAGGCTTATTGTCAGGGTCTGTACACGGGAGGTCTATGGGCGAGCTACACCAAAAGGTCGCTAGATGTCTTGCGCGTCCAATATAATAATATTTTCAGAATGCTCTTGAGACTGCCCCGTTTCTGTAGTGCGTCGGAAATGTTCGCACATAATCGAACTGATGGCTTTCATGCGATCATTCGAAAAAAAAATAGCATCGTTAGTAACTAGAACACGGGCCAGTAGCAACAGCATTCTGAAAACAGTGTCAGAGAGTTTCTATTCTCCCATTTTGAGGCATTTTGTGGAGAGGATGGCCGGGTGAGAGATTTGTACCCTGCTTGGTCATCTTCTGTGCAAAGTATTTTAAACTCTTATAATAATAATATTACTTTGGTTACTAACACTAGCTATAAGTATTACTAACAATATGGATCTTTTTGTGTTTTTAAATAAATTTTGATTTGATTTTTTTTACATATTAATAATTATTAAGACATTTATCATAATAATAATAAGTACCTCTTTTTTATCCTTATTCCTGTCAATATCCTTCTTCAAATACATAAGTACATCCAGTGACTCTGGTCTGGTGGTTTCGTAGACCATGACAAATCCTTCAGCGAAGCCAAGGTAATGGCGCTGGAGGACTTGGTTAGCCGTCAGCTGCATTGTGGGAGACTGTGGCGGACCTGCAAATGAGGGATGAGATAAGTAGGTTGAGGTAAGAAGGTTGGTCATTGGACACAATCACATCACACTATTATTATAACGGCGAAAGTTTGTGAGTGTGTGTGTTTGTTATTTCTTCACGCTCAAACGGCTAGACCAATTTTAATACAATTTTGTATGGAGGTAGCTAACACCCTGGATTCACATAAAGGCTACTTTTATCCCGATATTCTCACGGGATTGAGACTTGCGCGGGTGAAACCGCGGGTCGCAGCTAGTGGTATTATATTTAAAGAGCTACAACGCTAAAAGGTTATTGAGGCGCGTGGCGAAAATCTGAACTAATGTCGCCATCTTGTTTTGTGACACAATTTTACATTGACAAAACCTCTTTTATATCTATGGACTTGCCATACTTACCTAAAAAATTAACGTGACTACCTACAAAAATCGAGCACTTAAAATGGCCGCCTTTCGTAGGGTTTTTACTGCGAGTGCGAGAGAGAAAGCAAGCAACGTTTGACAAAAAATTGCCGAGTTTTGTACCACAAAACTTGCAATAAACCTCCACCACTTGGCGATGGCGATTTTGACGTCACACAAGTCTTGCCAAATTTAGTCCGAGAAACATTTCGATGTCTCTCTTTTCCTTAAGTAGCTCTTGATTAGTTAGAAAGAAAAAAATACTTTATGACATGTGTGCATATAGTAGAATATGCTATCCCCATAGTATTCCTACCTACCCCGCACTCGCAGTTACAACCCTGCGAAAGGCGGCCATTTTAAGTGCCCGATTTTTGTATGTATGCACGCAAATTTTTGTAGGTATGGCAAGTCCAAAGGTTTAAATATGTCATTGCTTCGCAGCGACTCGCCTCATGTTCCGAGCAGCCATAAAGTTTGAATCGCTCTGTAAAAGATGTCAGCTGCTGGATATAGGCCTCTGATGAAATGCTACAGTGACTGGTCCTGTCCAGCCTGCATTCATAGGATTCATAAACTGAACTGAATTGAGTTACTGTATTTTAGTGCGGCTATGACATAGATTTAATTCTACTATTTTTAATTCTTTTATTTTCTTTTTTACGTACATTTTCTGACAGATTATTATAGACTGGTAAGTATGACAGTCAAGTATCATATTTTTGGTGGTCCAAGAGCAATTTGTTTTTTAAATTTTTAATTAACCAATCTACTTAGCCTTTTCCTAACTATATAATATAATAATTAGATAATCAGTTTATTTATTTTTTATAACTATATTGGGGTCGGCTTCCAGTCTAACTGTATGCAGCTGAATACTAGTATTTTACATGGAGCAACTGCCTATCTGACCTCCAGAACCCAGTTAGTGGGAAACACAATACCCCTTGGTAAGACTGGTTGTCAGACTTCTGCGCTCCTGATTACCTGTAACTACTGTCAAAGATCTACAAATGACAGCCAGGACCAACGGTTTAAAGTGTGTACACACAGAGGGGTCTTGATATGAAATGGATGGCCACCCATCCACGAACTGACCGCGGCTAGTGTTGCACCTTAAACATAACCGGGTAACCGGGTGTGCATAAACTCAAAACTCAAACTCAAAGCATTTATTTCAATTAAACCATTGACAGGCACTTTTGAATAGTCAAGAAGTCGGTCAGTTACAAATATGAAGCTAGTTGCCCATTCCAAATAGTAGGTTCCTATGGAGAAGAATGGGCAAGAAACTGCACGGACACTCTTTTACCTTATTTTTTTTATTCTCATAACCGATCAACTTGTGCGGCTGTCACCATTTAGCCCCAAGCTTTTTTTCCCTTCTTTTTCAATTAAATATTACATTTAATTTTTATCGGCCTAGCCTTGTCCTAGGCCTGCTTTCAGTCTGGCTGAATATCTAATATATTTAAGTACATGGAAGACTGCCATCTGACCTCCAGGCTTCAAACAATTTCTTAAAGCTAAGTGCAATTTTTGCTGTGCTTGTTAAGGCTCTGTGCAGTGTTAATTTTGAATAGCGACTTAAACAAATAAATAAATATTATTGGGCTAAAAGGACTGGACAAGTGGACACAATCATTTCCAATCCCACCAATTAATAATAAATCCATAAAACAATTTAGTGATTATCTAACATTTGTGTAATTAAAAAACAAATCAGTGAGGTAATTGCTTTTTCAGTGATAGCCAAGTGACCTTGCTTTAAACTTATTGAAAAACTAGGTATTGCAAAATTTGAGGAAAGGTGTAACATATGGACAACCAAATTCTGGTGCATTGCAGGTGTGGTACTCTTCCTTTTTTATTTTGATATGTACACATTGAATGTTTAAAAAAGGAATACCACCAGCATCTTACCCATAGACAAGCATGAAGAAAATAAAAATAATATGCCAATTTCCATGCAGTGCCAGCTGGCCTGTACAAGCACTCAAGCAAAAACAAATCAAACTAGACTAAACCTTTGAACTCGCCTGTAAGCGGGGGCTCCAGTCCCGCCGTATCATAGAAACAAACTCTCTCTTTCGTCCCCCTATCCGTCTCTATATTAGCCACATAGATATCCTCAATCGTTGGGTAAAAACATGACTTTAAATTCACATTTCCATAGATAAGCTGTTCTAATACTGCAGTTTTGCCTACCCCTTTCATTCCGCATATGACGACTTTGCTTGTTTTCCCCATTTTTCCTAATTTACTATGTTTTTGTGTGAATTTCACTTTCGAAACATTGCGGAAGATTTTGTTGTAATACTTTTTATTACGGTAAAGTTCAGGATTTTATGAATTGACAATAAATTGTCATTTAATTAAAATGTATTAAATTGGTTGCAAACTCTTGTAAAGTATAATATTAATTTCTATTCGTTTTTTAAACTCTAAACGCTACTTTCGCAACTCTACTACTTTTGCTACTTTTGTTCATTGTTGACTGACACAATGTTGACATCACATGATCACAGACATCACAGTTGACATTTTAGAACAATGACGTCCAACATCAGTGTCACTTTTGTAGTTTTGTGTTTCATTCCAAGTAGTCGAAGTAAAAGAATTATCAAAATAGCTATAGAATTCAAAACTATTATGATTATTCGTAGAGAATAATACTATAGATACCTAAATCCTATTCTTCGGATTATATCAAACCGTATAATCTAATAAAACAAGAATTTCTGTCATTCCGACTTAAAAAAATATCAATACGTAATCATCTGTTATTGAACATTTTGGTTTTCTTTGATTATTTCTAAATGGGTATATTCTCTCGTTGTAGTCAAGCAGTATTATAACCTGTAACTTACAAAAAATATTTCGTTTTGTTTACAACGGGACAATTTTTATGTACGTCTATTTGTTTTGACATTTCAATGACAATCAATGACATGACATTTCGTAACATTTGACAGCATGGCGGCCACGGCTTCAGATTCGGAGATCACGAAAAGTGATAAATATTCCATTTTATTGCCTACTTACAATGAAAGAGAGAACTTACCCATCATAATATGGCTTATAGTGAAGTTTCTAGATAACAGGTAAGGTACCTACACCCTTATTTCACACCTAATTTTAAAACAGAGGTCGGTGTCTGTTACTCGTATTTTACCTAAATTCTCACTTAATTTCGCAGTGGATACGATTATGAAGTGATTGTAATTGATGATGGAAGTCCTGATGGTACTCAGGACATCGCCAAACAGCTGCAGAAATTATACGGTTCGAATAAGATAGTGCTTCGCCCTAGGGAGAAAAAACTGGGCTTGGGGACAGCCTACATGCATGGTATCAAACATGCGACCGGCAACTTCATCATAATAATGGACGCAGATCTAAGCCACCATGTAAGTACAAAATTAACCATTTTTTATTTGTTTATTAGTCCTACCCGCATACGAGATTGTGGGACGAACTAGATAGATTCTATTAAAACTGGAAGAAATACTCGTGGGCTTGCGATAGATTGAAGGAGTGGGACAGCGCTGGCTAGAAAAAAAAACTACATTAGAGATGTATAAAATGCTGTAAAACACTTCAACATGCTAAAAACAGTCCACAAATAAAACTATAAGGGTGGCTAAATGCAGGGACCCCAACAATAAAGCACCATTGAAAAAGAAAAAAGAAAACCTCTCAAAGTGAACCAATAAGTCATTATTACAGAACTCTAATCTATTCAAAGGAGTATGTAAGGACCTTAGCAGGTGGCATTCTCCCACCTCAGCTCTTCTCCATGGGAAAAAGGTGTGACTATGTATGGGTCCACTATAGTTTACATTACACAATTTATTTGTCTTAATTACAGCCAAAATTCATCCCTAGCTTCATAGAACTACAACGGGAACATGACTACGATGTGGTGTCGGGAACGCGGTACAAGGACGGAGGTGGTGTTTATGGATGGGACTTCAAACGAAAGCTAATCTCACGAGGAGCTAACTTTGTCACTCAGATGTTGCTGAGGCCTGGGGCTTCGGACCTTACTGGGTCTTTTAGGTAAGCCCTTTTGTTTATACTGAAAGCCTCAGTCCGCAAAATTCAAACTTTCTTAAGTAATTAAAAATGTATACAATTTCCGGGTCAGTATCAGGTTGTATGTTGATTAAAATATGTTTCGCGAACATAATCAATATTTAGTTTTATTTAAAAGTAAGAAAATTGGAATTTTGCGGGCTACATTAGTGCATCTCCCTTAAGGGTGCATACAATGGTACACTAGCGCCACTCCTATAAAAAAGTATTATCTCGTGACTGAGAAGGAATTATGAATAACGGCTAGTTGGGACCCTCGGTAAGTGTGTCTAGAATTTAATAATACCTTTTAAAAAGTTTCATATTGAGACACGAAGCAACAAAATACGATCTATCTAGATCGTGTCTCAATATGAATCTATCTAGATCGTCTTATGAATCTATGGCTTATGAAGAGAAAATTTTGGGATAACTAAGTGCATTTTCTATGCGAATTTTGTATGAATTATTGAAACAAATTATTGAATTTTGGACAAGACAACGTCTGTGGAGTCAGCTAGTCAGTTTATAATAATGTAAAGGAGTTTACCCATTCCAGTGATGTCAAAATTTAAATCCCGAAGTTTTCAATTATTTATTTATTAAGTATTTTTATTTTCAGGTTATACAAAAAAGATGTGCTACAGAAGTTGATAGATAGCTGTGTGTCCAAAGGCTATGTCTTCCAAATGGAAATGATAATTAGGTAAGACTAACATTCAATTCTTTTACTAGCACTCACAATCTGACTTAAAATTATTTCTAAGCCACCAAATTCATGTCTGCCAAATTCTGTATGTATGACTTATAAGTAGAGATCGGATATTCTGAAGCATATGCACCTAAAGTGGAAATGTTGGCTACTACGGAATGCGCTTTTGTAAAAAAAAATCCCATGGTTCCAGGATCGACAAAAGGTTTTTTTTTTTATAAATATTTTTATAAGTCGCTTCTATACTATACACCCGACTAGTTTTGCCAAAAAAATATTTTAAGAAGCCGCTTCCATACCTTCATAGCCAAAAATTTACTATTTACCTTAGTTATAGCTTCTTCTAAGAATGATGTTGATGCGAAAAGTAAAAAAGTAGGTAACTAATTTAAAAAATCCACTATCCAACGATAGACATTTCTGCAGAAACTCAAATGGTTATAAATAAAACCTGCCTTTTCTTTATATTTGTAAAATAGTATTACAGTATTGTAAATTCGACCTTTAATTAAGTGACGAATTCACAATACCTAAAACTGTATCCCCCTTATTACAAAACAAGGTTTATCTTCAGACCCAGGTTTAAAACGTGGAGCCATTATTGAATTTCGAACTTTATTCCGACTATGGTAAACTTCCTAAACTCAAAACTGACAACTTAGTACCAAACTAAGTTTTCAGTTTTGTATTAAGAACGGTATTTCAATTACCGTTACGTTCTTATTACAAAAACCGCCTCCATGGTTTAAGCCGTGTCAAAATATAAATCTTGTTTTGTAATAAGGCGGTATGTGATTTTTGTTTGTGTATGTTTTAGTGAGTATGTCGTTTAAGTGTCATAATCATCATTTCAGCCGAGAGACGTCCACTGCTAGACATAGGCCTCCCCCAAGCACAGCCACTTTTTTTTTTAAACGTTGCCCCACACTAGGAATTTCTCCTGTATTGTGGGTGCGTTTACAAACATTTAAATTCACATACACAAACAGCCATACCCGGAACAACTACTTGTAGGTCATACAAATATTTGTTCCGTGCGGGAATCGAACCCGCGACACGCAGCGCAGCAGTCAATCGCTTAACTAACTGCGCCAACCGTGCCGTCACTTTGACCGTATGCCATATCAATAACTAAATATCTGCATACAACTTCCCACCAACCACAACTTTCTAAATAAATTGTGTGTGTGTCCACATTCCTTGACCTTTTAAATTAAACAAAACCGTTTTAAAAATTCACTGAAACTGGGAAGCACCCTTTCAGAAGCCTTGTCTTAATTTAGTTATGTTGTCTATGTTAAATGTTTAATTTACAATTTTTCAGGGCAAGACAATTGGATTACACTATCGGAGAAGTGCCGATCACATTCGTGGACCGCGTCTACGGCGAGTCCAAACTAGGAGGCTCAGAGATCATACAGTTTGCCAAGGCATTACTGTACTTATTTGCAACAACATAAAGTGATATTTTCTACATTCCATAAATATTAAGCTGGGTTTTCTATATGCAAGTAACTTCATTGAAGAATGGACTCAATTGGCCAGAGTTATGTATAAAAACTTGGTTGAAAATTGTGTAAAAATAAAAGTAGCCAATCAATCAGTCTAACCAGATGCAGCTGGATATAACCCGACGCATTAAAGAATGGAATCCAAAATGGCGGTGCTCATCATGTTTTCTCGCTTGCACGCTAGTGTAAGTGATAGTGTGCAAGCGAGAAAACATGATAAGCACCGCCATTTTAGATTCCTTTCTTTAATGAATCGGCTTATACCAGTATTTTACATGGAGCGGCTGCCTATCTGACCTCCACAACCCAGTTACTGGGTAACACGATACGCCTTGTTAAGACGGAGATATATGCCAGTGACCTTGAGTGGTTAGCTTGCGTGTTCTGTACTGAGCTCACTCAACGCGTCGTACGTTCAGCCAGTAATAGGACTCGCCCATCAAGGAGCGCTGTCCCCAATTTGACGCATTATTAATTTATTATTCACAAAACAAAAGGTATTTTAATAAAATACGCATACTAAAATGTCAATAATTAAATTATCTTTATTGGTTTCAGAAAAATACGCTTGGTAGATTTTGCGCCATTCTCATTTTTTATCCGTGTTAGACATAACTTTACAAATTAATTTCACTATGTAATAAAAACAATCTAAAATATTCACATATTAAGATATTGAGAAAATGCTCTTATTTAACAAATATTTTTTTCAAATCATTACCACTACTCATTTAGGCGTGATCTTAGAGTTCTTTTAGGGTTGGGCCGCGCGTTGTCCAGAGATTGCTCTGGACGCCCAAATAAAATTTCACATGGGCTCTTCAGTATAAAATTATTAAAAGTCGGTTATCGTCCCCATAAGACTGGTTGTCTAGACTTGGTCTTCTGTTAAAAATTTACTAATGACAGCCGGGATCAACGGATTAACGTGCTTCCCGAGGCATGAGGTCTCGATGTGTAATGGATGGTCTACGAACTGACCGCGCAAGCGTAGCTTAAAAAACCTTTGATCCACCCGTGCTATTATTATTTAGCAACTAGCACCTTTATGTTTTAAAAGGAAAGTAGTGAAACACAACAAATTCCACTCTGTCAAAACATTCAAAAGTACCAATCCATTACTCATGCATACTTAAATTCAGTGAAAAATTGACTTATTTGATCATGCATTGGTCATGTCAAAAGAGTAGAAGAAAGAGTCAGGCCGGGTTGAGCATTATCCTTTACGACTTAATGGAAAGACCAAACTACTTATAATACCAGCCTATAAACACAGATTACCAGATAATTCACTCAAAATTTTCATAGCCTACACCTTCGAGTCGCTAGAAGCTGCGAACGAAAATGTACCTAACCTTACAAGCGTAAAGTGAGTTTTGCTTTGTAGATGTCGGCAACCCGTTGAGAAATGGGTCGCGTGCGACCCGGTGGTCGGTAGGTAGTTAGCGCGCGTAAGTACATGGAAGTGAAGAAGGCACGAGCAACGAGCATTGATCATCACTCTTGCTCAAGGCAGATTGGCGATTTCAGAAGTTCAGGTGGTCACGATATTTTCCTCTACCAACGTCAGTGTCGAAGATAAACGTAGAAAGTACCACCGCGAAAGTGCCCGGTTGACCACTTTTCAACCTTATTACTATTAGGTATAAGGGCGAAAAGTGGTCGACCGGAAACGATCGCTGTGGTACATAATTATGTGGGCATCCAAGCAAAAAAGGTCCTGTTCTCGGGATTTAGTTTCCGAGATATACGCAGTTTTGTAAAGTTGGGTGGTGAAATTGCATTTCGTGATTTTAAATGATTGATGCTCAAATATCTACAAGTCCTTAAACTTTTTCTCAAATCAAGCATGTTTCAACTTCAAATGTTTGATTTAAAAAAATGTGTCAGTTTTTGAATATATTTTTAATCCTTATCAATTGACTAAGTATATTCATATATTTATTTGCATTCCATAACGTATAGGTTAAGGTGTTACAATGGCAAAGAAGATGGTAAGTATTCTAGATACCGAATCAATACCCCTACTGGACCCTTTTTGTTTGGACTTCCACATAAGAATTCAAAAAAGCTACTTGCATATTGTAAACTGGGGCCTTACTCCGACGTGTTAACGCCATAATTGTTCTTTTATTGAAAAGGGATAGTGCTATTGGTCCTGCATACCTCCATCTCTCTCTTACTCTAGAGCGAGTTGGCTTTAACACGTCATAGTACGGCCCCTGGCATAAAGACAGCTGTTTCACCGTCGAAGATTAGCGAGAAGTGAGTAGAGCAATAATTGATCTAGAGATAAAATATCTGGTGGCTGAATAAACTATATTTTTCTGTGAATATTTATTTTAGACATAAAAGCCAAACAATCTTGTTTGTTTTTTATAATATTATCCTTAAAAAAGACATGATTTTCGAATAAAAAATGTATCTAGAGAAAATATTACAATTACGTTACTGTCTTCAACATGGAAAGAAAAAGATGCAATAAATCATATACTAAAGTTTCATTTTGCTTGTATGTGTGACTGTTTCAGAATATTCATGCAAATTAACATACAAATAGGGAGCCTCCTCATAATAAATGTATCTCTTTTACTGACATCGGACCTGCATCTATTGTACGTTTCTTGAGCGAGAAAATATTCGATGGCTAGTCGCTTCCTCGGCGGTGGAACAGGAGCCTACAAGCTAGAAATAATTATGATTTAAGTTGTGGATGTTGACTTTTTAATGCTGGCAGATTTGCATAAAGCAGTATTGATAATGTCCGGTCAAATGTATAAAAGTCAGACAAAGTTGTCTTTAGAAGTAAAACCCACAATTTTCATTGTTGTAAATATTAATTTTTTTATTCAAATGTACAGACGCCAGCAGGTCAAGCTACCCGAAACTGTCAAATTTTCCCAAGCAACCTTGAACCTTATGCTGTTAGAATAAAGTTGAAAATCTATTAAAGAAATTTGACAGATTGTAGTAGCTTGATGTGCTGGCGTCTGTACAATAATATAAATTTATTTGAAAAATTATAATTATAGTCCACAACTTAAATATTAGTGTGTAAGCCTTTTCTATTATAATAAGATCAGCATAAATATGCCAAATAAATACATTTGAAAATAATACATTTCTTTTTACAAATGTAATAAAGTTAAAGGCTAAAATCCCATGCAGTTACTTTCAGCAGTGAATGTTGAAAAGCATATAATAATAATGTCAATGTAATAAACTGATCTTATTCATGTTATTAAGCGTTAATAAATTGATATTATAAATACCCATAAGTAATATTAATAAATTGATATTTTTTAATTTCTAACCAAGTTTTTATTTCGAAGAAAACTTATCTCTACATAAAATGCTAATAATAACGAATAATATTAGTATCAGATAATATCCCAACTTTATTTTAAAAAATCGAGAGGTGTCGTGGGACACCCGGTTCGAATGAAGTTCCTTTCGTTGTATTTAAATTGAATTGAAATAACAGACACAATGTTAAAAATGACATTGACACAATGACACACAAAATGACATGATGAGAGTAACCAAAATGACAAAAAAAGTGTCGTGAAGAACTTTTTTCGGTCTAGCTCTCATTCCCCAAGAATTTCGCTCCAAAAACTATTAAAAAAAAAACACATTTTGAAAATTGAAATTGATAGGTATCTGCCGTTTAAAAGTATGCTTATGGTTGCAGAATAGTTTCTCTTACTACCTTTTATTATTAAAATTTATTTACCCAGCTGAAATAAAAATTACGCAGTTACCTTTTGTTCAATTATTTTACAAATTAGTTCATTATTTACACTTATTAAGAAACCATACCCAAGTCATGTTGCGTTTATTAACATTATTAGTTCTAATTATAAATTCTTCGGCGAAACTTTTTAATGCTAATGCCTACGTTGAAGAAAATGGCATACATCCTAAAAAGATTGAGCCTGTTAATGTTCTGGTTGAATTTGTTAATAGGGGAGACCCATTGTGGGTTTTAACTTTAAATGGTGATGATTGGATGGCTCCGAAATTAAGGCTGGGAAATACGGCTGAATTAGAAGAGTTTTTTCACTACATTGAACCTTCGATAAGAAAGTAAGTAATTATTTTCTTCTTTTTTTTTCGGTAATTACCTAGCTGGGTATTTCGTTGATTGCAGACAATTTAACATGCCTAAGAACTAAAATTAAAAGAAAGCATTTCAATGACTGCATTACTTATTGTAATACTTATTTTAATCATTTTAGCACTCAGCATTGTATAATTCTGCCTATCCCCTTTGTAGAATGAGTAAAAATCGAAAATACTTTTTCCGCTATTTTTTGCTTAAAAGTTTAGTGTAAAGATTATTACCAAAGATTTTGGAAATCAGAAAACAAGCATCAACAAAAAAAAAACGAAATAGAAGCACCATTCCTCTCGAATGGATTTAATTCCTCCTGCAGAATACGAATGGCTATTTCAATGTCACATCCGAACCTTCGATAGCTCAGTTGGTAGAGCGGTGGACTGTAGCTGGTTTCAATTGTTATCCATAGGTCGCTGGTTCAAATCCGGCTCGAAGGAATTCTTTTTGTGTTTTGTTATATAGTGAACTACATTTTGTTTAGCAAATCCTACTTTAAGTGAGATATTAATAAGTAGGTAGGTACAATAATTATTATCTTTCGTGATAATTATGGCTTTAGAAAGTAGATTTAACGATAACATGGTATCATATACATACAAGCGTAACATTTATCAAAATAAATGACCGGTAATCAATCACTAAAAATTACTGAAGGTGAATTTAAGGACATCAAAGTTACATGATAAGTGGGGAAAACACCATCATGACGAATCACTGACGAACTTAGAATTTCATACAATCATTTAACGGGTTTTCCTTTATTTCTTCGTGCAGGCTGCACGAGAGAAAAAAATGAATTTCGCGGGCTACCACCTGGTGGATCCGCAGTTGCCTGTGTGCCAGGGCCACGAAACGGATATCGTGGCCCTGGCATACAGGCAAATGAAGGAACACGGGTGGGTTTTAGTCAGTAAAAGTCTAACACCCCCTCCCGCTCCGCCCAGAGCGGGAGAAGTTATTTGATAATTTCCCACCAAAAAAAAAAAAAAATGTGGTAGCCCGGTGAAATTCAAACTTTCATAATTATGTTTTTTTGCATTTGCAGGGGGCCTAAAATGGACGCTTTGGCAGAATCATAATACGATCTGCGTACAATTCATACATCCCGCAATTCATCTGTTTGACATTAGACTTCAATAGAACAATTTATTTTTTGTCGTATTTTGACGTATTTTGTGGACCATTTTACCATTGAGATAGGTTTATATGTCAATGCATTTTACGAAACTTCATACAAAACTGTCAAACAGATGAATTGCGGGTTATGAATTGTACGCAGATCACAAATGTACTCTGTGCGCAGATCATAGTATGATTCTGCCAAAGCGTCCATTTTAGGCCCCGGTCTGGTATGGTTCGCGATCGTTGCAAATATGTATTTACAGAATTATAATACCTAATTAGAATCAATAATTAATACGTCCCTCTTACTAAGATTTGTTCATCTGAGAGATGTATTTAATCTGCGGATTTACACTTCACCATAATGAACAGAGTACTAAGGGTGCTACACACAAATTATCCATGAGGTCAGGTTGCGGCAAAATCGAAAGTGCTTTTAGTTTTCCTCCTGGCTGAGCCGAATCGTTCCAATCATGCTGACCCGAACGAGTGTGTAAAACGCCATGCTATTTTACCTCTGATTTACTTAATCACTATTAATCACTGTCAAAATCACAGTGATCTCGTATAAATATGGTTATTTTTGAGTTTCAGCCGTCTTCTGACCTCGCCGCCGAGGTCCCTCGCGAAGGCCCCAACGTAATTTCCGACCCTTGCTCGATGAAGGGCCAGCCCGCGCCGTAGCTGAGCCTGTAGGTGCCTTAAAATTTTACAGATAATAAAAATGATGCAGCCTGTCCCAACTTGCTGTTCCCCCCCCAGGGACGCCCCAAGGTTCGTAATCCACAGGAGATGCCCCTAATAATTAGCGTACAGTCGCTTAGTAATTTAAGAAATTCGCCCCTGGCAGCCACAGGACTGACCGGTTAAGTAGTCACGACCTCTCAAGGTCAACTAAGAGATTCTTTCTTTCTGCCCGCCTTTTCCCAACTATGTTGGGGTCGGCTTCCAGGCTAACCTGCAGAATACCAGTTTTTACATGCAGCGACTGGCTATCTGACCTCCACAACCCAGTAACTGGGTAATATGATACCCCCTGGTAAGACTGGTGGTCAGACTTCTGGGCTTCTGACGACCCGTAACGACTGTCAAAGTTCCACGCATGACATCCGGGACCAACAGCTTAACATGCTTTCCGAGGCACGGAGAAGTCTCGGTATGTAAAGATGGTCACCCATCCACGGACCAACCTCGGCAAGCGTAGCTTAACCTGATGGATTGCCCCGTGCAGCTGTTATTGCTTAGCCAAGAGCTCCTCAAGGTCAACTAAGGCCTGAAACTGCGTTAAGCGGGCGCCCGCGACGGGCAACCGTCGCGTGTCTACGCGCGTGGACACGCGGGTGGGCTCCGTGGGAACGCAACGGTCCCCGTCGCGGGTACCCGTCGCGGAGACTGATTATTTTATTTACGCTGTGTCGCTAGTTCAATTTACCTTCAGTCTGTCGGTCCCCCTGTCACAGGCTGTATCTCATGAACCGTGATAGTTAGACTGTTGCAATTTTCACACATGATGTATTTCTGTTGCCGCTATAGCAACAAATACTAAAAAACAGAATAAAATAAATATTTAAGGGGGCTCATACAACAAACGTGATTTTTTGCTCGTTTTTGCTCTACATATAATATTGATAACGGCAACAGGTAGACGCTTGAAATATTCACAGAATATTTAGTTACATAATATTCACTTTAAAAATAAATAATTAAATTAAAATAAAACATATAATTAAGGGGGCACCCATACAACAAAGGTGATTTTTTTTTGCCATTTTTATAGATAATGGTACGGAACCCTTCGTGCGCGAGTACGACACGCACTTAGCCGGTTTTTCCATATTGAACTCTTAATCTAAGTACATAATCACCTACGATAAAAATGTATTCTCAGAATGCCTCTTATACATGAATCATGTTACAGGTCCGCTGGCGGGACCCGCGCGGGCGTCCGTCACACGGAGGCGGGCCCTGTTGCGTGGGTGCGGGGCGCGCCTCCCCGTGACGGACGCCCGCGCGGGTCCCCGCGACGGAGCACTTTTATATGAAACCGCGCGGATGCCCGCTTAACGCAGTTTCAGGCCTAAGAGATGACCCTTTAAAAAAAAAGTTAAAAACCACTCAAATTTTTAAAAGGAAATGCCAATAACATAGTCAATTTTATTAACGTAGCAGCTCGGTTCACATTACAGTACTCTGTGGTTTGGCCGGTGTAGCCTCGGCTATTTGCGAAGCGCCGACAATCACAAGATTACATTTGTTTTCCAGCACAAGACGGCGCCGACCCGCAGTAAGAGTAAAGAAAGATGACCCGGAACGACAAAGCTCTACTGATTACCCCGTTCATAGAACAATAAGTGATGCCAAGAAGGATTTTATGTTAATGATAAATAAGTTTGCGTAAGTATATTTCACTTTGTTCGTTTGGTCAAGGTTCTCTTTTACGCCGCTTGAAAGATACACTGGGCGCATTATACTTATATAATACAAAGGTATAACCACACTTGTTCAAGTAAAACACATCAACGTCGGTCGTAGGACTCGTAGGCATAAGGCGAAAAAGGATGGTGATAGTCCAAGATGGTCCATGGCGATGGTCCAAGATGTTGATCAACGTTATCAAACTTTGTGACCTTAGTTATCAATGGACGTAGATGGATTCAATCACCTAGTAAAATCAGGTGGTCGCACTCGCTATAAACTCGTTTAATAAATCGACCTATGGCATACCCTATGGCAAGGAATCTAATAAGGCCTACCTAATATATTGTAGCGGCATCAACATCGCCACATGCGAACTACGCGTCACACTGACGTCACGCAAATCCTGCATCGCGCAAGCAGAGTTTACCGCGCAACTAGCATTTATACAACATCCCGATATCAACCGTCGGGCAGTTGCCCACCAGACACAACACCCGTCTGGTCGGAGGATCCTCCCTTTTCTATAGAGTATGAGTGAACTTTACACCCTGTTCCTCATGCCTCTAAAGTATCAAGCACAATATCAGTCTCAGTGTCTGACAGCAGTTATATTCGGGACTGAGATCTAGTAACAAGATGTCATACGCGAGAAGGCTTGCTTGTGTCCTTGATTCTTCTCTTTTACACTACTTTAAAAACTGTAATTTTAATTTATTTCCTCTTTTTCAGTTTATCGTCTAGTATTGAACCAGATGCATACATAATGGATAATTTTCACTTTGACGATAATAGTCCATCCATAGCGGTAAGTTTTTCGAGCCTCAATGTTATCCATGGGTGTTGTGCAAACGTAACGAAAGAGTATTTCTTCTTTTACAGTTGCATTTCAAAGGACCGTACTCCGTTCTGATAGTGGAATTAGGAAGAAAGCAGTGGCACTACTTTATCAACTCTCGATCGTTACTCCCGGAATGGTTTTATGAGAAACACGATACGCGAGACAGTCCCATACATATACCAGAAGATGTAACTATTCAATTATTTAGCTCATTATGGCGTTTGTTACACGTTTTCTTTGGCTTTCCTGTGTAGTGTAAGGTTTTCTAGATTATGTTCGGTAAGATGATTAAATGTACCTATAGTTAAAATTGGTTATTCATTTTCCCATAAATTATCATTTTTGCGTCATAGTGATTCTCCCTAAAGTAAAGCAAGCAAACTATCAAGCTTGAATTCTCATATTATAGTAAGAGCATGAGGTCCTGGGTTCGATTCTCGGATCAGGCAACGTGTTTTTGGGTTTTCCATCTGGAACTTGTCAGTTACAGTCTGAAGTTTGAATTTGTGCCCGGTTAATTGTAGTCTATGGCTTGAATAGAACTGGCTTTCAATTCCCAATTAAAGTTATATGCTCTGTGTTCCCAATTTCAAAGAGGCGAATTCAGAATTAGCATATAATGTTTCTACTGCTGGGACCTCGGACACAGGCAGGCTACTCTAGTCCGTGTACACAGCTCAGGTACACAGGCTTCAACTTTGTGAGAGGGAGAGAGAGGCAATAATTAATAAAATTATTTATGTCATTCCGCTCGGTTAAGAGGCCGGCGCGGCGCGGCGTAGCATGCGTAGTTCATACAAACGTAATACCAAAATAATTTGTAAATCAAACATAATCTTAATAGTGTGTATTTATTTAGATTGGATTACAGAATATCTATGTTCCCAAATATATATGTTGAAAGGGCAATGATATAAATATAAAGACAAGAAATGAGGACTTTTAAATTTCTATAGAAAACTTATTTTTCTCATAACTCTTGTTTAAATCAGTGTTCATTCAAAATAATATATTTGAGAACCTAGATATTCTGTATTCCAATCGGAATAAAGACGTAATATCAAGAAAATGTTTGATTTACAAATTATTTTGGTATTACGTTTGTATGAACTACGCATCTATCGCCGGCCTCTTAAGCTGTACTTATTTACTGTTAAGGGCTATGGCTTTTCTGATTTAATTTTTTTTAAGTAAAAGTTTGCAGAAACAGAGCTAATGTTTTCAGACATATATTATACGAAACCCATTATTTTTTTAGAGCATTTAAACTAGAGATGCCAAGCAGCGAATCACATAACAACTTTTTCTGCCACTTTCTGCGGGAGGCCAGGAAAACACTTAAAGCCATTAAACCAGCGCTGGGGCTCTAGTATAGGGTCGCAGCGTTATGCTGAGCGATAGCCGTTTTGCGTGAATGTGACGCATATTTTCCCCCAAATTGTTCTTTTGTGTTTTGTTTTCTTTGCGTTAGGTTTACCGCAAATAAACGTATTTTCTTTTTTTCTAATTACTAAAACACACGATTGATTTTGAGCGTATGACAACAAACACAAACGTGCTAGTGAATAGTGATGTATACAAACAATGAGTGTTGCATGAATGAATGAACAAAATGTTCATTCGTTTTATTTTCTTGTGCACTTGCCTGATTTCTCCTTGCTAAATTACGAAACAAACTAAAATGATGTGTTTGTTATCTTAGTTATGAAACGATGCGGGTATGGCTCCATTGCCATAATCTAGTTCACAGTCATATGTCTGAATGATGACTAGAGAAAATCACAGATTTTTGAAATGTACCAGTTTATTATAAACATGTCGAACACATTTCTGCGGATCTACTTTTTTGGTTAACCCTTAGATTCATAAACATACTTGGTAGATACACTATTCATAAACATTCGCTTCTCAGACGTATATATTTTTTTCAAGGATTTTAGTTGTATACGTTATAAAAAACAATAAAATACATTGGACTTTTAAAAGTTGTTTAAATTAATAATTACTTACAAATGAAAAATAAAAATATTCTGAGCAATCATCACATAATATTCCTCGATCCCAGAACATTGTCATTCGACGTTTTTTTAAATCGCAGAAACTACATTTTTTTCTGTAACCCACTGGGTTGTGATTGAGCACTGGACGAAGTTTCGCCAAGTACTTCAACAATTTTCTTACTCAGGCATCGCTTTAAAGTTCATAAGACAGTTTTGTCGATACTTCTACATACGATCGTCGTCGTGACTCGTTTCACAGATTTCTTGTTGATATTAACCACTCATTGCGTTATTTACGTTGTTGAGCAGATATTTTTTTCTAACATAATATGAAGCAATGGCTTAGCAATATCCTTCAAAATCATTTATATTGTGATTATTGTGTGTTACGCTATTAGGGTGTTGACTTGTGCAGAAACATACACAAAAAACCGGCCAAGTGCGTGTCGGACCACGCACAATGAAGGGTTCCGTAGTTGGAATGAATTTATCCCAAGAACAAACTTAACATTGTAGTTGAAAAACATGATCCCCCTTATATTCCAACTGCAAATGTAAGTTTGTACGCACAATATCGAGTGATTTACCATGTTATTTTAAAATCACAGACTTTTTATAGGTTCTCCTGTAATCTATATGTAAAGAACAATTTTCTGTATTTTTTTCAACATTTTAGTCTGAGTAGTTTCGGAGCTATGGGAAGGTAATGGTAATTTTTCATCTATTTTCTTAAATAATTTCAAAAGTATTTATTTTAAAATTATAAAAAATATATATATATATAAAATCCTTAAAACAAGCACTTTTATTTGATATGTCACACGTACATTCATCAAAACTTTTTTTTTAAATCTTATAATTTTCCCACCAAAAGTCACTTCCATATTCAAAATTTATTTATTTACGTAACACGTCCGTATTTGGGTCACAGAAGTTCATATGTTTACCAAATTTCAACTTAATCGGTCTAGTAGATTCGGAGCAAATTAGCTGTGACAGACGGAAAGACAGACAGACACACGAGTGATCCTTTATGGGTCCTTTTTTCCTTTTGAGGTACGGAACCCTAAAAATAATAGTTACTGAACATACTGACTGAAAAAATCATTTGTTTTATCAATCATTCAATTTCGTTGTCCCAGCACTATGCATATCCCTACCCTGTAGCTGTACTGCGTTTGCGCTACCAACGTTACCACTGTATTTTTCTATCGTAAATTTCATAACGATTATTTCGACAAAGTATCATTTGTTCCCACATGTTGCCAGTATACTATAGTAGTCTTTGCCCACATGTAAGGTAGGAAACACTATGGTTTCGTAAATTATAAGTGGCAGATCGCTTTTTGCAAACAGAAAACTGTTTTTGGGAGGACTTACTTGCGACACAATACGATTCACGTGTACGTATAACGTGCATGGTCTTATGGCCAATTGACTTTGGCAGAGGGGAACGCTCAGCTATGGCGGCTCCAGGATATTTAAATGCTCTAAGATTATTTTGTAGGCAAACATTATTGGCTTATCCATTCAAATCATAACTCGACAATTTGTAAGCCAAAATCCTCATAGCTATTATTACAAAAAAAAAACACAGTTGTCATTCATTCAATGATGAATCACGACTTTGACGTTACAATTTCATTCGCATCGCAGATTGTTTTTTATGACTGTGCAGTTGCATTGTTTTTAAATTGAATTTTAAATTTGTTTTGCCCTAACTGATGTAGGATACCCCCAAAAAAATGTCGTTCGGTAGTTTTGAGAACGTTGGGTCATTTATACGGGACTGCAATGGCTCGTCATTGAGATTCGACCAAGCATGTTTACAAATTATCACGGACCAACCAGTGAGTTTTTGGAGTCAATATGAAGAATGTGAGGGGTGTAAATTGGTGGAGACAGCAAAAATACCGGAGACTCGTGCGCTGATCTTGGATACAGGGAACCCTATAAAGTATGCGGTGCGAAATAGCAGTGGACAAAATATATGCAGTGGTTAGTACGGATCATTAGTGAAACATGACACATTATTTGCTAAAATATTATTGTTCCGCCACCTTTTGTCTTTGTTCGATAGTAAACACAACACGCTTGACGATGTTTTAAAATTAGAAAGATACGTTCAGAGAAAAAATATCCTATTGCTACTTTACATTACTCTTGAAAACATGGAAATAGCAAGGTTTCTTGTTAATTTTATGATGTTAGCTTCGAATTCGCTTATGTGTTTAAAATCGAATGAGTCACACAGCTGCCCATTTCTGTAGCATAGTGAAAGTTTCAGGAAAAGTAGTATTTCGTAACTACTTTGGTTAAATTTAAAGAGTTTTTGGTTGAATAGTGATAATGCCAATACATAAACCTACTGCCTATTAGATTTATGTATTGGCATGATGAGTAATACCTTTGCAGAAGTTTAGTTTAGTTTACTGCATTGCATTTACTGAGTGCCTTTGAATGTTTCCGTGCCATTCTCTTTTATCCCACTTCTCCCCCAAAATTATACAAATTATAGCCACTTTTTTAAATGTAAATAAATTAAAATTTTAACTGGTGAGCAAAATAACTATCTATCATTATATTTTGTGTAGTTTACGTGTTGTATAGTAACATATTATATATAAGTTTGTAAATTAGAATACATGTTTTTACTAACCCCTGTTTCCGTCCTTGCAGTTTACATGTTTTTACTAACCCCTGTTTCCGTCCTTGCAGTTACTAACATTTTATTATCTAAACTACCACTAAGTACAAAGTTCGACGGCCCGACACTCTGCGCTGCCGTCTCAACGTGACGCTGGCAGAATAGTCGACACCGGCACAGTTGCCAAGAAAACAAAAAAAAAAAAGGCATAACTGCTGTGTAATAAAAAAAAAAAAACGATTTTTATCTAATATCATCTGGTGAAACCCAACTCCATAAAAAGTCGAGTATCCTGCAAATGGATAGTTTTTTTTAGTTGTATGCTCATTTACGGTTGCACCAAGCCACCAGTAAAAGTAAGACTGCTTGTCAGACTTTCGGGCTTAAGACTACATTTAACAACTGTCAAAGATTTACAAATGGCAGCCGGGACCAACAGCTTAACGTGCTTTCCGAGGCACGGAGAGATCTCGGTATGTAATGAATGGCCACCCATGCACAGACTGACCTCGGCAAACGTTGCTTAATCTTAAAAATCGTGCAGCTGTTATTATTAGCCACAAGCCCCTCAACAATGTCTTGATTGTAAAATAAAATTACATTCTAAGTGAAAATTATAATTATGAAATCTGCCAGTTGTTTGTTATGCAGTATCTGTATAACACAGGCATTACTCTAGAATAGCAATTTATACCAGTTTGAGTATAAATCTTTATAATTAAACAACTTACAAAACAACAACAACAATACACAACAACAACTTACAAATTGAATGCTTTTCTAAATGAAACAGAATAACACAAATTGGTTCTTTAAATTAGACCGAATAGTTAGTAAATATTTGATTTTGGAACAACAACAAATTTACATCATTACAATACGATGATAGCTACAAAAGTTAAAAACTGTGTCACAGCTATCAAACTCCGTCTAATCTAAACTTACGAAACACATTGTTCCAGAAATTGGCTATAACAGGGTACAGTTAAGCTGACTGGTGTTTAAATAAAAATCGTAAATAGTAGTTTCGTTCTCTTTATAAGAACTGGACCAGCATGAAGGCCTGTAGCCCAATTTTGAATATTTTAGGCTGAATAATTATGCCAATCATTATGTTTCACTTGTAATTGAGCTCATGGATAGGATGACTAACAAAATTCCTACTTATAGTCTGTTCCAAAAGTATCTGATAAAAATGTAAACAAACCCTGTTCTTGTTAAATTCTTCACTCACTAAAGGGAGTTAGTAACACATTCATCTGTATTTAGAAGGTTTCAACTTTATATCTCAACAGTTTTTCCAACAATTATTGTTTGAATAACATTGTTAAACAGAAAATGAAAAACCATCGATAAAATTAACCTTCATTGTCAAATGAATAAGAAATGATGGATACTTAAAATTAGAATTTTGTGTAACTTATGTATTCAAATTAATCAAAGCACTCAGTTTGTAAGTAACACTACAAATTGACATCCACAGGTACATTTTCAGACCCATTTTATTTTATTTATTAGGGAAAACGAACATAGACACATTACATTTTGTAGGAAGAAAAAAAAAATCAAATGGTCAAATGTGTAACCAACATTTGCCACCATACACATTAAAAAAATCTTTACAAACCATGCTATTAAAACTAAAACTTACAAACTACAATCATTTAAATTAAGAATAAATTAATTTTGAGTAAAAAATGATTGAATCTATTAGCAGAAAGATCAAAAACCATTCAAATGAAATCAAATCAAAATATTTTATTTCACATAAACCTAATGCATGGGCACTTATGAAACGTCAGAAGCTGTGCACGGTTCCAATTAGTTGTTTCCTATGGAGAAGAGCCAGCATGAAACTCCACGGTTACTCTTTAAAAAAATATTGGGCCTTCACAATGTTTTCAAATTACAGTGTTAATAGGTATGGGAGGACAGTGTAGGCCCGTCAACAAATACCAGGTACTTAACCAAATAGAAAATGGTCTACAAATCTACAGTCTATTAATTAGCCTACAAAATACAGATGAAATACATTGCAAGCTATAGTTTTGTATAATTTAGAAGCATTTTTTAAATTTTGTTAATGTGAGTACCATGGAGCCGTTTATTATGATAAGATGTATGTTGACTTAAAAAAGCGTGGCAGTTGAGAGTATGTCATGCTCACTTAAATGGCTCGCTGATGGTGGCGCGTGTGTTGGATCATTTGGTTCCCTTCAAAATGGTTGAGTTGGATGGTGCTGATCCACGCGTCATGTTCGTGAACGGGCGCCGTCAGTTGAGACTGGTCTTCTCTTAACTGCCAGGGCTTATTTGTAATCTTTTAATCTTATATTTTGTATTGTTTTTTAAATAAGCAATTTTTTTTTTTACATTGCTCTCACATATAGAAGCAACAAGAATAATGTACCCAGGATTTTGTAATATCTTGATTTAATAGTGTCCTTGGAGTTTCTTACCTATTCTTCTCCATAGAGATCTACGTTTTGGAATGGGCAAATATCTTCAACTTTCTGACTAACTGACCGACTCTCTGACAATTCAAAAGTGCCTGTAATAGGTTTAATTGAAATAAATGTTTTGAATTTACAACCTTCTCACATTCACAAAATAAAATATTATGCAAAAAATAAAACAAAAAACCTTGTTGAAATTAAATTGTAGATTTGTTTACCTTTTCATCTGCTACTTTTAGAACAGACCATGCTACTATCCAGTACATAATCAAATACCTATAATGGCTATGAAGTTTAACTGGTTTTGTCACAATATTAGGTCATTTATTTGCAGAGAGAACATGTTATGCTGATTTTGTGTATAATATTATAATATAAGCAGGTTTCTTAGGACCTAATACTTATAATTAACCTTTTTGCCCATGGCACAGATAATACAGGGTGTTTGGTGCATCATGTGCCAAATTGAAATGGTTGACTAAAGGGGTCATCTGCTATCCTTTCAGACCCCTTACCACCTATCATGCCCTGTGGATTTTATCGACTTTTTATTGTTTTAAAAAAAAGACCCATACAAAAAAATAAAGTTGCATTTTTAACATTTATTTCATAATTTTTACAAATCCTGATTGTTGGCCTCTGTTGCGAATGCAGGGCCGACATCTGTTTCGTATTTCGACAGTTGTTGAAAAGTCTAAAAATTCGAAGACATGTGGCATCTACCAACCCGCACTGGGCCCGCGTGGTACATTACGGCTCACTCCCTCTAACCGAGAGGAGGCCTGTGAGTGACCCAGCAGTGGGAACATTATAGGCTGATTATGCTTATAATTATGCTAATGATGTTGACTTTAACACTTTCCTGAACATCCCTTGGATTTCCAAAATAAACTTAAATGATACCCTGATCAAAGAGTTTATTTTGCTATACCTACTAGAAAAACATGAGTGTTATTCCATATTTTAAACATGATGATATTTTTTTAACCCACTTCACAAAAAGGAGGAGGTTCTCAAGTCAGGTGTATTTTATTATTGTAAAAGTATTGAAAGACCTTCTTTCACATTGTAAAAATGAATATTATGTCTAGAATATTTATATATTTTTTGTTTGGCATTAGAAAACAACAGGTTTTAATGGGAGTATAAGAGATAAATATAAAATCTATAGGTACTAATATTTTAAAGAGCTAACATTTGTTTGTACGTTTGTATGTAGGGGGTAATCTCCGGAACTACCAGTCGGATTTGAAACACCTTTTTTTTTGATAGCCCAATTCTTGAGGAAGGCTACAGGCTGTTTATCCTCACGCTTCGACCGTTAGGAAACGAGCAAAAATAAAAAAGTCAGAAAAAACGCTAAGCTAAAGCGAAGTAATAGCGCAGGCGGGCGATGCGGTTATGCGTTCGACGGCACGGTTGGCGCAGTTAGTTAAGCGATTGACTGCTGCGCTGCGTGTCGCGGGTTCGATTCCCGCACGGAACAAATATTTGTATGACCTACAAGTAGTTGTTTCGGGTCTGGCTGTTTGTGTATGTGAATTTAAATGTTTGTAAACGCACCCACAATACAGGAGAAATTCCTAGTGTGGGGCAAAGTTTAAAAAAAAAAAAAAAAATGCGACGCGGTGGGTCGGGGGCACCAGAAATTTCGCGCACGAAGTCGCGGGCAAAAGCTAGTATATATTTTAATATCATCATCATTATATTATCTGGGAATGCTGTTTGGCTAGGTATCCAATTTCACCGCGGTGTTATTACAGTTTCATGTACCAACGCAATAGGGACAGCTGAAATAAGAGGATTCCCCATGACATTGAATAATAAACTTCGTGACAAATATTATAAAGTCCAAAATTGTGCGAAAATCAACGCAAGAATCAAACGGCCCCTCGGATGTCGCGGTCGCTCAATCTTATTTGCCCTTTATGATATTGATAATAACGTCTATTATTCAGTGTCATTGCAAACTTCTCTATATAGATGAGTTGCTAAAACCCCGCGCAGCTGCTAATGGTACATTCGAAATTCAAATAATTTTTCTTTTTTTACAGGGCTATACCAATTTGGCGAATATGGCCAGTATACTCTTAACTACACTGAAGAATGCACTCCGCGTATGACGGCGGAACCGGATGCGGCATACCTACCTATACTGACGGCGGTAGTCATTCTGTTGTCTATGGCAACACTGTGGTATATCGTCAAGGGTATCGGCAAGAGGGTGGTTGCTGGACGGTTGTATGCTAGATATTTTGCTAGGTTAGTATTTGAAGAATACGTTCTTAATATCATAGACATTAGGGCACTGTACAAATTATAAAAGGCCTTTGTCCAGGACTGGTACAGATGAAGACTAGCAAAAAAAAACCGGCCAAGTGCGAGTCGGACTCGCGCACGAAGGGTTCCGTACCATTATCTATAAAAATGGCAAAAAACACGTTTGTTGTATGGGAGCCCCCCTTAAATATTTGTTTTATTTTAATTTAATTATTTATTTTTAAAGTCAATATATATTTACATATTCTGTGAATATTTCAAGCGTCTACCTGTTGCCGTTATCAATATAGAGCGAAAACGAACAAAAAAATCACGTTTGTCGTATGGGAGCCCCCTTAAATATTTATTTTATTAAATTTTTTTGTATTTGTTGTTATAGCGGAAACAGAAATACATCATCTGTGAAAATTTCAACTGTCTAGGTATCACGGTTCATGAGATACAGCCTGGTGACAGACGGACAGACAGACAGACGGCGCAGCCTTAGTAATAGGGTTCCCATTTTACCCTTTGGGTACGGAACCCTAAAAAAAGGCTAACAGTAATCGCATAAGATGTGTAACATCTGACATCTCACCTTGGTAATAAGCAAACGAGCAGTGACAGAAATAACCCCCTCTACTTACAAATCTACAATTCTACATAGTACTTACTAATTCCATGCTATTAAAAAGTACTTACTTATTTCATACTCAACCTGTCACTTCCTGTTACACACTTCCGTCCCTTTTCACGAAATCCCTCCCACAGAAAGCAGGGAGAAAAGATGTTGCACATCAAAAATGTATATAAGTAACCTATACTCCATTTGAAATAAGATTAGACATTTAAATAAACCTTTTTTACAGTCCGTTCAACCGATTTTGACTTCTATTGCGTTGGCGGCATAACAAATGGCAGCTGTAATAAACAGTTGGTATTGTAACCACGTTTTTTATTTTAATGCCATCCTTATGCCTACGGAATAGAAGTCAAAATCGGTTGAACGGACTGTAAAAAAGTTTATTTAATCTAATCTTATTTCAAATGGATTTTATGTGCATTTCTGACTTCATCGTTGGTGTATTGGTCGCTAGTGCTGAGTGTTCTGATCCGGCAAAATATTATTGGCAACCCGGAGGCTTGCACAAACCAGCACCCTAATTGCATAATACAGTTTGAATCACAATCGGAATGATTTTGAAGTATATTGCTAATCCATTGCTGCATATGTTAGAAAAAATTGTCTGCTCAACAACGTAAATAACGCAATGAATGTTGTTGAACTGTCAAATTGAAACCGATTCCTACTGATAGTGTGTTACGCAATAGGGTCCCATATGCATGTTTTTTTTTCATTAAATCAATAATAGACAGCATTATACACCCAAGAAAAGTATTAAAAGTTAAATTAAGTACTGCTTGTTGCTTAAAAAAATTGTGAAACTCCAACAATGTTCTACTACAGTTAAAAAAAAACATGCATATTCGCTATCAGGGAATATATTATGCATGTTTTTTTTTCATTAAATCAATAATAAACTAATATAAACTCAAGAAAAGTATTAAAAGTTAAATTGAAATACTTAAAACAATTATGAAACTTCAACTCAAACGTCCATTTCTGTCGCGGTCGTGACTGAGCATAAGCAGGACACAAAGTTAGTAAAGAACATTTTCGAAATGTCTTATTTAAAAACAGATAACTGGAAATCTCTGTTTCTATGGAAATTTTAAAATCGGTCTAATTTGGCTGTAACACTATTTTTCGAAAATGTTCTTTACTAACTTTTTAGACCTTTGTATCCTGCTTATGCGTATAAAGTTTCATTAAAATCCGTTCAGTCATTTCGAAAAACAAGGCCTTGAAAGTTTGTATGAAATGCTGTAGCTGTAAGATGTAAACGCTCTTAACAGCGCCTGTATTTCCAAGCAGTACGGGAGGGAGAGCAGTGATGGTCCAATGGTAAAGGCCGTGACTTAAGTCGTGGGTTCGAAGCGAGGCCGCGAGGCAGGAGCTTTACTTTGTGTAAATAATCATCACCACTGCTCTCAAAACGGTGAAGGAAAACATCGTGAGGAAACCGCCATGTCCTAGGACCAAAAATTCGAAGACATGTGATATCTTATCAACCCGCATACCACCGGGCCCGCGTGGCATATTACAGCCCATTCCGTTTCGAAGAGAAAAGGCCTGTGTCCCAACAGTGGAACATTAGGTATAGGCTGATCATGTTTTTTTTTTTTTCGGTTGGAAATTATCAAATAACTTCTCCCGCTCTGGGCGGACCGGGAGGGCGTGTCAGACTTTTACTGACTAAAACACACCCGTATTCCTTCATTTGCCTGTGTGCCAGGGCCACGATATCCCTTTCGGACAAACTCGCAACCCTGGCAGGCATTGGCCCTATCGGACCCCGTCAGTTGGTGCTGACAACTCTTTGAGGCGCGCGTGGAATACGACGCGCCGTTGACCCGGGCCTGATCCTTATCGGACGGTGAGTTACCCATCGCTTACCGTCCGCAGGCCCGCGCCTACGGTGGCCGGAAATCGGCTTGCAACTCCCGACGCCCGGGGCGTCTCCTGCGGCGACTAGGGGCGCGAGGGCGCGAACCTTTCCTCTCCCTCACGCGTTCCGCCTCCTCCTTCGCAAGCATTACCGCTTCGCAGAAGGAGCCTCCCATGCACTCTCGCTCCGAACCATGGCCTGAATAAGGGCCGGACGCGAGAGATCGCCGCCGCCGATCGCCTCCGTGAGGACACGGCGGTGCTCCGCCCAAGCCGGGCAGACCTCCACCGTATGCTCCACCGTGTCCTACGGGCGATCCACACAGTGGTGACACCCGGGCGTTTCCTCCCGCTTTATCCTGAACAGGAACCTCCCGAAACAACCATGTCCGGTGAGGACCTGCGTCAGGCGGAAGGTGAGAACGCCGTGGCGCCTCTCTAGCTACTCCTCAAAGAGGGGACTTATCGCTACAATTGTGGCGTGCCCAGTGCTGGGTTGCGACAATTGCACTCTCCATGCCGCTATGAGATCCCGCCGGAAGTCTGTCCGCTGTGGCGTGATTGCTCGCGGCAGCAGAGTTTCACCGCGGCGTTTCGCCTCCTCGCGCCACTCCCAGACGTGCGCGAGGACTTTTCCCTCCAGATCCCATGGCGGTAGTCCGGCAAGAAGGCTCGCCGCCTCACGGGAGACCGTGCGGTATCCTCGGACCAGCCTGATGGCCATGACCCTTTGGGACGCGTTCAACCGCCGGGCTGGTCGCAGCCTTATAGAACGCGCCCACATAAAGAGGCTGATCATGCTATGCTTATGACGGGTGGTTTTCGTGATTCAAGCCCACCCTTTCGAAGAATACAAGCGCTTTTATATAATTTCAGAGAAGACAATGAGCTTGGCTCCGAAACCCGAGTCCTGACGACCGAGTCAAGCATCCCACGATCTCCGACCAGGTCCAGACTGCGCTCTTTGGATATCTTCAGAGGATTCGCTATTGCTCTTATGGTAAGTTAACAAAAAGCTGTCGATTTGCACCAGAACCCTATTTAATAAAACTGACAATGCGAAATATTGGTAAAAAAATCACGTATTTGTCACATTTTCAAAACATGTGCTTTTTGATAAAGCAAAAAACTGTGAAGGAAACTTGAAAAATTGTCCATTGGTTTTATTAAATAGGCCCCAGACGTGGCACGCATGCAATTATGAACTTATTTGTTTGAATGGACAACTCAATTTCCTTTGTTGCATTGTAAATGCGCTCTCAGACGCTTCGTCAGGCCTGAATTGTACTTAAGTGTCATAGCTCATAGGTACTATAATTTATTTTGTGCCAGCACAAGATAAGCTCATTTCATTAGATTATAGGGATTGTACGGGTTGTAGTAGTTCACTCCGCACACTGAATTGTCGTGAAGACTTGTAAGTTCAGTTAACACGTTCCACTAGGATTCACTGTAGGTACTCAGGCCAACGATGCGTCATAAATACATAAAATTTGCAACATATACAAATATCAACTTTAAAGTCAAGTAATCTAAGTTGATTTTTGAATGGAAAAATTATCGCTAAACGTCATAAAATAATTTTAGTTGCAATGGAAACTGAACCATGCGTAGTTAAGTTAAAGTTGTTAATCCCAAAGCATGAAATTTATTATCTAGTCTCGTTGGCTTTAGTATGGCAAAGTTTATTCAAGTTCAGAGTCAGTTAAAGTACTAGAGTGGAAGGCGACTATTTCTCTGTTGTTGAAAGCTAAGCTACACAATTATAAGTTCACTATAGTTAAAAATAGTATTGATAAACTTATACAACATTATTTTTAGTATAAGTATGGGAAACCTGAATTTAGTTTGTTCAAAATAAGGAACTGAATCCATTTAAATAATTTTTACACCATGTTATTTTTGTCCGAAAAATATTTAAGAGTGATGGAAAATGTTATCACCATTTAATTACTTACAATACAATTGCCGTACGGTTAGGTATCTACTGCCAAATTATTATCAATGTGCAAGACGACCCTGGAGGCGCGGGGGCCCCGTTAGCATGTTTTTGTACGGACAACCCGGTAACATAACAACCGTATAACATTATGATTTTTCATGATACAGTTTTGAAATTTAGTACATACATTCTTTACATAAAAATACTAGACACGTGTTTTGGGTTTCGCATATACTAAAACTAATACAGCCTTATTACAAAACTAGGTTTATCTTTAGACCCAGGTTTACACCATCGTGGCTTTTTTTAATTTTGAACCTTATTTCGTCTGATATAAAGTTCTTAATACAAAGTTGACAACTTAGATTCGGGATTAAAATCAGTTTTTGTATTCTCAGACGGGAATCTGATTCGAAATTCAAAAATGACAATTTGGGTCTAAAGATAAACCTTGTTTTGTAATAAAGCCGATATTGTTTAACAGCCGGTGAATCATGGCCGGTCCGAACTTTGCGCAGGAGGCTGCGCAATAACATTTTTTAGGAACCAAACGGTGACGTGAGGCGAGTGTGAGTGAACATGCACGACAAAGTCAAAGTCAAATTGTTTATTTCAAATAGGCACATATAAGGCACTTTTGAACGTCAATGTTTACAAAAGAATAGAATTGATTCTAGACAGTTCGGAGAGCCTATGTTTATTTATTTATTTAATACTTTAAGCACACAAATGTACAGAGGCGGACTTAATGCCATAGGGGAGAGAGGGGGGAGCATACCGGCTTAGATTTAACGGCGGTGTTGTACTTATTATGACGCGTATCGCGTGCCTAAAGTAGGCCACAGCGTAAACAGAAATATATACAGCGATGAGGCCGTAAGAGATCTAAAGATTATCATCATAAACATTTCAGCCGAAAGACGTCCACTGCTGGAAATAGGCCTCCCCCAAAAGGGGGGAGTTTGCCATAATCGTTACGCTTGGCAGGCGGGTTGGCTATCGCAGTATGGTGTTAAAATGCATAGAGAACGCTGCTGCCCATTCTCTAGTAAGTCCCTTAGTCGCCTTTTAGTCGACGACACCCACGGGATGAAATGGGATGATGCTATTCTTTACGTCCGGCACCAAACGAAGGGCTTGAAACCGGTTAATTTTTATTTCTGAAGATACTAATTATTTTTGTTACAATTGATATTAGCTTCAAAGATTGTTTCGTCACATTAAGTTCAGCATTGATTTTGTAACAAAATATTAATTAATTAACGAAATATGTTCGAAAACCTTTATAATAACGGTTAAGTTTACATAGAAATTTAACCGGTTTCCGAGCCCTGACCAAACGGAGCCTCGGCAACACACGGAGCAAATCTAAAGATTAAACAATTAGCAATCTTGGTAGATGGGGCTGACCGTCAAGAATGTGCCGGAAGAAATGAAAAGATAAACTATACTAAAATATATAACCTATACTTGGTCGAGCCAAATCTCTCATCTCACCAAGGGGGGAGGCGTCGAAAAATCGCCAAAATCGCCTCGACGTAATTAATGGACGCCTCTAACACGTAGATCATGAGATAAACCCCTTTGTCAGACAGACATCGAAGATTTTATAGGTTACCGTAGCCACTAGAAAACTATGCCTGTTTAAAAAAAAACCGGCCAAGTGCGTGTCGGACCACGCACAATGAAGGGTTCCGTAGTTGGGATGAATTAATCCCAAAAACAAACTTAACATTGTAGTTGAAAAACATGTTCTCCCATACATCGATCTACGCCACGGTCAATTTCCAACTGGAAAACAAAAATTATTGATTAAACTACAAATTATCGATTTTCGGACTTTTTCCTTTACTTGTGCTGTGAGACCTCGCTTCTTACCAAATTTCATGATTCTAGTTCAACGGGAAGTACCCGGTTTTGATTTATTTGCAAGTATCAAAATATATCGCATAAATCGTCGTATTTTTTTATTGCGTTGACTTAGAAGCTTGATTTTTCTAGAGCTTCAAGGGATCATAGATCTAAAGTAACCGTCATGAGAAGCTATAAATACATAAAATTGCAAATTATACAACTATCAACTTTAAACTCAAGATATCTAAGTTGATTTATGAATGAAGAAATTATCGCTAAACGTCATAAAATAATTTTAGTTGCAATGGAAACTGAACCATACGCAATTTCAGTTAAAGTTTTAAATCCCAAAGTATGAAATTTATCTCGTCTCATGGCGTTGACTTTACGTACTCGTATTTCATATTAATGTCAACTTGATACCTCCACGCGTTCCTGAGAAAAAGGGTCTTTACAGAATGACAGACGGACAACGAAGTGATCCTATAAGCCCGGAGCCCCGGAAGGTAGCCGGTAAGGCGGAACCCTTATAGTATAAGGGTTCCGTTTTTCCTTTTGAGGTACGGAACCCTGAAAATACTATTCCAGTGTTACTTCGTCTGCGATTCAGAATAAACAGTAGCAAATGGTACCCGTAGGTCTCAGGCTCCCTGTCTGTATCAGTGGCGAAAGCACCGTATAACACGATTCCTACCGGCTTCCCTTCGGAAATTCGGAACACAATACCTCTATCGTTCTTTAAAAATGGCACGGTCAGTAGTGTTTAATAATGCCAAATAATATAATAATCAAATTGTAGGTATTTAATACACCATACAATTAAAACGTTACAAAACGCCTACATTACATTTTTTGTCTTTATATCCCAACAACAAAACATTTTGCTCTAAAATAACTCAGTGAGTTCAATTTCTATACAAAATCGACGTCATGACGAGTTTATTTTGTGTAGAAAAGATTTTTTTTGCTCTAGCTTAACTCTCTTATAAAATCACCCTTCGCCACTGGTCTGTATAATGTCATAACGATCGGTTTAGTGGTTTAGGCGTGAAATTCTATTTTGTTAAGTACCTGGTACTTGTTGACGGTCCTTGACTGACCTCCCATACCTAATACCACTGTAACTTGAGAACATTGTAAAAGCCCATTATTTTTAAAAGAGTAACCGTGGAGTTTCTTGCCGGCTCTTCTCCATAGGAAACGACCAATTGGAACCTGCACCTACCTTCTGACGTTTCACAAGTGCCTATGTAGGTTTATGTGAAATAAAATATTTTGATTTTAATGATTTTGAAAAGGTAATAGACAGACATAAATATAGTTACTATCGTATTTTTAATATTAGTATAGACTTTAATAATCTTTTTAAATTCTGCGTTTTAATTAAGAAGCGTAGAAGCGAACTTTTAAAATAATGTAGTAAATTTAAAATCAAAATAACAAAGGGAAACTGCTAGCTAGGAATAATAATAAAATATGGTAGGTATCGTGTCTTTAAGACTTATCAAAATATATTAAAGATAATTATATTATTTGATATATTATTGTACTTATTTTCCTTAAAATGCTTTGTATTTCTCTTATCATTGTCCTCTAGTATTTTGTAGGTATGATTAGCGAAATAATAGAAGTGACAACCGGCATATTATTATTACCTTCTATACTTTTTATATATTACTAGCTTTTCCCGGCCCGGTTACGCACGGGTAGCGCTAAGTATCTACCCTACCTACCTATCCTACCTACCTACCCTACCTGCCTACCCTACCTAACTACCTACCTACCCTACCTGCCTACCCTACGTACCTACCTACCCTACCTACCTACCCTACCTAACTAGCCTACCTACCTACCTTACCTACCTACCCTACCTACCTAAAAAAAAAAAAAACTTCACATAAACCATCTACTAACTAAATAGTCCGAACAAAGCCTAAACATTTGGTTTGGATAGGTGAGCCCGTTCTTGAGTTATAAAATTACAACGAAAAGTGGCATTGATTTTTATAACTCGAGGAGCCCATGTCTATGTAAAAACAGCCGCACAGGTCGATCCATAAGGTTAAGCTACGCATGGGTTGCTCCGTGGATGGGTGACCATCTTTACACACCGAGACTCCTCCGTGCCTCGGAAAGCACGTTGAGCCGTCGGTCCCTACTGTTATTCGTGGATCTTTAGCAATCGTTACGGGTCATTAGAAGCCCGAAAGTCTGACAACCAGTCTTACAAAGGGGTATCGTGTTACTCAATAACTGAGTTGTGGAGATCAGATAGGCAGTCGCTCCATGTAAAATACTGGTATTTAGCTGCATCCGGTTAGACTGGAAGCTGACCTCAACATTTTTTATTTTTATTTATTTATTAACATCTCCCTTACGACTATCATTACAGGTGTATTACCTAGTCACATAGACTCACGTATGAGTGCCTCGGATCCCCTCGGCCCACATTTTCACGTTCGTTCATCAATGCCTGGTTGCGGCCAAGGCTTGTATATTGTGCTTGCGCGGAAAATCAAACAAAGTAAATTATTTATAAATTCCAGATTCAATGACGAACAACGATAATTTTTTGTTTTTTTTTTTTCAATAAACAGCTTTCTATTTGCCAGTTCGAAATTTAAATAAAACTTTTGATAAGTTACCTCCTTGGTTGCCATGTTTCGGAGTAAAACATCGTTCTATTTTTAAATTACACGATAGTTATGAGTTTACTATGTAATTTATAAGGCCGCTAAACCACGACAGATATGGATTTTCATACAACTTTTGGTGGCCGCTGCTCGCATATATTTGGCCAGTACAGCAATCTCGATTTATCTCGAAGAAGGTTGTCAAAATAATGCTCGAATTTCCAAGCATGATTGAGAAAATGTATTTTTCTATGGACCTGTGTCGCCTGAAATAAACGGTATTATTATTAGCCCACTAGACACAAGACCCGACTACTCGGAGGCTTCCACCCTGGTCCTCATACCTCTATAGTTTCTTGAAAACCTTATCATTAATGTTCCAGATTTTCGTGAACGCAGGCGGCGGTGGCTATGGCGTGTTCTCGCACAGCGTGTGGAACGGGCTGTCGGTGGCCGACGTGGTGTTCCCGTGGTTCGCCTTCGCCATGGGAGAAGCGCTCGTACTGTCTCTCAACGCCAGGCTTCGGACTTCACTGCCCAGGATCAAGGCACTGCAGCAGGTAATTTAATATACTACTAGTAGTAAATATAACCCGCACTGGGCCCGCGTGGTGGATTATGGCCTGCTCCCTCTCACAGAAAGAGGAGGCCTGTGTCTCAGTAATGGCAACATTGTAGGCTGATAATGCTAAGCTTCAAGTAAAAAACCTTGAAAAACAAAAAGGTCATTTTAGTTGAATTCACTGAACTTATGGAATACACCAAGGAGCCAATAATCTTATTAAGATGCTGATAACGGGTAAACCGCTGTCACTGTCAGACTGCATACAAAAGAAAGAGAAGCGCGATGACACAACGCTTGTAATTTAGATCCAAATATGAAGCAATTATTTATTTTTCAAAAATGAGTTGAGTAATCGGAAATAAAAAACAACCAAGTTCTGCATACAAATAAGACGTTCTTGTTATTAAATACCAACCGTACGTTGATATTTAATACAGATATTTTGGATTGAAACTCAAAGTAAAGGGTTAGTTTACCGTTAATTTGTTTCAAGATTTTTTTTCTAAACGTGTTTTGGTAACAACCAAGTTCTGAGAAATATGTTCAAGAATTACATATATTTTTTCCGTTACCACAAACCATATAGCTTTGACAATTTTTTTGTTTAAGACATCCCTAATTTTATCATTTTCCTCTTGTCAGCGCCTTAATGACAGTTAATTAAGTTCGAAAACCAATAAAAGAAAGTTAATAAAAACAAAAACCCAACCACGACAAGAACGCCAGCTAAAGTATAAACAAGAATCATAAGGGGTCCCCGAAACGATATTACCATTTTTTAGGGTTCCGTACCTCGAAAAGAAAAAACGGAACCCTTATAGGATCACTTCGTTGTCCGTCTGTCTATCTGTCAGTCTGTCAAGACCCTTTTCCTCAGGAACGCATGGAGGTATCAAGTTGAAATTAATATCAAATACGTAGGTCTACGGTCCCATGGAGCTCATTTCACTAAATCTATGTTGTAAGTTCTATGTAAAAGCTACCGTAAATAACATCGATTTGGGTGGCCTCATTTTTTAGGGTTCAGTACCTATTTCAAAAGGAAAAACGTGTGGAGGTATCAAGTTGCAATTAATATCAAATACTTAGGTCTGTGGTCCCTTGGAGCTGCAAAAAAATCAAGCTTTTAAGTCAACGCAATAAAAAAATACGGCTATTAATGCGACATGTTTTGATATTCACAAATAAATCAAAAACCTACTGGGTACTTCCCGTTATAAATGGCCATATTTTGTATTGCATTGACTAAGAAGCTTGATTTTTTTGCAGCTCCAAGGGACCACAGACCTAAGTATTTGATATTAATTGCAACTTGATACCTCCACGCGTTTTTCCTTTTGAAATAGGTACTGTACCCCTAGCACGAATATTTGTAGGTTTCGTATCGCAAACGCATCGAGTTGTCGATACGATAACGGAATACAACGAAAGTCAGAAGCACGAAGCACTTTCGAAATAGTATCGAGAGCTCGATACGATAACGTTGGTGACGTCATTCTAACGTAAGTAAGGACGGGAAAAATAGAACGAATGATCTTACAATTGAATGAATGTTTCGTTCAGAAACTGGATGTGTATTTAGTTAATTAAAAAAAAAATGTTTTCAGGGCATTTAAAACTTTAATACTGTTCAATTTATAATGCAATACGAAGAAACTGCAGAAAAAGTTAATATTCAGTTAGAAAAATGGCATATTAATTTAACTGATTACTAAAACGTTGTGGTTGGTTTGACTGTATTCCTAAACGAACGACGGACGCTCGAAGCTCATTCAAGGCCAACTTTGTTTTGAAGCAGAGTAAAGTATTTTAGAGGGAATTTTGAAGTGAACTTGTGTTGTGATTTAATTTGTGAAAAGTTTGGAACTATTTTATTGTTCTACAATGAGAACCAGCCACCCGCAGTACACCATTATGATAGAATTTATGGAAAAGTAAGTGTATTACATTTAAGATTTTATTATCTTAAGCATACTTAGACAGTAGATTTTAATAGTGTTTCAATGGGATATTTGGAATACATTTTTGTGAGTTTAAAAGAGCTAAAGTTTCTTTGTATACTCGAGTCAAATTAAGTATTACGCTAGTCATGGTAAATTTGTATAAAAAGTTGAATAAAAACTAAAATTAAGGTACTTACTTATGTGCTTAATTTTTGTCAATTATGTCCGTATAAAATAGAAAGGTAACATATATATTATTATAAAAATAAATATTGCAGCATACAGTCCTTTATCTCACGTTAAATTTATTTTAGGCATGGAGACTTATCCAAACCCAGCGGGGGTCCTCGTGGTAGACATTATGTGCAGCAAAAATGGAAGGAGTTAACAGTTATGCTCAATAGTGACGGCACTGGGGATTCTCGAACAGAGGAAAAGTGGCGGAAGGTAAGCCTATTAAATCCTAATTACGCACATTTAAGGAAATAAACTTACTTCACACAATTAGAAATACATGCATTCAATTGTTCATGTTTGTTAAGGTTTGGAGTGACTTCAAAAATAATGTCAAGAAAAAGTGGTCAAAAATAAATAGGTCTGCTCAGGGTACAGGCGGTGGGCCAGCGATTCAGATGACCTTAACAGACCTTGAAAACAGGGTTTTAAATTTAATTGGAGTGCAGGCTGCTACTGGAATGCCTATACAAGAAGCTGGATTTGTACAGGTGTGATATTTTTTGCTTGGTAATGTAGTATAATATATTTCCATTTTTTTTATTTTCATAGCAATCAATGTAATCTCATTTAATTCCATATTGGGATAGAATATGGTCAAATGTTTAACTTGTCTGCAACTTACCTACCTAATCCTGTAAGTAATAAAAAAGGGACCACTTGAGTTTTTTTGTTAGTATTGTGACACTTAAAATTCTTGTGTGGCTGACTGGCTGGGGTTTGAGTGCCACATAATGCGTTTCAATTATGATTTTTGTTAATATACAATGTCTAAATTTGATGTTTCTATGAGCATTCATGATTTCTGTAGTTAAACTTACTCTAGAGTAGTATTTTGTTTAATAAAAAAAAAATTGTAGGTATACTAAACAGTAAAGTTGGCCTTTACTCACAAATTATAAGTAAGCACTAATACTCAATTATTATTTTTATTAAAATAGGTTGTTGGTGGGGAGGAAGATAGCTTGCCAGTTCAGGTACTACCTGCCACAGAAAATGTAGACGAATTGACTGTGGATGATGTTCCTTATGAATATACACCAATTCCTGAAGGTTGGCATATTTTAAATTTATCTATCATTAACTTGGTAACTAACTCATAACTCTTTTGTTTGATATAACTACTAGTAATAACAAAATATTTAAAAATAAGATCTTATACACGAACTAGTCAAGAAGCTATCCAGAAAAGCACATGCTTAAAGTAAAAAAAAAATTATCCTGATAACTAAAGCTAGCAGAATAGTATTTACGTTGATTGTTGAATCACATTTTTTTCAGATGAATGGAATACTCCAGGAACAAGCAGCCAACACACAGTCGCTCCACCTCTTGCTCCTCCTACTCCGCAGCCACCAGCACTTACACCAACACCAGCTCCAGTGCAAACCCAGTGGCAACCGCCGAAAAAAAAGAAGAAGACAGATGACTCAGTTTTAAAAATATTTAAGGAGTGTGAGGGGAATGCTAGGGAGTATGAAAAGGAGCGTGACCGAATTGCGATAGAATTAGAGCGAGAGAGGATTCGTCAGCGTGATGTAGAGCTTCAGTTGCAAGCTCAGTGGCTAGATTTTATGAAAGAGGCGTTAGCGTTATTAAAATCATATTTAGAGAAAAGAAGTGAATAGTGTCTGATTTTTTATTTTATTTGTATTATGGTTCGGTAAGAGACTTCACATACACTATTCACTTCTATTTCTTAAAAAGAAAACATTTTGTATATGTTAGAATTTAATTTATTTGGCTTAAACTATAATCATACTTGGAGAAGGCTTATGTCCAGCAGTGGGCGTCGTACGGCTGAGATGGTGAAACTATATTCATGAAAGTAATATCTTAAAGGTACTTAATTCTGTTTTGTAAAGAACTAACATCATATTTGTTTCAAACATATTATAGTATATTTTTTATTCTCTAATGCTACCTTTACTTGCTTACACAAAAACCGAAATTAATTATTTACATTATGAAGCCGATTAATCCTATCTACTAACATGTTTCTTATGGCTCTACCGCGAGTCAATTCATCACTAGAACCACTTTCGCGAAAAACTTCTTCTGGAGAAGAAAATGTTGAAACACCTAATTCTGAAGAATATATTATATCATCTTCAGGATCAGGCATCATAAAATCTAATGCTAGGTTGTGTAGAACGCTACATGCCATTATGATAGAAGCACACCTCTCAGGCGTGTAGTGTAATGTGCGGTCCTTACAAAGGCATCTCCACCTATTTTTAAGTCTTCCAAAAGTATTTTCGATCACAACTCTGGCCTTCCCATGGATGGTAGTATATTTTGCCTCTGGAGTGCCTTCAGCAGCATCTGTGATTGGTGTCATCAACCAAGGCCTCTGTGGATATCCAGAATCCCCTGAAAATTTATTTTGATTGTATATTGAATTAAATAATCTTACAACAGACAGTAACATTAAGTAGACAGTAAGTAATCTTAAAATAGTGAACTTTATCACTTTATTTTAAAATTAGAACAAATTACATGTAAAAAAAAAATACCTAATAACCACACTTGTTCATTATTCTGGTGTAAGTCTTGGATATACCTATTGGCTTGACTATTTTCCCAAATAAAAGCGTCATGGGTGGCACCTCCATACTTGACATTAACATTTAAAATTCTGCATTCACTGTCACATATCTATAACATAATAATTAATTGTTATCTTAAGTAATTGTAAGGTTATAAGTAGGTATAAATTAGTAGAGTAATATATCACCATTTGCACATTCAGTGAGTAGAAATGCTTTCTGCAGTAAAATAAGTGTTCTATGTCTCTTTTTGGAGTGAAGATATGAAAATGAGATCCATCAATGCATCCTATTACTCCAGGGAAGCCAAATTTTGTATAAAATCTGTAAATAAAGTATTGTAAGTAAAATTTTCTGGTATTAGGTAGCTATCATAATATATTTGTGGTTATTCAGTTGATCCTCCTTTCGCTGTTTAACATTCATTTCATTATTATAATTATTACTTACTTGTTTTTTACAATATTTCGCTGCTCTCGTGATGTTGGAAATTTCAAAAAAATATTTAATATTAAAGGGTTAACAAGAGCATCAGTAACCTGCCTCACATATTTGCTCACTGTAGTTTGCCCTAAATATTTAGCCATTCCTACTATTCTTTGGTAGGAGCCTGTAGCATAAAATGACAAAGCACACAGCACCTAGAAATAAAAATATTAAATAGTTAATAGTGTAGCTGTATATTATACTCACATAGTATGAATTAGTTAATGTACACATTATAGGTATCACACTATCACATCACACTAATATTATAAAGGCGAAAATTTGTGAGTGTGTGTGGGTGTGTGTGTTTATATGTTTGTTACTTCTTCACGCTCAAACGGCTGGACCAATTTTGGTAAAATTTGGTATGGAGGTAGCTGACACCCTGGATTAACATAAGGCTACCCTTTTTATCCCAATATTCCTACGGGATCGAAACTTACGCGGGTGAAGCCGCGGGGCACAGCTAGTAAAATATAAAAACATTTTAGTTAGAAAGGTACTTATGTAGCTTATAAATTACACTTACTTTGTGTTCCAGGCTGATCCTTTTACTTGATTTTAGACTGGATTTTTCTTTTAATTCGCGACACAAGAATAAAAAGGCTTCCTTACTTAGACGAAATCTATTTTTAAATTCTGTGTCGCTAAGGTTTTGAAGGTTAATATTTGCCAAATTTTTTCGGAGTAGAGCTCTCCTTGAGATTTCTCTGTAAATGTAATAGTAAATTTAAAAGATAACTTGTTATTTATTTATAACAATATATAGTGTTCTAAAATAAATCACTCACCCTGTTTCTCTTTGTACATTTCTACTTTCAACAATCAATCGCGCTGCAAGATAATAGTACAATGTACTACGTCGTGGGGTGATTCTCGTTAATCTAAACATTTTCTGACCAAATAAATCAAAACAATCACTTAAATTATAATTTTATACTTAAAATAAACTCCGACGAAAGTTTTTTCACTGTCAAATTTAAAGTGAATAAACATTCGTGAAACTCGTAAGCCAGCAGTCGACAATTACGATACGATCCGTCATTTTATGCCTTCGTGCTAGCTATCTTCATACAAACGGCTCGAGTTACGTTTCGTATTCGATACGATGACGATACGAAACTTACATGTATTTGTTCGTGCTCTGAAAATTAGTTCAATTTACGCACACCAGAGGCGCTGTTCGAGTTCCCATACAAAATGCTTTCGTTGTCGATTCGAATGTTTTTTCGATAGTGATTCGTGCTAGGGGTACTGAACCCTAAAAAATGAGGCCACCCAAATCGATGTTATTTACGGTAGCTTTTACATAGAACTTACAACATAGATTTAGTGAAATGTTTGTGTGGTCGTTACACCGCTGCCTACCTAATAAACAATTTCATCCTGCCGTGATTCTAATACTATTGATACCTCTCAAGGTGGCAACCCGATCTCTAATGCTTGCACTCATCGGCATAATCCTGGGTCCTCCAAACACGACCTGGATGGACGTGCGACTTCCCGGAGTCTTACAACGACTTGCAGCTATGTACCTCATCGTGGGCGCTATCGAGTGTGTTTTTATGAGGACCAGCCAGGATATTAGACCAGGTAAGATCTTCATCATCAACTGCCTAGTGTTTTCACAGTTAATAGGGTTGCCAACCCTAGCATAATTATTAATAGGGTTGCCAACCCCACTATAACTATCAATAGGGTTGCCAACCCTACTATAATAATTAATAGGGTTGCCAACCCTACTATAATAATTAATAGGGTTGCCAACCCTACTATAATAATTAATAGGGTTGCCAACCCTACTATAATTATTAATAGGGTTGCCAACCCTACTATAATTATAATATAGCCTGCCAAGCGTGGCGATTATGGCAAACCCCCCCTTTGTGGGAGGCATATGTCCAGCAGTGGACGTCTTTCGGCTGAAATTATGAATGATGATGATGATGAACCTATCTTTTATATTCAATGACGTATTATAAATAGACGCGTCATACACGAACATTAGTGCACTCAAACAGCGTAAGCCTTGATTGTTGCTACATACTTGCATACAATCATACAGCGCGTGAAGAAAACGAAAAAAAAAAAAAGTAAAGACCTATACCGATATCTGTTGTTAGAAAGAGATGAACATACATATCATACAGGCAATTTCCAAATGCCAAATGATGTGTTAGCATCTAAAGGTACATCATTGTTTATAATAACAAATCTATTTAACAAAAAAATCAAAACCAAAATAATTAAATCAATTTTTTATTTTTTTTTCTATTTTTTTTTTAATATTCTTTTTAATCTATTTTTTTTATTTTTTCTTAATAAAGAGTATTCTATTCTATTTCTCTTACAGGTCATTCTCTATTCCGCGACATCAGTGCCGGTTGGCAACAATGGTTGGCCACGCTTGTGCTTGTTTCTATTCAGGTATGTTAACGTTTTTTTCAGTCCAGGATATACAGGGTCAAATTGAATTAACTAGCGAAACTCCGCAGACGTGCTAGGTATCGATAAACATTGTTTGGTCCCATAGTAAAAGTTGTTCATAATGATGTGTACAATGACCCCTTAAGAGGTTGTGCGTTAATTCTGGGACATGTTGTATAGAAAAGGTGGTAAAGAGTATCTAAGTTAACCTTACAGCATTATTGCATACAACGTGCCGCCACAATTGCGACCAACACACGGGTAGAACCAGTGGCCAGTAATCATAAAAATATATAAGATTAAATACTAAATTATACTTTGAAAAATAAAATACTAAATTATACATTGAAAAATAAAAAAAATTCAAACAAACTAAATAATAAAGCTCTCTTCTTCCTTCAATTTGCCTTGAAAAAAATTGGGCTACGAAGACCCAATGTAATGGAGTTACTTGAAGTATCAGTACAGAAACATTGGGGGTGTCGAGTAAACTTCACATAATTACGTAATGGGTATCAATAAGTAAACAAGATATAACAAAAAAACTGGGTTTCATACTTCAAGAACAGAGGTCGTTCCCCTTTTTTTTAAATCACAAATCATATATGTCTTGTGTTTATCATACCTACTAATATATCGATACCCATCACGTCTGCGGAGTTTCGCTAGCTAACTTCGTTTGACCCTGTATATCTAACCACCTATTGTGTCACCCTACGTAAAATTTCTTCGTTTATATGTTACTAGGGTCCGCCCGCGGTTTTGTCCGTATGGTATGTCTATAAAAAACAACCTATGTCCTTCCCCAGGGTTCAAAGTATCCCCATACCAAATTTCATTAAAATTGGTTTAGCCGTTTAGCCGTGAAAGCGTAATAAAACAAACAAACTCAAAAAATCGCATTTATAATATAAAAATTTTACCTTCTAATAAAATTTGTATTATGTTTCCTAAGACGTCCGAAGTCCTTTATGAGAGAGTGCACCCTTTCTTACATGAACAGCTGCTAGATGTCCTTACTTTCCGCCTCGTAATCGCGCCACTAGCGCCACCCAATGTCATATCTGTGAACTACTTTCAAAAACCGCATACAAGCCGCCATGATGAAGTGTTATGTCATTGTTGGGCTCATAATGATGCAAAGGTAGGTATACACCAGGAAGACCTTACCTGGACTTCGGACGTCTTAGGAAACATAATACAAATTTTATTAGAAGGTAAAATTTTTATATTATGTGTTCCGTTTGACGTCCGAAGTCCTTTATGAGAGATATGTTTGTTATCTCCTGGTGGATTGTATGAATGAAAAGCAACAATGTGAATTTTAAAACCAATATTATTTTTAATCACAATTTTATACCTTAGGTAGTTTCATAAACACAGTTTTTAAAAACGAACAAAAATCCAGCCATTTAAGCACTGGCAGTTAGGTTATAGAGAAAACGTAAGTAAGTAAGCAATCGTGCAATATCTTCATGAGTAATTTTAACTTGAATCAATTTGATGTAACTTATCAGTTAACTTAGAATCAATTGGGGACTTGAAATAATCTTGATAACGAATTCGCCGAGGATATTTCGTTATTTGATCTGATTTCTTTACGGTAAAATTTTCTGAAAGTTGATTCATGCCCCCAGTTTGCCTTAGATAATATGTCATTTAAAGGATAATTTTCTAGCCAATTTAATGATGAGACAGCCGATCTAAAACTACCTGGAGAGGCTTGTATTCCAGCATCAGATAGAACACGTTTTACCCAACCACCGATTATAGTTGGTGTGGCTGCTCTAACGGGATCTCTAGTAGTTATGAACAATTTTTTTAATGAACCCCGTCTTTCCTTTGATAAATTTATTAACGTGCGGAGCCAATATAATGGATTTGTATTTTGATCTTGGGATCCCAACAAAATCCAACTGGATTGCTGGAAAGTCGCCCTATCTGTTTTTGACCCGAACACTGGGTGTAAAGTTATAGAATCCCCATTATCTACAAAGTGATCACAGTCAATATGCAAAAGGGATAGGTCGTGTCCACGACGTCCCGAACATAATAATAAAATAGTCGCCGTTCGCTTAGACACCTCGTACAAACTACTGATGCAAGGAGTTTTATCTTTGAAATAAGTAATTAATTCCCTGGCATCCCATGTGGGCATCTTAGCTGGCAATGGCTTTGCAATTGAAATTGCTTTCAAAATGTGCTTAACTATGTGACTAAAAGAAATTCTAATATTTGAAGCAGTTTCACAGATAGATGCGATAACGGACTTGTGCACAAGAATAGATCTGTAAGCTAACTTTTGATTAAGATATAGATATGCTAGATATTTCGCAACGTCTGTCGGATTTGGTGTACGGAAATTTACATTATTTTGACTACACCACAAAGACCACTTGCCCCAAATAGGTGTGTAAGTTTTAAGAGTTGAAGGTCGCCAACAAGATAAAAGAAGATTTTTCTCTTGTGGAGACCAATCGCTTGTCATGGTGTCCCAGCCGAAATGAGCTAGGCTTCCAACTGCAGATCTTTGACATGAGCTGGTGGTAGGCCGGTCACCGTGTCCACCAAGGTCTTCTTCAGGTCTTTGATCTTCTGCGGCCGTGCCAAGGATCGATTCTTCAGGTCTGGTCGCCAAAAGGGTTTCTTCCACTTGGGTGCTACTATTATGTACCGACCTGATGCCGAGTTGAGGTGGTGAAGAACTCGTGGAAGCAACGCCGGCGGTGGGAACACCCATGCGAGGGCGTATCGCCAGTATCTGCTGAACGCGTCGTGATAACAGGCGTTGGAGTCTGAGGAATCTAGAGAAACGTAATTTATCACGACGTGTGCGGTTTGTGACGCGAACAAGTCTATGTCCGGTTTTCCCCACGTCTGAAATATCTTTGAAGTTGCTGCCACCTGCAGGTGCCACTCGCTGCCGGCGCGATTTCGCGACAAGTGGTCGGCTTCGGTGTTGTACACCCCTGGTAGGTGGTGAGGGATCAGTACAACATTGAGGTCGTCTATCAGAGTCAACAATTCCCGCGTCAATTCCATCAATCGGTGTGATTTCGTGTCCCCTTCCTTCTGAATGTACGAAACCACTGTCTTGTTGTCGGTCTGTAGAATTATCCTGGAGTCCCGGAGAGCTCTGGATTCCTTCGACAACACAGCAATCACAGCATACATCTCTGAGATTGCAATGCCATTTTTTCTGGTCGGGTTGCCATGCACCTTGTACCTTGTTGTTGTTGACCAGGGCACCCCACAGAATGTCGGAAGCGTCCGTGATGACAAAGTTTGTGGGTAGCACATCTGTGTGAATTGCTGTCTTTTGACCTACATTTTCCATCCACCACTCGAGTTCTTGGCGAATGTCTTGTGTCAGCTGTACTGCTCCGAGAGGATTTTGAGTGATAGTGTGTGTAGAGAGTACTTTGGTGTGACATTGCAGCGCACGGCAATGCATCCTTCCCCGGTGGGTGATGAAGGACGCAAAGTTGAGAAACCCTAAGAGGCGTTGCGCCTGCTTGAGGGTCCAACTGCCCGCTGCGAGTCTGGTCGAGAGGATCTGCCGGATTTTTCTTACCTTCTCTGGTGGTAGGGACTTGCGGTTTGTTTGGGTGTCCCAATCGATGCCGAGATATTCGATCGACCTCGTTGGCCTGGTGATCGATTTCTCGTGATTTACACACCAGCCCAGACTGGACAAGAAGCGTACAGCTATGTTTAGATGAGTGCTGAGTACTTCCTTGTTCTGGTGGACTAATAGATAGTCGTCTAGATACACGACGAGACGCAGACCTTTTGTGCGAAGGTATTCTGCAGTCCAGTTTGTTATAGTAGCAAACATTCTGGGAGCAGCAGCCAGGCCGAATGGTAGACATGTCATCTGCAGAAGTTGACCACCGTAGCTGATGCGCAAAAAGCGCCTGTGTTCTGTGCGTATTGGCAGGTGATAATAGGCCTGGCTGAGGTCCAACTTGACCATCCAGTCGCCTTGTTGCAGAAACGAAGGCATTCGTTGATGGTGGAAAAGATGGAAATGCTTTGGCTCCAAGAATAAATTTAGTGCTTTCAAATTGAATATCACTCGAGTTTTGCCATTGCTTTTTGTGATCATGAAAAGGGGGCAAATGAACGATGGGGTCGAAGGAGCAGGCTCTAACACTCGTTCTTGAATCATCTTGCGAATTTCTAGTGACATTTTTTCCGAAACAGGGGTTTGAAATTTTGACAGGTTGTCCCAAGTAGGTAGAATTAAGGGCGGTGCCTGATTGAAGGGGATACGAGCTCCCGATATCATTTTTAGAATAGTTTTTGGAGGATCGAAACGATTCCATATTTCTATATAATGCTGAAGACAGCCGCCCCAAAATCTCGGTATTAAATAGTCATTTCTGCTTATGTCCTGCTCGCCTCCCGTTCTTATCTTTTCGCCCCCCCTTCTTTTTTGAAGAGAAAGCGTAATTTCGTTTGTTGTCTTTTTTGTCGTCTCGCTTCGGTTTGTTTTGTCAATCATTATTCGAAAGACACGTGGCGCCATCTCTTATCATAAGAACGTTATTATTGTTTTCCTCGGAAACAGTACTTTTTTCGGGATGTAAGGGTACCCTATGTCCGTTTCTGTACACCTGACAACGTATATGCAATATTTCAGGATGATCTGTTTAGTGGTTTAGGCGTGAAAAGGTAACAAACAAACAAACAAACTTACTTTCGCATTTATAATATTCGTTAGGAAGGTGTATGTTTTGCCGCAATGCCCATAAACGCATTTTTCTTTCTTTCTTTTCTTTCTTAGGTGTGTATAACCCTGCTCGTTCCCGCGCCGGGCTGTCCTCGCGGCTACATGGGCCCCGGAGGGATACATCTGTCAGATGTCAGCAACGTTTCCCTAACGAACTGTACTGGGGGCATCGCTGGCTACATAGACAGGTAAAGTTCTTACCAGCGTTATACAGGGTGGATTTTTGAGATGGGGCAGTAAGGGCAGCTACCCTAACCGTTGTAGTTACAGGAAAACGGTCTTAAGAGACTGTCCTTAACTTTTTTAGAAATTTTGATCAACATTCACAGATTTTGAAAAAAAATTACAGTCAGCAGGAAAATGGGCAATTTTCACAAAATCTTTTTTTATGCCATTCGATCCTGTTTTCTTATAAGGATCAAAAACCTTAAAAAATCAAAATGGCGGATCTCTGGCGCCCAAAAGTGTGTATTAAAAAAAAATATCTCTCAAGCCCATAGTCGGCATCTTCTTAAAGTTAACAATAAAGACCTATTGCCTCCTGCTACATGAGATTATTTATAGTTTAAGGGGCCGGCGTAGCATGCGTAGTTCATACAAACGTAATACCAAAATAATTTGTAAATTAAACATATTCTTAAGGTACTGTGTATTTATTTCGATTGGATTACAGACTATCTATGTTCCCAAATATATATTTTGAAAGGACAATGTTAAAAAGCCGAGATATGAGGAATTTAAAATTTCTATAGAAAACTTATTTTTCTCATAACTCTTGTTTAATCAGTGTCCATTCAAAATACATATTTGGGAACCTAGATATTCTGTATTTAAATCGGAATAAAGACACTCATCATCATCATTTCAGCCGAAAGACGTCCACTGCTGGACATAGGCCTCCCTCAAAGGAGGGGGGTTTGCCATAATCGCCACGCTTGGCAGGCGCGTTGGCGATCGCAGTATGGTGTTAATTCTCTAGTAAGTCCCTTAGTCGCCTTTTACGACACCCACGGGAAGAAATAGGGAGGTCCTATTCTTTACGTCCGGCACCACAAAGACACTACCATAAGAATATGTTTGATTTAAAAATTATTTTGGTATTACGTTTGTATGAACTACGCATCCATCGCCGGCCTCCTATGCAAGGGTGCTAAAGGCGATGGTGGAGTCAAAATTTAAATCCAAGATGGCGGCTGCGATAATGGTCAAAGTTTTCATCATGGGTATCGTTTTCATGGTTTTCGAGGGTGCTAAAGCCGATGGTGAAGTCAAAATTTAAATCCAAGATGGCAGAAATAAATATTTTTTCCATCAGGTTTTTTACCCGACTAATCGCGTACGCGTACTTGCTGTGCGCAACACCAGTTTTTCTGGGAACTCATTGAAGTTTCGACACGTTGTTTGTGACTGCATACCATATTTCCATCCAGCCTTTTTTTATTATTTTAAAGGTTGTTAATAACGTAATTTATTTTTCAGACTGGTCCTAGGCGAGGCACACTTGTACCAACGTGGCACCTTCCACAAGATGTACCAAACGACTGTCCCACACGACCCTGAGGGCATCCTGGGCATCCTGTCAGGAGTGCTGGTGGTGCAGGCAGGCGCGCACGCTACGAGGATCATGCTGGCTTATAATCATGCTAGGTAACATAAAAAATTACTAATATCTGTTCCAAAAGAAAAGAAAACAGGTTAAATTCTTAAGGTGCACACTTAACGTTACAATGTTCCCTCACCGGGAGCATTGTAACGTTAAGCTGTAGACTGACTTGACTTTTAACATTTTGGTGTAATGTATCGAGTTTTTGTAACTAAAACCAAAGACGGATTTGTAACGTTACTTTGTAATTTTTTTTAGATTAACTACGATAATATGGCCCACCCTTCCAAAATTCAAAACGTTGTGAAAGTATTTGTACGCATGTGTGTGTAATGAGACTGCCGTCAAACAAAAACAAATCACGGATTTGTTGTTCGACTATACTCGGAATTTTAATTCGATTCCAGATTTGACAATTTCAGTGTTGCAACGTTATGACAAGTACTAAATAGTGACGTTGCGAAATTATTCGATATGGAAATGGAATATTTCCAGATCGATTCTTCTCGTTTATAATTTTACGCTCGTAAACTAAGTATATCAGGAAATTAAATATTTCTGAACCAATAATTTAGTTTTGACGATTAATTAACGATCTGAGACTTTTCTTTTATAATTGTGTGTGAAATAAATAAAAAAAGGTGATCATGAAGGAACATGACAAATAAAACAGATAGATAGATGTATTATGGTAATAAATTATTTTATAAATTGTCGCCGTCATCGCTATCGCTGTCGCTGTCACTTTCTGTAACATTTATTATAAATGTGTCTGTGATATTGTCAATTAACATATCTAGCCTACTCATTTTTTGCTCTTCTTTGACAACATGGGATACGCATTTAGACCATTCGGTAGCCGTAATTTTTTTAATGCCTTCCTGAAATAAATTTCTCACGTCTGTCAATTTGAAGGTTTTATTATTTTGAGCTACATGCCCCTTTACCTGCGCCCATATCAATTCGATAGGGTTTAGCTCGATTGTTTATCGATTTTTGTGTTCATCACTACACTATTATATGTGGTATCATTATTTCACAAAATGACAGTAGCTAATGTCAAATCTGGAATCGAATTAAAATTCCGAGAGTAGTAGCGTCATTAATCGCTCATTATTATGGCGCTGCACTGACGTACTTTTTTTTATCTTTTATTAAAAAGATCCATGTTCATACGTTAATTAATTACAATCTAGCCTTTATGACTAATAAGTAATTTTAAACTAACTTAATTTGCTACGTGATAATTATTTTAAAACTTAGAATTGTGCTGATTGTACTTTACACAACTCCGTTCCACTTTCTTAAGAGTCTAATATATTATTATTAATATAAACACTTTGTTCATGTGTTTTAAGTGTGTCAGTGTTACTATTATGTCTACACTTTTTACACTACACTAACTCAAAAGGTTTTGTTCGTTTTAGTCTTCGCACTATATTTGTTTGGTCTAACAGCTGAATTGCCTCGATGTTCACATGTTGGTGGAGTCGGTGTTCATGGGCCTCAGCAAATTTTTAGATTATGTTGGTGACTGGTTCCATTTTTAAGTCACGATGGAGGTCGTCATTTCTTATATACCAGGGCGCATTAACAATACTCCTGAGTACCTTATTCAGGAATGTTTGTATTATTTTTATATTGGTCAGTTTAGTACAGCCCCAGAGTTGGATGCCATATGTCCATATTGGCATAAGAATATGCTTGTATAAAAAAAAATTGTTATGTAATCAAGGCAGGAATCACGTCCAATCAACCAATACATGTTTTTAAAACGCATGTCTAGTTCCTGTCTTTTCTTTTTAACGTGCGCTTTCCAGCGCAGTTTCGCGTTAAGCGTTATGCCAAGGTATTTGGTGGCTGTATTTGCGTATGACGCAAGGTAAGGTATTGACGTACTTTATGAAAACGACACGTGCGTTGTCTTGCGCGATCGGCTTAACGTGCTTTCCGAGGCATGGAGGGGTCTTGGTATGTTAAGATGGTCACCCATCCATGGGCCAACTGCGGCAAGTGTAGCTTAACCTGATCGATCGACCCGTGCAGTGCTGTTATAACTTAGCCACAAGCCCCTCAGTAACATACGATATTTCATTTACCGGTATTTTATTTATTTAGGCAACCAACAGCGATACATATAGTATGTTACAGAGTATGTACTTATTACTTACAGTATTGTGGTTTTTTTTTTGGCTAATAATTTTATTTCTGTATGGTGACGTAAAAAATAGCGCTCCCCTATTTCTTCCCGTGGGTGTCGTAAAAGGCCACTAAGGGACTTACTATACAGGGCGTCCCACGGATATGCCACATGGAGGGAAAGTACCTTGAATATTGTAGAAGGAACATTTTACTGAAAGAAGACATTATTTAAATTTAATAAACAATTTAAACTGCAACCATAATTTTTTTAATTATTACATGGTTAAACCGGAAATCGAACCCGTTACACGAGAAAAATAATCACCCTGTTGCTTTATCATACCGATCGAATGGCTTCATCATAAGGATTATTTTTTGCTAAATAACATAGTGTCACAAATAAAAGGAAGACCATGAATTTTAACATTTGATGTGAAATTTTATTCAGAAAAATGAAAAGCTGACATTGTCTGACATTGACTCATTCTGAGCATTTGATATATTGATTAATTTTGTATTCAAAATGTTAAAAATTCATGGCCTTCCTTATTATTTGTGACACTATTATTTAGCAAAAAATAATCTTTATGATAAAGCCTTTCGATCAGTATGATAAAGCTACAGGATGATTATTTTTTTCGTGTAATGGGTTCGATTTCCGGTTTAACCATGTAATTATTTAAATATCTATGAATGCAGTTTAAATTGTTTTTTAAATTCAAATTATGTCTTCTTTCAGTAAAATGTTCCATCTACAATATTTAAGGTACTTTCCCTCCATGTGGCATATCCGTGGGACGCAGAATAGAGAATGGGCAGCAGCGTTCTCTATGCATTTTAACACCATACTGCGATCGCCAACCCGCCTGCCAAACGTGATGATTATGGCAAACCCCCCTTTTTGCAATAATCACCACGCTTGGCAGGCGGGAAGCCTATGTCCAGCAGTGGACGTCTTGCGCCTGAAATGATGATGATGATGAATTTTATTTGGTTTCTTTTGCTTTGTTTCAGAGCCCGCATAATGCGTTGGGTATTCTGGTCCCTAATATTCGGCATCGCTGGCGGGGCCTTATCCATGTTCTCAAAGAACGGAGGTCCCATACCCGTGAACAAGAATCTATGGTCGGTATCGTACTGTCTGGTGACGTCATCGATGGCGCTGTTCATACAAGCCGCTCTGTACTTCATTGTGGATCTCAAGACCAAGTGGGGAGGCAGGCCGCTGTATTATGCTGGTAAGTTAAGCTTAAAATAGGGACACTATAACACCAATTAGGGACCCCATGACCCCACTTAGAAACACTATGACCCCAATAGGGATATTATTACCTCAGTTATGGGGGCTATTAGGGGCATTATGTGCCTAATTAAGAGTGATAGGTATCTATGGGTACGTGTTATCAACTAAGCATCAGTACTCCGTAAGTATAGCAGTAAGAGCGGAGGTCCCATATCCAAAAACAAGAATCTATGGTCGGTGTCGTACACGTGTGTCCGTCTGTGTCTCGTGACGTCATCGCTGGCGCTGTTCATACAAGCCGCTCTGTGCTTCATGTGGATCTCAAGACCAAGTGGGGAGGCAGGCTGCTGTATTATGCTGGTGAGTGGTACTGTATTAAGATTAAGATCTGTAACGAGACCCTGATGAGGGCCTTTGGACCCTAACTCGGGAGTTAGGTCCCTAATTCGGGGCATTCGGTCACTTATTTCCGGTCATCCATTCCCTAATTAGCGACATCTGGTCCCAAGTTATGGGAATTGGTGTCCAAATCTGGGCCTGCAAATTGCGACACCTAAATTGCGGTCACTTTTCCTCATCAATAGGTAGTTGTTTTGATGGTTTTAATGATTATTTTTATGAGAATACATATTTACCGCCTCTATTTTTTTTTATTACCAAACAACTGGATCAAGCCAATTCTCGTACGTAGAAGTCGCAACCTTGAATGACATTTATCATCTCAACGACGATCAATATCAAAAACTTGTAAAGACGCCAGTGACCTCGAGTGGTTAGCTTGCGTGTTCTGTACTGAGCTCACACAACGCGTCGTACGTTCAGCCAGTAATAGGACTCGCCCATCAAGGAGCGCTGTCCCCAATTTGACGCATTATTAATTTATTATACACAAAACAAAAGGTATTTTAATAAAACGCGTATACTAAAAGATCAATAATTAAATTATCTTTAAATTGGTGAAGGATTCAGAAAAATACGCTTGTAGATTTTGCGCCATTTTCAGTTTTTTATCCGCGTTAAACATAACTTTACAAATTAATTCACCAATTTAAAGATAATTTCATTATTGATGTTTAAGATACGTGTTTTATTAAAATACCTTTTGTTTTTGTCTGAGTCTTAATTAAAATATGATTCGCGACTGTGGATTCATCTTAACGCAACCCCCTTAATGTTTGTTTAATTAAAAACCTTAATCTTTGTTTGTGCCACATAAACTTACCTCATTTATTTATTTTCCAGGTCAAAACGCCCTATTCCTCTACATCGGAAGCGAACTCCTCAAACGCAACTTCCCCTTCCACTGGGCGCTCCCTTCTCCCACTCATGCTCAACTACTTGCCACACACGCTACCGCCATGCTTATATGGCTTGCCGTCGGCGTGGCTCTTCATAGGAAACGCGTCTTTATCACGCTGTAATTAGGTTTGCTTCGGTGTAGCAAGCACGCTGTAAGTTGGCAGGACGGGACTGAAGAAACAATTGATTTATGATTACTAACATCTATTAAAGCGAGAATAATGGGAAATGTTCCTTATCAAAATGGTATAAGGTCCTTTTTAGTGTGGTAGGATAGGACTGAATGAATTGGATTAATACTTTTGAAAAGAATGATGTGAACATGATGGAATGCCAAATTAAAGTCCTTAAAATTGACCTAAAAGTTTAATATATTTCTATTTTCCAAAAATCAAACACTACTTATAGTTTTCACATCGGACTAAGACGGCCATTTTATTTGCCTTCATCGTCAAATTTTGCAACAAAAATGAATTCATTCAACAAGGTACGTCTCTTCCCGAGCATTCGTACGCGAGCATTCGCTCACTAAAATACAATCGCGAACAATCGCGTCTGTATCGCTCAAAGTGCCTTTACTGCTACTTGGCTGTCACTGTCAAATTTTTACCATTGACATATTATGCTGCTGAATTGTAGCTTCTTTACTTATACCTAATATTAAAATTGATAAAACTCGATAAAAAACAAATTACATAAATTTTAAATACGGGTTACGCTGAAGTGTACCTATAGGTACAGTAGTACCCAATTGATATGGCTTACCGATGTACCTGCGCAGAAGGTGAATTTTAAAAGTGCGGGAAATACTATTGACCAATCGGCACGCTCCACGCACCGCGGTTCTTTTTCCTGTACCGCTATTGGTCGGCAACTGCCGCCATGGTAGCGCGCGCCGCGTGGCATGTTTGTCAGCCGCCATACTTCTGATCGAGTGCACGCTAGCAGCTCCAGTGTATTATGAACCTTATAATAGTGACCTAAGGTTGATTGTAAGTTTTAAGCATTCTTTCGTTAATCTTCGGGGCCATACTTTCTTTTCTGTGCGAACGAAGATTCACGACGCGCCTTATCAATTGGGTACCACTGTACACACATTTCGCCAGTTATGTTTAAGTCCCATTTAATAGGAGGCAAGCCTATTGCCATCATCCGGGCACAAATCCAAAATCCGGGCTGCAACTGAGAAATTTCTGATGGAAAATCCCAATAACACTGCCCAACCTGGGAATTGAACCCAGGACCTCGCGCTTGCGACCACTAGACCAACGAGGCGGTATTAAGACTATAAATCTAAGCCACTTGACCCACTGCTCCCGATAATAAGGAAGTACGGTACTATGGCTGGTATGCAAATCGGACCACCGTAAGGACTATTCTTGCTTACAGTATTCGACCGCTATAGTAAGGGCCTTATCATACTAGCGAATTGCGAGTGTCCTCAAACCGGAGCGGGTGCGCAACGAATAGGTTACGGGCGCGCAACGAACACGCCGCGGCTGCACAGCGAGGACGTCGCGGATGTGAGAAAGAAGAAAGTGAGGCGGGGCGGCCGGGCTGGCGTTTGTATGAGACAGTATTCACGGCGATCTTGTTGCGCGTCCGCAACGAATTCGCTGTGCATGCGTGGCGTGTTCGTTGCGCGCCCGTAACTTATTCGTTGCGCGCCCGCTCCGCTTTGAGGACGCTCGCAATTCGCTAGTATGATAAGGCCCTAACGCTTACCTACGTTCATCAATCAATAGCATCGCCGCATCCAATTTTTGCTGAGCCCTTTGTTTTTATTAACGAAAAAAAAAACTCAGTCGTAGGACTGCACCTCAGAAGTGAAATTAAGTAACTTGTAAATTGTATCGAAGCGTTCGGTGACGATGACGCCAGTTCCATGATTTCTATACACTTAAAAAGTGCTCAACGCGCCTAAAGAAGTTTTCACTTCAAAAACCGTAAAAAAACTGGGTGAAGGGTGGTCAGACATCTGTGATCAATGTGATCATTGTAACAGAGCCTAAGAAATTTATTTCAATTTTGTTTATTTTTTATTTGTCTAAGCAAAAAGACATGGACATCGTGAGTAAAGTGGTCCGAATTGCACGCCCGCGACAGTATCTGTCCCCAGTCGTTAGGGAACGTTGCGACGGTCACCACTCGAACGTTTGATAGATTGCTAACGAACGCTCGCTAACGAATGCTCGCGGTGTGTAAGTACCTTTAGTAATAAATTACCGTATCATCTGTATAATATGGGTTCTAGTTGGCAAGCGAAGCCTGACTGGTAAATCAAACAAATAATAAATGATAAATATGCTATTGAATGAGGGGAATAAAATACATTCCCGGTCTCATAAATCGAGCCACTCTGCACTTTTTTTTAAAGAAGTATAAAACATTTTAAATGTTCGTGAATTCAAATTGGTAACAATGATGACACCCAAATGATAAAAGTGCATTATTTGTTCTTTGGCTCATTATTATTTTGATGTTTTAGGCCTTTTTACCTACATGAAACTTCACGATGGCCCGATTTAGGAATCCGGGAGTGTAAAAGAAAATCTAATAATTTAAAGACAAATAAATTATCATTAATAAAAGTTTTGCTCAAAAATTGAGATAACTATAGTTTTTTTCAAGGAAAAGCTGTTCGTTTAGATCCGGTCTTAAAATTAAGGACATTACATTATTATTATTATTAAGGGCATTTCTAAAACATTTAATTTAGTTTGAGGGCAAAAACTTATTATGATATAGTATGATTAGCAATCATTTTTTACTTTTATTTTTTTAATTTCTATTTATTTTTTTCCTTTGTTTGTTCATTATTAACAACAACTTGTAATGTATAGAAATGTATAATTAATTAAAATATTAGCCTAGTAATGTAATCGCCTTTTTAAATATGGAAGCCAGTTTTTTGTTTTTCGCGATTGAGATTGGATTGCCATGTTCAAAAATTAATTATCATAATTTGTATTTTATTTCTCCAGTTTTAGTTGATGTTTTTTATTCATATTAATATCATCAATGCAATTCTAATAAAATTGATATGGCAGTCACATCAGAATCTCGCAATTTATCAATTATAAACATAATTTAAAATATTATAATTGTCTCCTGTAGTCATTTTTTTTTTCAACTACTTATGTATAATAAAAATGACGTTACTATCAATATTTACTTAAATAATTCATGATATTAGAGAATAGCAATATATAGTTGATGCATTTAACGAGAGCGTGTTGATCATTGCAATTTAAACCTTATGTCAATGAAGCTAAAGTCGTATGACGCGCACTCGTGATTTTTGCAACAACTATGTAAAATATTTACCAAGAAAATGTTTAAATAAATATGAGAATTGATCAGTTTTGTTGTTAGATCTTAGTTCAACATATTATTCTAACTTAATAATAATAAAAACTTGACGAAGAATATAAAGAAATTGTAAAGGGCGATAGAGAGTCGTAATTAATTGTTTCTTAATAATTATATGGAGCGAACAAAATATAGGAACGTTTATTTTTTGTCAAGTTTCAAAGATTATAATTTCACGTGATTATAATAAAAAGTTAAGTTTAATTATTATTGTTTTATTTATACTTGCAATACTTACGTCATTATTACACTGGTAATACTTAAAATCTTCAATCACAAATTGTCATGTTACCTCTTTTTTTAAATTCTGTACCTCAAAAGGAAAAGACGGAACCCATATAGAAGCGCTTCGTCGTCCGTCTGTTTGTCAGACTGTAAGGCGTGCAGGTATCAAGTTGAAATTTATACTAGGTCCTCAGAAATAAGTTCCAGATTCACATATATTTTTTCCGCCGTCACGAACTGTTAGATTTGGCTAAAAAATTGTTTGAAACTAGCCTACTTGGGTCTTGGCGGTGCCTTAAATACGGAAGTGCTCTAAAAATCAAACTTCTAAGTCAATCAACGCAATAAAAAATACGGCCATATAAGCTACATATTTGGATACTCGCAAATAAAAAATATAGGGTACATCCCGTTGATCCCGAACCTTGCAAGCTAGATAGCACAAGTAAAGGAAACTGCCCGGTAATTTGAAGCTTTAACAGAAAAAAAATACAATTACAAACTTACTTTTGCAGTTGGAAAATTTACCGTGGCGTCGATGTATGGGAAAACATGTTTTTGGGCGACGATTAAAGATATAACTTAATAATATGGAAATAAAGTTGCAACAACAAGCAACTTTATTTCCATACTATTAAGTAATATTTTTAATCGTCGCCTAAAAATACCTTGCTATGCCGTGCTGCCAATGGGCGCTGGGCCTTAGGGCCCGTTCACACGTACTACAACCACACCACATCACAGCAATAAACTAGGCAAGCAGTGGTTACGTGTGAATAGGGTCGTTGCAACTTCTGCATTGTCGCTACTCGCTAGTAGTCGCGATTTAGTTACATTGTTGCTAGTATACGCAGACGCAGACAGACATCGTTGTGTTTTTGATGTGACTGGCCGCTAGTGCGCGGTCTCGATGGTGGATGCGTTGTAGCTGCGAAGTGGCCTTGATGTGGTCAGGGCCTACTCTCTAACCCCGTAAACGAAGGGTGGTTAAGCATTCACTGACGTTGAGTTATGTTGGCGAAACGTTCGTGGGTGAAAAGTCCTTTGGATAAAAAGTTAATGGTTTATAGATAACGTTGACCAACGATTCATGGACCAATCGACTGAAAAAATTCGAAACTACGGATAGTGAACCCTACCCCCGATTAATTAACATTTTCGGATGGGTAACGCATTATAGGAAGTAGGGACAACTGTCAAATCGTGGTGTCATTAATTGATTAATTCTTAGGTCAGGCCCCAAACTAATCTTATGTCCGTCAATGATACGAAGTAGGAATCGCTCGTAACCTCGGCTAAAACTACGGATTTCGTGGGAGTGTAGAGCTCCAGTATCGCCCACACGGTTGATTTTGGCGGTTAAATGTGGTCTGTATGAATAAACTGTTAATTTTCATACAAATTAGTGACCGTCCACGTGTTGTCGCTGTGGTGTGGACTTTTTACACACGCACGGTTTAGTGTTGCCGAACTAGTTGAGTTGAATAGACTTAAATTTATTAGTATATTCTTACGATGAAAGACCAAAGAAACGATGGATGGACTGAGTGAAAGATGATTATGGCTAGAAAGGTAGTAACTACTGAGATAACATAACATAATCTTTATTTTTGCCAAAAGAATCTCACTCTGTAACGGTTTACCAACAGTCGATTGGTCCATGAATCGTTGGTCAACGTTATCTTTAAACCATTAACTTTTTATCCAAAGGACTTTTCACCCACGAACGTTTCGCCAACATAACTCAACGTCAGTGAATGCTTAACCAACAGAATGTTTTGACCAATTGACCAATAACTTTCAAAGATATCCATAGATTAGGTTAGGTTAGAACTGTGACCAACAACGCGCGAGCCGAGCGAGCGTAGCGAGCGGTGCCGCGGCAGCGGCCGGCGAGCGCTACCTCGAAATTGGTCGCGAAACAAAACATTCTGTTGGTTAAGCATTCACTGACGTTGAGTTATGTTGGCGAAACGTTCGTGGGTGAAAAGTCCTTTGGATAAAAAGTTAATGGTTTATAGATAACGTTGACCAACGATTCATGGACCAATCGACTGTTGGTAAACCGTTACAGTTTCAAAGAATCTTTGCAACAAATTTTACACAAGCACTAATTTTTAAAATCTAAAAGATTACTTAATTCTAATTATAAATATACTTAAGTAATATTTGAAGTATTTACATAATAGTACTTATAACTTACAAGTTTATTTGTGTAGGTTTCCCAACATTCAAGAAAACAACTGATAGTTTCGTATTGTGAGACAAAAAACAAAACGCGAATAACCTTCAAATAACATTGAAATGTCAAAAAGACGTTTGTTATCATCAAGAACAATACAGTTATTCAGCGGCCGCTCGCATAGAACCTGTTCAATTTCTCTGACAAACATGGATCCTAAAGTTAATTTGAGACAAGACCCAGCATACGTGGAAATTCAAAAGTTCTACGATGCTAACGCCGACAAAATAAATATTCAGCAATTATTCCAGCAGGATGCCGATCGCTTCAACAAATTCAGGTTTGTAGCTATATATTGTGTTTTCTAGTGCTAATATAAATAAAAACGTGTCGGTTTTTATTTTATTTGATAGTCCTATTAATATATAATTGATTCAATTAGCTATTGTTATGTGTTTCGATTAGTTTCGTAAAGTTATATCATCGTCTTTAGAGTTCTTGTAAAGGTCGCGCGTGTACAGTTGTCATTTTTTTTATTGAATTCGTTTGATAGCAATGACATTTAAATTACTAATCTCGATTGTTTACTTCATGATGCAATCTTATGTCACCTTGATTTTTTTTTTCACCGGGTAGATAATCAATCAAGAAACATTATTAATATTTTGCTAAAAAAAATATTGGCCATCTCAAATAATATCATGTAATACCTACTTGTTCATATTCTAATGATAATTATTTACACTTTTTTCTTGCAATTTATCTTGAGTCCATATTTAGTTAAAATTCAGATGTACAGTCACCATCAAAAATAATGGTGATTGTACAGTTTCAAATGTGTTATGAATAAAACTTAAACCGCCTTATTACAAAACAAGATTTATATTTTGACATGGCTTAAACCATGGAGCCAGTTTTTGTAATAAGAACGTAATTGTCATTGAAATACCGTTCTTTATACAAAACTGAAAACTTAGTTCGGTACAAAGTTCTCAGTTCTGTGTTTATGAAGTTTAACATAGTTGGAATAAAGTTCGTAATTCAATAATGGCTCCATGTTTTAAACCTGGGTCTGAAGATAAATCTTGTTTTGTAATATGGGGGTATATGTTTTTTACTTAAAAAATTATTCATATTTACTTTTACCTTAGGTACTTTTTATTAATTTTATTAACTTAGGTACTTTATAATTCATATGGACTGGTCATAAAATATACATACTAACTATAATATTATAAATGCGAAAGTGAGTTGGTTTGTTTGTTACGCTTTCATGCTAAAACGGTTGAACGGATTTGGCACATGGGTAGACCGTGACCTGGAGCAGAACAGGCTACTTTTCATGCTAGATTGCAGACTAAGTTGCGGGCAACAGCTAGTATTTTATACATATTTAACATAAATACATTATTATATTATTAATACATAATTTTTAAACAGAAATTGTCTTTTCTATGGACAAGACAAGAGTGGGTACTATTTTTAAAAAGTTTTTATTTCAATACCAGCAATCTTTGCCACTAAATATACATAATTTATATGTAAAGTCTAAACTATAAATTCCGGTTAGAATGGAAGCCGACCCAATATATTTGGGAAAGGGCTAGGCAGATGATGATGATGATGATGCACTAAATTATAAACAATATTTTATCAAAATTATTGTCATGAATTCAGTCTCCGCATCCCTACTCCGAATGACGGAGAGATCCTGCTGGACTACTCCAAGAACCGCATCAATGAACAGCTGTGGGGCCTGCTCCTCAACCTAGCCAAGAGCAGGAACGTGGAGAAGGCCAGAGATGCAATGTTCTCAGGTTAGTACACTTCAAATAGTTTTTCACCTTAATTTTTAAACCATGCATTGGAATGTATGGGAAAGGTTTTTTGTAGGTTTTCTAGTACTCTAACCACAGTCGGTCCAGTAGTCTTTTAATCCTTATACAAAACTGCATCAATTGGCATCATAAAAATAAAACATGTGAATTGACATGTGATTTTCTAGCTAACTGTACCATTTTACCAAAATCTGTGAATGCAGTTAGCAATTACTGAAAAAGTTAAGGACAGTGTCCTAAGAATGTTTATTTTAATTTTTTTTTACAATATTTTAATGGCCTGGTAGCTGGGACCTTTTAGCCAAGTCTTTATTTAGTTACAGAACTTGTATATTGATGAAATGAATTATGTTCAATGCATGATGATGTAATGCCCCGCCCGCTCCCCTTGAGTTTCAGTAAAGATTTGGCGCTTTCCTGAGACCTCACCCGGACTTCTTGAGAGAACTTGAAGCAATATTGCACTGTTTTGTTTCATATGCCTACACTAATGCACGTTCACAAACACTTAATGGTTAATAATCCACCATTATTACGCATTAATATACGGCTAAACACAAATTTTGGAAAATAAAACAAAACTGCTGAACATGACGCTTCACTTTCCCACCAAGAAGTCCCTAAGAATGTTTTCCTGTAGTTATAACGGCTACGGTGCCTGCACTTACTGCTTTGTCTCAAAGATCCACCCTGTATACTGTATAGGTAGGGGGGGGGGGGGACCATCTGTACCTGTCTGTTTCTTTGGAAAGAATTTTAAATAAATCCCTTTGGAAGGATTTTCGTATGTAGCATTCTGTAGTTTCTACCAGATCCCATAGGAAAAAAGGTGTTAGTTTAAAAAAATATATATATATATATATCCTGACTTCTCATTGTACGGAAATCCTACACAATGCGAGATCAGCTTATACTGGAAATTTATAGCTTGATGTGTAGCCGTGTGTGGACAATAGAGGATACATTCTATGTCCAACTGGTAATTAGCATCTACTTAGCAACATAATAATACATGTTCAAATACAGTAAGCTTTAAACTCGATTATTTATTTCAATGAGATGGTGAGTCATATTGCAAGTCATATTCATTGCAAGGATGATATTAAACTCAGCATGAAATTACCAAAAAATATGTCATCTAGCATCTGTTAAGAACGAGTTGAAAAATATTGTAGGTAAGTACTCCTATAGTAGTAAGATATCTCCTAACACAAGCAAGCCCGCGAATCATATTAAGATCAACTTACGACCTGTTACTGACCTGCAAATTGCAAAAAACTTAAGAAAATTAGAATTTCGCGGGCTACCTTAGGGTTTAGCGCATCCCCCTTAACTAAATGGTATACCACAGACCACCTGCCCTATTGTTTCTCCTTCCTTTTATACAACCAAACGTTGTCTTTCCAAGATCGAATTTAGCGATAAGACTGCTCATTGTGTCACCCTATGTAAACTTTAACCATTTTAGGTATCTGTAATTTATATGGAGTACATAATAAAGAAATAAAATCTATTTCTTCCCGTGGGTGTCGTAAAAGGCGATTAAGGGACTTACTAGAGAATAGGCAGCAGCGTTCTCTATGAATTTTAACACCATACTGCGATCGCCAACCCGCCTGCCAAGCGTGGCAATTATGACAAATGTCCAGGGTCCAGCAGTGGACGTCTTTCGGCATGATGACATAATAAAGAGTATTCTATTCTACTCAAGCATGACCAAATAAAAAAAAAAATGCACAACTTACACTCTTACCGCCTTATTACAAAACAAGATTTATATTTTGACATGGCTTAAACCATGGAGCCAGTTTTTGAAATAAGAACGTTACAGTGATTGAAATACTGTTCTTTATACAAAACTGAAAATTTCGATCAGTACTAAGTTGTCAGTTTTGTGGAACTTAACATAGTCGGAATAAAGTTCGAAATTCAATAATGGCTCCATGTTTTAAACCTGGGTCTGAAGATAAACCTTGTTTTGGAATAAGGGGGTTACTGTCTCTTACCCAACAGGAGAAAAGATAAACTTCACTGAAGACCGAGCGGTGCTGCACATCGCTCTCCGCAACCGACAGAACCGTCCCATCCTGGTCGGAGGCAAGGACGTCACTCCTGATGTCAACGCGGTGCTAGCACACATGAAGGAGTTCTCTGGACAAGTTATCAGTGGACAGTGGAAAGGGTAATAATAGACGATATTTTATGGACTGCCAAATACTCGAACAATAATACTCTCCGCAATCATCATACCGATAATAGTTACGGTTAGTGGCCTTGTCTGGTGGTGCCGGACGTAAAAGTTCTTCCCGTAGGTGTCGTAAAAGGCGACTAAGGGACTTACTAGAGAATGGGCTGCAGCGTTCTCTATGCATTTTAACACCATACTGCGACCCCAAGCCGCCTGCCAAGCGTGGCGATTATGGCAAACCCCCCCTTTGGGGGAGGCCTATGTCCAGCAGTGGACGTCTTTCGGCTGAAATGATGATGATGATGAGTGGCCTAATAGCGGAGAGCCTGGACCAACATCTCTGGGGCCCACGTCTGCTATTTTTATAAATTCAGTCATTCCAACACGATCTCATTGTCATGCCATTGTCATTTTGCTAAAAGTTCGTAATCTGTTAAATTCATAATGGTCGATCATTGGTCGGTCAATGTTCTCGTAATAGAATTGTGTTATTATAATGGCATTGTCGTATTGCCATTATTTTAAAACCCATTAGTAGAAATGTCATTCATTTGTCATTATGCACGAGATTACCAATAAATGCAATTTCTTTCATTGTAGTGTCAGTGGCCGACCATTGGAAAGTAATAATGACGCCATTATAATAGTAGATTACCAAACTTGTCAAAATCAACAATTATGAAATCAATGATCGACCATTCTGACACTATTGTAATAGCAGACTTGAGGCCCAGGAGGTTCTCATTGCGCGGCTGGGTCAAGAGCTTGATTCAGAAAGCAGTACTCCTGGACACGGCACGCATAGACAAAATACAAAAAAAAAAAAGCAAACAAATCTATAATACCGGATGACTTTTATACCGTCTCGAAAAAAATGGCTATTTTAGGTGAACGGAGTAGAAGCTTATGGCATACCTAGCTTTTTTTTAAAGTAAGTAATAGTTTTTAGAAGCGTTATTGAGGATTACATAATAAAAAGAAAAAAAAAATGTTGCAACCGGAGTTAAAAGACCGTCACAGGGGATTTTCTCGATTTTTTTTATAAAAGCCCGTAATTTTTAAAAGCAGCAAAGATTTTTTTTTAAATTTTTATGTTAACTATTATGTCTTGTCGTATCACCCGAATCCGGCTTGACGTCGATTTTGGGACACTCTGTATACAGGGTGTTAAAGAAATTGCGTGCCATAGCTTAAGGGTAGCCCAGGAAAAACAAAATTAAAACATAAAAAAAATATATATATAAAGTTTATTCATCAAAAAAGTAACAATACAATGTGACATATTCGGTGAGCCACAAACTAAGCATTGCTTGTATCTTGTGGCTCTAAAAGTAGTTTATCGTTGAAAAACTTGGTAGTTTGTGTAATTATTTTTTCAATACACTTCCTCGAAAACTGGTTCATATCGCACTACGATTAGGTTCACAAGGCAAAGTATTTCACACACATGCGATTTTTTATTTTCCAACACGTGTGCGGGAATAAAAATTGCCACAGATAACATATACCTATACTTAGTCCAAATTGGTTCAATGCCTAGGTTCTCTATTCGGAGGTGATTTTTTTTTAAATCTCGGCAAAGATGCGTCTTTACGGAGTTACTATTTTTGGAATATTTAAATAATGTTTATAAATAGAATGATAATACAAATAAATAATACAATAAAAAAAACGTTATAAATGAACAAATTAACATTTATTTGTGTTCTAAACTCAAAAATGTTAGAATTTTCTATTTTTCGTATTAGGCTGTTTATCAGCTTTATACCTTTGCTTCAACGTGGCGAAAGCAAAGCGCGAAAAAAAAAGAAAATTACGTCATAGTTTCCTTATAATTCATGACAAACATAATATTCGTTATTTTATTTTATTTCTTCAAAAGTGTATTGAAAAACGTCGTTTGATACACGTTAATATTTGTTATTGCAGTTCTCGGCTCAAAAACAACCTCGCCTACGGCTCGGGTGTTAATTCCACCTCGAATGCAATAACAAACATTCTTCACTTGTATCAAAATGTACTATTTTTCACGGTCGGGTGTCACCTCTAATCAGATGGCACCCGGTGCGGACCGCCCCCCTAGCTACGCGACTACGGGGTTAGAGCTTTCAGCACTAAATAATTATACTTATGCATTTTGTTCAGGTACACCGGCAAGTCAATAACTGATGTGATCAACATCGGTATCGGCGGCTCCGACCTCGGTCCTTTGATGGTCACCGAGGCGCTCAAACCTTACGCCAATCACCTTAAGGTAAACAAAAAAAAAAAAAAATTTGCCGTCGCTGTTCCATTTAGTGCCGGACGTAAAGAATACCATCATCCCATTTCTTCCCGTGGGTGTCGTAAAAGGCGACTAAGGGATTTACTAGAGAATGGGCAGCAGCGTTCTCTATGCTTTTTTAAAACCATTCTGCAATCGCCAACCCGCTTGCCAAGCGTGGCGATTATGGCAAATCCCCCCCTTTTTTTTGGGGAGGCCTATGCCCAGCAGTAGACGTATTTCGGCTGAAATGATGATAAGCCGTCACGGGGCGACTGCCAGATGTGTAACATCGCACTACACACACATTTACACACTACTACCTATAGACTGTATAGTGGCCGATCGCCACGCGGCTTGCGTCGCCCCGCCAGCAATCGGTTTAACGTGCGCATATAGACGGCTCACGTTAAAAAAAAAATGGCAGCTTTAATTTCTAAGGCCACGTCCGAAAGCAACTGGCGCACGAGTACCTACGCGATATCGTCGCGCTTCTGGCAGAAAGCCGGAGGCATGTGTCCCAGCAGTGGGAACTAGGAACAGGCTGATTATGTATGTCTTATTATGTTAGGGGTGCTTGGCACTTGTTCGGTTAGGCATGGCGGACACTAGTGATGGATTAATTAGCATTCGCATTCATTGTTAGCGTGTGAATGATCATTTAGCATTTAGCAAATTAAATGTAGTCGCGAAATTCTGTGAAATGCGAAGCGATGTACTTTTCTAAATAGTCAGTCAGTTAAATAACAAAATTGACATACTTCATTATTATCAATTATCGTCATTAGCAAATAGCATAGCAATAGCAATTAACACGCTAAGACTCAAGAGTTCACACGCTAATTAAATTAATTCGAAATCGCTTTAATTGCCATTACTAGCGGACACATCACCACGAGACGTGGGGGCGCCGCGCTAGCTAATGACAGCAACCATCGGTTTAAACATGTGCTCATACTTGCACTTTTTGCCTAGACTTGTACCGCGAAAGGAGAGTTGCGCGCGTTCCGTGTATGCTTACATTTTAGCCGTGTTAAATTATTAGCGATTACCCTACACTTTTACAATATTTTTGTTTGTTATCATTTCTTGCAAACACTGTACGTTGAATCAATGTTTTTAAGTTAGATATCAATATTTCTCATGTAAGTAAAATTTCTTATGGGAAATAAAGACATCTCAAACCCGGAAAGACTTGTCCAGTTATTGCTAAGACGACGAATTAAGAAAAACCGGCAAAATACGAGTCGAACTCGCGCACGAAGGGTTCCGTACCATTAAGATATATATTATTAAGATACCATTAAGTATCTATAAAAACGGCAAAAAAATCACGTCATTGTATGGGAGCCCCCTTAAATATTTATTTTATTTTGTTTTTTAGTATTTGTTGTTACAGCGGCAACAGAAATACATCATCTGTGAAAATTTCAACTGTCTAAATATCACGGTTCATGAGATACAGCCTGGTGACAGATGGACAGACAGACAGACAGACGGACAGCGGAGCCCTAAAAACGGAATCAAAGACAATATTGGGTGTCGTTGGTCGTCTTTTGACCGATGGTTGCGGCACAGTTCGACGGCACGATGCCGTGCCGTTGCACGGTGGCAGCGGCGATGTGTCCACGCCCTTAGGCAGAACCTTGAACCGATTACTGAAGCCTTTGAATCTTAACTTCACACCTACGCAATCAAATACTATTCTCAAATATTTCCTATCGCAGGTACACTTCGTCTCCAACATCGACGGAACCCACATGGCCGAGGTTCTGAAGCGCCTGAACCCCGAGACGGCGCTATTCATCATCGCGTCCAAGACCTACACCACGCAGGAGACCATCACCAACGCTACTTCAGCCAAGACCTGGTTCTTAGAGGCTGCTAAAGATGTAAGTCTTATTGACATTCTAGTGTAGCGAGTAGGCAAGTACACTCGCACGACTCAACGCAGCACAAGATCATACGATTTTACGTCAGAGCGGGCCGTGTGCAAAACAAGTTGCAAAGCCCCGCCTACTTCACGGCGTCAGTCGAACTTAGCCCCGCCTTCCGGAACATGGCGCCCGCGCATCTTTTGTACGAGCACTAACGAGACAAGATGGCAGCGGTCTCGTCTATTGTCTACGTTAACGAGGGGGCGTCAACTCCGGCGCAAAACGGTCAAGCGAGAACCGTTATTATTATTATTTAGTTTTAATCCATTACTATAAATACCAGCGTAGTTTGTACGCAATTCATTACTGCTTCATAACTTGTACTGTAATATAACTCTGTCACTTCCCGCTTGGAATTTCATTTAATTGCCCATTTACTAAATTGCTTCAGTAACTACTCCGCTATAGTAATATAATATTGCAAGTAGTATATAACTTATATAATTGGAGTCTATACTACTTCACTAGTTTCTAAAACTCGTTGGGAAGAGACGGGACCTCTGACCAAGGAACAGACGCAACCTTTCACTGTCACGTGATTTTTGTGCAGGTAACCAAAAAAATCCGTGTGGTGCCGGACGTAAAGAATAGCACCATTCTATTTCTTCCCGTGGGTGTCGTAAAAGGTGACCAAGGGACTTACTAGAGAATGGGCAGCAGCGTTCTCTATGCATTTTAACACCATAATGCGATCGCCAAACCGCCTGCCAAGCGTGCCGATTATGGCAAAACCTTTGGGGGAGGCCTATGTCCAGCAGTGGACGTCTTTCGGCGGAAATGATGATATTAATGATGAACCAGAAAAGGTAAACGGTTCGGCAATCTTCGTGTTTTCGAACTCAAAGTCATTCGTCACTCAAAAGTTATGAAAAGTTATTCGAATTTCCAATTTAAAGTAACCCTGTATATTGTTGTAATTATGGTAATACCAAATAGGCAAATACTTAGATGGTTGTTTACAGCTCTTATAGATCTCATAATCGCGAGTTCGTATTTACGAAGATAGACGATGACCCCGAAGCGTTTATTGAGAAACTGTATGTATAGCTTTTACTAATTTTAAATTGCGCGCCCCTCCACTAAATGCAACCAAATTTAAATGTTTGTTAACAGCAGTACTGAAAAAAAAACATAAAATGAAAATCAAAAGTCAGTTATTCAAACCTGGCTGAGAATCAGCACTTTTCGAAAGTCAAAATTACATAAGACAGTCCCCCAAAAACGCCCGCCCTTCACCATTTCCTAGTGCTTTAGCTGGGAAGAAGAAGTGGCGCAACAAACTCCCCAGCAGCACAACTGTCGGTTCAGTTAGAAAAACTTGATTCTATACAAAAGTATAGTAAAATAATTTACATTAAATATTTGCCAGATGTTAGCTAGCACAAACCACAACACCAAAAAAAAAAAATCGTCGAAAACTATACTCAACAGAAATAAAAAAAAACGAGTGTGCTTTAGACCACACGACTGAAGTAAAACAGAAATCACCATTGCGTAACGCTAGCAAAAGAAGTTTAAGTTCAAATCTCCCTCTCAACTTCCGTTCGCCTCGCCCGATCACACTTTTCGTAACGCATTCAGCAGCTTACTCCCGAAGTCAAGCGAGCGTAAATAAATTTTACTTCAAACAGCTGCAGTCTTGTGAGTGTATAAACAGCCAGTGTGAATTAAAAAAAAATACCTATTAAGCGGGACGGCCCGCGGCTGTGACGCGGTGTGTTCCATGTTTAAAATTTAAACAACTTTGGTTCGCCTCGCCCGATCACACTTTTCGTAACGCTCTCGTCACGCATTCACCAGCTTACTCCCCAACTCAAGCGTGCGTAAAGAAGTTTTACTTCAAAAAAAAAACTAAAAACGTAAACAGAACGTTCATAAATAAAAGCCTCCAGGCATAATGAGCGTGCCCGCTTACAAATGATATAATAAATTATAATATCTTGTTCTAGCCATCAGCCGTAGCGAAGCATTTCGTGGCTCTGTCCACGAACGCGGAGAAGGTGACGGCTTTCGGTATCGATGCTGCCAACATGTTCGGATTCTGGGACTGGGTCGGTGGCAGGTAAGAATACAATATTTGAAACTTTTTGTAGCATAAATGATAAATGATTTATTTTCTGTAAGTAGGTTTGTACAAACACTTTTACACGTCAAACATAAAAAAAAACTAGATGAGGTCGGCGTTTCGTAACTGACTACTCTGAGAAGAAAGGCCGAAACAAACTCAGAGGTCACAGTCTCTTTTAAAGTCCAGACATAATCTTGGTCAAATCATGTGAAGACCATGTAGATTGGTGCCTGAAATGATCTTTTGATGAAAGAATCACACAGATTGAGGGGACCTGTCCAGTCAGTGCACGTATTTGTCAGTAGTTTGTCGTGCAGCTCAACTCAGAACTTGAGGAGCTCAACGATTCAACGAACAATATCAAAGAAAGAACATTCGGGTAGGCCGCATAAATTACTCAAACTGCCAGACAATGATGAAAACTAACTGAGTAAAAACAAAAATAAACAATAACCCACATAGTCTTCACATTTACAATACTTAATTAAAACAATATAATACTTAACAAAGTAAATATTCATGTCATAGTATATATAAAATTCATCAATGTCAATGTGTATATAAAATACGGATATAATCTTGGTCAGATCATTTGAGGACCATGTAGATTGGTGTCTGAAATGGTCTTTTGAGGAAAGAACCACACAGATTTGAGTGGATCTGTGCAGTCAGTTATCGTGCAGCTCAACTCAAAGGACTTAAGGAGCTCAACGATTCGACGAACAATACCAAAGAAAGGACATTTGGGTAGGCCGCATAAAGTACTCAAACTACCAGACCATCATTAAAACTAAGAGAAAAATAAAACAAAAACAATGACCCACATAGTCCTCACATTCATAATAATGAAAATAATATAATACTTTACGAAGTAAATATTCATGTCATTGTTAATGTAAAAGGATATATAAAAAACAAAAAGAAAGAAAAAAAAATAGAGTGGCAAAAAAAAATGTATATAAATCAAATCAAGATTCACTGTAAATTTATTGGAGCAGCTCAATCCCAAGCCTTTTTGTCCTCAATAGTCTTTAACAGTATAAAAGGCTTTCTGGCACAGTTTCCGCTTTATAAAACATTTGAATTTATTAAGGCTTAATTCTTGAATATCGCTAGGAAGTTTATTATAGAAACGTATACACTGGCATCTAAATGAGCCACCTATTTTTTTAAGCCTGGTTGTAGGAACAACAAATTTGTGCTTGTTCCTATTACATTATGGATATCACTGTATTTTTTAAACATATTAATATTTTTATGTGCATACAAAAGATTTTCATAAATGTACTGAGAAGGTACAGTCATTATATTGATATCTTTAAATTTGTCTCTGAGGGAGTGTCTGGGACTTAATTTATAAATTGAACGAATTGCCCTTTTTTGTAAAACAAAAATTGATTGAATATCGGCGGCATTTCCCCACAACAGAATACCGTACGACATTACACTATGAAAATAACTAAAGTATACTAAGCGGGCTGTCTCTAAATCAGTTAAATCACGATTTTTTCTAACGGCGTATGCTGCAGAGCTAAGCTTTTTTGACAATTTATCTATATGGGGGCCCCATTGAAGCTTGGCATCCAAAGTTATGCCTAAAAACACTGTGGTATCTTCGGGTTTCAACTCTTCACCCTTTATGAGCACACTAGTTTTTACTTGTCTAACATGAGGTATTGTAAACTTAATACATTTAGTTTTTTTCTCGTTAAGAAGTAGGTTATCAACATTAAACCAGTTAACTACTTTTTCCAGGGCATTATTTACATTGTCAGTAACCAACTGCTGACGTTTGAGTTTAAATAAAAGTGAAGTGTCGTCTACAAACAACACTATATCATGTTTATCCTTTATGAGGTAAGGCAAGTCATTTATATAAATAAGAAACAAAAATGGGCCAAGAATTGAGCCCTGGGGGACCCCCATTCTTACTATAGATCCGGGAGATCTTTTTCCATTAACATCAACTCTCTGAATCCTATCACTTAAATATGAAGTAAGAAGATCCAGGGAGGCATTTCGGATTCCGTAGTGGTGCAGTTTCCTGGTTTCAGTTGTCACTCTGGCATAGCTATGCCAGAGTGACAACTGAAACCAGTATACAACGTGGCGCTACAATGGCGACATTAATTTAACACACGGGTAGGGCTAGTGACCAGTAATCATAAAAAAATATAACAAGATAAAATAATCCGTACATTGATTTTTTTTTATTTTTAAACATACTAAACAATAAAGCTCTCTCTTTCCTTCAATTCATCTACTATAATTATGCACGTTATTCGTTTTTAGGGTTCCGTACCCAAAGGGTAAAACGGGAACCCTATTACTAAGGCTCCGCCGTCTGTCTGTCCGTCTGTCAGCAGGCTGTATCTCATGAACCGTGATAGTTAGACAGTTGAAATTTTCACAGATGATGTATTTCTGTTGCCGCTATAACAACAAATACTAAAAAACAGGATAAAATAAATATTTAAGGGGGCTCCCATACAACAAACGTGTTTTTTTTTGCTCGTTTTTGCTCTATAATGATAACGGCAACAGGTAGACGCTTGAAATGTTCACAGAATATTTAGCTATTTATTCACTTTAAAAATAAATAATTAAATTAAAATAAAACAAATATTTAAGGGGGGCTCCCATACAACAAACGTGATTTGTTTTGCCATTTTTATAGACAATGGTACGGAACCCTTCGTGCGCGAGTCTGACTCGCACTTGGCCGGTTTTTTACTTCCCACATACCTATTAGTATAAAAGCAACAAGAATAATATATAGTAGCCGGGCACGTAACTTGGCAAGAGTCGTCGTATCTTTTATTTAACTTTCTTCAAAATAAACATGTTTAAAAATAAATTCTGGCAATAACCATAGAAAATAACAAGCAATAAAAGTGTAAATTTGTTTGTGCACTGGTACATGCGTCAACATACTCCCACTACGCCAAAACCTTGCCAAGTTACGTGCCGGCCCCTTTACCCAGAATTTTGTAAGATCTTGATTTAAAAGAGAATTCTTGTCGTCTTATTACAAAACAAGATTTATATTTTGACATGGCTTAAACCATGGAGCCAGTTTTTGTAATAAGAACTTAACTGTTATTGAGATACCTACCGTTCTTTATTCAAAACTGAAAACTTAGTTCGGTACTAAGTCGTCAGTTTTGTGTTTAGGATCTTTACCATAGTCGGAATAAAGTTCGAAATTCAATAATGGCCCCATGTTTTAAACCTGGGTCTGAAGATAAACCTTGTTTTGTAATAAGGGGTTGGAGTTTCTTGACTGTTCGTCTCCATTCAACTTCAACTTCACACACTTCAACTTTCTGACTAACTGACCGACTCTTTGACAATGCAAAAGTGCCTGTAATTGGTTTAGCCCTTGGTGAGTCACGCGTCTTTTGCCGCGGCAATAGGCATTAGGTAAAAGCGTTTTTAGGTCGCGCCGCGGCTTTTGCCGCGTCTGAGATTATCGCCGATATCTCGAAAGATATATTGAAATAAATACTTACCGCCTTATTACAAAACAAGATTTATATTTTGACATAGCTTAAACCATGGAGCCAGTTTTTGTAATAAGAACCTAGCAGTGATTGAAATACCGTTCTTTATACAAAACTGAAAACTTAGTTCGGTACTAAGTTGTCAGTTTTGTGTTTAGGAACTTTACCATAGTCGGAATAAAGTTCGAAATTCAATAATGGCTCCATGTTTTAAACCTGGGTCTGAAGATAAACCTTCAAATTCAAAACGTTTATTGCGAACTAAGTGTACAATGTAGGTGTTATGTTATGTTAGTACTTATGACTTAGCAGCCTTTTACAAGCATTTCAATTATCATTCACCTCGCCCATATCATCCTAAATTAGCATGCATTAAACATTACTATTTTCTTTTATATTAGTACAATTAAATTGAGAAATTATAGTTATGTCAAAATTAAAATGTCAATAATGAATTTAATTATTCAGCAATATTAATGTCATCCTTTTCAGGTAGTACAATTTAAATTATAATGATATTTTTATATAAAGTTAAATAGGATAGATTACTTAAATCGTATTGTTTGTATAGGACAGATCGCCAATTTCGTACATTAGAGAAAATCGCTATTTTAAGCTAGACTAAATATTCTTTTACTGAGTAGAAATATTTTTGGATTAGGTATAGTTTTAGCCTTTTTTGGAATATTGATACAGATTTTTCAGTTTTAAACATGTTGGGCAACTTATTATATATTTTTATTGCCATATAATATGGGCTATCGCTTAACATTTTAATTCTTGAGGATGGAGCGCATAACCTCTTTTTATGGCGTGTGTTGACATTGTGCGTATCTTCTACTTTAGTGAACCTGTCGATATTTTTAAAAACAAATACACTAATGTCAAGTATGTATATTGACGGCAGAGTTAGAATTTGATATTTTATAAAGTAAGGTTGGCAGCTCTCCGTATTATCTATTTGGGCTAGAATTCTTATACACTTCTTTTGCATTAAGAATAGTTCATCTACGTTAACACTATTTCCCCATAGCATGACGTCATATCGCAGCCATGAGTATGCGTAAGCGTAAGGTTTGAGTTTGAAAAGAGGTTATTTGTTTCAATTTTATATTGCCACATTAATCACCGACATTACCGTTTGTTCAGGTACTCGCTGTGGTCAGCCATCGGTTTGTCGATCTCGCTGTACATCGGCTACGATAACTTCGAGAAACTTCTGGAAGGAGCTAGCTTCATGGACCAGCACTACACCACCGCGCCGCTTGAGAAGAACGTAAGAATATTATCTGTTTTGAACACCCGGGGTAACTGATCTGGCATAAAAAATTATACAATTTCTGTTATATTTTTAGGGTTCCGTAGTTAACAAGGAACCCATATAGTTTCGCCATGACCGTCTGTCTGTCTGTCTGTCTACGGTTTAGCTCAGAGACTCTTAGTATTAGAAGCTGTAATTTGATATGGGTATACATAATAACCACGCTGACGACAAAGGTATAGAATAAAATGTTGAAAAAAAAATGGTAGGGTACCCTCTCCCTTGCACTTAAAGTGGGGACGATATATTTTTTTCTCGTCTATCCCATAATGTGGGGTATCGTCGGAACGCCGTCGAACGCCTTATGCGTTCAAAAATATTGCGGGTGTGTGAAAACCATTTTTCGATTCAGGGATCCGTTTGCGTAATATTAAGCTTAGAGTCAAGTGTGCCCCATTCTTTTTATTTTTTTGTTGATTAATTATCAAATAACTTCTCCCGCTATGGCCGGAGTGTGTCAGACTTTTACTGACTAAAACCCACCCATATGCCTTCATTTGCCTGTGTGCCAGGGCCACGATATCCCTTTCGGACAAACTCGCAACCCTGGCAGGCATTGGCCCTAACAGACTCCGTCAGTTGGTGCTGACAACTCTTTGAGGCGCGCGTGGAACACAACGCGTCCAATACAAAGTGCCCAAAACAATACAAAGTGTGCCCCCCTGCCACCTAAATGGTTGTTTTTGGATATGTGAAAAATTTCGCGGCAATTCCATATATTATAACGAAGTTAAAAGGAAAACTACCACAGCTAAGTAGGCTTTACAAGTTGACGAGTAATAGTCGCCCAACCTACATTGATTTGCAGTTTGTATGTATGCGAGAACGTGTTTTTCAACTTGTCGACTTGTCTGCAGGCTCCTGTTATCCTGGCTTTGCTCGGTGTGTGGTACTCGAACTTCTACGGAGCTGAGACGCACGCGCTTTTGCCCTATGACCAGTATTTACACAGGTAAGCAAACTATCCATTTTATACTATTTTTATCTAGTTAGTAACTACTCTCTTTTTATTCTATTTTTAAATATAATTCTTCTGTACGTGTGTAATGTCACTGAAGTCCTAAACGGCTGGACCGATTATTAAAATTTTTTTTTGTGTGTGTTTGGGTGGGTCCCTGGTTTAAAACCCAGTAGGTGGCGCTATGATCGAGGTTCAAGACGGTATTCTGTTCACGGAACGTTGTGCTCAATTTCTGAGCAGTAACTTAACAAGTTTTTAATAAGAAAATCAAAGAAAGAAAGAAGAAAGATAAATATTTCATTCGGGACACGCACAAGAAATACAAATATACGAGTAGCTGCTATTATAGTATTAACGAATATTTAAATGATGGAATATAAGTAATATAATAATCTTTATTGACATAAGTTATGCATACATTTTTGTGAATTCCCTAACTCCTGCGTTAGTATACACTGTACAGGAGTTACAGGAGCTAGTGTCAACCCCTAGTTACATGATACATGTTATTTATGGCAACCAAAGATTACAAGCATATTAAAAGAAACAGAAATAGTAAAATTAAAATTAAAAGTAATCCAACATGCACAATTTAAAAAAGGAGAAAGAAAAAAAATACAAATAAAATTGTTTCTGTATATGGATGTGTTGAGTGGGGGGCAGTATGTGCTCGCTCCTGTTAGTTGAGGTGTGTATGGGTGTGAGTATAACCTAATAAGTATTAGTAGAGAATGGGCAGCAGCGCTCTCTATACATTTTAAAACCATAATATATGCGATCGCCAACCCGACTGCCAAGCGTGGCGATTATGGCAAACACCCCCCCCCCATCCCCTTTGGGGGAGACTTGTCTCCAGCAGTGGACGACATTCGGTTGAAATGATGATGATGAAGTATTAGTACAGATGACTATAAATATAAAAAAAAATGATATAGTAATATTAGATTTAGTTCAGAAGACTAAAAAGCTTTCAATGCTTCCTCTCCTCCCCCACTATGTTGCTGCGCCCGACAGGGTCCATATAAGTACACATTGTGGATTGCAATTATAGTATTGAGTAGGAATTATAGTAAAAAGTACTAGCAAGGGCCGTAAAATGTTGCTAAAAAAAAATACAGACGACTTGAGAACCTGCTCCTTTTTGTGAAGTCGGTTAAAAATACATCACAATATTTTCATTGAACAACTTTTCTACACAGATTCGCAGCATACTTCCAACAAGGCGACATGGAGAGTAACGGCAAATACGTCACCCGTTCCGGGGCTCAAGTGGACTATAGTACCGGACCCATAGTGTGGGGCGAGCCCGGAACTAACGGACAGCATGCCTTCTACCAGCTGATACACCAGGGCACGAGGTCAGTAATATAGTCAAAGTCAAATTATTATTTCAAATAGGCACATAAAAGGCACTTTTGAACGTCAAGAATTACAAAAAAAAAAATAGAATTGATTCTAGTTGCCCCTTCCAAAAGGTAGTTTCGTATGGAGAAGAATGGGCAAGAAACTCCACCGTTACTCTTTTAAAAATGTTTCACAATATTTTGTTTATGTACATTAATTATATGATTTTATGTGAAGACGATGCACCTAGAATAAAATTACTATACCACAATAGGTAAAAAGAATTAAAAATGAAGCAATGAAAAATAACTTGATCGATTGTAATATTTGTAATGTATCTCGTTGGTATATATAAATAAACTTAATTATGAGATAGATACATGGTGCTCACATATTTACAAACATCGTAAAATATATGCTTTCCTAAAAAAATAAAAAAAAAATAAGTCAGTGTGTGAGTTTAGGTAATCATAGAATTTAAAATCAATGTCATTAAAATGTATAGACAACTTGAGTCATAAAAAAAAAATACACACACACATACATAAGCTCACGCCTTCTTCTTTTGGGGGTAGGTAGAAACAGAGGCGTAGCGTGGACTAATATAGACGTGGTCGAAGTCGCATCAGCGAGGCCCCTTTTCTTTCGTTCCCAAGATCTACCCAATAGATCTATCCTACCAAAAATGCTTTGACACGAAATATCTACTCATGATAGTGAAAAAATATGAATGAAAAATGCCATTAGCATTGTCATTCCTTTGCACTTTTCCTAACTTAAAACTTTTTGTAGTTTTTATGGAATGAGCGAAAAAAGCTTACTCATAGCTACCTTGTGTTGCCATCTGACATTATGTTGAGCTGAGGCCCTTTTCGCATTATAATAATTGTTTTCTGTCATTTATAGTTTTTAAGGTGTATTTTTTTCTGTAATGCCAATTAACGCATTTTTCTTTCTTTAGCTATTAATTCCTGATAAGCCTCGTATTCCGTCAAACTAACGGTTGCGGTGTTTGAAACATACAACCTGTTACTGACCTGCAAATTGCAAAAAACGTAAACAAAATTGAATTTCGCGGGCTACCCTGCCCTTGTGAGGCCCCAAATAAACACGCTTTTAAATTTGTGACGTTCTTTTTCGAGCGTAAAAGTGATCAAATGAATTAGTCATCTGTGGTAAAGTCTGGGGACATCGCATTGTATGCAGGGACCATTTTGGCTACCCATTGAAAGGGTTTTCGATAGGGTTTTTCTAAGCGGTTAAACAAAAACCCATACGATAAGGGTAACCCTTATGAACGGCTTAAATTAAATTTTGGTAACCCATTGAAAGGGTTATCGATAGGGTTTTTCTAAAATGGTCCCTGGGTAGAATAGAGATAGAATTGGTCCAGCTACGCGTGCTGGGCGGATATCGAAATAACATATTATGATTTTTTCATAATACACCCAGTATTATGAAAAAATCAAAATCATCAAAAATCAAGTAGGTATAGAACCCATTGAAATGGGTTATCATGTAACCCTTACACTGGGTTTCAAGTATAAAACCCATTCAATCTTCGTTTACGTTCATACATCTGGTCATACACGCACGCCGGTTGCGAGCACTACGCACCTGGGTGTCTACTCCGTTTTATAACTTCCATAGTGCCCTTTTTTGACTTTGAATCCTTACCCGACTTAAAGTAAAATTTTTGACTTTGGGTTATAAAAAAAAAAAAAAAAAACTTTGATTTCAGACCCATAGATCCATTTGGTTAGTATACACAAGACTTTGAAACTAGTGTTAGTACTTAAATCTACCAGAAAAACAACACAAACTATTAATTACTACGCCACAGTGGCATGTAGGCGTATTCAATGTCCCAGTATGGGGCTGTCCCACCTATGAGCTATTTTGCCTTCAGGATGCTGTTGACTGTCGATCTCTTTGACTGTCGTTTTTTTTTTTTTTCGGTGTAGTTAGCCGTAGTCAAGCAACGGCCGATACTTCGAATTTATTTTCTTAGTAGACCCCCTGACCTTTCTGAAGAACATCACCAATAAATCACTGTAGGCGACGCGTGGTCGTATTGATCACATGTCTGCTAATACATCATCAATCATTTATTTGCTTAAGTTAGTTATACAGATATGATGTAACTTAGGCGCGTATTGCAGAGCGTCGCTCATCGCTCGGGCATTGCTTGGGGCTAGATTCAAGCCATTTGATTGGTTGAGACTAGTTTTAGGTAGTGCTTGAGTGTTGAGTGACGTTCTGTAATACGGGAGTTAGACTATGAGGGAGACTTGTGTTTTTATCTGTGGGGGCTTGTAATTAGCAACTTTGATAAATATTATTGTTATTATACTGTTATTAGTCTGTAAGCCTTCCAAAAATAAAGAAAATAAAATACTGCGGAGCGTGCGCGCGTGCTGGCGGTGGGTTTGTGGCTTCATGCACTGTACCGTCGAAAATCGGCACTCGACGACACTACTTTCCGCCTCGCTGCTTCCCTAAGACTAGCTCCATGTTGTTCTCCTCATCGCTGTCACTGTGGCGAAGTTGTCAACAGTCTCGGACACCACGGCCTGTCTTGCAGCCGAAGTGCGGGTCGCTTAGCGCGGCACACGAACTTTAAAGGTAAGCGTCCACAGGCCCGCATCGCACGTATCGGACGCATCGCATCAAACGGCTTAATTAGACTGCGTCCACTGTATCGGCAGCGATCGGATTGCCGATGCCACCTTCATCCGGATTTTCGGATTCAAATGGCCGGCATTCCGTATGACGTCATCGGTGCGCATCGCATGTAGGCATTGCTGATGAGCGGTCCGTACGGTGCGGATCAGTGGACGCTGTTGTATGAGTTTTTATACAAAGCAAACTAAAATCCGTTACGTGCGATGCGTCCGATACGTGCGATGCGGGCCTGTGGACGCTTACCTTTAGACGCTGGAACCGGTAAACCGCTGTCACTGTCAGACTGCATACAAAAGAAAGAGAAGCGCGATGACACAACGCTTGTAATTGATTGCAAAATATGAAGCAATGATTTATTTACTCAAAAATGAGTTGAGTAATCAAAAATAAAAAACAAGCAAGTTCTGCATACAAATAAGACGTTTTTGTTATTAATTAAGTACCAACCGTACGTGGATATTTAATACTTACAGATATTTTGGATTGAAAGTCAAAGGAAAGGGTTAGTTTACCGTTAATTTGTATCAAGACTTTTTAACCGACTTCACAAAAAGGAGGAGGTTCTCAAATCGTCTGTATTTTTTTTTCTAAACGTGTTTTGGTAACAACCAAGTTCTAAGAAATATATTCATTATTCTTGAACATATTCCTCCTAAGTATTTCCCTAGGAGTTGGGCACACCTACATTTCGTCAGTTATGTTTAAGTCACCTAATAACCTCTTTTTTAAAGTCGATTAAAGATGATCATAATGCTTTCCCCACAGACTGATCCCGAGTGACTTCATCGCTCCCGCACAGACGCACAACCCGATCTCAAACGGAGTGCACCACAAGATCTTACTTGCCAACTTCTTGGCGCAGACTGAAGCCCTCATGAAGGGCAAGTCTTCTGACGAGGTGAGTTGTGTCAGGCATGGCGATCTGACATCGATTAACCTAAAAATCGATTACTTAGAACTTTTACTTAGATTTTTTAATTGGTTATCTAGGACCTGCTGAACCGATCCAGTGAATCGATGTTTCTCCCTAGAAAATCGAGATTCGATTTTTTCTGTTTTGATACGAACCGTAAATTATTTACAATTAGTTGAATGTACTACCCAACACATGTAAAGAAATGAATTCACTTAATTACTCAAAGATTCGCTAGATGGCTGTGTACTCAGTTTCCTCCGTCGCTCCTCATAGGTAAAAAACATTAAAAAACAAGGTAATTTGTATTTCAGAGTATTTAAAAGATTTTTTTTGTTTTGTTTTTAAATAAAAAAATATGATTACATTTATTCATTATTATTATTAAATTTTATTATATGTATTTTATTGTTTGTATTTTAGTGTGTGGTTCTATTTTATTATTAACCACGAGCTCCTCGCTCGTTGCTAATTAATAACAGTCGCACGGGGCGATCCATCAGGTTAAGCTACACTTGCCGGGGTTGATCCGTGGATGGGTGACCATCATTACATACCGAGACTCCTCCGTGCCTCGGAAAGCATGTTAAGCCTTTGGTCCCGGCTGTCATTCGTCGATCTTTGACAGTCGGTAGGGGTCGTCAGAAGCCCGAAAGTCTGACAACCAGTCTCACCAAGGGGTATCGTATTACCCAGTTACTGGGTAGTGGAGGTCAGATAGGCAGTACCTCCATGTAGAATACTGGTATTCGACCCCAACATAGTTGGGAAAAGGATAGACCCATGATGACATTAGTGCACTCAAAAACAGCGTAAGCCATGATTCTAGCTACTTACTTGCATACAATCATACAGCGCGTGAAGAAAAGGAAAGACCTATACCGATATCTGTTGTTAGAAAGAGATGAACATACATATTTAGTTACGTCACTAGCTGCTGCATGTTCATTGGCGCGTACGTAATAATAATTATTATTATTGTAAATGTCAGGGAATTGCCTAGCATTTACTTATATAGTAATACATCATTGGGGTAGATAGATTGGTTTAAAAGGTCAACGATCTTTGGGATTTTTAATTAAATATTTGATTTAATTAATTTTAAATGTTTCCAGGCTAAAGCTGAGTTAGAGAAGTCAGGCATGGCGGCTGACGCGGTCGCTAAGATCCTTCCCCACAAGGTGTTCAAGGGCAACCGCCCCACCAACTCCATCGTCGTCAAGAAAGTCACGCCCTTCACTCTGGGAGCTCTTATTGGTACGTTGTTATAAAATTATCGAACTCCCCTTTCCCGCTTGAATTTCCCATTGGCAACTTCTCAAAAAATGATGATACAACCAATTTTTACTTATAAACAGAAGTCTAGGTACCAACTTCCACGTTTCTTAACTTCAAAAATAATAAACTTGCTTATAAACTTTCATGGAGCAGTGATAGCCTAGTGATGTGACCGTTGGACTGCCAAGTCATAAGTTTCGGGTTCGGACCAACCCCCACGCACCTCTCATTTTTCCGATTCATGTGTGTATTGTATAATTAATTAATTATCACTTGCTTAAAAAAACGGTAAAGGAAAACATCGTGAGGAAACGCCTGAGAGAAAAAAAATGTCAGAGATATTCTCGACGGCATGTGAAGCCAATTCAGAGGTCCATTCAGCGGCATAAAAACTTTGGTTAATCACTAACCACACGAAAAAATAAGAAGAATAGTTAACCCCTTTAGGGGGTGATTTTTCAAAAACTACATGTTCACCTTCTCTATAATAAGAGACTCTTGTGCAAACGCTTTAAGTACTGTGCAAGGTTTAACACTTTTATAACCAGCGGGGGACATTTTTATTTATTTGTGCACAATTTACTGCCTTAAATATAGGCTGTTGACATTACATTATACAACATCATTTTTAGTATATGCGAAACCCGAAACACGTGTCTAGTGTTTTTATGTAAAGAAGCTATGTACAAAATGTCAAAACTGTATCATGAAAAATCACAAAGTTACAAGGTTGTTATGTTACCGGGTTGTCCGTACAAAAACATGCTAACGGCTCCCCCGCGCCTCCAGGGTCGTCTTGCGCTCATTGATAATAATTTGGCAGTAGGTACCTAACCGTACGGCGATTGTATTATAAGTAATTAAATGGTGATAACATTTGCTTGACACTTAAATATTTTTGGGACAAAATATAACATGGTGTAAAAAATATTGAAATCGATTCAGTTCCTTATTCTGAACAAACTATATTCAGGTTTCGCATATACTAAAAATAATGTTGTATAAGGCCGCCAGTAAAAGTACTAGTTGATACTGTATTACAGTGGGGTTTTATTCCTCATTGCTGTGATCCGTAGCGTAACAAACTAGTGAGAACTTAAGAAATAAAGGCTCCTACATAAATTGGGATTTATGATCCCAATTTATGTTCCCTTGCTGGGAAAACGCCTACACTTTTCCCTATCTCACTTCTCTATTTTAAATATGTTACTCATTCGTTTCGGTTTAACAGTATAATGCAGAAAAGATAATTTTATCAATGATGATATAATTTATTTGGTTAAACATAGGTATGTTTACAAATAATAAAGTAAAAACATGATTATGGTAGGTGAGTGCTTCACGCAAAATGAGCCGTGTCTGAGCTTATTTTATAACCGACTTAAAAAGGAAGAGGTTATTATGTTAGTCTTTTTTATATGTTTACCGATTTAAAAAAATATTTTTGAGCGGTGTAAATAAGAAAGAAAAATAATTGTATTTGTCACTGTAACACGTGCATACGAAAACATAAACTCGAGTAGCTAAACAAAAAAATTAAACAAAACAGGCAGACTTTGAAAACATGCGACAAAATTTAAGGGAGTGTTCTACCCATCAATAGATATGAACAACTTTTATTATAGGACCAAATTAGAATTCGCAAAAATAACTCGACCTTCCTATAAAGGTACGAGTACATAACCGATTGGGCCATTTTGTATAAGGTCGATTTTTTTTTCGCGAATTTTAAATTGGTCCTATGGGTAAAGTTGTTCATACTGTTGGGTAAAACACCCCCTTGAGTTTTGTCGCATGTTTTCACAGTCAGCCTGTATAGGTAATCACGAGCACAAAAAACAAATAGTCGGCAGCTGCACGTCATGACTGTGACAAGAAGGCTTCAACTCAGCATGATTCTGAATAACGCCAAATTACGGGTCCTCTGTGGTAACCTAGCATTTGCACGCACGGGCGATTTTATCGCGTACAGTGGTACCCAATTGATAAGGCGCGTCGTGAATCTTCGTTCGCACAGAAAAGAAAGTATGGCCCCGAAGATTAACGAAATAATGCTTAAAACTTACAATCAACCTTAGGTCACTATCATAAGGTTCATAATACTGGAGCTGCTAGCGTGCACTCGATCAGAAGTATGGCGGCTGACAAACATGCCACGCGGCGCGCGCTAACATGGCGGCATCTGCTGACCAATAGCGGTACAGGAAAAAGAACCGCGGTGCGTGGAGCGTGCCGATTGGTCAATAGCATTTCCCGCACTTTTAAAATTCACCTTCTGCGCAGGTACATCGGTAAGCCATATCAATTGGGTACTACTGTACCTACTGGATTTTCAGCGCTCGATATTGAGTAAAAAATTGAGTCTAAAAGCAGTGCGTTAAAAATCGTCGGGTAAAAAAATCCACGAGGGCCTTATTCTTTCGCCTCACTCATCAATTTTCATAATTTCTTAATTTTACCCTTCCAGCTCTCTATGAACACAAGATCTTCACCCAGGGCGTCATCTGGGACATCAACTCCTTCGACCAATGGGGCGTCGAGCTCGGCAAGCAGCTCGCCAAGGCGATAGAACCAGAACTTCAGGACAAGACGCCCGTAACGAGCCACGACGGCTCAACCAATGGGCTTATCAACTTCTTGAAAGCTAACTGGTAATTTAAAAAAAGAAGCCGTTTGGGAGTAACGTTCTTATGGTTTTTTGTTGATTTTTTAAAGAAGACCTCGTAAATGCTTTGTCACCCTCGTTCAAGACCGCTAACTATAAGCGTCAAGATTCTATTGGCGCGTGGCCAAAATCGGAACTAACCTCGCCGTGTTCTTTTTCAAAACAATTTCTGTGACTAATGTTCACCAATAACGCCCCCCTGCCAATGTCATTGAGGCGCCAAAAGATCCCTTGTAGCACGTTAAATAAGGTTGAATGTCACTTGCACGTCATAAACCAACAACGTCGATTAGTCCATGTGACGGTTAGATATTTTCAACCTTATTGAAGTTTAAATTTACTAGGAATTATTATAAGTGGTACCTAAAACTAGGACGACTCTCCACGGGCGATTGTCTCGCCGTGCCATCAAATTCAATAGAAACTATCCCCCTTATTACAAAACAAGGTTTATCTTCAGACCCAGGTTTAAAACATGGAGCCATTATTGAATTTCGAACTTTATTCCGACTATGGTAAAGTTCCTAAACACAAAACTGACGACTTAGTACCGAACTAAGTTTTCAGTTTTGTATAAAGAACGGTATTTCAATCACTGTTACGTTCTTATTACAAAAACTGGCTCCATGGTTTAAGCCATGTCAAAATATAAATCTTGTTTTGTAATAAGGCGGTATGAATCAATCTCCACACAACGATATCATCGCGGCGATATTTTGAAGGTGCGATTCTCTCGTCCGTAGAGATGGCGCCTAAGTTGTTGTAAGGACGAGTTGATTGGTTAATAGAGTAGGTACCAAAACTTATAGCGCAGTTTGGTACCGTTGAAACGGAACATCTAGAAAAATATCATGATTAATGTCATCAGACAAAATTAAATGACAATGGTCACACTTGTAAAGGAAGTCATCAAAATGTCTATGTACCACTGCGAACGTTGCCGGTCGACCACTTTTCGCCCTTATGCCCATAGTAATAAGGTTGAAAAGTGGTCGGCCGGGAACTTTTGACCGGGAATTAAAAAATCAACTCTTTCTTACTACATACTATATTATAATTGTTTTGTGACAATACTCTGTTTTTAATTAAAATTTATATTTTATTAATAGATATTGTTTTTATGCTTTAAATTAGTTTTTTGGAAGAGTGGACCACAAAATCTCGTTTTAAACAAAATTTTTATATTTTAAATTATTTGATAAGAATGATATTGAACGAAATTTTTATCTCCAGTTTTGTAAATTTTCTAAAAATATACAAAATCAAGAACGTATACAACAAACGGCGTAAAATATACACATTTATTATTCAGAAATCGCTTTTTCTCACTTTTGTAGTATGCAGGGCATAAAAGACCCTACGAAGCCGTCATCTACACATTCTGTACATGGAAAAAAAAAACACAAAAAACATTTAAACATTTATATCTGTAACTTTTATGGTGTACATAATAAAGAGTATTCTATTCTATTCTATTCTATCGAACTAAGTAACTTTGTGCAAACATATTTGCTGGGAGACGACTTTTTTTTTATGTGAAAAACTGTACACGGTAGTGGACAATGTAATGCACGCACAACATTGTGCTTAGGCATGCAACGGTTCAGGAGTTGTGGGAGTATTTAAAGTTAAGTGATAACATTTAAAACTTATTTTCGTAAAAAAAATCGTTGTAATTTTGATCTTCGATAAAAGATTCCCAGCTATGGTCCGGTACAGTAAAATTATCATAATTACTGTAAGAACAAGTGAGTCTCGGCTTCGTTAGGGGTATTTTTACATCCGTTATTTAACCTGTATTCAAAATAAGCATAATCAGTGAGCCGAGCACGGGCGTGCCAAGACATGATAAATGATGTCTTGTCAATTTGTACTAGCATTTTAAGACAAAACGGTTTTATCGCTCAAACTGTGATAAAATGTGTGACTCAAGGCATGTCACAGTAGGCCGTGCTCGCCCCGCTGCAAGTGGTAAAGAGGATGGTTATAATGGAGCAGGAATTCGAAAAAATAAGTATGTAATGAATGTTTTTGTGTAGCACACTTGTAGGGAAAAATACTAATTAAATTAATAATAATTTAACTAAGTTTTAAACAAAACAAAAAGTAATTCAAGATTTTTCAAGTAGTCATTTGGCGCTATATGTAAACAAAATATTATTTAAAATACTTATAAATCCCTTTGTGCTTTAATTTTAAGTGTATGCGTTTAATGTATTTAATTATGAAATGTTACTCCTAGTGAGATGTATATATACTATATAAACTATGTATTGTATATGTGACGTGTTGTAAAAATAAAACATTGTTTCGCACGATTTCTTTGTTTAATTACCTACATCCTTTCTTTTTTTTTGGGTGGGAAATCATAAATAACTTTTCCCGCTCTGGCCGGAGCGGGAGGGAGTATCAGACTTTTACTGACTAAAACCCGCCGTGTTCCTTCAAATGCCTGTGTGCCAGGGTCACGATATCCCTTTCGGACAGACTCGAACTCTGGCAGGCATTGGCCCTTTCGGACCCCGTCAATTGGTGCTGACGTCTCTTTGAGGCGCGCGTGGAACACAACGCGCCGTCGACCTGGTCCTTATCGGACGGCGAGCTACCCATCGCTCACCGTCCGCAAGCCCACGCCTACGGTGGCCGGGAATCGGTCTGCGATTCCCGACGCCCGGGGCGTCTCCTGTGGTAATTACCTACATCCTAAGGCTTCAAAAAGCATCGGGTCTAATAGTCTAACTAGTTTAAGGTTTACTGGACGACTGACGTCGTATACAATGGTTGCGAGCTTAGTATTAACTTATGAACTACCTACATCTGTCATGCGTGGCCTAAGATAATATTATGTCTACGCTAACTACGTGGAGCTGATGCCCTGCCAGCCGCGCTAGGGTCAAAGCGTGACGTTTTTGTTACTGGGTGCCAATATCTGTACACGGGGATAAGGGGATGCTGGTATTCTGTGTGTGAGAGATGATCTTATAACGTAAATGTAATACACGTTGAAACAAATTTGCTATAATGTTGTGTTACATAATTGGAAGATTACTGCACAATATAACCTAATTATAATACAATACAAAATAATCTATAACTATAGTACTGTTGAGGTATTCATTAAATAACTAACTAATAAAACTGGGTGTCGTAAAAGGCGACTAAGGGACTTACTAGAGAATGGGCAGCAGCGTTTGCGTTTGTTGTGGGGCATTTTAACACCAAACTGCGATCGGCAACCCGCCAGGCGCCAAGCGTGGCGATTATGGCAAACCCCCTCTCGGGCAGACCTATCTCCAGCAGTGGACGTCTTTCGGCTGAAATGATGAATAGAACAAGCTCATTTACCCATAGCGATTTTTTTTGCAAGCAATGTCTTGTCCGTTCGTCGGTCGCATCCAAATCACTCTTGTCTTGAATAGAAGTCAAAATCGGTTGAAGGGTTTGTAAAAAAGCTACGCTACAAGATAAACTACGATAACATGGCTCGCCCCTCCAAATTAATGTTTCAATGTATGTAGTCACATCCTTACGAAAGAGTTTGTAAGTACATAGTTGTATTCATAGTTTTTGTGCAATCAGTATTCGTAATATCTCACTTATTATCAGATTTGTTGTTCAACTAATCATAACTAGCTGATCGCGCAAGACAACGCACGTGTCGTTTTCATAGAGTACGTCAGTACAGCGCCATACTAATAATAATGAGCGATTAATGACGCCACTAGTCGAGCAACAAATCCGTGGATTTGTTTTTGTTTGACGGCCGTCTCATTAACATGCGTTGTGGTTCTTGGTGGCGCTTTGTAAATACTTTTAAACGTTTTGAATTTTGGAGGGGCGGGCCATATTATCGTAGCTAATCTCTAACACACTATCAATCACAATCTGAATGATTTTGAAGTAAGTATATTGCTAATCCATCACACTAATATTATAAAGGCGAAAGTTTGTGTATGTGTGTTTGTTACTTCTTCACGCTCAAACGGCTGGACAAATTTTGATAACATTTTGTATGGAGGTAGCTGACATCCTGGATTAACATATAGGCTACTTCATATGTTCGAAAAAATTGTCTGCTCAACAACGTAAATAACACAATGAATGTTGTTGAACTGCCAAAATTAATCCCATTGCTACTGATAGTGTGTTACGCAATAACCCCGCTGGATTGCTTGTTGACCATAATGTTGAATCCTAAATGTTGAATTTGCAAAATGTTGACCATAAGGGTTAGGTTAGAACTGTGACAAACCGCGCGCGAGCCGAGCGAGCGCTACATCCAAGTTGGTCGTAGGTACTTGGCTATTTAGTAAGAATTATATTTATGTACTTTCCAAATTCAACATTTTGGTAGATATTCAACATTTCGCGAATTCAACATTTTGCAAATTCAACATTGTAGTCCAGATTAACACATACTTTTAATTTTATATCCCAGCAAGCTAGTACAACAATAATTAGACAAAGGTCACGGTCAATGTCAGTAAAGGTCATCCAACAATCTATAGACGAGAATCCAAAGGGGTACGTAACACAAGGGAGTAATGAAAACTTATATATTAACCTATATGTAATATTTGACCCAGGACGCGGATTCCAAGTTACACATTTATCTGAATTCATACACCACAAAATCCAGCCAAGTGGAATACGCGCTTCAGGCACCTGTCCTACCAAGCGATTAGAGCTAGCAAGTAAAAACGAGTTGGCGAGCAGCGAGTGCGCGACGGCGATGAGCGATTACTCGCTGGTATGCGTATGTACCAAGCGTGAGTCTCGAGCGAGTACTCTGATAGCTCGTGTCGATGCGACACATATGCCCGTTTTCACCGACATCCCCTAAGAAGGGTTAAGGGGCTGTTAGAAGGTGGTTTCCGTTTCACTAACAGTGAGGGGTCGGGTCGGTCGCGTATTTCCATAACCGTGTACATTAGGAGGCAGTACTGCCTTGAAACACGCACGGGTTTGTCGCGCTAACTGCCTTTACAAAATCGTGTTCAATTCAAGGCACATGTCCTCCAATCGCGCACGGGTTTGGAACGCCATCTGTTCTTCCAAACACGTGTTTAAGGCGATGCATGGAACTTAGCCATGAAGTTAGTAAAAATACTTCCCGTTGTCCCCGTGGTTTGGTTTTACATTCAAAAATATGTTTCTGGCACTCGCCGGCCGCTGCCGCGGCACCGCTCGCTTCGCTCGCTCGGCTCGTGCGTTGTGTGGTCACAGTTCTAACCTAACCTAACCGTTTTGATTTAAAAAAGGTTGCATCGCCTTGAACACGTGTTTGGAAGAACAGATGGCGTTCCAAACCCGTGCGCGATTGGAGGACATGTGCCTTGAATTGAACCCGATTTTGTAAAGGCAGTTAGCGCGACAAACCCGTGCGTGTTTCAAGGCAGTACTGCCTCCTAATCTACACGGATATGGAAATATGCGGGTCGGTCAAATTTATGTGGTCAAAATGTGGACTCATACTTCCCGGTTGTATGAACAGTCAGCGATCAACTATTAATATATGTATCTCTTTTACTTACACGGGTTCTACAATCTTTTGTACGTTTCTTGAGATAATCTTTGATAGCTAGTCGCTTCCTCGTCGGGTGGGACTGGTGCAGAGTCGGACGAATTATTGCTGGTTTTAGTCAACTGCACGTCAATGCTAACATTGACAGCGCCTTTATATCATAGCCGTAAGGACGATTTTCGTAGTGTTAACACTGATGTACTTACTAGAGAATGGGCAGCAGCGTTCTCTATGCATTTTAACACCATACTGCGATCGCCAACCCGCCTGTCAAGCGTGGCGATTATGGCAAACCCTCCCCTATTTTTGAGGGAGGCCTTTGTCCAGCAGTGGCCGTCTTTCGGGTCAAATGATAATGACTGATGGACTTTGTGTAATATCTTATATGAGAGTCAGAAAAAAAAAACAATGTTCTATCTTAATTAAGTTTATTTCAGGCAGTTCAGTAACATATCATAGTTCTTATCAAATATTATAGAATCATATACAGTTATTAATTATATAGAAGATGCCGAGAACATTCAAATGCGATCCAGCGCAGAAGTTTGTTGAGATTATATTGTTTACATTAACTTGGCAATACAAAAATACTTTCTATCTTATGGTGCACAATAGTTAAACAATACAATATTATACTCTCTTACTCACAGATTAAACGAAAATTTGTAAAAAAGAAATCAACATGTTTTGAGATGTCCAAACCTATTTAATATACATAGACCGACTTGCACCACAAATCAATAAATGTGTACATATATAAAACAAAATTCTGTCCCCGTCATCTTCAGACGATTGACAGAAACGCAACGATGTTTTAAATTCGTTTAGCGCTTAAACATTATAATTATTTGCGATGCAAATGAGCCCTCTTTCAGCGAGCGACGTGTTGATTTTATTGGCAGTGTAAAACGCGCTGCTTAGCGCTTCGTTTCGCTACGGTCATACTAAAACAGGATTCCTATAGATAACCTAGCAGATAAGTAAACCGGAACTTATCAGGAGGTTGTGTCAACTGACCAATTTACAAGGCCAAATTTAAGCTAGCGAAACTCCACAGACATGATGGTTCGATATCTAAAGAGAGACAAAATAAAAAAGATTTGATGATTAATTTTGGCAAAGAGATTGATACTACAGAGAGACTATGCGACGAAATGTCATAGAAAAACTGTGATGCCATATCTCAGTGACGCCATCTAAATAAACCGAAGTTAGGTCCATTCGTTTTACCGTAACGAGATTTGCAATATCGTAATGCGCAACTCGGCATATTTTCTTAGGGAATATTTTTCCTTTGTGGACACAAATGCGACTTGACATGCAGGCGTACCACTCTAGACTGAGCGACTTTTGCCCACTAGGACAAAATATATCGGATTACGATTTTGTTAGCTATGTCCCGACTGACGTTAAGGGGGATGCGCAAAGGTAGTCCGCGAAATTCAAATTTTCTTACGTTTGTTGCAATTTGCAAGTCAGTAACAGGTTGTATGTTGATCTAAATATGATTCGCGGCCATATCAAATATGGCTTTACAGAATTATAATCATTAGAATCAACTCTCTAAGTTCCAAAAATCCTACTGAATGATTATTTTAGAAATTATCATTCAGTAGGATTTTTTGTCAACGACGCTGGTACATGAAGTATGAGTTGAGAAAATCAGTTTTTTCTTGTTTTATCGTGTCTTATATGGATACCCATCACGTCTGCGGAGTTTTGCTAGTTAATTTAATTTACCCTGTATATTACAATATTTTTATCACACGAAGCGACGCGTGCTTTACTTGTGGTAACCAAGTGTACAAACACGATTTGGATGTGTGTGTAAGCGCAGGAGCACTCGGTACCGTCCGAGACAACGGCGAAGTCGGTAGTGTGTGTGTGTTATGTACTGACGCTACTAGTCTTCATGCACACATTCACAGTAGACATGGGCGAAATAGCTCACTGAAAAGAAAAAAATTGTGAGCCGTCATGGGACGCCTAGCAGATGTTAAACATCGAAATCAAACAAACATCGAAAAAAAAGGTCAGGGTCGCGCAGCGGGAGGATCGCGCGCGCGTAGTGAGCGGTGAATCGCCACGCGGCATGCGTCGCCCCGCCAGTAATCGGTTTTACGTGCGCCTATAGATGTTTCTCATCAAAAAGAGCAATTAGCTCTTTCACTCTAAAGAGCTATATCACTCTTCTATAGCTCAGTGACTCATACGCCGACTGTTAGCTCATTTGACTCACGCCACACGCGCGTCGAAAGAGACGGCTCGGCTGGCTCAATAGTCAATAGCTCTTTGGAAGTTTGGACTCTTAGTTACTCACTAGCTCTGTGACTTAGACGCCCACTGTTAGCTCATTTAACTCACGCCGCACGAGCGTCGAAGGAAACCAGTTCGGGTCGCTCTATATTGTAAAATTCTGTGTGAGCTAACTGACCTAGTGAGCTATTTAGCGAGCGAGTCAATCGAAAAGAGCTAGCTCTTTTCTATCACTCGCTCACGAGCTACCAAAAGCTTCTTATTTAACAAAAGTTTCTTTGGAATTTCATCAAAAATTTACAACAAAATACCCATTGACATTCGGAGCACTAAGGAACTTCCAGTATTTCAAAATTAATTACGAAACTTTTTAATTGTTAAAGCATACTACACAATCCAAGATGTCTTGAATTATTGATTGATTTGTTGACCGTGTATTAATTTCACTGTTTTTTGATATTTTGACATTTATAATAACTAAATTTGACATGCAAAATAATTTTAACACAACTATAGCGCGCGTCACTGCGTGAGATAAATTTAATATACTGTACCCTTGTTTGAAAGCTCAAATTTTCTTCCTATTTTGTTTTTTCATATTACATGCATCACTGCAATATGTGGTCATTGCATATAAAGGCGACATAAAATACATACATTATTACAAGATCCGTCATAATCACATCAAATTAATTCAACAATCAAAATAGAAATTGTCGTAATTAAATGCAATACAATTGAGTTTTTACATCCTAACATATGACGCCTGTAACCCCCGAAGGGGTTGGCAGAGTTCCACATCATAGTATAACAAAAACAAACCTAGAGCTAGCGACTTAATGCAAATAGAGAACTCAAGCATACAAATTATAATAAACTCATATAATTTTAAGATATTTATGTTAATAATTTTTTAAACATAGCATTCTATGCTAGTGGCCGTTCACACAGCACTTTCCTGTACCATCACAAGTTTACGGTTTATTTTTTTACATAGCATTCGTAGTACTTTCGTTATTATTACTACTGCGAAGACGTCTATTAAAAAATTTAAAAAAATACAATATGTGATGACAATACTACAATACATGAAAACACTGTCATTGGAGTATTTTGCAACACAACGCCTGTATTCCTTTGAGGTTGACAAGAGGTGCACTGCTGCACTCACACTTTGCCAATAAATCCTCAAATCGATTATTAGGGTTGGGGTTGGAATAGTTGGGTTGTCAAATCAAATCAAATCAAAAATATTTTTATTTCACATAAGCCTACATGGGCACTTATGAAACTTCAGAAGCTAGGTGCACGGTTCCAATTGGTCGTTTCCTATGGAGAAGAGCCGGCAAGAAACTCCACGGTCACTCTTTAAAAAAAATTAAATTGGCTTTTACAATGTTTTCAAATTACAGTGTTAATAGGTATGAGAGGACAGCGTAGGCCCATCAAAAGTACCAGGTACTTAACAAAATAGAAAATACTCAATGGTCTACAGATCTACAGTCTAATAAGCCTACAACATCCTCACATTGACAAAAAAAAACAATATAAAATATGATTAAAATAATAAAAGTTAGAACCTTGTTGAAATTCAAATTGTAGGTATAATAATTTCAAATAACAAAAACATTATGTCAGTGAAGTTTGTAAAAAAAAGATAAAATTAAATTAAAAAATAATTTGTCTTCAACATAGTCCTTAATCTTATAATATGCTTTTTTGATAAGGGCACGTTTAATGTGCGTTGTTGTTGGTGTTGGTGGATTACAGGCAAACCTATAAGAAGTCTATGATCTTAAAATAACATGGTAAATCTCTCTATATTGTGTGTACAAACGCACTTGGCCGGTTTGGCCACAAAACTTTGTCGATCATCCGGCTTGGTATACCGCCAGTTGCACGTAAGTCCATTAAATTTAAATTCCCCATTAAAAGTAATGCTGTCATTTTCTAATACGTTCCGTTAGATAAAGACACAGACTCGTCGTCGACGTCAGACTTGAATGGGGAGTTAAATGTAATGGACTTACGTGCAACTGGCCGAGAGTGACTTAACCTATTGGGTTTTTATTGAATTTCTATATGCAGACTGGGAAGTTCATACGTAAGATATACCATGTTTAAATTCATGTCGAATTGTCATCTCCACATTGTATACTTGTTTGCTTGAGTTCTTATCCATCTAACAGTTATAAACAATGTGTTAATGATACTTTTTACTTAGGCTTACGTCCCCTGCCGCCGCCGCCCGTTTTAGCCTTTTTCTTGGCCGCGTTTTTTTTGTCTTCTTCAGCCTTGCGTTTTGGGTTCGGCGTGGTTGATATCTAAAACAAAAACATAGAATATAGAAATTAAAATAAATATTATTATCTATATTTATATAAAAAAAAATCAGAAAGAACGCTAAGGGCCAATGCAGCAAAATTATACAAATCTCGATGTTTCCCTAAACTCGACTTAACTTAAATCTTATTAGGCATGTCTTGCACAGTCACGTTTCACATTCGATTTAACTAAACTGAGATTAGTCATTATTACATTCGCCATTCATTATTTGCGTTCAGTTTTCAAATAAAAAGTGATGGCAACTCAGTTCTGCATATAGAGAAAAAAATTGTAAGCCGTCACGGGACGCCTGGCAGATGTGAAACATCGAAATCGAATTGGTTGTAGTCTCGTGCTATTTTCTAGTTTTCGTTAGCGTACCAGTAATGAATAGTGCTCTGTGCTATTTGCATAACTGAAGAAAGCTTACCTGTTAAAATCACTTGGAAACTTAAGGATAATTTTATAATAAAGGAGCTTTGTACTCTGTTTACTTAAGCGGAACCGTTTTAAATCGCTTTCAATATACACTCTACAAGAGAAAAACGGAAAGTCTAAATATTGTACGATCTCCTCGTCATCATCCGATGACAAATCATCATGATTAAGCGAAAAGAAATCCATATTCACAAATAAAAAGAGGAATTTAAAATACCTCTGTATTGTCTGTCTATAAAATCGAGTCTAAACAACTCTAAACCGACCTAGATGCCGTTTTAACTTTGACGTTTATTTAAATCGAGAGTTAAGCTAAAACGAGGTTTTAAAATAAATTAGAGATTCCTTAAACTCGAGAATAAAAGCGAGACTTCTCGGGCAGAAGCTAGTTCGTAATCAAATCTAAAATTCGTGCATTAACTGACCGACTACGCACAGCCTAAACAGCTGATTCTAGAAACATGAAATTTTGCAGTAAAAAGTAAGGAAGAACATTTTAAAGTTAATCCCCTAAAAGGGATAAATAGGGGATGAAAATTTGTTAGGAAGTTCGTAACTTTTACCGATGCGCACACGGCTTGTAAATAAATATTTACCGTAAAGAATCCATCAAGCCGTCCCTGCGTGGTTCCACTGCGAGCCTTCAGCAGTTTCTTGGCTCCGTTGCGGACTCGATCTTCGTTGAACTGCTTGTCGCCGCACAGGAACTTGACAAGCCCTTCCTCGTCAGGATCCGACCATTTTAACTGGAAACAAAGAATATATGTTTTTTAACTAGGTAAAACTAGCCCGCGGAATTAAATTTTCCCATGTGTTTTCTACATTGTAGCTTTTCAATAGGTTATATGTTGATCAAATGGTAATATGCAGAAGAACTGAATATTAAAGAAGAACATGTCGAGTGATTTCGCGAGTAAAAGTCTGTGAACGTGATTATTTAGTTTTGAAACATGTGTGAACAAAGTAGAAAGAAAGAAAGAAAAATATTTTATTCGGGACACACACAAGAAATACAAATATAGCATTTAAAACTAACTTACAATAAAAACAACCAAAACTTGTGCGATGCCAAAAAGGTCCCTATCACAGCATAATGCCGCGATATTAAAAAAAAAATTAAAGAAGATTTATTTGGGCTTATAGTTTTTCCTACATTGGCTAATTGACTTGTTTTAACGTGTAATTTAGTGGAATTGCGAGTGATTTAGAGACTAAATGTGAGAATAGTGTTTATTTAGTCGAGTGACAAATGGTTTTGTTAGTAATTTTGTGTGAACTAAAAAGATTTTGTTGAGTCGAGTGTGATTTAGTCAGTATTTTAGCAATTAAACGCGTGTGAACGAAGACGGTTTAGTCGAAAATAGAGTAATTTAGTAACTAAACATGTCTAAACTGTGTCTGAACTAGTCTAGTTCGGTAATCATATTGTTATTTTTAGTTACTATAGTTGCGAGTAATTTAGTAATGTTTGCATCATTTTAAAGTAATTTAGTAACTAAACATGTGTGAACCTAGAAGAATTGGTAGAGTAGTTTAGTTCTGTGATAACATTGTTATTTGTAGTTACTAGAGTTGTGAGTAATTTAGTAATGTTTGCATGATTTTAGTAACTAACTGACCTCAATCTCCTTAGAATCAGTGACCTCGGGCTCCAAGAACAGCTCCCTGGCTCTCTGGTAGTCCCAGTTCTCCGGCGTTTGGTACTTGTCCGTGTCTATGTTACGCAGCACTTGCTCTAGGGAGCGGTGCTGACGGATCAACTCTATGGCTCGCTTGGGGCCGATGCCTCGGATAGAGCCGCAGTAGTCGCAGCCCAGGAGGATGCAGAGGTCGATGAACTGGAAAGGTAAAAATTAATTTAATAATTATCTATATCTGTACTGTGTTCCGTGTGGTGCCGGACGTAAAGAATAGCATCATCCTATTTCTTCCCGTGGGTGTCGTAAAAGGCGACTTACTAGAGAATGGGCTGCAGCGTTCTCTATACATTTTACCACCATACTGCGATCGCCAACCCGCCTGCCAAGCGTGGCGATTATGGCAAACACCCTCCTTTTAGGGGAGGCCTATGTCCAGCAGTGGACGTCTTTCGGCTGAAATTATGATATCTATACTTACAAGGTGTAACATAAATAACGCACAACCTCTTAAGGGGTCATTGTACTGGTTGTAGGGGGTTGTGCAATGAAGACTTTACTATGGGACCAAACCTGAAATGGGTATCGATATACCGGGTCAAATTAAATTAGCTAGCAAAACTTCACAGACATGATGGGTATCGATATACCGGGTCATATTAAATTAGCTAGAAAAACTTCGCAGACGAGATGGGTATCGATTTACCAGGTCATATTAAACTAGCTAGCAAAACTTCACAGACGTGATGGGTATTGATATACCGGGTGAAATTAAATTAGCCGGCGAAACTTCGCAGATGTGATGAGTATCGATATTGTAATACGATAAAAAAAAACTGACTTTCTTAATTACCAAAAAAGGGTTAATTGCTGTTTTTTGGGGTCAATGACTGTAGTTACTTGAAATATCAGTTTCAAAATCAGTTTTTTTTTTCTGTGTATATTTCACAGACATGATGGGTACTATGATCGATATCTACACACGATAAAACAAAAAAAAAACTGATTTTCTCAAGTATCTTCGAAACCAGTGATCATTGACCCCAAAAAAAAAACACATTTTTTTTTATCGTGTTTAGATATCGATACCCATCACGTCTGCAGAGTTTTGCTAGCTAAATAAATTTGACCCTGTATAAATAACTATTGAAGTACTTCATAATTAAATTGTAATTATAGTCTAATCAATCCATTATCTTTATTACTTAGCATCTCTAGTGTATTTTGTACTTTTGCATGGTTACATATGGCTGTTGCTAATTATATGTCATTGTGTTTTTGTACCCATATTTGCAAAATAAATATCTTATCTTACTGGCGCGGTTGAGGACCCAAAAAACTCATCAAATTAATTAATTATGTTTTTGTTTTATGAAAGAAAGAAAGAAAGAAAATAAAGAAAAATAATTTTATTCGTCACAGAAACACGTGCCTAGGAAAAGACAAACTCGAGCAAGTAAACATTAAAAAAAAAAACCAATCTACATTATAATCACGAGCACAAAAATAACAAATAGTCGGCAACTGCACGTCATGACTGTGACAAAAAGGTTTGCACTCAGCATGATGCTGTGCTATGGGGGACCCACAACACAGCGCTGATTTTCAGTGGTTACCCGAAAAAATACGTACGGAACTCAAGTCAGGTTTAATGAGTTGAACAACAAAATAAAATAAAATAAACAGTATTCATAAATAGATATTTATCTATAGCCCTGAAATGGCCTGAATTTGACCGTGTATATATATGTACGTTGGCAGTGCTGTTTTTAGGGTTCTATGGTTACACAATTATAATTATGTAATGTCTCTCTGTCAGCCATACCCTCGTAAAATCTATCGAGGGATGATAATGTGAATGACTGTGATGACAGTAAACATTTATTATATATTTTTTTAAATTTAAACTTCCTGTACATGAGAGGAACACAGGCGGACTGATTGCTACAAGTCCAGTCAACCTTTGTTTTAAAATGGACACAAAAGACATTCAAAAGTATGTACTTACTATAAAGATACTGGGTATGTCTTTCATTGACTTGAATGTGCTGCTGAGAGTATGTCATGCTCGCTGTAATTGACGGCACGGTTGGCGCAGTGGTTAAGCGATTGACTGCTGCGCTGCGTGTCGCGGGTTCGGTTCCCGCACGGAACAAATATTTGTATGACCTACAAGTAGTTGTTCCGGGTCTGGCTGATGTGAGTTTAAATGTTTGTAAACGCACCCACAATACAGGAGAAATTCCTAGTGTGGGGCAACGTTTTAAAAAAAAATGGTCGCTGATGGTGGCGGGTGTGTTGGATCATTTAGCTCCCTTCAAAATATTTTGAGCTGAATGGTGCTAATACATGCGTCATGTTCGTGAACGGGCGCCATCAGTAGGGAGTGGTCATCTCTTAGCGGCCATGGCTTATTTTAATTTAATTTTTGAATTGTTTTTTTTTTAATTTTTATTACGGACGCTTTTGATGTTTTGCATCGTTCTCACATGTATAATTTTAACATGAATGATGTTACCAATATTTTGTAACCATAATATGTTAATTTAAAAGAGTGTCCGTGAAGTTTCTGGCCCGTTCTTCTCCATAGGTACCTACTAAGCTTTGGAATAGGCAATTAGCTTCATATTTATGACTGACCGACCCCTTGACAATTCAAAAGTGCCTGTAATTGGTTTTATTTGAAATAAATGCTTTGAGTTTGAGATGTTTTTCTGTCTTTTTCATTACAAGATCACATACATTAAGACTGGCCAGTTTCCTCACCTCGTTCTGATCCAACTCCAGTCCCTTAAGCACGTCATCTAAATGGAATTCCTGAACAGGCATCTTGCGTGCTTCGGAGAACGTCAGGTGACGTAGCAGCACGTTGGTGCCGAACGTTAGCGCGTCCATGTCCTCAGTCGCTGAGGCGAACACTTTGCCGGCTTTTACCTGAAAAGATATGATTTGTATGATAACATTGTGAAAATCGAAACAGTGGTGGCCTACAACTCGTAAGTCGTAGGTTTGTACCAAGACTGGCGCTTTGCTTTGTGTAAATTATTTCATCACCACTGCTCTCGAAACGGTGAAGGAAAACATCGTGAGGAAACCGGCATGTCCCAGAACCAAAAATTCGAAGACATGTGACATTCACCAACCCGCACTGGTCCCGCGTGATGCATTATGGCCCACTCCCTCTCACAGAGGAGGCCTGTGTCCCAGCAGTGGAGATGTTATAAGCTTTAATTTAATTATTTGAACAGTTAAACACGAAAATCTACGTTTAAAGGGACGATAACAGACTTTTAATGATTTTATACTGAAGATCACTTCTAAACAAGTAGTGTTAATGATTTGAAAAAAAAAAAAATATAATAAATTAGAGCATTTTCTCAATAACTTAATACTTATAATAGCATATTTTAGATTATGTTTATATTACATGGTGAAATTAATTTGTAAAGTTATGTCTAACGCGGATAAAAAACTGAGAATGGCGCAAAATCTACCAAGCGTATTTTTCTGAAACCTTCACCAATTTAAAGATAATTTGATTATTGATATTTTAGTATACGCGTTTTATTAAGATACCTTTTGTTTTGTGTATAATAAATTAATAATGCGTCAAATTGGGGACAGGGCTCCTTGATGGGCGAGTCCTATTACTGCTGAACGTACGACGCTTTGCGTAAGCTCAGTACTGAACACGCAAGCTAACCAATCAAGGTCACTGGCATATATCTGCGTCTTAAATCACCATAAAGATGTTTTTATTTGACATCTGATGTTAATTTTATACCCTGAACTGTCGTCAATGATTTTTAGGGTTCCTCAAAAGGAAAAAAAAACGGAACCCTTATTAAATTAAATTATTTGGGATATCATGATCCATACACATCACAAAAATGGAAATTAAAACAACAACACACATGGAAAATAAGTTAAAAAGTTATTTAACAGATTTAACAAAGGACCTCCAAAGCGGGGATGAGATCCTACCTGCGACAGTCTTCTTATAGGATCACTCATTCAGATTATAATTATCGGAAAAACTGACAGATGAATGAGTTACTAATTCCCTAATGTTTGCGTAAGAATTTAACCTGAACAGTTTGTTTACTTACATTTTCGTCAAATAATTTTGGAACAGACCATAAACTAATACTTCATTCATAATTTTATCCGAAAGACGTCCACTGCTGGACATAGGCCTCCCCAAAGGGATTTGCCATAATCGCTACGCTTGGCAGGCGGGTTGGCGATCGCAGTATGGTGTTCAAATTTATAGAGAATGCTGCTGCCCTTTCTCTAGTAAGTCCCTTAGTCGCCTTTTACGACATCCACGGGAAGAAATAGGGTTATGCTAATCTTTACGTCCGGCACCACACAGAATAGAATAGAATACTCTTTATTATGTACACCATAAAAGTGACAGATATAAATATTTAAATTTTACATAGGGTGACACAATGGGCGGTCTTATCGCTAAAAGCGATCTTTTACAGACAACCTTTGGATGGATTAAAGGGGGAAGGAGAGACAATACTGCAGGTAGCCAGTGGTGTACCATTTACATATACAATAAATACATACATACACATCTAATAAATATACACACATTACACATACATACACATTACATACATACACACTACTTACACATACTACACACATACGTTACATATACATTACATTTATATCTGTAACTTTTATGGTGTACATAATAAAGAGTATTCTATTCTATATATTATACAATATACACATGAAACAAGAGCAAGGAACTGTATTATGTAATGATGATGTTTAAAGAGAGAGGAAGTGTTTCACAGACAGCTGCGGATCACCTTAAATCAAATACTACTTACTAAGGCAGCGCACTGGGCCTCAGCTTCACACGGCGCCTCCACCACAGGTATGCCCATGAGCTTGAGCAGTGTCCTCGCCTCCTCATTGTGCACCTTGGTCACCTTCACAAGGCGACGGTTGAATTTCTCTATGGATTCTTGATCACCTGTGAGAGAGGTAATGTTTGGAAAGATGGTAGAAAATTGCTGTTAAAAAAGCGGATAAGTGCGAGTCGGACTCGCACACGAAGGGTTCCGTACCATCGTACAATTAACACTACATTTTTATTTTTAACTTATTAAATAAAGACGTTTCTTATTCATCATCATCATTTCAGCCGAAAGACGTCCACTGCTGGACATAGGCCTCCCCCAGAGGAGGGAATTTGTCATAATCGCCACGCTTGGCAGGCGGGTTGGCGATCCCAGTATGATGTTAAAATGCATAGAGAAAGCTGCTGCCGATTCTCTAGTAAGTCCCTTAGTCGCCTTTTAAATAGGGGAGTGCTATTCTTTACGTCCGGCACCACACGGCGTTTCTTATTACGTGAATTAAAACTCAAATATTGAAGGGGATTTTATTTTTATTACTTTTTGTTATAGCTGCCATAGTAGTACACATTTTGTGAAAATTTTCATGAGCCTACTACCTATTACAGTTCAAAAGATACAGCCTTGTGACAAGCCGACGGACGGACGGACAGCAGTCCCGTTGGCACCTTTTCGGTACGGAACCCTAAAAAACCGGTTAAGTGGGAGTCAGACTCGAAAAAGAAGGAGTCAATACCGTATTAAAATCGAGCACAAAACGGCGTTTCTTGGGCGGAGTTGACTGGTTGAAATCGCCACATAAGGAAAAAGTGTTATGCTCCATGCGACTTTCTCTGTTTGCCTCTTTGTGTACCTATAAATACGTTTATGTAAGCAGGGACCATTTACCCATTGAAAGGGTTTTCGATAGGGTTTTTCTAAACTGGTAACCAAAATGGTCACTGGATAGAATAGAGATAGAATTGATCATGCTATGCATGCTGGGCGGATATCGAAATAACATAATATTATAATTTTTTCATGTTACTGGGTTTCAAGTAGGTATAGAACCCATTGAATGGGTTATCATGTAACCCTTTCACTGGGTTTCAAGTATAAAACCCTTTCAATGAGTCACATCATGATAAAGGTAACCTAATGAATGGGTTACCCCTTCGAAAGGCTTAACTCACCGGGGTTGTATGGTCCCTGTATGTAAGTGGTGTGCACGTAAGGAACTTCGTTTCTGACGGGGGTCGCCCCAACCACGGTAGGAAGTACCCAAAATATGCTTCCAACGGTCAGAAGATAGTTTGTTTTTTTAAATAAATACAAAACAAACTCATACCAGCTTCTGTAGCCTTCTGCAACTCCTTCTCAGCTTCTTCCCTCCTCTCTGCTCTCTTATTCAGCTGATGAGACTTCATATCAGGGGGTTTTCCGTCAAACACGTACACTGGCTTGATGCCATTCTCTACCAGTCTAATTGTACGGTAGAATGTGCCCATCAGATGGGATGTTGTTTCTCCATCTACAGATACTAGTTGGGATCCTGAAGAAAAAGTTAAAAAGAATTGATGAGGGTTGTGTTCATTAGTGGATTGGCTATGGCTATGATGGAGGACATAATTAAATAAGATTTTTTTATCAAGCTCTTTTATCCCACTAGGTATGTACTGCAAATGTTTACCTTATTTATAGCCTTGCTCTCATCCCTGTATGTTTCCCTTGATTAATAACAATATCAAGTTATTTTCTGTTCTCTTCGGTTCGGTCTTCATCAAGAGGCATGACTTAATCATGGCTCATGAAGCAGGCAGGTCGAGACAAAACACAATACTGTCTCCAACAGTTCTCGTAAGTTTTTAGGTAAACGAAGAATAGTAAGCAGATGTAAGAACAAAATGTTTATCACTTACCTTCACTTCTTACGGCTATCAAGAACTGATATAAGCTCATATACGCGTCAATAGCAATTTTACGTCCTGAAAAATTCAAACTAAATTGTAAAGTTTACATTCGTCGAGGTTAAAATATCGATCCTTACAAAATAAAACTCACCAAAGTAGTTTTTTATCTCCATTTCTTTGATAGCATGTGGTGCAATATCTGCAATTAACTTAGATAAACCTAGAATACCCATCCTGGTGTTTTATTACTAAATTTATGTACGAAAATAGGATAAAAATTAATACATAAAACCAGCGTTTTCACGCTTCACGTTTGACGAATTTGGCGGGAAAGATAAATGTCATTGTCAAACAAATCTTTCAAACCTTGTCAACCAAACGTTAAAAATAATAGTGATGTGCGCATTACTAAAAAATATTGATTATGAGCAGTGATGAGTCAAGATTTACAAAAATTATAATTATGTTTATTAATTTACACATTTGAACAAAAGATTTATTTTTAACATAATGACGATTAAACGCACTTTACGGTATAGTTGCAGTAGGAATATGGATTAACGCAGTAACAAAACGCTACGCCTTTGTTGAAAAAAATGTTTTGACAACAAACAGCTGATGGCATTACACAATTTATAGTCAGGGCAGGGCTTCGATCGTTTTTTGTTGTAATTTATGATTAATTGAACAATAAAATCTTCAACATGGGAAACTACTTTACCGTGAACATGGAAGAAAACTTCAAAAAGAATCAAGAATTCATACAAACTATCAATAAAATAAAGGTAAAAATGTTTTAATACTTAATAAAATGTTTTCATAGAAATATTATGTTAAATAAAAGTTTCCTTTAGATGGAGAGACAAATTCAACTTCAATATCAAATGCAAGAACGACAAATGGCGATGCAGATAGCGAAGAGTAGGGATACCTGCCTTTGGTTTACTGCATTTTATGTTACTGCAGCAACAGGACTCTTCACTGGGTAATATTTTACTATAGATTATAGGGTTAAAAAATTTATTTTAATCAATTAACTATTTCATACTTACCTAATAATGATCACCAACATCCACTTAAACATACATTTTTAATACAGTCCAAATTAAAAAAAAATGTAAATTAACTGAACACCAAATTTAGAAATCACTATTACAGTTTCAGGAGAACGAAAAGACCATATCTTCTGATGCCTTTGATACCTCTCACTTTTGCGACTCTATACTATTGGGACCTGGCATACGGAAACAAAGTACACAGGATCAGAAGTAAGTAGTAGGATAATATGTTAAAAATATTCAGCTAAAACAACGAGCCAACTTCCTTAACTTGATTAAATCACATGCATGATTCATCATCATCGTTTCAAATGTTGAGAAAAATTATTTCTCGAAATGACCAAATACTTTAATTTGAGCCTGGATTACCTAAATTTCTATGATAGACTTCTCATAATTGGATTCTAGTCAGCTTGTTAATCATTTTTTGAGAATAGGCATTGATTCATCTGGATTGATTTATTATGAATCGCTTCACGGGTATTTGTTTTGTGATAAGTACAGCATTGTCGACCCTTATTAAATATCTTTGTATTCGCGTTTAAACGTTTGGGACTTACACAAAAATCTATGATTTATACTTACTAATATTTTTCGGTTTAGTCGTTAATAATTCGTGGCAAGGTTGCAAGGTCGCTTTATAAATTTGTTGACGGAAGAAATACATTTTACGACTAAATCCCCCAATCCAACCAATTTCTAGAATATATATTATTTTTTATTCATTAAATCTTCATAAACTTTACCATTAACGTCAACGTAATAAATCAAAATGCGTTCCAGTGGAAGCTGAACACATAATGACACACGAAGCAGACTCCCTCGAATGGCCCTGCGGTCTTCCCACACCGTCTTCTATTGATCTCGGACGTTTGGACGTAGAAGAAAAGAAGAAAATACATCCGCCACTGTTGTAAACTTATTACGCTCAATAATGACGTGTGCCTTCACCGCAAAGTAGATCAAAATAGCGGGTAGTTTAGACCTTCGTCTTTTCAATAGGCCGCATTTTCCTTGGTGAAAATTGCTGGAGATATACGGATTTTATTATTATTAATCAATGGGACTGCTCCTGACCTCGATCTCGCCTGATGGAAAGCAATGGACATAATATTTAGATTATCTCTTCTGTTTTCTGTTCATGCAGAAATAGATAGTAGAAAAAGAATATTTTTGGTGTGTGGTCTTAAGCTCCAAACAGTTTGTATTTGCTAACATTCCTCTGGGCCTAAACAAAAGATCCTAATAAGCGCCACGGAAACTAATTGTAAGTACGGGTAAACATGCTATTACTGCCGTCTAGAGGTCAAACATTGCAGAATTTCTCTGATGAGAACTATAACCGACTTCAAAAAAAGGAGGTTCTCAATTCCACTGTTGTTGTTTTTTTTGTATGTTTATTACGCGAGTACTTACTCCGTCAATTATGAATTGATTTTGATGATTATTTGTTTGTTTAAAATACGAAATACAAAACCAAAGACATCGACTTCCGAAATTAAAGTTATTTTTCACTTTGTAGTGTTTTTTGGAAGTCGGTTCTTTTTTAGATTCAGAAAAGTTTCTGAAGTTGAACGACGCGATGATGCAGTAAAGTAGACTAGAGTACTCTTATATAAGTTAAGTACTACTCCTTGGAGTCAATGTCAAACTATTCGCCTGACTATCGGTCGTTAGGGTTTATTACCGTAATGCCTGAGCAATTTTCAATACGGAATATCTTTTTGAGCTGAAATTTTCATCTATGGAAAATGCGGATGGTTAGTGACAGCTAGATATTAGAGGCACTTCTTTATCAAACGTAAAATAAATGTAGTAAAATTCTAAACGAACGTTCATCGAATATTACGATTAAACTCATAGTGAATTTTATATCATTATTTGGATTTTGGGGCAAAAAATCTTAAATATGTAAAAGTAATTTAGTCTAGTAATTAACTTCTTGTGTGGCTACACATACACAAGAGGTTGGCGAGGCTTCATTACTATGTTTAGCCATGAAAATGTTAGGCGCATTATTACCGACTAATGAAAGAAAAATTCTCATGATAAGGCCCTTACTAATAAGATTATCAAATTGTATTATTGTGCCATTATGAATGTTGAACTTTTCTGGTTTTAATGACATTCTAGTTGATAATCATTCTTCTCCAACTTCTCAAAATTGTGCGTGTTTGCGTATCAGGAAAATTCTTATACCAATGCACAGTACTTAATAATTAATAACTTACATAAAAATTGAGTAAGTAGGTATAGTTTAGGCAAGAAGTCATACTGACGGTGGTAAATGGGCTGAGTCGGTGGGAAAATCTGCTCAAACAAGAAGAAACGAGCATAACACCACGCTAGCTACCTCACTGCGTTTATACGCTTTGCCAACACCAGATTCCACAAAAACGGTAAAAACGTTTTAAAATACATAGTATAGTTTTTTATATTTTGTTAATAACATAATATTTATTATTTTTACATAATTTTATTGTAGTGTAGGTATTAATTAATTGTGTTTTTGTTACACATGTGTCTGTAATTAGATATTGATTACATGTTCAAGTCAACGGTTTATTTTAAGATTAATTTTTAAGTTTTTTTTTATTTCATAAGTTATAGGTATTTAGCACCTCATTATTATAGACAATCACAGACATTACTCTTTTATGTCTGTATAATACAATATTATTTTTTAAGTTTAAAGTATACTACTCCATACTTATCATATTTATTATATTTCTATGGATAATAACAATAATTTACAACTTAAAAAAAGCGAATATTTGCTATAAAATATCATTCCTTAAAAAAAGTATTATGCAGAAATGATCGTCTAAATAAAAACGTTGAAGTATTACAAGACAATTAGTAGATGTAATTCCTCACTATATTAGAGTGTTTATTGTCAGAATTACTGTACTAATGTTAAAATTAAAATAAATTTTCGGAAAAATGGGAAGTCGTTTTTTTTTTCTTGAAAAGAAAAGTCAAAGTATGATTACAGTGAAATTACAAAACGTAACCAAACATTTGAACAAGTTTTAAGTTTCAAGTAATAACTATTTCTGTTAGTGAATAAATTAATAAGAAAAAAAAATACAGTAAATCGACTGACATTATTAATAATTTTTATGTACATCTAATTATCGATTAAACATTTTAGCCCCATTACTATAGTTGACATCTTTTGTTACCATGGCAACTGACATATTGTTTGAGCGCCCGTAAACAAATGAAACACGACTGGCAGAATTTCAAATGTGCCGATGTCTCTAACTAGATATTGGCAAAATACCCAGATTTGAATAAAAAATAGCAAACGTATAATGGGATTTGTGAAGTATTATTGCTGTTTTTTACGTAAGTAGAATTTAAAAATTGACATATTTTAAAATTGTAATGGTAGGTATTCCAATCATCAGTTTGTTATCGACATGTTTCTCGTTGCTTAGTGTAAATAATCAATATTTTGACAATGATGGTAGTCACGCTTTTCTGATATTCAAATAAGCTCACGATACCCTTCGAATTTACATTTTTTATAGGCATTTGATAGCAAAACATGAAAACTGCGAATAAATGAATTTTAATTGATATCGATTGCAGAATTTGATTTTACAGTCTCTGCGTAAATATTTGTGTGGAAAGGAGTGCTGATGTCTCAAAATCAAGTTAAGAAGGACGACCGGAAAAAAGATGTGGGCCAAAAACCAGTTCAGAAAAAAAGTCCCGATAAGAACATGTCGGAAATTGATGAGCACATTCTTAAGAGGTTCGAAATTAAGAAGAGGCTTGGGAAGGGCGCTTATGGTATTGTTTGGAAAGCTACTGATAAAAAGACCAAGGACGTGGTGGCGATTAAGAAAATATTCGACGCTTTCCGGAACCAGACAGATGCTCAGCGGACTTTTAGGGAAATAATTTTCCTTCAATCGTTCCGAAACCATCCTAATATTGTGAAATTGCATAGTATACACAGGTAACTCATTATTAATTAGCTTATATAAGAATATTTATCTTTATTTCTGTGTGTGTGTGTGCTCCACATTCATTAGCGGTGGACCGATGTAACTGGAACAGCTGGAAGTCCAGTGGGAGTAGGCTGGGAATGGGTAGGCTGGGAAGGGGTTGGCTTTTGCCCAGTAGTGGTATGATGCAGACTGTCAGGAACCAGTAACTTTTGTGTATGTTTTTCACTATGTTAGCAAAACTTAAATTGTAATTTATAACTCCTACCCATTTTATATGATTATCTAAAATGTGATACGGGTACTTTGCCAGCTAAAGTAATTGTATGGGTTATCTATTTTTGCTTCTACACAGTGAAATAACTTTTAAACATATTTTTTCTAAACATTTAAGAGTCTATTGCCATAGGGGCCTTAATAGATAAGGTACCTAATAAAATTAAATTATTCAAACTTTATTCTGAGGAAAACACCTTGGTTAGCCAGAGTTAACTTCAATATCAATTCTTTGTCTATAATATGTCACAGTTTTGGCATCCATTAAGAGTGTCTTTATAAAATATATCATCACACCAATATTATAAAGGCGAAAGTTTGGGAGTGTGTATGTTTGTTACTTCTTCACGGTCAAACGGCTGGACCAATTTCGATAAAAATTTGTATGGAGGTAGCTGACACCCTGGATTAAGACATAGGCATACTTTTTATCCCGATATTCCCACGGGAGCGAGACTTACGCGGGTGAAACCGCGGGGCGCAGCTAGTAATATTATAAAGAGGAAAGATTTTTTTGTTTGTTTTTATGTTTGTAACGAATAGGCTTCGAAACTGCTGAACCGTTTTTAAAAAATCTTTCACCAGTAGATAGCTACATTATTACGGAATAACATAGGCTATAATTTATTTAACAAAAATTTGGGATCCGCTCAAGCGCGGGTGAATCCGCTAGTATAATATATTAGATGTGTTTGATCTGTCCTCTGTGTATCAGATTTTGAGTTTTCTAAGTCTATCCCAACCCCGCAGTGTTTGAAGACTAAGGTCTTCAACCAGTGCGTCCTGCCCGTTATGACATACGGTGCCGAAACGTGGACACTGACAGTCGGGCTGGTTCACAAATTCAAGGTCACTCAGCGTGCTATGGAGCGGGCTATGCTCGGAGTTTCTCTGAGGGATAAGATAAGAAATGAAGTTATCCGGAAGAGAACCGGAGTTACCGACATAGCCTGCAGAGTAAGCAAGCTGAAGTGGCAGTGGGCTGGCCATGTTTGTCGAAGGACCGATGGCCGGTGGAGCAGACAAGTCCTGGAGTGGAGACCGCGTATCGGCAAGCGTAGTGTGGGACGCCCCCCCAGCTAGATGGACCGACGACCTTAAAAAGGTGGCTGGGACAGACTGGATGCGGAAGGCGGAGGACAGGGTGTTGTGGCGCAGCCTGGGAGAGGCCTATGTCCAGCAGTGGACTGCTATAGGCTGAGTTGATTGATTGATTGAAGTCTATCCCTAGTAGATCTTACCAGTACAGCATACGCTATTATTTTATAGCTTGGAATGCTAAGAATAATTTTTAGCCCTGTGTTGCATGTTACCGCTTGCTTTTTATCGATTGATTTTCTTGTGCAATACTTACTGTTTTTCTTTAGGTGAGACTGCTAAGTGCAGAGTTGGGCCGCATTTCACCCAGCTGTCTTATTCTCTTGGTTGGCTAGTACACGGGAACAGAGTTTACTCTAAGTTAAAAATAAATTATTTTATAAAACTGCCAAACTAAGTAAAAATTTCCAAAAAAAGGGTCATTATCAGAAGTCGTTTTTACCCTTCGCTATAATTTACCCTTCTTCTTCTTATCCTTACCCCAGAGCTCTGAACAACCGCGACATCTACCTCGGCTTCGAGTACATGGAAACAGATCTACACAACGTGATTAAACGTGGTAACATACTCAAGGATATACATAAGCGATATATTATGTACCAGATGCTGAAAGCGACGAAATATATACATTCTGGCAATGTTATACATAGGGACCAGAAGCCCAGCAATGTGTTGATTGATAGTGCTTGCAGGTAAGAAATAATTGTAAGAAAATTAGATTTCTAACAGACGACCTCGTGTCGGAAATATGAATGCTGTGCTCCGGGGTTGGATTTGGGATTTGTGACCGGTTAGTGGCAAAAGGCGCGCTACCCACTACTAGTACTTAAACAACTGAAATAATGTGGGTTATACACCTCTGACAGATCTTTCTGGGAATACCAAAATACTTGCTAGCGTGATATGTAATGTTGTAAATTTAAGGCCTTTGATTAGCCGAAAGCGGCACGAGCGCCCATTTTGTCAAGTATGATGCGTACAGAAAGCTTTATGATCATCACCAGCACCCTATGACATCCTCAACCTGGTGTACTTAAATCATACTTTAAATCTTTGCAAAAATATCTTACAGTAATAAATTTTTAATGTTTGTTCTCTGCAACAGGGTGAAGCTAGCCGACTTCGGACTCGCCCGGTCCGTGTCGAGTGTATACTCGGGCGGAGAAGAAGGAGCAGACCCTTGCCTCACTGACTACGTCGCAACGCGTTGGTACCGCGCGCCTGAGATACTCATCGCTAGCAAGAAGTAAGTACCTACCTACAACTAATATTTACAATGATTCCCTAAATATTGATACGAGAAAAGTTTTGGTTGGGATGGCAACGCATCGTCAGCTTTGCCTCTGGTTTTGTAGATGTCCATGGGCCGCAACTTCTTAAGTTGTCGCCGACTTGTATATGTCATCGTATAATATTATGAAGTTCGTTAGTTTATAATCTGTCGGTATTATTTCCGTTAGATTATAATCAGTTGAAACCTACTCTGCCTTCTACACACCCTAAACCAATATATTGGTGACCCCGAGTATGAACGTCAGCGCAGCCTTCGTGCAACTACTTCAGCGTGTCGTTATCATCATCATCACGTCGGGGTCACCAATATAGTGGTTTAGGGTGTAGAAAGCAGAGTAGCTATTAAAAGTTAATCTACTAGTACTCACGGTTTATTGAGCAACAACAAACACAAAACCCGTCCTGATCGGAGGATCCTCCCTTTTCTATGGAGGATGAGTGAACTTTACACCCTATTCCTCATGCCTCTAAACTGGTGACATCCCTGGTGGTCCCCGACGTGATGTCGCGAAAGCTCTCTAAAATTCTAATGATTGTGGTTCTGTTAATACATATCTGATAAAGTCGCGAATCATATTTTGATCACGTCGGGGTCACTAGTTTAGAGGCATGAGGAACAGGGTGTAAAGTTCAGTCATTCTCTATAGAAAAGGGAGGATGAGTGAACTTTACACCCTGTTCCTCATGCCTCTAAATACTTATTAAATTTTATTTCAATTTTATTTTTACCTTTTTATGTTCTAGCTACACTAAAGGTATAGACATGTGGTCGCTTGGCTGTATCTTGGGTGAGATGTTGATCGGCAAGCCTCTGTTCCCGGGCACATCGACCGTCAACCAGGTGGAGAAAATCATGTCTGCGTTACCCAGGCCTTCTCCTGAGGGTCAGTATCATATACTTGCATCCAGAAACTTAATTTATCAAAGCTATCTACTTAAGCGTTATTTAGTGTAAGTTGATTTTTGAGTGGACATTTGGGTTGCAATGGAATTCGAGCTTTGTGATGATATATGATGAGTCTGTAAACAATCCATTCTTTTATGTTTAAAGTCCTAATTTATTTGGTGTACATAATAAAAGAGTATTCTATTCTAGGTGACAAAAATTGTGTTGCATCAATTTTAAAGACCTGCTACATATTTTAGTGTTATGAAAGTAGTTTTAGCGGCATCAACATCGCCACATGCGAACTACGCGTCACACTGACGTCACGCAAAATCCTGCATCGCGCAAGCAGAGTTTACCGTGCAACTAGCATATACATATACAACATCCCGACATCAATCGTCGGGCAGTTGCCTACCAGACACAACACCCGTCTGATCGGAGGATCCTCCCTTTTCTATAGAGTATGAGTGAACTTTGCACCCAATTCCTCATACCTCTAAATAGTTTTCGGCCTATTTTTGGGCATAACTTGCCTTTTTCAATGACCGTTGCACGAATAACTGTGATTTTTCCCTCAATTCTCTTCTCCATTTTAGACATAGCAATAGTATGCAGCGGCTACGGCTCGTCTTTGATCCGGGAGCAAGTCGGCAACACGAACGGCGGCGCCAGTCTGACGGCGCTGCTGTCGTGCGCGCCGCGGGACGCCGCGGACTTGGTGCAGAGGCTACTGGTGTTCAACCCTGCTAAGAGGCTCAGCGCTGAACGGGCGCTGGATCAAGAGTATGTGGGCAAGTAAGTATTGCGCATGTGTGAAGATAATTTTCTAAGTATTTTTAGGATTACTAAGCCTACACCTACACCGTCTTTCTGTATATCTGCCAAAATGCTGGACAGTTAAAGTTTTTAAATAATTTGTTAAAGTACACTCGCGAGCAATAAACTGGAATCACTTCATCGTCCGCTGCTCGAAACAAATTTTTACAACTTCTATGCAATGAACTATGGATTGTGGCATATCATTTGAAAGGCAATTTTGTTAGCTTTCAAACTCTTTCAATATCATAACCAAAGATTATTCACCTTATGTCAAGGAACGTAAAACAAAAAATATCAATTTTTAAAACAAAACACCATATTGTTTGGTAGTCCTGAAACCCTATAAAAAGGGGCGTTTATCAAAATTGATCATCAGTCCAATATTTCACGTCACCGGGATACTGAAGCTAAAAGAAAATGGAAACCACACCTATAGGAAGCATCCTAATCCAGCAAGGATTGTCTCAGCGTACTAGCGCTCGACATGTTCATTTGAGCCAGTCTTGTGTCTCGAAGGTATACAAGAGGTTCAGGGAGACTGGAAACTTAGTCCGGAGGCCAGGATTTGGACGAAAGCGATGCACTTCTGTACAGTTGTGACAATTGACCGGCGTGGACGTCAGCAGCAGCTCAGAGAAGTTCGAGGGAGGGCTGTCAGCGAGTGGACAGTGAGGCGAAGACTCAAAGAAGCGAACTTGACCCCGAAAAGGCCAGCCACGGGACCTAAATTGTCTCCAGCCCACCGACAAGCCAGGCTTCAGTTTGCTCGCGATCACTTAGATTGGGATATCGAGCAATGGAGGCGAGTCCTGTTCTCGAACGAATCCAGGATGTGCCTGCATGGTAGCGAACGTCGACAGAAACTCTATAGGAGACCGGCGGAGTGATTCGCACAATGCTGTTTTGCGGAAACAGTGGCATATGGGGGTGGGTCCTGTATGATGTGGGCGGGGATATCTATTGAAGCAACAACGGAGTTGATATTCGTACCTGGTGGAAGTCGGGGAGAGGGGGCTAACCGCAGAAAGATACATCAACGACATTCTGCTAGGCCATGTGCTCCCCTACCGGGTTTATTGGCGAAGATTTCCTGCTAATGCACGATAATGCTCGCTGCCACATCGCTGCAGTGACTAGACAGTACCCTGTAGAAGTCGGGAGCCCCACACTAGACTGGCCAGCCCTCAGCCCTGACTTAAATCCGATTGAACATATATGGGACGAGCTGAAAAGGTGGGTACAAGGAAGATGTCCAGCTCCGGTGTCAATAGAAGATCTGAAAACTGCTTTAGTCGAAGAGTGACAAGAAATAAATATTTTTTTTTTTTTTTTAAACGTTGCCCCACGCTAGGAATTGCGCCTGTATTGTGGGTGCGTTTTCAAACATTTAAACTCACATACACAAACAGCCAGACCCGGAACAACTACTTGTAGGTCATAGAAATATTTGTTCCGTGCGGGAATCGAACCCGCGACACGCAGCGCAGCAGTCAATCGCTTAACCACTGCGCCAACCGTGTCGTAATAAATTGTCGTAGCAACGATGCGAGTGATGAAGTGATTCCAGTTTATTGCTCGCGAGTATTTATGGCAAATATTAGAAAAAGGTAAACTCCTTATTGAGTGAGTCCGACTCGCACTTGCCCGGATTTCTTTTATATTTCGATTTTTAATGACACCAGTTTCTTCGTATCATTTATATCTTTTATAATAATATATCCATTTATCTACTCCCCAACTTCAACTACAACAACTTAAACTTATCGTTTTAGATTCCACCGAGAACGCGACGAACCGATATTACTGTCCGACGTCCTCCTACCACTGAGAGACGACAAACAAATGTCGGTGGATGACTACCGGAACAAACTGTACAGCATAATGGCTAAGGGGTCACAAACAACTTACAACGGACAACCTAGGAAAACTATTTCCAGGTATGTGGCAACGATAAATGTTAATATTTTAAATTTTATTATTTTGGCTATTGGGCAAGAGTCCTTTTCCTTTTCACAGTGAAAATCACAGTATACAACTGAAGCTTCGAGGAAATTATAATTTACTATAATTTTGTACCTAAAAGTAAGTCTGTCTAGGGTCGAATTGGTGGTCAAATAGTTTATGACCAGCCTTCTTCGCAGAACAGAACTGTGAGTCCGCGTGTCACGGGTCAGTTTCCCTCACTCGTCAGTTTATTTAATTCGCCAGTTTCGTTGATTTGTCAGTTTCGCTGATTGGTCAGTTTTGCGGATTAGTCAGTTGTGTCAACTCGACAGTTTCCAGTGTTTGCCAGTTTCCTCGATTCGGCAGTTTTATTCAATTCGCCAGTCGAAGTACAGTCGGTAGATAACTGCACACACGTCTGCTGATTTAATTATACATTACGTCACATAACATCACGCCTGTTTTATCCAAGGGTTAGGCAGAGGTGTGCTTAGAGTTAACCCATAATTTATCAGTTGTGTTTTAAGTCCTATGTCATATGAGGCGAGCCTATTGCCATTAACCGGCCCCAAACTCCCGATTCCGAGCTGCTACATCAGTCAGATCATGTGAAGACCATGTAGATTTGGTATTTTGATGAAAGAACCACACAGATTGAGTGGACCGATCCAGTCAGTGCACGCATTTGTCAGTAATCGTGCAGCTCAACTCAGAACTTAACGAGCTCAACGATTCGACGAACAATACCAAAGAAAGGACATTGGGGTAGGCCGCATAAATTACTTAAACTGCCAGACCATGATGAAAGCAACTGAGAAAAAAAAACAATGACGCACATAGTCTTCACATTTTCAATAGTTAATTTAATTAGGTATTATAAATAAAAGTTCCACTTTTGTTTGTTTAAACGTAAACATATCTTTTTCCTTTCCTTGAGTGTATCAAACTGACGAATCAAGGAAAAATGGCAAACACTGGAAACTGTTGAGTTGACGCAACTGATTAATCCGCAAAACTGACCAATCAGCGAAACTGACTAATCAGTGAAACAGGCGAATTAAATAAACTAACGAGTGAGGGAAACTGACCAGTGATACGTGGACTCAGAACTATACCGTTTTAATACAACATTATACTTAAAAACCGACCAAGTGCGAGTCGGACTCGCGCACGAAGGGTTCCGTACCATTATCTATAAAAATGGCAAAAAAAATCACGTTTGTTGTATAGGAGCCTCCCTTAAATATTTGTTTTATTTTAATTTAATTATATGTTTTTAAAATGAATATATAACTAAATATTCTGTGAATATTTCAAGCGTCTACCTGTTGCCGTTATCAATTTAAAGCAAAAAAGTGTGTGTGGAAGCCCTCTTAAATATTTATTTTATTCCGTCTTTTTGTATTTTTTGTTATAGCGGCAACAGAAATACATGATCTGTGAATATTTCAACTGTCTAACTATCACGGTTCATGAGATACAGCCTGGTGACAGACGGCCAGACAGACAGACAGACGGCGGAGCCTTAATAATAGGGTTCCCGTTTTACCCTTTGGGTACGGAACCCTAAAAAGCTCATAGCTAACAACTTGTAAAATAATATTGCCTTATTATCGTTGTAGTGTTCCTTTAGTTTGTTTAATCGACTTAATTGAGTCTAAAATGTGTAAAACAAATGTATAATAAGAATGTGTGAAGTAAAATATGACCAAATTATTTTACAGAGTGACGTAGATTTCAATAATGAAGCATGAATTTTATAGTGAATCAATAATACAACTATAGTTTACTTTACTTACTTACAGTAACAAAACGCACCCTTTACCAACTACCACGAGCAAAAGCAGCAAGAGTTTTCACGAACCGGACACATTAAAATCTTACGCAAAGACCAAACATTTGAGTGCATCCGCCGACCAGAAATCTCGACCAAAAGCCCGACCACACCTGGAACGACCCTTCAAAGAACATAGACCCGACCAGAGTGTTACAAAACCTCTTCGAGCGACGAAACTCTTTGAGCATAGACACGAATGGGTCGAAAATACAAACTGTCATGGAGATTATTTCCAGCCAGCGACCAGGCAGAGTCCCTCAGAAACTGGTTTTATGAGTGGTGGAAAAAAATGTATGGTTCAACAGAGAAGAAATTCAACCTCTTTTTCGACAGTCACTATAGGTGGAGATGCTGACTATGGCAGTTATATTGGCAAGCCAAGGCATGGGGTTATAACAGCCAGTGCCTTGATGGATCTGAGGACTAGCATACGGTAGGTAAGCGATCTAGGCGTTAGGTTTGCGAATCTCTGGAACTGTATTTTTTATAAATAATGCTCGACTACGGTGTAAAATCGCGCTTTATTTAGACCTCATACGATATCTTGAACTCAGAATCCTAGATTGTCTAGTTTTGCAACATCAAACTCAATGTCATTGACAACAAAGTTCAAATCCCATTGCAACCAATAGCATGTCTTTTCTATCATCTCAGTCTTCAAAATACATGCGTAAATAAAATAATATGACCTTGTCTTTTTCTCAGTAGTCGGGTAATTAGTATTATGTTCGTAATTCTAGAGACTTGATGAAGATGTTTTTTCGTCGGAAGGTTAATATTGTATAGCGCCACAAACTAGTCTGACCCGGTGGCTGGAAACGGAACTAACGAAATGACTGGAAATTGACAAAATCTATCTTTTTTTGTTCACCGACAGCGCCGCCGTCTACAGCCTTTTCACAGTTACTTTACCTCTGACAGCAGCACCCTTATTGTATCGATAATAGAGATCACTGTGATTTTGATAGACTTATCAGGAGCAAACAACGCAATAGCAACCTTATCAAAACGAAGATAAAGATTACTGTGATTTTGATAGTGATGCAAATTCAGAGGTAAAATAACTGTCAAAGGACTATACCGCCACCAGGCCAGATGATCTGTATGTGAGGTTTTCCCTTTTTCTACTAAGTTTTTCTAGATTTGGAACTCCTTTAATATGTTAAATAGTCTAAATATTGTGAAGTCGGCCATTTACCCGTTTTTACCCTCAAGTCTCTGCTGTCTTATATCTTACTTCTTCATTTTACCCTTCGATATATTTAGGGTAATATCAAGAAGTAATATTAAACAAACCTATTAGGGTACTCTAATATAGTTTTTATTACCGTAAAAATTAATTTAAAATTGTAATTTCGAAAGAAAAAGTGGACAGCCAATTTTTTTCAAATTTTGTCTATCAATAAAATATTTAGGATTTTAATTGATCTGGATTCGGTATTTATTCAAAGTCGCTAGTACATTATGAATTTATGAGGTACTTTTGACTGCGAACCTAAATATGGGTAGGTACTAAAGCCATGACCAAAAAACCAAAACAAAATGAACTGAAGGTCATAAATACTTTGACTTTGACCATGAAGTATTGGGTTAATAAACCTACTATAATGCAACATCGTTTGCAATTTGCTCTGTCCTGTCCAGACTACCTCGATATTTGGGTAGCTCTAAAGCGAAAAGATAGACTTATTTATTCGATAAAAACTACTTATTTCTACTACTACTACTACTACTACTACTACTATTGTACTTGAAGCATGTACGGTTTTCGTTAACGTTCGTTTCTTCCATCCAGTCTGTGTTATCATATCTAGTCAGTTTTGTTGGTTATTTGTTTTAAAGTTGAGTTTATTTAGAATTAAATGTTTGACTCCGTCCATTTTGAAGCCAATACTTTATGCGTAATGATATATCGTCAGATTTAGTCTAAAGAGATGACTGTGCTGTGTCACGTTTATCTTGAAATAGTAAAAATATACAGGGTGTAAAAAGACTCATCACCAAGTCGTCATCTACGCATTCTGTAAGAACATCAAACTAAGAAACATTAGGCAAAAATAATGGCTGGGAAACGACTATTATTTTTGGTTTGAAAAACCTCCAAAAGATTCCCAGGACCAGTACAGAATTTCACAATGACGGGAAGAATATGTAGCTCTCGGGTTCGTTAAATGTCTTTTTACACCTGTTTGTATAACTAATCTGATGATAATTATTTAAAGTAAATTAATATTAATCTGACGATAAATTGTTTATCATATGGCAGAGTTGACTTCAAGTATTAAAAATGTTAGTAAATATTTTAGGCTAAAACGTGTTGATTTCAAATTTAAAGAGTTTTTGTATGCAATATTGTTATGTAAACTAACCTGCGGTGTAATTGCGTAACACACTATCAGTAGCAATGGGTTTCAATTTGACAGTTGAACATCACTCATTGCGTTATTTACGCTGTCGAGCAGACAAATTTTTCGAACATAAGAAGCAATGGATTAGCAATATACTTCAAAATCATCCAGATGGTGATTCAAACTATGTTAAGCAATTAGGGTGCTGTCAAATAGAAATGCTAAATTATATTCCCGGTATTAGATTGATATTTCGTACACTAATTAGAAAATATGACCTAAGATAAAATTACACTGCCATATAATATTATATGAAAAATAGACAAATAGATAGAAAATACTAGATATATTCACTAAAGAAGGTCTCATGTACCTTGAATATGCATTACTTTCCACAGATTGACAAATAAAAAAGGGTAGTACAATACGGCCGATGAATCAGGGCCGGTCTGAACATAGGCTCTCCAAACTGTCGCGCATGTTCTCTCACTCACACTCGCCTAACGTCACCATTTGGTTCTTAAAAAATGTTATTGCACGTCCTTCTGCTCAAAGTTTGGACCGGCCATAATTCATCGGCTGTATTCTACAGTGACTCGTAACAGTTTTTTTAAATAACTATTTACCTTTGTATGTAGAGTATATCAGTATTTGAAATGAGATGTACATTTAAATTACAAGTAATTGATTGATAGTATCAGTTTGTAAATTGAACTATCTAAAACATAATTGCTCAGAAATGTAGAAAATAAAGTTACAGACCAAGTGACCTTATTTGTAATTAAATAAGGGGCCATCCATTAATCACCCGAGGTTTTTTAGGCCACTTTTATACCCCACCCCATCACCCTTGGTGATACATCGTGAGGTTTTAGGCTACCTGTCCTCGCCCCCTCCCAACATTACGTGTATTTATTATTATTGAAAAGATTAGATATGTTTAGAATCTGTTTTAATAAAAATAAATATCATATAATTAGATTCTGAAAAACAATAAATATTGATAGTTTAATTCATTATTGGTAAATTGGTAACGGTCCGAGCTTCGAAATTGGCTTAAGTCCAGCAGTGGACGTCTTTCGGCTGAAATGATTATTGGTAAAAAATATGTTACACGTCACATTCAATTACATTATTTCGTCGCACAAAATACACTTGATTTTCACATTAACCCCTCCCCCTCGTGATTAATCGTGATTTGTTTCTGTCCCACCTCTGTTCGAACCTCACGTGATTAAAAGACGACCCCTAAAGAAAACTACTGAGTATGATATTAAACATAACAATGTTAGCTCAATAAATGTAATGTAAAATATTTGATTATTTTATAGTTCTTACTTAAATAATCAGAGTGAAAAATATTATTCGGTATTGGATTGTGTGAAACCGAATGATTTTATTGTAAAATATACTGCACATACGACTTTTTTAAAATACCTATCTTAATTCTCACATGTTAAAGTGTCTCTGTGGCTCGCAAAAGCTGTTTACATATTCAGCTTATCAAAATGAATTAATGCACCATTTCTTAAAATCCGACATAATTATTGATACCTATTTTTATGAACTGCGATAAATCTTAAGAAGACCATAATGGATGTTCTACATTAAAGAGTAAGAAGATGACATTGTTTGCCCTAACTACTGGCAGGGTAATTCCTGTAAGTAAGGCCCTTATTACCCTAGGGGTTGTGGTAAGTTATATGTGCAGGAATATTTAAAATAATATGGTTCTATGCCCATAAAGGCGTAGACACAATTCCTATCTTGGTTGGTATGGACTCTTTTGTAACGTATTTTACATGATGAATAAACGGTTGTATGTGAAGACATGGTTTTATTTTTTAGTAAGATTGAATACTTATTTACTTAGCTGTTTACTTTCAGCTTATCAAAATTACTTAATGCATAATTTCTTATATTCGACATATAATTATTGATATTTTAATAAACTGCAATAAATCTTAAGAAGACGATTTAATTATGGATGACATTGAAGGAGATGATTTTTTTTTATATAGTTAATACAAAGATATTGGGTATTTATTTTAGTTTTACATTAAACACAACATACACACACATGTATAATATGTCACAACATTTTATTTTATTTTGTTCGAGCTTTTTTATATTATCACCTTTAATTTACTCTCTTAATTAATTAACGGACACACACTTCCCTATGTGTTTATTATTCTAGCGTATGGCACTCGTGGGTTGCAGCTGAAAATCAGCGTCAGGTGGTACACCTTGTGTTGTCATCTGACATTATGCTGAGCTGAGGCCCTTTTGGCATTATAATTAATTGTTTTCTGTTATTTATAGTTTTTAAGGTGTATTTTTTGCTGTAATGCCAATAAACGCATTTTTCTTTCTTTCTTATTTCTATTTTTATTACCCTAACTACTGTTAGGGTAATTCCTGTAAGTAAAAACCTAGGGGTTGTGCTAAATTGTATTTGCTGGTTTTTTTTTTAAATATGATTATATGCCCATAAAGGCCGTAGGCACAATTCTTATCTTGGTTGGTATGGACTCTTTTGTAACGTATTTTTTAACACATTATTAAAAAAATGCATTTAAGAAGCCTGTATTCATTTTTTGAAAGTTAAATTTTACGCACCATGCAATGAAATGTGCGGTAAAATAGTTACATGTTTTACTGCATACTCCGTTTTATAGCGCCGTGCATATCCTTTGCGATTTTTTTTTTATTTCCATAAAAAAAATATACAAGAATTTTGTTTCACATTACGAGAATAAATAAGCTGAATGATCGAACCTCCTTGGAAGCGCTTTTGCTCAATACGTTTATTTCACTTTATTACTATTTAAAATTTAATAGTGAGACGAAAGATGTAGTACTAATTTTCACCACGCGCTCGTGGCGCCATTTGCAAATTCGAACCATTTTCATATTAGAAACGTCAAAGGTTGTTGCGACTTTTCGACCGATATTTTATAAACAAAATAATAATATGAGTTCAAGCGAGGAATCCGATGGAATCTACTCCACCTCCATGGTCTCTAGCCGCCAAAATCGCGAGAGCGGTATTTAATAATCCTACTAATATATAAACGCGAAAGTTTGTAAGTTTGGATGGATGGATGGATGTTTGTTACTTCTTCACGCTCAAACGGCTGCACCAATTTTGATAAAATTTTGTATGGACGTAGCTGACACCCTGGATTAACATATAGGCATTTTTATCCCGATATTCCCATGGGATGGAGACTTACGCGGGTGAAACCGCGGGGCGCAGCTAGTCCTTCCTACTATACTTTCGAAGTTATAAAACGGCCGAACATTCGGCCGATACTACGGATTATCGCTTCGGAGTAGACCGACAGAGTCGCAGAGCTGGGCGTAGAGAATAAAAGTACCTAGAAACAAGTATTTCGTTGAATGTAGCAGAGTATCTGGCCATCAATAAAATCTTCCTCTAACAACGTAAGTTCTGCGATGTCAAACGAGTTGTCAAAGTATGTACACATTTTGTAAAACTTTACAATAGAGAATAAAAAAAATAGTAAAATCATAATCATGAAATATTTTAATGCGTTCCTAGTATATTTTACTGTTATATTGATCAATATCAGCCATGTGGTGTGTAAGAGTATGGTTCCCGTGCTCTCTTTGTCGGATGAAACACCAAGCCCTTTGGTGGAAACCCCTGGTATAACTGAAAACAGGACACTAGAACAATTAAAGGTAAAGTCTCTTGTTGCTTAAGCGTAGCATATAATCATATTCCCACTGCTGGGACACAGGCCTCTTCTCTGTGAGAGGGAGTCGGCCATAATTATACAGGCTGACTTTGAAAACATGCGACAAAATTTAAGGGAGTGTTCTACCCATCGAACAACTTTTATTAAGGGACCAGGGGGCTTAAAATGGACGCTTTGGCAGAATCATAATATGATCTGCGTACAATTATTATCTTTTTTCTTAATTCATCTGTTTGAGAGTTTTTTCTAAGGAGTTTTGTAAAATGGTCCACAAAAGAATTGCTATAGTGAAGTCTATGATGATGAATTGTGGGATGTATGAATTTGTACGCAGATCAAATTATGATTCTGCCAAAGCGTCCATTTTAGGCCTCCAGATTAGAATTCGCAAAAAAAGTCGACCTGTACACACGGCTACACATCAAGCAATATATTTCCAAAAAAAAAAATCAGCTGTTCCATACATTTTGTAGATTTATGTGAACACAAATGTATATGGAACAGCTGATTTTTTTTCGCGATTTCAAGGTTGGTCCCATAGAAAAAGTTGTACAAAATGATGAGTACAATGACCCCTTTTCGGGTTTAGTGTAAACAAAATCTAATGTTGTAAAATGTTCCCAGTGCTGAGTGCAAGCCTCCTCTTCGAGAGGGAGTACGCTATAATCTACCACGCGGGCCCAGTGCGGGTTGATACTGTTGGTAGATGTCACATATCCTCGATTTTTTGGTTCTAGGATATGCCGGTTTCCTCACGATGTTTTCCTTCACCGTTTTGAGAGCAGTGGTGATGAAATTATTTACACAAAGTAAAGCTTCTGTCTGGGTTCGAATTCGAACACACGACCTACAACGTGTAAGTGGGGGCTGTCACCACTGGGCCACCCTGCTCCATCTATTGGCATCAATTTTAACCCAATAACTTGTAGTAAAAATACATGAATGAACTGAAATAGTAGTTATTAACCAAGGGGATAAAGCAGTGTTTTCTGTCGCGGATGACGATTTAAATCGCGAGCGTAACGAAGTACTCGAGGTTTACTCCCGAGCGTAGCGAGGGTGTTAAAAACTTAAATCACGAGCGAAGCGAGGGATTTAAGACGAGTCCTGAGTGTTGCGAGGGATTTAAATTCACCCAAGATTAAGACAGCTTTATTACCGAGGAAAATACTCTACTTTTCGTACCATTTGCGAAAAAATTAACACAATAATAATATGAGATAAGCATTTTAGAACATTAACTTATTTATAAAAATAAATTAAAATAAACTTAACATTTATGTATTTGAAGAAAACAAAAACGCGGCAAATTCCTAGACTAATATTTTTTTGTCGGAAAAGCAAAGGCATCAAGCTCATACGGCCTCGTCGGTTTTCGTAATTTTATTTAATAATCATAACTGCATAATAAATGCGTATTACTTTTTCAAAAAGATGTATAATGCTTTTTAAACAAACTCAATGGTGTAAACACAGATGTAGTTCAATATAAATTTCCGTAAGTATTCCAAATTTAAATCACATTCGCCCTGTTCGCTTTTTGTGGCATAGAATGTCACTTTTTTGAGCAAGTGGTACGAAAAAGTAGATTGTTGCACCGAGCGCACAGTGCATTAATTACTCACTTTAGCAAGGTGCGTATCTACTTTTCTTTCAACTACCAGTCTACCTACCGTGATAAAATATACCTACCTACTCAAAATAAAAACTCAAGTTCACTAAGTCGGTTTTATTCAGCCGATTTTTATTTTCAGCCCGTATCTTTTTGATCTAATGCATACTTAGAGCGTTTTATGCTCTAAGAATGCATACATTTTTTATTAAACTTAATGGGAGACATTAAAACCTCTGTGGTAAATTTATATCTAAATAAAAAATAAAAACAGTGCAGAAATGTTAAATGAAATGTCATTGTTGCACTGTTCATACAACATTTGTACACTGTTTTGGTTCTAAGCAAAAAATACGTGCTTTGTGATCGGTTTTGTAGTGACAACTACGAGGTATGATTTACACTCTGATTAATGATAACTAGACATGGGTAGCTGGTGAGCGAGTGATAGAAAAAGAGTAAGCTCTTTTCGATTAACATCGCTCTCGCTCACTCACTCGCTCGCGAAATAGCTCACTAGCTCAGCTCACTCAGAATTTAACAATATAGAGCGACTCGAACCCGTGTCCTTCGACGCTCGTGCGGCGTGAGTCAAATGAGCTAACAGTTGGCGTCTGAGTCACTGAGCTATAGACGAGCTAGTGAGTAACAAAGGGTCCAAACTTCCAAAGAGCTATTGACTATTGAGCTAGCCGAGCCATCTCCCTTGACGCGCGTGCGGCGTGAGTCAAATGAGCTGACAGTCGGCGTCTGAGTCACTGAGCTATACAAGAGCTAGTGTGTTAGAACAGTGTTAAAAAAGCTCTTTAGAGTGAAATAGCTAATCGCTCTTTTTCTTTTCAGTGAGCTATTTCGCCCATGTCTAATGATAACATTACTAAGTACGTAGTTGAAAGAAAAAGGCTTTTGCAGTGGGATATTGCAGGCCAGTATAAAATAGTGCCCCACACATTTCTTACTGCTACTACTTCCGAATTTTTCTTCCAGTACCTCCCCTTCCTAAGTTTGATTGACAAAGACAAGGATACGAGTGAGTACTGGCGGGAAACAGAGATACTGTCTTTGGTGCGGAACAACGAAATTGGAATAGACTATGACAGATGCGAACAAGACGCCCTGTATAATAGCGTGGTGCAGATCAACAGTCCCAGAACCGTTAGGCCAATTTGTAGGAACAGAATCGGTAAGAATTCTGCATTGGACTATTCAAGAAAAATTTAAAATGTAGGCATTGAATACATTGACGGCTTCTACAGACCGGCGCGACTCGCGATGCTCTGCAGAAGCCTTGAATGCGCGATGACACGCGGGGCCTTTGTGTCGCGTCGCGTGTCGTGCCGGTCTGTAGAAGCCTTGATTTAGTAATATAAAGCCCCATTTACACGATGCCAGTTTCTTGCCTGTTAGCATACAATAAAATTGAAGCAACAAATGACTTGAATCGTCTTAAAAGTGTTTACGAGTAGATGGTACAACCTTAAGCAAAGTGTCCACTAGCAATAAAATTTGCTGAAGTTGACTTGCGCAAGCGCCTTCCAAAGTGTAACAGATCGCGCAATTGGAATTCTGCATGTTTTAGTGACTTGCCGAACTTGCTGCAAGTCCCACGTCTACACGGTTGTTTAAGCGCTTGCGTCTGTATTTTATTCACAACAAAAAGTTGGAAGTTTTTAGGGCAAGTTCAAGTATTTTAACTTTAAGGAAGTTAACTTTTACACACTTCTAAAAGCGACTTGCAGTAGAAAAATCGCAGTCAGTGGAAACTGTCGTCAATTGAATTCTGCAATAAATTGCGGAAGTTACTTGACAGTGGACACTTCGCTTTATTCTTGCTTCAACTTGTGGTATGGCCACAGGCAATTAAACTACACCTTGTAAATCAGGCTTTGGGGAGTTTTCTGGCGAGGAAATCTTGTTTGAGCCATAGAAAATAAATCAATTCATTGCTGGTTCTAAACCTGACATTTTACAATGACGTAATGAGCGTTCAAAGTCACAAATGATTAACGGCAGAAAGAAAATAAACAGACCGTATAGTCGAGGGGTTTAAAAATGCTTTGAAAAGCTTCAAAAAACATTCAAAGCAGATTGGTTAGTTTTGTCCCTTGGCCCTTCGTTCTTCGAAAGACACATTGACTTCTCATTGGATAAGTACAGGCTGGTAGTAACTAAACCTCTTTGAATTAGACTTTCCTCAACTTTTTTTCATAAAAACTTTTGTATACAGAGTTACTCCCACCGCGCCGTAGTCTCGATGAACCGTGCTCTTGCTATAAATTTCGTCCTTATATGTTCAAAGTCAACAATAGGACATATAATACATAATCATAGGTGTCCATGTTTAACCAGAAAACGGCTTGAAATCAGAAGAAACTACAAGAGTTTTAAGACGCGAAAGAACGTGAATTCTCGTAGACTTCCCACGACATCGGACAACGATTTTGACAGTATTTTTATAATTATGTTGTGACGTAACCTGCCTGTATAAGATGATTCATCCCTAAAGCAGGAAAAGGCGGCGTTTGAAAGACTTAATAATTCATCTTTAATCAAATTTGAACCTTCAATTCACTACCTTAAGTTTCTGACACCTTCTGAGCTTGTACAAAGCACAGATCCGTTCCTGTATGGAGTATCGCAGCCACTTATGGGATGGCCCAGCAAAATACCAGCTTGCTGCACGTGACTCGGCGGAATGCAGAGCAAAAAGGCTCATAGGCGACTAGGCGATCGGGGCTAGGCGTCACAGCCTGGCTCATCAGCGTAATGTTGCTTGCCGTTCGGTCTTCTACAGACTGTACTACGGAGAGTGTGTGTAGGAGATCTACAACCTGATCCCATCATCTCCCTTCCACTACCGAACTACCAGACGTATCTACTGCAGGGTACCATCCGCACTTGTCGATAAACCGACTCCGGCATACATAGCGCTTCTCGTATCACATTTATTATGCGCACGGCCAAAGTGTGGAACACGCATCTGTGTTCCCTTCCACGTATAACCTCTTATAATTTTCTAAGCTTGTTCGTTCCATCGTAGACTTCATCCATCGTTTTCCACCTGGTGAGATCGTGATCAAGAGCACGACCATTGACAATCAAAAAACCCCTTAAATTATAAAATAACTCCAGCAAGTTGTTTAATAGTAAAAAATATTATTTCTTGTAGATTACCAGCTGTGTCCGCAGTGCCCTCATTTCAATAACCACACGGAATGCGAGCTGTTTCGAGATTCTTGCAAGTAAAATACTTTTTCGTTTTTCTGTATCTTTTACGACTAGCTTAAATTTTATTAGGACGAGGGTTATGCCATTGTATGCCAGGTTACTGGAGTACCCCAAGTGCAGCGTACTACGACCACACACTCCTGGACTTGCGGCAGATTAAGTCCAGCCCCATAATGTATTTTTCTCAAACTTGCTTGGTAATTCGAGTATTATTTTGACAACTTGCTTCGAGATAAATCGAAATTATTGTACTGGCCCAATGCGAGCAGCGGCCACCAAAAGTTGTGTGAAAATCCATAATGTGTCCTGTTTTAGCGGCCAAATAATTTAAGTACATCTATCGTGTATTTAAAAAATGGAACGATCTTTTGCTGCGAAACAGGGCCACCAAGGAGGTAACTTATCAAAGGTTTTATTTAAATTTCGAACTGGCTTGCAAAAATACAAATCTGTTTATTGAAAAAAAAATGGAATTTATAAATAATTTCCGCGCATTCTTTGAGAGAAGCAATATACAAGCCTTGACCACAACTATTTAGGTATTGATGGACTCACGTATTTGTGCCTCGGCCCACATTTACACGTTCGTCCTTCAATGCCTCTTTTGGTTTGGTGGCAGCTGCAGTAATGTACAGACGCCAGCAGGTCAAGCTACCCGAAACTGTCAAATTTTCCCAATCAACCTTGAACCATAATGCTTTCACGATAAAGTTGAAAATCTTATAAAGAAATTTGAGTGTAGTAGGTTGAAGTGCTGGCGTCTGTACTTTATACTGTCCCACAAGCCTATTTGGCCGGGTGCTTCGCTGTCGGCGAATAATAATGAGAGACTTTGTCACATCACATTGGCTACGTAAGGTAGGACGCCCTCAGGCTAGGTCGAGCGACGATCTTCACAGGATGGCTGCGCTGGATGATATTTGCCGAGAATCGAGCTGAATGGTGTGCAATAGGAGGAAGGCCTACACCCAGCAGTGGACTGCTGAAGGCTTGATGATGATGATAGTGGCACCGTTAGTTCCACTTTCAGGCACCAATTCAGATAAGTTTGTGGCACTAAAATTGTTTTTCCACAAATTTTATGGACATTAAAATTATAAAGAGAGGCAGAATTTACAAAACGGTGCACAGATTTATACCCAAGCCTTATGCTAGGTTAAGCCCTCGTTTTGGAAGTGGGAAGCGGCCGCAAACGGTAGTTGGGTTTAGACCAAATCACAAGAACAAGAGCATTCTGCTATTGATATTCGAATCTTGACTTTTTAATAGGGATAACCCAACGAAGGATTTTTCTGTCCCGGTTTACTCTCGATGACCGCCTTAGCGGCTACAATGACAGTTGTCATGAAAATGATGGCAGCGGTGTTTGACTTAACCGCGGCAAAAAACGATCTCTTGGAAAAAATACCAACTTATTTCTTAAATAACGTTTCAGTAACGTCATTCGCTGGTATATTGCGGACGATAAGTGGCAGCCACCGCTTCTATGAAACTAGCTTTACGGTTCACAAGCAACATAACTGTCATAATCATCATCATTCCAGCCGAAAGACGGTCCACTGCTGGACATAGGCCTCCCCCAAAAGGGGGGGGGGGTTGCCATAATCGCCACGCTTGGCAGGCGGCTTTGCGATCGCAGTATGGTGTTAAAACGCATAGAGAACGCTGCTGCCCATTCTCTAGTAAGTCCCTTAGTCGCCTTTTACGACACCCACGGGAAGAAATAGGGTGGTGCTATTCTTTACGTCCGGCACGACACGGAACACATAACACATAACTGTCAAATTGCAAATATTGACCCCTTGCCTATTCCCAGGGAACGCAGGGTGAACCCAGCAGACTACCGTCATTACTGTGACCGAAAGTACGGCAAGTGGCGAGCCATGTTTGTGCCAGCTGATTACTCGCAGTGTCGCTGTTGTGATGAGTGCATATTCTATAGAGGTAAGACGCATGGAAGTGTTTGATAAATGATTTATTTCTGTAAGTAGGTTTGTACAAACACTTTTACACGTCAATCATATTTAAAAAAACAACTAGATGAGGGCGGCGTTTCGTATCTGAAGTAACTCTGAGAAGAAAAGCCGAAACCAACTCAGAGGTCACGGTCTCTTTAGTCCAGATATAATCTTGGTCAGATCATTTGATAATATATAAAGATTCTGTGAATATTTCAAGCGTCTACCTGTTGCCGTTATCAATATAGAGCAAAAAATTCACGGTTGTTGTATAGGAGCCCCCTTAAATATTTATTTTATTCTGTTTTTTAGTATTTGTTGTTAAAGCGGCAACATAAATACATCATCTGTGAAAAATTTCAACTGTCTAACAATCACGGTTCATGAGATACAGCCTGGTGACAGACGGACAGACAGACAGAGGGCGGAGCCTTAGTAATAGGGTTCTCATTTTACCCTTTGGGTACGGAAACCTAAAAAGACTGATAAATAAATGAGAAGGACGCATGGTAGACCTTCGTTAAGACGCTGACAACAGCTAAACCGCGGCCACTGTCAGACTGCATACAAAAGAAAAAGAAGCGCGATGACACAACGCTTGTGATTTATTCAAATTAAGGAGCAATTATCTATTTACTCAAAAATGAGTTGAGTAATCGAAAATAATTATCAAGCAAGTTCTGCATTCAAATAAGACGTTCTTGTTATTAATTAAATACCAACCGTACGTTGATGTTTAATACAGATTTTTTGGATTGACACTCAAGGTAAAAGGTTAGTTTACCGTTAATTTGTATCGAGATTTTTTTTACTAAACGTGTTTTGGTAACAACTAAGTTCTGAGAAATATATATGAGAATAACATATATTTTTTCTGCTACCACTTACTTTATAGATTTGGCACTATATTTTTTTTTTTATTATATATGGTATTATTAATTTATTCATCCGTGCAATTCATCCTACAATACGCTAAAAACAGCCGCAGATATTAAAAGTCAAAATTTAAAAAAAAAATAAGTTTTTTTTACGAAAACAAGTTTTAAATGTTGTACTTATCTTAGTTTTAATGACAGCCGCACGGGCCGATCGATAAGGCTTGCTGCGGTTGGTCCGTGGATGGGTGACCATCTTTACATACCAAGACCCCTCCGTGCCTCTGAAAGCACGTTAAGCCGTTGCTCCCCGCTGTCATTTGTAGATCTTTGACAGTTGTTACGAGTCGGCTAGGCAGATGATGATTTAAGTAATAAAGTCATTGATGAATTAAATAGGAGGTTAGACCACTCTTTATCATCACGTAAATATTAAATGGAACCGATGTCGTGCGTCATGTGCTCGACAACCGAAATAGAGAGACATATTACGCGGGCTATAGCGGGAACGAGATAGCAATAATTGTCACTGTTACGTACCCATAACGACTCGGAAACAAACTACGATTCGGGTACTCTTCGCAAACCAAGAGTAATGTAGGTCGATTGTGTTCTTTCCCCTAACTTATTTGGTCCACGTCCAGGAGCGCGTATCATATCTTCTTATTTAATACATCAATGAATAAAGTAAACGAAATACGAATATTGCAGAATTGGACCAGTCTTGTGTCGAAGATGAATACAGTTTGGTCACAGAAGAGTTCCTGCCAACAACCTCAATAGGTTTGTATATTGTTGATCTATGCTGTTGGATGGATGCAAAGGCACACCTTTGCATCCTGGCGTTGGATGACGCCGCGTAGACTCCGCGTAGGTGCCTCATAGACATCGAGTAGACCGCGCGTAGTCGGTGTACAATCGTAACGTACCCGTGATAATTAGAATTTTAATTATTATTAAACGAAAAATCTAATTGATGATTTATTTAAGTATTGTACTTAACATAAAACGGCTAAGGCCAAATTTATTAGTTGATTGTAATGTGATTTGGAATTGAATTACTTGATTTTTTTTTTATTTGTATTGAAATTTTGTGCCTAATAATTAGTATGAGCATATGGTTACTGAATGATGAATAAAAATAAAATAATAATAATTAGATAAGGACACAAACACATTCCCCCTTATTACAAAACAAGGTTTATCTTCAGACCTAGGTTTATAACATGGAGCCATAATTGAATTTCGAACTTTATTCCGACTATGGTAAAGTTCCTTAACACAAAACAGACAACTTAGTACCGAACTAAGTTTTTAGTTTTGTAGAAAGAACGGTATTTCAATCACTGTTACGTTCTTATTACAAAAACTGGCTCCATGGTTTAAACCATGTCAAAATATAAATCTTGTTTTGTAATAAGGCGGATTAAATTTAAGCACAATTACAAAATGTGACATGTATCTAATGTAATTGGTTTCTGCCGTGTAAATCAAATAAATAAATAAAAGTAGGTATACAACTACTTTTTTATTTTTTATTAATGTTCAAAAAAAGTATATCGCAGAGTTAATAATTTTGATATATGATTTTGTTGAATAAGCAGAATAAGCAAGCTGAAGTGGCAATGGGCCGGCCATATTAGCCGTAGAACCGATGACCGTTGGGGTAGACGTGTTCTTGAGTGGAGACCGCGAATCGGCAAACGTAAGATAGGACGCCCTTAGGCTAGGTGGAGCGACGATCTTCGCAGGGTGGCTGGTGGCAGCTGGATTAGAGTTGACGAGAATCGAGCTGAATGGCGTGCAATTGGAGAGGCCTATGTCCAGCAGTGGACTGCTATGGGCTGATGCAAAATCTATTTCCATGATATAAAACATGTCCCAGAATTAACGCACAAACTCTTAAGGCGTCATTGTACTTATCATTATGAAATACTTTTACTACGGGACCAAACCTGAAAGCGCGAAAAAAAAATCTGCTGTTCCCTACATTTATGTTCGAATAACTCGTCAAAATGTAGGAAACAGCTGATTTTTTTTTCGCAATTTCTGGTTTGGTCCCATAGAAAAAGTTGTACATATTGATGATTACAATGATCCCTTAAGAGTTTGTGCGTTAATTCTTGGACATGTTGTGTTTAATTTAAGACAAGCCACGTATAATCTATGAAATGTTTCGTTTTTATGAAAAAAAAAAAAATTCAAATCCACCTCTATAATCAAGGATGTAAATAAAATTCACAACCTTTATTAAGTATATCTAATGTTACACTTTTGACCTTTCTCAAAAAAGGTCAAAGTAAAAGTCAGCCATACGTCATGAAATATGAGAGCCAATATCTAAGGGAAAACTTACCCTGGCAATAATCCAACAGACCGGAGATTTAAAGCTAAAGTTTAAATGTTCTAGATTTCAGAGCCGGATGTAACCAATATTGGGGTCACCCGGAACAAGAGATCAGAGCTTTGAGATGCGACAAGATACTGCGGCGATGTAAGTTATACCTAATAAACTACCTATAGTTTGTTCCAAAAACATTTAAACGAAAATGTAAAAAAACCCAGGTTCAGGTTACATTCTTACCACTCAGTGAAAGGAATTAATAACACATTTATCTGTATACAGGGTGTTAAAGTAGTTAAAGTAACGGCGTGCCATGGCTTAGGGGTAGGTTCAGTATCGACTAAAACATAAACAAACAATTTAATTGAACATAAAAGATAAATAAAAATAAGCCTCTTCGTACTTTAACGGGCTTAGGACCGCCAAATAAAATAATTTGAATTCTAACCGATTGCTATTTTAAGTTAGTAGGTAAGTACTAAATTAGTACTTAATAATTATAAGCAACTCAAGCATGTATTCTATACTCAAGCTGTCACTTCCTTATACACTTCCGCCCCTTTTCATGAAATCACTCCAAAAAATACTTTTATTTAAAATAATTTTAACGAATAATTTCAGGTGTTCCTGTATCAGTTCCACAGTTACCGAAAGGATCATTTACTATGTAAGTCACCACACTGATTTTAATAACAACCATTTTATTATGCTGAATATTTGTATTTTTTCTAGGTTTTAAAACGTAAAGCTTCCGTCAAGACGAAAAATTTGCTTTCTAGGTTTAAGACGCAGATATATGCTAGTGACCTTGAGTGGTTAGCTTGCGTGTTCTGTACTGATCTCACGCAACACGTCGTACGTTCAGCCAGTAATAACACTCGCCCATCAAGGAGCGCTGTCCCCAATTTGACGCATTATTAATTTATTATACACAAAACAAAAGTTATCTTAATAAAACGCGTATACTTACTAAAAGATCAATAACTCAAACTCAAACTCAAAGCATTTATTTCAAATAAACCTATTATAGGCACTTTTGAATTGTCAAGGGGTCAGTCAGTCAGATGAAGCTAGTTGCCCATTCCAAAGCGTAGTAGGTTCCTATGGAGAAGAACGGGCAAGAAACTCCACGGACACTCTTTTAAATCAAAATATTGTTACATAGTATTGGTTACATAATTTATGTTGAAATTATACATGTGAGAACAATGTAGAAAGACGTGCACGTTAAAAGCGTCAGTAATAAAAATATAAAAAACAACTAAAATACTAAGTTAAAATAAGCCGTGGCAGCAAAGAAATGACCAGTCCCTACTGACGGCGCCCGTTCACGAACATGACGCATGGATCAGCACCATTTAGCTCAACCATTTTGAAGGGAACTTAATGATCCAACACATACGCCACCATCAGCTAGACATTTTAGTGAGCATGACACTCTCAGCCGCCATAGCACATTCAAGTCAATAAAAGACGTACTCAGAAAATGGTAGGTACAGTCGAGTTCTTTAATATATGAGCATGTTCATTGTAAACAATCTGTGACATCATAAATATGTGACTACAATAAATCAATAATATTGCTACAGACAAAGACTCTTGGTGTATAAGTTGAAGCGGTTTTCGACTTCGAAGGACCAATACGCGGGGATGTAATTTATTTATTTTATTTTTGCGGGTTGGAAGATTGGACGACACACAGAATTGAGCAAAAGGGAATATGAGATTATGAGTAAGAAAGAGGGATGGATGGACTTACTTGAGAACCTTCTGGACGAAGCACGTTGACTCAAGGGGCAGCCTTAGCAGACGTCCCACGTGTTCACGACTTTCTTCCTTTTACTGTGATGCACTATCACTTGAGTTTTAAATGTTACACTTGTGTCGGCCAACACTTATAAATAGAGAGAGTTTAGAGTTTTTGATATAGTAGCGGATTATTTGCGGAGCGGCGCGGTACGTGAGCGGTTGCAGTAGAACACACTGATCCATGCGAGAATGTTTTTTCAAACCACAGTGGATATATATGCGGTGATTGGCTTTCGCCGCGGAGGAAGTGCCTCTGATTCGGCGTGCGACGAGCGTGCCTCTCGTTCTGTTGTATGGGAATTGGGAGGGAAGGAAATATAGCTCAAAACTGCGGTCGGAAATATTATAATTTAACTTATTTCCAAAACTTGCGCGAGCAACTCTAAAAATTGTGCGCAATCTCTTGTTCATATTATTTAGCGCAAAATTAGGATCACAAATATCTATGCAATTTTTAGATGAAAAATATCTTGACAATTTGACATGACTCGAATTGCTGTCTTAAATTCTTTGAACAATCTCTTTACAGAAGTATATCCTATTGTAATCTTGTATCGTATCGTAAGTGGCCACATTTACTCGCCGCTAGCGGGGGGCGCAGGACTATTGTCCTGCGCCCCCCGCTAGCGGCGAGTAAATGTTCCTTCCAGTACGGAAAACCGGCTGTTAAAAACAGGCAGCTCCTGCCGCACCAGGGTCATAACCCGGTCTTCCGCCGGCAAGGGCAGGTCCTGCCCATGCTGCGCTCCGCCCTGGGGCCAGCTCCTCGACGCCGGGCCAGGTCCACCCGGAACTCTACATTCTCCTTTCGGAAAAGCTCCATGGCGGCTGTCAAGCGGCCGTCCTCCGCCCGCATCTTGGATATTGCGTCCGACGGAGGCCCGACCTGAAGGGCCCTCGCTGCCGCCATAATGGAGGCCGTGACAGCGTGTACGACCTTGTCTTTAGAGGACTGAATTCTCTTCAAGGCCACACCCCTGATTGCGGCTACCACGACCTCCTCAAAGCTGCTGGCCACTCCTTTCGCCTTGGACCTGCCAGCGACGTCCGGCTCACCACCCGATGACTCAGAGGGAGCCGCCCTTTTTTTTTTTTTGAGTGGGAAATTATAAAATAACTTCTCCCGCTCTGGGCGGAGCGGGAGGGCGTGTCAGACTTTTACTGACTAAAACCCACCCGTGTTCCTTCATTTGCCTGTGTGCCAGGGCAAAGGGATATCCTTTCGGACAAACTTGCAACCCTGGTAGGCATTGGTCCTGACGGACCCCGTCAGTTGGTGCTGACATCTCTTTGAGGCGCGCGTGGAACACAACGCGCCGTCGACTCGGCCCTGGTCCTTATCGGACGGTGAGCTACCCATCGCTCTCCGTCCGCAAGCCCGCGCCTACGGTGGCCGGAAATCGGCTTGCAACTCTCGACGCCCGGGGCGTCTCCTGCGGGCGACCACAGGCGGTGCGAGGGCGCGAACCTTGCCTCTCCGTACCACGTTCCGCCTCCTCCTTCGCGAGCATTACTGCTTCGCAGAAGGAGGTGACGGCCTCCCATGCACTCTCGCTCCGAACCATGGCCTGAACCAGTGCCGGACGGGAGAGATCGCCGCCGCCGATCGCCTCCGTGAGGACACGGCGGTGCTCCGCCTAAGCCGGGCAGATCTCCACCGTATGCTCCACCGTGTCCTCCAAGCGATCCACACAGTGGTGACACCCGGGCGTTTCCTCCCGCTTTATCCTGAACAGGAACCTCCCGAAACAACCGTGTCCGGTGAGGACCTGCGTCAGGCGGAAGGTGAGGACGCCGTGGCGCCTCCCCAGCCACTCCTCAAAGAGGGGCTTTTCGCCTCAATTGTAGCCTGCCCAGCGCTGGGTTGCAACAATCGCACTCTCCATGCCGCCATGAGATCCCGCCGGAGAGAGGGAGCCGCCCTGCGGCTAGTCTCTCCGAGATCGAGCCCCTCCGTGACGAGCCTCTCGGCTCGCTGGGCCAGTTCGGCTGGGCTGGCTCGGCTGGGCTCGCTGGCCTCCTGAGTGGTGCCCTCTACCCACAGCCCGTCCTTGAACCCCCCCTGCAAGTTTTCTCCGGGCCGAGCTTCAACCGGCCATCAGTGGACGACCCCTGGCCGTCCCATGGCGTGGGGCGCTTCCTCAACTTTTTGGAGTTCTTCCCAGCCCCCACTTCTACGGACTCCGGGCTCTTAAATAAGACCTGCGCACCAGATGCGGCGTCGGACTCCGACCCCGCATCACTCCCTTCCTCTTCGCTTTGTTGTTTGTTATTAGGTTTTTCCATATTTAATCCCAAAAGTGTGAAGGATATAAAAAGTAATCCTAGGCCAGCAAAAAGGCTAGTATGTCCTTACCCCCTGTACCTAGGTAATCAATTATTACAGTTAAGTACTACGCAACGTTGTCAGATTGATATAGTCCTATTATGAACGGCAACATTGCATTATTACTCGTACTTCTGCTCCGGCAAGCAAAAATAAATTTAATAGTAAAGGCCATTTAGTTGAATATTCAAAGCTGTATGGATATTTACGAATCCTAGGTTGCACCAAATATATTGAAATCTAGAGTATTTAGATATTTTTTATCCGAAGCGTAGTCAGATATTTTTGAATGCACTAACGTAACATACTTAAGTACAGTTTATATGATAACATTTTATTGATGTCTAAGTTTGATAACGGCAACAGGTAGACGCTTGAAATATTCACAGAATATTAAATTACTTACATATTTACTTTAAAAATAAATAATTAAATTAAAATAAACCGAATATTTAAGGTTTAATTTATTTTATTTTCCCATACAACATACGTGATTTTTTTGCCATTTTTATAGTTAATGGTACGGAACCCTTCGTGGGCGAGTCCGACTCGCACTTGGCCGGTTTTTTTATTATTTAAATTAGCCAACGGAATTAAAACATCAAAATGACCTTCAATAAAGTTTCCTGAGAATCGTATTATTTTGACTCCCTGCCGTGCTTCCCCAAAACCAGCAATAAAAATACCATCCTGAAACACCTGGAACTCAAATGAGAATAGTTCTGCCGCTGCCATTTTTTTTTTTGGGTGGTAATTTATCAAATAACTTCTCCCGCTCTGGCCGGAGCGGGGAGAGCGTGTCAGACTGTTACTGACTAAAACCCACCCGTGTTCCTTCAAATGCCTGTGTGCCAGGGCCACGATATCCCTTTCGGACAGGCTCGTAACCCTGGCAGGCATTAGCCCTTTCGGACCCCGTTCATTGGTGCTGACATCTCTTTGAGGCGCGCGTGGAACACAACGCGCCGTCGACCCGGGCCTGGTCCTTATCGGACGGCGAGCTACCCATCGCTCACCGTCCGCAAGCCCGCGCCCACGGTGGCCGGGAATCGGCCGGAGCGTCTCCTGCGGTGACTAAGGGCGTGAGGGCGCGAACCCTGCCTCACCCTCACGCGTTCCGCCTCCTCCTTCGCATGCATTACTGCTTTGCAGAAGGAGGTGACGGCCTCCCGTGCACTCTCCCTCCGAACCATGGCCTGAACCAGGGCCAGATGCGAGAGATCGCCGACCTCAACCGTATGCTCCACCGTGTCCTCCGGGCGATCCACACAGTGGTGACACCCGGGCGTTTCCTCCCGCTTTATTCTGAATAGGAACCTCCCGAAACAACCGTGTCCGGTGAGGACGTGAGTCAGGCGGAAGGTGAGGAAGCCATGGCACCTCTCTAGCCACTCCTCATAGAGGGGGCTTATCGCCACAATTGTGGCATGCAAATTCTTTGCCAAATAGTAAATATCCCTAGCGATGGCGCATGCTTATTTTCATCTCTCTCCTATTTGGTGAACAGTAACGTGGCCATGTCATTGTCTTCTCAAATTCGAGACAGCATTGTGCGCCACGTGTTCTAAAAACTGGGAAATATTCCAACCTTTCACCCATGATCGGTCAGGAGGAGCTGTTTATGGTTGAAAGCGTGAATACGTCGCTGAAATGTCTTGTAATGGCACCTACGGAACCACCTGTGAACTCATGGCAGCTGGAGACCTATTCCCATTTGAGTTCCAGGTGTTTCAAGATGGTATTTTTATTGCTGGTTTTGGGGACGCACAACAGGGAGTAAAAATAATCTGATTCTCAGGAAATTTCAATGAAGGTCATTTTGATGCGTGTCAGACTTTTACTGACTAAAACCCACCGTGTTCCTTCAAATGCCTGTGTGTGCCAGGGCCACGATATCCCTTTCGGACAGGCTCATAACCCTGGCAGGCATTGGACCTTTCGGAACCCGTCAGTTGGTGCTGACATCCATTTGAAATGGGAATAGTTCTCCCGCCTTTTTCCAACCCTTACAACACCAGCCTAAACCAAAGATACTAAGCAATAAAATTAAAATACGAACGTAGGTATTCAAGGACACTTTTTCTAGTAAGAACGACTAATACTAAAAACTATTATAGTACGAGCATAGTGTGAAATACCTACACAATAAGTAATTCGCAAAGAAATAGAAATAACAAAATTCCAACCCGGAAATAGGTAAAAACACATTTATTATCCTCCAATTTAAAATTAGGAAGCGAAACAAACCAAAACGAAAACCAAACAACGATGATGAAAAATATTTCAAAGCAAATTAGTAGTAAGTAATAACAAAATATCGCAGAACAGAAATTTCGGTAACTATAGCTTGAACGTGTATCGCTTAGGTTTGTATTCTGTGATTGATACATGACTTCGTTTTTTGATACGATCGGCTTGCAAGCCGCGATTAAGGTTAAACATTGTGAAGTTTTCCCCTTGGCATTCTCGACTTTAATGCTAAATAAGCAACGTTCAAATTACCTGAATACCAATTAGAACCTCATTAAAAAAATACTGGCCACCTAGAACTGGCATAAAAACTTTAGAACGTTATCACGCCTGCACTGAAACACACTGGCCACCTAGCAAAAAAACTAAATATAAACCTCAAGAAACTTCCAAAAATTCTTATTTCAATGTAAAATATGCATTAACGCGTTGTCGTAAAATTCAATTTAGATCTATAACGGCCTCCGAATTCTAATTTCAATGTAAAGTATGCAATAACTCGTTGCCGTAAGATTCAATTTAGATCTTAGCTGGATTTGGTACATTTTTCATACAAACATTAAAAACCCTTATTTTCACCCTTAAGCGCCGAATTTCGTAAAATCCTTTCTTAGTGAGCACCTAGAAGTCGAAAGGAACAATCAGGCCAACATTCATGTCTCTAACTTTAAAAACATAGGAGTTTCATACAAACTTTGACACCCCTTTTCAACCGCTTAAGGTGCGAATTTATAAAAATCCTTTCTTAGTGCGTGCCTGCACCCCATAGAGAGTGCTTGTGCCAAATTTTAGACCTCACGGCCCAGTAGTTTCCGAGATTTCGTGATGAGTGGTCAGTGAGTGGACTTCTCTTTTATATTATACAATATAAAGATAGTATTTACAATCTTCAGCCGCTCCAACAATAGATTTGAATGCTATTCAATTAGTTTATGCGCCCTTGTGGAGCAGGACCAGCGTTAAGCCAAGCATTTTTGTCAGCAATGTAATCCCCCAACTTATAATATGCTTGGCTACATAGTGTGCGTTTTATAAAAGATTTAAATTTCGTTTCATTTAGTTGGACTATGTGGGGAGGTATTTTATTGTAGCATTTTAAACAGTACCCCATGAAGGATGAGTCTACTTTAGCCAGTCTGAAACCTGGTTGAACTAATTCATCCCTATTTCTAGTCCCATAATTGTGTCTTTCACCTCTTTTACTGAAACTATTTAAATTTTTTCTTACGTACATGATGTTTTCATAGATATATTGACAAGGTACCGTCATGAAACAGTTCCCTTAGAGAATCGCGCCTGCGGAGGCCATATATTGCTCTGATGGCTCTTTTCTGCAGAATAAAAATAGACTCGATATCTGCAGCCCGTCCCCATAGTAAAATACCTTACCTACCTAATAATTAAATTATCTTTAAATTGGTGAAGGTTTCAGAAAAATACGCTTGGTAGATTTTGCGCTATTCTCAGTTTTTTATCCGCGTTAGACATAACTCTACAAATTAATTTCACTATGTAATATAAACATAATCTAAAATATTCACATATTAAGTTATTGAGAAAATGCTCTGATTTATCTTCTTTTTTTTTAATCATTAACACTACTCGGTTAGACGTGATCTTCAGTATAAAATTATTAAAGTCGGTTATCGCGTCAGGGTAGCCCACGAAATTCAATTTTTTTTTCGTTTTTTTGCAACTGCAGGTCAGTATCAGATTATATGTTGTTGTAAATATGGTTCGCGGCCGTATCACATATTTATCTATAGAATTATAATCATAGAAATCATCAATACAACTCTCAAGTTCATAGAACCCTATTTCATGAAATCATGACATTTGAGGCCTTTTCTAACATAAGGAGAAGTATTGCTGATTCTAATGATTATAATTCTGTAAAACCATATTTGTTACGGTCGCGAATCATATTTAGATCAACATACAACCTGTTACTGACCTACAAATTGCAATTATCAAATCACCCTACGACATACATTTATACGCATTCCCATTCCCATCAAGATATTTGAACATTCTTTTTCTCGTAGGCGTCATAGCTTCCGCTACGAGATAGCTACGAACGAGGATTGTCCAATCTCTTGCGTCGGCTACGGATGTAAGGGCGGCCGCGTACATGAAAAGGATTGCGCTCTTGGAGGATTCATACCGGACAAAGACCAGTGTAACTGCTGTGGAAAATGCAGTATGTACCACCGTAAGTTCTGTTTGCCTCACTCTATCTCGTAATATATGAATACAGGCGGTGTGGTGAGGAAAAGAGATAGCGTTCTTGGAAGGTTCCTACCGGATGAAGACCAGTGTAACTGCTGTGGAAAATGCAGTGTATATCAACTGCAGTGTGAACTCGGCGGTTACAACTTTTTGGTTTCTAGCTGGTCATCAAGTTTTTATTCTTACATTTTTAGGTTTCCCCAGCTTATTTCAGAGACTCTTAAGACTAGAAAGCTGTAATTTGGCATGGGTGTACAGTAGGTACATATTAATCACGCCGACGAAGTGGTAAAATAAAATCTTGTTTTTTTTTTCTAAGTGATTGTTTTTGGATATGTGAAAAAAAATCATGGCAGTACTAGTCTAACACAAGGAAAACTATCACAGCTTAGTAGGCTTTAGGCCGCGTGTCCACAGCAAGAAAAATCGCCGGGTCTATGCAAGAATTTGTGTCGATTCTACACACGACTAGTGTACACTGCGTCGGCGCTGCACAAGACAAAAAATTTTGTCTGCGCCAGACACGACGCGATCTGTAGGGGGCGGGGGGGTGTGTATTTTCATCTTGTCTATAGCCGATACGACAAATTTAACAAGTTAACAAGAAATAGTCGGCACATATACATTTGCAGTTGGAGAATTGACCGTGACGTCAATGACGATGACGATGTATTGGGACAACATGTTTTTCAACTACAATGTTAAGTTTATTTTTGGGATAAATTCATCACAACTACGGAACCCTTCATTATGTGCGTGGTCCAACACGCATTTGGCCGGTTTTTGATATTCTGATACCTTTCCAAACAAAGCTGTCAATTTAGCACGATTTTTCATTCGTTAAAAAATATACGTTGTGAATCAAGCCCTATTAATAATTTGGCCTGTTAATTCTAAATTGTACCAAGAAAAACTGTGTCCATAATCAAGATACGGACTTACGGTGTCGTGTTATCTGCAGAACCATGTAAACGTAATAAGTAATTATTATTGTTCATTCATGAGTTCTGAAAATGAAGATGCTAAATATCTCTCTTTCTTAAAATTTGGTATATAGTTCTGGTTATTGGCTCACCCAACGGACATTTTATCCTTTTCCCTCGTGTCATATCCTATTTCTTTGGTGTGGTTGTAGAACCAGTTGTCAAGGGCCACTTTCGACCTTTTTTCCGGGTACTGGGCGCCATTTTGTAGTGAAATAAACAGAGAATTCACCACTTTAACACTTATACCTAATACTTAAAGCGGAAACCAACACATGACAAATGCAAGCAAGAAGACTGATTAATTCAATTTTATTGTTGTTTCATTAGACGGTAAATGATAATAAATCTTATTTTATCTAATGATGCGTTACCCGCGCTCAATAAGTAAAAGCAAGGCTATTTTTGGCTATCTTGTGTTATTATTAAGTTACTTTGTATGGTTGTCTCATATTCATGAATAAAGAAAGATTTTAATTGAAAATAATTAATTGAATTGCCCGACTTGCAATTAGTCGCGCGCCATCGCAATTCTGAGCAATTATTTGTGAAGAAAATGCCTTCCCGTATCTATACGTATGTTACTAACACCATATGGATAAGTGTGTCCGAAATAAAGCTATTCTATTCTATTCTATACACGATGTACAAATTACACTACTCCTGTGGGAGTACAGAAAAACGTCTCATTTCATGCATAAGTACTTATTGTATTTTTTTATTATAAGAAATCGTTGTTTTGTTTTGTACTTGTACAGCCAGTCAGCCATTTTTCCTGACTGCTGCGACCGACGCGTACGCGCCAATGAACATGCAGCAGCTAGTGACGTAACTAAATGTGTATGTTTATCTCTTTCTAACAACAGTTATCGGTATAGGTCTTTCCTTTTTTTCGCGCACTGTATGATTGTACGCAAGTATGTAGATTGTAGCTACATTCATGGCTTACGCTGTTGAGTGCACTAATGTTTGTGTATGACGCGTTTATTTATAATACGTCATTGATTTTATCCCGATACGCTGTAAAAAGGCATATCGGGGTGACACTGCCGTTTGCAGTCGCCATCGGAAGAGCACCATTATATACCGCAACAAATGCATTCCTTTTGAAATACTCCATGATAATACAAAAAGTAATACTTAACAATTTCTTTGCAGAATTGAACGAGAAGTGTGCCGAATTCAAGAAGACATTCCAGAAGGTCAACGGCTCTGTTGAGATTGAGGTAACTATGAATCTAATAGTATGTACATACTAATTTCGCATAAGAATCTATAGATACATATTATAAATTAAAGTCGCTTTCCGTCTCTGTCTTTATGACCGCGTTGTTCTTCTAAACTACGCGACGGAATTTGATGCAGTGTTCACCATCTAAACACCACACAACAACTAAACACATATTAATAATTTATAATAATAATGAATTGCTTGAATTTTATTGTTACTTTAGCCCTCTTCCTCTCTCCTAATGTTTGCTGTGCCCGACAGGGTCCATATTGATCTTTTACTTTTTTTTATACCATCTATAAATACATATGGAATGCAATAAAGAATTGAGAATTGAATTGAGAATTGAGAATTTATTTCAGAAGGAGTATGTGTATAATAATTTAATATTTAACTTATATTAGAAAAACCCTATCGAAAACCCTTTCAATCTTACCGTACTTAATTCCCGTGTGGTGCCGGGCGTAATGAATAGCACCATCCTATGTCTTCCCATGGGTGTCGTAAAAGGCGACTAAGGGACTTACCAGAGAACGGGCAGCGTTCTCTATGCATTTTAACACCAGACCGATTTGGTAGAGGAAGCTTTCATCATCATTTCAGCCGAAAGACGTCCACTGATGGACATAGGCCTCCCCTAAAGGGGGGTCTGCCATAATCGCCACGCTTGGCAGGCGGGTTGGCGATCGCAGTATGGTGTTAAAATGCATAGAAAACGCTGCTGCCCATTCTCTAGTAAGTCCCTTAGTCGCCTTTTACGACACCCGCGGGAAGAAATGGGATGGTGCTATTCTGTACGTCCGGCACCAAACGGATTCGGAGGAAGCTTTAGCGGCGGTTAAATTTTAATAGTTTTGCTTGCGTAGTTTTTGAGTTAGCGTCAATAAATAGGTACCTACTTACGTATTTTTCCCACTGGTACGAGTATAAGTATGTGGAATTGTGGATGATGTAATAATAACTTCATGTCACTGTTATTTATAGAGCAGGTAGTGGTATTCAAATTTGCGTGGGGTAGGTAGGTACCACAACTAAAAAGTGAAAAAGAAACTTTTTCAAAAAAAAATAAAAACAACTAACTTCCAAAAAAAATACTACAAAGTGAAAAATAACTTTAATTTCGTAAGTCGGTGGCAATAAACGAAAGACACCGACTTCCGAAGTTATCCATTAGGAATTTCTCAGTAGCAGCGAGTCTTTATCTGTACCCTTTTTTTTTTTTTGGTGTGGGAAAATATCAAATAACTCTGGGCTGAGCGGGAAGGCGTGTCAGACTTTTACTGACTAAAACCCACCCGTGTTCCTTCCGTTGCCTGTATGCCAGGGCCACGATATCCCTTTCGGACAAACTCGCAACCCTGGCAGTTTATCTGTACCCAAATATATATACAACATTATTTTTAGTATATGCGTAACCTAAATATAGTTTGTTCAGAATAAGGACCAGAATCGATTTCAATAATTTTTAAATCATGTTATATTTTGTCCCAAAAATATTTAGTGTGATGGAAAATGTTATCACCATTTAATTACTTACATTATAATCGCCTACGGTTAGGTACCTACTGCCAAATTATTATCAATGAGCGCAACGCCCTGGACGCGCGGGGGCGTCGCACCGTTAGCATGTTTTTGTACGAACAACCCGGTAACATAACAACCTTATAACTTTGTGATTTTTCATGATACAGTTTGAAATATTGTACATAGATTCTTTACATAAAAATACTAGACACGTGTTTCACACACGTACTAAAATTAATATTGTATAAAGCAATAGACTCGATCGCGCCCTATTACATTGAACTACACATACTACACATTTTTTTTATTTGTACATTAATGGGCTGATCGAGGCGCTCAGCGAGCAACATATTGGTTGTTACATAGATGGCGTCTGTTTCAATAACATCAGCTACGCGGACGATATGGTGCTGCTGAGTGCCTCGGTCTGCGGACTCAGAAAGCTGGTGAGTATCTGTGAGGGTTATGCAAATGATCACGGACTTTTATATAACATAAAAAAGAGTCAGTGTATGGTCTTACAGGGCGGGCAGAGAAAAGTTGATGAAATGCCAGCTGTAAAGCTGAATGGCACATCCTTAGAAAGAGTTAATATTTTTAGGTACTTAGGGCACTTATTAACTCCCGACGTAAAAGATGATTCCGACATTGAACGGGAGCGAAGGGCGCTGTCGGTCAGAGCGAATATGGTAGGTTCGCGCGATGGCAGCAGAAGTTAAAATTACTCTCTTTAGAGCCATGTAGCAAAAGTCGTACAGCGCCCTTCGAGTCCAGTTTAACAATGCCTTCAGGATGTTCTTGGCTCTCCCCCGTTACTGCAGTGGCAGCGCTTCGACAATGTTTGCGGAGGTTTTTTTTTTTTTTTGATAATGACCTTTTGCAGATGGCTCCGGAGTGCCTTTTCTGCGTAACCGATCTTTGGCGGGGCCAGAAGGGCCTCTCGCCGATTTGCGGAGGCGCGCGTAGATTGTTTTTATACAACAATGCGCAACAGAGGCACCTCGCTGGTTCGGCGTGTGCGGGGGAGCTCCAACAGCATGTTGGCCGCGCTCGCGGAAAGGGTAGATTGGGCCTACATTAATCATTGCTGTAGGTTACACATTGAACATACGTAATGTGGCAACACTGCAACACTTGTCTATTAGGTACCTATTTGTTGTTTTGTTAATTTTCTAATTTCTATATTAGTTCAATGTTTGAATATGTAGTGTGACTGAGTGTATATAAATATTTAAGTTATGAGTCTATGATACTTGAAATAAAATGTTTATTATTTTATTATTATAGTGGTGCAATGTGGGTGTACTGTAGGTACACCTCTGCCCCTAACTCTTCAAAGAATACAGGCGTGATGGTATGATACATTAAAGCATCTTCCTTCTTGAAATGTTCAGGTAGAAGAAGAATTCCTTGAACCGGGCTGTGATGATGGCCTGGTTTGCAGACAGGGTCGTTGCCAGGACATACATGCGGTGCCCCCTGCAGTCGGAAATCGACGGAAGAGGGACGAAACTGAGGGCCGAGCTAATGGTTAGTAGTTTTGTGAGCAGCTCCTGCGGGGTAATTATGTAATTACAAGTTTCAAATGTTATAACTTAACTTTAAATACCCTCACACCTCCTGTACCGTTGCATGCTATGTTTTGGGTGCGTTAAATTGCGCGCTGCCGTAAACATCGAGATTTTTCGCACCAAAAATGAAAGAATAGAATATAACTCTTTATAATAATAATAATTTATATAAATAGTGAAATAAAGGAGATAAACATTTATTTCATAAAACATCCTTAATTCAAGACACACATTATAAAACAACTAATTCACCTCAAAATAAAACAAACAAAATAAAAGCAATCAAGGACACAGTTACACACATTAGGACCGGGAGGAACTGTCTACTGCTCACAGTGCAGTATGGAAACGTATCCAGTAGCGCAGCAGTGGAGAGTCCCACCTGTCCATAAACACGCTTATTATACAGGAGGACATGGTGGAGCATACAGTGAAGATCTGCCCAGCTTGGGCGGAGCACAGCCGTGTCCTGACGGAGGCGATCGGCGGTGGTGATCTCTCGCGTACGGCCCTGGTTTAGGCCATGGTCACCTCCTGCTGCGAAGCAGTAATGCTCGCGAAGGAGGAGGCGAAACGCGAGAGGGAGAGGCGAGGTTCGAACCTTCGCGCCGTCTTTAAGGCGCGTTGTGTTCCACACGCGCCTTAAAGAGATGTCAGCACCAACTGACGGGGTCCTTTAGAACCAATGCCTGCCAGGGTTGCAAGTTTGTCCGAAAGGGATATCGTGGCCCTGGCACACAGGCAACCGAAGGAACACGGGTGGATTTTAGTCAGTAAAAGTCTGACACGCCCTCCCGCTCCGCCCAGAGCGGGAGAAGTTACTTGATAATTTCCCACCCAAAAAAAAAAGAAAAGGGCATTGTATGACCATGACAAGCACCATAAAAATTACAGATATAAAAATGTTTAGTTCGTTTGACATACAGAATGCGTAGATAACGGCTATGTGATGGGTCTTTTTTACATCCTGTATCTGATCAACAACCGTTTCTATTGTTTACTCAAAATCTCAGTGCGATCACCAATTCAACCTTGAATTTCTTTTATGTTGAAAACAGAGCCATGCAAACGTGAGCTAAAGTATTTCAAGAAGAAGTATGGTGCTGACGGTCACCTGCATTACAACGCACCACAGTGTACTCCATTGTGGCTATACGCTCCTGTTCAGGTACTTACCTTATACCAATGATATTATATTAAACAGATAATTATGTTGCGAGCGCGCAATAGTAAAGACTCCAAAACGGCCCAATTGGGACGTATTGACTTTAGTGTGCGACAACATGGCGACGAGTAATACACTTAGTTGAAGCAGCTTAAAAATTCAAAAAATGCTATCGTGTGTATTTAGAAAGTGTACCAATTATGATACCAAAGTTAATAAAACACAAGGGATCTCATACCACATGTAATTACGCAATATACTTCGATTTATTAATATATTTCAATTATTTTCATAATAATCTCATATTTGGAGGTTAGAAAAAAAAAGAAATGGCAAGAACACATTCACTCCATTCAGATTCGATGATTGGTGGCAAGAATCATGTTTGTTTACATTCACGCGCAATTGAAAACACTACCTGTCTCTTTTTTTCATGTTGTTTTTATCAAGCCATCTCTTTTCTATCATTTTTACTTGTAGTGAAATGTAAAGTTAATGAAAAGTGGGTAGGTATGTGTGCTGGCGCTGCTGCGCGGAATACTTTTTTCGGTTGTTTAGTGAGTGTATAACATACTCGTATCTGTTTAATATTATATCATTGTCTTATACATTCAGTAGTTGTAGAGCTCGCTGAGCAGTGGTAACGGCTGCGACTTACAAGTTGTAGGTCGTAGGTTTGAACCCAGACAGGCGCTTTACTTTGTGTAAATTATTTCATCAGCACTGCTCTCAAAACGGTGAAGGAAAACATCGTGAGGAAACCGGCATGTCCTAGAACTAAATGTTCGAAGACACGTGACATCTACAAACCCGCACTGGGCCCACGTGGTGGATTACGGCCCTCACCGAAAACAAAAACAGAAAAAAAACATAATAAAAAGGACCTGTGCGAGGCTACAAAAGTCTGCGATATTTAAAAAAAATATACCGCTTTGCTGGTATTCTGGATAGGGCCCGTGAGATATACACGTCTTTAGATCTGGGATGAGAATGTTTTTGAGGTTATCCTTTTAAATACTCTCTGGTAGTGATACCTTCATGGTGACTATCCTCACTTCCTCAACATATGCAGGGGGGTTTAGCACCATCTAAGAGGGCGTTTCCAATGAAGCGTAGACGAGCGAAGATGATTGTGGCAATGAGACGCACATGAATCGACGAATGGCGTTGATTGAAACCCACATTATGTCTCCACTTCAGCGGAAACGCACGTGATTATGGCGTTGTAATTGTAACACATCTTTCTTAATTTTTTTTGAACTAATAGATATCTTGGCCACTATATCTAGGTTTCTATGGAAGCCAAAAATAAAAAATAAATAGAAACAATTTCAGTTTAAGCCTGCAAAAATTAGCTCTTTTGCTTAAATGTTACCTGAACTTTGGCCGTTCATATGCTCTTTTTTAAGGTAAAAGTATAGAAAACATTCTAACAAAAACCTCGCACATGTAATGGAGATTCTAATTGACAAACATTTATTTCACAAACTTAGTCAGAAACACGCATTTCCTGGAACAAGTTTTATGAAATTTCTGCACATTTCGTTCAATGTTATCGCGTTCTCACTTGCTTGTACGTTGTTCTCACTTACGCTGAATGAAACTACAATGCTTTTCGAGCATGCTCGCATTGACGATAGACGGTCTGGGAAGGGGGCCCTCTTAAGCCTTTTTTTTGTCCTCCTGTGACGTCTGAAAAGGGCGCGCTTGGAACACTACGCTCCGGCACCTCGGGTCTTGTATGATAGAGGGCGGCGGATGTCCGCGAGTCCGTCGTCCCTGGACCCATTTAGGGGAACCGGAAGAGGGCATTGTTTGCCCTCTGCCGACGCCCGGCTCGCCTGCTGCGGGCTAAGTGAGCGGAAGAGATCTCCCGTTACCTTTCCGCAGTCTCCTTCTGCGACATGACTGTTTCGCAGAAGGATACCACCGCGTCCCAGGACTCCTCGCTGCCGACCATCGACTTGACCACGGCCGGTAGCGACAGGTCTCTACCTATTCCTGATATGAGGGCACGGCGCGGCTCCTCTCAAGCGGCACACTCTGCCAGCGTATGCTGCGCCGTGTCCTCCTGGCAGTCGACGCAGCGGTGACACCGGGAAGGGGGGCCCTCTTAAGGCGGTGACAAGAGGCGAATGATAAAAGTAGGCTTGTCTTAAACAAAAAAATAGCCAAATCTATATAGTTTGTTGCAGCGGAAAAAATACATGTTATTCTTGAACATGTTTCTCAGAACTTTGTAGTTACCAAAACACGTTTAGAAAAAAAATCTCGATATAAATTAACGGTAAACTAACCCTTGACTTTCACTTTAAATCCAAAATATCTGAATTAAATATCAGCATACGGTTGGTATTTAATTAATAACAAGAACGTCTTATTTGTATGCAGAACTTGGTTGTTTTTTATTTTCAATTACTCAACTCATTTTTGAGTAAATAAATAATTGCTTCATATTTTGCAATAAATTACAAGCGTTGTGTCATCGCGCTTCTCTTTTGTATGCAGTCTGACAGTGACAGCGGTTTATCTGTTGTCAGCGTCTTAAGACTCGTCCAACAGTAAGACTTTTGTTTCTCTATGTGCAGTGTCGTCGTTTCGTGTGTTACTGTGCGCTTGAAGATGGCAGCTTCATCTTAGGTATCAAAGTGCCGCGAGTGGAAGTCTCCAATATGAACTGTGGTTAGTATGATAGTGTTCTTGTCCCCCGGTGTTTCACACTTGCTTTCATTTACAAACATTCACTGCTTCATTTTTTTGAAGTGATAACTTTTTTAGTCGCGTTGAGCGTATTTTAAAATGAAATGAAATAATTGATTCTGTAAATAGGATATTATAATCACTTTTACACGTCATCTAAAAAATTTAAAAAATAATCTAGATGTAGCCGACATTTCCTATCTGACTACCCCTGAGAAGAAATGGCGAAACAAACTCAGGGGTCAAAGTATCTTTTAAAGTCTAGACATAATCTTGGTCAGATCATGTGAGGACCATGTAGATCCGTGTCTGAAATGGTCTTTTGAGGATAGAACCACACAAATTTGAGTGGACCTGTCCAATCAGTGCAAGCATTTGTCAGTAATCGTGGAGCTCAATTGGTAGGGGCAAAGAGATTTAACATAGAACTATAGAGAGGCCATCAGAAGTAATGTCATAGACAAATTGTGATCTGTGTCCCTGTGATGCCATCTAGCGTAATATAGCAAAATTCAATAAAAGTAAGTTTGATTGACACGTTACACTTTTAATACCATGCACAATAGGGCGCCCAGCCCACACAAAACCGCGATGCGATGCGATACGACGGATCTGACGCAGAAAGTCCCATTCGCACAATGTCCCTTTCGCACAAAGTCCCATTCACACAATGTCCCATTCGCTCAAAGTCCCATTCGCACAATGTCCCATTCACAAAATGTCCCATTCGGGAGCACCAGTCATAAAAAAAAGAAATCAGCTGTTCCATACAATGGATCTGACGCAGAAAGTCCCATTCGCACAATGTCCCATTCGCAAAAAGTCCCATTCGCACAATGTCCCATTCGCACAATGTCCCATTCGCAACACATTGTATGGAACAGCTGATTTCTTTTTTTTATGACTGGTGCTCCCGAATGTGACATTGTGCGAATGGGATATTTTGCGTCAGATCCGATACGACGACGCCGCACGCAGGAACTACGAAGGAACGAGCATTGTACTTCGAATATAATTTTCTTTTGTGGACACGAATGCGAATTGCGACTTGACATGCAGGCGTACCACACTAGACTGAGCTAGAACTTTTGCCCACTAGGACAAAAGTATCGGATTACGATTTTGTTCGCTATGTCCCGTCTATTGTTAAGTAAATAGTTTAAATAATGTAGGCCCAGAATAGATCATTATTTTGTAATCATGGAAATTAACAACCTCATTATAACTGCTATGTGACATAAACGGTCGTATAAAGGTCTCATCACAACTAGTATTGGTCCGTAAAGTCGGTTCTTACCTTTTATTTAATTTATATATAACGTTCAGCGGTCATTGGCTGACTTCTACCTAACTACTAACCGATATTTTATAAATTGTAAATTTGGAAATAAAGTTTATTCTATCGCGAAAAAAAAAACCAGCTGTTCCCTACATTTATGTTCGAATAATTCGTTAAAATGTAGGGAACAGCTGATTTTTTTTCGCGATTTCAGTTTTTGTCCCATAGTAAAAGTTGTTCATAATGATGAGTACAATGACTCCTTAAGAGGTTATTGACGACTTAAAAATAACCCTGTACATATCAAAAGCACGGATTCTTTTGGTGATAACAAACTACATGGCAACATTTCTTTTAATAAGTAAAACGTACATAATTATAAAGTTAAGAATCATTTAACTAATAAAAATCAAATGTTTCCAATTGAATTCTACACACCACTAGACCAAGTCAGCTGATCGGTACACGTTTTAATTCATTCGTTTGATCCCGCCGCCAATCGCGCCGCCCGCGCCGCCGCGTGCCGGTGCGGCGGCGCCGCGCGCCGTGTCCCAGAGCTGTGGCAGGTGTGTGTGTGTACTAGGCGCACAGACACAGATAATGTATGATGACCCTCGTAGTGCGGTGACACGTTTGTTATGATTTAAATTTAATAAACTATAGAAATAAAAAAAATATCAATCATTTTCAAAGTTATTCTTTTTGAGCTGAAATGTTGTACAGAGATTCTGAACCAAATGAACTCTTCACCCTGTTTGTATGGATATACCCTTTCCGTAACACGCTGTATTGTTTAATATATGTTTTCTTCACAACTCATGAGTAAAGTTTTTCTACGCGCGTCTCATCCGTGTCTCACAGATTGTGCCCGTGAGAGATGTCGCACGGGATCTGATGTTGAATGTGATGGTTACGGCAACTATAAGGAGGCTGTGTTTACCCCCCATCTTGATGACTGGCAATCGCCAGCGGACGCTGAGAAAAATCCAAGTACGTATAATGTTTTAATGCATAATCAGCCTATAATGTTCCCACTGCTGGGACACAGGCCTCCTCTTTTTCAGGAGGGAGTGGGCAGTAATCTTCCACGCTCGCCCAGTGCGGGTTGGTAGATGTCACATGCCTTCGAATTCTTGGTTCTAGGACATGCCGGTTTCCTTACGATGTTTTCCTTCACCGTTTTGAAAGCAGTGGTGATGAAATTATTTACACAAAGTAAAGCGCCTGGCTGGGTTCGAACTCACGACCATCAACTCGTAAGCCGGGGGCCGTTACCACTGGGCCACCACTGCTCTCACTGGGCCACCACTGCTCTCCTTTGTTTTAATGTATATTGTGCAAATCCAAGTATGTATAATGTTTTAATGTATATTGTGCAAATCCAAGTATGTATAATATTTTAATGTATATTGTGCAAATCCAAGTACGTATAATGTTTTAATGTATATTGTGCAATTATTGAAGTGTACCATCTTTCCTCTGGCTTTCTGGGGGAGTGATTTCGTGAAAAGGGACGGAAGTGTGTAACAGGAAGTGACAGCTTGAGTATGGAATTAGTAAGTGCTTTTTAATTGCATGGAATTATTGTACTCACGGAACAAGTATTAGTACAGTCAGTGCCCTGCATTGCCTGACCCCTCTTATAAAGAAGAAGAATGGAAGAACGGTCAGGTTATGTAGGTCACTGACCTATAATACAAAATTAGTTTTTGCTTAGACTAAACCCGAAAAGGGGTCAATCATTTAGAAACAACTTTTTCTATGGAACCAACCTTGAAATCACGAAAAAAAAAAAATCGGTTGTCTGTAAAGTCGATTTACTGACGATAGTTGAACGTGACAACGTCTTAAGAAAATACTGATGGAATGGTAGCATTTTTCAAAAGAAAATTTTAATTTCATTTGTTTAATAGATTTGTATGTATATAGAGAAGGAGGTAATTGGAAATCACAATGAAATTGATCAAGTTAGATTTATTTATACGCATAAATACAATTATGTCAATTTTTTTTTACAATTTTATAGTTTTTACAAGTATAAATGTGCGTTGAGCAATTGTTTTACAACTTTTAAACATGTGTAATATTTAATTTTAAACAATGATTAAATTATTGTTTATAAATCTGACATTTAAAATTTAAAATTTGGAAACATTAAAATTTCGTAAATCTAGTTTTTAAAAAGCCCGCCTCAATGTGTTTGATATAGGAGAAAATGTTCCCTTTGACGGCTGGCTGGTCCAACCTGTCATTTCAGACACGTTGTTGTGATATGTGGAAGATTTAATATTTATGTTTTAATTTTTTTAAATCATAGCTACGCTCGATAATTATTTCGATTAAATAGTAAAGCCATCGATTTTTTACTCATCGTTAAATAGTTCTGTTAACTTATTGTTTTAATTTTGTCAATTATAGCATAACCTACAATCGCTGCACTAGCGGACCGATGCTATTTATTTTAATCACGAATATTCGACAATATATCACTGAACATATAATTAATATCGAAAGAATCCTTTATCGCTGCAATTATCGTTGCTATAAACAATTGACACCACATTCACTTTTCACTGCACTTGATACTCGACCAAAACATGTAAATGTACTATAGTATAGCAGCTGTCCACGCAGACGCATCGCTCACTCAAGTAGGAGAGAGACGGATGTCGAACGCTGCCGAACGCGAAGGCCGATTGTGCCTCTTTGTCGCTCGTTCCGCGCTCTCGCTTGCACTTCAAGCCTTACATGGAACGCCTCAGAGCGAGGTAACGCCGCATGAGTCATGTTTTTTCGTGCGTGCAGCCGGCTCAATCGAATTATAAGACGTTGTCACGTCAAAAAATCAGCTGTTCCCTACATTTGTGTTCATTTAAATCGTCAAAATGTATGGAACAGCTGATTTTTATTTTGCGATTTCAAGGTTGGTCCCATAGAAAAAATTGTTCAAAATGAGTACAATGACCCTTTTTCGGGTTTAGTATAAACAAAAACGAATGTTGTATATAGATTGTAAGTAGAGGGGAGACATTTCTGTCGCTGCTCAGTTGCTTATTACCAAGGTGGGATAAAAGATGTTACACATTCTCGTATAAAGGCTTCTACATACCGGCACGACTTGTCGCACGACGCGACGCGGCACTAATGCCCCGCGTGTCGTGGGACGAGCGGTGCCTTTGTGTTGATGCGACTACTGTAAGGGTGAAACGACACGATGTCGTGCCGCGGAACTGAGGCCTATGTCCAGCAGTGGACGTCTTTCGGCTGAAATGATGATGATTGCTTGGACCTGGAGGACAACCTGTCGGGTCAGCTAGTTTCTAATAATATTTTTGTTTCTCTTCCACAGATAGCCAAGTGACCTCCACTACGATGGCCCAGTTACCTGGGCTCTCCGAAACCGCTAGGACAGCTGACAGTGACTCTAATCTACGTACACAAGTCATAGATATGAACGATTAATAAAACGCCTTCTAATTTACTGACCAGTTTTTCTTTATTGACCAGTTTATTATTAGTGCAGAACTAATATACATATAGCTCAAATATGTAAGTACCTAATGTTACTTCCTATGTGTAAAAAAATACGATGTTTAGCAAGGCATATTATCGCTGTCGCGCTCGGTAACGATTTCGAATCTGTACGCGCAAGGGCGTCGCCAAGGTGGGGCAGGGTGGGCAGCTGGCCCCCTCTAGAGATTCTAAAAAAGTTGCCAAATGTAAAGCAACCAAACCTAAGTTTTTGTCGTGACTTGCTTGATCGATCATTCCCGTAGGTACGTCGAAACTCGAATGAGTTCACCAATTAGGTATGTAAAGTATTTTTGAGGTATGTTTTTTATATTTTTATTTTAATGATAAGAGTATTTAAAACACATAATTTCATCTTTTGTTTTTACAAGCTGTAGTTATTTTAATATTTTTATTTTAAGTATTGTTCGTACTGGCGTCACTAGTAGCTGAATAGCTTAGGATCTTTGCCATGTTTAACACTTATTTAAAACCAAAATTCAGTAAAGTCAAACTGTCAAATTTGACAATTAATTTGTTTACATTTCATACTTTAGCGACTTCCGTAGGTACTTTATTATAGAGTTATGGCATATTAATAAAATGAATGGATACAAAGACTACTGTTAAGTTCTTCATACCGTCAAGTATAAACACCACAACAAATAGCCGACACAAATTGATTGTTAGTAAAAGAAACCTTAAAAAGGAAATGGTGCGAGGAAGTAAATGTTTAGTACAAGTCTGGGCGGCGACTGTTTTATTGTGAAGATAATTTTAACGTAAGTTAAGTTTTCCTGAAGCGATACATCGATATGATTTGACTTGTACTGTCCGCCGCTGGTGAAAAACTACACTATTTACATAATTACCTATCTGAATAGAATAATAATAAGTGCTTCATGTAAGTTTGACGTTGGCATGACACTTGACACATAAAGAACAATTTAATTACAAGAGGCACTGAAATTTCCAATTCAGGCTGCTTTGTGACTTCAATTAGAGGTCAACTAAAAGTCAAGTGATTTTAAGTATTTTTGTGAAAATAAACACGATCTTATAATTTTAAGACCTATTAATAGAATAATAAGTCCTAGAAGCTTAAAATCTCGAAATGATTTTGGAATCGGCATAGGTTAATTTTTACTTTACATACCCAATTCCATTCATTTGCGTGTGGTGTGAGGGCCCCGTACGCTCAACTACGCTCTGCTCTATGTTATTGTTAAAGCGGGAGAGGGGGAGTGGGGGAGGAACATGTGGCAAACTTATTCATGGAAACTTACAAGATTTTCAATGTCAGAATAAAGTGGTCGAAAAGTTTAAAAAAAACCCGCGAAGATTGTTTTAATTACTTAACCTAATCAAAAAATGAATCTTTGTCGACCACTATAATATTAAAATCCGGTAACTACAAAAAAAAAAAAAACTATAAACCTATTCAAATTCCCAAATTATTTTTATTCTATTTTTCTAATAAATGTAATAGGTACTTAACTTATTTATAAGTTTTATTAATTGTACAGTCAAGAACTCGTTTAGCTTTAAAGCTTCTACATACCGGCGCGACTCGCGACGCGACTCAAAGGCACCGCTCGTCGCGCGATACGCGGGGCTTTTGTGTCGCGTTGCGTGTCGTGCCACAAGTGAAAAGGCTCGTACTACAAGTGAAAAGCTTGATGTGCTCTCGACTTTACCTACAATTCATACTTTTCTCATTCTCAATATCAAATATTTGAAAACTGAGTGTGATGTTTTCCCCGAAATTTGTACGCTTAATACCATAGTAAAATTTTGTGATAACTGGTGTCCAAGTTCATTCCTACACGAACTTGGACACAAGTTATCACAAAAATTTTCACCAGTTATCGCAAATAAGACCTTTGCCAGCATTATCCACTGTTTCATCGGCACCTAAGCCCTATAATCCTTTTTTACTTTTGTACCTCGTTAGATAGCTGATTAAATGAAGATGTCTTCCCCGTAATTTTTACTTAATGCCATAGTAAAATTTTAATGGTGCCAAAATTCATGTTGTTTGTTTGTTTTTTTCAATTGATGTTTTAGACATTTGGTTACATCGAAAGGTTTATTAAAGTATTAAGTAGGTATCTACCTAATGCAATATTAATGAAGGCCACACACACATACACCACACACCCCCCACACACACACACTCCCACACACACACACACATCTCTCATCTCTCTTACATTTGAGAGTTTAGAGAAAAGTGAGATTTAGTGAAGAAGTTTGGGCAATTTTAAAAAATACATAAAAATTGGGTTTTCTCGAATTCCTAATTTATGCCATGGCTTTATGGGGCGCTTAATTGTTTCAAATGGTTCTAGGAATACCTACTCTGGGGGGTCCTCACATGATCTGACCAAGATCATGTCAGGACTTAAAAAAAATAAAATAAAAAGTGTTTATTCAGATTATTCAGAAAAAAAACAAAGAATTTTAAGATAGTTTGACCCCTGAGTTTCTTTAGCAATTTCTTCTCAGGAGATAGTAAATTTCGACTCCATCTAGCTTATTTTTTTCTTAATATGACGCGTAAGGGCCTGTGCACACCACGTTTTTTAAACGCGCCGTTGACGCGCGTTTTCGAAACGAGCGTCGACGGTGACGGCGCGCTTTTATCCTACAGAAGGTTTACAGGCTGCGTCTGAATCGCGTCAGTATCGCTACAAACGCGCGTCGACGGCGCGTTTAAAAACCGTGGTGTGCGCAGGCCCTTAAAGTGATTCCGATATCCCACTTAAAGAATAAACCATTTCATGGTTTTTTAAAAGTCCTAACGGGGTGGAAAAGGGTAATGTAAAGTTTACTGCTTGTCTCAATTAACCCGTAAAATGGGTACCGTATACAATAATGTTTGAAGCCATACAATGGAAACATACCAAACGCTTTTTTTATTTTAAAACAATCTCTGTCGGCTTTACATGAAAAATAAAAGATAAAGATTGTAAACATTAATTTTCGAAAACTACTATTCAAAGGGGGTTCTAAAACTACTTTTCAAAGGGGGAGGGTGGTACATTTTTTAGAGGAAAGTATGAAATATACACGAAGTTGCAAACAAAGGGTTAAGGAGTGTAGAGGTTCTATGATGAAGCATCACCCTGGCCGCTAGTTAGCACGGGCAGCTTAGTAAAAATAAATATAAAAATTGGTACGAAGAATTGAAAGGATGGATTGTCACAGAGATACAGACTTAATTAGCTTACGAATTAATATGTATTGTATTGAATTTTAAAAAGATATAAATATAAATCTATTTATCCAAAAGGATTTAGTATTATTTAATAGTGTAGCACGTCCCGCACACTACAGTACTTACAAAAAAATATTTTTTTTATTATAAATATAAAAAAATATAGAAACATTTAAAAAATAGTAGTAAACAGTATCGTGAACTGGCACACAGGCAACTGAAGGAACACGAGTGGGTTTTAGTCAGAAAAAGTCTGAGACGCCCTCCCGCTCCGCCCATAGCGGGAGAAGTTATTTGATAATTTCCCACCCAAAAAAAAAGGGTCATTAGGATTAATTATTATTATTATTATGAACCAGGATTTTACCACTGCAGGACTCCTACTCGCCTTCCACTTCTCTCATTTTGGAATAAAGTAATAATAACAGAGAAAATTATTATATAATTTCGCGAATAATCATTATTTAAGGCTAACAAATTGCGCTAACATTACTGAATACCTACGTCATGCCTACGTCTAAGTACTTAACTGACATTTAAAACCTAAAGCTACGCCCGCAAAATCAGACGGTCGCACAATTCGTCCTCGGTCGTACTCTCAATGCTTTCTCAATGTCATTTTCATTTGGCAAGATTATCTTCCGCGTTGCGCATGCCCGGAACAACAGCTGACTCTGTTATATCAATAACATAGCACACATTTCCATTTTCTAATACGACATGGAAAAGAAGCCAGCAAAAATGCGAGGGGAAAAGGAATTTTGTGAGGGAACATTGTTAGATTTTTATAGGGTAACGTCGGTCATTAAATAACCTTCACCTAGCGGCTGAAAGCGAGTATTTCTGGGCGCCCTCGTGACGTTTTGTGTCACGCTTGTGAAGCAATGTAGCCAGCTGGGGGAAATTGTGCGGTTTATTGTAGTATGTAATTTTTTTAGTAAAGATTTTTTTTTGTATTTGAAGTGTTGAATATGATAGTGGCTGGTCTCTAAAACCTTAACGACGCCGTGGAATGCCGTGGAAAAGCTAATGATACTATTGTATGAACTGAAGAACAAAGTTAAAGACCCTGTTGATTTTTATTGACGTTTCCTTTCAAAAGGTCATAATTATTAGTAGTGGTCGTGGTGGATATATCATTTCATAATATATGATTTTAATGGATTTACAGAAAACTTTTTGTTGAAGTGAAACTTTGAAACTTTGAAGCGATTCGATAATTGGACGAGAATTGAGAGTAACATTTCTAGGATGCGTCACATTTAGGTACATTTCATTACATGAGAAAGAAGAAAGAACTCTCTGTCTCTTTTATGCTTTATTTTTAAGAAGTTTCACTTCTATCACGTGTACGGTGCTGCACGCGCAACATTTGGCTATATTTAAATAAAACAACGTTTTGCGTTACCTCTGCGTTTGTATATAAATGAAGGCCGCAGGATAAAATAGTTTAAAAAATTATGTTCAAGTAGCAGTTATAACATTATATCGTTATATAATGTATGAAGATAGCGTATTTGGTGATCCACATTAATTGCGTCAGAATGTTAAGGACTTGTTATCAATAATAATTTAACGACTCAATTATATAACTTCTATTTATGGGAAACGTTGAAACAAATTAATCAATACTCTAATTATATAAAATACACTCTGATATATTTACTTACTTCTACTAAGCCATAATATATAATCAACACAAATGTTTTTAGTCTGTCTATCTACTGTATTATTAATTATCTAGCAATATAATACAGCGAAAATACCTAGGTTCAAATAAGTTCTTTGACCTACTTTAGCACGCCAGCGTTTCTATAACGCAGTTCCACATTTTCCGCGCGGGGACAATTCTTTAATACTCTGGCAACACCCGTTGCGTCGGGCAGTCAATAAAGCGCGCGGGAAGGAACGCGCGGCCGTAGTCAGCGCATAGTAAATACATTTTACGACTAAAACAGATTCGTGTTTAGTGAAAATGCCTAATATAATAAACGAAGTTAAATTGGACTTCAAAGATGTGTTGTTGCGACCGAAACGAAGCACATTGCGGAGCAGAAATGACGTAAGTGACACTTTTACTTTTTAATTTTCTGAAACGTTAGATGATCAAGGTTTTGTTTGAAAATGCCTAATCGTGAAAATCTTTAGTGTTTATACATATTATATTTTACTTCTATGTATAATTATAATACTTTTAGGCAAATAATAATAGTGTGTTGATTATTTTGAAATAACTTTTATACACATTTAGACACATTGATTCCGCATTTCAGGTATCTATTTCAGACCAAGTTTCTGTAACCTTGAATGCATACTCCTTGCTGACTGACGTAACTAGATTACAAAAAAAATACTTTTTAATGCAATCTGATAATATTTTCAGTACCAGTGATTTATTAAACTGAGTTTGGTAATTATTTACAAAAAATGTTATAATAATAAGAATGGGCTATATTAATTATGTGTACTCTAGCGTATGCAATGGAAAATAAAATGCAATGGAAGATTTTTCTTTTTGTGTAACATATTTCCTCTAGCTTTCTGTGGGAATGACTTAGTGGAAAGGGACGGAAGTGTGTAACAGGAAGTGATAGCTTCAGCATGGAATAAGTTAGTATTTTTTAATAGCATGAACCCCTAACTAAGACGACCCACTGACCGAAATTAGTGAGTACTTTATAACATAGAATTATTGTACTCATGGAATTAGTAAGTACTATATAGATTAAGATTAAGTGGGTCGAATTTCCACCAGTGGGCGACCACCAATTTCGAACAATTATTCGAATAAATATTTCAGTATTCGAGCCTTTTTCCTCTCTTCTTCTTCTTTGTAAGAGGTTTCAGCAGAGCACTGATCGTACAATTTGTTTTCAATGGAGGTACTGAATATAAAAAAACGAGCGAGCCTTACAGTAGTCCTTCGCATATGAAGTGTAACATCTGACATCTCCCCTTGGTAATAAGCTACTGAGCAGCGACAGAAATTAACATCAATATTTATTCAAATAATTTATTGATTACTAGTGGTCGCCTACTAGTTGAAACTCGACCCCTCTACTTACAATCAATATAGTATTTACTAATTCCATGAGTACACTAATTCCATGCTATTATAAAGTACTTACTAATTTCACGCTATTAAAAACTGGCCAAGTGCGTGTCGGACTCGCGCACGAATGGTTCCGTACCATTATCTATAAAAACGCAAAAAAAAATCACGTTTGTTGTATGGGAGCCCCCCTTAAATATTGGTTTTATTTTAATTTAATTATTTATTTTTAAAGTGATTATATAACTAAAGATTCTGTGAATATTTCAAGCGTCTACCTGTTGCCGTTATCGATATCGAGCAAAAACGAGCAAAAAAATCACGTTTACTGTATGGGAGCCCCCTTAAATATTTATTTTATTCTGTTTTTTAGTATTTTTTGTTATAGCGGCAACAGAAATACATCATCTGTGAAAATTTCAACTGTCTAACTATCACGGTACATGAGATACAACCTGGTGACAGTCGGACAGACAGACAGACGGCGGAGCCTTAGTAATAGGGTTCCCGTTTTACCCTTTGGGTACGGAACCCTAAAAAGTACTTACTTATTCCATGCTGTCACTTCCTGTTACACACTTCCGTCCCTTTTCACGAAATCACTCCCTTATAAAGCGAAAGGAGGAGATGTTACACATAAATAATTTGGGTATCCCTTCGTGTTTCAAGTTTCAACAAAATCGGAGATTAGTGCTATATGTGGCGAGTAACGCTGAGGCATCCTAATTACCTACATGGGTTTTATTATAAACGTTTTTTTTTATTGTAATAATGATGGTGTTCTATTTATAAACATTATCTAAATATTTCAAAAATATTAAATGCAGAGATAAAAAAAAAACACCTCCGATTAGAGAGGACCGTCTCTGGCGCGAGATCAGACGGTGTGAATGGACTAAGTATAGGTATTTTATATATTTATTTTTATATATATTTATTTATTTAACAGACAACCAAGGTCCACACTGACAAAAACAAATACCTAATCAAAAATGTTAGCAACAATATTATCTTATAATTATAACCTATGTTAGTACTTGGTGAAATGTAGGTATAATTAACGGCTCTGCCTCTCCCTTCAGGGAGTACAGACGTAATATTTACTTAGCGAGTTAACAGTAATTGATTTGTGTATGTCTTTAATTGTGAGTATGCAGCTAATAGAGCCGTTTATCATGATAACATGTATGTTGACTTAAAAAAGCGTGGAAGTGAGCGTTAAATGTCTCGCTGATGGTGGCGCGTGTGTTGGATCATTCGGTTCCCTACAAAATGGTTGTGTTGGATGGTGCTGATCCACGCGTCATGTTCGTGAACGGGCGCCATCAGTTGAGACTGGTCCTGCAAGACTTATTTATAATCTTATATGTTGTATTGTTTTTTTAAATAAGTAATTTAATTTTTTACTTTGTTCTCACATAGACCGTATAGAAGCAACAAGAATAAACTACCCCAGGATTTTCTTCTTTTTTTATTTTTTTTAGTTTTATGACATTTATCTTGATTTAAAAGAGTGTCCTTGGAGTTTCTTGCCTGTTCTTCTCCATAGAGATCTACGTTTTGGAATGGGCAAATAGCTTCTACTTTCTGACTAACTGACCGACTCTTTGAACATTCAAAAGTGCCTGTAATAGGTTTAATTGAAATAAATGTTTTGAGTTTGAGTTTTGAGATTGAATACGTAGACAAAACCGTAAAGGCTCTTTCAGACAGGCACGACGTGACGCGGGTGCGATGCGATCCTGGTACACAACCCATGAAGTTTCCATAGAAATTGCTCAACTAGAATCGAATCGCGCTGTAAATCTAGCTCTTTGCACGGTTGTACCTACAGTTATTCTTGTTACATTGTAGAAACAATGTTTTCTGTATTAATCAGAACATACCTAACGTCACTTTATTTAGGTCTCGTTATAGGCAGAGCTTCCTGTAATAAAGTTCGTTCGGGGAAGTACCGTATCACCTACTGCCGCTAAGCAGATTGCTGTGTCATGGAATGAAGCGCAAAGCAAATGAAGGAACACGGGTGGGTTTTAGTCAGTAAAAGTCTGACACGCCCTCCCGCTCCACCCAGAGCGGGAGAAGTTATTTGATAATTTCCCAACCAAAAAAAAAATAGAATGAAGCGTCATTATATTTAAAAAAAAACCGATCAAGTGTGTGTCGGACTACGCACAATGAAGGGTTCCGTAGTTGGGATGACTTTATCTCAAGAAAAAACTTAACATTGTTATTGAAAAGCATGATCCACCATACATTCCAACTGGGAATGTAAGTTTGTACGCACAATATTGAGTATTTACCATGTTATTTTAAAGGCTTCTACATACCAGCGCGACTTGTCGCGCGACGCGACGCGACACAAAGGCACCGCTCGTCCCGCGACACGCGGGGTTAAGACCAAAGACTTCTTATAGGTTTCCTGTAATCTTTAAGTAAATAACTATTTCCTGTAGTTTTATTTTTTATTTTTGGCTCTTTAGTTTCGGAGATGTTATGCTATTAGTTTCGGGAGGGGGGATGGTCAGTTTTCATCTATTTTCTTTAATAACTTTAAAACTATTTATTATTAAATTATATTTAAAAAAAACATACAATGTTTGAGGCCCTCACAAGTCACAACAAGCCCTTCATTTCTTATGTTACACACGGTACAGTTTGCAAAAAAAAAATTTTTTTTCTAATTAAAAGTGTAATAAATAAAAGTGAATTTTGAAAATATTCAAAATTAATTTATTTACGTGACACGTCCGTGTTTGCGTCACAGAAGTTCATACGTGTACTTACCAAAATTCAACTTATCGGTCCAGTAGATTCGGAACAAATCGGATGTGACAGACGGACAGATACACGAGTAATCCTATAGGAGTTCCGTTTTCCTTTTGAGGTACGGAACCCTATAAAGAAAATAAAACAAAAAAAATAAACATAATCACGAAAAAAAATAAAAAGTGGGAGGCCAAAATATAAACTATAAAAATCATAATGCTAAGGTCTTTATTACACGCAAGGCTGACACAGTTCAATGGCATCGATCCTTCGATCTACGTTCATTCCGGGTACAGCTTAGGATGATCAAAGGAAGCAATCAACTTCGATCGACATTCCGATCCGTTCATGATTCTAACAGCTCACGATGATCAAAGGATCAAGGCGTTGATGCGACGTGAATCGTGTGGGTGTAATGATACCCTAAGCCAGTAGTTCTCAAAGTATAGCGAATATTGGGTGGGCCCTGATTTTTTTTTATCGTTGTCCCACACTAGGAATTTCTCCTGTATTGTGGGTGCGTTTACAAACATTTAAACTCACATACACAAACAACCAGACCCGGAACATCTACTTGTAGGTCATACAAATATTTGTTCCGTGCGGGAATCGAACCCGCGACACGCAGCGCAGCAGTCAATCGCTTAACCACTGCGCCAACCGTGCCCGTCAAACAAAAAAAAAACAAAATAGGACGACCCCTTTTTCCTTCATGAAAACCAAGAGGTGAGCCCCAATTTGGAACTTTTTGTTAGGTCAGTCGCGGTTCAGTCAACTTTGGGAACCACTGCCCTTAGCAAACTTATAATAACCTGCGAGAGCGAGAGGAAAGATGTTACACATCCAACATATTTTTTTTAAACTGCCTTTAGACGTAGAAGATCCGTCATTTAGATATTTAGGGTTCCGTAATCAACACGGAACCCTTATAGTTTCGCTAAGTCCGTCTGTCCCCAGGTTAGCTGAGAGACTCTTAGTACTAGAAAGGTGTAATTTGGCATAGGTGTATTATAGTAATCACGCCGACACAGTGCTAAAATAAAAAAGGTATGACCCTTGCTTGTAGTAGCTTGCGTGGGGATGATATTTATTTTTGTCTATCCTATGGTGTGGGGTATCGTTGAATAGGCCGTTCAAAAATATTGCGGGTCTGCCTAAACAATTTTTCGATTCAGGGTACCATAAGTGCTATATTTTGTTAGAGTCTAGTGTCCTCCCTCCTGCCAGCTAAATGGTTGTTTCTGGATATCTGAAAAAAATCATGGCAGTAGTACTTATATACAACTGAATTAAAAGGAAAACTGACAGCTAAGTAGGCTTTACAAGTTAACGAGTAATAGTCGATCAACTTTTGACCGTGACGTATTTCGATGTATGGGAGAACATGTTTTTAAATCCACAATGTTAAGTTGGTTTTTGGGATAAATTCATCCCAACTACGGAACCCTTCATTGTGCGTGGTCGGAGACGCACTTGGCCTTACGAGACACCTCATTGAATAAAATCCATTCAGCCGTTGGGGTACTTCGAGGGTTTAATGAATACTCCATACATACCCAGATAATAATTATGAATAATATAACCTTTTCTATGACTCTTCTAGTGGTCGCAACCGCTACTGCTGAGCGTGAGGTCCTGGGTTCGATGCCTAGGTCGAGCAGTGTTATTGGGTTTTTCCACCAGGAATTTCTCATTAGCATCCCGGAGTCTGGATTTTGCCTGATTGATGCACATATGTCATAGGCTTGCCCCCTATTACATGGGACTTAAACATGACTGGCGAAATGAGTGTGTACTTATAGGTACAGCTCTGCCTAAGGCTTCGGGAATACAGGCGTGATGTTATGTATGTGTATGTGTGATAAAAAGTTTCAAAACTGACTAAAAATTTAAAACCGTAAAGACTTTTCTAGACGCATAGACGTGGTAATTTTTTCCAACACTCAATGTTTACGTGAAATGTCTAGATGTGAGTGAAAAATCCGGGAGGGGACGCCCTAGGAGGACATTGTATCTAGTGACTTTATTGTGACGCTCTTCAGAAAGGTCAGGTGCGTAGTACTCGCAACCGGCGTGCGTGTATGAGATTTGAGTGAAAAAGCCGGGACGGGACGCCCTAGGAGGACATAATATAGTGACTTTATTGGTAAATGATAAATGATTTTTATTTCTGTAAGTAGGTTTGTATAACCACTTTTAAATGTCAATCATATTTTAAAAACTAGATGAGGTCGGCGTTTCCTATCTGACTACTCTGAGAAGAAAGGCCGAAACAAACTCAGAGGTCACAGTCTCTTTTAAATTCCAGACATAATCTTGGTCAGATCATGTGAAGGCCATGCAGATTGGTGTCTGAAATGGTCTTTTGAGGAAAGAACCACACAGATTGAGTGGACCTGACCAGTCAGTGCACGCATTTGTCAGTAATCGTGCAGCTCTACTCAGAACTTAAGGATCTCAACGATGCGACGATCAATACCAAAGAAAGGACATTTGGGTAGGCCGCTTATATGACTCATGATTCACTAACTGAGAATAAAAGAAAAGGGAACAAAAAACTCTTCACATTCACAATAATTAAAATAATATAATACTTTACAAGTAAATATTCATGTCATTGTGTATAAAATAATAATTAAATGTCACTGTATAGAAAATAAAAAAGTTAGCAAAAAAACATCAAACAATGAAAATAAACCACCTCAATATTATATTTTAAAAAAAATGGAGCAGCTCAATCCCAAGCCTTTTTGTCCTCAATATAATCTTTATCGGTATAAAAGGCTTTCTGGCACAACTTACGTATAATTAATTATTTGAATTTATTAAGGCTTAGATCTTGAACGTGGCTTGGAAGTTTATTATTAAAGCGTATACATTGACATCGGAATGAGCCACCTATTTTCTTGAGCCTTGTTGTAGGTACGAGAACAAATGTATGTTTGTTTCTGGTGATGTTCTTTAAAAGGTCAGGTGTGTATGTCAAACCAAACCCATACCGTATTATTACAAAACAAGGTTTATCTTCAGACCCAGATTTAAACCATGGAACCATTATTGAATTTCGAACTTTATTTCGTCTACCGTAAAGTTCCTAATACAAAACTGACAACTTAGTACCGAACTAAGTTTTCAGTTTTGTAAAAAGAACGGTATTTCAATCACGGTTACGTTCTAATTACAAAAACTGGCTCCATGGTTTAACCCATGTCAAATATAAATCTTGTTTTGTAATAAGGCGGCACGTGTTTGGTTTTCATACGTTTGTAAACGATCGATGTTTGTATTTCCGCATAAAATTACATCAATAAAAGTCCCCACAACAAACCTATGTATCTGCAGTACCATTGATACGCAGTTGGTCCATGAAATAACCATAAAGACTGCTAATGCTCATAAAATACCGTGACGTCTTATCCAGTCACCGTGACGTGACAAACCATCGTTAACCTTGTCTTTGAATTCATGACAGACTCGATTAGGATGTTCCTAATTCCAGCAGTTTTATGGGCTTTTGGGTCGATTGATATAAGAGATTTAGTATACATTTACTGAACTGCCTCGTCGAGCAGTGTTTTTAGAGGCATGAGGAACAGGGTGTAAAGTTCACTCATCCACCATAGAAAAGGGAGGATCCTCCGACCAGACGGGTGTTGTGTCTGGGGAGCAACTGCCCGACGGTTGATGTCGGGATGTTGTATATATGCTAATTGCGCGGTAAACTCTGCTTGCGCGATGCAGGATTTTGTGTGACGTCAGTGTGATGCGTAGTTTGCATGTGGCGATGTTGATGCCGCTACATGTTATTGAGTTTTTCTATTGGGAATTTCTCAGTAACAGCCGAAAGTCTGGATTTTTGCCCGGTTCATGGATAAAGGCTCGCCCCTTATTATATGGGACTTAAACATAACTGTGGATGTACTAAGGTCCATCTCTGCCTAACCCTTCGGGGAAAACAGGCGTGATGTTGATGTTATTTAATAGCTAACCGACTGTTAAGACGGAGATATATGCCAGTGACCTTGAGTAGTTAGCTTGCGTGTTCTGTACTGAGCTCACGCAACGCGTCGTACGTTCAGCCAGTAATAGGACTCGCCCATCAAGGAGCGCTCCCCCCAATTTGACGCATTATTAATTTATTATACACAAAACAAAAGGTATTTTAATAAACCGCGTATACTAAAAGATCAATAATTAAATTATCTTTAAATTGGTGAAGGTTTCAGAAAAATATGCTGGGTAGATTTTGCGCCATTCTCAGTTTTTTATCCGCGTTAGACTTAACATTACAAATTAATTACACTAGGTAATATAGACATAATCTAAAATATTCACATATTAAATTATTGAGAAAATGCTCTAATTTAACATATATTTTTTTCAAATAATTAGCACTACTCGTTTAGACGTGATCTTCACTATAAAATCATTAAAAGTCTGTTATCGTCGCCTTAAACTCTACGTTACTTGAATCGATAAACGTAAGCATAATTTTCCCACTACACACAGGCTTCCTCTCTGTGGGGAAGTACCTAGCCGTTCGTAATCCAGCACGTGGACCCATTGCGGGTTATCGGATGTCACGTTTCTACGAATTTTTGGGTCTACGACAATTATGTTTCCTCACGATGTTTTCCTTAACCGTTTTCAGAGCAATGCCAATGAAAATTTCATATAAGTATAAGCACGCAAAGTTCGAAGTTGAAACCAATATATCTTCTATTTATATATACAGGGTTATTTTTAAAACGTCAATAACCTCTTAAGGTGACATTGCACTCATCATTATGAACAACTTTTACTATGGGATGGGTGAAAAAAAATCCAGCTGTTCCCTACATTTATGTTCGAATAATTCGTTAAAATGTAGGGAACAGCTGATTTTTTTTTCGCGATTTCAGTTTTGGTCCCATAGTAAAAGTTGTTCATAATGATGAGTACAATGTCCCCTTAAGAGGTTATTGACGTTTTAAAAATAACCCTGTATACATCGCCACGCGGCATGCATCGCCGTCGTATATATATTATTTCAGATCAAGATCCATAAGTTGTTAGTAAAACCACACTCTATATACAAAATTGAAACGACTGACACCTACGTGTGCAGCCGTATCCAGTGAGCCAGCATGGGGCTGTCCTACCTATCACACAATACACTCAGGATGCTGTGGGAGCTAGCACGTAATCTACCGAGAATAGAGGCACACCGTTTCCGATTCATTTATGTCATCATCATTTATAATTTCAGCCGAAAGACGTCCACTGCTGGACATGTGACTCCCCCAAAGGGTTTGCCATAATCGCCACGCTTGGCAGGCGGGTTGGCGATCGCAGTATGGTGTTAAAATGCATAGAGAACGCTGCTGCCCATTCTCTAGTAAGTCCCTTGGTCACCTTTTACGACACCCACGGGAAAAAATAGGATGGTGCTATTCTTTACGTCCAGCACCACACAAACCCTATCTATTTATTGGGTAAAAGAAAATAATTTTTTGGTACATATATGATCGGAAAAGGTGTTAGTTACGTTTGACGTTTATGTGACATTAAGTAAAAATATACACCACGTCTTACTTAATAAGTTTCACTCAAAAAAATACGCTCAGGCGACAGGCGGAGGTGGGCGGGTTTGGATGCGCGGGCCCCCATTTCGCGTGGGGCCCGTAGCAATTGCTACTCTTGCTGCCTTCATGTTATGCCATTTAAAGTTGGTTGTTTATCTTCGAATGATAATGTGGCATTATCAGACTATAATGTTTCCACTGCTCGGACACAGGCCTACTCTCCTCGAGTCGGAGTGGACTGTATAATCTTCCACACGGCCCAGTGCGGGTTGATAGATGTCACATGTCTTCGATATTTTGGTTTTAGGACATGCCGGTTTCCTCACGATGTTTTCCTTCACCGTTTTTGAGAGCAGTGGTGTTGAAATTATTTAATAATAATGTAATGATTTCTAATTCAGTCTATCTATTTGGAACCCATGGTAATGGGAACGGTAATCTATTGCAGCTTCTCACGATACGTTGACGTGGTCGCTGTTTGACTGTTTATTTGGTTTTTGATTAATTCTGGGAAATCTTTTATATTGATGACTAGCTTCTGCCCGTGATTTCGTTCGCGTAAAGATTCTCTTTTTAACATAAAACATATCCTATGGCATTCAGCAATAGTGTAGGTTCCCATTAATGATTTTCGGGATCCGAGTCAGTAGTTCCAAAGATCACCCCCTACGTACAAACTCATAAATACCTCTTTATATTGTTAGTATATACAATATTAGTTTTAGTATATGTGAAACCCGAAACACGTGTCTAGTATTTTTATGTAAAGAATCTATGTACTAAATTTCAAAACTGTATCAAGAAAAATCACAAAGTTATAAGGTTGTTATGTTACCGGGGTGCCCGTACAAAAAAAAGTTAATGGCGCCCCCGCGCCTCCAGGGTTGTCTTGCGCTGATAATAATTTGGCAGTAGGTACCTAACCATACGGCGATTGTATTGTAAGTAATTAAATGGTGATAACATTTTTCATCACACTTAAATATTTTTGGGACAAAATATAACATGGTGTAAAACATATTGAAATCGATTCAGTTCCTTATTCTGAACAAACTATATTCAGGTTTCGCATATACTAAAATTAATAATGTTGTATATTGATGATGTATGGTAACATCATCGGCCTCATTAACATATCAATGAGGGTTAAGCGCCAACAATCTGAAAAGACGTGACATCCACCAACCCATACTGGGCACGTGTGGTGGATTACGGCTCGCTCCCTCTCACATCTAGGGGAGGCCCGTGACCCAGCAGGAGGAACATTGTACATAGGCTGGTAATGTTAAAACGATGGGTACATATTTCTTTCAATAAAAAGTATTTGGTCCGTTAATATTACAGACAAAAAAACAAAAGTAATTTATTTTAAGGAAGCTGAGAATGAGCACTTTTTGAACGTCAACATTACATAAGAGAGTCTCCCAAAACACCACCCTTCACCACTTCCTAGTGCTTTAGCTGGGAAGAAGAAGTGGCGCAACAAACTCCCCAGCAGCACATATCTCTGTTCGAATAACTTCACAGGCACGTGATCCTTTGACCTAATGATCACATCGGAAATTCCTGTTGTAAATTAAGGGTTTTGTAGGCAACCATAGTATTTAAAACGCCATAAAGTCTAAAATGACTCGGCAAAAGTCTGACAATAGAGTTAATTTTCAGTATCGATTTCTCTTTATGTAGGTAAACGATAAATGATTTTTATTTCTGTAAGTAGGTTTGTTCAAACACTTTTACACGTCAATCATATTTTAAAAACTAGATGAGGTCGGCGTTTTCTTTCTGACTACTCTGAGAAGAAAGGCCGAAACGAACTCAGAGGTCACAGTCTCTTTTAAAGTTCAGACATAATCTTGGTCAGATCATGCGAATGCCATCTAGATTGGTGTCTGAAATGGTCTTTTGAGGAAAGAACCACACAGATTGAGTGGAACTGATCAGTCAGTGCACGCATTTGTCAGTAATCGTGCACCTCTACGAGCTCAACGATGCGACGATCAATACCAAAGAAAGGACATTTGGGTAGGCCGCATAAATGACTCAAACTGCCAGACTATGATTAAGACTAACTGAGAATAAAAGAAAAAGAAAAAAAAAGCAAAACCCACATAGTCATAGGCAGAACTAGTACCTATATTATGTACATACCTCTATGCACAGGTAGGTTAGATCCGGTCCGGTTATTTTTTGAATAATAGAAATGGGTCATAGTAAGGTTTCGCGGTCACCGACTGTATAAAACCCTACCTCTTTTCTTCTTTTTAGGGTTCCGTAGACAACAAGGACACTTTATAGTTTCTCCATGTCTGTCTGTCTGTCCGGCTTAGCACAGAGACAGTACTAGAAAGCTGTAATTTGGCATGGGTATACATATTTTAGAGGCATGAGGAACAGGGTGTAAAGTTCACTCATCCTCTATAGAAAAGGGAGGATCCTCCGACCAGACGGGTGTTGTGTCTGGTGGGCAACTGCCCAACGATTGATGTCGGGATGTTGTTTATATGCTAGTCACGTGGTAAACTCTGCTTGCGCGATGCAGGATTTTGAGTGACGTCAGTGTGACGCGTAGCTCGCATGTGGCGATGTTGATGCCGCTACAATATTAATCATGTCGACAATGTGTTAAAAAAAATTTTTTTTAGGGTACTTACCTCCCTTACATGTAAAGTGGGATGATATTTTTTTTTTCTCGTCTATCCCATGATCTACGGTATCGTTGGATAGGTCGTTCAAAAATCTTGAGGGTCTGTCAAGACCATTTTTCGATTCAGGGATCTGTTTGCGTAACACTAAGCTTTAAAGTGCATTTTTTTTGGATATGAGAAAAAATTCATGGCAGTAGTGAATTTATCAAAATTAGAAGGAAAACTATCACAGCTAAGTAGGCTAACGAGTAATAGTCGACCAGTTTGAAGAATTGACAGTGACGTACATGTTTTTCCACTACACTATCCTCTTCATTGTCAGCCATTTTTGGCGGGAAACGTCTATCTGTCACCATCTGACGTTTCGCACCATAAATCGACCTGAGTAAGTTTATTTTTGGGATAAATTCATGCCAACTACGGAACCCTTCATTGTGCGTGTTCCGACACGCACTCGTTTTCGTATAGTTTAGGTAAAAGGTCGAGGTAGTCAGGAGCCCGAAAGTCTGTCAGCCAGTCTTACCAAGGGGTATCGTGTTACCCAGTAACTGAATTGTGGAAGCCAGATAAGCAGTCGGTCGATGTAAAATGTACCGTAATTAAAAACGAAAGACGTTTAAAATCAGACAGGCAATAAAATTTTCGTATTTTTAAGAACATTTGCATTCTAGTCTCTGCAATCTCTTTCCTGAATCAGATTGCGACCAAAAGGCCAATTATTCTCGTTCACTCAGTCGCAATCTCATTGCAAAGATAATCAATGTCAAAGACTTATTTATAAGTAATGTAGGTTTTACTCAAGAAGCATAGATAAATGGGAGGCAACGAGGAGGCAACACTAAGTGAAGATGACGTGGTTGGACTCTCTTTTTCTGAATACATATTTAGAGGTATTAGGAAGAGGGTGTAAAGTTCACTCATCCTCCATAGAAAACGAAGGATCCTCCGACCAGACGGGTGTTGTGTCTGGTGGGCAACTGCCCAACGATTTATGTCGGGATGTTGTATTTAAGCTAGTCGCGCGGTGAACTCTGCTTGCGCGATGCAGGATTTTACGTGACGTCAGTGTGACGCGTAGTTCGCATGTGGCGATGTTGATGCCGCTACACATACACATAAAAGACTTATAACTGTCTCGTTCTTATGATTTAACTCCAGGGGAGATTTGGGTCTACTCCGAAGATAAATCCGAAGTATCGGCCAAATGTTCGGCTGTTTCCCGCCTAAGGCAAAAAAAAAAGACCGTCAAAGAGATAAGTCAAAGTCAAAAACGTGACTTAAAGTCTGGTAAGGATTCAAAGTTATAACATAATAGGTACAAAGGATTCAAAATTAAAAAACTTTGCAAGTCAAGAAACGGCCGAACGTTCGATCGATACTTTGGATTATCGCTTCGGAGGCCATACCCTGATTCGGGTATGGATTTGGGTCCAAAGACGATAGATTTTGTCTTACCACGCTCTTCGAAAATGAACTACTAGATATACTCCTATTTATCGAGTTCTTATGAGTTGTTGTTTATGCCCTAGACTACCATTATGCAACATTACCCATTTGATACACTGCCAAAGTTTCCCGTTCCTGTTTACGCCAGATATGTCAAGTGTCCAAACTCGGGTCAGACGATGAATCATGTTGGTAAACAAATGTTATTAATTGTTCCAATATTGTTATGGTCTGACCAAGCTATCGAAAGAGTCAATTAATCATTCAATATGGACTAATATGAGTGCTTCTGAAGGTCATGTTCGTACAATATGGTCCCCAAATCAATAATTGAAGAAACGGGTAATCGCTTTTAATCCGAATCTTGATAAGTTCTTTCAAGAAACCCAAAACTTGTCGCACCTTTAATGACAAACCGTTACTAAATTAAATACAAAATTTTACACAGGAGCTTTAAAAATAAAATATATGCAATGCTTTTTCTCAATAGAAAAATAAAATAGAAAAACCAATTTAAGATCAATGGTACTTTGAGCCATCTGGCTCAAAACACTTCAATCTTAAATTCTATTGCGAAAAAGCCGTGCATTTATTTTATACAAGCTCTTGTGTAAAATGTTGTATTTCATTTAGTAACGGTTTATCTATAGGTGCGACAAATTTTGGGTAAATTTATTTGTGAAACATAGGTAATTACAGACAAAGATCTTTAAAATTAGGGAGTGCGCTATGTTTTGCCAATATTGACATAGAAATGATTGATATGAGTAAAAACAATTAAAATTAGTACCTACTATTCAATTACAATGATAAATTAATTACAATACAGTATTTCAGTACCTAATTTTATTAACACATGCGTGCAAATTAAATTTTATTACAACTTAGCAGTCAATATCCATGTCACAATTTTAAGTCAATTAAATTCAAAAGATTAGTATTAATGTACTATATCAAAATTTATGTCAACATTATAAATATAGAGATCGGAAGGGGCCAAGGTTGGGGTTTCTTGAAGGAACTTATCAAGATTCGGATATAAAGCAATTACCGTTTCTGCAATTATTGATTTGGGGACCATATTGTATGAACATGCAGATCTTCAAGAAGCACTCAGCAGCTCCTGTGTAAAATGTTGTATTTCATTTAGTAACGGTTTGTCTAAATGACAAAAGTCGATAGTCTATGGTACTAGTCTATTGATTTATTGGTTAGTTCATGGCATCTTAACTAATATTGTATTATAAATACGAAAGTGAGTTTGTTTGTTTGTTACGCTAAAACGGCTCACGAGATTTGGATATTTGGCACAAATGGGTATAGCAAGACCTGGGACATAGGATTCTTTTTATCCCGGTAGTACCATCCCGTGGGATAATTTTCTTCCTCCACACAAGCGAAGCCGCGGGCAAAATTAATATTTTATATAGATACTTTTTTTCCGTGTGGTGCCGGACGTAAAGAATAGCATCATCCTATTTCTTCCCATGCATGGGTGTCGTAAAAGGCGACTAAGGGACTTACTAGAGAATGGGCAGCAGCGTTCTCTATGCTTTTTAACATCATACTGCGGGAGTCCTATGTCCAGCAGTGGACGTCTTTCGGCTGAAATAATGATGATGATATAGATTTTTTTTTAATATTTTGAGAACGTTGTAGGGTTAATAGACTGGATTTGTAGACCATTTTCTATTTTATTAAGTACCTAGTACTTGTTGACGGGCCTACACTGTCCAATACCTTAATTTCAAAAAATGTTAAATATTTTTTAAAAGAGTAACCGTGGAGTTTCTTTCCTGCTCTTCTCAATAGGAAACAACCAATTGGAACCGTGCACCTAGCTTCTGACGTTTCCTGCCAGGGTTGCGAGTTTGTCTGAAAGGGATATTGTGGTTCTAATGTTTCATAAGTGCCCATGCAATTCGGGTTACTAACGATCTTCACGTGAAGATCGATGTATTTACATGCCATTTGAGTGAATTCGCAAAAATACTGTTGTTTATTTTGTGTAGATTAGAGTAGCCTATATTTATGTTTTTGTTTTTTAAATATTGTTTATTTTATATTAAGGGAAGTTAGTACAGTAGTTATTAGTTTTAGATGTTATTATAACTATTACTAGTTTATTTTTTTTTACGTTTTTTATAGTTTTATATTGTAAGTTAATTATAAGACCACGCTATCGCATTAGTTATACACCTGTAATGATAGTTGAAAGGAAGATTTTAATAAATAAATAAATAATTTATGTAGGTTTATGTGAATTTTTTTTTTTTTTTTTAAATCTAGTAAGTAAGTAATAATTATGACATCGATCATAGTACGAGTACATAGGTACGAGTATTTCTTTTATTATTTTTGTATTGGTAAATAGCAAATAGTACATTCCCTTATTATTTATATTGAAAGAACTGTCAAGGCTGCTGCAGTTATGGTCGATTGGTACCATTGCGCGAAGGCCAGGGCGTAGACCGTAACCGTTCCACGTGGAAACTTGGTACCGGCATCAATGTGTTTTCTAAACTACATGATGAAATAGCAAATGATTTCCAAAACAACAAACACTACAATGTTAAAGGTAGATATTTTCACATGTTGCATACAGTATGCACTTAAAAAAGGAAACATTATACAGGGTGTAAGGGACAGCCCTCCGCAGACTGATGGGGTGAATTCAGTATATCGTACTAAGATGACCGGTACATGAAATTATTTCAGGAACGTTATGGGAATCCAATGAACCTGATTTGTCGCGGCGGGACGGCCGCGCTCGCTGATTTCAGGCGTCGTTCGTTAGAGAATTTCAACATCCATTGCAGATTTTTTTATTTTAGCTGTGTTATTTACAATAATGGAGTACTGCGTACAGAGAATGTGATTTTACATTGAAATAAAGGAAAAGTAACTGAAATTACGATAAAAAAAAATACAATTTTCCTGAGAAAATTTTCAGTGGAATATGATTCAAAATAAGGAGCTGAATGCACCCTGTGAATTTGCGGAGGGCTGTCATATTTTTGCATACCAGATGTTATGCAAAAAAAAAATAAGCTGTTCCATACATTTGTGTTCACCTTAAATCGACAAAATGTATGGAACAGCTGATTTTTTTTTCGCGATTTCTAGGTTGGTACTATAGAAAAAATTGTTCAAAATGATGACTACAATGATCCCTTTTCGGGTTTAAGGTAAACAAAAACTAATGTTGTATACCTAAACATTTTGTACGCCGAGTGATGCAATTATGTTATTAATGGCATATTTATTCAATAACTCAGTAATAAAATATTTAAATCATATAAAAACTAACCGACTTAAAATAATAATATATAAGATATACGCTAACAGACTTAACATAATAGTATATGTACATGTATAAAAAAAAAAAAAAAGGTGGGGGACAGAATCATAGGGCATCCAAAAATTCGTCCGCGTCGCTGTCAACAGGAAAGGTGCCCAGAAGGCTGGCAGCATTGCCACGTTGTATGGCGATGCTGATTCTTTGTCCGAAAAATAGACCAGCCCTCTGGTCACGTGAAGAGTCGACCAACCGCTTGGCGATATCTTGAAAAACCAAGTTATTAATTAAGTTGGTAATTATAAATTCATTATTCATGACAGTTTCTTAAATAAAATTAGAGTTAATGCAAAATATACTCAATAATTCAATATACAATCAGACTCAGTACAAAATGTAGTCAATATTAATTACAGTCAAAATATGCCAATATATATTACTTATAAGTAATAAAATTAAATCAGCAATAAAATTCAAAATTTATCATTCAAAATATCAATAATGTTATAATAGCACTTATCAGTAAGCAACTTTTTGAGTGTTTTCTTAAATAAATTAAAATGCAATTGCTTTATGTCATTCGGAATTTTATTGTATATTAATGGGACCATGCATACAACACTTAGAAGTGCTGTTTTGGCCGAGTGTGTCCTGCATCCAGTCTACACTTCTCACGTCTATTTCTATCGGAATTACTTGACAAAAGAGGAAACCATTCAAGAATGACGGAAGTGTTAAAATTCAAGTGCAAAATAACTACTTTTGGAAGTCGCTGGCAAAGAATAGATCAAAACAACAAGCCACCGACCTTCGAAACTAAGCCGGTTGTTTTTTTTCTTCAACCGAAAAAGAAGTCTCCGCTTCCCGATTATCTAGTTAAAACCGCACACTATAATCTCCCGTTCCTCCGGCAGTCTTTCGTCACCTTGGCCTCGATAAATCGCCGGACGATCTCGGCCGAAAATATCTACTTCGCACCGATTTCTTTTATCTTTTGTTTGTGCTATCGTCATAGCATCTGGACTGGAAAGTCTGACGTAGACCAAAGATTATGTAATATGTTATTGTTATGTTTGCAATGTTTACCCGATACCCAGTACATTACTGCAGCGGCCTGCAAAAGGGGCATTGATGGACGATCGTGAAAATATAGGCCGAGGCGATGCTGAGGCACTCTTATGTGAGTCCGTCAATGCCTGGTTCTGGCCAAGGCTTGTTACATATTATAGTGCTTTTCCCAAATATAGACACTTTCCGCCTTATTACAAAACAAGATTTATATTTTGACATGGCTTAAACCATGGAGCTAGTTTTTGTAATAAGAACGTAACCGTGATTGAAATACCGTTCTTTATACAAAACTGAAAACATAGTTCGGTACTAAGTTGTCAGTTTTGTGTTTAGAAACTTTACCATAGTCGGAATAAAGTTCGAATTTCAATAATGGCTCCATGTTTTAAACCTGGGTCTGAAGATAAACCTTGTTTTGTAATAAGGGGGTTTTTGTTTAAGATGAATCATTTTATCACTTTCCTAACAATGTTTGGTCGCGTTTGACCTTTTTAGGGAATAGCTTACATTATTTACTGAGAAAAACAATCGTGAAACTCAGGCAAAATTTTACACATTCAAGTGTCCGTGACCTTGAGTTTTGACAAGCAAATTATGTTTGCCATAGTTTATATTCATTTTAGAGCTTACGATTTACATTACGTAAGGTGCACAGTGGGTGGTACTGGCTGTTTAGAAATAATGGGTGGCTGCATAGTTTAGCCATAATAATAACTTTTATTTAGACTTAATAAAATATAGCCTAATACAGTTATATTCCTAAGAACTAAGATACAAATCATGGAAGTGATTGCGAAGAAGACGGCTAAAACTATATGAACTACTGAATTCCAAACTAGGTAAAAACCTGTGTCTTGGAAAACAGTGCTCTTCCGTGGTAAATTAGGCGTAAAGACTTACAAATTTCATACATGACAATTCCAAAATTAAATAACTTAGAATATGAAATGAGGTAATTAAGTTTAAAAGTTGGGTGAGTGATGTAAGTGGCCCAATGGTGCTGAGTGTTCTGACTGACGAATACCTATTCCACGGGATGAAATTATTCTACTTTCGAGTTGATACCAGAGAAGAAAAAATATGAAGTCTGTCAGTGAAACCCGCTCCTGTTTCGTACGGGTGAAATGTATTGATTTTTGTGAGACAAGGTTTCTGTGCTACAAGCCGAGCGCCCGATTTACACACAAAGTTTCATCTCTTATTTATCCTATAATATAAAGAGGTGTAAAGTAGACTCATCCTTTGTAAATAAAATAAATTATTAAAAAAAAAATAACCCGACTGCAAAAAAATGAACTGAAAAGATGGAAACAAGATGAAAAGAAAACCAGTATCCTTTAAGTATCAAAAATAAATAAATGCAGTCGGAGGCAAATTTTAAGACTGCATTTATTTATTTTTGATACTTAAAGGATACTGGTTTAATCGACCACTGCGCCATGCTCTGGAGCAACAGATCCTGAGCGGCGGCGCAGTGGTTGATGTTCGCCTGGAGGAGGCGTAATGGGGCCATTTATTGGCATTCCATAGCAGCCTCCTCCCGGGCCCTCTGGGGTGGCCCTGCCGCGGTGTTAGCGGCGGCAACGACGACGGTAGAGGTGGCAGCGGCGGTGGCAATCGTGGCGGCTGCGGCGGTGACGGCGGTGGTGAAGGGCTTGCCCCTGCCCCTAGGGGGGGGGGGAGCGCAGGCCTTGCCTCCAGCCCGGTGATCGGCCGGCTTCCCAGCCGCTGAACATGCAAAGCAGTGCGGCGTGGCCTCGCAAGAGCCGGCCTTGCGACCGGGCCGACCACAGCGAAAGCAATCCTCGCTGCGGTCCACCTCCGAGGTGCAGCATGCTCCCACGTGGTGTCCCACCCGGCAGCGGTAGCACCTCAGAGGTCTGGGTTCCAGCAGTTTGACCTGTGCGGATACCCAGCCCACTCGGAGCCTTTGGCCCTCCCCGGCTATTTTTTGGGCCGCCGACACGGGGCAGCTCACCGTAATGGTTTGCATACCCGTAGTGTCAGGACGGATGGTGCCTGCCTTCACCTGCTCGGCAGAGCACCCTCCAGTCCTAGCCACGGCGGCCACGACGTCTTCCGCCGTCACGCAATCGTCCAGGCCCAGGATGCGCATGTCAGCGCACTTGGTGGGCCTGGACACTCGGGCTTCCATCAAGATACAACCTGACACTGACCTGCAAATAGCAAAAAACGTAAGCTTTTTTTTTAATAGTAATTTTTGGCCTGTGTGCTGGGACCTTTTAGCCAAGTCTTTATTTAGTTACGTTTTTATTGATGAAATGAATTAATATTCAATGCATGATGATGATATCCCTTCCCGCTCCCCTTGAGTTTCAGTAAAGAGTTGACACTTTACTGAGACCTCACGCGGACTTCTTGAGAGAACTCGAAAGTGATGTTGCACTGTTTTGTTTCATTTGCCTACACTAATGCACGTTCACGAACACTTAATGGTTAATAATCCACCATTATTACACATTAATAATCGGCTAAACACATTTTTTTTTTAAATAAAACAAAGCTGCTAAACATGTCACTTCACTTTCCCGCCAAGAACCCCGTAAGAAAATTTGAATTTCACGGGCTACAGCTTATTATTATATATTATTCTCCTTAACGAAGGCGAACACTAAAAAGGATTTTCGTAAATTGATCCTCTAAAGGGGTTGTGGCGGTATCTACATCGCCACATGCGAACTATGCATCACACTGGCGTCATGCAAAATCCTGCATCGCACAAGTAGAGTTTACCGCGCAACTACATCAATCGTCCGGCAGAAGCCTACCAGACACAACATCCGTCTGGTCGGAGAATCCTCCCTTTTTACCCGACTGCTCCAGAAGGAGGGTTATGTTTTTCGAGTGTATGTATGTATGTTCATTTCTTTGGCTCGCTCTGTAGGCTAAACGGCTTGATGGATTTTAACTTATGAGGTATCTTTAGACTCGTTTTAATTGCGGAAGTGACATAAGCTATAAAAATTTAATATGGCATCTGCGAATCAAAAAAGAGAGGGGGAATAAAAAAAAATATTTTGTGATTATATTAATATGGGTATCAAATTAAAGCTAGTAAATAGGCAATTCCAAATATATATATATATATATGATAATACTTTTAAGCTACTATTTTGACACGAACTACAAAAAGTACATTTTCTTTCATAATAAAATCGTAGCGGATTTAAAGTTGTGTTGTACATTGACTATTTTTGAAAAAAAGTAATTGGTGTGAGGTCTGGGATCGTTCTAATAATGCCAAAAATATAGTTTATAGAATTTTTGTCTGTTTGTCAGAATGTATGTTCCAGCTTCACGCAAATTCTATTCGGATACATTTTGTTCAATTTTTGTATATATTATAAGTCTGGTCACCCGGTAGGTTATAATATAATAATATTATCACGCTATTTACTATGGGGGATGAGCAATATTGCATTATGTTTGTATTCCTCTATGGTTTACAGCAAATTGTAAAAAGACGAGCCAAACGGTTAGAACATTGCAGATTGTTACAGATTTAACCTTTTAACTGATTATCAACACGCTATTATCTATACGGGGCTAAGCAGTCAATCATCATGGCATATGCAGGGTGGATTTTTAAGATGGAAAGTAAGGATATATTATCTTAACCGTTGTAGCTACACAAAATCGGTCTTCGGAGACTATCCTTAAAATTTTGAGACATTTTGATCTGCATTCACAGTTTTAAAAAATAAATTACAGTCAGCAAGAAAACGAGCAATTTTCACTTTTTTATGCCAATAGATCCTGTTTCATATGAGAGAGTAGACCAACTCAGATATGATGCATTGAATTTGGTACACTTGTGCGAATGACATTTCTGCTAAAGACACTTGCGCGAACCCACTTGCGCGAAAAGATGTCGTGATTTTGTGATGATTTTTCGTCATGGGTTAGTTTTTATCGTTTAAGAGGTCTCTGTTAACAAAACTGAGGTCAAAATCAAAATTCAACATGGCGCCACCGAAAATTTGCAAATTTTTCGTCATGGGTCTCGTTTTCATGGTTTTGAGGGCACTGACCACAATAATGAGTTCAAAATCAAAATTTAAAATGGCGTTACCAAAAATTTGTGATTTTTTGTCATAGGTGTCCTTTTTATGGTTTTCGAGGGTGCTGACGACGTTAATGGAGTCAAAATCAAAACGCAAGATGTTGCCGAAGAAAAAACGGAACCTTTCAAGGATCACTTCGTTGTCCGTCCGTCTGTCCGTCTGTCTGCCTGTCAAGACCCTTTTGGCATTGGCAAGCAATGGGGAATTGCCACTGAAAACTGCGGAGTCGACCTCAGGACTAAAACTGGTTCTCACACGGACAACTAAACGTCACTTGCTCCCGCGTCACCAGTCTTGAGTCTCTGTGTATTTTGGCTGCTGAGATCAAAACTACAAACGTAATATACAGGGATTTTTTATAAAAAAATAACATAACGTCACGCCTGTATAAGGGTTAGGCAGAAGTGTACCGTATAGTACATCCACATTTCGCCAGTTATGTTTAGGTCCCATGTAATAGGGGGCGAGCATATTGCCACTAACCGGGCACAAACTCAGACTTCGGACAGTTTCTGAGAAATTTCAGATGAATGCCCCAATAACACTTTGCCAGATCCGGGAATCGAACCCAGGACCTCATGCTCAACATTAGCGCTTCCGACCACTAGTCCAACGAGGCTGTTTTCTATAAAAATGTGGCTAATCTACTACTTCCACGCTACTTCCAAGCCAAGTCGCGGGCAGAAGCTAGCTTTTATAAAATTTATCCTACCTTATCTTGCTAAGTCGTATAGCTTTTTAACTTACCAATACTTAACTAAACAATATGTTCATTAATAACACTAAAATGCTTTAAATAAAACAAATTATTAAAAAAAAAATAACCCGACTGCAAAAAAATGAACTGAAAAGATGGAAACAAGATTAAAAGAAAACCAGTATCCTTTAAGTATCAAAAATAAATAAATGCAGTCTTAAAATTTGCCTCCGACTGAGAAGAGGTGTAAAGTAGACTCATCCTTTGTAAATAAAACAAATTATTAAAAAAAAATAACCCGACTGCAAAAAAATGAACTGAAAAGATGGAAACAAGATTAAAAGAAAACCAGTATCCTTTAAGTATCAAAAATAAATAAATGCAGTCGGAGGCAAATTTTAAGACTGCATTTATTTATTTTTGATACTTGGCGTGGAAGTAGCGTGGAAGTAGTAGATTAGCCACATTTTTATAGGAAACAGCCTCGTTGGACTAGTGGTCGGAAGCGCTAATGTTGAGCATGAGGTCCTGGGTTCGATTCCCGGATCTGGCAAAGTGTTATTGGGGCATTCATCTGAAATTTCTCAGAAACTGTCCGAAGTCTGAGTTTGTGCCCGGTTAGTGGCAATATGCTCGCCCCCTATTACATGGGACCTAAACATAACTGGCGAAATGTGGATGTACTATACGGTAAACTTCTGCCTAACCCTTATACAGGCGTGATGTTATGTTATTTTTTATAAAAAATCCCTGTATATTACGTTTGTAGTTTTGATCTCAGCAGCCAAAATACACAGAGACTCAAGACTGGTGACGCGGGAGCAAGTGACGTTTAGTTGTCCGTGTGAGAACCAGTTTTAGTCCTGAGGTCGACTCCGCAGTCTTCAGTGGCAATTCCCCATTGCTTGCCAATGCCAAAAGGGTCAGACAGGCGGACAGACGGACGGACAACGAAGTGATCCTTGAAAGGTTCCGTTTTTTCTTCGGCAACATCTTGCGTTTTGATTTTGACTCCATTAACGTCGTCAGCACCCTCGAAAACCATGAAAAGGACACCTATGACAAAAAATCACAAATTTTTGGTAACGCCATTTTAAATTTTGATTTTGAACTCATTATTGTGGTCAGTGCCCTCAAAACCATGAAAACGAGACCCATGACGAAAAATTTGCAAATTTTCGGTGGCGCCATGTTGAATTTTGATTTTGACCTCAGTTTTGTTAACAGAGACCTCTTAAACGATAAAAACTAACCCATGACGAAAAATCATCACAAAATCACGACATCTTTTCGCGCAAGTGGGTTCGCGCAAGTGTCTTTAGCAGAAATGTCATTCGCGCAAGTGTACCAAATCCAATGCATCATATCTGAGTTGGTCTACTCTCTCATATGAAACAGGATCTATTGGCATAAAAAAAGTGAAAATTGCTCGTTTTCTTGCTGACTGTAATTTATTTTTTTAAACTGTAAATGCAGATCAAAATGTCTCAAAATTTTAAGGATAGTCTCCTAAAACCGATTTTGTGTAGCTACAACGGTTAAGATAATATATCCTTACTTTCCATCTTAAAAATCCACCCTGCATATGCCATGATGATTGACTGCTTAGCCCCGTATAGATAATAGCGTGTTGATAATCAGTTAAAAGGTTAAATCTGTAACAATCTGCAATGTTCTAACCGTTTGGCTCGTCTTTTTACAATTTGCTGTAAACCATAGAGTAATACAAACATAATGCAATATTGCTCATCCCCCATAGTAAATAGCGTGATAATATTATTATATTATAACCTACCGGGTGACCAGACTTATAATATATACAAAAATTTAACAAAATGTATCCGAATAGAACTTGCGTGAAGCTGGAACATACATTCTGACAAACAGACAAAAATTCTATAAACTATATTTTTGGCATTATTAGAACGATCCCAGACCTCACACCAATTACTTTTTTTTTTTAAATAGTCAATGTACAACACAACTTTAAATCCGCTACGATTTTATTATGAAAGAAAATGTACTTTTTGTAGTTCGTGTTAAAATAGTAGCTTAAAAGTATTATAATATATATATATTTGGAATTGCCTATTTACTAGCTTTAATTTGATACCCATATTAATATAATCACAAAATATACTTTCTATTCCCCCTCTCTTTTTTGATTCGCAGATGCCATATTAAAATTTTATAGCCTATTTCACTTCCGTAATTAAAACGAGTCTAACGATACCTCATACATACATACATACATACACTCGAAAAACATAACCCTCCTTCTGGAGCAGTCGGGTAAAAAGGGAGGATTCTCCGACCAGACAGGTGTTGTGTCTGATAGGCTTCTGCCGGACGATTGATGTAGTTGCGCGGTAAACTCTACTTGTGCGATGCAGGATTTTGCGTGACGTCAGTGTGATGCATAGTTCGCATGTGTCGATGTAGATGCCGCCACAACCCCTTTAGAGGATCAATTTACGAAAATCCTTTTTAGTGTTCACCTTCGTTAAGGAGAATAATATATAATAATAAGCTGTAGCCCGTGAAATTCAAATTTTCTTACGGGGTTCTTGGCGGGAAAGTGAGGTGACATGTTTAGCAGCTTTGTCTTATATTCAAAAAATTGTGTTTAGCCGATTATTAATGTGTAATAATGGTGGATTATTAACCATTAAGTGTTCGTGAACGTGCATTAGTGTAGGCAAATGAAACAAAACAGTGCAACATCACTTTCGAGTTCTCTCAAGAAGTCCGCGTGAGGTCTCAGTAAAATGCCACATCTTTACTGAAACTCAAGGGAAGCGGGAAGGGATATCATCATCATGCATTGAATATTAATTCATTTCATCAATACTAAAAAAGTTTGTAACTAAATAAAGACTTGGCTAAAAGGTCCCAGCAAACAGGCCAAAAAGTACTATTAAAAAAAAAACTTACGGTTTTGCTATTTGCAGGTCAGTGTCAGGTTGTATCTTGATAAAAATATGATTCGCGACTATATCAAATATGTATTTACAGAATTAGAATAATTAATACATTTATCTGAGTTAGATTCGTTTCCCAAATGTCATGATTTCATGAAAAACTCATTGAATGGAACAAATCTAACTTAGAGAAATGTAATAATTAATGATACTAGTTGTCAGTTTTGGACTACCATTTTTGTACGAGCACTATCGCAACAATTATGTTAGGAATTTAAAATTTCTGTTTAACATGTACCTTATACTGTTCTATGTAATCAACAAATATTAAAAACGCCGATTCATAAGGTATTTTATTTAAATATTTTCAATAATACTTAATAATAATAATATAATATTCTTTTAATATTTTTTTAATTTCTGCAACTGAAAAAAATAACTGTGTAATTCACAGTATCATTATGAAATACAAATTCATTTTTGTTATATTTTAAATTTAAGATGTAAAAAATTCTTCGTTTAGTATTTTCATTTATGTGAACTAAGAAAAAGTATAAAGTACGTAGTGTGAAATCTTGTACGATATGATACGGAACACTTCGTGTGCGAGTCCGACTAGCACTTGGCCGGTTTTTTTTTAATTATGTATAGATGATATAATTATTATAGATATCTTGATGATCAAGATCCATTAACTATGATTAACTGCTGCACCCCAAGAATACTGGCGGCGTGTCATATATTGTCTTTAGTAATTGACCCCACAGCTGATAACACTAATTAATACTGGAGTTTGTGCGGGCTGTGACGTCATAGCAACATCGATCTTAGTCATGGGCTATTACCTAATAACGTTCCTATTGAAGTTATGTTATTATCAAAAATAGGCATAACATTTGTGAGGGGTGCCCGAGGCATAAAATACCTGTTTTGCGGGTCACCAAGACCCAAGAATTACATTATGTACATATTAATTTAGAGTAATGAATAAAAGTATGTGTTGAAGTTTACTTATATTCTAGGTACATTTATACAGGGTTATTTTAAAACTTCAATAACCTCTTAAGGGGTCATTGTAGTCATCATTATGAACAACTTTTACTATAGGACCAAAACTGAAATCGCGAAAAAAAAACCAGCTGTTCCCTACATTTGTGTTCGAATAATTCGTTAAAATGTAGGGAACAGCTGATTTGTTTTTCACCTAATGTTAGAAGTAGCGAATGTGATATCATATTGAACGGGGGAAAACTGGAATTTATTAATCAAACGGTTTTCCTAGGGATCACTCTAGACGAGAAACTACAATGGGGACCACATATAACATCCCATGTGGGGCGGCTAAGCTCGGCCGCTTATGCTGTTAGAAAGATAAGACAACTAACCTATATAGAAACCGCGCGTTTGGTTTATTTTAGCTACTTTCACAGTACCTATTATGTCGTACGGCATTTTACTGTGGGGTCTGGCTGCTGACATTGAGTCCATCTTTATTTTGCAAAAGAGAGCTGTCACCTACGTCGCCGCAAATCTCTAAGGGAACTATTTAAAAAGATTAATATTATGACGGCACCTTGCCAATTCATTTATGAAAATATTATATATATGTAATATAAGAAATAAAGTATAATAGAAATAAAGATAAAATAGATCAACCATTTTCCAGATTATCTAAAGTACATACATCTTTTATGGGGTACTGTGTTGAATGTTACAAGAAAATCCCTTGTGATATTATTGCAATTAAATGAAAGAAAATTTTAAACATATTAAAAGTACACTTTGTAAACCGGTTCCGTTTGGTGCCGGACGTAAAGAATAGCACCATCCCATTTCTTCCTGTGGGTGTCGTAAAAGGCGACTAAGGGACTTACTAGAGAATGGGCAGCAGCGTTCTCTATGCATTTTTAAAACCATACTGCGATCGCCAACCCGCCTGCCAAGCGTGGCGATTATGGCAAATCCCGTGGCGATTATGGCAAGGCCCCCCTTTTTGAGGGAAGGCCTATGTCCAGCAGTGGACGTCTTTCGGCTGAAATGATGATGATGACTTTGTAAACAAGCATATTACAAGTTATAGGATTATATCCAAGATAGGAACGCTTGGATACATGCTGGTCCAGCTCCATAGGACAATCTAGAGTCTAGACAAAATCAAAGTGGTTGCTATTTTAATTGTATAATTTGTTATTTTTCTGACCTTGATTTTACATTCTGTGATGACTGATTACCTAGACTCATAACCTGACTTATTATTTTAACAGTTTTGGGAAAACATAATATTCTTTTACGATGTTTGTAAATATGTGAGCACCATGTATCTATCTCATAATTAAGTTATTTTTCATTGCTTCATTTTTAATTATTTTTACCTATTGTGTTATAGTAATTTTATTTTATTCTAGGTGCATTGTCTTCACATATAATCTTATAATTAATGTAGGTACTTATACAAAATATTGTAAAACATTTTTAAAAGAGTAACGGTGGAGTTTCTTTCCCATTCTTCTCCATACGAAACTACCGTTTGGAAGGGGCGACTAGAATCAGTTCAATTTTTTTTTTATAAATTTTTACGTTCAAAAGTGCCTCATATGTGCCTATTTGAAATAAATAATTTGAATTTGAATCCGAAGTATCGGCCGAATGTTCGGTCGTTTCTTTACTACGGCTAACTACCGCTGACTAGGGCGAAAAAAAACCGGCCAAGTGCGAGTCGGACTCGCGCACGAAGGGTTCCGTACCATTATCTATAAAAATGGCAAAAAAACATGTTTGATGTATGGGAGCCCCCCTTAAATATTTGTTTTATTTTAATTTAATTATTTATTTTTAAAGTCAATATATATCTACATATTCTGTGAATATTTCAAGCGTCTACCTATTGCCGTTATCAATATAGAGCAAAAAATCACGTTTGTTGTATGGGAGCCCCCTTAAATGTTTATTTTATTCTATTTTTTGTATTTTTTGTTATAGCGGCAACAGAAATACATCATCTGTGAATTTCAACTGTCTAGCTATCACGGTTCATGAGATACAGCCTGGTGACAGACGGACAGACAGACGGCGGAGCCTTAGTAATAGGGTTCCCGTTTTACCCTTTGGGTACGGAACCCTAAAAAAGGCAGTCGATGAGATAAGCCAAAGACAAAACTGTGACTTGAAGTTGGGTAAGGATTCAAATTCAAAAAAGGAAACTATAGAAGTAATAAAACGGCCGAACATTCGGACGATACTTCGGTTTAGCGCTTCAGGTAGACCCCCTGAACAACTTTCCAACACACATAATTTTATTCATAAAAAAAACTACTTTTAATACATGCATCGAAATTTTCTCTTTACTGCAGTAGTAAGTTAAATAAAGAAACTTGTTTGTTTTATCATAATTTGATATTGCCTTCGTGTTTGAGGTTTTGCCAGTTAATTTAATGAAGCTATATAGTATACTCGTAACACTTACCGTCAAACTAAGTACCCAGAGCAACATTTTCATACAAACGAGGTCATTTCGAAGCCTCGGTTCGAGGTAACGATTCGGATGAGATCTGATAGCAGCTTTCCAGAATACGGATAGAGGAGGTCTAGAGCGCCTAGGCGCTCAACTGATCAAACCAACATTATATACCAGAGCTGTTGTTCATCCTAACTAATATTATAAAAGCGAAAGTAAGTTTGTTTGTTTGTTACCTTTTCACGCCTAAACCACAGAACCGATCATCCTGTTTTGCATCTATGTTGCCCGGTGTACAGAAACGGACATAGGGTACCTTTCATCTCGAAAAAAAGTACTGTTCCCGAGGAAAACAACAATAACGTTCTTATGATAATAGATGGCGCCACGTGTCTTTCGAATCATGATTGAATTATTTTATTATAAGCAGAGTACAACCCGAATTGCTTGTCCAATTCTAAATTAACGCGAGCGAAGCCGCGGGTAAAAGCTAGTGAAACAATAAACCTCAAAAATAGCATCAAAATGTATAGAAACACTCAGAACTCTACACAGTCTCTGGTGTAAATGGCTTGTCTGATCAGTTGGGTGCGTTAGATGCTCTAGACCTCCTCCATCCATACTCTGGAGAGCTGGCCATGCAGTCTCGACATAGATAGCGATAGCGTTTTACGACCGAATTCGGTCGCAAAGTACTAAAAGGGTCTCCAGACGGTCAAAATCACTTGACAAACACGAAAAAATCACAATCTTGTCAAGCAATTTTGACCGTCTAGCTAATAGGGTCCTATTACGACTTAGCGACCGAATTCGGTCGTAAAGCAATCATTATCTATGTCGAGACTGCTGGCCCTGGTATCAAATCTCATCCGAATCGTTACCTGACGGAGAACCGAGGCTTCGAAATTACCTCGTTTGTATGAAAATGTGGCTCTGGGTACTTAGTTTTGACGGTAAGGGTTTTTTAAACCCAATGAAGCGCAGTAAAAGGTAAATTAAGACGGAGACATATGCCAGTGACCTTGAGTAGTTAGCTTGCGTGTTCAGCCAGTAATAGGAATCGCCCATCAAGGAGCGCTGTCCCCAATTTGATGCACTATTAATTTATTATACACAAAAAAAGGTATTTTAATAAAGCGCGTATACTAAAAGATCAATAATTCAATTATATTTAAATTGGTGAAGGTTTCAGAAAAATACGCTTGGTAGATTTTGCGCCATTCTCAGTTTTTTATCCGCGTTAGACATAACTTTACAAATTAATTTCACTATGTAATATAAACATAGTCTAAAATATTCACATATTAAATTATTGAGAAAACGCTCTAATTGAACATATTTTTTTTTCATATCATTAACACTACTCGTTTAGACGTGATCTTCAGTATAAAATCATTAAAAGTCGTTTATCGTCGCCTTAACGGATTGTGTTCGAAAAACAATACTGCGCTTCAAAACTAATATAGCAGACGTGTGGCTCAAAATGCTGCCCAACTTAAATGGGACTGGGCAGGACATGTCTGCCGCATGCCGGATAAACTGGACACAAATAGCACAGAACTGGTGCTCTGAGACAGTAAGCCCGTGTTCAGATAACCCGCGCCGACCACATGCACGCCCCGCACACGCGTTGGGCCCACCTCGCGCCATGCACCCTCGTTCGCCACGCGCCCGCCTCGCACCCGCTTATACTACTTTTTATTTAATAAAAAAACACCCTTGATCACAGTCAATACGGCACTAGCCGAAGCGCGGGCACATGCCGTTTGCGGCGCGTGTGCGGGGTGAGTGCGGGGCGGGCGCGTAGCGTGTTTGGTTCGACTTAGATAAATGCAATTTGAGATCTATTGATGTGTCATAAGACTCAAATTATATACAACATATTATTTCAAAGCGAGCGGGGCGGGCGCGGGGTGGGCGCATGGCGTGCGCGTAGCGGGCGCGTGTCGTCTGAACGCATCCTTAGACGAGATCACGGCAGGCCACGTAGGAGATGGCGAGATGAACTGGATAGGTTCCGTCCAGACTGGACGGAGGAAGAAACACGCACGAAAGATGGAAGGAGTGGAAGGCTATTGCTCAGGAGTGGAATAGCACAGGACAGAAAAGAAAAAAAAAGAATATTTGGATTTAAAAGTTCCAAGGTAAAACTTATCATGACGTTATTAGGGATCGTCCATTAATCACGTGAAACTTGAAAGAGGGGGAGAGGGTCGGAAAAAATCACGAAATAACACAATGGTCCCGGGGGGGGGGGGTATAGTGAGATAACACGTGTATTTATTTTTTCGTTGAACGCGCGATTTCTCAACCGAAAAGCAGCGCGACTCGCCGACTTTAAATACAGGTATTAATTAGACGATAAAATATACTGAATTTTTTTAAGATAGGTAGGTTTTGTACCAATAAAAAAACTTTTTACAAAAAAATAGTAACCGACTACCAAAAATAACACTACAAAATGAAAAATTACTTTAATTTCGGTGTCTTTGGATCTGTATTTGAGTTTTTTGCCAACGACTTTCGAAATTAAAGTTATTTTTCATTTTGTAGTGTTATTTTTGGTAGTCGGTTACTATTTTTTTGTAAAAGTTTTTTATTTTTCACTTTTTAGTGGCTCAGTTTTGATTTTATCTAAATTACAATAGCCTAATGTTAACTGCTCATCACCTTTTATAAAATATTGCTTTTCCCGATGCTGGGACGTTGATTGTTGAGGAGTTCTCTTGCTAAGAACCAGGAGAACTGCCACTCACCATATGCATAGTGACGAGCATAAATTGCTTAATCGCAACCCGTTAAATAGGTACTCATTATTTTATTGTTCCGGTGGCCATCTGTGGTCTCCTTCATCAGTTCCACTTCACCAAATGGTGCTTTCCGAGAGCAAATGCACGAGTTACTATAAAAAAGTTCCCAAATCGCTATAAGTTTGCATATAAAATTTGAGGGCTTCCCTCGATTTCCATGGGATTCCCTCATCAGATTCTGATTTGGTGGCAATGGGACCACCTCGGGAGTATACCCTTTCAAACAAAAAAATAATTTTCAAAATCGGTTCATAATTGACGGAGTAATCGCGTAACAAACATACAAACAAAAAAAAAAAAAACATACAGACGAATTGAGAACCTCCTCCTTTTTGGAAGTCGGTTAAAAATACACGTGATTCTGGGTAGGAGGGCGGGTATAGGGATGCTCCTGCTCATATTGGTCATTTATCATATAAGATCAATCAACTAAACAATCAAAATGTGAGTGCTCTTATCGTATGCCAAAATACTGTAACTCAGTATTACATGAAATAATTGAATACATAATACTGTGCGTCCTCGACAGAAATCTGCAAGAATATTCACTCGACCACATTGTTTTAAGTCTGCATTTTTGGCACTATGCCTATATTCTGAAATTACGTCTTAAGGAGAATGTGAAAATTGCTTTCAATTTCACTTTACATAACACTCTTCTGCTATCTACCCTTAGAGATTAGCGGTATGGAAATATGCGTGGTAAATAAAGCTATTATATGGTCAAATATCATCAAAATCTATTCAGTAGTTTTTAAGTTATGGCCGTTTAAACAGATTGAAACTTTCAGTTAATTAATTTGCTCTGTATTTTATTTGCTATATTTTTAGATCTTGGTTTCTATTTGGAAGACGTGTATGATATGAACCATACAATCATTTAGGTAAACTCCAATCTTCAAAATGAGAGGCCATTGTATATGCGTTTTGTTTCAACAGGTTAATATTATTATAACAATTTAAAGGAAGTTAGGAGTTAATGTTTGCACATTTTTTAAAGGAAAGTTCAGTCTACTATACGAAACCCGAAACCGATGTTATTTTGTTACTATATCTTGTACACACGGCTACACATCAAGCTATACATTTCCAGTATATGCTGACCTCGCATTGTACGGAAATCCTATACAATACGAGATCAGCTTATACTGGAAATGTATAGCTTGATGTGTAGCCGTCTGTACAATATACCTTTTAAGTTGGGTTTTAGTTTTTAACTTTCTTTTTTATTATGGTTATAATTATACTCAGCCAATTATTGACCTTGTATTTCAATTTGTTTCAGGTTGATTTGTACCGGGACATAACATTCCGTAACTCTGGGCAGACGTACAAGGGCGTCCCAGTCATGGCCAGCAACATGGACACTGTAGGCACCTTCGAAATGGCCAAGGAACTGTCTAAGGTAATAAATAATTAACATAAACATACACCGCCTTATTACAAAACAAGATTTATATTTTGACATGGCTTAAACCATGGAGCCAGTTTTTGTAATAAGAACGTAACAGTGATTGAAATACCGTTCTTTATACAAAACTGAAAACTTAGTTCGGTATTAAGTTGTCAGTTTTGTGTTTAGGAACTTTACCATAGTCGGAATAAAGTTCGAAATTCAATAATGGCTCCATGTTTTAAACCTGGGTCTGAAGATAAACCTTGTTTTGTAATAAGGGGGACAATGTTCCCACGGACACAGGCATCCTCTCTGTGAGACGGAGTAGGCCGTAATCCACCACGCGGGCCTACTGCAAATTGGCAGATGTCACATGTCTTCGAATTTTTGGTTCTATACTCCATTGGTTTAGGTAGTTAAAATAAAGGTAAACAAATCGTAAAAAGGGTTTTTATAGATGACACTTTCTTGTTTTAAAAAACACGTTGTAACTTATAACCAAATCTAATGGATTTTTGATTTTAACAATAGTTTCCATTTTTATAAATGTATGTTAAACTTTATCTTTTATTCATAAACTACTCTTCGTTGATGTAAGTGCTTGAGCACAATTTTTTAATTAGATTAATAATAATACTACTTATAATATTTTGTAATCTGTTTATTGTAAAGAGCCCAAAACTACAGGTTCTCAAAACGTCGATGTATAAAACTATAGATACGTTGTCCGCACTCTAAAATGGCAACATGAAATTAAGCCAATTGGCCACATTGCGCTCAGTCACGCTCTAACCTGTCGCGCGACGCTATGTTTGTTTTTAATTTATAACCTGTGCAAAACATAAAGAAAACATGATGTCGTGTGTTTTCAGAGGATGTACAAATTATACCCCAAAAGTTAAAGACAAAAATTTGTCATTTCACGCGTAAGTTTACAAAACTACATTATTTTATTTTATTTTGTACGACGCTACGTCTAATGGCGGCCGGCGCATGAAGTTAGTAGTCACGTGACGTTATTATCCTGTGAGGCTGTGACGTAACTGAAGATGTTTATTTATCTCCCTCTAGCAACAGGCATCCCGCCGTACGGTGTCATATTTTCTTTCCCTTTCTTTACGCCTATAAGTAGGTAGTTATCTAGTATTTGCGCCGTTTTTAAGCGCCGAGATGTTGGTTGACTCAGATTATAGAAAAGAAACAGATAGACCGCGCGGAACACCGAGAGTGCGGCCAACAAAGCAAATACAAATTCAAAAGCGAATACACTCTCGATTCAGTACAGCACGAAGCGTCGCATCGTTAGTACGTCACGGCCTCTAACAAATAATTTCAGAATGATGCCGTCTTGTATTTTTAAACATTGTAAAAACTGTTCCCAAAAACAAAAGAAATAAGATGGAGTATCTTTCATAAGTAAAATATTGATTATTTGTCTATTTGGATTTATTTTACGTGTTTATTGTTAGTGACATCTTGAAACACAAAACCTTAATGTGCATCATAGATGTTATATCTACTGTTTTCGCTTATCCGAAGTATCCTTATTTGACTTTGGATCCTTACCTGACTTCACGTTTCTGACTTTGACTTAACCCTTTGTTCGCCGTTTTTTTTTCTTTCGCTGTACTCAGCCATTTTCTAAGTGTATCATACGATATAGTGTTTCAGTAATGTATTGTTTAGTATTTTGTTGACCTTGTTGACAAGTTTTCTACAAACTCTTGCCGCCTTATTACAAATCAAGATTTATATTTTGACATGGCTTAAACCATGGAGCTAGTTTTTGTAATAAGAACGTAACTCAGATTGAAATACCGTTCTTTATACAAAACTGAATACTTAGTTCGGTACTAAGTTGTCAGTTTTGTATTAGGAATTTACCGTAGACGGAATAAAGTTCGAAATTCAATAATGGCTCCGTGTTTGAAACCTGGGTCTGAAGATAAACCTTGTTTTGAAATAAGGGGGCTCAGATTATAGAAAAGAAGCAGATAGACCGCGCGGAACAATAAAGTGAGGCCCGTTTGTAGACGTGTGTGCGTTACAGCCACGTGACAGCACTATAAGAACAGGTGCCTCTATGTGTGTGTACGGTTGCCAGGAGAATGAAAAAATTAGCCATAATATTTCATTACATGAAAAAAAAAAGTTTTTTTTTTCTTAAATCAGTTGTTTTTATTAACAGTATACGTCAAATTAACAATACCCTTATAAACGATACATTTGCGATATATTTTTATTTTGAGACACCAACATTTTATTGTTTTTGGTAGCTATATTAACTTTATGGTGACGTCATATAACCCATGATATAGCAAATCGACTGATGTAATAAGTATTATAAAATCCATTAACTAGTTACACTTACGAAGACACATACATACTTATTTATTTATAAACATACTAACCAGAAAAGGCGATAAATAAAACACTATCGACATAAATATTTTTGTAAATCGATACTCCTGTATCCCATATACTTATTTCCTAACTTAGGGGTAAATGTTTCAATATAAACTAGCAACACCGAATGATTTTTGTTAAGGTTTTGTGTTTCAAGATGTCACTAACAATAAACACGTAAAATAAATCCAAATAGACAAATAATCAATATTTTACTTATGAAAGATACTCCATCTTATTTCTTTTGTTTTTGGGAACAGTTTTTACAATGTTTAAAAATACAAGACGGCATCATTCTGAAATTATTTGTTAGAGGCCGTGACGTACTAACGATGCGACGCTTCGTGCTGTACTGAATCGAGAGTGTATTCGCTTTTGAATTTGTATTTGCTTTGTTGGCCGCACTCTCGGTGTTCCGCGCGGTCTATCTGATTCTTTTCTATAATCTGAGTAAGGGGGTTTGAGTTTTGAGTTTGACGACTAATAGCGAAGTATGGAAGAACAACCCTATAACATCCCTCTTTTTGCGTCGGGTTTAAAAATAAATGTTGCGCATGCGCCGACCCCAAATAAATTGGGATAAGGCCAGGAGAATGATGAGGCAGGTGTAACCAGTTGTGAGAGACATGATTATGTTCCCGCTGCCACTCAGATGACGACTAAGAGGTAGAGAAGTATGGAATCAGAGATAGAATAGAATTACAAAATCGCTCCACAATAGACGGAGGAATCGGTGAACATACATAAAAAAAACCGGTCAAGAGCGAGTCGGACTCGCGCACCGAGGGTTCCGTACGAATATATGATGTTGATGATTTCTGAAAAACTGTGGTATTTAGAGACATAGTTTTATTTTTCGAGTAATAATCTTTACATAAACTTCTATCGCATAGAATAATTTCAGTTTTTTTTAAACATTTTTCATCAAAAGTCGGAAACAATGCTGCCTAAAAAAATATTTTTTTGAGAATGTGCAAACAGCGCTTTATCTTATGATGCCCCCACATGCCCTAGAAGCCCCATTTCAAATTTTTAAGACCCTTTCAGTCCCTTTTGCAAAAATGATATTTCTTTTTTTAATTTCTTTTGTTTGCTAGTTGAGCAAACGTCATCTAAAACTATTCTAAATTTCAAGTTGATAGCATTAGTAGTTCTTGATATATCCAGGTGTGACAGACAGACAGTCTGTCCATAAGGGTTCCTTTTTACCATTTTTGTACGGAACCTTAAAAAACACAGACGAACATAAATAACCTCCTTTTTTTGGAAGACGTTTAAAAATGAAACCCATTGCTACTGATAGTGTGTTACGCAAATTCCCCGCAGGTTAAAGCTTCACGATCACTATCAATGTAGGCTGAGTTTATAACAAAACCGATAAGTACCTAACTATAATTACCTACCTAATCCAATCCGCTATAGCGTTGCCAGAATGTTACTTTTGTAACATTTTACGTTACTTTTGACCCTCTCTTGTTACCTCCATGTTACACGACCCAGAATGTTACTTTTACGTTACTTTTAAGACTTAATAAAATTATTTAAATAGTTTCCAGCAAAAAATGAAACGTAACGCACCCAAGAAAGTTTTCGTTTGTCGCACTTGATTTTGTGAATTTTTGTGACCTGTGACCTGACACAAATTGCCTGACGCGACGACCTTGCGAAAATCTGTCACTTCGTCGTATCGCATATTCACTCACTCCCGTGTATTTCAACATTTTCCATCCCGCTTACTCAGGCGAGCGAGCGAACGAGCGCCTAGTGGATTGGCGTCCGTGTCAGTGCAGTTTGTCTTTGTTTTGTATTGTAGTTTTGTTTGTACTAATACACAGTAATACTATAAAGTCACAAGTGCTATAATTATTATGGTACTAGTGTCGTTTTCCAGTTTCCACATAAAATAAGGTAATGTTAATTTTCTCGTGAAAATTTTACTTTTTGAGCTGTGTTATGTTATATTTGATTATCTGCCACTGGCAACACCGCTATACGCTGTGGGGTGCGTGGCGACGAAGTCACGCGCGTGGTTGCGGGAGTGCAGATTTGCACCATCTTGCAGATTTCTTCACACAAATGCGCGGAGCTGCAGTATAGTATACGGTGGCCCAAAGGCCTCATTTCACAGCGAGATCCATTTCAAAATATTACTTCACGCCTAGCTCTGTCAAAATCAAGCACCATACTGCAGTACCCCAAGTGTTAGTTTGCAAGAGATTATCAAGCACCATACTGCAGAACCCCAAGTGTTAGTTTGCAAGAGATTAAACGTAACTATTTCGTTTGCGTTAAAATTTGACCGATAGATCATAATGCTAAGAGTATAAGAGTGAGAATAAAAATCTTAACGCAAACGCGCTAGTTACGTTTACTGACTTGCAAACTTACACTCGGGGTATCCGAATACGAGTATACCTTGCGCCGCACCCAAGCGCAAGCCGATTTCCGGCCACCGTCGGCGCGGGCCTGCGGACGGTGAGCGATGGGTAGCTCACCGTTCGATAAGGACCAGGCCCGGGTCAACGGCGCGTCGTATTCCACGCGCGCCTCAAAGAGTTGTCAGCACCAACTGACGGGGTCCGATAGGGCCAATGCCTGCCAGGGTTGCGAGTTTGTCCGAAAGGGATATCGTGGCCCTGGCACACAGGCAAATGAAGGAATACGGGTGGGTTTTAGTCAGTAAAAGTCTGACACGCCCTCCCGCTCAGCCCAGAGCGGGAGAAGTTATTTGATAATTACCCACCCGAAAAAAAAAAAAAAAAGGCCTCACCCAAGCGCGAGGGCGCGTGTTTCTCTGCATGTAGGTGCGAGACCCCTGAATGCGTTTTCTGTGTGTTGCACTACGCGTGTTTTCAACGCAAAGAGAGATGCTTTCAAGCTGCGTAAGAACACGCACTCCCGCGCTACGCTGCGTAAAGTAGTGCAGTGTGCGAATCGCCTAATAGCCTTAGTCCAGTTTATACGATACAATAAAGATAAACGAATCAGCGCCGTTTCACGCGATTATCATCAGGTTATTCGCAAATAATCTTCGCTTAATAAAGATAAAGCAGTCATAAAACCGTAAACAATGACAATCGTAATTTGTTCTATATAACTGAGTAGGTATATGACATCGTTATCATGACGAATGAAACACGTGCCAAGATAACAACGGGTCTAGGAACACTGACGCCATCTGAGTGCTCAGTACAGCAGCGTTCACAGTGCGGTCAAAGCAAAGCATAAAGCTGCGGCGAGATAGTGTGCTTCCCTACCCAGCCCATTTGTCCCACCTGCTGAAAATCTCCCACCTGGACATGAGTTGCCTTGGCTAACCTCCCGGGAAGTCTTTAAACAGAATCCGGAAGTCCGGACCCGGTCATCATCATTTCAGCCGAAAGACGTCCACTGCTGGACATAGGCCTTCCCCAAGGGGGGTGTTTGCCATGATCGCGACGCTAGGCAGGTGGGTTGGCGATCGCATTATGGTGTTAAAATGCATAAAGAACGCTGCTGCCCATTCTCTAGTAAGTCCCTTAGTCGCCTTTTACGACACCCACGGGAAGATATAGGATGATGCTATTCTTTACGTCCGGCACCACACGGCACAACCCGGGCCCACTTAGGCCGAAGCAAGAAAAACCTGCTCAGGTGGAGATTTACAGTTGACTCCGCCGTGGAAAGTTACTGTGGTGCTGTTCCACAAACAATGGAGGACTTAATGTCGTGTTCAGCGTGTCCTGTTGTCTGCACGTTACAGGAACTTATGGACGCTACTGAAGTTGCTTAATTCGTAGCCAAATTCCGGGCTGACTCAATTTACATTGCCATCGACACGCTAAGAAGTACACTTACCGTCAAAACTAAGTACCTAGAGCAACATTTTCATACAAACGAGGTCTAGAGCGCTTAAGGCGCCCAACTGATCCAAGCGCCTTCGGCGCTCTAGACCTCCTCCATCGTTACTCTGGAGAGCTATCAGATCTCATCCGAATCGTTACCTGATGGGGAACCGAGGCTTCGAAGTGACCTCGTTTGTAAGTATGAAAATGTTGCCCTGGATACTCAGTTCTGACGGTAAGTGTAGTTGTGTCGGTACCTATACAAGTAGATTTTTTTGTAAGGGTGACCATGCAGGCAAGACTGTAGGTACCATTTTTTACATGAATGCCCAAAAAGGAATCACCGGGTATCGTCGGGGTCACCAGTTTAGAGGTATGAGGAACAGGGTGTAAAGTTCATTCATACTCTATAGAAAAGGGAGGATCCTCCGACCAGACAGGTGTTGTGTCTGGTGGGCAACTGCCCGACGGCAGATGTCGGGATGTTGTATACATTATGCTAGTTGTGCGGTAAACTCTGCTTGCGCGATGCAGGATTTTGAGTGACGTCAGTATGACGTGTAGTTCGCATGTGGCGATGTTGATGCCGCTACATGTGTTTAGGGTTCATATATGTATGTATGTATCTATGTGAGTATCTTTGTGCCACCATAACTTTTAAATTCCTGAACAGATTTAGATGTATGGGGTATTGTTCGAATCCTTACATCATCCCGAGTGACATCGGCTATAATTTTTTTTGATAAAAAACAATATGGCGGCAGTATCAATCCAATTACGGATGTAAAAAAAAATAACACAATATGGGCATCAAATTGAAGGCATTGAAGAGCTCATGCCAAAACTATATCAAAATATGTCGCATAAATGGCCGCTTTGAGCTCCAAGGGACCGTAGATCTACCTATTTGATACTAATTTCAAGTTGATATCTCCACGCTTTCCTGAAAAAACGGTCTTGAAAAACTGACAGACAGACATATGGACAACGAAGTGATCCTATACGGGTTCCGTTATTTTCCTTTACGAGGTACGGAACCGTAAAAACGATCGAGATCGAGAAGTGGATGTGGCCGCATCTTTATATTCTGATGCGATGCTGATTACAAAGCAATCTAAATATGAATGTATGTAATGTTTATTTATGCGAATATGAATGTGTAAGTGTGTGTGTGTAGATTGACATAGATGTGTGTTTATTAGCGTCATATGTATGTGTTATTTAGTCTATGTAAAGTAAAAGTGTAAAATGATGAATGGGTATTATTTACTAGTCATTATTGTGTGTGTGTGTGTTTGTGTGTATGAGGGTGTGTGGAAAATTATGAATGACATACTGCACCCTAATTAATTGCGTAACACGCTATCAATCACAATCTAATTGATTTTGAAGAATATTGTTAATCCATTGCTTCATATGCATTGAATTAAAATAAGGGAAGATAGGCCACTCTCTAACATCACGTAAATATTAAATGGAACCGATGTCGTGCGTCATGTGCTCGACAACCGAAATAGAGAGACATATTACGCGGGCTATAGCGGGAACGAGATCGCAATAATTGTCACCGTTACGTACCCATAACTGTTGTGCAAGCGAAATCGCGTTAGCAGCCGAATGTTGGCCGAATGTTTACGATTAGGAACGACTTTTGTTATGACGGAGCAAACATTAAATATTATTATAATTTTCAACAAATTAACATTTTTGGCTGTAGTTACGAGTGAAAACTAATCCCGTAGGACTTGTTTTTGGTTTTTGCACTATTTGTGCACATTTTATAAACACAGGAAGGCATTGTGGCTGCTTATTTAAACGATTACTGTAATTTTACTTAACGTGCTACACAAGCGCCAGTTCGATTGTGACTACCCGTTAACATACAGTACTCTTTGATTGTGACTAAGGTCGATTGTGTCCTTTCCCCTAATTTATGCGGTCCACGTCGAGGAGCGCGTACCTATATCTTCTATTATTTAATACATCATTGTTCATATGTCGACAAATATGTCTAACAACGTAAAAACGCAATTATTAATGTTGTTCAATTGTCAAAATGAAACCCATTGCTACTGATAGTGTGTTACGAAATTACCCCTCTGGATGTCAAAATGCGGAATCGTTGGCTGAAGAATGATTAAATCGTTTCAGCCTTTAAGGTGTGGGAGCAGTGGTGGCCCAGTGGTAACTGCCACGATTTACGAGTTGTACGTCGTAAGTTCAAACCCTGACAGGCGCTTTACTTTGTGTCAATAATTTCATCACCACTGCTCTCAAAACGGTGAAGGAAGACATCGTGAGGAAACCGGCATTTTCTAGAACTGAAAATTCAAGACATGTGACCGGTACTTGCCCGTGGTCCCCTAGTCTAGTCCCCCTTGGGCTACCACGAACAAATATTTTTGCCCGTGGAACCCCCAAGGGGAACAAAGGGGTACCATGGGCAAATTATTTCGGCCTGCGGTACCCCCGCTAATCGCCAGATAAATAAAATGCAAATACTTTGGATGTAGAGTGCGTTTGGTCACGGTTCTAACTTAACCTAACATAACCCAACCCGTTTGAGATGGGGTACCATGGGCAATAAAAATATATTTAATAAAGAAGATTGTTATTCAGGGGGTTCCACGAACAAAAATATTTGCTCGTGGTACCCCAAGGGGAACTAGACTGGGGGACCACGGGCAAGTACCTCATGTGACATCTACCAACCCACACTGGGCCCGCGTGGTAGATTAGGGTGCGTTTCCACCAGAGATGTACGAGGGCGCGTAGCGGGGAGTGTGCTTAACACTAACCAATGACAACATTAGCTTTAACTCATGCTATGAAAATGAAGCGATGTTATTCGTTAGTTTCACACACATCCCTCGCTACGCATTTCTCGCTCATTTCTGTTGGAAACGCAGCCTTACGGCCCACTCTCTCTCACCGAGAGGAGGTCTGTGTCCCAGCAGGGGGTACATTATAGGCTGATAATATTTAAGGTGTGAAAAGGTAGCAAACAGTTATACTTCGCATTTCCCAATCCTAACTAATATTATAAATGCGAAAGTAAGTTTTTTTGTTACCGTTTCACGTCTAAACCGATCATCCTGAAATTTTGCATATAAGCTGTCAGGTGTACAGAAACGGACACAGGGTACCTTTCATCCCGAAAAAGAGTACTGTTCCCGAGGAAAACCACAATAACGTTCTTATGATAATAGATGGCGCCACGTGTCTTTCGAATCATGATTGAATTATATTATTATAGAAACTTTAGTAGCGTGTTGAGAGTTTTTTGCCGCCAAACTCCAAACAACAAGCAGAGTACAACCCGAATTGATTGTCAAATTCTAAATTAACGGGAGCGAAGCGGCGGGCTAAAGCTATATTCTTCTTCTTCCAGAATGGGCTCTTCACATGCATTCACAAATACTACACCATTGACGAGTGGAAGAAATTCTCCATAGACCATCCAGCATGCTTAGAACATATGGGTAAGTAAGCATGTACCATGGACACACACATCCATTCACTTCTTCAGGCCCCTATCCATAGATTACCAGATAAATCACTCCATTGGACGGCCTATCCAATGATACCCCATGCCATGTGATAGACGAGAAAAAAAATAACATCCCAACTTTACGTGCGAGGGACGTACACTTTTTTTTTTTTTGTTCTGGGTGGGAAATTATCATCAAATAACTCATCCCGCTCTGGGCGGAGCGGGAGGGTGTGTTAGACTTTTACTGAATAAAACACACCCGTGTTCCTTCCGTTGCCTGTGTGCCAGGGCCACGATATCCCTTTCGGACAAACTCGCAACCCTGCCAGGCATTGGCCTTAACGGATCCCGTCAGTTGGTGCTGACATCTCTTTGAGGCGCGCGTGGAACACAACGTGCCGTCGATCCGGGCCTGGTTCTTATCGGACGGCGAGCTACCCATCACTCACCGTCCGCAGGCCCGCGCCTACGGTCGCCGGAAATCGGCTTGCGACTCCCGACGACGGGGCGTCTCCTGCGGCGACTAGGGCACGAACCTTGCCTCTCCCTCACGCGTTCCGCATCCTTCACGAGAATTACTGCTTCGCAGACGGCCTCCTATGCACTTTCGCTCCGAACCATGGCCTGAACCAGGGCCGTCGCCGATCGCCTCTGTGAGGTACCCTAAAAAACTGTTTTTCATGATTTTATTTTACCAGTTTTTCAACGTGGTGGTGGTGGCTCAGTAGTAATGGCTGCGACTTACGAGTTATACGTCATAGGTTCAAAACCTCGACAGGCATGCACTTCACTTTGTGCAATTTATCTCATCACCGCTGCTCTCAAAGGAGCTCGTGGCTAAATAATTACAGCCGCAAGCGTCAATCCATCAGGTTCAGCTACGCTTGCCGGTGTTGGTCCAAGGATGGGTGACCATCTATACATACCGAGACTCCTCCGTGCCTTGGAAAGCACGTTAAGACGTTTGTCCCAGCTATCATTCGTGGACCTTTAACAGTCGTTACGGGTCGTCAGAAGCCCGAAAGTCTTGACCACCAGTCTTACCAAGGGGTATCGTATTACCCAGTTACTGGGTTGTGGAGGTCAGATAGGCAGTCGCTCCATGTAAAATACCGGTATTCAGCTGCATGCCGGTTAGACTAAAAGCCGACTCCATCATAGTTGGGAAAAGGCTGGCAGATTGATTTCACCACTGCTCTCAAAACGTTGACGGAAAACATCATGAGGAAAACGGCATGTCCTAAAATTAACATTTTAAAGACATGGGATGTCCACCAACCCGCACTGGCCCGCGTGATGGGTTGTATCCATCCAGAAAGAGAAAGCTCTTTCTCACAGAGAGGAGACCTGTGTCCCAGCAGCGGGAACATTATCATGGCTCTCACAACCGGGTACATCATCATCATCATTGCAGCCGAAAGACGTCCACTGCTGGACATAGGCCTGCTCCAAAGGGGTTGCCATAATCGCCACGCTTGGCAGGCGGCTTGGCGATCGCAATATGATGTTAAAATGTTAGAGAACGCTGCTGCCCATTCTCTAGTAAGTCCCTTAGTCGCCTTTTACGACACCCACGGGTAGAAATAGGGAAGTGCTATTCTTAACGTCCGGCACCACACAGACAACCACCGGGTACACCTTTTTTTTTTTGTATACGAGGTGGAAAATCCTCATGAATGTCCACCGCCCTGGGGCGGGCGGAGGGGTCTGTCAGACTCTTACTGACTAAAAACCACCCCAGTGTTCCATTCCCACACTTGCACCGGGGATCTTGGGAGCTAGTATTACTACCGTGATTCCCGGCTAGTGCCGGCCCACCTTTGCGGGCCACCTCAAAGTCTGGGAGGGGGGGGTGAGGTGTTTGACCCCTCACGACGTCTCAAAGGGGCGCGCGTAGTTACGCGCTGCCACCTCGGGTCCAGTGTGATAGGGGGCGGCGGACGTCTCCAAGTCCGCCGTCCCTGGACCCATTTAGGGGGGCTGGAAGAAGGCAGTACTTGCCAACGCCCAGTGCGCCTGCTGCGGGCCGGGTGAGTGGACGAGATCTCCCGCTCCCTTTCCGCAGCCTGCTAACCGGGTATAGCTGCCTCATCATTCTCCTACCCTTATCCTTATTTATTTGGGGTCTGCGCACGCGCAACATTTCATATTTCTTGTCCTCTCAATAGTCACTCCCTTTCTAACCGTAACCTCTTCTGAACCAGCCTATTTGGCGCGAAAATGGGTGTGCGCCACGAACAAACTGAATCAGTCGGACTGAATCAGACCGATTGGCGAATCTTGCATAATAAACATTGGCCTCATCGGCCTCATTGAGGCCGATCGGCAAAAGAGAGGATATCATCTATCACAAGTCCATCCATCGTTTATTTGGTCTTCCCCTACTCGTATAACCATCCAAATTCATACACAAAACTTTCCTGGCGACATTTCCCTCATTCCTCCGCATAACGAGAGGGCTCAGACACCCTCAGCGCGTCAGGGGCTGTTCAAGGAGACCGACCCTGACGACGTGCCAACGTTTGTGGCGAAGGAGCTACACAAGCTTCCTCCCGTCACCTTCGACCACGTCGATGTAACGAGCCTTCTGAAGGACATTGTCTTTTTGAAGGCCCGCCTCACGGATGTGCTAACGAAATTGGATGCATCCCAAAACACCGTCGCTGATTTGCGCAAAGAAGTTAGCGAGTTGCGCAACAGTGTGGCGGTAATTAGGTCACCTGTCGATGCGTCTAACGTAAACACGTATCGCGGAGCCGGCCTCGATATATCGTTGTCGAATTCCGCGTCAGCAGTTTCGTCGCCAGCGCATCCGTCGATTGCTGAGCTTGCAGAGAGCCCCGCCGCTGCCAGCTCGCCCCGCAGCCCCGTGCTCGTCACGGTGGCTACTTCACGCGGCGCCGCCCGCGCCCCTCGCCCCATCCCGCTGCCAGTGTCTGCAGCCCAGGCGAAACCCCTACAAAAGGATTTCGCTAGCGTCGCCGCGAGTGCCCCTGGCGCTCCTAGTATCAAGCCCATGTCAGAAAAGGCGCCGAATAGGGCTGATAATGATGACGGTTTCGTGACGGTGCAAAGAAGGAAGCGCCGATCGCGAACTAACAAGAACCGCTGCGGCAAAGCTCCTGCGAAGCCCGAAGTGAGCCTGCGTGCCGCAAAGCCGAACACACCGGTGTACATCTCCCGCCTGCACTACACCACTCAGGCGGAGGACATCGTGGAGTACGTGCGCCAAAAGACGAGGTACACGCCGAGGGTGCAGTTACTGGAGTCGCGCCGGAACGTCAACTTCAAAGCGTTCGTCGTGCGTGTTCCGAACTGTTATCTGCCCCTCGTCATGGAAGAAGACTTTTGGCCGCAGGACGTGGTTTTCCGTCGCTTCCGCGGACAAGTTCCACAGGACAGCACAATCTAGTGCAAAGTGAAGTGCTACTAACATAGTCTAAGCCTTTTTATTAACACAAGTTTTTGTTTATATACAGTATGTATGTTTAGGTTAAGGTATTTTTCTATGGGCCTATGTCGCCTGAAATAAATGGTATTATTATTAATATAACACGCCTCATTTATCGATATTTTTGTGATATTTTCAGCTGCCAGCTCAGGCACAGCGGAAGCGGACTTCGAGCGCCTCGCAGAGATCCTGAACACGGTGAAGGACCTGAAGTTCATATGCCTGGACGTCGCAAACGGCTACTCTCAGCATTTCGTAGAATATCTCAGAAAAGTTCGGGCTGCCTTCCCCACACATACTATTATTGTAAGTAGACTAGAATAGGAAGAACACTATTATGTTCACCATACTCCTCTAACTAAATTACTGATGTTAAATTATACAAATACATTAACGGAAAACAGAAAAGTGACATAAGTGAGAGAGCGAGTGTGTGTGTGTGTGGTGCGATAAGTACAGTCAGTAAAAAAAAAATTGTAAGTAAATTGACAATCTACGTTGTCAATTTGCCGTATTTATAGCCATTTCATGCGGCTGTCAAAGAATTATTATAGTTGTGATTTGAATATACGAACCAATGATATCCATATTAAACAGATAGGTTGTGAGCGCGCAATCGTGAAGACTCGAAAACGTCCTAATTGGGACGTATTTGTTAGTCTGTGATACCAACATTCGGTGATTGGTGGCCTACATTCACGCGCAATTGACAACACTAGCTGTCTCTTTTTTCTTGTTGTTTTAATCAAGCCATCTCTTTTCTATCATTTTTACTTGTAGCGAAATGTAAAATAATTAAATGAATGAAAAGTGGGTATGTGTGCTGCCGCTGCTGCGCGGAACAGTTTTTTCGGTTGTTTTGTGAGTGTAACATATCTGTATAATACAATATAATTGATACGAACAATTGGTTGTTAATTTACTTAACAACTAATTTACCACGTTCACGTTGCTGGTAGTCTTATACCGCCTTATTACAAAACAAGATTTATATTTTGACATGGCTTAAACCATGTAGCCAGTTTTTGTAATAAGAACGTAACAGTGATTAAAATACCGTTCTTTATACAAAAATGAAAACTTAGTTCGGTACTAAGTTGTCAGTTGTGTGTTTAGGAACTTTACCGTAAACGGAATAAAGTTCGAAATTCAATAATGGCTCCATGTTTTAAACCTGGGTCTGAAGATAAACCTTGTTTTGTAATAAGCGGGATAGGGTCTTTCCTTTGTATCAAAATAGATCCATTTTGATGTATACCTACATTGTTATTTTTTTAATTTAAATATTAAATATCAATGTTTAACTTTCAGGCAGGCAATGTGGTTACCGGAGAGATGGTGGAGGAACTAATTTTGTCTGGAGCTGATATTATTAAGGTGCGTATTTTATTTCTAGAACACTGCCATCGAACTGTAAATACTTGATAGATACCCTGAGGGCCTTAGACAAATTGAATTCGCTTCGGAGCGATTCTATTTCTACAATCGCTATCGTTATTTCACTTTTTGACAGGTTATCGCTAGTTTTCGATTCGAATTCCTTCATACAAATCGAAAACTAGCGATAACGCTTGTCACAAAGTGCCACTTGGCTACGCATCTCTATGGAAGTTATCGGTCGACGCTGTCGATTCGTTTCATCGAATCGAATGATAACGGTAAAACGGGGTGAATAGAAATCCAGGGGTGAATCGAGACGCAACTTTAAAATGGATTTTAACCTTGAAATAATGTAGTTTAATGCCAATAAGGACACTTAATTGTTAATTATAGTACAGGTAAGACATTATAGTCCTTTTTGGCAACAAAAGATATTATTTCAACGTTAAAATCTATTTTAAAGTTTCGTCTCGATTCACCCCTGGATTTCTATTCAACTAATTTCTATTCGTTGGCCTATGTTCACGTGACATGTCGATAGCATATGTCAACCCCATACAATTTGTGGCTTTTCTGCTAGCGTTATCGCTAATCGAATGTTACTTTGTCTAGGCCCTCTTCCCAACCTGATGGCGTTTGTATTGAATTTATTAACCAGCCAGCACCTCACTCGCAAAACATACCTTCAATTACAATCCTAAGGATTTTGAAGCAAATTGCTAATCCATTGCTTCTTAAGTTGTGTCATACATAGCTGCGGTGCGGTATTTATTTTTGAAATATCGCAGCATTCTGCTATAGGAATCTATAGGAAAAAAAGGGAAATCTATAGGATCTGCTGAGATAGGAACCTTTTTGGCGTCGCAACAAATATTGATTGTTTTTTTTGTTTGTTGCTCGAACAAAATAAATATGTAAATTTTGTTATTTTGAAATGCTCCTCTTTTACTTTTTGTATTTCTTGTGCGTGTCCCAAATAAAATATTTTTCTTTCTTTCTTTCGAGACGAATATTTCAAACATTTACATGTTTGAAATATTGTACTGTGGTAGTGAAACGCGCGTGCATGACAATGTTCTTTTTTTGAAATTCATAAAGATACCACGAATTGAGTAGTGAGAAAAGCAGTTGCATAAAGACATTTAGTACAGCATTATAACACTCGTTTGGATGATTTATTTGTTACTATGACACTGGTTGTTTAAATGTTGGCAATAAGCTGTTTCAGAAACTTTTATAGAGGATTTATAGCATGGGTGTAGATAAATGATATTATCTATTTATTTATTTATCAATCTTATTTTTCTTCTTGCAGGTGGGAATAGGCCCCGGCTCGGTATGCACCACACGCATAAAGACGGGTGTCGGTTACCCTCAGCTATCCGCTGTCATAGAGTGTGCAGACGCTGCCCACGGTCTAAAGGGACATATCATTTCGGTAAGTATTCTTTATTCAAATCCTTGTTTCCAATTCCACATAAACAAATATCAACTTTATGGTTGGTTTCAGAATTACTTGTGTCTATTATTGAAAATTTCATGTAATATTTTTGTTAAGTTGTATTTCAAACTGTGCTTTACGTGTGGGTGTTAAAGTGATTTGTCCAAAAACCCATATTTGTTTACATGTTTGCAAACTAAATTGCAGTGCAGGATAGTAACTTGAGGCAGAAAAAAATACAGTACCTGCCAACCCGGCCGTGAATATGGAAAATCAAGTCTAAAGGTGTTCGCCCACGAGCGATTTTTCGGCGATTTTGTCAGCGGTTTTTTGTGAATCTATTTCTTTCGGACAAATATCGCCGAGAAAATCGCTCGTGGGCGAGCACCCTTAAGAATAAATTCAACTTTCTAAACAGTTTTCGTCCTTAAGAGTCCAAACCTCAGCGACACCTCACCCTTTAATTTACTACGCAGCAAGCGAGACAGGGAGGCAGGGTGAAGCCTCTAAGGCGCCGATAGTTTAAGTAATTTCTTTTTACGATGAAAACAACGTAATTAAAACATAGTATGTGCTTTATATTTAGTTCAGTTATTGCGGTTAGCGGTTTATTGTTTGGTTTGGAGGTAACTTTTGTATTTTTTTTCTGTCGTAAAATTTTATGGAATCGTGTTTTATTCAAATACTTAACATACATCCTCAACTTTACCATATAATTATTATTTCAAAATTAACGCTGCAATATTTTCGACATAACGGAGGATCACAAATCCTTGTGACTTTGAAAACGCCGTAACTGCATTATATGATGCAAAATAATACAAAATCATTTATTCCTTTTCGAGGACGGAGGTTGTACCTGCCCTGGTGACGTAGCGAAAGCATTCGGCGCTGGCGCAGACTTCGTTATGGCCGGCGGTATGTTTGCTGGCCACGACCAATGTGGGGGCGACGTGGTCACCACTGCAGAAGGCCGGAAGGTCAAGCTGTTCTACGGCATGTCCTCGTCTACTGCCATGCAGAAGCATTCTGGTGGCATGGCGGAGTATAGGTCTTCGGAAGGTAAGTTAACAGTTGCAATTTGTTTGTAATAATTTATTTGTTATGTAAAATCCCCTCGGAAAGCATGTTATCGTGAATCCGCAGTAGTAGCCCGAGAAATTCAAATTTTCTTACGTTTTTAGCAATTTGGGTCAGTGTCAGGTTGTATCTTGATCAAAATATGATTCACAACTGTAACATACATATTCACAGAATTAGAATCATTAATACATCTCATACATCGAGTTAGATTTGTTCCCCAATGTCATGATTTCATGAAACAGTCATTCAATGGAACAAATCTGATCAAAGTTCATCCAACATTCCCCCCGTATCTCCGAACCACTGAGCCAACATTAAAAAAAAAAACAGAAAACAGTTTTCTCTTTATTTTCGTCAAAATTGCACAATATTAATGTTTACTTCCCTTTTCAGGTAAAACGGTAGAAGTAGAATACCGGGGCGACGTGGGAGTCACAGTGAAGGACATTCTAGGTGGCCTAAGATCAGCCTGTACCTATGTAGGTGCTGCCCGTCTCCGGGAACTGCCCCGAAGAGCTACCTTCATCAGATGCTGCAGACAAGCCAACGACACCTTCTCTTAAATAGGCTAATTGGATAAACAGATCTGAGATTATGGTAGTGAGATCTTACTATATAGTGGGATCGTAAGATCTGATTGTGATAGTCGGATCTGTGTAGGACAGTGTGATTGTTGTGGGATAGTGGATCTTACTATGATAGTAGAATCTTGAAAGGATAGTAAAATCTTACTAGGATAGTTGGATCTTACTGTGGTAGTAAGGTGTTAGGATATGTGGAGTATATGTGAAATGTTTAGAAGTACTCGTAATTCCAAAGGACATTGACAAGATGGTATATTAAAAATTTGTCATATGCGACACGGCGCTATACTGTACGGTATTCTTCGGTAAAAATTTGGGATCATACCTCAATATCCCATGGTTCATACGGTTAAAAATAAATGCAGTATGAAATTGTAGTTTCATACTGCATTTGTTTTTAATCGTAGTGATGCCAACTTTTTAAAGTAAAATATCGCACAGATCGGCACCGTGTGAACGTTGGCTAAGACTTCTTCAATTTCTCCGACGGAGGCCTATTTTTCTTCGTATTGCTTTTTTGGAGGCCTACGTTACAAAAATATCAACGTCAGCGTCCTTTGGTTCTAATTGTATGTATTGTAAGTGGTCCCCGAAATGATCAATCACCTTTGATCAATTTCTATTGTAATAATTGTCAATCGCTTCAATTGCACTTGGTAGGCGTTAAATTTGCGCATCAGTGTGTATCAATCTGCAATGATCGTTTCGGGGACCCTTAAGCCACACCAGTTTTTGACGCAGTTAACTTTTATTTAAATACATATAGTTAGATAATCAAATGTTATGATATTTCAACTAGGTATTACTCTTCTCTGCTATCTTACTAAAGATCTGCTTGAATGTGATACTGCGTACGCGTAAACTGCACAATTTTCTTGTGAAATAATTATGTGAGATGAAAGAGTTTTGTGAGGAGAAACATTAATTTCATTTAATTAAGTACTAAATATTAATAATAAGCTGAGTGTGGGATATTTTTCAAACCTCATGAATGAGCTTAAATTATGAAAATCATAATCATATCGCCTTTTTCAATCACTGATGGATCATGCTAGATAAACAAAATGGTTTAAAAAATCTTTCTCATTCACAGTGGCCTCAGATTCAGCAAGACTGGTATGAGATAATCATTAAAGTTATATTTTTACTAAAATTCGTTGCTTTTTTGGAGGCCTTGGTCCTCGAGACAGCATACAATGCCTAAGTAGCGTTGCACGACTATCGATGGTTCAGCTATCGACAAATGAGTATTACTTAAGACGGAGATATATGCCAGTGACCTTGAATAGTTAGCTTGTGTGTTCTGTACTGAGCTCACGCAACGCGTCGTACGTTCAGCCAGTAATAGGACTCGCCCATCAAGGAGCGCTGTCCCCAATTTGACGCATTATTAATTTATTATACACAAAACAAGAGGTATACTAAAAGATCAATAATTAAATTATCTTTAAATTGATGAAAGTTTCAGAAAAATACGCTTGGTAGATTTTGTGCCATTCTCAGTTTATTATCCGCGTTAGACATAACTTTACAAATTAATTTCACTATGTAATATAAACATAGTCTAAAATATTCACATATTAAATTATTGAAAAAATGCTGAAATTTAACATATATTTTTTTCTAATCATTAACACTACTCGTTTAGACGTGATCTTCAGTATAAAATCATTAAAAGTCGGTTATCGTCGCCTTAAGAAGGTATGTGGGCGTCCAACCAAAAAGGGTCGGCATTTAGTTTCCAAGATTTGTAAAAATGGGTGAAAAAATTGTATTTCGCGATTTTAATTGATTATTAATTAATGCTCAATTATCTACAAGTTCATATAGTTTTTCTCAAATCAAGGTTTTTCTGAGTTTCAACATCAAATGTCTGACAAAAAAAAGTGTGCCAGGTTTTGAATATTTTTTTAATCCTTATTATCGATTGACTCTTCTAGATACCGAATCTAGTCTTAACTCAATACCCCACTACTGGACCCTTTTTCTTTGGACGCCCACATATAATGGCGCAGGATAGCAGCCTTTACCAGAAGCGGAATGACATTAAAGCTGCTGAACCACTAATACGATGACCGTAATAGTGGTTTAGCAGCTTCAATATCATCAGGATTTTGCCGGAATATAGCAGTTCGTCATGGATGTGGTAAGACAGCGCCTCCCTTGACATCATCTCTTTCGTCAGAAGACAGCCGCCACGCAACCATCGCTGCGACGCTCTCCTAGAGTGACTGTCACCGGCCAGAGTCACTCTTATCCGACCTATTTGGTGATTCCAGTAACTTCGTAACAAAAAGAGGCGGCGCCACTTACTGCGCCGGCCGATACAATAACATAAGCGTTATCAGCCTATAATGGTCCCACTGCTGGGACACAGGCCTCCTCTCTGTAAGAGAGAGTGGGCCATAATCCACCACGCGGGCCCAGTGCGGGATGGTAGATGTCACATGTCTCCGAATTTATGGTTCTAGGACATGCCGGTTTCTCCACGATATTTTCCTTCGTCGTTTTGAGATGAAATAGAGCAAATAAATAAATAATTTACACAAAGTAAAGCGCTTGTCTAGGTTCGAAACTTCGACGTACACACACACATCAAGCTATACAATTCCAGTTTACGCCGATCTCGCACTGTACGGAAATCTTATAGATAGAGATCAGCTTATACTGGAAATGTATAGCTTGATGTGTAGCCGTCTGTACAACTCGTAAATTGCAGCCGTTACCACTCGGGCACCACTGCTCCCATGCAATACTTTCGATAATATTGATGAACAACTAGCAATTGATACTATCGATTTTGAGACTGTTTTGAGGTCACAATAGTCTGTCGATCAAATCAAATCAAATCAATTATTGGTTTGCAAACATGGGTAATTAGCACATAGATGTTTTATTCGATAGTCGATGTTTTTCTAAAATATAGTAGTGCAACACTATGCTAATGTCAGTACTTTTAAACTTAAATTATACATAGCTCAAAAATAAACTTTGCTGGTGCTAATATTAATCTCTTAGATAGATGTCACGATCAAAAGAAACAGCTTGTGAATAGAAATAATAGTCCAATTTTAGATAATTTATACATAATATACAAGGTCAAATAAAATTACTTTGGTGAAACTTTACAGGCAGAAAAAAAAGTTAGGCAATAATCCGAAGTGTCGGCGGAATGTTCGGCCGTTTCCTAACCACGGCTGACTATGGCTGACTATGGTGGAAGAAAAAAAAACGACGATCAAAGAGATAAAGTCAAAAACGTAACTTGAAGTCGGGTAAGGATTCAAAGTCAAATATGGAAACTTTGGAAGTCAAGACACGGCCGAACATTCGGCCGATACTTGGGATTATCGCTTGGGAGTAGACTCATGGGCATATTTTTATCGTGATGATTTTTTTTCGAGCACTGGATTGTCAACGTTCTGCTTAGCGCTGAGAGTCGAAAATACAAGTGAGTTCTTGACGCGACACTTTTTTACTGTTCTTTTCGCGCACTACTTCCTAGCAGTACCTACGGGAAAAAACCGCCACGATAAAAATACGCCCGTGCGAACGTGGCGAAAGCTTAGAAAATCTTGATTTTTTGTTTTATCTTCATTAGTTCATTACATATTGATACCCGAAGTTTCGCCCCTTATTTTATTTGACCTTGTATTAGGATACAAGGTGAAATAAAATTATCATGAGGTGTTTTGGAGAATACTGTAGAATATTGTACAAATAACCTGCACAAATAACAGAAAACATATTTCATTTACTACCGAGACTAATAAAATATTTTTATTTTGAACATATTGAATTACTTAATACATATATAGGGTTGTTCCCGATTGCCACCAGTCAATTGACACCACTGTTGGACAATTTGACGACAGCAGGGTAGTTGTAAAAAAATCGATAAATCCACAGCTGAAGCCCGCGAAATTCAAAATTTTCTTACGTTTTTTGCAATTTATAGGTCAGTGTCAAATGGTATCTTGATCAAAATATGAATATGACTTTATCAGATATGTATTTACAGAATTATAATCATTAGTATCATTATAACATCTCCTGAGTTAGGTTTGTTCCCCAATGTCGTGACTTCATAAAATGAAAAAGTAATTCAATGGAACAAATCTAACTTAGAGAGATGCAGGTATTATCAAAGAAGCCGAGAGTCCCACGATCCCTGTACCGTTACATGCACCCATAAGCACGGTGATTATGCGCACTCTACACGCGCGGCGCATACGCCCGCGAAAGCCGTGATACACGAGTCTAGATGGTTTCGCGCCTTCACGTTTGCACGAAAAAATCACAATCTTGTCAAGTATTTTTGACCATTAGGACTTTGCGACCGAAATCGGTCGTAAAGCGATCGCGATGTATGGCGAGACTGCAGGCACAGAGTACTAATTAATCTGTGAGGCACAGGGCGTCAATTCACAGCAAGATTCGCACGCGAGTGTAGAGGGCATTACGCACAACCGTAACCAGCGAAAAACAAAAATTCGTTTCCCAGCAATTATTTTTGCAAAAAGTTACTTTTGATATACAGAATGTGTAGATGACGGCTTCGTGAAGTATCTTGTTACAACTGGTATACTTGAACGTTCTGTGGTGCCTTCAAAGGAGTGACTTTTGCCATTTAGTAAATTCTAATACAATTGTTCCCGCAAATAAAATGGTAAGCCTAATAAAATCATGTATATTTATTGTATTCGTAAATTAAAAAAATCCTTTTAAACTTATAGGTATGCCTATTTATTCGAACTTTTGAGGCACAATTTTAACGTCCTTGCACATTTTAAGCTAACTCGCAAATTGTCTAAGCGCCTAATTTAGAAATGGGCATAAGTGCTAGGCAATTGTACATATTATTTATAAACCCTTTATTTATAAACGTTGTATAAAGTTAAGTAATGATTATTAGCGACTGTTTTTTGACGTTTAAACGGCCCTTAACTTTAAGCAACTTTTATAAATAAACGATTATGGCTGAAAAAAGATATTGCACCTACTTACGTATTACCTACCTACTTATTTTGTTAATTGTAGCGAACCGTTACGGTAAGCGTCCACAGGCCCGCATCGCACGTATCGGACGCATCGCATCAAACGGATTAATTAGACTGCGTCCACTGTATCGGCAGCGATCGAATTGCCGACGCGAGTATCAGCAATCGGATTGCCGATGCCACCTTCTTTCTATGCAAATGGCCGACGATGCGGAGCGAGCGCGCGGGGCGCGTCCACTGATCGGCATTCCGTATGACGTCATCGGTACGCATCGCATGTAGGCATTGTCGATGAGCGGTCCGTACGGTGCGGATCAGTGGACGCTGTTGTATGAGTTTTTATACAAGGCAAACTAAAATCCGTTACGTGCGATGCTTCCGTTACGTGCGATGCGGGCCTGTGGACGCTTACCTTTACGGAGGTATTTAAGCCTGTTACAGATTACTTGTAATAAAACATTTACTTAATTCTGAAGCCATGTTTAGAATAGCAACACTACTTGCAGAAAGTTGTCTTCCGCAAGCAATTCTTACTAAGAAAACTTACGAAAGTGAGCTTGCCGCGATTGTTTGTAACCTGTAAAGCTACGATTTCCTATACGACAGCGGTGGCTGATGAAAATAATGTCCGAATAAGCTCTCTAGGAAAGCACACCAACTTACTCGTACTTTCATAAATAAAGTTGCTGTGACGTCATTGGTCGGTAAATTGCAGACGCTGTGTGGCGGCCACCGCTCTTCGAGGACGCAAAGTTAGCGTTTCATACGAATATGAACTTTTTGTTAAGCAAATAAGGTTCATATAACGCTGGTACTTAGCGAAGTAAAGTCCGATCGTCGAATCTTGCCTTTTGAGAATTGCTTGCTGAAGTCAAACTCTGCAAGTTTTGTTTGCTAGTCTAAACTTCGCTTTATGTTTAAAAGCACAAAGTTTGATATCGAATGAAATATTTCGGAGAGTGTTATTCTTTTTTTACGATTGTTTAATTCGTTATTTTATGTGTTAAGTTAAAACAAGATGAGCTGCTGTTTGAAACGTTCTACAATATAGTTATTGTACATAATTTGAAGTTTTATTTTTACTAACCCTAAACCCAGAAATCGAATTCGAGATCAAAAATGTATACAAAGGTGTTGCAATTTTATCAATTCTGCAGTTTACCGAAAAGTAGGTACTATAACATAGTGTTAAAATTAAAGGAATATCTTGAACAGTTTCAATATAATATTTCTAAGCCCACAGTTTTCAACTTTAAAGTGACGTAAAATAGGATCCAAGAATAAAATATAATTGTTTGAAATAAAATCGTGCAAATATTCATTTATGCTACTGGCAATACTGCAATGGCATGGTTGGCGCAGTGGTTAAGCGATTGACTGCTGCGCTGCGTGTCGCGGGTTCGATTCCCGCACGGAACAAATATTTGTATGACCTACAAGTAGTTGTTCCGGGTCTGGCTGTTTGTGTATGTGAATTTAAATGTTTGTAAACGTACCCACAATACAGGAAAAACTCCTAGTGTGGGAAAACTTTTTTAAAAGACAATAAAAAGAATAAAAATAAATAATGAGGTGGTCTTAAATATTTGGACTTCATTTGTTGACTTCAAGTGTTTTCGACTAGTGAAACGCCTCGGCTTCGCATGGGTGCTTTTTACTAATGAAATAAATGAGAATTGATTGCGTTAAACACGTAATAAAACAAGAGTACAAAATGTGTGATCTCGATAGACAGGGTGACGGATCAGTTCATAATTAGTGTAACTGATTCGGACTCTTCATCAAGCTCATCAGAGTCCGAATCACAAAGTGAATAAATCATAATATAATATTATATAAATTCAATTCAATTAAATTTATTTATTTCCAAGTAACCAAGACTCATCTGTTAGTAAAAACTTATCCTACGTTAGTAATTATGATAATTCTATTCACATATAAAAGTAAAGTATACCTACTATTGACAGCGGCAGCACTGTCCGACGCTTCACCGCGGCCACACCATTCCATGGGAAATGGCGCAGCAGCGATTCACGTACGGACAGTCCAGCCTACTCGAAATTAGAGACAGGATGCTGTTGTTGCACACCCCACGCACCAGGGACGCACAGCGCTTACGCATCGTGGCAAAGAAACAATCCACATGTGCATCCGCGAACATCCCTGATGCGCTGCAGTAGCGGGGCAGCCTCAACAGCACCCTGAACGCGTTGTTGTATTGCACGCGGAGGGCATTGTACGACTTTTGAGTATATCTAGCCTACACGCTACTCATGTAAAACGTAGTGCAGTATGCTCTAAAAAGAGTAATTTTGACGCTTACTGAACAACGAGCAAACCTGCGAGCCAGCATGTTCGCTCTAACCGACAAGGCCCTCCGCGCCCGCTCAACGTCGTCATCGTCCCTGAGATCAGGGGTAAGTATGTGGCCAAGATATTTAAATTTAAATTTGTACGCCCTCTCTAATGGCATACCATTAAAGTAAACTGGTGGTACATAAACAGGATACCTACCGCCGGCCCCAAAGACCATGAATTCACTTTTTTACAATTGTAAATTAGGCCATGTGAGTCGGCATACTCCTCACAAATGGCCACAAGCTTTCTGAGGCCACAGACTGACGCACTCAGCAGCACCATGTCATCCGCGTAGCTGATATTATTAACACAGACTCCATCTATATGACAACCGACCCTGGTGCTGCTGAGCCTGCCAATCAGCTCGTCGACATATAGGTTAAAGAGCGTTGGTGAGCTCAAACCCCCCTGTCTCACCCCGCACTCCAACCCATACGGATCAGACAAAGCCCCTGCCCATCGCACATTGTTGACCTGGTTTCTATACCAAAATTTAAAGATGTTGGTTATTTCAGGTGGAACGAGAGCTTTTTCAAGTTTATCCCATAGGATATCATAAGAAACCAGGTCAAATGCTTTGGACAGCTCCAGGAAGCAGGAGTAAATGGGAGTGCTGCGGTCGGTGTAGTATGTGACAACGTGCTTAAAGGACATCACAGCGCTTTCCATTGATACCCCAGGTCTGAACCCGAACTGGTTATCATGAAGTGTTATATACTTATTTAATTGTCTATTAAGCACGCTGTCAAATACCTTTGAAATAACAGTTGCTAATGAGATAGGCCTATAGTTATCTCTATCAGCAAGATCACCAGATTTATTTTTCGCTATGGGCACTACGACAGTCTGTATCATCTCCCCAGGCATACAGCGCGTTACGGAAAGGGTATAATCCATATAAACCGGGTGAAGAGTGCATCTGGTTCAGAATCTCTGTACAAAATGTCAGCTCAAAAAGAATAACTTTGAAAATTTTTGATATTTTTTATTTCTTTAGTTTATTTAAATCTTATCAAAGGAGTCACCGCACTACGAGCGTCATTATCCATTATCTGTGCGCCTAGTACACACACACACTTGCCACAGCTCTGCGACACGACGCCGCACCGAAACGCGGCTGCGTGGGCGGCACGATTGGTGGTGGGATCAAACGAATGGATTAAAACATGTACCGATCAGCTGACTTGGTCTAGTGATGTGTAGAATTCAATTGGACACATTTGATTTTGATTAGTTTAATGATTCTTAACTATAAAATTATGCAGGTATTATTAAAAAAAAAATTGCCATGTAGTTTGTTATCACCAAAATAGTCCGTGCCATTGATATATATTGGGTTGGTTTTGCCCTTTCCGTAACACGCTGTATAACCATGAGATACGCAAAAACCATACAACATGGTCAGAACTCTGGCTAGATGAGGGCCAGCATATTTGAGGTGCTCAATGCTGAGCCCGTCATGTCCAGGAGATTTTCCACGCGACATGGATTCTATTATTTGCCTAATGTCTTTCGATTTGCACTTTAATCCTAGTTCTTTGCCCGGCTCAACATTCAGCACCGACTGAGAAGATCCTAGTGGAGACTTCACAAAAAAGTGTTCCTTAAAGAGGTTTGAAATCTTCTCAGGCTCACTTACTCCGCCGACGCGGAAATCCTAATTTCAAATATGGTCTGTGTGTTGCCGGAGGTCTGTATGGTGCCGGACGTAAAGAATAGCACCTCCCTATTTCTTCCCGTGGGTGTCGTAAAAGGCGACTAAGGGACTTACTAGAGAATAGGCAGCAGCGTTCTCTATGATTTTAACAACATAGTGCGATCGCCAACCAGCCTGCCAAGCGTGGCGATTATGGCAAACCCCTTTGGGGGAGGCTTATGTTCAGCAGTGGACGTCTTTCGGCTAAAATGATGAATGATGATGAGTAACTTGTTCATAAGAATATAAATATTTTATTTTCTTTTCGTTTACCTTACATATAATATTAGGACTTACCCTAGGCTATCATATTTTTAATTTAGCGTTCTTCCAAAAACACAAAACCCAGAAATGGAAATCGAGATAAAAAATGTAAATAAAGGTGTTGCCAATTTTAAATAATAATCTCAATCGTGCCGTTTGCCGAAAAGTACTATAACATAGTGCTAAAATTGTAGGCATATCTTAAACAGTTAAAATATAATATTGCACACAGTTTTCAACTTTAAAGTGACGTAAACTAGGATCCAAGAATAAAATATAACTGTTTGAAATAAAATCGTGCAAATTATTTTTATGTTACTGGCAATAAGACAGTGGTCTTAAACATTTGGACTTCATTTAGTGTTTTCAACTAGCGAAACGCCTCGGCTTCGCAGAAGGTTTAAAAGAGGTGACGCTGCAGCGGTGAAGTGATTGCGTTCAGTGCGACAAAATGTGTGATCTCGATCACATTATATACAGGGTGACGGATCAGTTCATAATTAGTGTAAGTGATTCGGACACTTCATCAAGCTCTTCACAAAGTGAAAAAATAATAATATTAAAAAAAAACACCTAATTTCAAATAAACATGAGCAACTTGGCAACTTGTTCTTATGAATATTTTTTTTATTTTGTTTTCGTTTACCTTACCTACGAGTATAATATTAGGACTTAACTTAGGCTATCATATTTTTAATTTTGTCACGCAGCTTTAGCGTTCATCCAAAAACACAAAATAAAAATACTTATTTTGAATTAAGTACTAGGGAAATGTTGACTACCCCTGAACTGTCACTTTGACAATGACATTTCTTTGTTTAGATTTTTTATCTCGAATTCCATTTCTTGGTTTAAATTAAAAAATATATATACTTAATTTGAATTACTAGGGAAATGTTGACTACCCCTGAACTGTGACAAGAAAGAAATTAACCTCAAAATTAAAAATAGCTAAGATTTCTTGGCGGGAAAGTGAAGCGTCATGTTCAGCAGTTTGTTTAAATTTTCCAAAATTAGTGTTTAGCCGAATTTTAATGTGTAATAATGGTAGATTATTAACCATTAAGTGTTTGTGAACGTGCATTAGTGTAGGCAAATGAAACAAAACAGTGCAACTTCGCTTCAAGTTCTCTCAAGAAGTCTGCGTGAGGACTCAGTAAAGTGCCACATCTTTACTGAAACTCAAGGGGAGTGGGCGGGGATGTCATCATCATGCATTTATAATTCATTTCATCAATACACAAGAACACACACAAGAACTAAAACTTGACATTGGCTAAATGCACAAACCGTGCGAAGCCAGAAGGAAAAAGTATTTACATAATCGAAGTTCAGTTGTTGTCTACCTAGTATAGTGCACGGACGTACGATCGCGCGCGCGAGCTCTTTCGCGAGAGTTTTCTGCTGACGGATCACAACAACGTCGCGTCGCGGTGTACCTACGTCAATATATCGGGGTCAGTGTCATGACCTAGTTACAAGTGCGGAAATCATGAAGTGTTTACAATAACTTATTGTATAGGTGTTAAACTCGCCCTACAACTTAATAATGGCTACAAAAAAGTCTATTACTATTAAAACTGACCTAGAAAGGCAGTTATATGACTGTTATCTCCAAGAGAAAACAGATAGAGAAAACCTGCAAGTCATGGTACGTAAATTGAATGTACAAATTGATGCCCTGCAGGAACAAGTTCAGACACTTCAAGGAGAATTGAACTGCATCAAAGAAACAAAAGGGACTACAGAACCTGCTCAGACTACAAAAAACGACGTGGAATACTGTACAGACGAGGATGACCTTGCTAAAGAGACTGAGTGGATTAGGGCCAAGAGCAGGAAGAAAAGGAAGCTTAACACCTCCCTCTCTCCAAAACAACAACCCGGAAGCGCCCAACAAGACAATCAACAAAAAAATGAGAAAGTGACTTCGGTCAAAAAAGTGCCCTTACCACCGCCAATCATAATAGACGGAATCAAGAACTATCAAACGTTCTACGATTCGTTAATTGAAAGCCAACCAGCGGAATCATTTACAGCAAAAATGATGAATGGGGATTGTGTGAAGGTTAACGCCAAATCAGAAGACTCATATAGAGTAATTGCTAGGTTCTTGTCTGAAAAAGACTACCACTGGCATTCATACGAAAACAAGCAGGCTAGACCAATTAGAGTTGTGGTAAAGAAACTGCACTCTTCTTGCCAACCAGATCGAATTAAGGAAGATTTAACAACCCAAGGCCTAAAAATAGAAAAGGTAGATAGTAAATTGAGCTGGAAGACCAAAGAACCACTCAACATGTTCGTTTTATCATTTTATAACGATGAAGATGTCAACAAAATCTACGGCATTAAGTACATATTAGGGTGTAAAATTGAAATACATCCACTCAAAAATCCAGCACTCATTCCCCAATGCAAGAGATGCCAAGCTTATGGGCATACACATAAATATTGTCAAAAAGAGCCAAGGTGTGTGAAATGCACTGGCAAGCATCTTACAGCCAATTGTACCAAATCTCCGCAAGAGAAACCAAAATGTATCCACTGCGGCCTACCTCACCCTGCCAATTATAGAGGGTGTGAAGTAGCCAAACAGATGCAAATTATGAAAAATAAAGTTTTAAAAAAGAAACCTACGGTGCCTAATACCCAACAGTTTCCTCCTATAACACACCCTGGTAAACAGGCGCAGAAAGCAAGTGTCCAGTCAACTGCAAAACAACCAGCCATGCAAGTAACCAACATTGGTACTTACGCACAAATTGCAAAACAAGGATCTCAACCTCTGAACTTAGAGGATAAGATTAACCAGATCTTGAAGTGCATTACCTCATTTGATAAGAGATTAGAGAAGTTAGAATCCAGCACTAAAACAGCTGTCTTGAATAATCAAAAATGAATAACACACTCAAAATAATGGCGTGGAACTCCAATGGACTCCTCAAACATCAGCATGAGTTGCAGGCGGTCCTAGATACAGAAAATATAGACGTGTGTTTAATCTCCGAAACGCATTTCACAAAGCAATCTTTTATCAAATTTAGAGGATACATGATATATAATTCCCTCCACCCTAGCAACTCTGCCAGGGGGGGTAGTGCGGTTATAATTAAAGAAAACATTAGTCACTACGTGCAGTGTAAATATGAAGAAGAAGACATTCAAGCAGTGGCAGTATCTGTTAAAACTAAGTTTTGTCAAGTGTCCATTGCAGCCATATACTCGCCTCCTAGGCACATGATAAGAAAAGAGCGATACTTACATCTTTTTGAATTATTAGGCCAGCGATTTATCCTAGGCGGCGATTTTAATGCTAAGCATACGCATTGGGGTTCAAGACTTACTACAACTAAAGGAAGACAGCTCTTAAGTGCAGTTAAAGAAACACATTGTGAAGTAATGAGTTCAGGCAAACCTACATACTGGCCCACTGACCACCAGAAAATACCGGATCTTATAGATTTTTTCATCTGCAAAAATATATCCACCAATTACATCAGTTTGGAGGAAAGTTTTACTATGAACTCTGACCATTCTCCGATTATACTAATGCTAAGTCAAAAAATCCTATTAAAAGAAAGCCACTTAACCTTGGTTAATAAGTCCACAGATTGGGACAGTTTTGCTCTTGATCTAGATAATATTATCGACCTTAAAACTCCGATAAAATCGCAAGATCAGCTTGACTCAGAAGTAAACAAATTTATTATTAATATTCAACAATGTGCGTGGAGCAATACACCTCAGCTAAAACGCAAATATAAGGGATTTATCCATCCTAAAGAAATTGTGGATTTACTATCAGAGAAAAGAAAACAAAGGAAGTTGTGGCAGCAAACAAGGTTCCCGCGTCATAAAACAACACTAAATAACCTAACTAAACGACTAAAGAGAAAAATTCTACAATTTGAGGATGAATCTCTGAATACCAACCTTCTTCAGCTTACCAATGACAAATCAACGGATTACTCACTTTGGAAAGCAACGAGAAATCTAAAAAGGCAGATTATACAAATACCGCCCATCAGAGATAGCAACGGAAAATGGGCAATAAGCAATGACCAAAAGGCGGTCCGATTTGCTCAACATTTAGAAGAAACCTTTCAACCCAACGAAAGCTCTGTAGAAATACATGAGAGTGTAAATTTATCACAAAACCAAAGAATCAAGCTTGTGACTCCTAAGGAAGTAATGAGAGAAATTCAAAACAACATTAGCTCAAAAAAGTCTCCCGGTTACGACCTCATCACAGGGGAAATTCTAAAACGCCTCCCACGCAAAGCCATAGTAAAGCTGACCAAACTAATAAATGCTTCATTTATCTTAAAATATGTACCTGAGCCATGGAAGGTTGCTGAAGTCATTATGATTGCGAAGCCTGGGAAACCTCCCCACGAAGCATCATCATACAGACCCATTTCTCTGTTACCCGTACTATCAAAGTTATTTGAAAAACTGTTATTAAAACGGATAAAACCAGTAATAGAAGATAAAAACCTAGTTCCAGATCACCAGTTTGGCTTCAGAGAAAAACACTCAACGTTAGACCAGGTACATAGAATAACTAATGTTATTGAAAAAACGCTAGAAAATAAAGAAGTCTGTGCTACCGTGTTCTTAGACGTCGCGCAAGCTTTTGACAAAGTTTGGCATGAGGGTCTCATATTTAAGCTCAGACGCATGCTACCAGAATTTGTAGATATCCTAGAGTCGTATTTAACTAAAAGAATGTTTAGAATACGCCAAGAGGACGCATATTCCGAGCTAAAAACCATAAAAGCTGGGGTGCCTCAAGGAAGTGTGCTTGGCCCAACTTTGTACTTGTTATACACTTGTGACATCCCAGAGCTGGAAAACAGCACCATAGCGACCTTTGCAGATGATACTGCTATTATGGCCACCGGATCAAGCCACAGAGAAGCGGTAGAGAAAGTTCAACTAGCTGTGAACAAAGTTTACGACTGGACACAAAAGTGGAAGATCAATCTGAATGAGTCAAAATCAGTTCACATTAACTTCACAAACAAACACAGTGACTACCACCCACTCTACATAAATGGTATGCAAATACCTTATGCTAATACAGCCAAATACCTTGGCATAACTCTCGACGCCAAGCTGCGTTGGAAAGCCCATATCAAAAAGAAAAAACAGGAACTCGATATTCGTTATAAACGTTTGCATTGGTTACTGGGAAGGAAATCCTGTTTATCAATACATAATAAGCTGATAATATACAAGCATATTCTGATGCCAATTTGGACGTATGGTATCCAACTTTGGGGCTGTACTAAGCCAACCAACGTCAAAATAATTCAACAGTTCCAAAATAAAGTACTCAGGGCTGCTGTAAATGCACCCTGGTACATAAGAAACGATGACCTCCACCGTGACCTCGACATGGAATTCGTCACCACCATCACACAAAAATTTGCTGAAGCCCACGAACACAGACTCCATCGACACGTGAATGTTGAGGCAATCCAGCTGTTAGACAACACAGGCATAGTGCGTAGACTAAAGAGAACTAAACCATTTGAATTAGTGTAGTGTAAGTGAATCAATAATAGTAACAATGTTGTGCTATTTATATAACACATGAACAAAGTGTTTTATCAATTTTACCAGACTCTAAGGAAGTGTTACGAACGTGTGTAAAAGTGCATACCTAATTATGGACACTATTCTTAGCATTAACATAATTTATAACGTAGCATAATAAGTTAGATTTAAATTGTTTATTAGTCTTCTTAGGCTAGATTGCAATTAACTAGTAAGAACTTGGTTCTTACTAATAAGGAAAAAAAAAAAAAAAAATAATCGAATAATTATTCATTACTAGTGGTCGCCCACTGGTCTAAAATCTATAAAGTGCTTACTAATTCCATATATAATAGGTACAATCTACATAGTACTTACTAATTCCATCAGTACACAAATTCCATGCTATTAAAAAGTACTACTTATTCCATGCTCAAGCTGTCACCTTCTGTTGCACACTTTCGTCCTTATTCAAGAAATCTTTCCCACAGAAAGCTAGAGGAAAGATGTTACACATCATAAAAAACTGACTTAAAAAAAACGACTAAGTACAGTCAACACATCAAGTTACCACAAACTATCAAATTTTCTCTTTCGATTTTGAACTTAACCTTCAAAATTTTAAGGTTTAAAATCGTTCGGTTTAAATTCTTTCGGGACATGTTCCGTTAAATACCGCCTTTTTAATGAGAAAGAGTGATTCACCCAATTGTTCTGAGTGTGATAAGGTAGAGGATACCACTAATATTTTAGCGGAATGTATCCGGAACGAGGTTGAGAGGAGTATCTATGTCATAGAAAACGGTTTGAATCCTATTAATGTTGGCATGTATAATAGTATCTTGGCTGCTCCCTTGTCTAGGACAGCCAAAAAATTCTTCCAAATTGTACTCCTAGGTAATAAGCGTAGGTAAGTAGATGTAGAATTCCCCTATGAGGGTGGCATGGTCATTCTGATCAAACTCTCTATAAACTAATAAAGATTTAAAAAAAAAAAAGGTTTCAAATCATTTGGAGAAATTTTATAGTTTGATAAAGACGTGCTGGCAACTTGTACAAAGTGAAAAAAAAAAAAATTGTTTTAGAAGTTGGTGGCAATTTGGCAATACTTATACAAAAAATAAATAAAACCAGAGCCAAATCAAACCGCGCAGATGTCTGTTTTGTCTTTATTTATAAATGCAATAAATAGGTATATTGGGTACTGAATAAAGGAAGAGCTAAGGAGAAGCTCGTGGCTTTGTAATAACAGCCGCACGGTTCGATCCATCAGGTTAAGCTACGCTTGCCGGGGTTGGTCCGTAGATGGGTGACCATCTTTACATACCGAGACTCCTCCGTGCCTCGGAAAGCACGTTAAGCCGTTGGTCCCGGCTGTCAATCGTATATCTTTGACAGTCGTTACGGGTCGTAAGAAGCCCGAAAGTCTGACAACCAGTCTTACCAAGGGATATCGTATTACAGTAACATGCTGGCCCGCAGGTTTGCACGATGTACGAAGCAGTTAAAGTAACGCTTTTCAAAGCTTACTGTCAGTCCTTCTACACGTGCAGCCTGTGGGTCAATTTCACTCACCCGGCATACAGCGACCTACGCGTACAATATAATAATGCACTGAGAGTACTGCTGCGGCTGCCGTGGCGTTGTAGTGCGTCAGGGATGTTTGCGGACAATAACATTGATGGTTTTGCCGCCATTATAAGAACAAGATGTGCATCCCTGATGTCGCGCGTTCGCGGCAGCACCAACAGTATTCTCCATGTGTTCACAGATCGGTGGGATTCCACGATGTTGCGAAGGTGGATGCAGCTCCACGCTGAATTTTAATTTTAATTGTTTTGTTAATCTTTGTCTGTACTAGATGATAAGTAAAATTGTTACGAACTCCATGGACATTTGTCTGAAAATAAAAGTATTCTATTCTATTAGCCAGTAACAGATAGGCAGTCGCTCAATGGGTACTGAAAAAAGTATCACGTAAATTGGCTCAGGAATTACTGACAAATCGGTCTAAACTCTAAATAGGTACATGAAAAAACTCGTCGAACACATAATCTCGTTTTTATGAGGTCGGTAAAAAAAAACTGTGTACAAATACAAAAGCTTTACTCAACATTGCTTCGTCGTACAAACCGCGTTGCCAGTGTTCATACAATAACAAATATTGCAACTGACCTTGTATACCTGACCTTTTGGACAAAAGTTACCCCTCTGTATGAACGGGATGAATTCCATTATTATGGAGTTATCTACTACAGCAGGTTTCTGTTCTAAATCCGCTCCGAAAGCTGTCCTAAAATGCGTCAAAATGTTGTCTTTATTTTTATCTTCTCTTTTAGAACATATATTTGAAGTACACGCCACAGTCTTTCCGTCAGCCAAGCATCTACATTGATTACAATCTTGTTGGTACAAATGCAAAGGCTCGCAGTACCCATGCATTGAGGAAAGCCTTCGAGGCAGTATGTTTTTATGTTCATTACAAGTGACGTCTGCAGTGCAATATTCCCGCTTCGAGCCTTTATCCAAGACACAGTGGCAGACGCAACAGTTGACTTGATACGTTGTCCCTTCAACGCAGGTCGTTTCCTCCTTCAGATCAACAGATACCTTGCAGATTTTCAACGTACACCCGAAGTACTTTACCCCCTCCAACATGAAACAATAACACGTATTGCAATCTTTTTTATACTTAGAATTTGGCACACAGTTCTGCTCATCTTCGACCGGTTCCACATTTTCAAATTGAAGCTTTGGCAAAGAGATTTCTGCGTGATTCTTCAAGCACTTTTTTGCTGTACAATATATTATACCGTTTCTATCACAGTGACAGAAATTGCAGTCTTTGTTAAATACGACGCCAGGTTTTTTTAGATCGCAAGCCGTTTTATGCCCAGTTAATCTGTTGTGATCATCTTTGACAGTGCAATCGTCACATAGAAGACGGTTGTTTCGGAGGCACATACATGTTTGACAGCCTAATTTGTATGTTTTATTGGGAATGCACGTGGCATAAACTTCTTCGGCAATATCCTTTGTGCGCGTTGGTGCGACATTTTCGCCTTTACACTTTGTTTTAGTGCATAGTTTTGGGTCTATTTGCCCGGAAGCAGGACAGGCGCAAACATTGCAATCGAAGAGGTAGAGTTTTGTTGGGCTGCAGGTCTTGTTCTGTACCGGTTCTTCGTGTTCTGTCGTTTCTACGGGGTGGAGTATTTGGAAGGTGTCGCGGCAGAAGGGGTTGGGCCACCTGCCGGTTTCGCTGCACACACAGAGAAGGTCGAGCTTTCGGTAATGAACTCCTGGCTCGCAATGGCCGTCGTTTGACCGCCACACGCCGTGGCCTTCCATACCTACGTCCATCTCTCTTATTGCATCTGGAAAAATGTTGATGAAGTAAATTAACTTGAAAAAGATTTAGGTAATGTCCGGAACGGATTGTGGAACGAAATAGCAATGTGAAGTTAAGTACCAGCTTTATTTCTCGCAGTGAGAGGTATTTGATAGAGCCGTGAACCACGTACTCTTATAATATAAAAAGTTATCTGGTAATGGCCAAATGGCCAACTATATTTGAAAGGACTCGGTTTCATTAATAGAGGAGTTGATCTCTTGGCCTCCCTTGTATCTATAAAATGTCAGTATTCAGTCAAAAGCATTCTAGTAAAGGTGCGACCCACTCGCACCTTTACTTGAATACTTTAACTGTCAAGGATATACCTTGACACTGTCAAGGATATACCAAACCTGAAATCGCGAAAAAAAAATCAGCTGTTCCCTACATTTTAACGAATTATTCGAACATAGATGTAGGGAACAGCTGGTTTTTTTTTCGCGATTTCAGTTTTGATCCCATAGTAAAGTTGTTCATAATGATGAGTACAATGACCCCTTAAGAGGTTATTGACGTTTTAAAAATAACTCTGTATACTTAGTGCTTATAGGGTATTTGACTGCTATTAAAAATATACATGAAATAATACTTATCTTTAAAGGTGTTACTAAAAACGACGATTTGTGAAAAAAAAAAACGGTGGAAAAATGGAGAAGTTACACGCTTTTGAAATTATTCTACTATCCTTGTCACGCAAAACGATCGTTGTACTGAATGGCGCAAAGTTACTATGGCGTTCCTGTGTTGTGACGTCAGATCGCAGCAGTACTGTCTCTGTCTACAATAGACTTTAAAACGCATACAATTTCGGCAAGTTTTGAGATATTGAAACATTTTTTTACTGTGGCTTATTTTTTTTTTATTGGTTTCGAAAAATCATGAATTTTCATCCGGTGCGGTGGCGGTCGAAATGCGCATCCATCGACGTTTTCGACAGTGCGTATCAGTCCTTTTTAACCTTACACCACTAGGATAGATTAACGCGCTATAACTTTGCGATTACATGGTATACACAATTTTTTTTACTGTTAAAATGATCCTAAACCCAAACTAGACGGTTTAAGCGATAAACCGTCTAGTTTGGGCACTAATAACAAGTACTAAGCTTGTGTAAACTAGGTATACTTTATACTATAGTAAGTTAATAACCGTTAAAGTGTCCAAACATGTCTACTTCTTTGCAAACTCGCGCTTTGCAAGTATATGCACTCTTCGCGTTGCAGTGGCACCAATTGCAGTCGTTCAAAGCAATCATGTGACTGGTGCAACGTTCGCTCCAAACTCTCTCGGCGACCTCTGGAACACATTGAATTGTTAAGGTGGGCTTGTAGAGGAAACAATCGCGCCCTCATGCCCCTAGTCGCCGCAGGAGACACCCCGGTCGTCGGGAGTCGCAGGCTGATGCCCGGCCACCGTAGGCGCGGGCTTGCGGGCGGTGAGCGATGGGTAGCTTGCCGTCCGATAAGGACCAGGCCCGGGTCGACGGCGCGTTGCGTTCCACGCGCGCCACAAAGAGATCTCAGCACCAACTGACGGGGTCTGTTAGGGCCAATGCCTGCCAGAGTTGCGAGTTTGTCCAAAAGGGATATCGTGGCCCTGGCACACAGGCAACGGAAGGAACACGGGTGGGTTTTAGCTAGTAAAAGTCTGACACGCCCTCCCGCTCCGCCCAGAGCGGGAGAAGTTATTAAAATTTGAGAATTTCCCATCCAAAAAAAAAATGAGGACTAATATAACATAGCATTACCGTTGCCGTTGTACCCCTGGCGCTACTGTTGCAGGATACTACCTTAATTTGGATACATAATCAGCCTATAATGTTCCCACTGTTGGGACACAGGCCTCTTCTAGGTGAGAGGACTGGGCCGTTATCCACCACTCGTGCCCAGTGCGGGTTGGTAGATGTCACATGTTTTCGAATTCTTGGTTCTAGGACATGCCGGTTTCCTCACGATGTTTTCCTTCAACATTTTGAGAAGCGTGGTGATGAAATTATTTACGCAAAGTATTATTATGGACCAATATGTCTGAAAGAAAAAGTTTTTTTTTTTAAGCGCCTGTCAGGGGTCAAACCTACGACCTATAACAACTCGTAAGTCGCTGCCGTTGCCACTGGGCCACCACTTCTCTAAATTAATTGGTGTTGCTGATTAATTGGAAAGATACACAGATACTTACGTTGTTCATGCCGGTACATTGAAACTAATGGCACATTAAAAAATAATAGCAATAACGTTCTGAAAGTCATCTTTACTTCAATTCAATCATTAAATTTTCAACAATACACTCATTGCTTAAAGAAATTATTCTTATCTTCTGTGAATGTTGGGTTCGATAATTGGTTTCTATTTTATGGGCAAGCAGGATATGCCTCATGTCAGTATTTTTAATTGATTTTTGGGACTAAAATATTCAATCGTAGCCTCGTGATAAGAGTTATTTTAATCTTTATTTGATTGATATAATACTTGGGCTTAAGGCGACGATAACTGACTTTTAATGATTTTATACTGAAGATCACGTCTAAACGAGTAGTGTTAATGATTTAAAAAAATATATATGTTAAATAAGAACATTTTCTCAATAATTTAATATGTGAATATTTTAGATTATCTTTATATTACATAGTGAAATTAATTTGTAAAATTATGTCTAACGCGGATAAAAAACTGAAAATGGCGCAAAATCTACCAAGCGTATTTTTCTGAAATTTTCACTAATTTAAAGATAATGTAATTATTGATCTTTGAATATACGCGTTTTTATTAAAATACCTTTTGTTTCGTGTATAATATATTAATAATGCTTCAAATTGGGGACAGCGCTCCTTGATGGGCGAATCCTATTACTGGCTGACCGTATGACGCGTTCCGTGAGCTCAGTACAGAACACGCAAGCTAACCACTCAAGGTCACTGGCATATATCTCCGTCTTAATGCCAGGTACACACGTGACTGGAGCATTTTCGACGTTTGGCTCCCAGACTGGAGCGGGCCGGGGCTGCCTTAAAGCGGCTCCTACCCAATCTAGGGGGTCCAAACGCCTCCTGCCGGAGGCTCTACGCGGGGATCGTGCGGTCCATGGCCCTTTACGGGGCACCGGTGTGGGCGCGTTCCTTAAGGCTGCGACCAGCCCGCCAATTGAACGCGTCCCAAAGGGTCATGGCCATCAGGCTGGTACGGGGTTACCGCACGGTCTCCCGTGAGGCGGCGGGCCTCCTTGCCAGACTACCGCCATGGGATCTGGAGGCAAAAGTCCTTAAATCTGGGAGTGGCGCGAGGAGGCGAAACGCCGGGGTGAAACTCCGCTGCCGCGAGAAATCACGGCACAGCGGACAGAGCTCCGGCGGGATCTCATGGCGGCATGGAGAGTGCGATTGTCGCAACCCAGCGCTGGGCACGCCACAATTGTGGCGATAAGTCCCCTCTTTGAGGAGTGGCTAGAGAGGCGCCACGGCGTCCTCACCTTCCGCCTGACGCAGGTCCTCACCGGACATGGTTGTTTCGGGAGGTTCCTGTTCAGGATAAAGCGGGAGGAAACGCCCGGGTGTCACCACTGTGTGGATCGCCTGGAGGACACGGTGGAGCATACGGTGGAGGTCTGCCCGGCTTGGGTGGAGCACCGCCGTGTCCTCACGGAGGCGATCGGCGGCGGCGATCCCTCGCGTCCGGCCCTGGTTCGGGCCATGGTTCGGAGCGAGAGTGCATGGGAGGCCGTCACCTCCTTCTGCGAAGCAGTAATGCTTGTGAAGGAGGAGGCGGAACGCGTGAGAGAGAGGCAAGGTTCGCGCCCTCGCGCCCCTAGTCGCCGCAGGAGACGCCCGGGGCGTCGGGAGTCGCAAGCCGATTTCCGGCCACCGTAGGCGCGGGCTTGCGGACGGTGAGCGATGGGTAGTTCACCGTCCGATAAGGACCAGGCCCGGGTCGACGGCGCGTTGTATTCCACGCGCGCCTCAAAGAGTTGTCAGCAGCAACTGACGGGGTCCGTTAGGGCCAATGCCTGCCAGGGTTGCGAGTTTGTCCGAAAGGGATATCGTGGCCCTGGCACACAGGCAAATGAAGGAATACGGGTGGGTTTTAGTCAGTAAAAGTCTGACACGCCCTCCCGCTCCGCCCAGAGCGGGAGAAGTTATTTGATAATATCCACCCAAAAAAAAAAAGGTACACACGTGACGAATTTATTTGCCGGCGACTTGACAAAAGAGTACTCGCCGGCGGGGGTGGTGTGAACATTCTTAGGTGTGAACAGTCAACGATCAACTATTTATATCATAAACTTGCATTTTTTTTTATAAATTACCTCTCGCAGGTCAACCTAGGAGGTTGTCGTCAAATAAATTAACGCCTCCATCCAAGGCATAACTTAAAAACTAAGCAACTACACGCTAAGGGCACCCCCTGTGGGGTACGGGCCTCGGATTAGGGTGCGCTGGGGTAGGACAGAGTGGCTGGATCGGATTAATATTGATTTCATGGGACGAATTTAAAGATACAGCCTCAGCGCGCGGGCTGACTCAAGCGAGGGACGGGGCATGGATGAACGGGGACATCGTGGCTGGCCCCGCGGCGAGGACTTTTCGGAGAGATTTTGTGCTTGCGAACCACAGTGCCCTATTACTCTCCTGGAGGAGGGTTGTGGCGTCATCTAGAATAGAGAGAGTATGCCTCGCGAATCGTACTTATGCGGGAGTTTCGGGCGGCTGCCGCAATCAAGGGATTGGGGTCATCATCATCATAATTTCAGCCAAAAGACATCCACTGCTGGACATAGGCCTCCCACAAACCGGGGGGGTGCCTATGTCCAGCAGTGGATGTCTTTCGGCTGAAATGATGATGATGTGATAAAACTACCAATTAACGATTTACAGACTTTTTCCTCTAATTGTGCTGAGAGACTTTGCCGAATTTTATGATTCTAGGTCAACGGGAAGTACCCTATATTTTTTTTGATTAATTTGCGAGTATCACAATATGTCGCATAAATTATTATCAATGAGCGCAATACGACCCTGGAGGCGCGGGGGCGCCGTTAGCATGTTTTTGTACGGACATTACGGTAACATAACACCTTACAACTACCCCCCCCCCCTACCCCCTACCTACACCTTATAACTTTGTGATTTTTCATGATACAGTTTTAAAATTTTGTACATAGATTCTTTACATACTCGTAAAAATACTAGACACGTGTTTCGGGTTTCGCTTATATACTAAAACTTATATTGTATATAAGGTAATCAACTCAACAGTGCCACTCCAGAATTTTGTTCGTTTGACTGGCTAGGCCTAAGTGCAATTTTTTGTAGAATAAGCAATCTGACGTGGCAAAGGACCGTAATGGTCATGATGGGTTCTATGATAGAATCGATGATCATTATGGTAAACGTGCTCTAGAGTAGAGACCGCGAATCGAAAAACGTAGGGTAGGAGACGCCCTTAGGCTAGGAGGAGTAACGATCTTCACAAGGTGATCCATATCTGTGGGATGAGAGTACCCGAGGATCGAGTTAAACGTACGGTTGGAGAGACCTATTACAACAAATTCTCAGGGAATATGATTTTAACAGAAGGGCGTTTTATAATACAACATGTCCCAGAATTAACGCACAACCTCTTAAGGGGTCATTGTACTCATAATTATGAACAACTTTTACTATGGGACCAAAATTGAAATCGCGAAAAAAAATCAGCTGTTTTAATCATTTTGACGAGTTATTCGAACATCAAGAAGCGATTTCAAGTTTGGTCCCATAGTAAAAGTTGTTCATAATGATGAGTACAATGATCCCTTTTACGAGGGTGTTGCGTTAATTCTGGGGCATGTTGTATAATAACCGATTGAATCTAATCTGCTCTAATTTTTAAGCAAAGGCACGAAAGACATCATTCTTCAATTAAATACATACATACATAAACTCACGTCTTTGTCCCATGGGGGTAGGCAGATACTACAGAACGCTACCTGCTACAATCCTTACATACTCCTTTTTTTACTTCGTTTCCTTTCATATATCTAGTCATACACGCACGCCAGTTGCGACTACGCACCTGACCTTTCTGAAGAACATCAATTTTACATTAATTAATTAAATAAAGCTTTAATTAATTGAATGTACTATATCAGTTCTATATAGTTTCTGCCTACCCCCATGGGAAGAAGGCGTGAGTTTATGTATGTATGTATCAGTTTGCCCTACAAAAAGTACAAAACATGCTTTCGCAGCGAAATTTTTTGTCTTCCGAGGACCATTACAAATGCGACACCCAAAATGTATTCTCTTAATTATAATATTTGCAAAAGAAATCTCAAGGAAGCTCTTCAAAGTATGTCCTATGAAGATACAGAGAAAATATTAGTTGTACTTAAATATAAATTGTATTTTGTACTAATTAAGTTTAACTAAGTATTTTAGCAAGTAGGATTTTTTTTGTACTATTTACACCTTCTGAAATACCTATTCGATTTTTATAATGAATGTGATTATTTAGAAATATTATACCTTGCCTCGCCTGAAACACAGGATAACCTAGTTCAGGCACATTACACAATAGAATTTTACTTAGATTTAAGCAAGTATTTAGTATTTTTTACCTCAATAAACTTTTATTATTATTATATTATATAGAACGGCCAAATACCACTACGCTAATTACAGAAGATGACGTATTGACAGGTTTACGTAAATGAGAGGCGCTGCTGTAGATCCAAGGGTAGAGCAAAAATGCCCCTCAAAGCCCCTTTCAAAGAGTTTAGTGTCGCAAAAGGAATGTACTAGTATTAATTCTTGTTGAATTGTCATTTATGTGATTTGTATGTTGTTACACCTAATTTACCAAGGAAGAGCACTGATTTCCAAGATACAAGTTTTTACCTACTTTGGAATCCAGGATTTCGTATACTTTTAGCCGTCTACTAACTTTAATGATTTGTATCTTAGTTCTTAGGAATATAACCGTATTTAATTGTCCAAATAAACGTTATTATTATCGTTAAAAGTCCGAATTTCCAAATCTCTACCAAAAACAATTTATTTACGCTTTTTCCCCTACATTACATTTGTGGTTAGTACACAATAATTTACTATTTTTCAAGCAAAAGCACATATTGCAGTCATGCACAGTCGTGGCTCCTGGTGTGCATTTTGTCCTTTCTGACAAAGAAACCATTGATTTCCTCAGAGCCAGTTGAAATACCTTATTCAATACTTTGGGAACATTAATCCTTAACGTATTGCCATCGTACTGGTAACTATCCTCATTTTTTTGTTTCTCGCCGTAACGAGCCCTAGGAGTTACTTCTGTTGGAGGACTCTGCTCGAACTCAACTTCTATTCCTTTAGACTCATCAACGTCATCTTCTTTAGTTTTAACATCGAGTTTTTCTATAGTTTTAACATCGGGATCTTCTTTAGTTTTAACTTCGAGGTCTTCTATAGTATTATCTCCACTTACATCAACTGGCTCATCGTCGTCTTGGTTCGGGATCTGAGTGATTGGTACTCCTATCTCAATCTGTTCAATTGTAGTTGTAGTAATTGCTGGAACTAGTATAGGTTTCGACGTAGTCTGATTTTTCTTTTGATTCTGTGGCTCTGCTTCTGAGTCATCAGAATAATATTCGTTACTGCTGCTGATATTGCCTAATTTAATATATTGAGTTTGGGGATTTTTGTCATTGTTATCTTGACTCAAATCAATGGCCTTGTTATGATTAGTATTAAATTCTAAGAAAGCTTTTTCTGGGTTAGTCTTGTAATCGTCGTCTTATTCATCGAACCTATCCTTAACATTCTTATGTTATCAGGTATGAGTTCAATAGCTTCTTTTATCAAGTCCTTGCCACATATGTTTAATTTGTAGGAGCCTAGATCTAGATTTTTGGTGTAGTAGTTTCCTGTATTACATACAAGTTTGTTTTGGTTGACACAGAAACAGAATTGGCAGGGAGCTAAAGAGTACCAGTATTTATCTTCGCACTTGCTAAAAACGGTATTGCTTGCGATGTTAGTCCTACGGTGGAAGTCGTCTTCACAAGCGTTTCTTGTACATCGATCGTTGAGAATTTCGCCGTCAGGGCCACATCTACATACATTGCAGTCAATAGGGATGTAGGTGTCTGGTTCACATTTATGTGTGATGACTTTTCTAGGAGATAGTGATTGAAAGGTATCATAGCAACTCTTGTGCGGCCATTTTCCGTCTTTCGTACAGATGCATGTTATTAAGTTTTTTACGTAAAGCTGGTTCGGAAAACACAGAGGTTCGGCTTCTTCGATTTCATTGTGAGCTGTAACAGAATTAGAAAGCAAACCAATCAATTTGATAATATTTTGCGGGTTTTCAGAAGCCTAAAAAGGCTGACAACCAGTCTTGCCAAGGGGTATCGTATTACCCAGTAACTGGATTGTGGAGCTCAGATAAGCAGCCGCTCTATGTAAAATACTGGTATTTCGGTTAGACTGAAAGCCGACCCAAAATAGTTGGGAAAAGGTTAGCCAGATGGATTTTGCGGATAAAAATTTCAGATGGATGGTAAATTGCAGCCTCTGTATGCAAAAGTGGATTACTTATAATTCTCTATATGCAAAAGTGGATTACTTATAATTCTCTATATGCAAAAGTGGATTACTTATATTATTCTTAAGCACTTACTAGTTCTGCTATCACAATCCAGGGATGTACATTCAAACACGGTCTTCGAAGTACACACGCATTTGTTACATTCGTTTTCCACCGTATCTCCTACGTGACAAGATTTAACTGGGTGTTGTAGGTAATCTAAAAAATATCAATAATTATGTAAAGACGAAAAAACAAAGAAAAAAATAGGTTTTTTTGCGGCGTTTATGTGACATTTAACTGTCATGCTCCATTTGCTAGCATAGCATGAAAGCCTATAATCTGCACATGAATATATTTTATAAGCAACCGAGCGCTTGTTTCAAAGAGTACATTACATTCATTTACACCAGTACATTTCATTTTACTGAAAGCGTCGTGACATTGGCGTTTGTAGGAGACTCCAGCCTAATAAATAATGGGCTTGAATTCAATATGCAGGGAATATTGAATTAAAAAATTAAATTAACACAAAGATCAGTCAATAGAAAAGATAATAAAATACACATAACATAACATCACATCTGTTTTCCCCGAAGGGTTATGCAGAGGTGTACCTATAGTATATCCAAATTTCACCAGTTATGTTTAAGTTGATGTAATAAGGGGCGACGATATTATCATCAGTCGAGTACAAATCCGGGCTGCTACTAAGACATCCCTCATGGAATAACGATTCATTTTCACTTACCTACTGTCGATTGAACAATACCAATAATTGAAAGATAAAATACAAAAGTAGATAGCAGCCACATTCTGTGATTCCTATAAGTTGAATGATTATTCAACTTCAGTGCGAAAATTGGAACACTTGACCGATTTTTATGGGAATTTTAATTATGATTGTAAGATTATTGCACTAGTTATAGCCAATATTTGGAATGTGTCCCCATATTTGGGTAATAAGACCATGACTACCAAGCAAGGTAGTAAATTTTTGTTTGTAATTGTAGGTTTGTCTTATTGGATGCAAAATAAGCATCGCGAAGTATTGGTGAAGAAAGAGTCAGGACAACAGCCTTATTATAAGCGACTAAGTATCTAAACGGATCAATATGTCCATACGGCAATTGTCAATAGAAGCGGTGATTTGGATTTTTTATTTAGATGGTTCGACTTTATTTCGAGAATAGAGAATTTGGAAGGCATATCAGTTAGCTGTGGTTGCATTAATTTACTTATATAATGACTTCATTGTTAAGACCATCGCTAGGAGAATAATACACGACGCTAGTCAATGATCCATGATCCATATGTCCCATCCCGGGGCAAATCCCCGCCCGTCCCGTTCAAAGTTACGGCAAGCAATCGGTATTTATCGGTGGAATCCGACAATTGTGTTCCATGCCACCACCTTCCGGCATTTCCGGCAACCATCAAGCTTCATGTCGGGTACCTATTTTTAGCCACGCGGCCAAGTCGAGCTGAGCTACAGGTCTGGCGAGACCATCCGCCGACCGTCACCATCCCTGGCGTCTGCAGCGTGGCACATCCGCTGAGGTCATCATCACACCTGGCTGAGACAGGAGAGTTCTGCGCTATTTTATGTTGACATTTTACGTGGTCTTATTTAAGACGTTGAGAACAGGTAAACCGTTGTCACTGTCAGACTGCATACAAAAGAAAGAGAAGCGCGATGACACAACGCTTGAAATTAATTGCAAAATATGAAGCAATTATTTATTTAAATTGAGTAATCGAAAATTATTTAACAAGAACGTCTTATTTGTAGTTCTGCATACAAATAAGACGTTCTTGTTAAATAATACCAACCTTAAGTTGATATTTAATACAGATATTTTGGATTGAAACTCGAAGTAAAGGGTTAGTTTACCGTTAATTAGTATCGCGATTTTTTTTCTAAACGTGTTTTGGTAACAACCAAGTTCTGAGAAATATGTTCAAGAATAAAATATATTTTTTCCGCTACCACAAACTATAATAGATTTGGCAATTTTTTTTGTTTAAGACATGCCTACTTTTATCATTTGTCTCTTGTCAGCGCCTTAACTCCACCAGCTAAACCCTATCCATCACATTGGCGCCCCGTCTGGAATATCCTTTCCGTCCTTTAAATTTCCTCCGTTTCTTAAATTTGATAGGACTCAAATTTAAGAAACGGAGGAAATTTCCTTGTCTTTTAACAGTCTGACTCGTTTCGACATCTCCTTCTGCGCCACGTAGGTAAGTAAAACCTTAAACATGCATGAAGAGGTTTTATTTATAAAGTAGTACAGTAAGAGTAGGCACTAGTAGAATTACACATCACATAGCATAACATACTGTATTCCCCGAAGGGTTAGAACTATTTCAACTTATATACTTTTTGAACGCAACAGGATGGTCACCGGCTTTGATGAAAGTAGGACTAGCATCAGTGCAGGCATCGCTGTCACTTTTATAACAATGTTCCTCGACCAGAATGCTGTCAGGTTCACATTCACAAATGAAGCATTCGTCAGTCAGGTTCCCTGGCTTTTCACACCTATACATCGTGTGGTTGTGGGGTATCTTTACTTGGACTGGATATTGCATTTTTGTCACGTTCAGCTCCGTTTCGTTCTCTGTAAAAATTAATTATGTTATTCTTAAATAGAATTTGTATTTTATAGGAAACTTTCCTCTCATAAATACATATATGTGACCGATAGTTCAGTGTTGGTTGTTAACATTTTGATGGTTGAGTCGTAGTGTTTGATGATATCCTTAATGAGATTTTTTGCCTGACGCAATACACAGTGAATGGGATTCAATGTAAAAAAGTCCTACACGTTTCGGAAAAGGGAAGCTAAAAACGCGTTATGTTTTATTGGTTTCATTAAAAGCAATACTAACCACCACCACCTCTTCTGCCCATTGGAACATAGTTGAAATTTGGGAAGGCTTGTTCGCAATATTGGTTCGCTGGCATTGGCCGGCAAAAGTGATTAATGTTCCCCATGTAAGGACATATGCAAATGCGGCACCTAAAACCAGTATATATTGTATTACACATAGGATTAGGAATACTCTTGAAGTTGAAATAGGTTACTTCTGGGAGCGCATGCACGACAGTCGACCACATCATTGCTTACCGTCAAATGAGATAGTGGTAAAACGCGAGCCTATCAATAATTATACCTCTATATAGAACAATGGTAAGACTGCTATCTTGTATGAAGCAGAATGTTGAGCCACAAAAGGTATCAATGAAAGGCAATTGCATGTAGCTGAGATGAGAATGCTAAGAGGGGTGTGTGATATTATGGTGTGACACAAATGGATAGAATAAGAAGTGAGTACATAAGAGGAAGTCTGAAAGTGGCACCGGTGACTGAAAAGTTGTGCGGAAATCGGTTGTCATGGTATGTGATGCGGAAAATGTCGTTAGTAAAGTTATGAATATGGATGTCGATGTAGGCTATAAAAGTAGGGGAAGACCAAAGAATCGATGGATGAACTGTGTGAACGATGATCAGGAGCAGATGGAAGGGCAGGAGAATGATGACATTAACTTAAAGGCAATTGCGGAAAAGTCAATCACTTTAACGAAATTAAAGTAAGCATAAAACTTTTAACTAAAAAATAAGTACCTACTTAGTAGTGGTTTGATTGTAAATAGAACCTAGCTTTCATTTCTTAAGACAGTGGAGACCTGGGAGGCCGCCATGTAACCGCAAAGTTTCACTGATTGGCAGCCATAACACAAGCTTTATCTTGGCTTAAGCTTGGGTGTCAGTAGAGATAGTCAATGATTTATGCAATTTGAAAACAATATTGTAATAGAATTGGCCTTTATGTAAATTGTTAATTTGGAAATAAAGTTTTTGATTTATTTGATTATTATGTTCTCCTTTGTTTATTTATATGATAATTTTACAACTTACCTTATAATATACTGCGATCCTGGAGTGCAAGTCGCTCGTTCAGAATGGCCTGTGAGATTGTAACTTAAACAGGTATGTTTTTTCCGTCTACTGACAACAGGGTTTTTAAATACATCTCCTGCTCTATCTGTTCCACCTAGATCTGTTCCGTCTGGTATTTCATCATTAATATCTTCACCACCGACGAAATCTTCATCAAATAAGTCTTCGATATAGTCTCCACGGATTTCTCCCGGAGTTTTTAACTATAACACAGATATCAGATCAGTTGGTTTCACTCATGAAGCAAGTCAATATTAGACGAAAATTGAAGTGTCAAGAGATTTTGAACTGTCATCTTGACTTGCCCTGCACATCAACTACCCGGCAAATTATGAGTGTTATAATATACAGTCCCATATAATGGTTTTCTTTTACAAAACAAAAGTATTGATTATGGTTTTCGTGGATCAGACCCATGTAGACCATCTGTAAATACAGGGTTATTTTTAAAACGTCAATAACCTCTTAAGGAGTCATTGTATCATCATTATGAACAACTTTTACTATGGGACCAATCCCGAAATTGCGAAAAACAAATCTGCTGTTCCCTACATTTTAACGAATTATTTGAACATAAATGTAGGGAACAGCTGGTTTTTTTCTCGCGATTTCAGTTTTGGTCCCATAGTAAAAGTTGTTCATAATGATGATTACAATGACCCCTTAAGAGGTTATTGACGTTTTAAAAATAACCCTGTATGTAGACCACCTGATAAATCAAAACAAACAACAAATACTTAGAAAAATATTTAATAATAAAAACCATCATAGACTGGTTTAAAGTTCATCAACCAGTTGCGCGCACAACGTAATGTGTGCTTGAACTTGTAAATACGAGTACATAGACTGGATATGTGCGACGGCTTCACACAGTTTCCTTTCACAAACCCAACACATGAGTTCATCTATCTTAGAACAGCTTAAATCAGCAAACTGACTATGTCCATTAATATGGACTTAGTCAGTTTGCTGATTTAAGTATTAGATTTGTTACAACTTAGGCTAGATATGAAACAAAATATTTAGTATATTTGGATGATGTTAGAGTGTCGATAGGACATGTAGAACTAGCTCGTAGTCCAGTGCTGTAAACAAAAGAAACATAACGCTACTGCGTGAAAAAAAAGCTTTTAGGATTTTAGAAGAAGCCGTCAATGCTTTAGTCCTATAAGGCCTATGTGCGGATCAAGAATCTAAGAATAAGTGAAAAGACACACGATCGTAAAATGCAAAAATGTTGATAATGAAAATTAAAAAATATGATCATAATATTAGTGTGTCCCGACTCAGTCAGTAAAACGACACGGAGAAGTTTAGATTTTTTTTTTGGATTTGAAAAACAGTGCGTTTTTACCACACTTACAAAAGAGATCTTGTCTGACTGAGGTTACATAACTAAATAGATATGAGTCCATCAGCTTATATATTTATACTAAATACATCATAAACCCAACCTTAATAACCACCCACAGAGTCCAACAAGCCTACCCTTCAGTTTTCAATCATTTGCGGTATTGCTACTTACAGTACTCACAAGCTTCTCGCTATCGCATAAAATAGGGGAACACGACGCATACTCTTTCAGCCCCATTTCTGGACAAACACAGAGTTTACAACCAACTTCGAATTCCTCACCAGGAAAACAGAGCTCCAAATTCCTTGCAGTGTCCTGCTCGACTTGGTTACCTAACAATGTTTGGGATAGTTTGAAAATCTTTTTCCATGGTGTGTCTATTTCGGCGCAGGTTCTGTTCGTGCAAGCTTTGTCTTTCTTATCCCCATTTGGAGGACATACGCAGATGTTACAGTCATCGCTGAACAACTCGCCGGCAGTACATGAATCTGATCGCAAGAAATTGGGTTCGCATTGATTTTTTGTACATTTATCCACGTTTTTGACACCGTCTATCGCGCAGAAGCAAATGTTACAGTCAACCGTGTAGTAAGCTGCAGGCTCGCATGCGAACTCGTTACCAATCAGCTTGGATTGCCCACTGCAAGTGTTGTTCGTACATGCCCTGTCCTTTACCAGTCCACTTGCACTGCAAATACAAAAATTGCAGTCGACTTTTGTAATCGATCCAGCTACACATGTGCCTATCGAGTCTGTACTAGTATGTTTAGGTGAAATACGATCTTTGTGAGACTCTTGAATAATTCTCTTAGCATCACAGTCATCGTAAGTGCACCATTTCTGTTCAACCTTCCCGGCTTTCGTACAATAGCAAGTATTGCAACCGAATTCAACGAAAGTATTAGGTTCACAAGTTATGTTATAGTCTATAACGTTGGCTTTATCTACTATGAATCTTTGAGTTTTCGTTGGGCCGGAATCATCTGTGACAGATGTACAAAGCTTGAAGTTTGTATTCCCATTTTCTGGACATAAACAGTATCTTCCTTGGTCGATGAAAACTGAGCTGGGGTCACACGTTTCACTCCCACGTTTGTCTTTGATAGCGCTTCTTTCTATCTGACTGATGGTTTCCTTCAACACACGTTCTAGCATAATAAGCTTATTTTGCAACGAACACACCCTGGTGCAATATTTTTCCAATGTGAAGCCATTTCGTAGACAGAAACATTCCATGCATGTCGGCACCAGCTCTCCAGGGCTGCACGTACTTTTAACAGAATCATAGTTGATGTTGTTTATTTTTAAACATTCTTGTTCTAAACAACTATTTTCGTTCACCACTCCTAGAGAACTGCATTCGCAGTAAATGCATTTTGGCTTCGTATATTTATTGGGTGTGCACGCAGTTGATACATTCCTTAAACTAACCAAGGATTTAAGTGGATCCGGTTGCTTATCACACTTAGATTTAGACCTTAAATTCTCGTCAGGCACACCATTTTCAGGGCAGTGGTAGACATTACAATCTACTCTGTAAAATGTTCTAGGAATACATCTCCTTGCTGATTCAGGTGCTTTATGGCAAGTTTCCACGCATTTACTCTGGATAAACAACCCGTCGTCTGAACATAAGCAGTGAAGACAATTAAATAAGTACATGACCTTCGGTATGCAGACGTTCTGCGCGATCACATCCAGGGATAAGTGGGGACCTTTGAGGGAACATGACGAGTCGGTGGCGCAGCGGGCCTCAGACATCTTACCAGAAGCAGGACAAACGCAAAGACTACAGTTGATGTAATAAGACCTAAAAGGAGTGCACCAAAGTTCCGATCCAACTTCTTGTTTGGTAACGTTTTTCGTACCCTCTTCAGCGCATTCTGTGTTCGTACACATGAGCTTTCCGTTTTCTTGGCATATACATTGACTGCACTCCTCCCAGATGATCTGCCCGGGCAGGCAAGGTTGTCGGCGCCCTATCATTTGACACGTCGCTTCGCTCCAACGGCCCATACTGTTGCAGTAGCATAGCCGGCCATTCAGTAAGAACTGGGTGTTTGGGACACACGTACCTATGGAAATAAATAAAATGTAGCACGATTTGGAACGCTCGACTTCGTACTAAAGTAGTAAGTAAAGTAGTAAAAATATAACTAAAGTTTTCTATTTAATGAGATGGCTGATGGATGGACGGTGGAGTCTATGACTTAGACAAGTGATGTTTCGAGTGTTGGTCGTGAGTCGTAATATTTATTCTTCGTTACGTTTTTTATTTATTTTAGCTTTCTTTTTTTTTTAATTGTATGTGTTGATATATTTATTTTTATTACCCTAGTGAGATTTGTATGTATCCTTAGGTGAGTCCGTGGCATCACAGCGGACCCTATCAGAATACCAGCGCTGTGGTATTTATTTTTTAAATATCGCAGCATTATGCTGAGATCCTTTTGGCATCGCACAAGTCTTGATTGTTTTTTTTTTTGTATATTGTTAGTTTTAAAATGCGATTTTTGTATTTCTTGAGCGTGTCCGAAATAAAAATATTTTTCTTTCTTTATGTAATATTTATTTTTTGACAAATATTTTTCAGTAACATAATAATGTGCAAATTATTGAAGAATAGGACCATATGAAAGTAATTATGTGAACCAGAAAAACTTACGAAATATGGCATCCCCAAGGGCTATCCTCGTCAGCAATGTTACAAATATTACAGCCATAAACATATTATAACGAAAATGTATGTTTTTATTCCCTGCGCAATAATAAAATAAAATTAAATGAATTTTAAATTAAATCTTTCAGGTTCATTAATTATGTAATTTTTTGAAAATTATCTGAAATGGAAAACTCGTAAAATGAAACGACTGGCTGGTTTTATGATATTTGGTTGATCAAAAGTTAATTAGGTTTTTGCTTTAAAAAACTATTATTTTCAGAAGTTGTATGTGAGTGCCGTGGATTGAGTTAAATAGCTTGCAATTGGAGAAGCTTAATTGCAGCAGTGGACAGCACCTTAGTTGCATCATCATCATTTCAGCCGAAAGACGTCCAGTGCTGGACATAGGCCTCCCCCAAAGACGGGGTTTGCCATAATCGCCACGCTTGGCAGGCGGGTTGGCGATCGCAGTGTTAAAATGCATAGAGAACGCTGCTGCCCACTCTCTAGTAATTAGTCCCTTCCCACGGGAAGAAATAACACACTATTAATCACATTCTGAATGATTTGAAGTAAGTATATTGCTAATCCATTTGCTTCATATGTTCGGATTTGTCTGCTCAACAACGTAAATAACGCAATGAATGTTGTTGAGCTGTCAAAATTAAACTACTGATAGTGTGTTACGTAATTACTCCGCTGTTAAAGGCTGATCGGATATGATATATAATATGATGATGATTTTCAGAGGCTAGAATGAGCTTCCTTTACCGTATTTTCAGAAGCTAGAATGGGTTTCCTTTACCGTATTTACAGAGGCGAGAATGGGCTTCCTTTATCGTATTTCCAGAGGATAGAATAGGCTTCCTTTACCGTATTTTTAGAGGCTAGATTGGGCTTCCTATACCGTATTTTTAGAGGCTAGAATGGGCTTCCTTTACCGCATTTTCAGAGGCTAGATTGGGCTTCCTTTGCCGTATTTTCGTAGGCTTGAATGGGCTTCCTTTATCGCATTTTCACAGGCTAGAATGGGATTCCTTTACCGTATTTTCATAGGCTAAAATGGGCTTCCTTTACCGTATTTTCTTATACTCAGTTTTAAATCATGTCTTAATGAATGCTACAGTCTGAATATAGGTATTTGCTTATTCTCACTCGAGTATAATATATTTTTTGCACGAATTGAGGCTTAGCGATGGTAGCGACACCATGAGCGACGGTGATTTTGTTAAGAACTATTTAAACCAAACAAAACACTTTTTGACTAAGGCCCGAAATCCTTCGACCAAACAACCCCCTCCAACCTCCTTCATATTCAACCAAAAATACTTTATTTATAAAGGCTTCTACATACAGGCGCGACTCGTCGCGTGACACAAAGCACCGCTCGTCGCGCGACACGCGGGGCCTTTGTGTCGCGTCGCGTGTCGCGCCAGTATGTAGAAGCCTTTATAAATAAAGTATTTTTGGTTGAATATCTAACGAAGGATTTACGATTATTTATGTGTTGAAATAAATTTCACAACCGCAAACTAAAGCCGGGTCTGCAGCATCCATAGTTGCGTGTTTCAAACAGTCACAAACATGTTTCAAACACGATTTATATGATTTTAATTTAGGCCACGCCCCGTGTCTGTAACTGAAACACGCAACTATGGGCGCAGCAGACCCGGCTTTAAATTTCTTGAGGCCATGTGGGTTACCTTGGTTCGCCTGCGGATCTCTTCATTCCTGCTTCGATCACGTAGGGAAACTCCAAGCACAGCCCTCTCCATTGCCCTTTGGGTGACTATTAGCCTTGTGATAAGGCCCATTGTGAGCGACCACGTTTCAGTGCCAAAGGTCATCACGTTGTTTAAAGTTAAGTAATGATTATCGCCTGTTTAACCATACATTTTTGACGTTTAAACGTCTCTTAACTAGGGATTTATGCAACGATTATGAATAAGAGAAGTTAGTAAATAGGACGGTACTTATGTGGACTGTCGCTGACAAGAAAAATATATACAAAACAAAACAGAAAAGTTTAGTGAATACATTTATTCATTGCTCTACAAACCCTGTCTAAAAATAATAGTGGTGATCGGTCCGATTGAACGAGCCAGTGTCATCGAAGTAGGTGCCATCATTATAGTCCGCGCTCCTGTAAGTACTTCTGTTGTCTCTCCAGGATTACTGCTTGGTTGTAGTTGAGGCAAGATTTCTGCGTGCAGCGCAAGGTCTGGTCCTGCTGGCAGTAGCATTTGTTGCAATTGTCCCTGGAGATTTAGAGAAAATCAGTATAATGATAGCAACATTAAATTGCACGCCTTTATTAGACGATGGAGTGGTTTTCGTTTTGCTAGATTTAAGTCCCATGAACTTGGGAGTGAAACCTATTGCCAATAACTGATGGGCACTTATACAGACTCTGGGCCGCTACTGAGATCCTAATAGAAGAGAGAGAACAGTTTGAGGAGACTCCAAATAAAAAGATAAAAAAACAACCGACTTCCAAAAAAGCACTACCAAGTGAAAAATTACTTTTATTTCGTAAGTCGGTATCTTTGGATCTGTATTTTAGTTTTTGCCAACGACTTTTTTGAATTATAGTAATTTTTTACGTTGTAGACTTTTTTTAAAAGAAGTTTTTTTGTTTTTAATGTTTTTATTTTTCACTTTTTAGTGGGTCAGTTTGTAATTTATCTAAGTTGCTAAGTGGCAGTTCTCCTGTTAAGACCAGGAGAACTGCCACTTAGCAACCATTTATTAAAGCACCTAATCGAATCGCAACCCGTTAAATACTTATTATTAAGTAGTTCCGGTGGCCATCTGTGGTCTTCATCATCAGTTCCACTTCACCAAATGTTTCTTTTCGAGAGAAAATTCACGAGTTACTATAAAAAATACCCAAATCGCTATATTCAAAATCGGTCCACAATTGAAGGAGACATCGGTGAACATATATAACCTCCTCCTTTTTGGAAGTCGGTTAAAAACAAACTCACTTATCAAGCAGTTTGATGGTGTCATCAAATCTTGAACTAAATTAACAGCCAGTAACTGCATCAAACTGCTTGAGATTGGGCGGGTTACGTAGCTGTATGTATTGCTGTATTTCTCTACTGCCTGAGCAGGGGACGATGCCCCCGAGGCCGGTCCAGAAGGAGATGGCGAAATGACCTGACCGCCAGGGTTGGTTCGAGATGGCGCGGGAGAAGAGTTTCTAGATAGCCTTGGGTCTTGGCCCAGCAGTAGAACATCACGGATTAGAGGAAATTAATTAGTTCTTACTTATAAATACGTTCAGGTAAACATTTCTCTACTGTGTAGTCGAAAGCCAAACTGGAGCCATTTCTTCTGGAGCCAAAAGTTCTCATTATCTGCTCGGCTTCCGCAACGCATCCCTCTTTAGCGTGGCAGTAAGTGGTGCCATTGCAGGTGCACTCCACACACTTCGATTGGATCACATCGTTCTCCACAAAATTATCGCTGTTGCATGGCAGACCTGCAAAGAAAAAATTTAGCTATGGAAAAGTAATATGAGATCTTCATCTTTTTAGCTGTGTGCAGACCAGAGTCATGGTTAAATTAAATTAGAGATAAACTACGGTAACGGTATGTAGTCACATTCTTACGAATAAATAAATCTTTGGATTTATTTTTGTTTGACGGCCGTCTTATTACGCACATATGCGTTGTGAGTGTTGGTGGCAAACGTTTTGAATATTGGAGGAGTGCGCCATGTTATCGTAGTTTATCTCTAACTCATTAAGGATATTGAATTATCGATATTTGCAGATGATGCTTCTGGAGTGGCGACCGCGTACTCCGAAGACGTAGTGGTGGAAGGCCTCCCAGAAGGTGGACCGATGACCTTGTGAAGGCTGCAGGAATCCGCTGGATGCGAGAAGCATAGAACCAGTTGAAATAGGGGTACTTGGGGGAGGTCTATGTCCAGGTAGTGGCCGTCTTTCGGCTGAAATTATGATAATGATGATAACCCATATTCAATAATTATGCAAATAAATGATTCGTATTTGTATATATCTCATAAATAAAATGTGTTTGTTTGTAATGTCAAAATATCAGCTTTTTACTAAATGCATATGAAAGTATTACAGTACCTACTAGTAAAAAAAAATTGGATGTCTGTTTGTTCCGATAAATCTCCGAAACGGCTGGACCGATTTTGACGAGACTTTCACTGGCAGATAGCTGATGTTCTAACCTTATATTCAAGTAATTTCAGCTGTTAACAGAGCAACGGCCGCTATAGTTAGTAGAAATTATGAGTGTTGAAAATCTTTTTTTGTGTTACATCCTAGATCATCGATACCAATCACGACTGTGAAAATGAAATGTCGCCAATTAATTTTATTTGACTTTGTATACAGCGTGTTACGGAAAGGGTATATCCATACAAACAGGGTGAAGAGTGCATCTGGTTCAGAATCTCTGTACAAAATTTCAGCTCAAAAAGAATTACTTTGAAAATGTTTGATATATTTTTTTTCTACAGTTTATTAAATTTAAATCATAACAAACGTGTCACCGCACTACGAGGGTCATTACCCATTATCTGTTTGAGCGCCAGTACACACACACACCTGGCACAGCGCTGCGACACGGCGCCGCACCAACCCGTGGCGGCGCGGGCGGCAATATTGGCGGCCGGATCAAACGAATGGAAAACGTGTATCGATCAGCTGACTTGGTCTAGTGATGAGTAGAATTCAATTGGAAACATTTGATTATTATTAGTTAAATGTTTCTTAACTTTATAATTATGTAGGTTATATTAAAAAAAATGTTGCCATGTAGTTTGTGATCACCAAAATAATCCGTGCCTTTGATAATTACTTTTTTACTTTCCGTAACACGCTGTATAGTCTTCCAGACGGTATTTCGGCCATGGCGGCCAATGTCAACGGAGACTGACTTCGGCGCGGGGGATATTATAGTGCACAAGTGTGTGCACAAACACAGGTGTACTCTCTTCCCACACCCTCATAGTCCGATAGGACGGCTGCATCAGACACGACCGGAGAGAGATCAGGCGCAGGGCCAAAGGCTTAACGTACTTTCCGAGGCACGGAGGTATCACACCGCCAACTTCCAAACTCCGGGCTGTTATGAAAAAAATCCTTCTATAAAAACTGAATAATACTTTGCCAGATCTGGGAATCGAACCCAGGACGCTCTGGAGCCATGAGACCAATGGGGCCAATGAAGGGGAGCTGACGTTGTATATTTAGCACATCAGTGGTGACAGTTCCACTACGAAAATCGCCCTTACTGCTACGACATAAAGGCGCTGTCAATGTTAAATAGATTCCACTGACACGCGATTGTGGCCGACTGTATGCTAATCAAATCAAATCTATTTATTTGCCATAAATGTTGGTACAATTTCGGTCTTAACATAAATTTATACAGATCCATAACACTTAGTCATAACAATGTGACATGCAAACATTTGGGTTTATACATATGTAGTCATATTAATTGTCACATACACACAAACTTATAAATTTAAATTTAAATTTCATCCTTTAAACTCACGCATAAACATTTTTTTTATAGTTAAAATCAATTACAATTGAGTAGAAAATAATATTTTTACATTATTTGATCCAAAAAAAATTAAATACTATTAATGTCAGAGGGGATTATAATTATTATTTATTTTTAAATCTCATATTAAATATGTCTCTTACTGAGTAGAAATTATTTTCCGTTAACCATACGAATACTAAAAAGTAAAGTCACCTCGTAAATTTATTGGCTGGTAAGATTTTAATACTCTTAGTTATAGTATTAAATATGCGACCACACATTGCATAGCTATTCTTACTGTATAATGCTGTCCTAGGAATTATCGGCAAAACTATTCTATTTCTGTGTCTCTATTCTATTTCTGTGTTTCTATTCTATTTCTGTGGCAGTAAATTCTCTTACCAGATTTTCTTATCGCCTCTGCCCTATGCATGTCAGTGAAACTGACGCACAATAACTTATCACACAGAAGGTTCTGGAAATCGTCGCAAACGCAGACATTGCAGTCGACTTTGTAAGTTGTGCCTGGCGTGCAGGGCGAGGCGGCATGAGGCAGTTCCGGTAGATTCTTGAGTTCGTCGTCTGTAATTTGGGGTATTATGTCCACTGGTCGCAAATTTCGCGTCACTGGAGAAGAAGAATAATTTAAAGAACACAACAGTCAACATTGAAGTTAGATGAACTAAATAAAGCATTCAATACGCCTTTATATATGATTGTATGAAAAAAGAAAATAGTGTTTTTTTGTCCCACAACTTTTTAACAGAAAAGAACGCAATAAATAAATACGTTTTCAACACATTTGCTCAAAAAGTGCATTTCCGGAGCCTGTATACATTGTTCGAAAAAGTTACGCACCTTATAACGGAATGTGCGGTAAAATAGATACTCTCATCTAAGTACCTGTTTTACCGCATCACCATAAAAAATATATATAAATTCCACCACGGAGTTTCACATTACGAGAATAAATAAGCTGAATGATCAAACCTCCTTGGAAGCGCTTTTGCTCAATACGTTTTTGCCTCACTTTAATACTAAAGAGAAAATGAGACGAAATATGTAGTTCATATTAGAAACGTCAAAGATTGTTGCGACTTTTCATTACCTATTGTACTGTTTTCTCGGAAATGTGTTCAAAAACGCTGTATGACACACGTGCAGAAATTGGTATTCACAAACTCGTGACTACGGTAAGCCCTCAACTTCGTTTCGGGCTTACATTCGTCTACTCGTTTGTAAAAAACAACTTACTGCACTAGTATCATAAATAACTATTATATGCGCCTAAACAGCAGAACAGAACACAAGAAAATCATACACAACCACAGAATCATACAATCTTAACAGATTTTTTTTTTTTTTATTAAAAAACGTTGCCCCACACCAGGAATTTCTCCTGTATCGTGGGTAGGTTTAAAAACATTTAAACTCACATACACAAACAACCAGACCCGGAACAACTACTTGTAGGTCATACAAATATTTGTTCCGTGCGGGAATCGAACCCGCGACACGCAGCGCAGCAGTCAATCGCTTAACCACTGCGCCAACCGTGCCGTCAATCTCTAAGAATCTACAAGATTATAATGTAACTTATATGTTTTATGATAAATGATACATGATAAATTATTTATCGCATGATAAAGGGGGGTTTGCCATAATCGCCACGCTTGGGGTTGGCGATCGCAGTATGGTGTTAAAAATGCATGCAATCGGTTTTACGTGCGCCTATAGATGTTTTACAACAAAACAACATTGGGGAAGCTCGCATAAATTACTCAAACTGCCAGACAACTGAAAAAAAAACAAGAGTACACAATGACCCACATAGTGTTTTTAGCATTTAGTCTTACCTTTTGGTTTATCACACGCATTCTCAGTAGAACATGCTGGCTTCCGGTCACTCTTGCAATAACATCTTTGGCACCCCTCTTGGTAAATTCTCCCAGGGAAGCAAATCCTACTAAGCGGTAATGCTGGATAATCAGGTATATTCGTCTTTGTAGGTGTATTCTCTTGCCTTACGATCTTTTTTGCTTTCTTTTTGTTGCTTCTTTTGTCTTCAAATTCTTTTATGGACCTTTTATCGAACCTTGGCACGTTTTCGATTGTTTCAGGATCTATTGAGCGTAAGCAAGCTGCTTTCGTGCATAACAAATTGTTGTGGTGACCACAGTGACATGTGTTGCATTCCATCCTATATTTCTTCCCGTATATGCATTTCTCTCCTTGTTTAATTTCTGAGAGCTTGACTTTTTCTTTCGTCACATTAGCTGCAATTGGTCGTTTGATGAGTAAGATGCTAATTCATTGTTTTAAAAACTTATGGAATATGTGGAACTACGAAGAATATAACATATCTCTATGTCATTGAATTCCTTCTAAACGGTTAGACCAATTTTGATGATTTTTTTTGTGTGTTTGAGTCTCTGGATGGTTTAGACAACTAGCCCCGGTAGGTGGCACTGCGGTCGAGTTCAAGGAAACAGGACAATGTCTGTTAGCTCAGCTAGTTTATAATATAATAATTTGTATTCTTTAAAAAACAAACTTTTTTTGAATAAGTAGTTAGACTTAAAAAAATATATAAGTACAAATAAATTACCTGCGTAGAATTATGAACTAACGTAAAATGGATAAAATATATACAGGGTTACTTTTAAAACGTCAATAACCTCTTAAGGGGTCATTGTACTCATCATTATGAACAACTTTTACTATGAGACCAAACCTGACATCGCCAAAAAAAAATCAGCTGTTCCCTACATTTTTAACGAATTATTCGAACATAAATGTAGGGAACAGCTGGTTTTTTTTTGCGATTTCAGTTTTGGTCCCATAGTAGAAATTGTTCAGAATGATGAGCTCAATGACCCCTTAAGAGATTATTGACGTTTTAAAAATAACCCTGTATACAAAAGAGATGAGCAAATGAATTCAATCAGTTTTAAACAGTACTGTAATTAATATTATATTTAAAAATAATTTCAGCCAGAAGACAATACTCCTCTGAGGGCCGTTAAGTCTAAAACGAAATTTTGCAAGCAAACCATGGTTGTGCAAGTTGGAGAACCATCCATAGTACATGTGCAAACGTTACATTTGTAACGATACATCTTGCCAGGTTCACATGTAATACCAACATCCCTTTCTAATTCAGGAAGAGAGTCTATCTCATTTACTCTCCTGTCCTCCTTTCTCAATCCTGTCTTCGTTTTTCCTTCACAAACAATATTTGTGCAAATAAAATAACCGTCTCTGCAGACACAATTTTTACAATCAATTGTGTACTTTAAGGTCGAGTCACAAACGGCTGGTGATAGATCGCTTATGCGACTCCAGGTCCTGCCAATGTCATCCAGTTTTGAAATATGTTCTGTTTCAAGTGGTTGGACCACTTCATCTAAGATTTTGATGCAAAGACGATCGATGTAGTAGTTTATATCGCTACAAGAGCAAAGTTGACTGTCAAGGCGGAGAATATCTCCATAAGTACAAGATTCAGCTTTGTTTCCTTGACGACAGCTTCTACTGGTACATAAAGTAACGTCTATAACGTTATTGTCTGAACACCGACAAACGTTGCAGTCAATAAGGTAAAATTTTTTTGGGGTACACTCGATATTTGTCTTTAATTTCTCATCAGGGACGTTGGTTCTTGGATAAAGATAACTGAATATTGATTTGCAGTTGTCTGATAGCCAGTAGCCGTCTTTGCTACATCTGCAGAATGTGTTATCTTGTCTGAATACGTATTTTGGTTCACAGTCGGTTTCAGATCTGCTTCTTCCTGAAAATAACGTTGTTCCGTTAATTCATATTTATTATGTACTTAGTAGTGGTTGTCAATTCAGGATTTCGCCTGTGAAAGTACTCTTTAGGCCCATGGGACGTCAACATTGTCTCTAAGATTGGCAAACCTGATTTTATTACGAGGGTCCGTAAAACGGCAAACGGCCTATTTTCCAACCTCCGACCTACTTAACCCTGAACCCTGTAAAGCTATTCCTGGCCCCATTAGAAGGATTGACCGGAACATCAGATCATTAACTGTTGCTTAATTAATTACCTAATCAAGCATCGATTCCAAGGAGGCTTGCGTCGTTTAATATTGAATATATGGTAGCCTTTCCAAATCGTTGTTGGCAATCGATGACCTATTTGTTATACATTGCTGAGCCACTTACCCACATATTGTTCCTGACACTTCTGCGCCCGGCAGTGGAACACCCCCTCATGGGAACAAACGCATACATGGCACGGCCCTCTCACCGTGGCAGTTGGCACGCATTGCTTCGCCGGCTCCACTAGGCCGGGCATAAACTAACTTTAACTGTATCTACTTAATGATAAGAACAAAAATAGTGTGCACGCTTTCTGATTCTTAGATTTTCTTACGATATTTGAACGGTGAAGCTATTGATGGATGATTTGAGGAGAAAACGTGATAGATGGCTGTTGCGTTGTCAGGGTGTTCTACATAGTCCGAAAGGGATATCGTGGCCCTGGTACAAGGGCATCTGAAGGAACACGGGTGGGTTTTAGTCAGTAAACACGCTTTGCCGCTGCGCCCAGAGCGGGAGAAGTTATTTGATAACATCCCAAACAAAAAAAAAACAAGTAGATATGTGAATGCCAATCTAATAGAATAATAATACAAAACAAAACTAGTACTTAAAGTTTTATACTTACCTAAATAATATACAAATATTTTAATGTTTTTTTCTAATGGCAAAATAACCCTTTATTGCGACTAACGAGATGACAACTAATAGAGAAATATGGAAGAAAGCATTGATGTATTAAATAGGAAGATATGGTACGCGCTCCTTGACGTGAACCGCATAAATTAGGGGAAAGAACACAATCGACCTACATTACTCCCGGTTTGCGGGGAATACCCGAATCGTAGTTTGTTTACGAGTTGTTATGGGTACGTAACAGTGACAATTATTGCTATCTCGTTCCCGCTATAGCCCGCGTAATATGTCTCTCTATTTCGGTTGTCGAGCACATGACGCACGACATCGGGTCCATTTATTATTTAGGTGATATTAGAGAGTGGCCTATCTTCCTATTTAATACATCAATGGAAGAAAGGGACATGTTGCGCCGACACCAAATTGTTTTGGATAAGGGCAGGATAATGATACTGATAATAATATTGTAATAAAAGTCAAAAGAGCTATATGTGGGGGGCGTCCGAGCAAAAAGGGTCCAGTAGTGAGGTATTGAGTTCAGACTAGATTTGGTATCTAGAAACATTTCAGCCGAAAGACATCCACTGCTGGACATAGGCCTCCCCCAAGGGGGGACGGGGTGGTTGCCATAATCACCACGCTTAGCAGGCGAGTTCCCGATCGCAGTATGGTGTTACAATGCGAAGAGAGCGTTGCTGCCCATTCTCTAGTAAGTCCATTAGTCGCCTTTTATGACACCCACGGGAAGAAATAAGAAAGAAAGAATATACAGTTATTTGCGGTAAACATAACGCAAAGAAAAAAAAAACAAACACGAAAGAACAAGTTGAAGGAAAATATGCGTCAAATAGGATGGTGCTATTATTTACGTCCGCCAGCACACGGACAGTATCTAGAATAGTCAATTGATAATAAGGATTGAAAAAATATTCAAAAACGGGCACATTTTTTTTATAAGATATTTGAAGTTGAAAAGCTTAATCTGAGAAAAAGCACTTTTGTTTTGATACATTAAAAATTTTTGGTTCTTAGAAATATTATAATATAAAGTCATTTACTATATGAACTTGTAGATAATTGAGCAGTAATTAATAATCTATTAAAATCGCGAAAAAATTTCACCCAACTTTTCAAAACTATGTATAACTCGGAAACGAAATGCCAACTGAACCCTTTTGGCTTGGACGCCCACATATTGTATGCAAGAGAAATACTCACATAAGGTTGATTCTGTTCCTTTCAAAAATGCTAAAGTTGTTATTAATGTGACCATGCTGATCCACATGGTTCAATTTTCTGATCTAATCAACGCGAAATGAACGTTATCAATTGTAAGTACCCATTCGGGCACGCTCGGAATTTTTTTCCACTTAAATCAACTATAAAAAAAGCAAATAAATTAGTAGCTAATTAACGGAAGCAATGACTTGGTGCTTGTTGATTAGTCGATCTAGCTAGAGACTATACAAGGTATGATTATATGTATCGATATGATTATATGTATAGCTATGATTATAATATCAAAATCAAAAGTCATTTATTCAAACTAAGCTGAGAACCAGCACTTTTCGAACGTCAAAAATTACATGAGACAGTCCCCCAAAAACGCCCACCCTTCACCACTTCCTAGTGCTTTAGCTGGGAAGAAGAAGTGGCGCAATAAACTCCCCAGCAGCACAGCTGTCTGTTCGCATATAAACCTTAAAGCTATACAATACAATATAAAATAATTTGCATTACGCAACACAAAACGTTAAATTAAATTATTTGCCTTATGTTAGCTAGCACACACCATTATACAAAAATATATATATATATAATAATCGTCGAAAACAATACTCAAGCAGAAATAACGGAAACAAAATGTAGTATCTAAATAAAAGCTTCCTGGCATAATGGGCGTGCCCGCTTAAATAAAGCTACAGCTATAACTCGAAGTCACAAATGATAAACTAGCACCATCGAAGTAAAATAAAAAAACAGTTAATTATTAATAACAATAACAAAACCATGGTCAGCAAAACGAACAGTCACCACAAGCAGCACCCGTTCACGAGCATAACGCAAAGATCAGACGGGTGATGTCTGATCTTTGCGTTATGCTCGTGCCATATTTGAGAGAAGGAGGCAACCCGACCCCCGACGCTACCGCAAGCAGTGACATCTAAGGGAGCATGACGAACTTGCTGCCGGTTGCTCAGGCAAGAATAAAGTGATCAATTTGTTGAGGTCGCTAGCTAACCACTTATTGCAATACAACTCATAAAAGAACATTGTAATGAGTTGATTTTGTCACTAATAAATTAAAATAAATTGACTTATACAGTCAAATAAAATAAACAACTATAAATGAAATGAAATGAAATGAAATGAAATCGTTTATTCTGTAAATAGGATATTAAAATCACTTTTACACGTCATATAAAAAAAATAAAAAAATCTAGATGTAGCCGACATTTCCTATCTGACTACCCCTGAGAAGAAATGGCGAAACAAACTCAGGGGTCAAAGTCTCTTTTAAAGTCCAGACATAATCTTGGTCAGATCATGTGAGGACCATGTAGATCCGTGTCTGAAATGGTCTTTTGAGGAAAGAACCACACAAATTTGAGCGGACCTGACCAATCAGTGTAAGCATTTGTCAGTAATCGTGCAGCTCAACTCAAAACTTAAGGAGCTCAACGACTCGACGAACAGTACCAAAAAAAGGACATTTGGGTAGGCCGCATAAAGCGCTCAAAATGTCAGACCATCATTAAAACTTAACTGAGAAAAGAAAGGAAAACATTTAAAGAAAAAAAAAAATGACCCACATAGTGCTCAGGAGTATAGGAACGCATATAACCTTTTCAGTAGGTAATCTATCTGGAGAAAGAACATGAACATTGTCTTGAGTTAATCACAGCGACCAACTGTTCTTATTGTTTAAGTAGTCGTTGATAGAATAGTATGCCTTTGAACAAAGATTGGATTTAACTTTAACTTTAAACGCATTAAAAGGCAAATCTAGCAAGGAAGAGGGTAACTTGTTATAAAAAGTTATACAAGTCCAACAAATGAGTTATGAACCTTATGAAGCCGGTGAAATGGAGCACGTAATTTGTCCTTATTTCTGGTATTAATATTGTGGAGACCGCTGTTTTTAGTGTATAAGTGTATATTTTGCCTAACATACAAGATGTTGGCGAAGATGAATTGTGATGTGAGAATACCAATATCTTTAAAAAAATCTCTTAGAGAAACTCTGGCACATATGTATAGCTATGATTATATGTATAGCTTAATTATGATTATGTAAAGTCAAATTCAATTATCTAGTTTAAATACTTCACAGCCGTGTGGTGTGGCGAGTGGTACCGGACGTAAAGAATAGCACCATCCTATTTCTTCCCGTGGGTGTCGTAAAAGTGTCAAAGTGCTTTTTTTCTTTAATCGTGACTGATCGATGAACGTCATCATATATTTTATATTCATTTTAGAAATGGAATACCTCTTGTTAAAGTGGCGCCATCTGTAGTAGTAGCGTAAATTTTCATTAAAACCCTCTTAAATAGCACAGTACCAATGTCAATATTCCGTGTGGTGCCGGAAGTACAGAATAGCACCATCCCAATTCTTCCCGTGGGTGTCGTAAAAGGCGACTAAGGGACTTCGTAGAGAATGGGCAGCAGCGTTCACTATGCATTTTTAAAACCATACTTCGATCGCCAACCCGCCAGCCAAGCGTGGCAAACCCCCCCTTTTTGGGGGAGGCCTATGTCCAGCAGTGGACGTCTTTCGGCTGAAATGATCATGATGATGATGACCAATGTCAATGCCTTTCAGTTCAAGTAGTTCGGCTTTAAATAATACAGTATCAATTTTAAATTGTTTAGTGGCTCTATTTGTTCCATTTCTAATTTTGATAGAGCATGGAATGGGAATGGTCGTGATGGTTCTGGTCCTGATCATAACTATATCCTTAATGAATGACACTTGCTTGACAGTGACAGATGAGCTTGCTGTGCGACCTGTCGTAATGAAGGAATAGAGGTAAAACACACAGGAGGTACGTAAATCTTACTAATCTTACTATTTAAGGCAAAATCTAAGACTGCTTTCTTCATTCCTTGCGTCATTTACGTTGTCGAGCAAACCATTTTTCCAAGATATGAAGCAAAAGGGCTTGGGCTTGTAGTAGAATACATGCTGTGGAAATGCGTTCCATGCGAAGCATGTCTGGCGTGACTATGAATGATAGGCTGAAAAATAATGTGATAAGGCGACGGTGTAGTTTAAAAGAATATGTAGTGACACCATTTTAAAACAGTATGCTTCTAATGGTTTGGTCATGTTGAGAGGATGAGTGAAAGGCGACTAACAAAAGGTATTTACAAAGCAGAGGTGAGTGGAAACACCGGGAGGGGACGCCCTAGGAGGACATAGTGACCTAATTGGTGATGTTCTTCAGAAAGGTCAGGTACGTAGTACTCGCAACCGGCGTGCGTGTATGACCAGAAGGCCAATTCTCGTAATTTAAAACGTTCAAAATCTAGTCGCAATCTCATCTTGGCGACAAACAAACGTCAAAAAATTTTCAAAATGTAGAGAAATAAGAGGTATTTTTGACAGATTGAGACTGAGATCAGACTGTGAACGTTCTTAAAATTAGTAGAATTACCCCTCTGATGTATGAACTTAGGCGAAGCAAAAGGAGTATGTAAGAAGCGTAGCAGGTGGCGTTCTATAGTTTCTGCCCACCCCAATGGGAAGAAGGCGTCAGTTTATGTATGTAGATGTGTATGTGTCGGCGCCTTATAGCACAGGATAAATACTCAAAGCTCGGCGCAGCATGTGGCGCCGTCTATTATTGTTACGAAGTTACTGGAATCACCGAAAAGGTCGGATATGAGTGACACTGGCTGCTGAAAGTCACTCTAGCAGAGCGTCGCATCTGCTTTTGTTAGGAAGAAAAGAGTTTTGTGTCTTAGTTTTTCTACCTCTTTAATAATTTCTTCTTATGATATTGACTGTATTCCTTTTGACATGTTTTTACTCGTTTTATACTTTCGTTTGTCTTCTGTTTTTTCCTGATGTGTCAACAATACATTTTGAACACAAAATAGAGTTATTTATTACTAGCGTGATAAAAATATTAACAGGTTATGGGATCCAGCATGTAAAAGATTATAAAAATCGCAGAAATGTCGGACAGCGGAAATGGTAACGGGAGTTCCCAGACACATGCAACTGGAATTTCAAGCAGTAGTGGCATGCCATCAATCGAAAAACTCGACGGTAATAGCAACTATGCAACTTGGAAATTCTTGATGGAGCTATATCTAATACACGACGATCTTTGGGAGTACACGAGTGTTACACCTGAAGCCACGGATGTACAAGGTATGAGAAGGGATCAGCGAGCTCGAGCAAAGATTTGCTTAATGCTCAGGCCCCATTGCTTAGTTCATGTGCGCAAAGCGAAAACGGCGAGGGAAGCATGGGACGCTCTGAAAAATGCGTTTGAAGACAAGGGCCTTAACAACCGCTGCCGCTTATTAACAAAGTTGGTAAGCATGAGACTGGAGCAATTTTCAACGGTTAGAGAATATGTGACGTCAGTTATGGCCACGTCACAGGAGTTGTATGACCTTGGAAAGGAAGTCGACGATGAACTGTTGGCTGCACTTTTGTTGCAAGGACTAACCCTGGATTTTCAACCAATGAGATTAGCCATAGAGAATAGTAATATTAAGCTTACTACCGACTATGTGAAGACGAAGCTCTTTCAGATGGAAGATACCTTCTCGGCTAGCTAAAGTGGAAGACAGCCATCAGCATTGCTGACTAAGAATCACAAGAGCAAGGCTACACCCAAAAATAAACCGAAAGTGAAGGTCAAGTGCTTCATTTGTGAAGGACCACACAAAGCACACGAATGTCCAGATAATCCGAAACAACAAAGGAAGGAAGCACTACAAGCCTATGCGTTTGGCGCACGACTAGAACCAGATGTTTCGTTGACGTGCTGGATCATAGACTCTGGAGCTTCAACACACATGACGAATTTGAAATCATGGTTTAAGGACTTGAAGGACACTCCAAAGCCTTTGAGGGTGACATGTGCTGACGGTAATGAGGTATTGGGTAAAAGTAAAGGAACGGTAGTATGTGAGTCAATAGGTTTGACTATCAACAATGTTACGTATGTACCTAAGTTATCATCTAATTTATTGAGTGTGAATGCGATCGTGAAAAAGGGTCACGTGGTGGTATTTACAGAAAAAGGGTGCGACATCTATAAGAGTGATGGTTGTGAGATTCGAGGTAAGGCTGTAGTGAAAGGTGTGGAAGAACGAGGCATATACAAAATTAAATGCTGTTCACAGGGTTCTGCGCTAGCTACTACAGAAGGGGACTCAATTATGCTATGGCATCGGAGGATGGGGCATTTGGGTATCAACAATCTCAAACTACTGAGAGATAAGATGGCGACAGGGGTAAGTTTTCCTAATACTTCAGCTCAACTTGAGTGTATACCATGTATTATGGGGAAGCAAACCAAGAAACCATTTAAAAAGTTGAAAGCTACGTGAGCTAAGGAAGTGCTAGAGCTTGTGCACTCGGATGTGTGCGGACCTATGGAGGTGCCTTCCGTTAGCAAATCCAGGTATTTATTGACGTTTATTGACGATTTTACGCGAAAAACTTTTATTTATATTTTGAAACAAAAGAGTGAGGTTTTCGAAAAATTTGTAGAGTTTAAGGAGTATGCCGAAAAATAAAGTGGTAAGAAACTGAAGATCTTACGCACCGATAACGGCACCGAGTTCGTCAACAAACGGATGGATAACTATTTGAAGCAATTCTGAATTCAGCGTCAACTAACGGTAGAATATACGCCAGAGCAAAACGGCATCGCTGAACGCGCAAATAGAACTATCTGCGAGAAAGCAAGAAGCATGCTACAAGATGCTAATTTGGCGAAACGCTACTGGGCAGAGGCTGTTCATCATGCAGTGTTCTTGAAGAACAGATCACCAACGATTGCGGTGAAAAATGTTACGCCAGAAGAGAAATGGTCAGGTAAGAAGTGCGACCTGAGTACAGTGAAGACTTTCGGATGCAAAGCTTTTATGCACATTCCTCAACAGAAGAGAGGTAAGTGGGATCCGAAAAGCAGAGAACTGATTCACACAGGTTTCTGTGATAACGCAAAAGCATATCGTCTTTTAGACTTCACTACCGGCCAAGTATTTAAGGCAAGAGATGTGGTGTTTTTAGAAAATCAAACACATCACAAGCAATCGAATTTAGAAGAACATCCAGAAGAAATACTCCAAATTTCTGAAGCTGAAAAAGAAACCGTGATAGGACACAACGGAGGATCCAATATTCTGCAAGCACCAGAAGGTGAAGCCGAAGCAGACATTAACCCTAGGGTAGATCAAGGTGAAGATGGCGATAGTCAGAGAGAGGATCAACCAACTGAACCTGAGGATCATGGAGAGCCGGAGCCTATTGTGGACGATGTCGATGTATTCCAAGACTGCGAATCGATTACAAATGTCGACGAGGAATCTCACCAAAGTGGACGGAGGTACCCACTGAGAGATAGAAGACCGAAGCAGTTCCCGGATTACATCCTGTATCAAGCTACTGAATCAGATCAGAATCCAACTACGGTTCGGGAAGCACTGTCAAGAACTGACAGTAAAGCATGGGAGTCAGCGATTCAGGAGGAGCTGGATGCGATTAAGAAAAATAAGACTTGGACCTTAGTCAAACCACCAGCCAAATGCAACGTCGTTGATTCGAAATGGCTTTTTCGAATCAAAGAAGAGGCGGGAAGTAAGAAGAGATATAAAGCTCGACTGGTTGCAAGAGGCTTTAGCCAGAGATATGGGGTGGATTATGATGAGACTTTTTCTCCAGTTGTTAGACATAGTTCACTTAGAGTCCTTTTAGCGATGGCTGCTCATGAAGGTTTTAATGTACGACGTGAAAACAGCGTTTTTGAACGGAAACTTATCTGAGACTGTCTATATGAAGCAACCGGAAGGATTTGAGGAGAAAGGAAAAGAACATTATGTGTGTCTTCTTAATCGATCGCTTTATTCGGATTGGATTAAACTTTATTGGATTAAAGCAAGCCCCTAGAGCTTGGAACAGCAAGTTAAATAATGAGTTGTTACATCTTGGCTTCAAACGATCCAAGAATGAACCATGCGTGTATACGAGATCCAAAGACAAGAAGGTCATCATTCTAGCGGTATATGTAGATGACTTGCTTATTTTCTGGAATGACGCACAGGAGTTGCGCAAAGTGAAAAAAGACCTCATGTCTAAATTTGAGATGAAGGATCTTGGTAAGGCAGAACTGATCTTGGGGATGCAAATAACGCAGAACGAGACAGAAATCAAAATCGACCAAGAGAAGTACGTCAGTAAAGTGTTGAAGACGTTCGGGATGGATGATTGCAAGATCGCTACAACGCCATCAGTTACTGGTCAAAGACTGGAGAAGCCAGGACCAGAATATAAAACGGATCCAAGCATTCCGTATCAAAATTTAATTGGTGCTCTGATGTACTTGTCTGTTTGCACGAGGCCAGACATAGCACATACAGTAAATTATCTGAGTCAATTTAATAGTTGCTACAGTGACGAGCACTGGACGGCTGCAAAACGGGTACTCAGATATCTAAAAGGTACAAAAAGCTTTGGACTAAAGTACAAGAAGAAGAATAATAGCAATGATTTACAGTGCTATGCAGATGCAAGCCATGCTACATGCTATGATAGTAGGTCATACACTGGAGTAGTTTTTCTATTGAAAGGAGGAGCAGTGTGCTGGGAGAGCAAGAAACAGAGAACAGTAGCTCTTTCAACTGCAGAGGCAGAATATGTGGCAATATCTGAAGCTGCAAGAGAAGCAATATTTCTTAAAAGATTTATTGCAGAGATGAGTGGTCTACCAGAAGTGATTGTCAAGATCTGCAGCGACAGTCAATCTGCAATTGCTATTGCGCAGAATCCTGTGCATCATCAACGTACAAAGCATATTGACATACGCCACCACTTTATTAGAGAGGCCATTGAGAATGGGCATGTTAGGATAGAGTATGTGGATACGACTCAAATGGTGGCTGACAGTCTGACTAAAGCTTTGTTGAGAGGAAAGTATGAATGGTGTGCGAAAGGTATGGGTCTGGAAGAATGAAATTCAGGAGGAGTGTTAGGAAGAAAAGAGTTTTGTGTCTTAGTTTTTCTACCTCTTTGATAAGTTGAAAGCTACGCGAGCTAAGGAAGTGCTAGAGCTTGTGCATTCGGATGTGTGCGGACCTATGGAGGTGCCTTCCGTTAGCAAATCCAGGTATTTTTTGACGTTTATTGACGATTTTACGCGAAAAACTTTTATTTATTTTTTGAAACAAAAGAGTGAGGTTTTCGAAAAATTTGTAGAGTTTAAGGAGTATGCCGAAAAACAAAGTGGTAAGAAACTGAAGATCTTAAGCACCGATAACGGCACCGAGTTCGTCAACAAACGGATGGATAACTATTTGAAGCAATTCGGAATTCAGCGTCAACTAACGGTAGATTATACGCCAGAGCAAAACGGCATCGCTGAACGCGCAAATAGAACTATCTGCTAACTAACTATCTATCTTTTCATTATTCTGAGGTCGCCTTGGAGGTTAGATGGTCGAGAAAAAGGAAAAGGATATGAGTGACACTGGCTGCTGAAAGTTACTCTAGCAGAGCGTCGCATCTGCTTTTCATTATTCTGAGGTCGCATTAGAGGTCAGTGGGTCGCATCAATGGTGACGTGATGACAGAAGAAGATGTGAAGGGAGCTGCTATCATGCCATGTCCACGACGAACTGCTATATTCCGGCACAATCCTGCGCCGTTATGTATGAAGCAAAAGATTAGCAATTTTTTTCTTTTTCTTCAAAAGCATCCGGATAATGCGTGTTATGCATTTGGGGTGCTGAAATCATGGCAGAGTTCGAGAAGTTCTCAAATCAGAGAGAGAGATCCGGGAGAAGGTAATTAAAAAACATGAGTATACTCGTTTCTGGAATCATAGCAGTAGTCTGTATGTAATGGGCCATTTAGATGGAGAGAGTTTCTCGACTCGAAGACACGATTATCGAAAGAACATAAAAAAAGTTTCTTCGTGTAAACATTCACGATTGTCGCCCTTTCCCCTGGGGCCCTGGGCGACAATTGCCTCGCAGTAGAATATATCAGTCTCCGTGAAAATGTTGTGTACTGCTTTGAACCGGAAAGAAAAAGCCAGTTGGCAGAATAGGTCTTTCCTTTTGAGGATTAGCCGACGAAAGTTAAGAAAAGTCGAAGCATTGGTAAGGAAATGGTTGCTTCTTTTTTCGGTAAATCATGACATTACACAACAGTGTCGCTTGAAGACCAAAGGACAGTGACCGTAGATTGGTATGTCTACACTTGCTTCCCCAGAGTCTTAGGAAAAGTTCGCGAAAAGCGTCCTCGAAGCAATGTCCTCCTTCACCACGATAACGCGTCCTCACATTCCGCTAAGGAAATGTCCTCCTTCACCACGATAACGCGTCCTCACATTCCGCTAAGGAAACGGAAGGGTATTTAAGGCTTCAAATGTAGAACTGATGACCTATCTGCTATACAGCCCAGACCCCGCATCTTACGACTTCTTTTTGTTTCATAAAATTAAAGACAAACTTAGAGTTTTACGAGCACTAAATCGGCGGTGAGTGCGTTTCACGAAGCCATTGAAGTGGTCCTTATGGAAGGCTGGCATGTGCACGCGCATGGACTGCAAGGACTACCATCATAATAGGGCTTTCACTGGAGCAAGAAGTAAAAGAAGTATCCGGTTTTTTATAGTTTTACCGCCTAGCAGTAAGAAGATATCAAATCACATATTATGATTGATTGAAGATTTTATTTATTTTATTTTATTTATTTGGGTAAATAAACGGTTATACACATAAAATTTGAGCTATAGCGTGAGTCAAATCAAATCAAAAATATTTTTATTTCACATAAGCCTAAATGGGCACTTATGAAACGTCAGAAGCTAGGTGCACGGTTCCAATTGGTCGTTTCCAATGGAGAAGAGCCGGCGAGAAACTCCACGGTTACTCTTTTAAAAAAAATGGTTACAATGTTTTCAAATTACAATGTTAATAGGTATGAGAGGACAGCGTAGGCCCGTCAAAGTACCAGGTACTTAAAATTACAAACATGTCAACACAACATGGAAAGAAGTATGCTTAATGTTAAGAGAAAGGACAAATTAAGCCTTAAACATATTAGAGTGAAAACTAAAATAGCGGACGTATCATACAAGATAAAAAATCTGAAATGGAAATGGGCGGGTCATCTAATCAGAGACAAAAAGGAGAAATGGGGCAAATTAGTAGCCGAATGGTACCCAAGAGAAGGCAAAAGGAAGAGAGGACGCCCGATATGAAGGTGGGACGACGACCTTAAGGCGACAGCGGGGCCAATGTGGAAGAGAAAAACCTATGGCCGGGAACTGTGGAAGAATATGGGGGAGGCCTATGCTAAAGCAAAACAATCTTCTTAAAACCGATGTCTGAAGAAGAATAAACTTTTATTTTCTTATTAAGTAAATATTAAATGTAATTAAATGTAAGATTGTTAATAAAGGCTATTATTATTATTAAAGTAACAACTGGTATAGACAAGATTTAAAAAAAATACCAGCCTATTATTGTCGCACTGCACGGCAAAGGCATCATCAAGTCATCATCTCAGACAGAGAAGGCCTGAGCATTGATCACGCTTGCTGAAGGCTGGTTTTCACCAATGTCAGAGGTTTTACCATATACATGTTTCAAGGAATAAGTTTGGCATAACTTTACTCCGCGTTTATTAATAAGGGAGTTTAAGGTATTGGACAAATAAAAACTTTAAGGACAAATAGAATAGGTCTTGTTGTAGATTTAAACAAGTTAATTATTATTAATTTTGCAATTTTCAAATTCCTATAGTATTAAAGGATTGAAATTCGTAGGCGCATTAATTGAAACCAAATTAGACTTCAGAAATGTAAAAATATTACAGTAGTCAACTCCCGCACTTTTCTCGACAAGGTGACATTCTAAAAATGTAATACATACTTGTTAAATAATACAATAATAACAAAAGTATCTAATAATTAAAAAACTGAATATGTAAACCCAGAATGCCGAGATAGATCAAGGAAGAAGAAGACTAATGACGGAAAAAAGTTAGTGAATTGGGACAAAATAATAAAACAAGTTGGAACATAACAGATCATGGTTGTTAAAATCCACCATCCACCATTAGTAAAAGAGTGTTGATATACCCGTTTAAATATAAAAGAAAATAAAACAGATTAGTTAGTACAGCCAGTCTATAATCAAAACACCCTTCACCTATTGATAATTCTGAAAACTTCAAGCAGAGACCAAACCAAAACGAAGGGTTTTAAAAGGTACAAAAATATACACAAATTTAGATTTTATGTTTTTTTTATATTTACCTGTTTTAACTTTATTTTATTTTTATTATTTGTTTTTAAATCGACCATAATAGTACTCACCCGACGGTCAGCATAGACATAGGCACTCTTTGAGTACGAATTCCTAAAAATGAATAAATTCGATTGCGATGACTAGGTATTGGAACGACACTCTCGAGGTGCGAGCCTGATTCGAAGTAAAGGAACTAACAGGATAGGTCACCCATCTGCAATATTTCACAACGTTGGTTTGCAAGTATTTCTACCATACAACAGTGGCGAAAGCACCGTATAACACGATTCCTACCGGCTTCCCTTCGGAAATTCGGAACACAACTACTCTATCGTTATTTAAAAATGGCACACAGTCAGTAGTGTTTAATAATTCCAAATAATAAATAACTAATGTAACTAAATCACATTGTAGCTATTTAATACACCATACTATTAAAACATTACAAAACGCCACATTACATTTTTTTGACATTTTATCCCAACAACAAAACATTTTGCTCTAAAATAACTCAGTGAGTTCAATTTACGTGTTTCTATCTAGCTGGCCCACCTGAGCCACATCAACGAAACCGATTTAGACTGTTAGCTTATTCAATGTACCTGTCTAATCAAACGAAAATATTCAATGTACCTCCGCCAGTAAGACAGAAATGGCATTTCATTTCGGTTTCTATCCAGCGGGGCCCTCCGTTATTCTATTGCTTAGAGACTTGAAAATGCTATTGTAGATACTCCTTCCAATGTACCTTTCAAATTATTCATTTATTTTCATAACCTTTGGATATTACAGCAGAAATTACATTCGTAGGTTGTTTTCTATCCAGCGGGGCCCTTTTTATCCTTAATATTTACAAGTGAAAGTCGCACGCCAAATTAAAGCATTTTCAATGTACTTACAGGGATTAATGCGTTTGTTTAGATGCGATAAGTACATAATTGTATTTTTGAATAATAAACTTATTGGAGAACAATTTAGGTACCTACGCGTGAGTTCCATCAAATTGTGAGTTTCAGGTAACGCACCGACCGCCTGTGTCCTTAAGTTGCATCAACTGGCTGATAGTAAGCTATCTAAGTCAAAAGTAACTTAATAATAAATTTAATTTCATGTAGGGTCAGCAAAATAGTAGCATATGAAACTATTAACTACTTATCACCTGTTATTATATAACGAGTGTAAAGTATCACACGAGTGTTTTAATATGTGTGTAGTTTCTTACACTACTTTATCTAAACTCATGCAAATTTATTAAAACAAAACATTATAAATAAGAAAAATTATAAATCATCATTTTCAAAAAAACGAGACAAAAGTTACGAAGACGTTAGAAACGAGAGAAAAAAAAGTTGTTCAAATGATGAGTACAATGACCCCTTTTCAGGTTTAGGGTAAACAAAAACTAATTTTGTATAAACAGATGCGGATTTTTTCACTACTTCAGAGTTAATCCCATGGCAGAAGTTGTTACCTAGGAGGCAATAAGTCAAGTAAGTCAACGTAAGAAAAACTGCCAATAAATATAAAGTGATCCTATATTATTAGAAAACTTGAGAGAAAAAGCTAAAATAAAACACAATAATAAAATTAACTCGTTTATTCGTTCGTGATTATCTTTAACTCAAAAATTACTTAAGTTTTAATTACGTATCGTCTAATACATGATGGTACGTACTTTCTAAGTTAAGCCACGTATTCAATTCACTAACTACTAAACATTCGAGCGATACTATACGTCGCCGAGCGAATAGCCAGGGATGGGCAAAAAAAAACGACTAAAATAATAAAAAGGGGGTGAGTTCTGACCATATTATGATAAAAGTGAAAATTTACTACCTACTGGAGTCGAGGAAACACGATTCAGCGTCACCGACCGACTGGAGCCGAGTATACCCGATTCAGTGTCACCGACCCGAGCGTGACGGTTCAGTTTCGTTCACTATTCAGAAAGAGCACAAAGTGCGCCTATAGAAGTTTTCACTTTAAAAATTTCAAAATGATTGATTCGTAAAATAGATCCTCAGTTTTTCAACTAAGTTATTAGATGCCATAAGTTAGCAAAAATAAGTAATTTAAGGAAACGAGACTAATTAAGTAAATGCCATAGTAATATAATAAGCAGAAAGGTTTGGATTGGAGTTCTAATAGAACAGCCGAAACTCGTGATATCTACAAAAAATACAAAAGAAAAGGAATAAAGGATCTGGCTATAGGCTCGGCCTACACAACATAACACCTCTAAAGGAATGAAAAATGACATGAAAAATAAAGCACTTACACACGAAAATCGCGTGTTAGCCAACTAAGTTGAAAATGCCGATGAATAACACACACACAACAAAATGAAAATAGGCTCTTCATACAAACTACTAATAGAATAAGTTAGTTCACAAACACGTAAACTAATTACAATGCACCGGAAACTATTAATTGTAACACAGAGTCAAATTAAATTTGCTAACGAAATGGAACGGGTATCGATATAAATTTATAAACATGATAAAACAAAAAGAAAACAATTTGATGATTTTTTTGTGGGGTCACCGACCTCATTTCGTGAAGTCAGTTGCTGTTTCGATTTAACAAAGGTTTACTTCGTACGTTATGGGGACAACGGGAAATAAATTTAATCACGTCCCGCTGTCCCCGTGACGGGGATATGGCATACGGGGACAACGGGAATACACTGAATTATCAGAAGGCCAATTCTCGTACTTAAAAACGTTCAAATTCAAGTTGCAATATCATCTAAACGACAATCAATGTCAAATACTTGTCAAAAATGTAGACAAATGCCCCTCAGTTTAAAAAATCAGTTTTGTTGTGTAAACTTCACATACGCGATTGGTATCGACACCTCAACACGATAAAACAAAAGAACACAGTTTTTCTGGACCCATACTTCAAGTAGCAACACTACCAGCTGTCGTTGACCCCCAAAAAAGACTTCAAATCTATTCTATTGTATCGTGTTTAGATATCACCATCCTATTTGGTAAAGAATAGCACCATCCTATTTCTTCCAGTGGGTGTCGTAAAAGGCGGCTAAGGGACTTACTAGACAATGCTGGCAGCGTTCTCTATGCATTTTAACACCATACTGCGATTGCCAATCTACCTGCCAAGCGTGGCGATTATGGCAACCCCCCCTCCTTTTGGGGGAGGCCTATGGCCAGCAGTGAACGTCTTTCGGCTGAAATTATGAATGATGACCCATCACGTCTGCGGAGTTTCGCTAGCGAATTCAGTTTAACCTTGTATACTTTCAGTATTTAACAAAACATAGAATTCATCGACTGTTCACTTTTAGTCGATTTTCAAAAAACTTTTACCGTGATTTCAGATTTTATTTGAACTGACTGTTGAATTGTCGACGTCACAAAGTGAATTAGTCGATAAATATCAAACACATTAGTTTTAAAACTCACGTTTTCTGCAAGCATTGTACAATAAAAATTATAAAGTAACTACTCATTCATTCGTATTAAATACTAAGTAAAATTAGTCACAAAATACTTAAAAAAACACAAAACATTGAAATGATACTAATGCACACAATTATTCGATCGTCAAATCGACTAAAAAAGACAATTTGATCGACTGCGCCGTAATTGCGGAGCTGCTATTATAAGGAACAAAACTTATCTTGAAATGACACGAAACGAAGATAGAGAGAGAGAGAAGAAATTAAGTTTAGGAGAGTAAACTGCGCTTCTTCTCCTTTATAATACTTTGAGCGCACACTGACACAAACACAAAGATAATATCTCATATAGGTACACATTCCCTTGATATTGAATACTTCTGTTTTTAGCTACCAACCCTATTTCATAGGCGTAGTAGTTAAAACATCAATTTCTTAGTACGTATATCACTGAGCCGCTGCCTGCGCGGGCATTCCATGCTCTATAACGTATACGAATTAGTTCAATCTCCCAAAGTCTAACAAAAATATAGAGAGCATATTTCTAATAGAACATACAATAACAATAATTGTTCACTGGTGTACCGTAAGGTTTGGCAATTATCAAGTTAAATGCAGACGGAGCTACAGCTGAGCTGTAGCTCCGCCAGAGTTCACGTCAAACAGTCAGTTCAGATCTAGCTCCGCCAGAGTTCACGTCAAACAGTCAGTTCAGCTCTAGGTCCGCCAGAGTTCACGTCAAACAGTCAGTTCAGCTCTAGCTCTCCCACATTAAATAGCAAAGTAAGGAAGCACTCTCTTGGAACAACATATTCTTCTGTTTCATTTATCAACCAGCATCCGCCCAGTTTAGTTGTGGGTCAGCGAAGGGGCCCATATTACTGGGCCAAATTTTCAATGAATGGAAATGGAATGGGTATCGTATTACCCAGTAACTGGGTTGTGGAAGTCAGATAGACAGTCGCTTCATGTAAAATACTGGTATTTAGCTGCTTCTGGTTAGACTGGAAGCCGACCACAACATAGTTCGGAAAAGGCGGGCAGATGATGACTGGGTCAAATTTTCATTAGATATCGATACCCATTATGACTGTGAAATTTCGCTAATTAATTTAATTTGACCTTGTTCAGAAGTCTTAATTCAACAAACTGTCCTCTATACAACCCCAAGCAATGATGCTCGTTGGATGCTTATTTAGATCTGAAGATTATACAGAATGTATGACTAATGTATGACTCGCCTTAGCCCGCTTACATCACGAATCACTAAAAACGTTTAGCGCTGAACGGATTTAAAACATTGCAATGTTTCTGTCAATCGTTTGACGATGTCAGAGAAAATTGTGAACGACTTAATAATAATAATTTTTTATTTCAGAAAAAAACGTAATAAGTTTCACCAAAGACAATATTTCAAGTAAAAAAAACATCGCAATGTTTCTGTCAATCGTTTGACGATGTCAGAGAAAATTGTGAACGGATTTAAAACATTGTAATGTTCCTGTCAACAGTTTGAAGATGTCAGAGTAAATTGTGAACGATTTAAGACATCATCAATCGTTTGAAGACGTCAAAGAATTTTTTTTTTGCGTTAAGAGTAATGATTTGTGGTGTATCTGTATTATCTGACAAAAAACAAAAAAATAATCCTTAGAAACATAAATGGTATAAGATTTCGTGTGCATATCAAGATAAGTGTAGATGTGCGATTAAATGTCGGATGTTAGGGCTTGGTCGCACAAACGCAGTGTGCAGAAGACGCTTCTTCCGTCTGCAGAGCAGGTGCAGTCATTACAGTCACGTCTAAACTGTTCGCCGGGGTTGCAGCGGAAGCCCTGATCCAATTCTGTAAAAGGAAAGGATTATTATTAGATAATATGAGGTATTGTGTATTGTCCGGAGTCAGGGGCCCAAGTCAGTTATTTTTATAAATTCAGTCATTCCAACACGATCCCATTGTCATGCCATTGTCATTTTGCTAAATGTTCGTAATCTGCTAAATTCATAATGGTCGATCATTGGTCGGTCAATGTTCTCGTAATCGAAACGTGTTATTATAATGGCATTGTTTCGTATTGCCATTATTATAAAACCCATTAGTAGAAATGTCATTAATTTGTCATTATGTACGAGATTACCAATAAATGCAATTTCTTTCAATGTAGTTCCAGTGGCCGACCATTGGAAAGTCATAATGACGCCATTATAATAGTAGATTACCAAACTTGTCAAAATCAACAATTATGAAATCAATGATCGACCATTCTGACACTATTGTAATAGCAGATTTGAGGCCCTGGTTGCTTGCAATAGGCTTGCCCCCTAGTACATGGGACAAGCCTATTGAGGTGTCTTACAAATTGACTACAAATTAAACTTTTGATTAAGGCGACGATAACCGACTTTTGATGATTTTATACTGAAGATCACGTCTAAACGAGTAATGTTAATGATTGAAAAAAATATTAAATTAGAGCATTTTCTCAATAACTTAATATGTGAATATTTTAGATCATGTTTATATTACATAGTGAAATTAATTTGTAAAGTTGTGTCTAACGCGGATAAAAAACTGAGAATGGCGCAAAATCTACCAAGTGTATTTTTCTGAAACCTTCACCAATTTAAATATAATTTAATTATTGATCTTTTAGTATACGCGTTTTATATTAAATAGGTTTGTGTATAATAAATTAATAATGCGTCAAATTGGCGACAGCGCTCCTTGATTGGCGAGTCCTATTACTGGCTGAACGTACGACGCGTTGAGTGAGCTCAGTACAGAACACGCAAGCTAACCACTTAAGGTCACTGGCACATATCTCCGTCTTAAGGGCCATAGCATTCACGATACTTTTAACGTTGACGACCACTCGATCAGCAATTTTCAATGCAGTCGCCAAAACCCCAATCTATAATCTCCGTTCGTCCTACCCTATTCGATGCTAAAAGTATTGTAAAGTATGAAAAACAGGCTGTTGTTATTTGGGTACAACAACAAAATTACATAAAATAGAAACGATAATTGCTACAAAAATTAAAAACTGTGTCGCAGCTATCAACGCCCGTCTAAACAAAAGAAACACATTGTTCCAGACTTAACCGTGGAATCGGTACAGTTTAGCTTGTCCTTGCTATGGCCCTATTGTTATGTTGTTAACGAAATTCTAATTTCGATTTCAAACCGAATTATGTAATTAATGTTCTCAAGTGTGAACATTTGGCCAAGGCTTAGTAACAAACGCACAGTTTTTAAAAAGATCTTGCAAGGTGTCAGGAAGTCCCCTCCTATAAAACTTCGAATCCACTTGTAATGCAGCAAAAACTCTACTGTTCAATTGCTTTACGTATTGAATAGGAGCACGCGTTATGAGGTCATGATTAGAGATCGGATATTCGGATGCATATTTACCTAAAGCACGTTTTTTTCCCGGCAAAGGATACAAAGTACGGAAACTGCTTCTTAAAATATATTTTTGTCCCGGGATCGCGGGGTTTCATTAATAACAGTGTGTAGGTAAACAATTTTGTATTCCTAAGTGTAAAAAATATGTTATCTATTTAGAACTAGGCAAGAATTTTGTGGAAAATATATCACGTTTAAAAAACACTATTAATATTTCTTCAAAACCTTTTATTCTAAAATGAAATATATTTATTCGGGGATACGCAGTACAAAACATTAGTTCTTAAAAACTTGCCAGTTCTGGAAACCGACACGTTTTCCCGTACCGAAGCGCACTCCATACTAGTCAACTCTCAAACTTTAGGTGAATATGCATCCGAATATCCGATCTCTAGTCATTATACAAAACAAAAATTAATTTGCCAAGAATCATGGTTCACTCTAATAATTTTTTGGATGACTACGTGCAGTGGTTGCGCGCTGAGTAGCACATGGTAACGGGGAATGTCGCAGAAGAACTGGGATAGCTAACGTTACTATTGCTACAACTGACACGCACAAGGAAGGGTTCCGTAGTGGGGATTCATTATTATAGGTTTTCCTGTAATCTATAAGTGAAGAACTATTTTCTGTATTTTTTTCAAAATTTTAGGCTCAGTAGTTTCGGAGATAGGGGGTGGGGTGGTCAACAGTCATCTATTTTCATTAATAATTTAAAAAATATTTATTTAAAAAAAAAATCTGTAATCCTTACAACAAGCCCTTTCATTTTATGTGTAGCTCGGTACGGTTAGAAAAACGTTTTTTTTTTCTATTTTGCCCCCTAAAAGTGACCCCCATCTTCAAAATGAATTTATTTGCGTTACATGTCCGTGTTCGGGTCACAGAAGTTTATACGTGTACCAAATTTCAACTTAATCGGTCCAGTAGATTCGGAGCAAATGGGCTGTGACAGACAGACAACCAGACAGACACACGAGTGATCCTTTAAAGTATAAGGGCTCCGTTTTTTTCTTTTGAGGTACGGAACCCTAAAAAGGAGAACATTGTTACAAAATTGTAAGTAGTGTTAGCTAGTAGACCTTTTCAACAAAGAATCAATGCTATCTACTTAACTGTTTTCAGGTATGGTTTAATGAAATAATTAGGACAAAAGACTGAAAATAAGAGGTCAAATCGGGGCTAAATCCATAAACCCAGCTTCAGGTATTATACACCCAGTAGTCGGTGATTCCTGGCTGAAGTGACAATGATGACATTAGGGACTACCAAACTGTTGCAGTATTTAATAGAAGAGTGAAAGAACACTATCTTTCCACTTCGTCATAGTTGTTAGTTAGTCGTTAGTTATATTTATTTTAGAAGTATATACTACACACACACACATACACCCACACACTCAGACACACACACATACACACCCACCCAAAACATATACACACACACACCATATATCCCCACACACACATACCCCACACACCCCCATATTCTCACATATAATATTTTACAGACGCTCTGGTAATCAAGGCAAGGCAAGGGGTAAGTGGGTTGTGTAGGTGTGATGATGAATTACGCTAAGGTAATCTATTGGTACTTCTAACAACTCTTACCTACCAGGTGCTTTCTCGGTTTCAGTTTTAATATCCTTGCACCTTTTGATACTACAGGTCGCAAGCTGCCCGCTTTCATTGCACCGGCAAACATTACAGTCACGATCGAACACACTGCCAGGAACGCACTTCATTGCTACCTCAGATGTGTCTGAAAATAAAATATAGCATATTATTTCTCGTATTACAGCTGCCTGCCAGGGTTGCGAGTTTGTCCGAAAGATATCGTGTCCCTGGCACACATGCAACGGAATGAACACGGGTGGGTTTTAGTCAGTAAAAGTCTGACACGCCCTCCTGCTCCGCCCAGAGCGGGAGAAGTTATTTGATAATTTCCCAACCAAAAAAAAAAAAAAGTAACCAATAAAGTTGGTCAAAATTAAAAACGTATCTTTTGGGTGTACAATAATAAGAAAAAAATATATTTTAGCATGGATAAATAGAAAATTAAATTATTACAAGTATTCTAAGTAATGGAAAGATAGAAATATAAGTAGGTATATATGAAATGTTTTCAATGATTTATATTTTTTTTTTAATACATAACATTATAACGTCACGCCTGTAATCCCCGAAGGGTTAGGCAGAGGTGTACCCCGGTTATATTTAAGTCCTATGTAATAGGGGGCGAGCCTATTGCCATCAACCGGACACAAATCCAGACTCCGGGCTCCTGAGAAATTCTTAATGGAACATCCCAATAACACTTTGCCCGACCTGGGAATCGAACCCAGGACCTCATGCACAGCAGTCGCCCAACGAACGAGGCAGCCTAGTAGTAATAAATAAAAAAGGTAAAAGTCTAAGAAGTCTTAAACATATTCATTAATACAATAATAACATTTCTGTAACTATTTAACTATTGTTACAATACAGCAATTGTTTTTTAAATATAAAACTCAACATCATTTGTTTTTCTTAATTTGACTGGTAGCTTATGATAAATATGTGGAGCAGAATATGCTTTTGTAGATGAATTATTTTAGTTGACGCATATTTTGTGATCTGTTAAAGGCAATCAATTGTGTAGAGCAGGACCTATAGGTAAAACTAAGATTCTTATACATATATATGACTTTCTCGTATTTTTAAACAAGTTTTGTGATTTTTTAGGCAGAAATATGATAATTTCGTATAAGTAATATTATTCTGTGCGTGTTTAGAAAACATGCGTCCTCCAAGGTTTTATATGAGGTCCAATGTTTTATTAAGTAGTGATTCCTTTAAAAAAAAAAAATATTCCAACATTAAAGGTACGTCTTAACCACATACGACTGTCACGCAAGTACAAAATCATCGCCTCTTTTATATGGATATGACAGACTCACGTGATCAATCAAGTCGTGTACAGACGCCAGCAGGTCAAGATACCCGAAACTGTAAAATTTTCCCAATTACCCTTGAACCTTATGCTGTTGGAATAAGGTTGAAAAATTAAAGAAATTTGACAGATTGTAGTAGCTTGATGTGCTGGCGTCTGTACATCATTATTCAGGTAAACGATCGTGTAATCGCGTATCCGCGCGACATATTAGTATTCGCTTACGGTTGGGACGCAGGTTAATGGCTTGACGGAAGTAGTAAACCTTATATTAACCTCCGTTTCTAAAAAAAAATGTTCTTGAATCTTCAATCAATCGTATTAAGAGGCTGGCTGGATGAAATACAAAATATCTAGGTTCCCTAATATATATTTCGAATGGACACTGATTTAAAGAAGAGTTATAAGAAAAATAAGTTTTCTATAGAAATTTTAAATTCCTCATATCTCGTCTTTGTATCATTGTCCTTTCAAAATATATATTTGGGAACATAGATATTCTGTAATCCTATCGAAATAAATACATACTACCTTATGAATATGTTTGATTTACAAATTATGTTGGTAAGATAAGATAAGATAATCATTTATTTGCTAAACATGAGTACAATACATACAACACAAATTTTCAGCATGCAAGAGATGTAAAAAGTACAGAAAAACAGATCATCACGTTTGCCTTAACAATGGCAAGCAAATATTAATAAAATTAAGAATAATGTCACTCCGAGTCTAATTTAAAAATGTCATGATAATATAGAGATCATTATAAATAATAAATTTGTAAAACATAATCAAAATCTACGTCGTCATAATCGTACTCTACGTAATCATCTATCTATCTATCTTGGTATAACGTTTGTTTGAAGTACGCATGCTACCCCGGCCCCTTAAGTGATTGGATATGTTCTTACTGCCAGGCGTTCGTTAATACTAATAGAAAAGCGCATACCTCTTTTACTTCTTGCTCCAGTGTAATCAATATCATGATGGTTGTTATTCAAGGCATTGCAGTCCATCCGCGTGCACGAGAAGTCTTGGCCCTCATTGTCGCAGAGGCACTTGTTGCAGTCCATGCGGAACTCTTGCCCTGGCTGGCAGGTCTTCGGCGGCTCCTACTAGATACACGGAGTGCGTTGTTATTTGTTACTTGACACACTTATCCTTATTAATAAACGCGGAGTAAAGTTACAACTAGTATAGAGAAAAAAAAATACCAGCCTATTATTGTGGCACTGCACGGCAAAGGCATCATCAAGTCATCATCTCATACAGAAAAGGCATGAGCATTGATCACGCTTGCTGAAGGCTTGTTTTCACCGATGTCAGTGCTTTAACCATACATTTTTCAAGGAATAAGTTTGGCATGACTTTACTCCGCGTTTATTAATAAGAAAGAAAGAAAGAATAATTTTATTTGTCAGAAACACGTGCATACGAAAATTTATTTCTCTCGAGTAAATAAACAAAAAAATAAACAAGAAGGAGGAGGATTTAATAAGGAGTTTAAGATCTTGGATAAATCAAAACTTTAAGGACAAATAGAATAAGGTCTTGTTGTAGATTTTAAACAAGTTAATTATTATTAATTTTGTAAGTTTCAAATTACTATAGTTAAAGGATGATAATTCGAAGGCGCATTAATTAAAACCAAATTAGAGTTCAGAATATAAAAATATTACCGTAGTCAACGCTCGCACTTTTCTCGACAAGCTGACATTCTGAAAAAAAAAAAAATTAAATAATACAATAATAAAAAAAGTATCTAATGATTAAGAAATTGAATGTGTAAACCAAGAATGCCGAGATAGAGCAAGGAAGAAGAAGATTAATGACGGATAAAAGTGAGTGAATTGGGACAAAATAATAAAACTAGTTGGAACAAAAGAGATCATGGTTGTTAAAATCCACCATCCACCATTTATAAAAGAGTGTTGATTTAATATAAAAATAAATAAAACACAGATTAGTTAGTACAGCCAGTCTTTATGTAATACATCCTTCACCAATTGTAAATTCTGAAAACTTCAAGCAGAGGCCAAACCACCACATTACGAAAGAACCATACATTCAAATTTGCATTTAAAGATATATATCCAGCAACATTTTGTATTAAAACTCCTTCGTCGATAAGTTTAATCCCTGGAACACCGAGCACCAGATTAGACTAAGCCCGAGATAAATAACATTGCTTAGCACGCGCTGTGGCTTGGCTTTATTTCTAATATCTGTCACTACCGCAAAACTGTCATACTAAGCAGTATCAATGTCACTGTCGGAAAACTATCAAACTACAATGCAAGATAGAGACGAGAACATATACATAAACTAAAATACTTGATAGGTATTTCCACTGTATGCGGGAAGCACATAACCGGTCGAAGTGGTGGTGGTACTTGAGGGAGGCCTATGTCCAATATTAAACGTATTTCGGCTGAAATTATGATGATGAAGATGACGTGCTAAGTAACGTTTATTTATTTAGGCCTTAGATCAAAGATGGAAAGAGAAACCTTTTTACTATCTTCAAGTTGTTCTTCACACGCTCTTCTAGTACAAGCGTAAGACGTGCCATCAGGGTTGCAGCGACACATGTTGCAGTCCAGCTCAAAAACTTCGTTAGGACGACAATGTTTCTTTACCAAACGAAGATTCTGCTTATAATAAGGTTAATTGAAGATTGAATAACTTTTAAACTAGTTATAAAAGGTCAAATTGTGACCCATCACGTATGTGAAGTCTCACCAGTTAATTTAATTTTACCTTGTATATGTAGCGATTATATCGAAGCATTGGATTCAGGCAAAAAGACAGCAATTAAATTCACAGCTCCGTCAAAAATGAAAAAAACTCATCAACATAGAACATAGATTAAGCCACAAGCTTCTATCAGGTCTTACTTCAGCGGGAATCCCTCCAAAATCAGCTTGGTCTTCGGGCAGGAGAGGCACACATACTCTCCTGGTGCAGTAATAGCTGGTGCCATCTTCGTTGCACCAACAAGTGTTGCAGTCTTTAATGAACATGCGGTTCGCCGTGCAGACTTGAGATTTTGTTGTATTTTTAGATGATTTCGTTGTCTATAAATGTTGGAATGAAAATGATTCGTGAGTTTTAGTTATGGTAAGGCGAATATTGCGATGGTGATTTGTGCGTAGTAAATTAAGGAGTGACAGTAAATGTAATAATTCTTGATAACGGAAAGTATAATACAATTTATGTTGTTACTGATCTAGTTAAAATATCCGACGTTGTAATTATACGACAATGATCTCATAAGATTCAAGATTCAGATCAGAAAGGGTCACGTATTAAACCAACATTTGATGTGAATGGAAAAGGACATATAAAAATAAAATATGGTAAATAAAATCCTCGTAGTATCAACTTTGGCTTTAATAAAATGTGTAAAAAAAAAATATTATAGCTTTTGTGAAAAAGTTTTCGTCTTCTGTGTTTACAATCTGGAGGCTCTCAATTTGTGATCTGATTCTCCTGAGTACGGTATTGCTGGTTTTATATCCTGTAATTATTATAAAATTATTCATTAAAAAGGTATGATGACCTAAAAATTTTTGAATATACAAATATAACATTTAATTAAGCAAAAACTGAAATTTAGGGCCAATAGAAATCTTCCAGATATATTGAAAAATGAAAAAGAAAATCTATGAAATTATGTGCGGGATAAATTATTTGCAGTTCGTGAAACAGGCCATATATGTAATATATAAAAGATATTTATTCACTCTCTTAAAAATCGGCTTGATACCTTAAGCTCATGGAATAATTCAACGTCAGCGGGCAGAGGACACGGCTTGTTGGTACAAGAGTAATCAGTACCGAGCGCGTTACAGCGACAGTTATTGCAACCGATGTAGAACGTGTTGAAGGCGCGACAGACGGAATGCTGCTCTATATGATCCTGGCCCTATAGAAATGTTTGAGAAAATGATAGTTAAACATAGTTTGGTGATGACTGCAGCAGTATGTTGTACATAAACAATAGTTTCCCAATATGGCAATAATTATGAATGTTTGAGACTTCTAGTGATTCTGGAGTCTTACTCCCGAATTTGTATTCGATCCGAATTCGTTTCTGATCTGAACTCAATTTAAAACCTTACTCCCGAACCAAATCGAATCGTAAACCAAGATCGACATAGGTTCGAGTATTATCAGCGTCCTTATGTGTATCCGGCGGATTACGTCATCATCAAGTGTTTTATGTCTTTGGTTAGAACCTTTAAGTGGTTGAATTTATTTACTTCTCTATCACTTTCCCACGTAAAAAACGATACCCTAGTGCTTATTTAAACTTAACAAAATGAAAAAAACATCAATCAATCTGCTGATCCTTTTCCCAACTATGTTGGGGTTGGCTTCCAGTCTAACCGGATGCAGCAGAATACCAGTATTCTACATGGAGCGACTGCCTGTATGAGAGCACTGGTGGCCCAGTGGTAACAACAGCGAATTACGAGTTGTAGGTCGTAGGTTCGAACCCTGACAGGGGCTTTACTTTGTATAAATTATTTCATTCAGATGTAGAAGGCCTGAAGTTTGTCATATTCTTCTTTGATAAGTCGGATAAAGTGATTGCGGTAGCTTCGTGTATGAGAGATCCTGCTGAATCCTATCACTGCTCTCAAAATGGTGAAGGAGAACATCGTAAGGAAACCGGTGGCATGTCCCAAGAAGACCCAAAAATTCCAAATGTCAAAACTACCAACCCGCACTGGGCCCGCGTGGTAGATTACGTCCTACTCCCTTTCACAGAGAGGAGGTCTGTGTCCCAGCAGTGAGAACATTATAGGCTGGTTATGTTGACTGCATAACTGAACTCCACAACCCAGTAACTGGGTTACACGATACCCCTTGGTAAGACTGGTTGTCCGACGTGTTGTCCGACGTCCGGTGGTGTTAAATCTTCTACCAACACATCAAACAACTCCTTCGACAAACTATAATTTCTTTGAAATTCTACCGCATCCTTTTCTATAGCCCCGGGTTTTATATCGACTCATATTTGAAAAAACACACACACACACGAACTCACACACACACACACTGTCTCTTTGACTCATATTTTTTAAATGATTAGATATGAATTGAATCTCCTTTGTATTATATAATTGCATATCACAGGTGTGAGTACTATGTACAATAGAGCTACCATTTACCGGGTAATTATGTCTTTCATTGACTTGAATGTGCCCTGGCGGCTGAGAGTATGTCATGTCTCGCTGATGGTGGCGTGTGTGTTGGATCATTTAGCTCCCTTCAAAATGGTTGAGCTGAATGGTGCTGATCAATGCGTCATGTTCGTGAACGGGCGCTGTCAGTTGGGACTGGGTCATCTCTTAGCTGCCACGGCTTATTTTTAATTATTTTAGTTTTGAATTGTTTTATTTTTGTTTTTTATCTTTTTATCACGGATGCTTCTGACGTATTGCATCGTTCTCACATGTTTAACTTCAATATGAATGATGTAACCAATATTTTGTATGAATATTTTAATTTAAAAGAGTGTCCGTGGAGTTTCTTGCCCGTTCTTCTCCATAGGAACCTACTATTTGGAATGGGCAACTAGCTTCATATTTGTAACTGACCGAAATCTTGACAATTCAAAAGTGCCTGTCAATGGTTTCATTAAAATAAATGCTTTGAGTTTGAGTTTGATATTTCTTCTCGCACAAAGATCCATACGATGTTTTCACAAGAACATTGAAGAATAAAGTAAGGCAAGCCATAATAATACAGAAATTTGAAGAAATATAGCAGTAAAGAACACAAAAAATCTCACTCGATCTGGATAAAGTAGCTTCTTTGCTAACGTGTAATTTGACGTTAGTTTTGATTCAACTACGCGATACATAACTGTCAGATGGCGTGTGGAGTAAGAACTTTTCGATCCTAACGAATCTTTCGATCGAAATTAGTGTCGCTTCAAACCACCGCACGATCGTGCGCTAGTGTCGGATTCAAGAGTATAGATCGTCATTTATTTCGAATCGAATTCGATTGATTCAGTACTCAATGCTGTCGGGAGTAAGGCCCCAGGTCCAGGATGATCAGGCATGTGACTGGTTGTGACTGAAGGTTCAACATAATCATGAATGCAACTAGGGCCAGGTTGGGGCTGATCAGGAATGTACCTGGGACCGGGTTCAGGATGTTCAGATACATATCTAGGATTTCTGGTTTGAATTAGGAACACAGCAGACATTAGTATTAGCATCGGCGATTCCACGATTGCATCAATACTCTAACGCATTTTAGGCGACTTCGCGTTCTGTCACGGTAAAAAACATGAGAATAAAAAAACGATTAAGGGCTAATTTCACCAAGCCACCGCTATCAGCACAAATAAGAGACGCGAATAAGAGCTGTCAATGTCAATATTCCATAACAATATCCAAACTGACAGCTCTTGCTTAACGCCGTTTCTACAGATGTGCAAATCGCGTTCAGTTTCATTGGTGAAATTCGCCCTTAATTAACCGATAATCGCCAATGCTACAACTATCGTGCCTGTCATGGCCCTTCACCGGACTATAGTAATAATATTCATGTTCAAATTATTATTTATTATAGAATGAATGAATGAATGATATATATTAAATGATATATTTATTTGCAAGAATATAGGTAGCTAACATAAGTTCTTAAGATCTATGGGGATGGTGGGTATTATATAGTTTTAGCCTATGTTAACCCAATGCAGAGCAAACGCCTCCATTTCTCCTTTCCACTCCTCTCTATCCGGGGTCTACTCACTAAGTCTGTCAACGTAAATACGGTCCGAAAGTAGTTGATCCATCAAAACAAAGTGACAAATTATTTTTTTCGGACGGACAAAATCACATCGGGATTAGGGACAACTGACAAATCGTATTGGCTTTATTCTTAGTTCGGGCCCCGAACTAATCATATATCAGTAAGTGATAAGAAGTAGCAAACGCCCGTAACTTCGGCCGAAACTATTGATTTCGTGCTAACGGAGTAAACCCCCTGAGTGCTCTATGTACAATTTTTTTTTTTCACTTATCATACCTTAACAATGATTTTGACTGCTCTCTTAAACAGTTGCATCACGGCTTATTTTATCATTATGCCATTAACTCGTATGTGATGTTAAGTTCCTATGTTACCTACCTCGCTTTGCATGAAGACCTCAACTTCCTTATCCTTATCCATTTCAGTCTCCAAGCATTCATTGTGGGTGCAGGAGTAGCTCAGACCATCACTCGCACATTTGCAAGGGTTGCAGTCCCTCATAAATTCTTGCAGAGGTTTGCAAATGGTCGACCTCTTCAGGATTATCACGTCGTGGTCCAAATTCAGGAGATTTTCTACGTCATAATGGTTTTGGTTCTGAAGTTTGAAAGGACATAACTGATATATTTCTCATTCTCTGTTACCACAATTTTCTATTTAGGAAATAAAATTAATCTGTCTCAAATATGTTGGGGTCTGATGTAGCTGAATACCAGTATTTTACATGGAGCGACTGCCTATCTGACCTCCACAACCCAGTTACTGGGTAACACGATACCTTTGGTAAGATTGGTGGTAATAATAAATCACAAATGATTAGTAATTTAAAACGATGTACTTACCTCAGCAAATATGAATTGTGCCTCCCATTCACCACAATGTGCTTTTCTCGTTATTAAAACAATGTACTCGGTGTCAGTATCGAACATCGATTTGTGAAAATGTTTTGAGCTCTTTTAGTTAGACGAGTCCTGCATTTAACTAAAACATTGATGTATTAAATTGGAAGATAGGGCACTCTCTAACATCAGGTAAATATTAAATGGACTAGAAACACTTACATATAAACACATCTACATTTCCCGATGTCGTGCGTCATGTGCTTGACAACCGAAATAGAGAGACATATTTACCTAGAACTGTTATTCGGCGGGAGGTGCGCGCACCTCGACTATTCTCTTTTCCTTATTCTGAGACTATTCTACACTGCACGATGTAGAACGAAGGCTGGGGTGCGAGCCCGTCTCCGCCGACTGTTAGAAACCTATAACTCACATTTCATTGATTTTGATATTTTCGCGCTGTCGCAATCTAACTTTAAAAAAATGGTTTCACAATCTCTTGCAAGTCGCCTAAGATAAGACGGATGGTCTTGTCATCCGCTTCTTTTGATTCGTCGGTTTTTCTTCTAATTTATTAAAAAAAAATGGTTTTAAACATGCGTTCGTTTTCATATACCGATGTCAATTCGTGGACAATAGTGGGGTTATACATTTTTTCGACTGTAATAAAATGACTTTTTGTAAATGCTGTCATGTATAACTGCTTTTTGTCCCAAATAAATGAAATAAAATAAAATTACGCGGGCTATAGCGGGAACGAGATAGCAAAAATTGTCACTATTACGTACCCATAACTGTTGTGCAAGCGAAATCGCGCTAGCAGCCGAATGTTGGCCAAATGTTTACGATTATGAACGACTTATAATGGAGCAATAACATTTTTGGCTGTTCTTACGAGTGAAAACTAATCCCGTGGGACTTGTTTTTGGTTTTTGCTCTATATGTGCACATTTTATAAACACAGGAAGGCATTGTTGCTGTTCATTTAGACGATTACTGTAATTTTACTTAACGTGCTACACAAACGCCAGTTCGATTGTGACTAAGGTCGATTGCGTTCTTGCACCTAACTTATGCGGTCCACGTCGAGGAGCGCGTAGCATATCTTCCCTTATTTTACATCAATGAACTAAAAGATATAAAAACTCAAACCATTTGAATAGTAAACTATTATCAATTTATTATATTTCGAAGTATCAACGTATGTAAACAAGTACGATAAGTGATTAAGATATATTTATATATATATATTTCTTGACGATCCTTGTTAAATTCCACCGTTTATTTTTCAAATACACTTTTAATTTACCTATTAATGTTTCAATGGTATGCCTCGGCACAAAAGGCACTTCTTGGTTGTGCTTTAAAAGAACACCATCCGGTCTATTCCGTAATAATCTCAACGTGAAAACTTATGTGAAATGAGCTTGAAGTGATAAATTAAGGTGAAGTGAGATATCAATAGTGTCATATTGTCAGATAACTTCACCTTAATTTATCACGTTGAGATTTTTACAGAATAGATTTCCAAGTACCAAACACCCGAGCGTCTGTCGTGTGGAAACCACCGATGTTATATGTGCAGATTTTAAATCTAATGAACACATAATGATTTTTACTTCTATATTATTTACTAGTTCGCTTTGCTTTGATGAATCAAGTAAACTGTTAAATTAATAATTGAAAAGACTTACCGGTGCTACAACATCAGTTTTGGTTGATTTTTGAGCATCTTTTCTGTCCAATTCACTATTGACACTGGCTAGTAGTATTTCTGGAGCAGTAACAAGGATATCTGAAATAAATAATTTAGATGGTGAATTATTATGATGTTGTTGGTAAAAAAAAAAAAAATTGTTAATGAAAAAAATACTGATGGTTAGTTTAAATAAGATAACAGTTCTAATGTATGAATTTTAAGAAATGTTAAAAGCAGTAGAGGTCTTTGCAAAAGACCTCATCAGGGAAAGCCGGGTCGACAGCGCGTTGTATTCCACACGCGCCTCGAAGAGTTGTCAGCACCAACTGACGGGGTCCGTTAGGGCCAATGCCTGCCGGGGTTACGAGTTTGTCCGAAAGGGGTATCGTGGCCCTGGCACACAGCCAAATGAAGGAATACTGGTGGGTGTTAGTCAGTAAAAGTCTGACACGACCTCCCAGCTCCTTTCCCAACCAAAAAAAAAAAAAAAAAATGGAAAGCATTATACCATCATACAAACGGCTGCTGCAAAGAAGCATAGCAGTTTCTTATGGACCTTTTCTTTAACTTTGCTAATAAATTAACATTAATTAACAATAGGATTAGACAAAAAAAAAATGTTTCAAGGTATTTTCTAAGAGGTTCCCACTGCTAGGATACAAGCCTCTTCGCTCTATTAATATGCGCTTTGCTTTAATTTCTTAATGTCCATATTCTTTATATTTTTTGTCTGACACAATATTTTATTTAAGTATGCATACACAAGTTGCAGTATAACATTGATTTACATCCGTCACCTCACACTTACCTCACTCAGGTCCTGTTGAAAACCATCGTCTAACCATTGTCTAGCATTTTTGCTGAACTGTGCGTTTTTGGCGCAGCCGTGAGGCACACTTTATTGCAAATTTCTTATATCGCATTTTACACTTTTATTGCTGTTTTTTTAAATATTGTGTGGCTTTTAGTCTGCGCTAAATAGAAGTATTTTCTTTCTTTCTTTCTTTCAATTGATTACAATCAATCTGCCTGCCTTTTCTAAACTATATTATGGTCAGCTTTCAGTCTATCTGACCTCCACAACCCAGTAACTGGGAAATACGATACCCCTTGACTGACTGGCTGCCAGACTTTCGGGCTTCTGACGACCCGTAACGACTGTCAAAGATCCACGAATGACAGCCGGGATCAACGGCTTAACGTGCTTTCCGAGGCACGGAGGAGTCTCGGTATGTAAAGATAGTTGCCAACCCATCCACGAACCAAGCCCGGCCAGCGTAGCTTAACTGGGTGGATCGACCCATGCGCCTGTTTTTTTACTTAGCCACGAGATCTTCTTCTTTCAATCGATAAAGTTTTGCCGATAAGGGTTTGTTTGATGTGTGAGTTTTCAGAAGGTATCGGCAAATTAATGAAAGAGCGTGTTCTTGCTTGAAGGTTTACTGGACGACTGAAGTTGTATACAGAGGTTGATAGGGCTTAGAATTAACTTAAGAGCTACGTGCCATGCATACATTGCCTAAGACTAAAGATATTTAATATATTATGCCTACTCGCTACAACGTTATTGGTAAATCTTATCTTCTGAAAGAGACGTCTAAGATGCGTACCTGATCTCCTACAAAACTCCAAGGTGCAGAGTCCAAGTCCATTGTCAAGGCAGATGCAAGTGTTGCAATCCCTCTGGAACGTCGTGTTAGGCTTGCATAGGGCCGGCTCCGCTGAAAACGATTAACGTTAAATGTCAATAAAGCTCTTTGTCATCATCCATTTGGTTTTAGGGTTCCTTACCCAAAGGGTGCCAACGGGAACCTATTAAGACGCAGATATATGCCAGTAACCTTGAGTGGTTAGCTTGCGTGTTCTATACTGAGCTCACGCAATGCGTCGTACGTTCAGCCAGTAATAGGACTCGCCCATCAAGGAGCGCTGTCCCCAATTTTACGCATTATTCATTTATTATACACAAAACAAAAGGTATTTTAATAAAACGCGTATACTAAAAGATCAATAATTAAATTATCTTTAAATTGGTGAAGGTTTCAGAAAATTACGCTTGGTAGATTTTGCGCCATTCTCAGTTTTTTATCCGCGTTAGACATAACTTTACAAATTAATTTCACTATGTAATATAAACATAATCTAAAATATTTACATATTAAATTATTGAGAAAATGCTCTAATTTAACATATTTTTTTTTCAAATCGTTAACACTACTCATTTAGACGTGATCTTCAGTATAAAATCATTAAAAGTCGTGTATCGTCGCCTTAATACTAAGATTCCGCTGTCCGTCTGTCACAGGGCAGTATCTGTATCAGCCAAGATCTCAGTTAATTAATTCTAGATTAATTAATAAAGATTTTTGTTAAGGTAGAATACAATTCCTTGCTGCCTCTTTTATTAGGATATTAGCTGTTTTCAGAAATTTTAAGTCTAGTAAGAGCAAGCTCTGATCAGTTTTTTTATCAATTAGTGTTCAATAATTAACTACCAAGGAGAATGTCCGTTCTTCGTGTAACGAAACATGAAGATCTAGTAAGCTTCTCTGCTACGTGCACCAAAAATCACTAAATACATACACATACATACATAAACTCACGCCTTCTTCCCATGGGGGTAGGCAGAAACTATAGAACGCCACTTGGTACGCTCCTTACAGACTCCTTTTGCTTCGCCTACGTTCATACATCTAGTCATACACGCACGCTGGTTGCGAGTACTACGCACCTGACCTTTCTGAAGAACATCACCAATTTGGTCACTATATGTCCTTCTCTATATCTATATCTATATCTTCTTCGGCGTCCCCTCCCAGCGTTTCCACTCACCTCTGCATTATGAATACCTTTTGTTAGTCGCCTTTCACTCATCCTCTCCACATGACCAAACCATCTAAGCATACTCTTTTCAATCTTTGTCACTACATCTTCTTTTAAACTGCACCGTTGCATTAACACCTCATTTTTCAGCCTATCATTTATAGCCACGCCAGACATGCTTCGCAAGGAACGCATTTCCACAGCATTTATTCTACTTTCATGCTACTTTTGCCACACCCAACATTCACTTCCATACATAAGCGTTAATCACTAAATACGTTTTCGCTAAACGAAATTAAAACAGCGGGGCAGTGGTGGCCCAGTGTTAACGCCCCCGACTTACGATTTGCAGGTCGTGAATTCGAACCCAAGCAGGCTTTACTTTGTGTAAATACTGTCATCACCACTGTTCTCAAAAAACGGTGAAGGAAAACATCGTGAGGAAACCGGTATGTCCTACAACTCAAAACTCATAGACATGATATATACCAACCCGCACTGGGCCCGCGCTGCGGGTTGTCACAGCCCACTCCCTCTCGAAGAGAGGAAGCGTATGGCACAGCAGTGGGAACATTATAGGTTGATTACGAATTTAAAAAATCGCTCTGTACTTGTCAATCATTTGAAGATACTAGAGACAGAATGATATGTTTAATATGTTTAGCGTTAAACAAAGGAGATGTTTCATTTTCGGCCATAAAGTGTACAGTAATGAAAAAAGAGGAAAAAACTCCACGAATTGAGGAAAATATTCTTTCCTGAATATTCCCCTGATTACTTCGGCACATAAAATAATAGTTTTCCAAATGATTACCATATTCTATTGATCATGGCGTCGTCTTACTTGCATACTGCTTTTGTCCAGAAATCATGTTACAGTAAAACATAATAATATCACGTATACATTATCTAAATAAATATGAAAGGCATGTATTTCTGTGATATTAAGAAAAGTTAATAATATAGCTATCTTAGACAACTTTGTTGACTAATTATAAGAAAGTGATTGAGAGAGAGCGGTACAAAAAAAAGCTACTTTTTGTGGATTGTATATTTATAGGTGTACTTCTGGAAATCTGGACGAAAAACGTCATCTCTCCAATCTGTCATGGACCCGGCAGTCGATGGTCCTAACTCTCATGACAAACGTCAAACCTTTTTTTTATTTAGTGCCTCAAAAATATTAGTTATTATGAAAAAAACTATTCTTTATATATTCAGGGGTTCGTTTCCCAGGTTTCTAAAGCGTACACATGTTATGGCCGGAGTTCTATACAAAAATGAAACGTCTCCTTTACTCATTTGTGGTACAAGAGAGCCTTAGTCTTAGAAAAAGAGTCATCATAGCCATAAAACTTAAAAGGGTACATGTCGCTTACCAAAGATCCCTTTATCGCAGTCGGAGGACTGTTTCAAGCACTCGGCGCGGCCCTGGTAAGAGCAGCGACAATAATGACAGTTGCTCTCCCATTCACTGCCCGCCAAGCACTGCACTTCTGCTGCCTCGATCTGTGCCTGGTTTGGTTCTGAAATTTTCAGCGGCCATATTTTACTTTTCTTTAGGACTGGGGAAAGTTTTTTGATGTTGGAAAATGGTACTGGTCGTAAAAAAGTCCTGACCGTTCATTTGTTTGATGATGAATCATCTAACAAATGAAAGGTCAGGACTTTTTTTATGCTTCACGTCTTGACGTGTTGTCGCATCATTAGTAACTAGAACACGGTCATTAGCAACAGCATTCTGAAAACGTTGACATAGAGTTTCTATTCTCCCATTTTGAGGCTATTTGTGGAGAGGTTTCACTTGGCCATCCAAATGAAACACTTGGTCAAAAAATACCTTACTAGGTCAACTTCTGTGCTTTGGTGCTTCAAACTAACATAATAATAATATTACAATACATAATAACACTAGGTATTACTAACATAATGGATATTTTTGTTGTCTTAATAAATAAATTTTGATTTGATATACGTCTTTTTAATTTATATTTTCTTTTATTTCTTGCTACATTTATATGGAAACATTGCCTCTGTCACCCTCGAATCGAAAGAATCAATAAATATCCGCACAAACGCTAGATCTAATTCAAATATTTCTTTTCTTTTTTTTTTAAACGTTGAGGAGAAATTCCTAGTTTGGGGGGTCCACACTAGGAATTTCTCCTGTATTGTGGGTGCGTTTACAAACATTTAAATTCACATACACAAACAGCCAGACCCGGAACAACTACTTGTAGGTCATACAAATATTTGTTCCGTGCGGGAATCGAACCCGCGACACGCAAAGCAGCAGCCAATCGCTTAACCACTTTTTTATTTTTTTTTTGGGTGGGAAATTATCAAATTACTTCTCCCGCTCTGGGCCGAGCGGGAGGGCGTGTCAGACTTTTACTGACTAAAACCCACCCGTGTTCCTTCCGTTGCCTGTGTGCCAGGGCCACGATATCCCTTTCGGACAAACTCGCAACCCTGGCAGGCATTGGTCCTGACGGACCCCGTCAGTTGGTGCTGACATCTCTTTGAGGCGCGCGTGGAACACGACGCGCCGTCGACCCGGGCCTGGCCCTTATCGGACGGCGAGCTACCCATCGCTCACCGTCCGCAAGCCCGCGCCTACGGTGGCCGGAAGTCGGCTTGCGACTCCCGACGCCCGCGGCGTCTTCTGCGGCGACTAGGGGCGCGAGGGCGCGAACCTTGCCTCTCCCTCACGCGTTCGGCCTCCTCCTTCGCGAGCATTACTGCTTCACAGAAGGATGGGACGTTTTTTTTCTTTTTTTTTTTCTTTTTTAAACGATGCTCCACACTAGGAATTTCTCCTGTATTGTGGGTGCGTTTACAAACATTTAAATTCACATACACAAACAGCCAGACCCGGAACAACTACTTGTAGGTCATACAAATATTTGTTCCGTGCGGGAATCGAACCCGCGACACGCTGCGCAGCAGTCAATCGCTTAACCACTGCGCCAACCATGTCGTCATCAATCATGCTTTTAATTTTAATATTGATGTTTGATTTTGAAGCATGGAGAAATGAAATCTTTTTATTTAAAAAGATGAGAGTCATCATTTCAGCCGAAAGACGTCCACTGCTGGACATAGGCCTTCCCCAAAGGGGGGTTGCCATAATCACTACGCTTGGCAGGCGGGTTGTCGATGGCAGTATGGTGTTAAAATGCATAAAGAACGCTGCTGCCCATTCTCTAGTAAGTCCCTTAGTCGCCTTTTACGACACCCACGGGAATAAATGGGGCGGTGCTATTCTTTACGTCCGGCATCACACAGAGACAAAAGAAGAGAGTGACTAAGCAAAATTGTAATGCGAGATAAGAGCCAACTAGTCGCGTGCTCGAACTCACTGGCGGGCGCGGCTTAAAAGCACGCTGTCTCACCTAGCATCGCCCGTGTCCGACAGAGATAGCACCAGTGATGAGCAGTTAGAAGCTAGTCTACACGCATAACGTCTAGTCGCACGCACACAAACACAGTGCACGATGATTCATACTAAACCGCGCGCGTAAAAAAATACGAAAACTCCTTTGGAAGGTGGGGTTTTATGAAAAAACTACTGCATAAATCAATTACGCATAAAGTTTATTATAATCTTCGACGATTGAGCTTTGTCGGAACGAGCTTTGTTTTCGAGATTTTATACTTCTCTCATTACTTATTTACGCCCAAAGTTGCGTTAAAATTAGCAGGAAAAACGAATCTTTGTTGGCTCATAACTTTTGAATGCCTTTTTTTTACTATTCTGCTTCTGTACAGACAAAATTAGTAATAAGACAAAACGATATCATGTTTTACTTTAGATGTACAATGTGTAACAGTGGAGTAAAACCCCCCCGAAATTTGTATGGAAAAAGTATCGACTAGTTGCGCCTTAAGGAGGTGCGGTGAAAAATAGAAATAAATGCATAGGTAAATAAAAGATCATGAAAATTAATAGAGGGACTCACCAGGTATGTTAAATTCTTTTCTTTCTTCTGTGCATGAAGGATCTGTCGCACCAGGCAGACATTTTATTGCTGAAAAAGAAAAGAAGAATTATGAACTTACATATTACCTATTCAAAGTTAATTAGATACCTAGACCTAGAGGTCCCCAATTCATTTAAGGTACGTTTTTTGCAATTTGCAGGTCAGCATCACGCTGTATGTTGATTTAAATATGATTCGCGGCCATATCAAATATTTATTCATAGAATTATAATCATAAAGATCATCAATACAACTCTCTAAGTTCATATAATCCTATTGAATGACTATTTCATGAAATCATGACATTTGAGGCCGATTCTAACTTCAGGAGTTGTATTACTGATTCTAAAAATTATAATTCTGTAACACCATATTTGTTACGGTCGCGAATCATATTTTAATCCACATACAACCTGCCGCTGACCTGTAAATTGCAAAAAGAGTAAGAGAATGTTTATTTCACGGGCGACCTCAGCGCAACCCCCTTAACAAGCATAATAGCTAATACAATTAAAAATGTAAACGCTGAGCCAAGGCTGTTGCCTCAATCTTTTCTTCAGGGGTTACAATATAACTCTAATAAGAGTGAAATTTTAGTAGTTAAATCAGGCAAACAACAGCCTACCCATGTGCCTCCTGTATTTCTCAATGGGATGGCCCTAAATCAGGTTCAAGCTGTTAAATATCTAGGTCACATTGTGACAGGTGACCTCAGGGACGATGAGGATATTGAGCGGGAGCGCAGGGCTCTGGCGGTGAGAGCTAATATGCTCACACGCAGGTTCGCTATGCACGAGAGAAGTGAAGGTTACGCTATTCAAAGCTTATTGCCAGTCCTTCTACTCAAGCGGCCTGTGGGTGAGATATACGCAGCGAGCCTACTGAGCCCTGCGCACTCAGTACAATAACGCGTTCAGGATGTTGTTGGGTCTGCCGTGCCGGTGCGACGCGTCTGGGATGTTCACTAAAGCGCGCACTGATGGTTTCCAGGCCATCATGCGCAAAAAAGCAGCTTCCCTGCTGGTACACGGGGTAGCAACAACGGCATTCTGAACGCAATAGCTGTACGTTTTGACTGTCCTTTTCAGAAGCAGTGGGTCATGTCTTCTGTGGGTGTAGCGAGTCATTGCAAATAAAAATGTATTAGGTTAAGGTTTATATGGGTCTATGCCACCCGAAATAAAGTGTTTTATTATTATTTAGCCCGCAATGTCCTACTGCTGGGCAAAGGAATCCCATTTCCACATACATCTGTCCACTGCCATTGCGGGCCAGTCGTTTCAGTAGGAGTCAAGTTCGTCCCTCCATCTCCGTCTTAGTCTGCCGTGATATCGTCTAGCATTGCATAATAAGCGTATAATGTTCCCACTGCTGGTACACAGGTCTCCTTTCTGTGAGAGGCAGGCAACACGCGGGCCCAGTGTGGGTTGGTGGATGTAAATGTCTTCGAATTTGTGGTTCTAGCCATGCCGGTTTGCTCACGATGACTCAAACTAGGTAACTACGTAAAATGTTCAGTAACATTTCGTGGATTTCTGTGAAACTAGTCTTTCACGGACCGAGAAAATAGTCATAAAACATTTATCTACATAGAAAACCCTGATATAATCATTCAAAAAATAATTATATGACTTGCATTTGCGGCACGCTGTACGTGCGCTGACAGAAGACGCAGTGGATTTATAACTACTTAATTGGCAAATGTCACATTGTAGATATTCTTTCTTCATTATTTGGTATAAATAATGTTCTATGTGTTTTCTGGGCAATTTTTTTTTAAATGAACCATCATCATCCTAGCATTTTCCCAAACATGTTGGGGTCAGTTCCATAAAAAAAGAATGCAGCTGAATAATTTGACCCCTGAGTTTCTTTCGCCATTTCTTTTCAGGGGTAGTCAGATTGGAAATGTCGACTCCATCCAACTTATTTTTTTGTATGAAATGTAAAAGTGATTCCGACACCCTATTTTTATATTTAATAACCAGTATTTTACATGGCGCTACTATTTAACTGACCTGTTCTAATGATACGGTAATCCCAAGAACACAAAAGAACTTGAATTTCGATGGTTAATAATGAGTAGTATAACCTATTTTCTCGTTCGCGCCATTATAAGCTGAATGTAAACATTGACTGATTTGACATTTCATTTCGCGCCATAAATTTTAAAAATGGCGGCTAAATGTCACGTGACATGTTTCGGCCGGAGCGCGCCCGGTCGGTCCTCCAGTTGCCCTATAACCTTCACAATTATTGCAGTTCTATTAATAGCGACAACAATTGGTTTGAATAATTACATGCCGACAATCATCTTTGATGCTCGGATATTACGAAAATATCAGCTGAAATAAAAAAAAAATAGTTCCGAAAAAAATGGTCATGGTCATTTACGATGACATTTTTTATTTATTTTTTTAACGCCTGTTTTAGTATTTTCTCATGTCATGAGTACGTTTACTAACAAAAATCCCACTTGCAGCAATCTGTAGGTCATCAAAGTATTTGTTGCGTACGGTGATCAAATCTGCGACCTCAAGAGGCCGCAGAGACTTGGTTCCCGCCGCGCAGGGACGAAAATTAGTTAAAAAAAAATCTCTAATCCAAAATAAAAAACCTGAAGTCTAGTCCTTATATAAAACACATAACATATAATATCAGGTTCACTGACAACATCACTCAGCGATTATCTAAATATCTCGGATCCTATAAGTTCCCACTCTCTACGCTCATCGCTCTCTTGGCCTGACTGTGATGTGTTCGTGGACGAATGGAAGAAGATCTTGTCAGTATGTCTGGTGTATTGTAAGATAGGTGTATGACTGTACAGTTGTATACTTTATGTTGTTATATTTGTCTGTAACTGATGTAATTGGCCTTGGCCGTGTTATGTTAATTAAATAAATAAATAAAGTTAGCATTGGCAATGGAGAACACTCTCACTTAGCATTGGGTGGGACGGTGGGTAGATGTTAAATTTTGCCCGATTAACGGTTCAAATCCGGACAAATACCAATCTTACTTTTTCAATTAATATTTACAGTCAGCAGCACATCGAGTTAAACAAAACTGTCCAATTTCTCTAAATGATTTTAAACTTTAAAATGTTGACGGTTAAGTTCAATTTTTTTTCAGGTTAATTTAGAAAGTACACACAGCATCAACTTACCACTTGCTGTGCTGCTGCGTGTGCTTTCTACTTGGAAATTATTGACATCGGTGAGAAAAACATCGTGAGGAAACCTGGAAGTTTATAGTTTATATAAATGCGAAATTGCCAACCAGCTGCGCACCCTAACTGCGTAACACAGTTTGAATCGGAATTGAAGTATATTGTTAATCAATTGCTTCTTAGTTAGAAAAAATTGTCTGCTCAACAACGTAAATAACGCAATGAATGTTAGATAGTGTGTTACGCAATTAGCCTGCCGTTGTGGCGGCATCTACATCCCTACAAGTTAACTACGCATCACACTGACGTCACACAAAAATCCTGCATCGCGCAAGCAAAGTTTACCATGCGACTAAAGTCCGGGCGCGAACAGGGACCATTTTGGTTACCCATTGAAAGGGTTTTCGATAGGGTTTTTCTAGCCGGTTAATAAAAAACCCATACGATATGGGTACCCCTTTTGAACGGCTTAAATTTTGGTTACCCGTTGAAAGGGTTTTCGATAAAAACCAATACGGTGTGGGTAACCCTTTTTTGAACGGCTTAGTTTAAGCCACTCAAAAAATTACACACACCATATGGGTTTTTGATTAATTGCTTAGAAAACCCCTATCGAAAACCCTTTCCATTGAAAAGGTTTTCGATAGGGTTTTTCTAAAATGGTAACCAAAATGGTCCCTGGGTAGAATAGAGATAGAATTGGTCATGCTACGCGTGCTGGGCGGATACTGGGTTACGGTCACTGGGTTTCAAATAGGTATAGAACCCATTGAATGGGTTTAAATCATGTAAATAAAATTTTATTTTTACACTGTTGAATATAATGCTAAAGGAAGGATAATTAACTGTTGAGAAAATCTTGAGTAACAATAAAATAACATTTTCTTTCAACTACGTAGTAATGTTAACATTAATCATTACAAAGCCGATCACAAAGCACGTATTTTTTGCTTAGAACCAAAACAGTGCAGAAATATTGTATGAAAAATCATACAACATTTCTGCACTGTTTTTATTTTTTATTTAGATATAAATTTACCACCGACGTTTAATATAAAATGAATGCATTCGAGAAAAAGATACTGGCTGGAAATAAAAATCGGCAGAATAAAACCGACTTGGTGAAAAACTTTGTTTTCATTAACGAGTTTTTATTTTGATTAGGTATATTTTATCACGGTAGGTAGATTGCTAGTTGAAAGAAAAGGGCATGTATTTAATGCGGCAACTAAGTAAAATGAATATAGGTTTTAAAAAAAAATAGAGTGGGTACCATATATAATGGGTTGGCAGCTAATAAGGAGTATCGTAATAAGTAATAGGTAGCATATTAATATATCAGTAATAAGCTCCGTTTTAATTTAAACTAGCATCAAGTTTTTCTTTTGGGAACAGAATTAATATCTAAGCGGAAACTTAATGGCGAAAATAAAATAGAAAATGGGCATTCATAAATAATATATTATTATTGTATTATTAGGGCAGGTTTAGATTTTCTATATAATCTAGTCGTTTCTGTAGGAAGTCACAGTTTTAACCTAACCTAACCATTAAAAAAATAATAATAACCTACTCTAACTAGACTGGTAATATATTATCTTTGCCACCCTACTAACATTATTAGTCGCCAAGTCATTATTTATAGCTCCTCGTATTTTTATTTGACTGGTATAGTTTATTTGCTACCTAAACGCAGCTGCTAGTTTTTAGTTTTTATAACACCTTTAATTTTGAACCTTACATAATATAATAGTCGCGAAAATATTTAATCGCTGGCAAGTAATTTTATTTGTTGCAAACATTTAGTCGACTTTTAAGTTATTAGTCACTCGGAAAATAATAAGCTAAAGAAAAGTAGATAACGCTCCTTGCTAAAGTGAGTAATTAATGCACTCGTGCTAATTTAGTGCCCTTGCGTGCGCTCGGGCACCAACATACGAGTAACATTCGTGCATTAAGAACTCACTTTGCGCTCGGTGCAACAATCTACTTTTAATAGCTTTTGAAAAGAGTTTTAATATGTAAAATCAAAATCAAAAGTCATTTATTCAAACTAGACTGAGAATCAGCACTTTCCGAAAGTCAAAAATTACATAAGACAGTCCCCCAATAACACTAATATAAGGTAATTTCATTTGTGTAACTGTAATCAAACGCATCATTAATTTGACTTGACCGTTATTCGAAGCTTATTTAATTTGAGATAGGCACTACGTTTCCCGCCATCTATATCCGTCTCTTTCTTTCCTGTATCCTTCTCTTTCTGACCCCACCACCTGGCAGAGTGGGGGCGCACTGAGTGAGCCGCCAACTTTATGTCTCATTGGCGTCTTGTTTCCCGCCGCGTACGGTTGTGTTAACACTATCGTTATCACAATTTTCAAATTTATTTTAAAATAATTATCAAGTATAATTCTAGAATTTCAACAAATATTTTTTTTTTTTGTGTTTTATGTGTGGTGCATACCAGTGTTATTAGGGTGGTAATAAGAAAACTACTGGTAAGAAAACCCACAAAGGTACACGTGAGTAATTTCATATTGTTATTAAAACGCAGTGATACTTTGCCTGGTTACAATTAAGTACCTACATTTTATACTGTGTAGTTTTATTCAAGAGAAATTGTGTGTCTCCAGTGTGTAGTCGCATAGTTTTTATTAACGGTTTTTCCGTTCGTATTTAATTTTAAATGTTTTCATCGGCTTTTTAGAACGACATTTTTATTTGCTTAAATTGTGTGTGTTAGTAGTAGTCACATGCTTTTTATTTGAACTTTATTTTAACGGTTTTTACCGTTAGTGTTGTTCTAAAAGCCTCTTTCCTGTTTTAGTATGGATGATAGTAATAGAAATGAAGTGACTGAACCATTACCAGGACCATCTGGTATGCAGCGTAAGTTACGGTCTAGGAGCTCAAGTTTAAGTAGTGATAGTTCCCAGAGCAGTTCTTCATCTTCGTCTTCTTCACGCTCGTCAAGGCGTCAACGGAGTAATCATGAAAAAAGGAGGAGGGGGAGAAAACAAAGACATTCGAAAAAGGAGTATCGAAAATTATCGAAGGAGGTACGTGATATTCGTAAATCTTTGTATGCTCGTGATAATGAGCGTCAAGTTCAAGCTAGTGATCACAACTATAACGATTCCATGTCTATAAATTGGTGTTAGTCGTAATCTTTACGAAGAATTAGGTGATAATGCGTCGATTATCGACACGCCCAATGAAGTTATTTTTAATATTGAAACAAAATTAAAAGAACCTTCCATGCCCAAGAGTTCTGAACTTCATTTGAAACTGCTATGTGATCTTCAACATTGGGATACTAGTAATTGGAATGAAATCAGATATTCCAAAACTCAAAAGGCGTATAATCACAAACCGGGTTTTACGGATATTGAGATAAATGAAGAAGTTGCAGCCTTTCAGTCTCCCCGCCATTTGATATATGCTGATAAAGCCTTTGCTGCCTTAACAATGTGCATTTTAGAGCAGAAGGAGTCGCTTCAGAAGGTATTGCTTGATTTTGCCAAGTGGTCTAAAGAATTAACCCCAGATTATGAGGTTATTAATAATAAGTTAACAGAATTTATAAATTGTGGTGATTTTCGAACAACCTCCTCAGATTTGTTACAGCTTGTTTGTGGCCATCGCGCAGAGATATTGCAAATGCGCCGGGACTGTGTAATCAAACAGGTAAAGGAGCCATTAGTGAAATCTACGCTTAGGAAGATTCCTCCTACATACACAAACTTATTCAACGCAGAAAAATTCACAGCCGCTTTGGAAAAAGCGGGTGGAGTGCGAAAATGTTTTTGGCCGCTAATGAAGTCTAACAACTCTATCTCGCAGGTAGAGACACACAAAACTAGCGTCTCCTCGCAGGAGTACGCAACCCGAAAACGACCCTCGCAGGGTTGTCAACATGGATCAAGCTACGTGCAAGGCTATTGTCAAACTGCACCACCCCCGCAGGGTGGTTATAAGTCGCATTGTCATGGACATGGCTCTCATTCGGTCGCACCGAATAATCGGGGGTTTTTTTCGTGGACGAGGTTCTTCGAGAACTTACCCCAAGCACCGAAATCAATCCAAATCTGGGCAGAAACGAGCACCGTCTCCACCCAACAACAATAGAGACGTCAAACGTCGAAAATATTGACATAATGCAGTTCAAAGCAGGCCGTCTAGCAAATTTTTTAGCTCAATGGGAACAATTCGGAGCTCCAAATGTCATTCTCAAGATGATATCGGGGTATCGCATACCCTTTCGTCAAAGGCCTCCAATGATCCATCCAAGGAACATAAAAAAAGGGTATGCTAGTTCCTTACTCAGTAGAGATGACCACAGTCATCGACAAAATGAAGGATCAAGTGGTCCTCGAACGAGCACATCTGTCTCCAAGTTTCCTGTCATCAATGTTTTTAGTTCTCAAGAGCGACGGCTCTGCTCGGCCCATTTTCAACCTGAGGGCCCTCAATCAATACGTAATAACCACAAAATTCAAATTAGTGAATGTTTTTCGTGTGCCAGACTTCCTACAGCAAAGAGACTGGCTGTGCAAAATAGATCTCTCACAAGCGTACTTTCACGTTCGTGTAGCTCGCAGCCACAGACGATTCCTACGCCTAGTCTATCGAAAGGAGCTATTGGAAATGACCTGTTTACCCTTTGGTCTAAGTACTGCACCCAAGACTTTCGCATCAGTGACAAATTGGATTGCCCAAATGCTCAGAAAAAGAGGAATACGAATACTGGTGTATTTGGACGACTTCCTGATTGCTCATCAACACGAGGAAAGCCTAAAGGAACATTTCAATATTGTCATTCAGACTCTCGAGACTTTAGGCTGGATCATAAATTACGAGAAATCTGTGTTGACTCCGTCAAAAACATTAGCGTATCTGGGCGTTCAGTGGAATGCCTGGACAAATCAGAAGCAACTCCCCAAGGAGAAGCTGACGTCCCTGATTGTCAAGCTGTCCCAAATGCTAGACAAGGAATATATAAAGCTCAAGGAGGTTCAGAGTCTGGTTGGACTTCTGAATTTTGCGAGTTTTACCGTCCCAAGAGGCCGACTCAATTATCGGGCTTTATTGGACCTCCTCAACAAAATGTTGAGATCAGACCAGAAATGGCATTTTATTCCTATCAAGGCCCGGGAGAACATAAGATGGTGGCTTAAGAACTGCAAACGCCCGACAGCCATTCATGTTCCTCCACCAACCCATTACCTAACAACGGATGCCTCCGATATAGCATGGGGAGCTCGATTAGACAATTTGTCGTTGACAGGGTTGTGGGCACATCGCGAAAAACAGTTACACTGCAACCAGAAAGAAATACTCGCCATTCTAAAGGTTTTACAAGATCATTGTCAGCTCCTGCAACGGAGTACAGTACTAATACAATGCGATAACAAAACTGTTATCGCATATCTCCGACACGAAGGGGGCACGAGATCCACACCACTGATGGATCTAACATACCAAGTTTTTCAAATTCTGGAAGAATACCAAATTCACGTGAATATTTTTCATATTCCCGGGATGTACAACGGTCATGCGGACCATTTGTCGAGACTTCGGGTCAATCCGGAATGGCATCTCTTGGCCAGAGCCACAGAGACAGTGTTTGCCAAATGGGGCATCCCCCTGATAGACCTCTTTGCCTCCAGTCGAGCACACGTCGTAGTGAATTATGCGTCCCTGGATCTGAACGATCCCCAAGCATTGTTTCACGATGCGTTCTCCCGACAGTGGAATTTTCAACTGGCGTGGATTTTCCCGCCACCGTACTTGATTCCCAAAGTGCTATCCCATTTGAACAGTGCTCACGGGATATACTTGCTAGTAGATCCGCATTGGGATCGAGTATATTGGCGGGCAGATCTAAAGGCCCGAGCGTTGGCAGCCCCATTCACACTACGGAATCTTGATCAAGTCTTAATAGACGTGTCGACGGGATTCCCACCTCCGAGGACACAGAACATGATTCTCGAGGTATGGAAATGTGGGGGTGGTCCGAGACCCTAAAAGATTGGAATGACAGCCAGATAAAACTATTGAAGAAGTCTTGGCGGCCTTCCACACTAAAGACTTATGATGTTGCTTGGAAAAATGGCTAATCGGGTCCGAGCAACACCAAATTAATCCTCATAATCCTACCGGTAGAGAAGTAGCCAGGTTCCTGTCGGACCTTCATTTGGTTAATAATTTATCATATAATACGATTCTGTTGTACAAATCTGTAATTTCCACTCTTTGCAATCCAGACATTGCTGGCCAAATTAGTTCTCATATTTTAGTAAAACAAGTTTTAAAATCCATAGCGTTAGAGAAACCAGTTAAAACTAAAACACCAATTTGGAACATAGATAGCCTAGCTGCATACCTAAATAGTTATAACGTTTCACACGACAATATTTTCCAAGTGCAGAGACACACTGCAACATTATTACTCTTATGCTCAGGTCGAAGAATTCACGATTTGACTTTATTAAGAACTGATTCAGAGCATTGTTTTATAAGTAATAACTCAATCATATTGTGGCCTGTTTTTGGTTCAAAGACTGATTCTTCGGATCACAGGCAATCGGGTTGGAAATTGTTTACTAATCTAGATAGCAATAGTTTGGATCCAGTTTATTGGATTAGTAGAAAAATTGAATTGTTAAAAATTCGCAGAGATTCGGCTAAGATCCATAATCTGTTCATTTCTACAAGAGGTGAAGCAAAAGCCGCTTCAAAGACAATCATATCGGGGTGGATTAAAACACTACTTAGGGATGCGTGTATAACTGCAACGCCAGGGAGTTTCCGCTCTGCTGTTGCCTCAAAAAACTGGCTAGATAATTTCCCATTAGAGGAAATTCTCGCGAGAGGAAATTGGAAATCCCAAAATACTTTTTGTAAATTCTATAAGCGAACAGTTCTACCCTCATCTTCAAATACCTCTATAACTATGCTATTTAATCCTGTTGATTGAGGTTGCTGATATAATGTTGATTATATCATTGTGATTAATCAAGTTGAAACAATTACTTATTAAACCATAATCATATTCACATAATTATGTAAGTTATTTATTTTTCTTTAATATAAAGGAAAAATCAAGATACATTTGTTTCATTCAAATAGTCAATATAACCAGTAATATCTTAATCTACTAACAAGTCATTCACATTGGCGTCCGTGTCATCACCACCAGGCGATAACAAACAGGTCTCAAATTAAATAAGCTTCGAATAACGGTCAAGTCAAATTAATAGAAGCGTTTTACCTACCAATAAAACGCATATTAATTTACTTACCTTATTCGAAGCTTATGTTTTAAAGTCTGGCTGGTGATTTTCGACTCAATGAGACATAAAGTTGGCGGCTCACTCAGTGCGCCCCCACTCTGCCAGGTGGTGGGGTCAGAAAGAGAAGGATACAGGAAAGAAAGAGACGGATATAGATGGCGGGAAACGTAGTGCCTATCTCAAATTAAATAAGCTTCGAATAAGGTAAGTAAATTAATATGCGTTTTATTGGTAGGTAAAACGCTTCTAATAAACACCCTGCCTCTCGCCCCGCGTGATCATTGATTGTCATGTGGTTTTTATTTTTAGGGTTCCGTACCAAAATGGTAAAAAGGAACCTTATGTTGAGACTAAATCTGTCTGTCTGTCACACCTGGATATCTCAAGAACTACTCATTAGTAGTTCTTGAGATATCGAGATAAGCAAGTTAATAGCATATGTAAAGATTACAGGAAAAATAAAACTATGTCTCTAAATAGCACAGTTTTTCAGAAATCATCAACATCATATATACGTACGGAACCCTCGGTGCGCGAGTCCGACTTGCTCTTGACCGTTTTTTTTTATTACTGAAACTGCACCTAAATACAAAAAATACGAAAATATTATCATACATTTTAAATTCATGAATTCCTACTTTTTTCGCCCTCAATTTGAAAACGACCCTGGCATTCTAGCTAGTTGATTATTTTACCATTGCAGTGTATCATAGTCTTACTCATTCATCAAAACACTAGACTAATTAAAAAATCCTTTTTATGCAAGACCAGTGAATCACCTACACCAAAGGTCATAGTTACAAAATGAAACCCATTGCTACTGATAGCGTGATACCCAATTACCCCGCAGTTCCCAGAATCATTATTAGTAATTAATTACTTAGATGACACTATTTCCTCTATATTGATAACATCAGATAGTACAATAGTGTATTTAAGACTTCGTAGAATCGTAGTACCCGATAAAGGTAACACGAACTGTGATAACCCTGACTTTCTTTGAATTAACCGCTTTATTTGTCTAGGTCGCAAGTTCGATGGCTGAATAAAAGGTCGTGGGCTCATTTCCCATATCGAGCTAAGTGTTCAATTTGTAAAACTGGAACCAGACCCCAACATAGTTGGGAAACGAATAGGCTGATGACTCCTCTCGGGATCCCCCTTTTTCGTACCGCAACATATTATTTATTTGCAAACATTACATGAATTAACACACATGATCTTGTACTTGTGCGCTAAAGGGAATCCCCGTATGGAATAATATTTTTCATCCCATCTATTCGAAAAGAGCCGAAGGGTTCCTCGATAAGTGTGAGCAAAATAGGTAATTTCAACGCACTTAATAACAGTGACGAAATGACTTTTGAATTTGAAACACTATTTAATTAAAAATTTTGAACGCAATTCGCTTCGATAAAGCCCAGTTGCGTATTATATTATCTGTGCCGGTAGTAAAAAAAATCGCGGCATTGGTAAACAAAAATTAAAATTATAAAATAGGCGGGAACTTCTTAAAGAGTCTGTAGATAAATATGTCAACAACATTTTCTGTTCCCAACAAAACAATTACAATAAACTTCCAAAATTGTCAAAAACGTATCTAATATTAATATAAATTTGCAATTTGGTTATGTAAATATAAATATTCGTCACTACTAAAAGCATCTCTTATTTATTTTTCTCATAGAGGATGAAAAGCATTGTGCCACACGGTACCAAAACTATTTAACCTCGAACGACGTACTTTTGAATCCCTCGCTACCCTTAGGATTCTACTCTAGAATCTTTCGCTTCGCTCTAGATTCAAACCATCGCTCTTGCTCTCAATTAATTATTTTGGTCCATATGACACAATCTACTATTTTAAACTATTTAAACTATAAATATTTGTGTTCTCATGGCTTACGGAAGAAATAATGCAAAATCAAAAGTCGTTACACTAGGCTGACATTCAGCACTTTTCGAACGTCAACAATTACATGAGATAGTCCCCCAAAAACGCCCGCCCTTCACCACTTCCTAGCTTCACTGGGAAGAAGAAGTGGCGCAACAGACTCCCCAGCAGCAGCATGCTGTGGCATAGCCCCATGGCGTAAGGGCAGGAGGATGACGATGAAGATCTATTTTTAAAATTTAACAAACCAACTTTCATTCAACTAATCAAGCATGACACGTTTACTTAGAATTCCCACCAATACTATATTATATAGTATTATATACCAATACTTTGGTATAGGAAAACAATTGGTAGCCTATTTATCGTTTCATATGAAACGTTATATAGGCTGCCAATTGTTTTCCTGTACCTACATACATTTAATAGTAGATTGTTATACAAGGGATGAAAGGGACCTATTTAGGCACGAGATGGTTTAGATGGTTTAGACGCCAATAGGATTAAAACCTATTTAAAACCTATTTTTACTCTAAGTGCCTAAATAGGTCATTCATCCAGGGTAATCACAATGCTTTTTATTTCGAATATGAGGAAAGTAAATAAAAACCTTTTCCGAAAAAGACGACTCTTTTTTCAGCGCGCCATTTCATTAAAACATCGTCAGATTTTGAGTAAGTAATTGAAGTATCTTTCTTTTGGCTTTGGCGGTAAAACGTTTTTACTACTGTTTTAGCCTCTTCTTTAATGAAATCAGGCGTTAAATCCATATCTGAATCTCATGAACTCATTGTATACAAATATCTGTCTATCTATGTAAATAATTGCCGCTTTCCCGCTTTTTTTTATGTTTCTTTTTCTGTGGCAATATACCAGCATGTTTTTTTTTATCACTCAAATCTATGTAAATTAAATAATAATTTAGAAAAAGTAAATTATAAGTATATGTTACAAAATAGTTGATAATATTTTTTTATTAGAATTTTACGCAGCGATTTAAAGGAGTGGTTGTATAAAAAGTTGGGACATGGCTTGCATAGTTTTTAAAAAAATTGACAGCAAGGAAAATCGTTTCCCAGGGATGAAAAGTCCTTTTTTCATCCCTAGTATCAGGTAACTTCAGACGTACATTTCAAGTATAAGAAATGAAAAATTGATTACTGTATTATTTACAGGTTTAGTTCAAATAACGTTGCGAATTTATGTATCGGCTTGATAAGCCGAATCTTCAGAATAAAAGAAATATATTAATTAAATTCCGGGAATTCATTAGCGAAATTTATCGCGTGTCAGCGGCACCGACTTATACCTACCTAATTAGTATTCGCCGGATCTATGCCTTTGGTGCTTTAGTTTCGATCATCATTAGTGATCAAAGTTCGGCGCCGGGGTCAAAGTCAAATTCAAAGTTATTTCTAAAAAAAAGAAACCTGCCAAGTGCGAGTCGGACCACGCACAATGAAGAGCTCCGTAGTTGGGATGATTTATTTAATTTATCTTTTATCCATGGTACTTATTAAATTTATTTTGTTTTGGAATGGGCAATTAGCTTCAACTTTCTGACTAACTGACCGACTCTTTGACAATTCAAAAGTGTAATTGAAATAAATGCTTTGAGTTTGAGTTTATCCTAAAACAAACTTAACATTGTAGCTGAAAAACATGTTCTCCCATAAATCGATATACGCAACGGTCAATTTCCCAACTGCAACTGTAAGTTTGTAACAGAAAAAAAAAAATGTGATAAATCTACAAATTAACGACTTTTTCTTTCACTTGTACTGTGACAGCTTGCTTCTTGCCAAATTTCATGATCGTAGGTCAACGGGAAGTACCCTATAGGTTTTGATTAATTTGCGAGTATCAAAATATGTCGCACATAATTATCGCCGTATTTTTTATTGCTTAGAAGCTTGATTTTTTTGAGCTCCAAGGGATTGTAGACTTACGTATTTGAGAATAAATTCAACTTGATACCTACACGCGTTTCTGAGAAAAAGGGTATTGACAGACTGACAGACAGACAGACAACGAAGGGATCCTATAAGGGTTCCGTTTTTTTTCAATTGAGGTACGGAACCCTAAAAATGAATGGCATCTAATTTTTCAACCCGCAAAATCGAAGAGAATTTAATAAAAAATGGGTTAGGCTAAGTTTATTCTGCTATGATGACTATAGAGACGTACTGGAAGAGGAAGAAGCGCTTCGCGGACCCCAATTAAATATTTATAAAGGTCACGATGATTTAAGAGTCTAATAATTTGTGCATAGTTATTCGTTGTTATTAATCCTAACGCAAAGCTGTCACCTCCAATTTACATATCCGACCAAAACAACGGTACAAAAATTAGTGACAAGAAATTTTATACAATATGTAAACAACAAAATTAATATCCGAAGTAAACAAATGTATAACCGGACTTTGTATAAATTTGCAATCATTAGGACGTTTTATAGCTCCATAGCGGTGTTACCGTTAAGTTGGTCGACTGTTTGTTGCTTAGCGCATGTCCCGCATAATGTAGTCCTGACTACACTGCAAGCAAGGTTTAACAACTCAGCTTTGCAAAGTAAGTTTGATTGCCAATCATTGAAATTCTTTCTTAAATTGGGGTAATTGGGTAATTAAGCACCCAGGAAAATAGTCAATAGTAAGAGAGATATTATAATTTCTGTATTTAAAATTATAGATAGATGTATTTTTTATTGCAACATCCACAAACATTTACCTACTGAAAAGATTGATTGACCACTGATTGTGTAATTAATGGCAAGCAAGAATGCCTAATAATAACACTGACATTATTATAACATTTGCCTCTAAATATAAATATCTTTATGATGCTAGTCTAGATAACTTCCTCTTAATTTATTACCTCCGTTCTGCAGAACTTGCGAGTTTAAGTTCACAAATGTCATTAACACATGACTAAAAATACATCGCAAGTCTGATATTATGGTCCATATTTGCGGAGTTTCCTTGCGGCTGGGCTATAAATACACCAACAGATAACGTTACCTTACGAGCTCTATTAAAATTCTATTTTGAGCTTACAGATAATAATGATTTATGTACTGTGATATTGAATAGAGATAGATTTGTGTGTGTTTTTCAGTTCATGTTTGAATAATTATGTTAATGTTTGTTGTATGAACGTAAATTATGCTTCATTTGGAAAATTTATACTGAGTAAAACTGTCATAAATGGTAAACCGGAGATTTTGTTTATTATTTGTATGATCAGCTTGATGCATGACTATAAATAATAATGTATAACTACGGCTGTTTCAAATCTACATAATATATCCATATATATTTATAGAACTTTAATTTTTATATTATGTAGTACTTTCTGAAGCCGACCTCATCATAATGGGGCCGGCAAGTGAAAGCTGATCTCAGATGGCGCCACTACTGTACGAACCCTTGTCATTAAGTGAGATAATCATTTACACGCTTCGGATTTCTTATTTGCGTTGATTTCTTGACAATATTCCGATTTAGAATAGTTTTAAATTGCATTAAAAAAGTTCAATAAAATTTCTTACATTATAAGTTATGTGATCCAGCCGATGTAGGTAGTATAGGTTACATACAAATGAAAGGAAATAGTTATTGAAGACCTAGTCAAACTTAAAATAATCATTTTTAAGTTTCTCATCTCGAAGAAACTGGTGGCTTCCAGTTTCTTCACAATTTGGTACACAACATCTAGGCATTTCCTCAATAATTGTCTCTAATTATGAATTCACTACTAATTCCTTACAAAAACTGCTTTGTTATTGGTCTTTGTGCTACTAGCGCCACTTTGACAGTTGTCGGCCCCATTGAAAACGGGCTAGGCAGATGATGATGTAAGTACTTAAAAAAAAAAACAGTTTTGATATCCACGTATACCAAAAGAAAAATCCGTAAAAAAAAATCGTGCATTAATCGCAGTGTGCGCTTAACTCTGGCCTCCAGTGTATCAGGTGTAAGATACCTGCAAGTGGGCGGGCCAGTCGAGGGCATTAGCCGACGATGTCCCCTTAGACTCATAACACCATATAATATACATATATTCCCGTTCCCATACTAAACATTTACTACGTTTTGTATACGTAGAGTTTTAGATACTAAAGTATTGAAAGAAAGAAAGAAAGAAATCATTTATTTGCTGATAATGTAGGTATGCTTATAAGTTGGAATATTAGGTTGGGTAAAATGTATCGGGACACTTAATAAGTGTCCCGATACATTTTACCTTACGGCATGCAAAATATTAGGTTTGAATTAAGTAGTTAATAGGTATATCTACAGCTATTACGATTATTATTAGCCATAGTCGAATTTAATAGGTAGTTACAGATCAGACTAAAAAAAAAGTCAAAATAATTAATGAATTAATTATAAATGTCTCGCAAATCGTACAATCTTCTATATCTATAAAAATCAATACCACTTTTCGTTGTAATTTTATAACTCAAGAACGGGCTCCCTATCAAAAAAAAAAGGTTTAGGCTTTGTTCGGACTATTTAATAGATGGTTTATGTGAAATGTTTTTTTTTTTTTACCTTTTTTTTTTTAGATAGGTAGGGTAGGTAGGTAGGGTAGATAGGTAGGGTAGATAGGTAGGGTAGGTAGGTAGGGTAGGTAAGTAAGGTAGGTAGGTAGGGTAGGTAGGTAGGGTAGGTAGGTATAGTAGGTATTCTTTTACCCATAGAAAGCCACGTTATTTGTGAGTGTCATAGAGTAAAAATGTTTACCGCCCAACGGAGTGGGCGCGGGTCAGCTAGTGATGAATATAATTATGTGTAATGTGTAATGTCAAAAAGCTGCCTTGACTTTGAACTTGAGCCGTCGCGGCGTCGGTAAATATGCGATGTATGCATTCTTGAAGACGATGTTAAGAACTGTGTGTGGGCCTTGCCTTTTACATTTGTGTATTTACAAAAGATGGGTTTTTTAGGGTTCCGTACCTCAAAAGGAAAAAACGGAACCCTTATAGGATCACTTCGTTGTCCGTCTGTCTGAAAAAATCAAGCTTCTATGTCAACGCAATAAAGAAATACGGCGATTTATGCGACATATTTTATTTGTAATTAACTATGTTATATTTTATAATAATATTATTATTTTCTCTCAATCAGACCACCCGCCATCTTATCTCTTTACCACCTTTGGTTGACTGGTAGAGAATGCCTAAGGCATTAAGTCCGCCTTTGTACATTATTGTGCGTGAGAAGTTTAAATAAATAATTTAAAAAAAAATTGATACTAGCAAATTATAAATCAAAACCTATAGGGTTACTACCCGTTGACCTAGAATACAGCACAAATAAAGGAAAAAGTCGGAAAATTGTTAATTTCTATTTTTATCACATCAAAATACTTTTATGCGATTACAAATTTACATTTGCAGTTGGAAATTTGACCGTGGCGTATATCGATGTATGGGAGAACATGTTTTTTAAATACGTTATATTGTATAAAAATGTTTGTGTTTCGGATACTTTCATCCCAACTACAAACCCTTCTTGTGCGTAGTCCGACACGCACTTGGCTGGATTTTTTTCAAGTTATTGCAAATGATTATGATAAATGATAAATGATTTATTTTCTGTAAGTAGGTTTGTATGTACAAACACTTTTACACGTCAATCATATAATATTTTAAAAAAAACTAGATGAGGTCGGCGTTTCGTAACTGACTACTCTGAGAAGAAAGGCCGAAACAAACTCAGAGATCACAGTCTCTTTTAAAGTCTAGACATAATCTTGGTCAAATCATGTGAAGACCATGTAGATTGGTGCCTGAACCTACCAGGGGGCCTAAAATGGACGCTTTGGCAGAATCATAATATGAAACTGCGTGAAATTCATATCCCGCAATTCATCTGTTAGACAGTTTGTATGGAGTTTTGTAAAATGGTCCACAAATTATTAAGTGCTATACTGAAGTCTAATGTCAAATATCAGCTGTCAAACAGATGAATTGCGGGATGTATGAATTGTACGCAGATCATAATATGATTCTGCTAAAGCGTCAATTTTTGGCCCCCTGGTGCCTGCCTTGTCTGATTGATATTATACACACATACATTAACTCACGCCTTCTTCCCATGGGTGTAGGCAGAAACTAAAGAACTCCACCTGTGTGTTTATAAGATGTAGTGACAAAAATTTGAAAAGAGTTCAGAGAGTTAGAGTTTTAGAAACGAATGGAGGACATAATAGTGACTTGATATCATTCTATGTATAATAAAATTCAATCGACAAACCTGCCGAAAATAACGCGGCGCATATTCGGCTTGCTTACGCCTTCTATGCTTTTTAAAACAATGGCACGGCATGGCACACCGAATTTCCATCGCGTAAGTTTCGCCAGTTATGTCGATTTTTATTTTAAGTTAGTTGGGGTCGGCGCAACCTGTCTTATTCTCACATCATCATCATCATCATCATTTTAGCCGAAAGACGCCCACTGCTGGACATAGGCCTCCCCCAAAAGGGAATCCCCCTCCCCCCGGAGGGGGATTTCTCCCATACTTCAATCTATTAGTCGCTATCTCAGTAGTCACCCCCTTATTAGCCATATTTCACACAGTCATTCGTTATAGAACTAAATACAATTGTAGATTCGGAGCCAATCGGTTGTGACAGACGGACCAACAGACAGACAGCCAGACAGACAGCGGACAACGAAGTGATCCTATAATAGTAATAGTAATAGTAATGTATTTATTTACTCAAAAACAAAGGATTGTTGTACACGTTAAAAATACAGTTTTACAAAATAAGTACTATAATATATCTACAAACGTGTGGGTGAGCACTGCTCTCCTAGCTAGGTTATGAAAACCTGTGTTAAGGAGAAGCAGTCCGGTCCCCTAAGGTATAATGACGTAAAGGTTACATAGTGCTTCTGATGTTACTGTTACAATTTTGGAGTATTGAGATGAAAAAAAGAAAAATACGTTTTATTAAACGTGAAAATAAAATAATTTTAAGGTAAATAAATGTGTGTGTGTGTGTGTGTGTGAATGTGCGTGTTGGTGTGTGTTTGTGTGTGTGTCTGTGTTTGCTTGTCCATTTTGTTTATAATAAGATTTTTTCTGTTTCGTCATATGACTTATTTTGGAGGTACGATTGTACAATCCTTTTGCATTTGTAATACGGTAGCCCATAGATTTGACACTCTTCGTTTATTTTATTATAAAGGAATGGACCAAGAAAATAAAAAAAATCTCTTTACCAAAGTTGAGCGTATTCGCGGCAGGGTGCATATCCCATCTTTTCGACGTTTACTACGTTTTTTATTTTCTATAATTCGGTATGGGGTTTTACGATGTAGCAGAATGACTGTCTGTAGTATGAAGTGTTGCCGAACATTTAGAACGTTGCAGTGATTGTATAGTTTTTCAGTTGGAAAAAGAATAGGACGAAAAGTGGCCACTTTTAAAACCGCCCTATGTGCTACTTCTAAAGGCTTTAGGGTGGTTTTTGGTGTGCCGCCCCAACAGGAAATACAATAAGTTATGATGGATAGGCAAAGTGAGAAATAGACATTGCGTATTATAGTAGGATTGGCAATATACCGAAGAGTTTTAAAGATGTATATCAGTTTGCGAACTCGTCCAGTTAGCAGACCGATATGAGATTTAAAATTGAGATTCCTGTCCAAGACTATTCCCAGGTATCTGATGCTTTCAACAGAGGTTAAAAGAGGACATTTACAATTTGAACCCTGTATTTGTGGATGACACGTGTGAGCTTTGATTAACATTGGAGTCTGTGGTTGAGAAACCGAGCTGTTGGAATAAGTCAGAAATTTGGTTTTGGAGGTATTTAGGGTGAGAGTGTGGGAATTAAGCCAATTTAACGCAACGTCAAAGCCAAGCTGAGCTAGATGCTCGAGTTGTGACCAGGAATCCGCGGTGAAGGTTATTGCAGTGTCATCTGCAAAAGATATTACCCTTGCATTATCAATATTGAGATCACACAGGTCATTAATAAATATTAAGAAAAGAGTGGGGCCCAAAATGCTTCCTTGTGGTACCCCATAGCGAATGGAAAGCTCCTCGCTGTTATGACCATCGATCCTGACTTTTTGCGAACGATTCGAGAGGTAACTTTGGAAAAGATCCAGTTGTATCCCCCTGACGCCCATTTTCTCAAGTTTGATTAAGAGTGTGGAAACGGGAACAGTGTCGAACGCTTTAGCGAGATCAAGGAATATTGTAAGGACTTTTTTATTTTTATTTAGATGTTCTATGACAAAACTGGTTAGGTCATGAACAGCGTCGCAGGTTGACTTATTTTTGCGAAAGCCATATTGTTGCTGTGAGATTATCTTACAATGCTCCAGGTAACCAACCAATCTTTTGTTTATCAAGCGTTCAAGAACTTTGGATAAAGCACTTAGAACAGCTATAGGACGATAGTTATTCGGCAAAGTTCCGTCACCCCCTTTGAAGATTGGATAAATTATTGCCTTTTTAAAAGAAGTTGGGAAAACAGCTGTTTCAAAACAAATATTAAATATATGGCATAAAATAGGCGCCAGAGTGGTGGAAAATTTCTTTAATATTTTGGGTGAGATACCATCCCAGCCAGTAGCAGCGTTTGGTCGCAATGAATTTATAGTGGATATAATTTCTTCTGGGTCAGTTTTCTCCAAGACAAAGGATGAGGTTGATAAAGAACTGTTTTGTGGGATATGTGGTTGTTGTGAGGGCCTTGTTTTTATAACGTCATGGTTCCGTTTTTTCCTTTTAAGGTACGGAACCCTAAAATATATTAAACTAGTTTTGCCCGTGGCTTCGTCTGCGTGTAGGTCGGAAATTACCCCACGGGAACGTACTACCGGTATAAAACTTCCATCCTGACCAAGGTCATGTCAATCTGTGTGCGAAATTTCATCCAAATCCGTTCAGTAATTAAGGCAATTTCAGTAAAAAGGGTAACAGATAGACAGACAGACACGAGTTCCTTTCGCATTTATAAACTCAAACCATTTTGAAGGGAGCTAAATGATCCAACACACGCGCCACCATCAGCGAAACATCTGAGTGAGCATGACATACTCTCAGCCGCCAGGGCACATTCAAGTCAATGAAAGACATATTACCCGGTAAATGGTACGAGTAGCTCTATTGTACATAGTACTCACACCTGTGCTATGCAGTTATATAATATAATGCAAAGGAGATTGAGTTTATACAATGCAAAGATAGTCTTACAATCTTCAGCAGCAACTGTATTTTCTAATGTCAATCAATTAGTTGTGGTTGTGGAGCTGGACCAGCATTGAGCCAAGCATTTTTATCAGCGATGTAATCCCCCAACTTATAATATGCCTGTGTGCATAGTATGCGTTTTATAAAAGATTTAGATTCTGTCTCTTAAAGTTGAAGTATGTGGGGTGGAATTTTATTGTAACATTTTAAACAGTACCCCATGAAGTCTAGAGGCTGAGCTAATAAATAGGCCCCAATTTCTAGTACTATAATTATGTATTTCACTAAAAATATTTAATGTACATGATCTTTTCGTAGATATATCCATGACAAGGTACCGTCATGATGTCATCAGTCATAATCCTTAAACAGTTCCCTTAGAGGATCGCGCCTGCGAAGATTATAATATGGCTTTGATGGCTCTTTTCTGCAAAATAAAAATAGACTCGATGTCTGCAGCCCGTCCCCAAAGTAAAGTACCGTAAGATATGATACTATGAAAGTAACTAAAATAAACTAGCCTCGCGGTATATACATCTGTAAATTGACAGATTTTCCTGAGAGCATATGCTGCTGAACTTAGCCGTCCTGCAAGAGATGTTAAATATGGAACCCATTGTAGCCTAGAGTCGAGCGTGATCCCCAAGAAAACTGCTTTATCGACGAATTCTAGTTTCTCTTGATTCTAGGTGATTCTAGTTTCAATACTATGTCATAATCATTACTTTTGACATTTGGTAAAGAAAATCTTTTTGAACCTGCAGTAGGGCGGTATTTACGTCGTCATTTGTAGCACGTCTATCTACCTTAAAAGTTAAGGAAGTGTCAGCAAATAACATCTTTTCTGGTTGACTTTTTAATAAATGGAGTAGATCATTAATATACACTAAAAAGAAAAAAGGACCCAATATCGAGCCTTGAGGAACACCCATTTTTTATTTTAAACCACTCGAATTGACATCATTTATTTAATATAATATTAGTACGGAAGTTAGGATGCTCTCCCTTCAATGAATTTTTTTTTGCCTGGCAAAATAAAATCATGCATGTACAGCAATCATGTGTGTACAGTGTGCGAAAAAGATCTACATTATGTGCTTTTTTTAATTAAAAAAATCAAATATTCTCGTTAATTCTTCACACACATCCATTCATAACTCCTTAGTATTAACCTTATTTGGTATTAACTTATTAATAAGGTAAAATGTACAGGAAAATTAAAGGATGTCCACATAATTATACAATATGGCAATTTGCATTCCAAATAATTTATTAAAAAAACCAGTTGGACTGGCTTTGTAATAGCTGTTCTTTTCCTTGAAATGATGTGGCCCAGGAATAGCAGCATTGAGGAGGAAAATAACAAAAATATATTATAAATACGAAAGTGAGTGGGTTTTGTTTGTTACGCTAAATAGCCTGAACGGATTTGGATGAAATTTCGCACATGGGTAGACCATGACCTGGGTTATTACCTCATAGGATACTTTTTATCGCGATATTCCTACGCGAAATGTAAAAACGGAACAAACAAACAAACTCGCTTTCTAATTTATAATATTAGTTAGGATATCTATTGCCATTTGCCTTAATTATCGATCAATAGTCTTATAGGCCCGTATAAATTTATATGTATAAAATATGTATTAGGTATGTTGAAACTGTTCTTCCGGTCACTTGTCTCCAAAGGTTCATTTGAAAACCAGCGTCAGACAGCATCTGTCTGGCATTAAGGCGCTGACAAGAGGCAAATGATAAAAGTAGGCTTGTCTTAAACAAAAAAATTGCCAATATAGTTTGTGGTAGCGGAAAGAATATATGTTATTCTTGAACATATTTCTCAGAACTTGGTTGTTACCAAAACACGTTTAGAAAAAAAATCTCGATACAAATTAACGGTAAACTAACCTTTTACTTTGAGTTTCAATCCAAAATATCTGTTTTAAATGTCAACGTACGGTTGGTATTTAATGAATAACCAGAACGTCATATTTGTATGCAGAAGTTGGTTGTTTTTTATTTTCGATTACTCAACTCATTTTTGAGTAATTATATAATTTTGCTTCATATTTTGCAATAAATTACAAGCGTTGTGACATCGCGCTTCTCTTTCTTTTGTATGCAGTCTGACAGTGACAGTGGTTTACCTGTTGTCAGCGTCTTAATGCTGAAATGAACCTTTTTGGCGCAGCCGTGAAGCACACATTATTGTTGTTAAACATACATTATTTTCAGAATTTTTTTTTGTTGTTTGTAATTTGTGTTTCACGAACTGTGTCCAAATAAACTTTATTCTTTCTTCCTTTTTAGTCTTGAAGTTAGCTGTCAATACGATATTGTAGATCCCAGGTGGAATGACTTCTCACTTCAAGCTGACTTCACCGAAGTTTTGAAGATGAGATTTTTTTAGATAAGTAATTATTAGATTGGCTGATAACTCTAAATTAATGAGTCTAAAGTTTTGACTGGAGATTGTCTAGACTATTTTTTCTCTCTTCTTCTCTATAGACCACGGGTGAGTAAGAAACGTAAGCTTCATCTTCCAGACTTTGCTTAAAACAAACATTATTTGAACAACTAGTGGTAATACCGGTACTACTGGGTAATACCGATATTCTAACGTAAAACGGGCTAAGACTAGCTGAGAGCTTTAAGGACTTTCGACATCACCATCATAATCATCGCCCATCGGCAACCCTGTTCCACTCCATGCGGAATAAGTACTCCCCCCTTTTGTGCCATGCTTTCCTGGTCCTACTCTTTAGAAGATACGAAATCTTAATAAGACCAGGGCCAGTATTTTAATATGCCAAGAAGTCTCTCTTGAAAAGATAATCACACAAGTACACAACTCATAAGCAATAATAATATATTTCTCTTATAATAATAGTAAATATTGTCATTATCGTATTAAACTTGACAAAATCCGGCTGCGCGGGCTTCGCGTGGCTGGTGACGTCAACATCAGATAGCGACGGGCCGTGTCCATATTATGAATGAACGCGTCGGATGCGACCCCCGACCTTAGATAGGCTGTGACGTCGCCTCCGTAGACTTCGCTTATTGATAATGATAATTACACTTATGGGCTTGGGAGACTGATCGGAGAGTTTTTATTTCATTTATAGGTCGGTGATGGCGGCCCGTCTTATAATGAAGTTACGTAACTAACCTTTATTTTTTTTGTTCACGGGGTGGAAAATCCTCATGGATGTTCTCCGCCCTGGGGCGGACGGAAGGGTCTGTCAGACTCTTACTGTCTAAAAACCACCCCACCGTTCCCTTCCCACACTTGCACCGGGGATCTTGGGATCTGTTATTACTTCCGCAATCCCCAGCTGGTGCCGCCTCTGCGGGCCACCTGGGGGGGCCTGGGGGTGAGGTCTTTATATTGGAAAGGAAAATTGCCAATCCTATGATTCATATGTATCATAGGTATGAAAAATTCGTTGGCTCAGCGACGTAAGTAGGTAACGCAATAAATGTTGTTAAACTGTCAACATTAACAATTTTGACAGTTCATTTAATGTGTTACACGATTACACCACGGGTACCAATGCTGTGGATAAAGAGATACCTAACCTACAGATATTACTTGCATTGCATAAAACCTCAACCTTCAAGGAGAAGATTACATGATAAAACTGAACAATAGATGTTTTTTTGCAATATCTGGATATTGTGACAATTTCATTATCTTTGTCACGAGCAAAAAAAATATCCTGCGCATTAAAAGTACTGAAGATTAATTTCCATAGACAGAGATCATAATGATTTTACAAAAGCTGAAGAGCCAATAGAAGTGCTATGAGATGCGGAGGAATTAATGCGGATGGCTTTAAAAGAAGATGCAGAAAGGAAAGATGTATGTATGGGTTGCGTGAAAGATTATAGATATATAGAATAGAATCTTTGATTATTTATATGTCTAGATAGATTGTCGCGATGCAAAAGTACTAAAACAAACAGGGCAACTTTGATAGGCTGGTGTGCGTGATAGCTACGTCTTACGTCATTGTGCTGTCATTGTGTTATTCTAGTGTGCGTACATTTTGCGGCCAACAGTTGGACGAGTTTGCATCTTTGGCAGTCTTTCTAGACATATTTATATCTTTGGAGAGAATATGCTTTATTGTACACCAATATTTAACAAAACTCATTTACTTATCAAACGTTTATATTCAGGGTACAACGGCGGCGGTCTTATTGCTAATATCGATATCTACCAGGCTTATACCTTCGAATGGACGGGATGACAATAAGTTAACTAGGGATGATAAGTTTAATATTATATCCATGACCAACATTATATCTTTTACAATATTGTACACAACTATAGGTATTTATACCTTTTTTTTTACAAAACTATACTGATTATTAGATTATCATCTATCACGATTTCTCACGTTTTAGACCTTAATTAAAACACACAAGCTAACACTAAAATATATATAGTATGTACAAGTATATAATAAAAAATAAAATGGGGAAGAACTCATTGGGCATTAAAAAATTCGTCCGCATCGCTGTCAATGGGAGTGCCCATAAGGCTGGCAGCATTGCCACGTTGGTTGGCAATGCAGATTTTTTGGTCGATCATAAGAAGGATAGGATGCAAGTTAATTTTTACTGGCTCTCTCTGTAATCGGCCCCTTAGTGCTGAGGATCGTGATTATCGTGACCATCTAGTATTTTTTTTGGTCACTGCTTGGTGCCAATTATTTCTGAGACCACATCATCATTATATTCCTGTCCTTGTGTCACATGTTCCTTACCTCATTATATCAACCGTTATCATAACACGCTATCATTCAAACATTAACATTATCATTCAAAAAAAAAAATTTTTTTTGTTTAGGATGGGTTTGCTATTTACCTTTATTCTAGGGCAGAGGTGACAGAGACAAAGTCGTCGATAGAGTGAGCTTACCCAGAAGAAGCCTGTTCACTCTAACTTTTAAGAGATTAGGGTTGTATGCGTTCGGAAACACAGACGCTGGTAGAGAGTTCCACTCTTTTGCTGTGCACATTATAAACGACATTTGGAAACGCTTAGTGCGAATTGGTGGAATAGCAACAAGGAAGGGAAATTTAAGGATTTTTAGCTATAACTTTTATGGTGTACATAATAAAGAGTATTCTATTCTATTCTATTAATTCACTCCCTTTTCTGTTCTGCAGTGCTATTCTGTAACCATCTCACCGTGAAAACTTAGATGAAGTGGGCGTGTAGTGAACTGTCAGTGTCATCTCACCTGATGCTAGGGATGGACCAAGGATTACATTAACAATCATAATCAAGATTTTCAACAGAAAGTCCATTTTGTTTTTTTTTAAGTAAAACGTTTTTAGGCACGCTTGACTTGGAAAGTAAGTTGCTAAATGCGTTTCGGAAGTGACGAGAGCATTACGGAAGTATAATTAGTATTACTATTTGTAAGTTTTACCGTATTTTTTTTTACTTAATTGAAGTTTGACTAAATTTTTGTTTTGCTATTTTATTTAGAGTCCCCCTAAATAGTAATGTTAAGACACATAAATACTAGCTTTGGAATAATATAAAATGATCAATAGAAAATTAGCTTTCAAATATTATTAAAATCTCGATTATGATTGTAAATGTAATCCTTGGTCAATCCCTAGCATCAGTGGAATGACACTGTCAGCTCACTCCACGAAAAAAATCACGGTGAGATTTTTACAGAATCGACATGCTGGTCGTTCTTCACACAATCTATCCATCGTTTCTTTGACCAAATTGTCATGAATTATGTGTGTGTGTGCATGTAATATTTTATTATTTTCCAATGATATCAACAAAATCAGTAGGCAATTACCAATAAAATATTAGCGTGTACTATTAATTCCATCCGGGTACTAGAATAGCATCATCTTGTGTGGTCTCAAGGAAAACCGTTCCCACACAACGCAATCACGCTATTGTGTCTCTAAGATTCTAATTATATTATTTGACATCGTTCTATTGCATGTCGTTGATGCTTCAGTTTGCGAAGGTCATGGCTAAGTTATGCTAGCATATTATTACATATAGTGCATGTGTAGTAGATGCATTGAAAATAATGGCACAGGTAATGGACAGTTCCACTCAAATCTTAGTGGTTCTTTCCTCAAAATGCCATCTCAGACACTAATCTGCATGGTCCTCGTATGGCCTGACGAAGATTATGTCTGGACTTTAAAAGAGACTTTGACCTTTGAGTTTGTTTCGGTCTTTCTTCGCAAAGTAGTCGCCTAGGAAACACCGAAATCATGTAGCAAACAAAACTTATTTTTGACGTGTGATAGTGTTTTTTAATACCAATCTATAGAAATAGATATTATATAACATTTAAATAGTTGGTACATTTTGCCTTTATTTATTTATTTATCAAGGCACTAAGTCCCAATTACAACACATAGTACATACAATTAAAACAAACATCAATACACCATTAAAATACCATACATAAAAAATTAAAAATACCCTTTTTTTTATAAAATTTAACACCTGTCTTTATCGTGGGTTTATAAGCGGCTCTTCTGACTGGCTGGCAGATTTTTGAGAAAACCTCTGCTGGTCTAATGTGGAGCTGTTGATTCGATCTCGAGTAGGGCAAAGTAGTTCATTGGGTAATTCTCAGTAGAAGCCCCAAGTTTGGATTTGTTTAAGATTTAATATAATCAACTAAATAAGAACACAAAATTTAGTAATAACAATACGCACTAAATAATGGCTTCAATCAATCAACTCAACCTATAGCAGTCCACTGCTGGACATAGGCCTCTCTCAGGCTGCGCCACAATACCCTGTCCTCCGCCTTCCGCATCCAGTCTGTCCCAGCCACCTTTTTAAGGTCGTAGGTTTTTAAATAATGGCTTAAAGTTTGTAATATACAAGTTCTCACACTATCTGCATCCGAAGCCGAACTACCGAGAATGTATGTGGAAAGTATGCATAATGTATGCGAAAAGTATGCATAATGTATGCGAAAAGTATGCATAATGTACGCGAAAAGTATGCATAATGTATGCGAAAAAATGTAAGCGTTGAGTGTGTGTGTCTCTGCGTGTGTGCTCTGGAATGTCAACGCATCTCCGATCCCACTGCTATTGCAAAAGTCTATGGCTGACAACCTAATCGGTTTTGTCTCCTGTCCCTCGGCTGCCAATCTGCCAACCCTTCAAAATGAAACACAGCAGCACTGCTTGGTGACAGAAATAGGTAAAACGGTGTCATCTGATATCGGAAAAGGGTAAACTGATAACTGATAAGGCTAAAAATAGAAACAATGACGAAAGCAGTACGAGTTTGGCGCCTTACTAATCAGCCCAATCACACCCAATTGGATCCAATCGAGCTTCGATTTGCGTCAAGCAACCACCAATCACTTATATGAACATCAATAGTTTTACTGAGAACTGTTTTTTTACGTCTACAACTAAATTGTTACGGACTTTGGATTGGACTGAAATTAGTTGGCGCCAGACGCAAAATAGTAAAGGCATCGTCCGCTAAAGATTTATCATCATCTGTCTAGCTTTTAAACTATGACGACTATGACTGTTGGGGTACGGCTTTCATTCCAACCGAATTCGGCTGGATACCAGTCTTTTACATAGAGCGTCTGCCTCCCTGACCTCAACAACCCAGTTACTGGGTAATACGATACCCCTTGCTAAGACTGGTTGTCAGACTTTTGTGCTTCAAACCAAACGACCCCTAACGACTGTCATAAATCCACGAATGAAGGTCAGGTACGAAGGGTTGGGATTATTTGTGCGATTGTCAAACTTTCGGGCTTCTAAGGCTCAACCAACATTCAACATCAATTTCAACATTTATACCTGTAACTTCTAAGGTGTACCTAATAAAGAGTATTCTATCTATCTTTTTATCTAAGGCTGCGTTCATACGACACGCGCCCGCTCCTCGCCCACCCCGCGCCCGCCCCGCTCGCTTTGAATTTTGTTGTACGAGTATATAGTGCATGTGGTGTTAGCCTGTAAGTAATTGTTGCACTTATAAATGTACAGTGTGTACTTTTAAATGAAAGGAAAAGTGTAAACAATAATTGTAGGCTAACCTATTAATAAATAAATAAATAATTTGAGTCTTATGATTCAATAGATCTCAAATTGCATTTATCGTCGTCGACCCGCACCCGCTCCGCGCCCGCCCCGCACCTGATCCGCGCCCGCCCCCGCTTCGCGCCCGCCTCGCGCCCGCCTTGTGCCCGCCTTGTGCCCGCGCTTCGGCTAGTGCCGTATTGACTGTGATCAAGGGCGTTTTTTTATTAAATAATAAGTAGTATAAGCGGTTGCGAGGCGGGCGCGGGGCGAGCGCGGGGCGAGCGCGTGTTCGGCGCGGGTTATGCGCGTGTCATGCGAACGCAGCCTAACGAATGTCAAAGAAGTCTCATTCATGTAGTTATCCACATTCGCACTCAAAACTAAGTTCACGACGAGAGGTCTCTCATTTCTATATCAGGATCTGGCTAGCCTTTTCGCAACCTGACCTTCCAGTCTAACCGGATAAGCTGGAATGACTGCCTATCTGACCCACAAAACCTAGTTACTGGGTACTCGCGGACGCTTACGTCTCTTGCGATTCTTGCAACCAGTAAAACAACAAGGCAAGCCATTGACGATACATTTTTGAAAATTAAGAACTGCCATCATGAAAACCTTATGATTCTGTAAGGAAAAGAGAGTCCTTTAAGGAAAGGAGACTTTAGAGCTGTTGAACGACGGTTTTAAAGAATTACAATTAAATAACATTTTTCCTGTAAAAGGTGATGCAACCGGTCTTATGATTGGCTAAGCCACATTTAGATCAAAATAAGCCGAAGTTAGCATGGTACAAAGTGCAGGCCTATACTCGGCAGTGGGTGGACCAATGATGACGAAGATGAAGCCGATTCAGCAAACATGATAAACTAGGTGTATCGTACCCATAATGTTCATGTTCATTAGTATTACCAAACCGCATTTGACTCGCATGGAGGATTGCGGCCCAATCCCTCTCACAGAGAGGTGGGCCAAGTCACGACATAGATAGCGATCGCTTTACGAACGAATTCAGTCGCAAAGGCCTAATGGGGTCTCTAGACGGTCAAAATTACTTGATGAGATTGTGATTTTTTCGTGCTTATCAAGCAATTGTGACTGAGGCACGGAGGTGCCTCGGAAAGCACGTTAAGCCGTTGGTCCCGGCTGTCATTCGTGGATTTTTGACAGTCGTTAGTGGTGGGCACTGACAGTTCGGCAGGTCCACAAAGGTCGCCCAGCGCGCTATGGAGCGGGTTATGCTTGGAGTCTCTTTGAAGGATAAATCAGGAATGAAATTATCCGGAAAAGAACCAGAGTTACCAACATAGCTTGCAGTTGCAGAGTAAGCAAACTGAAGTGGCAGTGGGCTGGCCATGTTTGTCGAAGGACCGATGGCCGATGGAGCAGACGAATCCTGGAGTGGAGACCGCGTATCGGCAAGCGTAGTGTGGGACGCCCCCCAGCTAGATGTACCGACGACCTTAAGAAGGTGGCTGGGTCAGACTGGATGCGGAAAGCGGAGGACAGGGTGTTGTGGCGCAGCCTGAGAGAGGCCTATGTCCAGCAGTGGACTGCGATAGGCTGAGTTGATTGATTGATTTTTAGGGGTCGTCAGAAGCCCAAAAGACTGACAAACAGTCTTACCAAGTGGTATCGTATTACCCAGTTACTGGGTTGTGGAGGTAAGATAGGCAGTCGCTCCATGTAGAATACTGGTATTCAGCTGCATCTGGTTACACTGGAAGCCGACCCCAACATACCTAGTTGGGAAAAGGCGGGCAGATTGACTCCGTAAGGTTTATCCGTTTGTGTGTTTAAAGAAACTAAACTGCTATTATTAAACTTACATTATTAGAAAGGTGTCTCGATGTTTAGTCAAGTGGAATACCGTGCGAAGTAGGAGCGGGTCACTAAGATAATATTAAAAAAAAAAACCTAACACGTTTCGATAATCGAAGTAATTTATGTAAACATGTCTAGGAATCTACATATAAAACACGTTATTTTTAAGAGCTTTTAAGTTAGTTTGATTTGTTGGAACTATTGTTTCAATGCTCGCATCAATAATATTAGCTTGCAGTATGGATACCGAGTTCCCGACTAGCTGGAAATAGATCCTCTGTAAACTCTACTAAATATGCTATTCTCCATTTGAAATAAGATTCGAAATTTAAACAAACCTTTTTTACAGTCCGTTCAACCGATTCTGACTTCTATTGCGTTGGTGGCATGACAAATGGCAGCTGTAATAAGTAGTTGATATTTGCATTTTGCCATCCTTATACGTACGGAATTTAAGTCGAAATCGGTTTACGGACTGTAAAAAGGGTTTATTTAAATTTCTAATCTTATTTCGAATGGAATATAGCATATTTAGTAGAGTCTACAGATGATCTATTTCTAGCCAGTAGGAACTCTTTAACGGTTACTGGTATTCATGGCAAGCTAATAAATGCGAAAGCAACTCCGTCTGTCTATTACCTTTTCGAGCCTTACGGCTGAACGGATTTCGATAAAATTTGGCACACAGGTAGATCATGGCCTGAGCTAGGATATAGGATACATTTTATCCCGGTAGTAAGTTAATTTTCACCCTCCACGTGCGCTGGCAAAAGCTAGTGATGAAATAACTTTAATGTATTTTTTACTGCTTCGGTAGTCTAGTGATCATAAGCTTTGTTTGGACTGTGTTTTGGGGTCTGATCACCTTGGCCAAGCAAACTGTTATTGGGTTTTTTCAGGAAATTCTCCGATTGCCTATCTTTGGACACAAATCCAGCCTGGATTTCTGTCCAGAGATAGGCTGACCGCCATTGGCCTTGCATAATTATAGAATAATAATTTTGTGTTATAGACTTTTCCCTAGTTAGTCCTTTGATGACGTCATGTTAATTTTAAAGGAAATTCCATAAGTCATATACATATATGTCATATTTCATTTGCCATAATTATGCCAATATAATTGTATCTATTTTGATCACAAACCTCTAAGTAATTTTTTTTATGCTTATTAAGGAAATACGCCAAAAATGTATAAATGCTTGGAAACAGCCGTTCAATATGTAGGTGTTTATTTATCCTTCTTTAGGATTCTTGGAAACTGATGAGAGAATCTCTATTAAACTTTTTTACTCACAGTTTCCCTTGGTCATTCTCATCGTCGTGAATCGTCGTCGAATTCTAATTTTGGGTTGGTGCAGATGTCATATGTTTATTAGTACATCTTAAAATTCACCCCCTTTCTCCAATCAAACTTCACATAATTCATCCATCATTTCTTTGGTCTACCCTAGTTTTTATAGTCATCCATTTTCGCACTCAAAACTTTCTTCACGAAAGGTTCTTTCTTATTTTCTTTATCATCATCTGTTTAATCTTTTCCCAACTCTGTTTTCTGTCTAACCATATTAAATACCAGAGATTTACATTGAGCGACTATGCGATATATTATAATTATGATCTCCACAAGCCAGTTCCTCGATGACACGTTAGATACTCCTTGGTATGATCGGTTGTCCGTAACGATTGTCAAAGATCTATCTATCATGCAGTTAAATTCTAAATCCAGAAGTTTATGAATGTATGCACTTTTTATACAATATAACTTATAACTTTTAAATACACTGCCTCGCTGATATAGTGTTCGCAAGCGCTACTCCTAGGTCGGGCAAAATGTTATAAGATTTTCCCATTAGGGATTCCTCAGAAGCATCCCGGAGCTTAAATTTATGCCCGGTTGATGGCTCGCCTCCTTTTACATGGGATTTGAACATTACTGGCGAAATGTAAGTGAACCTATATACCCGTCTGCCTATCCCTTCGGGGGTTCCAGGCGTTATGTTATCCTTGATAAATAAGCTGTTTCCTTTCACACAATCGTTTTAAAAACAATGAATAAGCCCGGAATTCCACTGACACTGCGATATCGCAGTTTTTATCGGAACTAAGCGCTCCTATCAACATTGGATGGTTGTATCTTATGAGTAGAGTTGAATGGGTTGATTTATTTATCTACACGACTGTTTATTAAAGGGTAATAATTGCATGAATGAATAATTAAGTATACAAACACCGAAACTTCTGTTCCTGAAGTGACCCGATTATAGATTGTAGATATCTGGCACTCCAAAGAGGTGCTCTATATATGCTAATGCATACTTATTGAGAATATTGATTGCCAATAAACTATCATGAAGGCCGAAATGTTTCAAGTTTAGCACGGAAATTAAAGGAGTGTTCAGGCTCAGAGTTAATTACAAACTGCGATTTCATACCCTTTGACACGACCACAATTAAACCATTTGTAATCAATTATAGAAGGATAAACACTAGAAAAGGGAACCAAAAAAAGTTTATTTTATAAATTGGAAAAGAGATTCCTAGTTTTTGGTGATCCGAGGGGTGCACTTACCCAAGCCGTCGCAGAACCTCGCCAAGCACACGACCAAACCAGCAAATATCGACCACTTCATCGCACTATTAGACACAACACTAAATGTAATTATCCGCCGGACACACGACCGCCGCCCGCCGACTCCAAGACACAACTGATATTCCTTCGCGTACAATTCAAATGATATACTCCTGCGCAACATTAAATTTACCGTTCGATTTATGAATTTATTTGCCCCACCCCTCGTTACTTCCTCAGTATAAGGGCGACACTGAAGTAAGCGTTTTTTTATCATCAGCAAAGTTAGCTTTGCGATATTATCTATAATTGTGATTATTTTTAATGGCTTCTAAATACGGTAAAGTTTGTGAATTGAAGTGGTCCGTTGTTTGACCGGCATGTCGCGGGCGCGCTCCTCCTGACCTCTTGGCAAATAGTCGTGTCTGATAAAACTATAGTTGGTGTCTTCGTCGAAATATTGTGATTAGTTGCAGTTTGATGATCACGTGTGTACTCCGGGTCTCCGTAAACATTATTGATTCGTTGGACCAAGTCTCCGATACGTTTGTTGCTGATTACGGTATTACGTATTTTGAATTACATCATAAGTATTTATGTTATTATGTTCTCGTTAATCAGTGTTGTTTACTGAGATTCAGTTTGCTGGTGAGCAATATTTAAATGCATATTGGATAACAGTAGAGTTTTTATCTCCAAACTTTTGGCTTTCAAATGAAGGAAACCTTTTTGTTAGTAACGGAAGCAGTCAGGTATCCACAACTGCAAATGTTATTATATTTTAAAGCTAAACGAAATGGTTTTTGGGTACCAAGCTAGAATTTTCCGTGAAACCAAGGACATCGTCGCTCAAATCGTCGTTTCAAAAATCCTTAAGTGCTCTAATTCATGATCCTCCCCTCCTTATCCAAAATTATTTAAATCTCTATTAGTCCCTTAAGTCTTAGTGCCTTCATCTCAGTGTTTACCTCCTTCCTAGCCATACTTACATCTTTTAAACGATCCATCAATATTTCATTAGCTACATTTGTTTACAGGGTTAAAACTGTGAATCAAAACTTATGTTCCTCTACGCTTATGACAATTGCTTTTATATTCATTGGCAGCGCAGAATTATCTACTATTTCTTCTATCTGCCTCCCAGGATCAACCCCCTTTCTAGATATACCATCATCTTTCGTGATCGCTTCATATTTTACATGTATACAATCTTCACATCGTAATGTTGCCTCAATTTCTCTTGTACCCACTTTCATAGGTTTATAATGCTAGTTAGGATAGTGGCAAGACAGGAGGTTGATAAATATTTTATTACCTACTGCAATTTTTTTTTGTAAGTAAAATACACCAGTGAGACTCGTCCATATGAAAAAGAAACAGCTTGAGGTTCTACTAAATGACAAAACATTCATTACCATAAATCTAACATCTAAATTCCTAATGCCTACCATAATGGATATTATGGAGTAAAAGCTTTTTAAAACATTCAAATAAAAGGCAAAGGTATCGGCGAAATGCCTCCGCGAACCTATCACAAAATCTGCTCGTTCGCATACCGACCGGACCCGCTTCAAAGGCTCCGCTATAACGTTATGCGCTTTTTACGACTACAAACTCTTGTTCTCTTTGGTACGTTGCGTTTAAATTTAGAATTCGCATTTTCCGAATGCTTTTAGGGCAGTCGGATACCACGCAAACCGAGATAACGTGATAACAAATGTGAGGGAATTATAATTCAATACTTATCTGCAAATTTCTCTATTTCTTTATTAACTAGTTTATAGGTAGGTACAACATTCTATGTTATTCTGCAAAGTGGAAATAAAAGGCTTTTTATTTATTTTATTTTATTTATTATTTATACTTATCTGCAAGAATTTTCTATGGTAAGTATTTACAGAGACTCCTACGACGAAGCTCAAAGATGAAATAAACTCAATTTTATGTCTAGTAAAAAAGGTAGTAAGGTTTCCCCTTTATATACGGAAAAGTGGCAATGACCAGTACTTTTTAAGATTAAGTCAGGTCTTATATCTGCGTTATTTATTTTAGCCTCAAAACTGGATGTTGCTAAGCTGTCCCGCCCCTTAATGGACAAGGAGAAATATTCACTATGGGGACATGATGACCAACCACCAGTAGGTAATTGGAAGAGCACCAAAAGAAAGAGAAGAAGGTGGAGGAACTGGACAGCAGGGCACGAACGCTGCGTGAACTTGAGTTCACGCGCACTTGAGCTAAGAGCAACAAATTTTTCCGATATATAATATCCGATATAATAATAATCATCTAGCAGTAGTGGTGGCCCAGTGGTAACGACCCCGACTTACAAGTTGTAGGTCGTAAGTTTGAACCCAGACAGGCGCTTTACTTTATGTATTATAACTTATTTAATCACCACTGCTCTAAAAACGGTGACCATATAACCATCTTATTATCATGATTTAAAATTGTGGGAGGATGGATCCAGCACCTCCTAACTTCGTCAAATCCTGGAAACATTTGGCTCCCAGGGGTGATCTGCAGTGGCATATAGCTATGAAAAGCTCTCAATCGATTGCGTACCCAAGTCAGCCGCTGCAGACACAATTTGACGATGTGGGGGACCACTGACTGGTCCAACAGGCAGCGCGAGTGTCGTGTTTCTGATCAGGCCATGTCCCACTTGCTGGAGTATCCTAAGTGCCCGTTCACTTGCACCATTGATGACTTAGAGAATGCCATTGAGGCCGCAACCGAAGTGATATGTGAGCTCAAACGATATCCAGTAGTTAAATCCAAAAAACATTTTACAAAAAAATAATAACCGACTACCAAAAATAACACTGCAAAGTGAAAAATAACTTTAATTTCGGAATTCGGTGTCTTTGGATCTGTATTTGAGTTTTTTGCCACCGACTTCCGAAATTAAAGTTATTTTTCACTTTGCAGTGTTATTTTTGGTAGTCGGTTATTATTTTTTTGTAAAATGTTTTTTATTTTTCACTTTTTAGTGGTTCAGTTTTGAATTTATCTAAGTTACAATAGCCTTATGTTAACTGCTTATCACCTTTTACGAAATATTGCTTTTCCCGATTCCGGGACGTAGATTGTTGAGGAGTTCTCCTGGTAAGTACCAGGAGAACTGCCACTCACCATATGCATAGTGACGAGCATAAATTGCTTAATCGCAACCCGTTAAACAGGTACTCATTATTATATTGTTCCGGTGGCCATCTGTGGTCTCCATCATCAGTTCCACTTCACCAAATGGTGCTTTCGGAGAGCAAATGCACGAGTTACTATAAAAAATACCCAAATCGCTATAGGTTTGCATATAAAATTTGAGGATTTCCATGAGATCCCCTCATCAGATTCTGATTTGGGACTGTGGGGCAATGGGACTACCTCGGGAGTATACCCTTTCAACCAAAAAAAGAATTTTCAAAATCGGTTCATAATTGTCGGAGCAATCGCGTAACAAACATACAAAAAAAAAAAAATAAAAAAAAAACATACAGCCGAATTGAGAACCTCCTCCTTTTTGGAAGTCGGTTAAAAACCTACTAGCACAGTTGACACGAAAGAAGATGAAAATGGAATTAGAAAGGAATCTCTCTCTCTAATCAATTTATTTTATTACTTGGAAACTATAATACAATATGTAACAAAAACCCTGTTGTTCCTTCTACCTACGTTTTAAGAATCGGTATACATACGTAATAAAGCAAGTCATTTAAAAAAATAAAAAAAATATTTGTCATCTCTTTAATTCTTTGATTTTGACTTCTCAACAAGCCAATGCTTATTTTTTTTAAATTATAATTCCACCAATGTTATGCTTGTAGGTTAATGTATACGACCCTAAAAGGAAGAACAGGGTTTTTGTTACATACTGTATAACACAACATCACACCTGTCCATCACATCCCCGATGGGTTAGGCAGAGGTGTACATCGATACCTTAATCCGCAAACCAGCTAACTCCATATGAGCAAATTCTTCAGGAGACACTTAAAACTTTATAATATTTTGTTTAGACTACTTATGAAAAAATCTAAAATACCGTTGGTGGATAATATTAAGCTGTTAAAATGTTAAACAAAAAAAAATCTTAAAAAAAAAATCAAAATCAACATGTTAAATCTTAAAATGTGTTTGACGAAATGTGGAGTTAGCTGGTTTGCGGATTAAGGTATCGACATGTAGTACACCCACATTTCATCAGATCAGTTATGTTTAAGTCCCTTGTAGCATGTCCCGTGGGGCGAGCCTATAATCATAAACCGGGCTCAGCATAGCTATTCACAAGCGATACGGTTTCGTACCGAATCGAGCATAAATCAATGTTATCAAAGGAGTCCTCTAAGGCTGTTCACAAATCCAAAACACTTAAGTTTTGTCAGTTTAAATCAAATAGACGACCGCCATTCTTCCGACAGCTATGTGCTGTCGGGAGCAAGGTAAATCAGTTATTGAAAATGTGTCATTTTCGATACGACAACTTGTCAAATGGTTGTGAAATACTATGCAGATCCAACATCCGGACTGCTACTTGAAATTTCTGAAGGAAAAACGCAAGAAAACTTTGCCCGACCTGAGAATCGAACCCAGGACCTCATGCTTATCAGTAGCGCTTGCGACCACTAGATCAACGACGCCAGTTGGAATCTATATTGCAAAAATTACTTAAGTTATCTTTATAAGCAAAGTAGCGGATAAAATATCGTTCTAAACTCTGTTTTGTAGAACGATAGCTTTCCTTAGCATAGTTACAAACGGATGTCCCGCTTCTAGTAACACAGCCTCAATAGCTATTGCCTTTGCTAAGAAACGCACGACATTTTTAATATTCATGTCTAGTCACGCAAATACTGAGGATAACTTAGTGCTGTTTCTCTTAGGAAGTTAATTTCTCTTTAACTTTGTATTTCCTTATTAATACTTCTAATTCAACAAACAGTGTGTCTTTATTAAGTGCACATATCGAAATGAGGGAAACTAAGCTTAATTTTACCGACGGAAAAAATATGAAAAGAATTTTATAGATGCCAAGTATAAATAATTCAATTGTTCTTTTATATTTTTTTTTCTGTCGGTAAAATTAAGCTAAGATTCACTCATTTTGATAAGTGCACATTAGTAATACATTTGTTTATTTCTGAGGTTAGACTATTAATAAGTCTCGGTATAATATAATTAATATTATGGATTAAAAAATATTCTAAAATTGGCACGTTTTTTTATGAAGACTCACATTGTGTATTAGGTCAGTTGATTTTGACATTGACGTTCATGAGTTTTAAAATCGTCATTGTCACTCATTACGGGTAATCAGAAGCGCGAAAATTCTGACAACCAGTCTTACCAGGGGGTATCGTGTTACCCAGTAACTGGGTTGTGGAGATCAGATGGGTAGTCGCTCCGTGTAAAATACGGGTATTCTGCTGCATCCGGTTAGACTAGAAGCCGACCCCAACATATTTGGAAAAAAACTAGAATGAAATGATTGAATTGATTGATGATTGGTGAATGGAATGATTTAGATTTAAATGACAGCTGACGACTCTGACTCTAATTCGAATTGTATTGGAATCACACGGGAATCACTGATTCGATTTTTTAGGAATGTGTCTCTAATGTTTTTGGCCCATGGAATTAATATGTTTGTAGTATGTTTGGCCTATGTCATTTTGACAATAATGATTTATTATTTATCGATTGGTTCAGGGGGCCTAAAATGGACGCTTTGTCAGAATCTAAATAAGATCTGCGTACAATTCATACATCCCGCAATTCATCTGTTTGACAGCTGCTATTTGACATTAGAATTCAATTCATGCCAAAGCGTCCATTTTAGGCCCCCTGATTTTCAGTCGGTCATAATATGCTCAGTTTTATAGATCAAGACACCCCAAAGAGGTTTCCGGTCAAACTAAAGAACTAATATTTGTCTAGCGTTTTCGTAACCAGTGCACGCTCACCCTTAATCTTGTTTTTTTTAATGATCCCAGTGGCCAGTCTGTTGCTAACTCCGGTTTTGTTTTTAATATTTTACGGCGCGAACTTTTTGGTGTCTGCTTGATATAATCTGTAGTCGAAATAGGTTGGTTTTTTAGAGGTCCTGCGTCAAAACCTGTGTATATTTTCAGTTGTTTTTGCACAAGACTATGAAAAGTGCGCCTTTCCACGAAAAATACCGAAAAAAAAATTTTTTTCGTTTTAAATTCTTTAAGAATTTTAAGAAATTCGCTGGGATAAACCCCCGCAAATCGATCAAATTGAGATGTTGTCCGTGAATAGATTTAGTAAGTAATAGTATTTTTATAATAATCTTGGATTTTATAGATATTCGGTCGTGGGTGATCGTGCGTAACCTACATATGATTCGTGCAAAAAATATGAACATGAAACTAATTATAGAGATGAAATATTTTTGTAACAATGTGCGTAAGTTACAGTGGCGCTAAACTATACAGGATGATTTTCTTTCAAGCCAGTGTGGCTAGTTTCTGAACTAGTTCCTAGAGAAAAACGTACCAACCACCACTTTGGTCAAAGTCAATCATTTATTTCAAATAGGCACATAAAAGGCACTTTTGAACGTCGAAATTTACTTAAAAATAGAATTGATTCTAGTTGCCCCTTCCAAAAGATAGTTTCGTACGGAGAAGAATGGGTAAGAAACTCCACCCTTTTAAAATGTGTCTACTAAATTTATCTGTCTGTGGTCTACTACCCTAAGTTTCGGATCATGCCCTGAAGTCTTATCTCAAACATCTTCTGAACTTATTTAACCGCCATATGATGGACATGGATAAAGTTTGGCCTGACACAGACGAAGAAATAATAAAAAATAACTAATAATATTTGAAGTCCCACCACAGCTTTCGTTACTTAGCAAAACTTTGCAGGACACTTTTAACTCCTTCTTTGCCAATATAGGCGCTGTCCTAGCTAATATAATACCTCCTAGAAATCACGATAGTGGAGCATACGAACAGCTGTACAGCAATAAAATAGAATCTAAATATACTGACCTACCTGAATTTGCCCCTGCTTCTTTAACTGAAGTTAGTAAGATAATTGACAACCTAAATACGAATACGACAACTGGTATCGATGGCATCTCATGCAAGTCTCTTAAATGTGTTAAAAATTTAGTACTTAAGAAGTTAACTAGCTGCATTAACCATTCCCTCAAATGTGGACATTTTCCTGATTCCCTCAAGATAGCCAAAGTGAGCCCAATTTTTAAATCTGGCAAAAAAACTGACCCAGGTAATTATCGTCCTATCTCGGTACTACCAGTCAATTCTAAAATTTTCGAAAAAATTATCTATAATCGTTTGGAAAAATATTTGAGCTCTAATAACTTCCTTTATCATAAACAGTATGGCATCCGCTCCAAATCAAATACACTATCAGCCTGTATAGACCTTGTAACTAACTTGAAACGTAGAATAGACAAAAAACAAATAGCTCTTGGTATATTTATAGATTTAAAAAAGGCGTTCGACACGATTAGCCATAAATTACTCCTTCAAAAACTACACGATATTGGCATTAAGGAATCTGCACATAAAATGATTGAGTCATATCTCTCTAATAGATACCAGATAGTTAAAATTGGTGAGGCCAAAAGCACTCCTGAACTAATAACTTACGGGGTTCTACAAAGCTCTCTGCTTGGGCCCTCGCTCTTCTTAATATACATTAATAATATACAAGACCTGAACTTAGCTGCAGATGTAACACTATATGCCGATGACACCTGTCTCTTCTACTTTGGCAATGAAATTCAAACAATCGTCAGTCGAGCCCAGGAGGACCTCAACACCTTATTTACTTGGTTTCAATATAATTTGCTAACCATCAATGTGAATAAGACCAACTTTATGATATTTAGTGCTAAAAATAAAAATGTTCCAAACTTTCAACAATTACACGTTAATAATGAACCGTTAACTAGAGTAGAATCAGAAAAATACCTTGGTCTAATCTTAGATAAACATTTAACCTGGAAGCCACACTTTGACAAAATGCGTTCAAAACTGTTATCATTGATGGGAACACTACGAGTACGAGGTACCGTCCGTTGCTTTCCCAAATCAGTAAAGTATATAATTTATAATTCCCTCGTCAAATTTCACCTGACCTACTTAATTGAAGTCTGGGGCTCTGCTGGTAAAACTAACATAAAAAAATTACAAATCACTCAAAATAAAATAATTAAATTACTATTTCATCTTAATTACTTAACGCCAACTGAAACTGTTTTTCATAAAACCAAATTAATGACACTAGCTCAAATGTATAAATTCCATTCCTGCATCCTTATACGGAAGATACTGACAAAAGATACCCATTCTCAAATAATTTTTACTAAAAAGGCGCAAATTCAGACCCGGTTACTGAGAAATGCTAACGATATCTGCCTATACAGTAGACTACGGACCAACTATGGTACCAGAAATATTAAGTATGAGGGTGCCAAAATGTATAACGAATTGCCGATAGATATTAAGGAAATACTATCTTTTCCCCTATTTAAAAAGAAATTAAAATTCCACGTAATGAAAAGTTTTCAATTATGTTAGTCTAAATATTTCATAATAACTCGGAATATTTACATAAACTCTAATATTAATAATAATAAAAACTATATACATTTTCACTACAAATTCAATAAAACGATTACTTAAAGCAAAAATAAAACCAAGTTTCAATATTAAATAAACACTAAAAATCAATTACGTTTTCAATCAACAAAACCCAGTTTCTATCATAGTTGCTATGATAGAAACTGGGTTTCGATACGTAATATGGACGCATAGTCTCAATACATTTTGCAGATTACCTACATTAAGTAAAAATATTTTTTTTTTTATTTCTAAATACGTTCAAACCTCGATCTATTATAACATAGTTTATTTTACTAAATTTTTGATAAGTTAATGACTAACATTATTGTAAGTACCTACTTCTAACCATAACCTCTAACATACCGTTCCGATACTTGTTCCAAGGAACGTTTATATGTATGCAACCAGTGTTTCTCATTCTAAGTGAATAATTGTATTCTGTTTTTGAGAAATAAATGTCTTAAACCACATGAAATATTTCAATTTGAAGAATTGTTATGATTCCGCGAGTATTTTTAGAGTATAAAATATTAAAACTGTGAATAATATGCCGAGTTGCGCATTACGATATTGCAAATCTCGTTATGGTAAAACGACTGGACCTAACTTGGGTTTATTTAGACGGCGTCACTGAGAATTGCCATCACAGTTTTTCTATGATATTTCTTCGCATAGCCTCTCTATAGTAAGTATTTTAAATCTCTTTACAAAAAACGCTCTCTATGAAAACGACTAAGTATTTTAATTAAGGCGACTAACACACGGCACCACAGACCGCCGCGGTGCCAACCGCGGCGGTGCCCGGTGATGATGAAGCGGATCTCATGTCGCATTGGCTTCTAATAAATCCGTTGATGCCCAAGGCTGAGGCTACGTTAGACTGCGATGCGACCTGCGACACATGAGCGATTAAAACAAATAAACGAATGGTCACGTTTATGGCTACACCGCACATCAAATATTACTAGCGATCTTTGATTTCTCTATGCGATCGGAACAACGTTACTGTAATTACGGCATCGGCTACATCAACATTATGATAAGTACACCTATACGCCGGATTTTCGCTTATAATGTAGCGATATCATGTTTATCTCGTTTCGCTCTTGTCAGTGGCATCGCAAATCGCTGCCTACTGTAGCCTCCGGTCGAGCGGTGCTCTCATCTTCTCTCACCGCGGCGGTGTGCGGTGCCGTGTGTTAATCCCCTTACACCATTTCGGTAACGTCATTCGCCGGTAAATTGTGGAGGCTATGTGGCGGCCACCACAGTCTTAAGACGGATATATATGCCAGTGACCTTGAGTGGTTAGCTTGCGTGTTCTGTACTGAGCTCACGCAACGCGTCGTACGTTCAGCCAGTAATAGGACTCGCCCATCAAGGAGCGCTATACTTTTTTTTTTTTTTTGGGTGGGAAATTATCAAATAACTTCTCCCGCTCTGGGCTCTGCGGGAGGGCGTGTCAGACTTTTACTGACTAAAACCCACCCGTATTCCTTCATTTGCCTGTGTGCCAGGGCCACGATATCCCTTTCGGACAAACTCGCAACCCTGGCAGGCATTGGCCCTAGCGGACCCCGTCAGTTGGTGCTGACAACTCTTTGAGGTGCGCGTAGAATACGACGCGCCGTCGACCCGGGCCTGGTCCTTATCGGACGGTGAGCTACCCATCGCTCACCGTCCGCAGGCCCGCGCCTACGGTGGCCGGAAATCGACTTGCGACTCCCGACGCCCGGGGCGTCTCCTGCGGCGACTAGGGGCGCGAGGGCGCGAACCTTGCCTCTCCCTCACGCGTTCCGCCTCCTCCTTCGCAAGCATTACTGCTTCGCAGAAGGAGGTGGCGGCCTCCCATGCACTCTCGCTCCGAACCATGGCCTGAACCAGGGCCGGACGCGAGAGATCGCCGCCGCCGATCGCCTCCGTGAGGACACGGCGGTGCTCCGCCCAAGCTGGGCAGACCTCCACCGTATGCTCCACCGTGTCCTCCGGGCGATCCACACAGTGGTGACACCCGGGCGTTTCCTCCCGCTTTATCCTGAACAGGAACCTCCCGAAACAACCATGTCTTGTGAGGACCTGCGTCAGGCGGAAGGTGAGGACGCCGTGGCGCCTCTCTAGCCACTCCTCAAAGAGGGGACTTATCGCCACAATTGTGGCGTGCCCAGCGCTGGGTTGCGACAATCGCACTCTCCATGCCGCCATAAGATCCCGCCGGAGCTCTGTCCGCTGTGCCGTGATTTCTCGCGGCAGCGGAGTTTCACCCCGGCGTTTCGCCTCCTCGCGCCACTCCCAGACGTGCGCGAGGACTTTTGCCTCCAGATCCCATGACGGTAGTCCGGCAAGGAGGCTCGCCGCCTCACGGGAGACCGTGCGGTATCCTCGAAGGAGCGCTGTCCTGTGTTATTAATTTATTATACACAAACCAAAAGGTATTTTAATAAAACGCGTATACTAAAATATATATACTAAATCATTAATTAAATTATCTTTAAATTGACGAAGGTTTTAGAAAAATACGCTTGGTAGATTTTGCGTCATTCTAAGTTTTGTATCCGCGTTAGACATAACTTTACACTTTGTATTATTGAGAAAGTGCTCTAATTTAACATATATTTTTTTTTTAAATCATTAACACTATTCGTTTAGACGTGATCTTCAGTATAAAATCATTAAAAGTCGGTTATCGTCGCCTTAAGAAACACTTAGCTTTACGCAAGGAGCGGGGGAGGCCTACCCTTTAAAAGCAGCGATAGGCCGACTAATGAGTCGCATGACATAGTACATTATAAATTAATTATGCGCAAACGTCGTGACCTCTGACCAATAGTAACAACATGTCGCAACAAAGAGCTGTGACTAATGTTTATCAGTTTTATCACATTTCTAGTTAAGCGATAATAGACAACAGCGCTTTTAGACACGTGACGCGGCGTAGTATGATGAATTGGAGCAGTTTGAGTAACTGAGTTAAGGCGCAACTAGTCGATACTTTTTCCATACTTTCGGGGGGGTTTTACTCCACTGTTACACATTGTACATCTAAAGTAAAACATGATATCGTTTTGTCTTATTATTAATTTTGTCTGTACAGAAGCAGAATAGTAAAAAAAAAGGCATTAAAAAGTTATGAGCCAACAAAGATTCGTTTTTCCTGCTAATAAGTAATAAAAGAAGTATAAAATTTCGAAAACAAAGCTCGTTCCGACAAAGCTCGTTCCAACAAAGCTCAATTGTCGAAGATTATAATAAACTTTATTCGTAATTGATTTATGCAGTAGTTTTTTCATAAAACCCCACCTTCCAAAGGAGTTTTCGTATGTTTTTACGCGCGCGGTTTAGTATAAATCATCGTGCACTGTGTTTGTGTGCGTGCGACTAGACGTTATGCTTGTAGACTAGCTTCTAACTGCTCATCACTGGTGCTATTTCTGTCGGACACGATGCTAGGTGAGACAGCGTGCTTTTTGGCCGCGCCCGCCAGTGAGTTCGAGCCCGCGACTAGTTGGCTCTTAAGTATTATTTGCTCGGTTTTATTTTACTGTATTAGCTACTAGCTGCGCCCCGCGGTTTCACCCGCATAAGAGTCTGTGGCGGCACGGCATCAACATTGCCACATGCGAACTACGCGTCACACTGACATCGCGCAAGCAGGGTTTACCGCGAGACTAGCACATACTCGTACAGGGTGAAATTGAATTCATGGGCACCCTCTTAAAGGGTCATTATACTCATCATTGTGAACCTTTTACTATGGGACTAAACCTGAATCGCGAAAAAAATATCAGCTGTTCCCTACATTTTGACAAGTTAAGCGAACTTATACGTAGGGAACTGCAGATTTTTTTTCCGTGACATCAGGTTTGGTCCCATAGTAAAAGTTGTTCATAATTATGAATAAAATGATCCTTAAAAGGATGCCTATGAATTCAATGTCACCCTGTACCTATACAACATCCCGACATCAACCGTCGGGCAGTTGCCCACCAGAAACAACACCCGTCTGGTCGGAAGATCCTCCCTTTTCTATGGAGGATGAGTGAACTTTACACCCTGTTTCCCATTCCTCTATACTGGCGACCCCGACGTGATCTGAACACGCAACCTTCTGATCCTGAACACGCAACCTACTGATTCTGAACACGCAACCTTTTGATCCCGTGGGAATATCGGGATAAAAATTATCCTATCTCCTACTCTAGGCCATAGTCTTGTGCCAAATTTCATCCAAACCCGTTCAGCCGTTTTAGCGTGAAAGCGTAACAAAACATAATCACTTACGCATTTTTAAAGTTAGGATTAAGATTAAGGCCAACCAGGTTCTTAAATTCCTAAACCAAATCACTTTAATTTAGATAAAGTGATTTGTTTTCGTAATTTTCCAATCGTAATTTTTAGGGTTCCGTACCTCAAAAGGAAAAAACGGAACCCTTATAGGATCACTCGTGTGTCTGTCTGTCTGTCCGTCTGTCACAGCCAATTTGCTCCGAATTTACATGAATTTCTGTGACTCAAACACGGACGTGTAACGTAAATAAATGAGTGTTGAATATAGGGGTCACTTTTGGGGCTTAAATAAGAAAATTAAAAAAAAACTGCAAACGGTGACCTGTGACATAAAAAATGAAAGGACTTGTTGGAAGGATATCAGATATTTTTTTTTTATTTTAAAATAAGTAGATAGTTTCAAAGTATTATATATATACAACATTAGTTTTTGTTTATACTAAACCTCTTAAGGGTCATTGTACTCATCATTATGAATAACTTTTACTATGGGACCAACCTTGAAATCGCGAAAAAAAAATCAGCTGTTCCCTACATTTAAGTTCGCTGAACTCGTCAAAATGTAGGGAACAGCTGATATTTTTTTCGCGATTTCAACTTTGGTCCCATAGTAAAAGTTGTTCATAATGATTAATACAATGACCCCTTAAGAGGTTTAGTATAAACAAAAACTAATGTTGTTTAAGAAAATTTATGGAAATTGACCACCACGCCCCAAACCACAGCGTGATTGTACACTTGGTAACCACGAGTAAAGCGTGCGTCGCAATTTTTTCTTAAAATCGGTTCATCCGTTCAGGAGCTATGATGCCACAGACAGACACACAGATACCCGTTACCACTGGGCCACCACTCCTCTCAATTTATAATATATAGATAATTGACCAATTTAAATACGGTAGCTCAGCTTCATAGCCCTAGTAAAAATATCTTTGTGTTATATATAACGTAAGTAATCATAATTTTTTATTACTATTCTGTTTGTTCGTCGACATAAAAATTTGTTTGTTTTAACTAAAGTTTAGCGAAGGAATGTAAAGAATGCAACGTGCGTATGATGAATGGTTTTTTTTATGTTTTCTATTTAAACGTAGTCACGAGACGATGATTATCTACGTCGTTTGCACACCACCGCGGAATAACTTAGGTACAGTATTTAGGGTCGTGCAAACTGGCGCGATATCGCGGGCGCGACAGGCGCGCGACACTTTCCATGAAGTTTTTATAGAAATTGTGCTACTAGTGTCGCGTCGCGCCTGTCTGTGGGAGCCTTTTTTATTAACCCCCAACGAAAAAGAGGGGTGTTATAAGTTTGTAGTGTCAGAGAGCACATGCCGCACGATATCGGGTCCATTTAATATTTACGTGATGTTAGAGAGTGGCCTATCTTCCTATTTAATACATCAATGCAGTGGCTAAAACACCATATATCACGATTCCTACCGGCTTCCCTTCGGAAGTTCGCATCAACAATTCTACCGCTATTGAAAAATGGCACAGTCAATAGTGTCTACTATTGCCAAAAAATATAGTTACTTTACGGGTATTTAATTCACCATAACATTCAAACATCAAAAATGCCTATTTTATTAGCTTTGAATTGAAATAACAAACAAGAAAGTTTTATCTGTGTAGTGTTGCGTTGTTTTGGTTTTGCTACTTGGCGATAGATGGTGTTAAATTCAGTAACGGAAAGACTTACTTTTATGTAAATTAATTAATTTTTACTTTACTGATAAGAAAGTAAGTTAAAATCGGCTTCTCTCATACAAAAATTTACACCTCGCCGCTGCATCAATGGTTGGCATGAAGAAAATTTTGTAAACACGCTGTACCTAAGTCCTTTAGGGAATGAGCCGGATACAAAACCGAGCTTTAACATTTCACTTATGCAAGGCGTCAAGGCTTCTACAGACTAGCGCGACTCGTAACGCGACACAAAGGCACCGCTCGTCGCGCGACACGCGGGGCCTTTATGTTGCGTCGCGTGTCGCGCCAGTATGTAGAAGCCTTTAATCTTCGTTTTTCCTTATCACTTCCCTCTCGGGGAAGGGATAGAAGGGAAGGTTATAAGGAAAGACCCCCTGAAAATTACTTAGTATCAAAGCTGACGTCCAAGTGAATGTACGTGACGCAACCTATCTCCTTTGAATGCGGTAAGTCATTTCTAGCCAAACCACCGTTCACACAATTGACAAGTTACAATGATATTATATTAAACCATCGAGATATAAGTACTAACGTACTAGAGAAGACACCGTAAATTCCTACTTTGTCTCGTTCAACTGCGGCGATCGCGCCGCACCTCACTCAGTCGCTCTCTAGCTCTTTCGCGCCTAGTACTTCCGACAATAATAAATTATATAGAATAAATACACTTCCGCAGCAAATCTAGCGTTGTGGTAAATTAGTTACGGTTTAGACGAATTGTTATTATTTTAGCGCTGCGCGAACTAAAGATTCAAATTACGAAGAATAGGACAATTCAGATATTTGACGTAGCTTCTCTAGTACGTTAGTACTTATATCTCGATGTATTAAACAGGGGGCCTAAAATGGACGTTTTGGCAGAATCATAATATGAAACTGCGTGCAATTCATATCCCGCAATTCATCTGTTTGACAGTTTGTATGGAGTTTCGTAAAATAGTCCACAAATTATTAATTGCTATAATGAAGTCTAATGTCAAATATCAGCTGTCAAACAGATGAATTGCGGAATGTATGAATTGAACGCAGATCTTATTATGATTCTGCTAAAGCGTCCATTTTAGGCCCCCTGATATGTTATACACTCACAAAATGGGAAAGTTGCATGACATTCAATTTGACATTTTTATTTTATTTTTAAGCTGACTGACTTGTCATTTTAATTTCTTTGGTTGTCATTTGAAAGTTGCTAATAGACAATTTGTAATTTAATTATTTTTCTTTGACATTTGTAATTTGATATGTAGACAATTCTTGATATTGTTACGAGCTTGGGGTTCGTGACAATAAAAACTGCCGATTTAATAACTAAAAAAATAGACACTTTAATTAAGAACACCAATTTAAACACACTACTACTTTAAACACAATTAAAACACAATCACTTAATGTCACTCTCAAATATCGTTCAGTTGTTTTCGCTTGTCTCGTTTCAAAAGTAAACTAACTCCATCGCGGCCCATACCGGCCTTATATAGGGCCTCGGATAGTTCCCGAATCATCTAGAACATTCGAGTATATACCGGCCCCGACTGACCGGGTGTCGATAGTTCTAGAATCGAACTTTCTCGAAGCATCTTGACTCTATTAGTTTCGCTACCTGATACTAGATGGCGCTAGTAGTAGGGTTTTTAGTTGTGCGCGCAACAATATAGTACTTTTTATTTTTTTTGACATTGAAATGTAATTATTTTGTATAAATTAGAATTTATAGAATTATTTTAGAAAAATTTAATTATTTTTTTTTGACATTGAAATGTAATTATTTTGTATAAATTAGAAATAACTGTCGAAAAAAGTGAGCCGCGCACTAAAATACGTCCCAATTAGGACGTCTTCGAGTCTTCACGATTACGCGCTCACAACATATTTGTTTAATATAATATCATTGACAACTTATGATAACTAGATTATTTTTCTTCAACCGGGGAGCAACCCACTCAGATCTGGCTTAATACAAAAGGTCATCATCGTCATTATCACTTCAGCCGAAAGACGTCCACTGCTGGACATAGGCCTCCCCCAAAAAGGGGGGGATTTGCCATAATCGCCACGCTTGGCAGGCGGGTTGGCGATCGCAGTATGGTTTTAAAAATGCATTGACAACGCTGCTGCCCATTCTCTAGTAAATCCCTTAGTCGCCTTTTACGACAACCACGGGAAGAAATGGGACAAAAGGTGTTACGAGTATATAAGCACTTAAAAAAATATTCTTGTCCGTATATTTTGGCATGGAAATATTTAAACTACAATCAGCCAGCTAGCCAGTATTGTCATAAAATATCTGAATCTAATGAGTCGTACCTACTGGTAACCTATCTATAGTGAGTTAGTTTTTTTTTTATAATCTCCATCGAAGCGAGGATGTTCCCACGTCTATCGCCCGCGAGTTCCGGTCAGTGTGTACGCCATATCCGCCCCCCACTGCCTGGTGTGACTCATTACCTTATTTTTTTGCTAATTGCTCGTACCGATTGGCCGGAGCAGGCTAAAAATAAAGAAAATTGGAAAAGTATGGAGGGAGACTTTGGGACAGCACAAATTACTTACTTAGTAAAAATAAAACGAGCGACCCTTACAGAAGTCGCATATTGTGTAACATCTGACATCTCACCTTGGTTTGCACTACTGAGCAGCGATATAAATTAACATCAAAAAGTAAAAAAGGCAAGAAAGGGCATTTATCAAATAACTTCTCCCGCTCTGGGCGGAGCAGGAGGGCGTGTCAGACTTTTACTGACTAAAACCCACCCGTGTTCCTTCAGTTGCCCGTGTGCCAAGGCCACGATAATATAGTATGGATAAGGGATATTATTCCTTTCGGACAAACTCACAATCCTGGCAGGATCATTACTTGCACCTGTAAAAAAATTTCGTTTTAGTTTATTTTTAGGCACAATAATTGTATGGGAAATCTTACTACTGTTGACTAAATATACACTTTTTGTAAACGTTTTATCAAGTAAACAAAATAAATTATTATCACACTACATAGTATAAAACAAAGTCGCTTCCCGCTTCCTGTCTGTCCCTATGTATGCTTAGATCTTTAAAACTACGCAACGGATTTTGATGCGTTTTTTTTTAATATACAGGGTCAAATTAAATTAGCTAGCGAAACTCTGCAGACGTTATGGGTATCGATATCTAAACATGATCAAACAAAAAATAAATTAATTTGATGACTTTTTTTTGGGGCTTCTACCGCAGTTGAAAAAACAGATTTTTCGAGTAGTCACTCGAAAAATCTGTTTTTTTAGGTATACTCCACAGACGTGATGGGTACCGCATCTAAACATGATAAAACAAAAAAAAAACAGATTCAGAACTCATACTTCAAGTAACAACACCAAAAGCGGTCCGCTGACCCAAAAAAAAACATTTTTTTTTTTTTGTCGCGTTTAGGTATCGATACCCATCACGTCTGCAGAGTTTCGCTAGCTAATTTAATTTGACCCTGTATAGAGTGATTCAAGAGAAAGGTTTATAAAAAGCCACGCGGGCGAAGCCGCGGGCAGCAGCTAGTAATAATTATAAAATTATTATTACATACATACAAACATAATCAGCCCTATAATGTTTCCACTGCTGCCCTGCTGGGACACAGGCCTCCTCTTTCTATGAGAGGCAGTGGACCGTAATCCACCGTTGAGCTGTACGATTACTGAGAAATGCTTGCACTGATTGGACAGGTCCACTCAAATTTGTGTGGTTCTTTCCTCAAAAGACCATCTCTGACACGGGATCTACATGGTCCTCACATGATCTGACCAAGATTATATCTGGACTTTAAAAGAGACTTTGACCCCTGAGTTTGTTTCGCCATTTCTTTTTAGGGGTAGTCAGATAGGAAATGTCGGCTACATCTAGATTATTTTTTGAATTTTTTATATGACGTGTAAAAGTGATTCTAATATCCTATTTACCGATTATACGATTTCATTTCTTGATGGAACGGGCATGAACCGTTGCCCCACACTAAGAATTTCTCCTGTATCGTGGGTGCGTTTACAAACATTTAAAATCACATACACCAACAGCCAGACCCGGAACAACTACTTGTAGGTCATACAAATATTTGTTCCGTGCGGGAATCGAACCCGCGACACGCAGCGCAGCAGTCAATCGCTTAAACACTGCATTTCATTTCATTTCATTTCCAGCATCAGCATCCCAGCAGCAGCAGCAGCAGCATTTGCGGGCCCAGTGCAGGTTGGTGGATGTCACATGTCTTCGAATTTTAGTTCTAGGACAAGCCGGCTTCCTCACGATGTTTTCCTTCACCGTTTTGAGAGCAGTGGTGATGAAATAATTTGCACAAAGTAAAGCGCCTGTCTGGGTTCGAACCCACGACGAACACACGGCTACACATCAAGCTATACAAATCCAGTTTACGCTGATCTCGCACTGTACGGAGATAATATACAATGCGAGACCTGTACCCTAATTGCGTAACAGAGTATGAATCGGAATCGGAATGATTTTGAAGTATATTGCTAATCCATTGCTTCTTATGGTAGAAAAAATGTCTGCTCCAGCTCTGCTGCAGCGTAAATAACGCAATGAATGTTGTTGAACTGTCAAATTGATACCGATTCCTACTGATAGTGAGTTACGCAATTAGCCCTCAGCTTATACTGGAAATGTATAGCTTGATGTGTAGCCGTCTGTACTACTCGTAAGTCGGAGGCCATTACCAATGGGCCACCACTGCTCTCCCAATTATTATTATTCATCATCATTCTCCTGCCCTTATCCCAATTTATTTGTGGTCGGCGCAACATGTCCCTTTCTTCCACACTCCTCCATCGTCATCGCGGTAGTCACCTCCTTTCCCCTTTTCCACAGTCCATCCATCGTTTCTTTGGTATTCCCCTACTTTTATAGCCATCGACATCCATACTCATAACTTTACCAATGACATTTTCCGCATCACATGCCCATACCATGACAACCGATTTCCGCACAACTTTTCAGTCACCGGTGCCACTTTCAGACTACTTATGTACTCACTTCTTATTCTATCCATTCGTGTCATACCATAACATCACACACCCCTCTTAGCATTCTCATCTCAGCTACATGCGATTGCCTTTCATTCATCCCTTTGGTGGCCCAACATTCTGCTCCATACAAGACAGCAGTCTTACCATTATTCTATTAGAACATAGACATAAACCGTCTTATTACAAAACAAGATTTATATTTTGACATGGCTTAAACCATGGAGACAGATTTTGTAATAAGAACGTAACTGTGATTGAAATACCGTTCTTTATACAAAACTGAAAACTTAGTTCGGTACTAAGTTGTCAGTTTTGTGTTTAAGAACTGTACCATAGTCGAAATAAAGTACGAAATTCAATAATGGCTCCATGTTTTAAACCTGGGTCTGAAGATAAACCTTTTTTTGTAATAAGGGGGAAAAGGTCTTAAAATATACCGGTTTGTAACACTATCTTTAACTAAGTACATTATCTTAATAGAGAAGAGCATCCAAGTATCCTCAAATAGGCTAGGCTAACATAGGCTCCTTTAACATTTTTGTTGAATATTGGCATAGACGCGAGCCTAGATAGATGCTGATCGCGATTCATTCGTGAAATTCTTCCTCAGTATATCAAAGCGCACATTCGGTGATGAAGTAAATACTTTATATCTAACAAATGTGTCACACGTGTCGAATACTTACTTACTTACCTAATACTCAATCATTAATTAATTACTGATTTTTAAGGCTTCGTACCTCAAAAGGAAAAAACGGAACCCTTAGTCGTCATCTCGGTAGCCATCGTTTCTTTGGTCTTCCTCTACTCTTAAAGTCATCAACATTCATACTCAAAACTTTCCTCACGACATATACCTCATTCCTCCGCATCACATACCCATATAACTGATTTCCGCACAACTTTTCAGTTCACTTTCAGACTTCCTCATTATGTACTCATATTTCTTATTCTATCCATTTGTGTCACACCTCACATCCCTCTTAGCATTCTCATCTCAGCTGCATAAAATTGCCTGTCATTCATCCCTTTTGTGGCCAAAAATTCTGATCCATACAAGACAGGTCTAACCATTATTTTATATATCTTTCCCTTAATTTTAAGGGGAATGTGGGAGTCGCAGATTGTTCCCATGACCTGCCGCCATTTCATCCATCCAGTGTTAATTCTCTGCTTAACTGTCTGATCTACTTCGCCATCGCTTCGACTGAGAGAAGCACGCCATTAAGCGCTATGGGTCCAGAACTGGATAGACTGCCGAAATCGCAGAACATAGTTTTGGCTCTGCTGATTTTCAAGGCAGCATTCCCCAGCTTCTGTTGCTTTAGGCATTTGTCCAATGTGCTTTGGATCTCAGGTTCATCTTCACCGACAAGATCAATGTAATCGGCAAACAGCATGCACCAGGGTGTCTCTTCCTGTATGTCCGACGTCAGACCGTCCATAATCAACAGGAAGAGGTAAAGACGTAAAGCCCGACCCTTGGTTATATATTATTTTAATTAAAAGTAAATAAATATAGAGAACCTCTAGCACGTGCATCCTATATTTAATTCTGATTCAGAGTCCTACGTACTATGGGCTGGTGGCCGCACGGGTCGATCCATTATTTTAAGCTACGCTTGCCAGGGTTGGTCCGTGGATGAGTGACCATCTTTACATACTGAGACTCGTCCGTGCCTCGGAAAGCACGTTAGCCGTTGGTCCCGGCTGTCATTCGTGGATCTTTGACACTCGTTAGGGGTCGTGAGCAGTCCAAAGTCTAACAACCAGTCTTACCAAGGGGTATCGTATTACCCAGTTACTGGGTTGTGGACGTCAGATAGGCAGTCGCTCCATGTAAAATATTGGTGTTCAGCTGGAAGCAGCTGAACACCAATATTTCAGGCTAGACTGGAAGCCGACCCCAACATAGTTGGGTAAAGGCTAGGGAGATTGAGTCCTACGTACTGGGGATCCATCTCATGGGTTCTGCCAAAGAAGTTCTGGAAGAGTGAAGGACTGCATCGTTGGGCTAATAAAGTCTAGTAGTTGCAAACGCGAATGCTGACTTTGAATTCGGGTAAAGTGTTCATCATCATCATCAGTTTCACCATCAGGAATATTTAAAAAAAAAAAATTTTTATTTGTACACTTTGAAAACATACAGTACACAAGGATTAAATAAATGTTGTACAATATAGTCACATTAAAGGGCGAACTGATGCCTCCTAAACTAGGCTAAAAGCCTGTGTTTTAAGAGTCAACGTTCCTCCAGATATAAAGGCATAAAACTTTTTACAACTGGTATTGGGTGTCATGCAAGTACTTAAAGAAACAATAACATAAAAACAAAAACAAATAAAGAAGAACAAATTAAAAACAAAAAAAAATCAAAACAAAAAGTGGCCTAATCCAAATACAGTAATAATTCTATGTTTATTAAGAGACAATTGTAATAAGATTCTCGGTTTCGTCATACGTTAACTTCTGCAACCAGTTAGGTAGTTAGTTTGATTTTAACGTCGTGTTTAGTCAGGGAGTATATGGGTATAAGTTTATTAATTTTATTATACAGTCGCGAGCTAGTTGCCGCATACTGACGGCTGGCAAATTTAGAACGGCATTGGACTAAGTCGCACACGGGAGTGCAGAAGCAGCTTGCTCGGTTGATGTCAGAACGCTCGCCCCATAAGGCTGATTCACGACCCTTCGCGTGGCGATGAGTCGTGGCACACTCCACAGTCGCTGTCGCAAGACTAGACGAGTGTGGAGCTTGAGCCACGACCTACACAGGTCGTGGCCAAGGGGAGCAGAAGAAGACTTAAAACATAGCTAGCGACGTGTGGATGTTGGAATATTTACCTAACCCTACGCCGGGATGGGCGTGATGGAAGTAGATAGGTATGATTTGTTTGTAGCTACGAGTAAATCAATCATAATTATTAATTAAGATTTTTTTTTTTTTTTTTTCCTTATTAGTAAGAACCAAGTTCTTACTAGTTAATTGCAATCTAGCCTAAGAAGACTAATAAACAATTTAAATCTAACTTATTATGCTACGTTATAAATTATGTTAATGCTAAGAATAGTGTCCATAATTAGGTATGCACTTTTACACACGTTCGTAACACTTCCTTAGAGTCTGGTAAAATTGATAAAACACTTTGTTCATGTGTTATATAAATAGCACAACATTGTTACTATTATTGATTCACTTACACTACACTAATTCAAATGGTTTAGTTCTCTTTAGTCTACGCACTATGCCTGTATTGTCTAACAGCTGGATTGCCTCAACATTCACGTGTCGATGGAGTCTGTGTTCGTGGGCTTCAGCAAATTTTTGTGTGATGGTGGTGACGAATTCCATGTCGAGGTCACGGTGGAGGTCATCGTTTCTTATGTACCAGGGTGCATTTACAGCAGCCCTGAGTACTTTATTTTGGAACTGTTGAATTATTTTGACGTTGGTTGGCTTAGTACAGCCCCAAAGTTGGATACCATACGTCCAAATTGGCATCAGAATATGCTTGTATATTATCAGCTTATTATGTATTGATAAACAGGATTTCCTTCCCAGTAACCAATGCAAACGTTTATAACGAATATCGAGTTCCTGTTTTTTCTTTTTGATATGGGCTTTCCAACGCAGCTTGGCGTCGAGAGTTATGCCAAGGTATTTGGCTGTATTAGCATAAGGTATTTGCATACCATTTATGTAGAGTGGGTGGTAGTCACTGTGTTTGTTTGTGAAGTTAATGTGAACTGATTTTGACTCATTCAGATTGATCTTCCACTTTTGTGTCCAGTCGTAAACTTTGTTCACAGCTAGTTGAACTTTCTCTACCGCTTCTCTGTGGCTTGATCCGGTGGCCATAATAGCAGTATCATCTGCAAAGGTCGCTATGGTGCTGTTTTCCAGCTCTGGGATGTCACAAGTGTATAACAAGTACAAAATTGGGCCAAGCACACTTCCTTGAGGCACCCCAGCTTTTATGGTTTTTAGCTCGGAATATGCGTCCTCTTGGCGTATTCTAAACATTCTTTTAGTTAAATACGACTCTAGGATATCTACAAATTCTGGTAGCATGCGTCTGAGCTTAAATATGAGACCCTCATGCCAAACTTTGTCAAAAGCTTGCGCGACGTCTAAGAACACGGTAGCACAGACTTCTTTATTTTCTAGCGTTTTTTCAATAACATTAGTTATTCTATGTACCTGGTCTAACGTTGAGTGTTTTTCTCTGAAGCCAAACTGGTGATCTGGAACTAGGTTTTTATCTTCTATTACTGGTTTTATCCGTTTTAATAACAGTTTTTCAAATAACTTTGATAGTACGGGTAACAGAGAAATGGGTCTGTATGATGATGCTTCGTGGGGAGGTTTCCCAGGCTTCGCAATCATAATGACTTCAGCAACCTTCCATGGCTCAGGTACATATTTTAAGATAAATGAAGCATTTATTAGTTTGGTCAGCTTTACTATGGCTTTGCGTGGGAGGCGTTTTAGAATTTCCCCTGTGATGAGGTCGTAACCGGGAGACTTTTTTGAGCTAATGTTGTTTTGAATTTCTCTCATTACTTCCTTAGGAGTCACAAGCTTGATTCTTTGGTTTTGTGATAAATTTACACTCTCATGTATTTCTACAGAGCTTTCGTTGGGTTGAAAGGTTTCTTCTAAATGTTGAGCAAATCGGAACGCCTTTTGGTCATTGCTTATTGCCCATTTTCCGTTGCTATCTCTGATGGGCGGTATTTGTATAATCTGCCTTTTTAGATTTCTCGTTGCTTTCCAAAGTGAGTAATCCGTTGATTTGTCATTGGTAAGCTGAAGAAGGTTGGTATTCAGAGATTCATCCTCAAATTGTAGAATTTTTCTCTTTAGTCGTTTAGTTAGTATGATTAAGATGACACTTGTAGGTATCGTACCATTGACAGCGTCGAATTTTTTGATGCCCACTGAGCTCTTCCCTTTTTGGGGTTCCGTAGTAAACAAGGAACCCTTATAGTTTCACCATGTCCGTCTGTCTGTCTGTCCGTCCGTCCGTCTGTCCCTGGCTTAGCTCAGAGACGCTTAGTCCTAGGAAGCTGTAATTTGGCATGGGTATACATATTAATCACGCCGAAGAAGTCGTAAAATAAAACCATGAAAAACATTTTTTTAGGGTACCTCCCTTGCACGTAAAACGGGTATGATATTTTTTTTTCTCGTCAAATACATGGTGTGGGGTATCGTTGGATAGGCCGTTTAAAAATATTGTGGGTCTGTGCAAGTCATTTTTCAATTCTGAGATCCGTTTGCGTAATATTAAGCTTTAAAGTGCCATTTTTGTTAGAGTCAAGTGCCCCCCGCCAGCTAAATGGTTGGTTTTGGATATGTGAAAAAATTCATGGCAGTAGTTTATACAGTATGTAACAATCAGTATGTTAATTACGTTATATATTGTATATATAACGAAATTAAAAGGAAAACTATCACAGCTAAGTACGGTTTACAAGTTAACGAGTGATAGTCGTCCAACTTAAATTTGCAGTTGGAGAATTGACCGTAATGGGCGAGCATTTTTTTCAACTACAATGTTAAGTTTGTTTTTGGGATAAATTCATTCTAACTACGGAACCCTTCATTATGCGTGGTCCGACACGCACTTGGCCGGTTTTTTTTATCTATTCTATGTATATTTTTACTGGCGCCAGCACATCAAGCTTCTACAAACTGATAAATTTCTTTAAAAAAAAATAAACTATAACGTTAAAGCATAAGGTTCAAGGTTGATTGACAAAATTTGACAGTTTCGGGTAGCCTGACCTGCTGGCGTCTGTCCTTAAATAATATTATTGTGAGCCTGTCGAACTGAAACAGTCTATCAAAAAACTCGTTTGACGTTTGCCGATCAGACTGATTCAGTGTGATGGTGACAGACGTCACGTCATGACTGTCTCTCATTGAGAGACGTCTGGGATTTTGGGATTTTAAGCATGAAATTGGTAGAATATTAGACAACGATGTTATAGAACCACTAACCACGTTTCTGGAGCGCAATAAAAAAAGTAAATTAGGCACTCTATGACGTTAGTTTGGCAGTTATTGTCAGTTCGGTTTGACAAGAGTTGGTATTCGTTGTGTAGTGCTTTGTTTTTGGTGAATTGCGTGCAAATAGGATTTATATCATAGATGGGTAAGTAATGAACAGATTTTAAGCCCAAAAATAAGTAGTTACGAAGGAGTTTGCACAGAAATAGGTTCGGAACTAGCAAAATCGGAATTTGCCGTGATGACTAATAACTATTTTATTGCTAACAAACTGTCGTTGCTTTATAGATAAGTTTGTTTATTACTATTGTTAGCATGTATTTAAACATAAACCGTAATTAATAAACGTAACATTGGACAGTTACATCGAATACAAACTTAAAGATTGCGGGTCATTTTTTTAAAACACAGCGGCCTTAAAAATTATGTTCTGGCAGCTGTGTTTTTTTTAATGATATGTGTAGGGTAGGCTATTGGCATGTTAAATAACTCAAAACATAATGAAATAATGGTTATTTATTATTTTAGAACGACCTATAGACAAAAAAACGCTTAGGCTGACTTTTGCCGATTTATTGCTTTTTTTACAAGGCACGACAGGACTAATCTATTTATAATATATTAGCCTATTTCATAAAGATTCTAACAACACATCATTTAGCCAGATCCCTTAAGTATCTTTCGAGATATCGGCGATGATCTCAGACGCGGCAAAAAACGCGGCGCGTCTTAAAAACGGATTGGCGCACGTCGTATGAAGTTTTTAGAACCGTCGCGGCGCACAATGGAAGCTTATAACAGAAAATATAATAATATTTGATTACGGTAAATCCATCTTCATGATAATGTAATTAAATAAAGGTATGCAAGTGTCGTGGCTCCGTGTCGTGCCGGACGTAAAGATTAGCACCATCCCATTTCTTCCCGTGAGTGTCGTAAAAGGCGACTAAGAGACTACTAGAGAATGGGCAGCAGCGTTCTCTATACATTTTAATACCAAACTGCGATCGTCAACCCGCCTGCCAAGCATGGCGATTATGGCACACACCCCCCCCCCCCTTTGGAGGAGGCTTATGTCCAGCAGTGGACGTCTCTCGGCTGAAATGATGATGCAAGTGTCAATTTTAAGCGAATGACTAAGCACCTTACCGTCTCTAATGCATTAAGGGGAGAGTGGTACAAAACGATCCCTCGAGGTAAAACTATTACCTACTGTTTTACCAATTTTAGTAGCGTCATCTAGTTGTTTGAGTGAAAATAGTCTTCGCCGCAACGGTTTTAGCATTCTGTCAAAGTGTTACGGTGGTGTTAGCATTACGGAAGATTTTATTGAAACAAAATAAAAATAGTGTTGATTGATGTAAGGTAAGCAATAATTCAATAAGATGTTGTTTTAGTTTAAGTTATTATAATGTAACTGGAGTGTTTGCGTTAGTATCCAATGTTATTTAACAATATAATCAGCAAATCATTTGTTGTAAATAAATACCATGAGGTTATGATTTGCTGTTTTTTAGAGTTATGCATTTGGGGTAAAACGATCCTCTCGTAGCTGGGCAAAATGATCCCAGGATCATTTTACCCACATTGTTATGCTTATTGGTTGTGGTAAGTCATTATTTTTATAATTCGTTTTTATTGAACTGGTTAGCTATTATTTAGTTATTTTTTATTTACAAATAACAACTATCAATCATGGATGTTGTGTTTTTTGTATGAAATTAGATCAGTAACTTATCTTTCTTCTTTTATTTCAGTAAACTGCCAGTAAGCAATTCTCCGTGCAGATTATGGCCTTAAAAAGACGAGCTAAAGGAAAGAACATACACGCCGTTGCAAAGACAAAGACTGATAGTTTTATCTTACCAAAGTATAATTTATAAGAGTTTTACTGTGATTTAAAATTTTAGAAGAGCCTAATCCAAGTTTCAAAATTAAGTTTTTTGTTTTGTACTTAAGACTGTGAATTTCGACTGTTCATTTTTGTTATTAAAAAGAATTAATTATTAGAAACAGTTTCGTTTTTTAACAAAATGTTTGTGCTTGAAAGGTTAACATTTTTGCTAAAATAAACCACATTTACATGATATTTAATCATTTTTTTACCTTATTTTAACTGCGGGGTGAAATGATCCCAGGGATCATATTACCCCAACCCCAGGGATCATTTTAAACATCCAGGTGTAAAAATGATCATTTACTAGACCTTGACAAAAATGTATATGTATAAAGATCTTGTTAATATAATTATTGTATTCTACTCTTACCGAATTATAGGCCAATAGACTAGCCTTACAGAAAACTTATCAATTTCACAAAATTCATTGTCTAGGTACTTTTTATATCCATTTTCCCTTAGGGGGATCATTTTGTACCACTCTCCCCTACTTATATAATTATTTAGTCTATTTCGCTATTGTTTCCTGCAAATAAAGTGGATTGTTATAGACAATTTGCTAGTTAAACTGTCGCTATTATGTGTTTACCTACCCTATTATGCTTACACGGAAATAATACATGATAACGGATGAGTAACGGATCCTTACAATGTTTATTTTAATTTATGTATTAAAAAGAACTTAACATCACGCCCGTACCGAAGAGCTGCGGGCTAATTGCGTAATACACTATCACTAGGAATCGGTTTCAATTTGTCTGTTCAACAACATTCATTGCGTTATTTACGTTGTTGAGCAGAGAAATATTTCTAACATAAGAAGCAATGGATTAGACTTAAAAATCATTCCGATTCGGATTCAAACTGTGTTACGCAATTAGGGTGCTGGTCAAAGTGGTACGGAAGAATCGGTAACCGATTATTTCGTTGGCAAAATTAAAACACAGTATTTCATAAGGTAAACGCACAAGTTGTACAAAAACTCGCTTGTCTATATAAATGTATAGAATTTGAATCGGCTCTACAAAAAGTCTCGTGTGTGAGCACCCTTACTTGACACTCAGTGTTGAGTATGGGTGCTCGCACATGTCAGACTTTTTGTAGAGCCGATTAAGGGGCCGATTTAATTTCTATACATTTATACGAGCAACTTTTGGTTGAACTTGTGCATTTTCCGTAAGAATTCTGTGTTTTATTTTGGTCAACGAAATAAACGGTTACCGATTGTCTAACGTGGATTGTCGTAGTCGGAAAAAGTGTTACGTTTCACGTTTTTGTGACATAAAGTAAATTCAATATGTACCACGTCTTAAATAATCAAAAAAATACGCTCAGGCGGAGGATTTTGATACGCGGGGCTTCCTTTTGCGCGTGGCCCGTAGCAATTGTTACACTTGCTACGTGGTTAATCCGGCACTGTCAGTGACCCACATTGATATTCCCAACGAACGATTATGATCTTAAAAAAGTTAATTAAAAAAATCAAAAACCCGAACGCGTAAAAAGTGAACTTAAAAAAGATGGAAACAGGATTTATATAAATTAATACCACCTATAAACAATCTCATGCAGTCGAACGCATCTTCCTAACAATAACGACCTATTGCCTTTTGTTTTCTTTTATTAACTTTTCCTTTATTTCACTATATATACATATAAATTATATTTTTAAATATTAGAATATAGAAAAAGAATATAAAAACATTTAAAAATATAAAAAATAGTAGCCCACCGGTATCGGGAACAGGGTCCAAGCTACCGTTAGTCAGGGCTCCAGAGAGAGGAACCTCCTGACAATGCGAGCCGTGTCCAGAAGTACCGCTCTCTGAATCAGGCCCTTAATCCAGCCACCCAACGCGAGCCTCCTTAGGTGTTGGTCGAGGCTCTTGGCAATTAAGCCATTGGCTGATACAACTATCGGCACAATGATTGCTGAGTCCACATCCCACATGTCGACAACCTCGCTAGCCAAGTCAAGATACTTGATTTGTTTATCTTTCTCGGCTTTCACGAGGTTCCCGTCATGAGGGACCGTTATGTCAATAATCATTGTGCGCCGCTCTGTTCGATCCACCACCACTATATCAGGTTTATTGGCAGCAATAGTCCTGTCAGTGATCTGGGTCGGGCACATACCTGTAGTACGGCACCTCTGATTCCACAAGGCTGTATTTCAGAGCAAGTTGCTGATGGATAATCCTGGCTACAAGGTTGTGTCTATGCAAGTACTCTTCGTTAGCTAGACGAGAACACCCGGAGATAATGTGTCGGATTGATTCTCCCGGACGGTGGCATGCCCGGCACACGTCAACCGTGCCGTCCTTCACAATAAATCTCCGGTAATTCTTCGTCATGATAACTTCGTCCATAATTCCACAGACAAAACCTTCGGTTTCCCCAAAGAGGTCACCGAAACGCAGCCAGGCTACGGACGCTAAAAAGTCTACATCGGGTTCATGTAGGGCCCGGAAAAAGCGTCCGTGAAGCTCCTTACTTTGCCATACCTCCCTGCGATCGTTAGTGTCAAGCACTACAGGTTTGCGCCAGTTCTCTGTAGCCAAGGAGAGCGGGGTGAGGCCCTTGTCCACCGCGACCACATCTCGATGCATCCCCACGTCGGCTTCTAGGAAATATTCCCTGAGACTGCATATCTCGCGGTTGTGGAGGGTCTTAGCGTTTAAAAAACCTCGACCTCCACACTTTCGCGGGATATACACTTTACCGAAGAGCGTGGGTGATGCATTCGATATGCAGTCAGCAGCGTACGGACCCTCCTATCCAGGGCGTCGAGTTCGGTCTGAGTCCATTTGAGTATGCCGAAAGAGTACATCAAAACCGGCATGACCCAACCGTTGAAGGCGCGCACCTTGTTTCCGCCTGATAGAAGACTATTAAATACTTTCTTCAGGCGGCCAAAGAAGCGCTCCTTCAACGATTGCTTCATGTCAGTAGAATTGATGCCCAACGCTTCCGACATACCCAAATACTTATAGGTTTCAGATGTGGAGAGGGTTCTAAGGTTTATGGAATCCGAGAGCTGGATTCCCACGGATTCCACAATCTTCCCTCGCTTTACATGCATGACAGCACATTTGTCCACACCAAATTCCATCCTGATGGCGCTATTGATAGTTTCAGTTACTTTCAGTAGCTCCATCAGTTGCAAATTGTTGGGGGCAAAGAGGAGAGAGGTCATCCATGTAGAGGAGGTGAGATATAACCTGACCACCTCTCCTCAACCGATAGCCTAGACCTGAATCCTCCACCAGTGTGCTTAGAGGATTCAAGGCTAAGCAGAACCAAAGCGGACTCAAACTATCGCCCTGAAATATGCCTCGCTCGATCCTTATCGGTTCGCTATTCCTCTGGATATTTCGACATCCTGGATAGCGAAGAACCGTCCTCCATTGCCCCATACATGACGCTAGGAAGGTGCGCAGAGTTGCATCTACTTTATACAGCTCCAGCACCCTCATGAGCCATGTATGTGGCACCGAGTCATAGGCCTTCATATAATCTATCCAGCATGTCGACAGATCCTTTCGGGAACGACGAACCTGTTGGCTAATGGCCATATCAATGACGAGTAACTCCTTAGCACCGCGGGACCCGTTCCTACATCCATTTTGAGAGCCAGACATGATGAAGTTGGTGTCTATATGTTTGTTAATTTTAGCTCTCAAAATGGATGTAAGAACTTTATAGACCGTCGGTAAACACGTGATCGGCCTATAATTTTTGGGTTCCACGATGCTACCTGATTTATGGAGCAGGTGGGTTATTCCTGTCGTTAGGAACTGGGGTAGCGAACCAGACTCCAAAGCAGTCTGGTACTGAGCTGCCAAGCGAGCGTGCGACCCAACAAACCATTTAATCCAGAAGTTGTGCAGCCCGTCCGGTCCTGGAGACTTCCAATTGAAACGGACGGACTGCACGAGCTACATCTTGGGGGCAGATGGTAATAGCCCCCATTTCTGGTATTGGATCGCAGGCTCGCTCGACTTGCCGAGCCCAATCACCTTCAGTGTGACTGACAGGCACCGACCAGATACTGCGCTAGAAAGGACACACGGCATCATTATCCGGCAGGCGCGTGTCAGCCACAACTTGGTTCGGTCGCTCCCAAGCCCTATAAACCCACCTTTCATCGCTCTGGAAGGTGCGATTCTGGGTGTATCGGTCCACCTGCCGCTTATACCTACGAATACGGTTTGCCCAGGCATACACTTTCTGCTTCACGAAGTCTATGCGCTCTGTGACACGAGACATATAGTCCTGAGGGCTGGTATCAGTCCCTAAGAACGCTCGTCTCACAAAGCGCATCACTCTTGGGCGAGTATTGCCCTCCCTGAAGCAGATTAGTTTGCCGATGAGCGCTCTGGCCCCACCAATACGACGCTCAATTCTGCACTGCCAAGCTGGTACGACTGGTTTTGGTCGTGTAGCTATAGAGACATTAGAAAATTTTACGTTAGCTACACGACATGCCGCTACAGCCGCGCAGTACAGAATCGAATGAGTATCAGTGAGGTCTTCGCAGTCATCAAAATAGTTTGACAACTGCGAATCCAGAGCCGCCACCAGCGCCCTATTTTTGTTGTGCGTGGGCAAACGGGGTAAGCGTGGTCTAAGTACGGGTGACATAAACCGATATTCCCGAATCGCACCCTCCAAAGAACTCCTCAATTTTTCATTGCACTGGGTACTTACGTTTGTAGCCCTGTCATCACTCCCCCGGTCAGCTTGGCTTGTGTTAGACTGTGGTGGTACTACAGCAGCCCGCGATAGGGGGGCGATGACATGGCTACTCTGCATTTCATTTCGCAGGCGATCAAGTACAGTGTCATCCAACATATGATTACGCTGGATGACCCGCACCTGATCTGATAGTCGTTGTGCCGAAACGTTGACAGCTGGTTCAAGCACCTGAAAAAGAGAGAGCATCCGAACACGGTACCCGGTCAGATTGTTTCCTCCATCTGTAGCCCCATAGTATGAGCGCATGACATTCTCATTGATGGATTGTGTCCATCTCATGCGCTGCGAACTTCCGCCGGGAGCGGGGCCCTATCAGAGGCCGGTGGGCCTCGAGGTCCTAAGCCGTCCGACGGCCTTATTAGATTAATTAACTTTTTTGTTAGGATTATAAGATGGTAAATTAGGATTTATACTCACTCATAATCGGGTGATAACGACCTCTTACTCACTCACTCCAAAAGTTCGGGATATTTTTTTTATCATTTCTCATTCTCATTACTTATAAACATACAGGGTGTAAGGGACAGCCCTCCGCAGACTGATGGGGTGAATTCAGTATATCGTACTAAGATGACCGGTACATGAAATTATTTCAGGAACGTTATGGGAATCCAATGAACCTGATTTGTCACGGCGGGGTGGACGGCCGCGCTCGCTGATTTCAGGCGTCGTTCGTTAGAGAATTTCAACATCCATTACAGATTTTTTTTATTTTAGCTGTGTTATTTACATTAATGGAGTATTGCGTACAGAGAATGTGATTTTACATTGAAATAAAGGAATAGTAACTGAAATTACGATAAAAAAAAAACTATTTTCCTGAGAAAATTTTCAGTGGAATATGATTCAATATAAGGAGCTGAATGCACCCTGTTAATTTGCGGAGGGCTGTCCCTTACACCCTGTATTTATGTATTTATATTTGTAATCAGCTTTTAAAACCCTTCAATTACAGAGGCAGATTTTTTTTTCGTCAAAAATCCGCCACTTCGATTTTGAATAATTTATACCCTATGACACTCGCGCAGTATAGACGAATCTAACGACATATAATTCATCAAAATAGGTTCAGCCGTTTAGTAGTTATACATACATACATCCATACATACAGGTCAAGCACATAACCCTCCTTTTTTGGCTTCGCCGCAGTCGGGTAAAAGTGGCCTTCTACCCCAGAATAAGTAAGCTTCTACCTAGGGCTAAGTTCTGCGGTGAATTCCAGCGGGCCATTGATAGGTTTATTGTAGTTTGCAATGGACAAAAATACTCGTTTATCTCTTTGTTACCACATTCTATGAAAAGCGAAGAGACTTCTTGTAGCAGCGGAGATTCCTCGACTTTAGGTAATTTTATATTGAAGGCAGGTTTCAAAAGACTAATACTTAAACTGTGACTCATTAAAAAACTAAACCTTTGCTGTCAGTACATTACTGTCAAAAAGTGACATGTAAACACGTAATTTCATAAACTTTTTGATAGCATTTAGAACGTAACTATTATCTTACTCTTTTTTCAGTTGAATAACTAGTGAAAATGAAAAGAGATAGAAAACTGCAATAGTAAGAAGTAATATACAATATAGGACTGGAACACGCTGGAGCAAAATCGAAATGCTGTGCTGGTGTAAATAAACATTTTATTTAGGAAGAAAATTAAAAGTGGGGCTGAAATGGAAGAAGGAAACTCCATAATATATGGCTTAGAGCACCAGGTACCCAATTTACAATTACCTATGTCGATCCGCTGGATGCGAGAAGCACAGAACCGGTCGAAATGTCGATGCTTGGGGGACGCCTATCTCCAACTGTGGACATATTTCGCCTGAAATGAGAATGACCATAATTATTGTGGTCATCACCTACCTTTATAGCTGCTTGCATGTTATCCTATTATATATTTCGTTAGTTTTTAGAGGTCAGGGTGCCTTCTTGCATAGTTCTGAAAAGCCATAAGAAAAATCTGAAGTAATTTATTTAATCAAAGAGCTGATTGAATTTGAATTAAATCGGGTCTTTGGGAACATAATAACTTAAAAAAGCCCAACTTGCTTACTTTTAAACCTACTAAATCTTAATATTTATCTTGGTACGATTAACACTGGTGACAAAATTGTAACCAAGATTCTAGAAGACTTGCAGTTTGAAAGAAACACATGAGAAATCAGCTTTGTTTCTAAAATGCATCAGATGATACATAAATAACATAAAAAGACACTCTTAAACTTTTGTTGATTATTTCTGTACTTCTTGCGTTTCTGAACATAGCTCATTTCACTTTATTTTCAAACTTGTAACTAATTAAGGTAACAGTATCTTACACATCCTTTAACCCTTCGTGCTGCCGGAACGTGGATCCACGCGAGACACAATGGCTTTTAATTGTTTCTGTAATTACGGCATTCAACCGGTTAATCATTAAGGTATCTGCTAGTGCTGTTTACTTCTGTGAAAAATTCACAATAAGTACCTAAAACTGTCGTTACTTGATTTTTTGTGTATGTTTTAGTGAGTAAGTTGTTGAAGTGCCACATCAATAAATAAATATACTTATTCATATTTTCTTTTATTTTCCAGACCAGAGCTCTGTCGCCACAGTATGGAGAAAGTGATGCTATCAGATTCCTGATAGGAACTCAGAGCCTGAAGCCCAACTCCAATCAAATACATGTTGTGGAATTAGAAGAAGATACTGGGGCGTTACATACTAAAGTAAGATGCCAATTTTATACTAATTTCTTCTCTTTCTAGTTAATTTTAAGGTGATAAGACTGGTTATCGAAATATTTTAGTGAGTGCATAAATTATTAGTGATAGGCATATATTTTAGTCTCTTACAGGACAATATGATTTTTGTTGTTTATTTTGTTGTTGTTTAATTCTATGATTGTGTCATAATATTAAGTTTGTATAAAAATCCCCTTCCCCTATGATTATTACTTGTTCTCGTTTCTTCTTCTAACTTTTGTCATAGTTCATGTACGTAGATGACTTTTGATAATGGTTAGTGAACTTCTACCTTTAACTTTTAATGTCTGATGGCCTAGAAAAGGCTGTGAAATTTACAAAAATACATAAAAATGTCTGATTTTGCGAATCCCATGAATTTTCGCCTGGGCTTTATGGGGTGCTTAATATTGTTGATATGGGTCATACTGTCACGTCCTAGAAGGAATACGTCAAATTACAAGTCACCCTGTGTAAAGGCTGGATTTTTGAGATGGGGCAGTAAGGGCAGCTACCTTAACCGTTGTAGGTACAGGAAAACGGTCTTAGGAAACTGTCCTTAACTTTTTGAGAAATTTTGATCCGCATTTGAAAAAAATTTAGAGTCAGCAGGAAAATGGGCAGTTTTCACAAAAACTTTTTTTTATGCCAATCAATCCTGTTTCTTATAAGGATCAAAAACCTCTATTGGACCAACTGAGGTTTGAGTACTACAAAAGTCAGAAATCGCAAAAAAAAAACCCATACATTTCGTAGGAAATGAGACTCCAACTTAGTTTTTTATTATGCTGCAATGAAGACTGGCCTTAAATAAAAATAAAAAAATAAACTTCTAATTTCGAACGAATACGCGTCATAATTTTATTTGTTTTGAAAACAGAATCTAGATAGTTTGTTTCTTGCTTGTAATTTCTGAAATACCTCATTTCAACGTTTCAACGTTTAGACTTGTTAGAAGCTTACTTTTTAAATAATAAAAACCCGTCAGGTGCATTGGAGTGGTACAGGATCAATTACCCGATGCGTCGTGTGCCAACCAGAAAGGTAATAAAAATCTTATACAAATCTTATAAAGAATCTCGCAGAAGGTGGCTCGTTCAAGAAAAAAATAGTACGACATTCACGTGTATTAAGTAGATGAAAATATGGTGATTGCAATTTTATCACTCGTGGAAGCGTATCCAGAGATTACGTCTAGAGATGTTGCTAGCGAAGTGGGTGTTTCGCACTCCTACTTTTTGTAGCGGCCAGTTTATCGATGGTAAATAATTTAAGTTACCTACGAAATGTATGGGATAAGCTTTTTGCGATTTCTGACTTTTCTAGTACTCAAACCTCAGTTGGTCCAATAGTGGTTTTTGATCCTTATAAGAAACAGGATCGATTAGCATAAAAAAAAGTTTTTGTGAAAACTGCCCATTTTCCTGCTGACTGTAATTTTTTTCAAAATCTGTAAATGCGGATCAAAATTTCTCAAAAAGTTAAGGACATTCTCCTAAGACCGTTTTCCTGTATCTACAACGGTAAAGGTAGCTACCCTTACTGCCCCATCTTAAAACGTCCACCCTGTATATAAATTACTTAAATAACAGGCTTGATTGTAATGTAAATAAAGTACTGTCCGTGAGGCCTAAGCTGAGCTTTGCATTTGTGTGAGTGATTACCAAAAGTAGAGTATTAACCAATAAAAAAACCGGTTTAAACCAAGCAAAGGACGCGTCGCGCTCTAGCTCGACGTCACTCCTACACTATCTTATGTGCACTCACACAAATGCAAAGCTCAGCTTAGGCCTCGCGGACTATACCACCAACTGGCTAGAAAAGGGATGACTACCGATATGACGACTAGGAGAGAATTAGTAGAAAAATACATGTTGCGCCCAAAATAAATTGGGATAAAGGCAGGAGAATGATGACGATGATCTGCAATACATAAAAAAAACCGGCCAAGTGCGTGTCGGACCACGCACAATGAAGGGTTCCGTAGTTGGGATGAATTTATCCGAAAAACAAACTTAACATTGTAGTTGAAAAACATGTTCTCCCATACATCGATATACGCCACGGTCAATATTCCAACTGCAAATTTAACTTTGTAATCGCAAATAAGTATTTTTTTTAATGATAAGTCTTTTTCCTTTACTTGTGCTGTGAGACCTTGCTTCTTGCCCAATTTCATGATTCTAGGTCAATGGGAAGTATCCTATATAGGTTTTGATTTATTTGCGAGTATTAAAATATATCGCATAAATCGCAGTATTTTTTTATTGCGTTGACATAGAAGCTTGATTTTTTTAGAGAACCAAGGGACTGTAGACCTACGTATTTGATATTAATTTCAACTGGATACCTCCATGCGTTCCTGAGAAAAAGGGTCTGTACAGACGGACAACCAAGTGATCCTATAAGGGTTCCGTTTTTTTCCTTTTGAGGGACGGAACCCTAAAAATAAAAAGTTTTCTTTTCCAGGTATTCAAGCATGACATTGGCGAGGTGTGGCACCTGCGTTGCTCCCCACACGATGCTGCAACGCTCCTCACAACACACAACTCCTATGACCCTGCAACGTCACAATGCACTATGGGAGTCTCTTTATTCAAGCTTCCTACAGTTGAGGTAAGGCATTTACCAATCATTTGGGGCAAATTCAGCCGTCTGGATTTGGTGCAGTCTAGCCTCATCATCATCATTTCAGCGGAATGACGTCGCATGCTGGATATAGGCCTCCCCCAAAGGGGGGTGTCAGTCTAGCCTATATATGCATAATCAGCTTATAATGTTCCCACTGCTGGGACACAGACCTCTGTAAGAGGAAGTCGGCTGGAACCACAGATAACCCCCTCGCTGTAACCCACCAGGGTGGGTTGGTCGATGTGACATGTCTTAGAATTTTTGGTTCTAGGACATGTCGGTTTCCTCAAGGCGTTTTTTTTTCACCGTTTTGAGAGCAGTGGCGATGAAATAAATTAAACAAAAAAAGAGCTTGCCTTGGTTCGAATCAAAGACGTACAATTGGTAAGTCCCGGCCGTCAGTCCATAGAGCATTAACTTTATTAGAAGATCTATTTTCATAGACCTGAGGGATTTCAGGTCCATAGAGGGATGAATGAAAGGCAATTGCATGCACCTGAGATGAGAATGCTAAGAGGGATGTGTGGTGTTACGCGAATGGATAGAATAAGAAATGAGTATACAACATGTCCCAGAATGAACGCACAACCTCTTAAGGGGTCATTGTACTTATCATTATGAACAACTTTTACTATGGGACCAAACCTGAAATCGCGAAAAAAAAATAATCGCTACATTTATGTTAGTTAGAAAATAACTTGTCAAAATGTAGGGAACAGCATTTTTTTTTCGCGATTTCAGTGTTGATCCCATAGTAAAAGTTGTTCATAATGACGAGTACAATGGCCCCTTAAGAGGTTATGCGTTAATTCTGCGACATGTTGTATAAGAGGAAGTCTGAAAGTGACACCGGTGACTGAAAAGTTGTGTGGAAATAGGTTGTCATGATAGCGAATATGGGATGGCATTATTGGAGCTGTATAGCTCCATCTCTTTCTAGCATTTGAACAATGATGTGAATGATGACTTTAATTCCTGACCTACACCAAGGTTAGCCTACGTTCGAACTGGCGCTCTTTTTGACGCGACGTTTCTTATCGCGCACTTGATTTTCAACTCTCTGCTATGCGGCGAGAGTTGAAAATATAACTGCACTTTTTCAACGCGCTAGGAGGATTCCTAGAGCGTTGAGAGTTGAAAATCTAGAGTACGATCAAAAACTTAGTGTTAAAAAAGCACCCGTGCGAATGTGGGCTTCATCATCATCATCATTTCAGTCGAAAGACGTCCACCGCTGGACATAGGCGTCCCCCAAAAGGAGCGGGGGTTGCCATAATCGCTACGCTTGTTACAAGGGTTGGCGATCGCAGTATGGTTTTAAAATGCATAGAGAACGCTGCTGCCCATTCTCTAGTAAGTCCCTTAGTCGCCTTTTACGACACCCACGGGAAGAAATAGGATGGTGCTATCTTTACGTCCGGCACCACACGGTTCAACGTGGGCTTAGACAAAGGTATAAGCAATCAGTCAGTACAAAAAAGAGTCTTCTCTTCTCCTCTCTTTGAGAGAGGTTCTTCGAAACTTTAATTGGTTAGCTTAGTTTTGCCAAGCGATTGTTTAATATCTCTTTCATATTTTGGCAGGTAATACCGAAAGACCTGGATGACTTGAGCGCGATACAAGGCAGAAATGCAGAGGATATGGAGCTTCTACTAACTATCAGACCAGAGGTCAGTATGCCGCTTAGCATAGAGCTCCAGCCGGGGATCGCGGAAGTCGCACAAGATCCCAAGATCCCCGGTGCAAGTGTGGGAAGGGAATACCGGGGTAGTTTTTAGTCAGTAAGAGTCTGACAGACCCGTACTGAGGAGAGGACCAGGGCGGAGGACATCCAAGAGGATTTTCCATTTTTTGCGACCTACGATGTTTTAAATGACTGGCCTAACTGTGAAGTGATAGGACGAGGTTAGAAGATGTACGCCACCCCACGATTCGTGGCAGTCGCGGTCATAAAAAGTGCGAGTAGGACAGCGAATATAGGGGGCGGCGGACGTCCCCGAGTCCGTCGTCCCTGGATCCAAGCTTCGAAAGACCTGTGCTAACAGCGTGGTGCTTGAAACACCTCGAAATTTCTGGACTTCTTTCAGTATTTTGCTTATAACTTCTAAAAGGTGCAACCTACGGAAAAAGTCATCATAACTTTGTTAGAGTATACAAAATTTGATACAATTTGAGCGCAGCCGAAGCTCTGTAACAGGGACCATTTTGGTTACCCATTGAAAGGGTTTTCGATAGGGTTTTTCTAAGCGGTTAAACAAAAACCCATACGATAAGGGTAACCCTTATGAACGGCTTAAATTAAATTTTGGTAACCCATTGAAAGGGTTTTCGATAAAAACCCATACGGTGTGGGTAACCCTTTTGAACGGCTTAATTTAAGCCATTAAAAATTACCCACACCATATGGGTTTTTGATTAACTGCTTAGAAAAACCCTATCGAAAACCCTTTCCATTGAAAGGGTTTTCGATAGGGTTTTTCTAAAATGGTAACAACAATGGTCCCTAGGTAGAATAGAGATAGAATTGGTCCTGCTACGCGTGCTGGGCGGATATCGAAATAACATAATATTATGATTTTATTGCATATTACTGGGTTTCAAGTAGGTATAGAACCCATTGAAATGGGTTATCATGTAACCTTTTCACTGGGTTTCAAGTATAAAACCCATTCAATGGGATATCATGTAACCCTTTCAATGGGTTTCTAGTATAAAACCCTTTCAATGGGTTACATTATGATAAAGGTAACCCATTGAATGGGTTACCCCTTCAAAAGACTTGACCCTTAACCGGGGTTGTACGGTCCCTATCTGTAAGTCCAGTCGAACCCGATACAGCACTTCAAACATTGGCCATTTTTCTCAATTCAATTAGATATTTATTTAGAAGGCCGAAGAAGAGATACGTTGTGCTGAATGGCACCCCACGGACAGTGCTCGTGTCGGTGTGGTGTGCGAGGGCGGGGTCCGCGTGCATGACGTCACGACCGGCGCCGCCCTCAGCCGCGCCGCTGCGTCCGCGCGTCTCAAGTTCACCGGCGGGAAGTGGAACCCGCACCAGGGACATACTCAGGTATGAACATAACGTCACGCCTGTAATCCTCGAAGGGTTAGGCAGAGGTGTACCTATAGTACACCCACATTTCGACAGTTAAGTTTAAGGTACAACCCTACCCTCCCTGTAGGGATGTGTCGTCATAATAAAATAATTACTAAATTATAATCATTTAAAAATCAATATACCTCTCGAAATTATATGTGTATGGTGGGTGTAAGACTATTTCGTGAAAATGTGAGAATTAGGCGATCTTCACACTGCCCCGCATCATGCTGCATATTGCGTGTCGACGCACCTGCGCGCGTTCCTGCGGGAGTGCAGATCTGCATCATCGTGCGGGTTTTTTGCGCACTCACGCGCGTAGGTGCGTTTTGTAGATTTACGCACGGCGGCTCTCATTTATTCGCCGTTCTCTGTGGTGGTCGTGCAGTACTGAGCATCACGATAGTTTTGATAAAAATGGTTAATAGTGTGGAACTCATTCAGGACGCTGCCATTATACTAACTGTTTGGTTTTTGTACGGTCGAATTAAAAGAAATCGTGCCTATAGAAGATACTGGGTACAACCTTATTTACAAACAAGATCTTTAAATGGGTCATTTGTTCAAAATTATTGGGACCTTAGAAAATATGAAGAGAAATTCTTCAACTACACGCGTATGTCAACAACATCTTTTGATTATTTGCTCAGCAAAATTCGAACAGGTATTAGTGGAAGAGATACAAATTTTCGTCTTTGTATTACGCCAGAAGAGAAGCTTTGGGTAACATTGAGGTAAGTAAATAATTTCAATTTTCTAAATACATATTAAGTTAACTATATCGATATTATTATAGTTAAACCCAGGCTATTATATACGAATAAAACTAGTGATTTTGATTTATTGTGCGTTTATTTATCAAAATTTGTACTGCAGTCACTGTTATGGAATATTAATTAGTACTCATCTAATACACATCAGTCTACTATTATAATCACAGCTTTCATTCTTGGAAGTGTTTAGATACTTACTTGCATATCACAATTAGATAGAACCACTAAATAGATATTCTACATTTTTTTTATGACTCTACTAATCACAGCTTTAATTTCTAAAATCACAAATAACTACTTACTTGCTAATCACAATTAGATAGTACCACTAAATAGATATTCTACTAATTTTTAATGACTACTAATCACAGCTTTAATTTCTAAAATCACAAATAACTACTTACTTGCTAATCACAATTAGATAGTACCACTAAATAGATATTCTACTAATTTTTAATGACTACTAATCACAGCTTTAATTTCTAAAATCACAAATAACTACCTTCTTGCTAATCACAATTATGAACCCACGAGATAGCCATTCGACTTATTTTTAATGTATCTACTCTACTAATTACAGCTTTCATTCATGAAATCACGAATACAGTTCACAAAAAAAGTTCTTAGCCTTTAAGTAAGCCAGTAATCGCAGTTACTATAATAATTAAGATCCCAGTAATATTTATTTTGTTAACTTTTTGTACCTTATATCTTAAGTTTTTTTTTGTAGCGTATTAGGTAGTTTTAACTTTCGAACAATGGTAAAAGTTCAGATTCCTCGGAATTTTGAGTATTTACGGACATTGGAGATATTTGATCTTCCATTGCCAATGTGGAGTTTTCCACAAGTGATTGCTGATTATTGGAAAAGTTTCTTTCAATATATTCTTCAGCTGGTAGATTAAAACTGGATGAGGAGGGCTGATTACTTGGACGCCTATTTTCCGTACATTCTCTGTGAGGTTTAGTGTAGTAACCACCATATTCATTTGAATAAGTGCCGTATTCATAATAATCGGCGCCTTGTACTTGTTGGAAATTGCCTTCCTCATTTTGTGCTTCCATGATACATTTTATTATATTTATCTTTATCTTTGGCTTTAATCTTTGAGGCACCCTTTTAAAATCGTCAACCAATGACAACATAAATTGTCGATCGGAATCATTTTCATCAGTCTTTCGTTGCAACGTAGATTTTAAAACGTTCACAAGTTCACTACCAATGTTATCTGTTGGGTCACTGTTTTTGGTTTTCTTTGGTTTCGGTGGAATTATGTTACTACCATGTTGCTCTTCAACTGGGTCATTGTTTTCTTGATTTGCCATACTGTTGTGCGTTTTATTTATTGATACTACTGGTAAGAGAAACAAGAGTTGATTATAATATTTGTATTTTTTATGCGTAGCAGCTGATCCGCTTTTGGTAGTAGCTAGTTCCCGCCGTTGTTTAACAAAACCATCACGAAGCGTTCTCCACCTTTTTTGAAGTAATGTTCCTAAAACAAAATAAAAAAAAAAATCTTATATTTCAGATACTTAGCAAGCGGTTGCTCGTTTACTGAGCTACATTTCAGCCACAGAATAGGATTATCAACCATCAGAAAAATCGTGGAAGAAGTTTGCACAGCCATTTGGGACGTCATGAGAGCAGAATGTTTTCCTGAGCTCACGACTGAAGCTTGGTTAAGCATAGCTGAAGGTTTCCAACAACGGGCAAATTTTCCTCATGTGACTGGAGCTATTGATGGAAAACATGTCAGAGTTTACAAACCATCCTTAACAGGATCATTGTATTACAATTACAAACATTTTTTTTCAATATTGTTATTAGCCATTTGTGATTCTAATTATAAATTCATTTTCATCGATGTTGGTGCGTATGGTAAATGTAGCGATAGTACTGTTTTTCAGAATTCAATATTTTACAAAAAACTTAGGGAATATAATCTTAATATACCAAAAGAATCGAATATTCCGGGAGTTCCCAATGATCTGCCATATTTTTTCATAGGCGATGAAGCTTTTAGCATTTCTGAACACATATTAAGGCCATATCCGGGGACCAACTTGAATTTTACTAAAAGAATATTTAACTATCGTTTGAGCCGAGCGCGTAGGTATATAGAATGTGCATTTGGAATTTTAACTCACAAATGGCGAATATTTCAACGACCATTAGATGTTAACGTAAATTTAGCAATAAAAATTATCAAAGCGTGCTGTTTGCTTCACAATTTCGTAAGAGAAAGGCATGGTGTTAATTTCAACGAAATAGTATTCAATGGTGATACAGAGGGTATGTGCGAAATTCCGAGGGCTAGAGTTCTATCAGGTACACGCGGAAGTGACGCAAGGAATAATTTAGCTGATTTTTTTGTTAATATTGACCCTTTGCCGTGGCAAAACAAATATGCTTAAACTAGCTGCAGCGTTCATAATTGTAATTTACCTATCATTAACTTGTAGTAAATAAAAAAATTAAAACAACTTACCGTTCTTTTTTTTTTCTTCAACCGATGCATTATTATCAGTAAACATATTTATTACTTCCTCCCATTGTTTCACCTTCTGCGCTCTGTCACTGTATTCATCACATTTCATATTCCAGATAGCTGGGTGGTTTTCGATTTCGAATATAAATCGATCGATATCGAGATCCATTTTCAAACACACACGTCACGCCCATTCAAAATCACGCGCGGCACTGCGGGATTCGGTGTGCCATACCTTGCGTCTCGCCCCGCACCTACGCGCGGGGGTGCATGTTTCTCCGCGTGTATGCGCGTGATCCGCATGAACGCGCGTGGATGCATTTTCTGTGTGTTAGACTGTGCGTGTTTTCCATACAAACGGAGATACTTACAAGCAACGGTAGAACACGCATCCACGCGCTACGCTGCATCATGCGGGGCAGTGTGAGAATCGCCTTAAGAGCTTTATGGATGGTTTATTATAACTTCCATTTTGTTGATTATGATTGTACTTATATTCACCCTTTTCGACCCACATCTGCTTCCGCATTGATTAATGCGGATGCAGAGCTCTAAATAATTGCGGGAGCTCCGCAATTGCGGATGAGGATGCAAATATCCACAACATCCCTGGTTCAAAGAAGATGTTTCATAATGGGCTAGTTCTATGTACACTACCTCAAAGAAAAGAGAAAAATCCGTAGAATTCGGGAAAAGTGCAGATAATTCATTTAAATGTAGGTGTATTGTAGTACTGAATTGATAATGTATCAATTATTTTTATCGAATTTCAACATGGCGTCTCACCGATTTAGTTACTCTGTGCTTGAAAACTGACAGAAGAGAACTGTCAGCTGTCACTTCAGTCAATCAACCTCCACCCACAAAAATAAACATGTCAAACGTCATTATTCAATCAAAATTATAGCTTACCGCCATGACGGGTTTTTTGGCAATTTAAGTGTAATTGATTGTGTTTTACCAGCAAACCAAGCCATTTTAAAGTAATTGGTTAGTTAAGAACAGTTTTAAATGTATTTCTCTATTTTTAAGTATAGTGCACAGGGACCTGGCCCTGGCTCCATACATTTTGTAACATAACCTTTGCACAAACAATCCTCAATAACTGGCCTCTGCCGCCATCGCCATTGAACTTATTTGAAGCTACATCTAGTGCCGGCTTAGAATATTTAATATGTCAACAGTTCGCAGTACTACAAGACATGCACATAAAATGCTACGACACTCGCTCGGACTGCACCAAGCCTTCATGGAGCATAGACAACGCGCACACCCAACTAGCCAGAGACCTGGACTTCAACCCTAACAGGTGACAATGTGCACTATTATAGGGACATCACTAGCACACAGTGCTGCGGCACTAGTCCTTGTGGGGCATAGACAACGCGCACCCAACTTGCCAGAGACTTGGACTTCAACCCTAACAGGTGACAATGTGCTCTATTATAGGGACATCACTAGAACACAGTGCTACGGCACTAGTCCTCATGGAGCATAGACAACGCGTGCCCAACTAGCCAGAGACCTGGACTTCAACCCTAACAGGTGACAATGTGCACTATTATAGGCACATCACTAGCACACAGTGCTGCGGCACTAGTCTTCATGGAACTTAAACAACGCGCACCCAACTAGCCCCAGAGACCTGGGGGTCTACTCCGATGCGATAATCCAATTTTCTTTAATAACTTTAAAACTATGTATCTGAAAATTATGAAAAAAAAAATGAAATCCTCAGAACAAGGCCTTTCATTTGATATGTCACACGGTACTGTTTGCAAAACTGTTTTTGGTTTCCCCCAATAGCCCAATATTCAAAATTCATTTATTTACGTTACACATTCGTGTTTGGATCACAAAAGTTCATATCCAGTAGATTCGGAGCAAATCGGCTGTGAGAATTTCTAACAAAGAATCGAAACTATTGTAATCGAACCTGTGTTATTGCACTGACCTATACGTGTGTTGCTGAAATTACTACTTACGGCAGATTTTGCAATTGTCGGTTATGTTATAAACTTATAACCGAGAAATAAAATCATCAGTATATGCATAATCAGCCTATAATGTGCCAACTGCTGTCACACTGGTCTCCTCTCTGTAAGAGGGAGTGCGGGTTGGCGAAAAAAAAAAGGCATATATTTAATCGAATCTCTAATAATTCTTATTTTGGGGTCCTAAAAATTATTACATGAAAATTTACTTTGAAAAGTATTAATTATATTTACTGCTTTTAATGTATTGTGAATGTGATCCGTTTGGTGCCGGACGTAAAGAATAGCACCATCCCATTTCTTCCCGTGGGTGTCGTAAAAGGCGACTAAAGGTTTACTAGAGAATGGGCAGCAGCGTTCTCTATACATTTTTAAAACTATACTGCGTTCGCCAACCCGCCTGCCAAGCGTGGCGATTATGGCAAATCCCCCCCTTTTTGGGGAGGCCTATGTCCAGCAGTGGACGTCTTTCGGCTGAAATGATGATGATGATGAATGTGAGCACTATGTGGGTCGTTTTTGCTTTAAATATTTTCCTTTTTTTTTTCTTTTTATCAGTTAGTTTTAATTATGGTCTGGCATTTTGAGCGCTTTATGCGGTCTACCCAAATGTCCTTTCATTGGTATTGTTCGTCGATCGTTTAGCTACTTAGTCTTGAGTTGAGCTTCAGGATTACTGACAAATGCTTGCACTGATTGGACAAGTCCACTCAAATTTGTGTGGTTCTTTCCTCAAAAGACCATTTCAGACACGGATCTACATGGTCCTCACATTATCTGACCAAGATTATGTCTGGGCTTTAAAAGAAACTTTGACCCCTGAGTTTGTTTCGCCATTTCTTCTCAGGGGTAGTCAGATAGGAAATGTCGGCTACATCTAGATTATTTTTTTATATGACATGTAAAAGTGATTCTAATATCCTATTTGCAGAATAAAGGATTTAATTTAATTTCACTAAATAGCTGAGTAACTACGACCAACTTGGATGTAGCGCTCGCCCGCCGGCCGCTGCCGCGGCACCCCTCGCTTCGCTCGCTCGGCTCACGCGTTGATGGTCGCAGTTCCAACCTAACCTTACCCGTTTGGTCGGGGTAACGAAGTTTAGTTACTGCGACCAACTGTGAGAAAAGACCAGAAAATTGAATGAAGCTCATATATTGTAAAACGTGTGCATCATTAGAAGCCCAAAAACTTTTTAAGACGTTCATTCATTTAAAAAAGCGTAGGTACATCATTCAAATCAATTCAAATAATTATTTATTGACATAACAGGTTCATGGTCAGCAGCATTCTCTATGCATTTTAACACTATACTGCGATCGCCAACCCGCCTGCCAAACGTGGCGATTATGAGAAACCCCCCCTTTGGGGGAGGCCTATGTCTAGCAGTGGACGTCTTTCGGCTAGAATGAAAACAGGTTACAGAAACTTGTTTGAAGTCTCTGACTCCTGAACTAGGTGCAGCTGTATGTCAGGAGTCAGAAATCATCAGAAAGTATCAGGGATCATTAGAAGGTCAATAAGTTTAAGGAGGATCAGTTAATATTTCCCTTTTTTGATTGCAGGCAGTTTCACTTGGCGAGCGCGGGCGATGACGCCGCACTCAACATATGGGACTACAGGAATGGGAAGGAGCCTATATTTAGCAGGACGGATCATTCGCATTGGTCAGTTACATAATATTTGTTTTTTCATTTTATGCTGACTGTTGCCCGCGGCTTCGTTCGCGTGGCTTTTTCTAAACAAAAAGTAAGTCAAATAAGCTGTCAAAAACCAGTACTAAGTCCAACGTTACCAGCCCTAGTTACATTTTACTTTGATATTCATTTATTTGTTTTCACCCGCACAAATTCTTAGGTGCCAAGACTAGTGGAGCAGAATCCAGCATGATCTTAGACTATAACTGGAATCTGCCCTACCAAATTAAACTAGTGATGATAGTGGGGCAGATTCCACTGCAAAGTTTTAGACATTCCACTTTCCCCCAACAATGGGGCGGTTTGGTGGGGCAAAAAAATCGTCCAATCCAGTACATTTCATGTTCTCTGTTTCACTACGTTAATCTACATCTGGGATAGATCTCATCATCCCAACAACAAACATTTTACTGTATAACAAGCTGTGCGCTCGATGGTCTTCCCATCGACAAAAATGTCGAAATTCCAAACAAACTTTCGTCCTCTTTTTAACCCCTTTAAGCGATGGATTTCAAATTTGTTATTTAGTGCAGAAAAAAATTCCCAGTGCGCAAATTTTAACAAATTAAACATAATCGAGTTTTATTAAAACGAAAATACAAAACCAAAGACACCGACTTCCGAAATTAGAGTAATATTTCACTTTGCAGTGTTATTTTTGGCAGCCGGTTGTTTATTATGTTTGTACTTCTTGTTCCAGGGTATGGACAGTGCGTTACAATACGTACCACGAGCAACTTCTTCTGACGGGCAGTTCGGACGCGCGCGCCCTCCTCACGGCCGCCGCCAGCGTGTGCTGCGACGTCGACGACGACGGCAAGCGGGTCACACAAGTGTGAGTGCACACATCCCTTATGGCCGGCGCACTGCCAGACAAATATCAACCCTGAGACTTCCGAGAGAGCATCAACACGTTGAGGTCTTTTTTCCGACTCTATTTTAAGAGACGCTACGTTGATACTTGTTCGGCAGGGAATGAAAATGCCATTCAAGTACTAGTCATTATTAACACATAACTAGCTAGGAGAGCAGTGCTCACCCACACGATTGTAGATTAGTACGTCTTATTATGTAAAACTGTGCTATTAACATGTACTACAATCGTTTGTTTCAGTAAATAAATATACAACATGTCCCAGAATTAACGCACAACCTCTTAAGGGGTCATTGCACTCATCATCATGAACAACTTTTACTATGGGACCAAACCTGAATTCGTGAAAAAAAAATCTGCTGTTCCCTACATTTTGACGAGCTATTCGAACGTAAATATAGGGAACAGCTGATTTTTTTTCGCTATTTCAGGTTTGGCCCCAAAAGTTGCTTATAATGATGAGTACAATGACCCCTTAAGAAGTTGTGCGTTAATTCTGGGACATGATGTATATATCAAATAAATATTAGTACATAAATATAAATATTATTATTACTTTGTAGTTTGGAAGACGGCGTCCTCCAATCGTACGAGCAGCATGAGGACTCCGTGTACTGTGCGGAGTGGAGCGCCGCCGAGCCCTGGACCTTCGCCTCGCTTAGCTATGACGCGCGCCTCGTGCTCTCGAGAGTACCCAGACATTTTAAGTACAAAATACTGCTGTAATCGACCAATTGATTTCTTAGGCACCTGCCCTGTCCGCCGACGATTAACGAGAAGCGACTAGAGCTAGCAACTAAAAACGAGTTAGCGAGTGCGCGGCGGCGACGAGCGATTACTCGCTGGTATATGTGTAGCGGCATCAACATCGCCGCCACATGCGAACTACGCGTCTCACTGACGTCACGCAAATCCTGCATCGCGCAAGCAGAGTTTACCGCGCAACTAGCATATATACAACGTCCCGACATCAACCGTCGGGGAGTTGCCCATCAGACACGACACCCGTCTGGTCGGAGGATCCTCCCTTTTCAATAGAGGATGAGTGAACCTACACCCTGTTCCTCATGCCTCTAAATATGTATGTACAGTTAGTGACCTGCATTACCTGACCTTGGGGCTGATTTAATCATGCTTTTGCCGTTCGAGGCCAGCAGCGAGGCTAACTCGCGCAGAGCGACAAAATTGTTTCGTTCCATCATTTCGTGCTAAAACTTGAGTGAATGAAGCGGGCTGAATGGGACATCGCATAGTAATATGCGATGTCCCATTCAGCCCGAGATAATACGGCGACAAATTTTCTCGCGCACGCTAATTTTGCTGTTATGGCGAGTACAGATTGATGAAACGCAACACGAAATGTCGTACATAAATGAGTTAATGTTGTAGTGTACAACATGACATGTTCCTAACACAACAATTTATTTTACCTCAGACAGCAGCAACTCAATAGCAACCTTATTATCATGAAATTATCTCTTACAAAGAAGGAGAATGGAAGAGGGGTCAGGTTATGCAGGTCACTGGCTGTACCAAGCGTGAGTCTCAGCGAGTTTCCTGCCCGCCAAGCGAGCGTCGTTGAGCAAATACTCTATTTAATAGCTCTTGTCCCTGTGAGAAACGAGTACTCGCCGGCGCGGCGGCTTTAATCTTATATATAAAATTCTCGTGTCACAATGTTAGTTACCATACTCCTCCGAAACGGCTTGACCGATTTTTATGAAATTTTATATGTATGTTCAGTAGGTCTGAGAATCGGCTACTATCTTTTTTTAAGGGTGGCTTTCCCACGGGATCGAGACTTACGCGGGTGAAACCGCGGGGCGCAGCTAGTATAATATAAAATAATACAGTCGGCGATCAATTAATATTATTATTATACAACATGTCCCAGAATTAACGCACAATGGGGTCATTGTACTCATTATTATGAACAACTTTTACTATGGGACCAAACCTGAAATCGCGAAAAAAATATCAGCTGTTCCCTACATTTATGTTCGAATAACTCATCAAAATGTAGGGAAAGGCTGTAGATTTCAGGTTTTGGTCCCGTAGTAAAAGTTGTTCATAATGATGAGTACAATGACCCCTTAAGAGGTTGTGCGTTAATTCTGGGACATGTTGTATAATATTAATCGCTGACTTTATATTATCGCCGCCACGCCGGCGAGTACTCGTTTCTCACAGGGACAAGAGCTATCAAAGAGAGTATTTGCTCAGCGACACTCGCTTGGCGGGCAGAACACTCATTGAGAGACTCACGCTTTGTACAGTCAGTGACCTGCATAACCTGACCCCTCTTCCATTTTCCTTCTTTGTAAGAAATAATTTCATGCTATTAAGGTTGCTATTGAGTTGCTGCTGTCAGAGGTAAAATAAATTGTTGTGTTAGGAACATGTCATGTTGTAGTGTACAAATTAGCACATTTGTCCTAATTTGTACGAGTAGGTACACTACAACATTAACTCATTTATGTACGACATTTCGTGTTACGTTTCATCAACCTGTACTCGCCATAACAGCAAAGTTAGCGTGCGCGAGAAAATTTGTCGTCGTATTATGTCGGGCTGAATGGGACATGACTACGCATAGTAATACTCATGTTTTAGCACGAAATGATGCAACGAAACAATTTTGTCGCCCTGCGCGAATTAGCCTCGGTGCTGGCCTCGAACGGCAATATCATTATTAAATCAGCCCCAATAGGTACGTATTATTTTGGTTAATAAAACATCAGATATTTGTATGTTATGTGATTGTACTTATTAGTTTTATCATGCTTAACAGAATCTTATCACATTTAATTAATCACTTCACATTCCATAAAACTATTGTGTAATATATTTAGCTGTAAGCTGTAAAGAACATGAAGTAAAATAAATAAAACATAATTTATAAATATAACTTTTATTTATTACTAAAATCTCTCCGCAACTCTATTGGCAACATTTCTGAGGTTTCCATACACTTTGGAAGGAGGTGAGCCCATAATGAGGTTGCATATCGCTCTTCTTGCCAGTGCTATGTTCTGGTAACTGCCAAGGATGTGAATTTTTGAGTCTGCCAACACTATTCTGGTTTTAGTGACATTCTCTATGGTGAATTTTGTTCGACCAGCTTTTCCGGCGAGGCGGCCAATGGCGCGACTTAGATGGTCGCCATTTAAAGTTTTAACATCTTTGACTTCAAAAGATTCAACAAACAAGTCATCTAATCGGAGGAGGGCGAGGGCGTCATCGACTTCGAAGCCGTAGATGAAAGCCTGGAAATAAAACATTTATTTTTATAATACAAGAAAACAGTTGTAATTTCGGTGATCCCTAGAACAATCATCAAGTTTAAGGCACTGACAAGAGGCAAATGATAAAAGTAAGCTTGTCTTAAACACAAAAAATGCCAAATCTATATAGATTGTGGTAGCGGAAAAAATATAATTATGTTATTCTTGAACATATTTCTTAGAACATGGTTGTTACTAGGGATGCAAGTAGTGCCAAAAAGTATCGATATATATCGTATCGATATGTAAAAAAAATATTGATATCGATTTCGATATATCGAAAAAAAAGTATCGATATATCGGTGAAATTTTCTAAAAAGTATATGGTACTAGGTATATGAAATTGTATTGTTTGTTTTTTATTCATATAAATACCAAACTAGAATCATCATTTCTGATGTAAAATCTTAAACTAACAAAACATTGATAAAAATAAGTTTACATTTTTACGGCTCTGAATTCTAGCGGTTTTAGTCAGTGGGGCCAACGGTGTTGCTGTTGGAAATATATCGTATTTGATACATTTTCGATACTTGATATTTTATATCGATATATCGAAATAATAGATGTCGCCGAAAAATATCGATATATCGATACATCGATATTTTTTCTGCAAGCCTAGTTGTTACTAAAACACGTTTAGAATAAAAAATCTCAGTACAAATTAACGGTAAACGAACCCTTTACTATGAGTTACAATCCAAAATATCTGTATTAAATATCAACGTACGGTTGAATGAATGAATTAATGAAATGCACCAACCCCAGAAATAACAACGTACGGTTGGTATTTAATTAATAACGAGAACGTCGTATTTGTAATGTCGCCGGCACGTAACTTGGCAAGGTTTTGGCGTAGTGGGAGTAAGTTCACGCATGTACACTTAATTCAACAATCAATGCTTTAACAATAAAGTTGAAAATTGTTTAAATGGGGACAGCGCTCCTTGATGGACGAGTCCTATTACTGGCTGAACGTACGACGCGTTGCGTGAGCTCAGCACAGAACACGCAAGCTATTACTATGAGTTACAATCCAAAATATCTGTATTAAATATCAACGTACGGTTGAATGAATGAATTAATGAAATGCACCAACCCCAGAAATAACAACGTACGGTTGGTATTTAATTAATAACAAGAACGTCGTATTTGTACTGTCGCCGGCACGTAACTTGGCAAGGTTTTGGCGTAGTGGGAGTAAGTTCACGCATGTACACTTAATTCAACAATCAATGCTTTAACAATAAAGTTGAAAATTGTTAAAATGGGGACAGTGCTCCTTGATGGACGAGTCCTATTACTGGCTGAACGTATGACGCGTTGTGTGAGCTCAGCACAGAACACGCAAGCTAACCACTCAAGGTCACTGGCATATATCTGAGTCTTAAGTTGAAACCTTTTAAATACAGATGAATGTGTTACTGATTTTTTATTGTGCACTGAGGAATGGAAATGATATCTAATCTTGTAGATTCTTAAAAATAAGTTCTTGTGTAAAATTTGTTGTTTGGTTGGTTATTATTTTGGTAAAAATAAAGATTATGATTTTTCTTATTATACCTTTATTATATATATTATACCTTATACCTTTAGTAAATGATTGCATAAAAATTTAACCAGAACAGGGTTGGTTTACACTCTCATAAGATTCTTTTGGAACAGACTATAATTGGTTTAATTCATTTACCTTAACAAAATCAGCAGCTTTCTGTAGGTTAGCAATGTCTTTAGTTTCTGGTCCAACCTTTATCTCCACATTACGTGTTTTCGTGTTGAATCTGACTTGTAGTAGTAAATGTTCCACTATTGGAGTGAAGATCTTTAACCAATTCTCTTTGAGTGGTGTGTATCTGTAATAAAATACTCTTTATTATGTACACCATACAATATTGAAGAAAGAAAAATGTAGATGGAAAGAGTGGAGGGAGGCTTTTGTCCAGCACTGGGACAGCGTAAAAGAACTAGTAAAAAAATATTAAGTAAATACCAAAAATATTTTTTTGTAAGAGATGTAATTATTGTTAATGTTGATTGTACACTAAAGAAAGAAAATACAAATCAGTTTGATTAAAAGGGTGATATAATAGGTGGTCTTACAATCAGCGACCTCTAAGAGTTACTTTGTGGTATTATTTATTTTCATTTTGAGGTTATATACCTGTGAGCTGGGACTGCAATCTTTCTCATATTCTCTTTAGATTCGTTTGGCTCCGCACTCTTCTTCTTCTTCGCCTTCGACCGACTGTGTTTAGCTTTCCCCTGGATACCATTATGTTCTTCAATTTCCATCACATCACCGGATTCTGACACAGCCCTGCGCTTTATATTTTTTAGCTTCACTGTATTCTTGGCAGGCAGAAACTCGTCCACACTTATATTTGCTGTTTCCATCTTTAATTCTGTTTGGTCAGTCATGTCGATAACTTTATTTATCACGATTAGCTCGGGTTATTTTGTTACAAAATAAATTCTCACATGGCTTGTAGGAAGCACAGATTAGAAAGAATTATAAATAAAATATGTCAACGTCAGATGACTGAATGTCATTTTAACGTCAGAATGTAAAGAATTTCAGAACGTCAGAATGTCATTTTATTTGCCATCACATTGTACTTTTACCATTGATTGATTGCCAGTCAAAACAACATGCACTAACTGCCATAGAGGAAAATAGAATTTTGAGTCTGGAAAAGTATGAGGAAACGTGGGCGATCCTGCTTTTGGTAACTTAGGCAAGCAAAAGATGATAGATTACATTTTTATTACATAAATTAACACAATTTTAGCAGGAACAGTCAACTTTTCAGCAGCTCGTTCGTTGATAACTGATAAGTTGATAACCCTAACTACTGCAACAAAACACTCATCGGCAAACTACTATGGTAGTTTCTGTAAGTAACTGTAATTACATCACTACAAAAAGTGCGTTCAAAATATTTGTGAGAAAATCAGAAAAGTTACGAACGTAGAAAAATTTGAACGAACCCCTTTTGAATGGTTATGTCACAGGGTTAATTTTTGTTATGAATTGATTTGAGGTAAGAATTCCAAAATTATACTGCCTTATAAGTGTGATTAACAATAACTATCTACGACCTTGCAAAACTAATAAAGGACTCTTATTTTAGGTATCGTACAAAAGAAGATACCTCGGGTGAAAATGTCTACGTTACTAAAACTTGGTGTTGTAAAAGTGCTCGGTCCTGGCCAGGGCTGTAAAATAGCGGCATGCACGTTTGTGCAGAACCGTAACATCGCTGGCAGGGCACTTAGGGGCTCGCTACCTTGTCCTCCCGAGAAACCAGCACCATTCGACTATGTGAATAAGGACTATTCCTGGTTCAGAAGTCTTCGCGACCGTACGACTCATAGGTTTGATGACAATACGAAAGTGGTTGTGGTTGAAGGCCCAGTGGCTACTGGCAAGACCGAGTTCGCGGCCGCCCTCGCCGACGACTTGGGTATGAAACATTTCCCCGAAGCGAACATGGATATCCACTATGTAAGGCCAAACGGTTGCGACCTCCGTATGTTCGATGACCAGATACCTGAGGACACCAGGACTTTCGACCATGTCAACTTCAACCAGACTCCGAACCACCGCTTGGCGGGTAACTTCCAGATCATGATGTACATTGCTAGATACAGCCAATACATTGATGCTTTGGTCCATTTGTTGAACACTGGTCAAGGAGTTGTGTTGGAGAGGTCTCCTTACTCTGACTTTGTGTTTCTGGAGGCAATGTACTCCCAGAAGTACATCAGCAAAGCGGTGAGGTCGGTGTACTACGAGCTGCGAGCAAACTCCCTTGAAGAGCTGATGCGTCCCCATCTCGTCATCTATCTGGACTTGCCAGTGAACAAGGTAAAAATTGATTTTGAGCACTTCCTATTTTAAAATGTTATATATTTTTTTAGGATAACATTTCCTTAGTGGTCAGCCTATTATTTCTTGTGTAATTTGGCAAGATTAAGCTATCTAGCACACTAAGCTACTACTAAAATTTGTTTATAAGGCTTCTATTACCTTGAAAATAGAAAACACTATAGTGTACATAATTCTACATTTCCTTCATTTTCATATTTTTTTTATGTCTATATTTTGTGTAATATTTCTAAATTTATATCTGTAATTTGTATGTGAATTACAGATATAAATGTAGAAATTTTACATAGGGTGACACAATGGGTGGTCTTATCGGTAAATCATCATCTGGCTAGCCTTTTCTCAACTATGTTGGGGTCGGCATCCAGTTTAACCGGAAGCAGTTGAATACCAATATTTAACATGGAGCAACTGCCCACAACCCAGTTAATGGGTAATACAATACCCCTTGGTAAGACTGGTTGTCCGACTTTCGGGCTTCTGATAACCCATAACGACTGTCAGAGATCTACAAATGACGGCCACAACCAACAGCTTAATGAGCTATCTGAGGCATAACTCCCAAGTTTTGGAAACAGACTCAATGACTTGAGACTAGAGATGCCGATGTATTCCACTAGCTTTTATGCAGTTCAGCTTTTTATTTACGTTGCACGTCCGTGTTTGGGTCACGGAAATTCATATGTGTACCAAATTTTAACTTAAGAAGAAGCTGTGACAGACGGACAGACAGACAGACACACAAGTGATCATATAAATAAAGGTTCCGTTTGTCCCTTTTGAAGTTCGGAACCCTAAAAACAAACTCTTAAGCTTTCTTATATTGGTATAGATTCAGCAACTCTTCTAAAAATTTTCCTATTTTTGCAGGTTCAAGAAGCTATAAAGAAGCGGAAGCTGGACCACGAGGTGAGCGGTAAAGCTCTAACCACCCCGTTTCTTACTGAGGTGGAGCGCCAGTACAAGAACAAGTATCTTCGCGACATCTCCACTCACGCTGAGCTGCTGGTGTACGACTGGAGCGGTGGCGGTGAGGTAGAAGTGGTCAGTATCCATCAATATCATCTACTAAAGTTGTCTATACAGGAAAAGTTTTTAACCAGTGCGCAAATTTTTTTTGGTGGTTCAATATCAGTAACAGAACACATTTCCATTATTTATTCAATACTTTTTTTTTTTTTTATCCTACTTTAAATCAGCAAAATATGGACACAATGTATTCGTAATAATATCAATGGGCGCGCGCGGCGGCCGGCGCAAGCGGCGGTGTTGCACGGGAGTGACACCCTCTCCCGGGCGGCAGGGCGCGCCGGCCGGGCGCTGTGGCCGACAGTTCGCTCATCGCACGCGCTGTCGTGTGACGTCGCGTCTAATCGATTCCCCGCGCAAGCGCCGCGCCGCACGTGTGCCGTGCTACCGGTCACGATGTCGGACTTCAGTAACCGCGAGTTTTACGAGATGGTGCGAGTGTATGTACTGAGTGATGAAAGTTTGCGAGCAGCTCGCAGAATGTATGCGACGGAGAGCATACCTCGAATGCGAGCCCTTGGAATCCTTAACCCCGCGGTCCCTAATGAAAGGACCATTTTAGCGGCCACTCAAAGGCTGCTTGATCACGGACAGTTCAGAACCCCGAATCATGCACGAGGGTCTGGCAGACCCCGACTGGCGATCGAAATCGAAGAAGCCATCCGAAGCCCATTAAAGTATGAAGGAAAAATTGGAATTACTCTTCAAATAACTTCAGGTCACGGCCTAAACATAAAAAAGTCTAGTTCGAACCTGATAAAATTAGCGATCAGTACATTGTAACCCACGTAAATACCTACGCCGGCGAATCGAGCGAGCGCACAGCTGATAGGTAGGTACTTTCGCGCGTTCCGCTTCGCCGCGCGCCGCCGGGTAGCCATACAACCACTTTTAAAGTAAACATCTTTCGTTAACGATATTTTTTGTTTTTTGTACTAAGACGTATCAAAATAAAAAATATATGTTTAATAAAACTCGTTTAAGTTTAATTTGTCAAAATTTGCGCAGTGGATAAAAACTTTTCCTGTATATATATAAAGTTGTATATGGAATGCCTTGCCCGTGTCGGTAAGGCGTGCTCAATCTTTGTCCACTTTTAAGTTTCAGGTAAAAAAACACTTCCTCTCTCCTTAAACATCATCATTACATAATACAGTTCCCTGCTCTTGTTTCATGTGTATTATTGTATATATGTATATATTTATTAGTTAAGTGTATGCTTTGTGTATGTATGTATTTATTGTATATGTTAATTGGTACACCACTGACTAGCTGCAGTATTGTCACTCCTGCTCCCTTTAATCCATCCAAAGGTTGTCTGTAAAAGATCGCTTTTAACGATAAGACCGCCCATTGTGTCACCCTATGTAAAATTCAAACATTTGTATCTGTAACTTTTATGGTGTACATAATAAAGAGTATTCTATTCTATATTCTCCTGTAATATAGTTAGCCCTCCTCGATTTTTTTTTATCGCACACTGGATTATCAGCGCAATGCTTAGCGCCGAGAGTTTAAAATCCAACAGTGTGTTTTTTGACGCCGCGCTGGGACACACTTTGATAGAGACTCGATGCTCCTTTTAACGCCGACGTTGAAAATCCAGTACTCGATAAAAAGTGTGGCACTGACGGTCACCGAGCGCGAGCCTACTTATACAGGGTTATTTTTAAAACGTCAATAACCTCTTAAGGGGTCATTGTACTCATCATTATGAACAACTTTTACTATGGGACCTAAACAGAAATCGCGAAAAAAAAACCAGCTGTTCCCTACATTTTAACGCATTAATCAAACATAAATGTAGGGAACAGCTGGTTTTTTTTTTCGCGATTTCAGTTTAGGTCCCATAGTAAAAGTTGTTCATAATGATGAGTACAATGACCCCTTAAGAGGTTATTGACGTTTTAAAAATAACCCTGTATAAATTCGTGGAATCGGTAATATTCCAAGAGATAGCCGTACTTTTGGTAACTATCATCAGGAAAGCTGATTCAGTATTTGGTCGGTTTAGGGCCCTCTGGTGAGAATGGTGACGGTCTGCCCGCATGCGGCTGGCCAAATGACTATGTATCGGTCGGTCAGTTTTTAAATTGTTCACATAGGTACTAAAGTCCGGTCGCGAAGCAGAAAGAATATCGTACAATTGTATTGCCGTCGCACTCGCACATTAGAAGGACCTTGAAATGCGCGAGCGCGACGGCAATACAATTGTGCGCGAGCGATAGAGATAAGTAATGAGGGGTCATTGTACGAAATTCTTTCTGCTTGTCGACCGGACCATACTCATCATAATGCCGTACTAATATCAGCCTTCCTAGTTTTTGTTATTTTTTAGAGTTCCGTACCCAAAGGGTAAAATGGGAACCCTATTACTAAGGCTCTGCTGTCCGTCCGTCTGTCTGTCTGTCCGTCTGTCACCAGGCTGTATCTCATGAACCGTGATAGTTAGACAGTTGAAATTTTCACAGATGATGTATTTCTGTTGCCGCTATAACAACAAATACTAAAAAACAGAACAAAATAAATATTTAAGGGAACTTCCATACAACAAACGTGATTTTTTTGCTCATTTTTGCTCGATATTGATAATGGCAACAGGTAGACGGTTGAAATATTCACAGATTCTTTAGTTATATAGTCACTTTAAAAATAAATAATTAAATTAAAATAAAACAAATATTTAAACGTGATTTTTTTGCCGTTTTTATAGATAATGGTACGGAACCCTTTATGCGCGAGTCCGACTCGCACTTGGCAGGTTTTTTTTGTAACCATAACTCGTCTTGGTGCGGCGATACATAGTAATTTGGCCAGCCGCATGCGGGCAGACCGTCACTATTCTCACCAGAGGGTCCTACACCCACCAAATACTGAATCAACTTCCTGGCGATAGTTACAAAAAGTACGGCTAAGATCTCTTAGACTATAATGGAATCGAATTCTACGCGGTAGACGGTGACGTTTGTGAACAGTATTTCAAGCCTTAGTTATAAAAAGTACATTGTGTAATTCAAACAAAACTTTATTTATTAAAATAATATTTACATAATATATACGCTAACAGACTTAAAATAATAATATACAAGTATATAAAAAAAGGAGGGGGACAGAATCATAGGGCATCAAAAAATTCGTCCGCATCGCTGTCAACAGGAAAAATGCCCAAAAGGCTGGCAGCATTGCCACGTTGTATGGCGATGCTAATTATTTGGCCGAAAAATAGACAAGCCCTCTGGTCACGTGAAAAGTCAATCAACCGCTTGGCGATATCTTGAAACACCAAGTGGGCACTCGGACCCCATGGTCCTAGTGTTTCAACCCCAAACGGCTCGAACATGTAACTCCCAAAAAGATTGGAATATTTTCCCCGTTGACAGTACATTGTGTTGAAAAAATAATATTATACATTTACACACATTGCAATTAAAATAAAATTCGTTAAAAACATTAGAAAAGTCGATAAAAACAATAACGGTCAATTAAGAATTCAAGGGCCTGGTGTGCGGGCCTAGGTTCGATTCTTAGGTTGGGCAATGGTAATGGGTTTTTCCATCTACAATTTTTCAATACCAGCCCGGAGTCTGGATTTGTGACCGGTTGATGGCTATAGGTTCGCCCCTATTACTAATTAATTTTCAAAATTTTCCGCGAAAACTGAACCCCATATTCAAAATTCATTTATTTACGTTGCACATCCGTGTTTGGGTCACAGAAATTCATAAATGTGTACCAAATTTCAACACACTTTTAGTGCCAAGCACCCAGCATATAGGTCGAAAGATAATTCGTTCGTGTGCCCACAACCCGTGCCACGAGTCATCGCTATACAAAGCTATAGATGACTTCTGTGTTGTACTGTAGTGACTTGTTGTTATTGATTTACATAACACATTAAATGACATGCTAATTAGTATGCATTCTATGTACTTAGCAATAAAAGTGTCGGTCCAGTAGAATCAGAGCAAATCGGCTGTGACAGACAGCCAGCCAGACAGACAGCCAAACAGACAGACACACGAGTGATCCTATAAGGGTTCCGTTTTTTTTTTCCTTTTAAGTACGGAACCCTAAAAATTACGTTACCGTGTAGACAGTTTTTTACCGAGAAGGGTAGACAAGCGATTTCTATTCTACAGTAGAGTAGAAATAGAAAGCATGCTAAGACCGCTGTTGGTACACACGGCTACACATCAAGCTATACATTTCCAGTATAAGCTGATCTCGCATTGTATAGGATTTCCGTACAATGAGAGGTCTGCGTATACTGGAAATGTATAGCTTGATGTGTAGCCGTGTGTACCATCGTGAAAGTTCCCGGTCGACCACTTTTCAACCTTATTACTATGGGCATAATGGTGAAAAGTGGTCGACCGGGAACGTTCACGATGGTACATCTCTGTCCCTTTCGGGAAACACAGGCGTGATAATCTATATCTATAAAAATCAATGCCACTTTTCGTTGTAATTTTATAACTCAAGAACGGGCGCACCTATAAAAAAAAGGTTTAGGCTTTGTTCGGACTATTTAGTAGATGGTTTATGTGAAGTTTTTTTATTTTATTTTTTTTATTTAGGTAGGTAGGGTAGGCAGGTAGGGTAGGTATTCTTTTACCCATAGAAAGCCACGTTATTTGTGAGTGTCATAGAGTAAAAATGTTTACCGCCCAACGAAGTGGGCACGGGTCAGCTAGTATGTTATGTTTTATTACCTTCCAGGTCGTGGAAGACATAGAACGCCTGAACTTCGACCAGTACACGGAGCGTGAGAACCCTAAGATGAAGGACTGGCGCCTTCCGCGCGAGGTGGAATGGGCTGACCAGCGTATGATGTACACCAATCAGAAGTTCTTCCTAATGAACCTGTTTGGTATACCCAAGTTGGACGTCCCGGAACTTATTACTAGCGCTGATGATGCTTATGAACGAATTAAGGTAAGTGTTGTTTTTACCAGTATTCTGCGTTCAAAGTTTAGTTTCAAAATATGTAAACAAATTGTGTATTTGGAAAAATAACTACTAATACTTATTTGTTTACTAATACTTATTACTTATTACAAAACAAGGTTTATCTTCAGACCCAGGTTTAAAACATGGAGCCATTATTGAATTTCGAACTTTATTCCAACTATGGTAAAGTTCCTAAACACAAAACTGACAACTTAGTACCGAACTAAGTTTTCAGTTTTGTATAAAGAACAGTATTTCAATCACTGTTACGTTCTTATTACAAAAACTGGCTCTATGGTTTAAGCCATGTCAAAATATAAATCTTGTTTTGTAATAAACCAGTAAGTGTTTTAAAATGTTCTCACTATAGTAGTAATTCTGAAATGAACTTAATTTACACTTGTGATAAGTTGATTTTTTTTTGAGTGTAAATAATATTTTTTTAAACAAGGAGTTGAACAATATGGCTTACATATTTTTATCAGTACTTCAGTAAGCAGTCGTAAATATCGTCGACCTAATTCTAATAAAGCGTAAGTCAAAAGGCCTACCAACGGTTAATAAGGCGTTAGTCTGATTTTGATCAATCTATAAGTAATAAAACCTTAAAAATAAAAAGCAGATTTGATTAGTCATATTTTCGGTAGAACATTAATTTTATGTTTCCTTAGAACTTCATAGAAACAAAACGTTTTTTTCGCGTCCTGGGCCTCAAGTCTGCTATTACAATAGTGTCAGAATGGTCGATCATTGATTTCATAATTGTTGATTTTGACAAGTTGGGTAATCTACTATTATAATGGCGTCATTATGACTTTCCAATGGTCGGCCACTGACACTACATTGAAAGAAATTGCATTTATTGGTAATCTCGTACATAATGACAAATTAATGACATTTCTACTAATGGGTTTTATAATAATGGCAATACGACAATTCTATTATAATAACACAATTCTATTACGAGAACATTGACCGACCAATGATTGACCATTATGAATTTAGCAGATTACGAACTCTGAATAGTTGGCAATTTTGACTTACGCCATATTAGAATTAGGTCGACAATATAGAAAATCGAGTTTAAAAAAAAAGTTCGACTTTGTTGAGCGTCCTGCTCATAGATATCTACTTCGTCTGGGGAGAACTGAGGGTTATGTCGGACTCCTACCGACTATAGCCCCCACTGTTACTTCTAGTACATCCAGTGCTCTGCATAACCTGACCCCCTTTTCCCTGTTCTTCTTTGTAAGAGGGGTCATGTAATGCGCTCTGCACTCACTGTACTATGAGTCGGGGGCCGGGGAGATACTTGTTCTTTCGCCGCACCCCCGACTGGTAGCAGCCCGCCATGCCTAGCGGGCCCCATCACCAAGTGCAGCCGATCCCACTATCGCGGCAAGCAAAATCAAAAATATTTTTATTTCACATAAGCCTACATGGGCACTTATCAAACGTCAGAAGCTAGGTGCACGATTCCAATTGGTCGTTTCTTATGGAGAAGAGCCGGCAAGAAACTCCACGGTCACACTTTAAAAATAAAATGGCTTTTACAATGTTTTCAAATTACAGTGTTAATAGGTATGAGAGGACAGCGTAGGCCCGTCAAAAGTACCAGGTACTTAACAAAATAGAAAATGGTCTACAGATCTACAGTCTATTAAGCCTACAACACCTCACATTGAAATTTTTTTTAAATAAAATATGATTAAAAATAATAAAAGTTAGAACCTTGTTGAAATTTAAATTGTAGGTATAATAATGTCAAATAAAAAAAACATTGTCAGTGAAGTTTGTAAAAAAAGATTACAGTTTTGCCGTTAATGAGGTACCAGGGAAGCCACAGCCGTAGCCTAAACTGTGCGATCACTGCACATTTTAGTTGACTGATTGTTCCCCAGAGGCAGCACTATCGCTAGTTTGCTATGGTATGGCTATCGTTAATACATAATACGGATTTGCGATTTAAGAGGAAATGCGGGCACTTTTAGAGTAAAAAGTCATAAATCGAGGTTCGGCTCTCGCCTATTTCCTCCTCCAATATTGGACCAATTTAAAAGATATTTCTTATACTGAATAAGAAGGATATACAGGGTGTTTGGTGCACCGTGTGCCAAATTAAAATGGTCGACTGAAGGGGTCATCCGCTAGCCTTTCAGACCCCTTAACACCCCTCATGCTCTGTGGATTTTTTTTTATCGACTTTTTATTGTTTTCCAAAAAAAAGACCAAAATTTTACATTCAAATACAGATTAAAAAAAAAATATAAGGCGTAGACTCTGAATTTTAATTTTATTTCGATGTGTATTGTTTAAGAATACTTTTAAATACAAAATTAGTGATATTAGTCACCTAGTTTTTTTTTTAATTCACTCGCAAAGGTAAAACTTAAATTAGAGCTGTACATGTTACAGCTATTTATAAGGCTACAAAAAAAAAACCAAAAGCGACCGGGATCTTCCAACTCCCTCATTAATTCTCCAGTCTATCCTCTTTCTAATGATGTGCCACATGCCATAAAAGTATTTTAACAACTTTGTGAATTCGCTAGAATTGTGAATCAAGTCACATAAAACTACATTCCAAATTCTAATGAAAAAATATTTATTGCGGAACTGTTACTTGAGAAAGAGGTAAAATTTGTTTTCTCACTCTTTCACAGTAAAATCTATCTTCTATCTCTTTCTTGCGTACCTTAAATCGGTTTGAACAAATCGCGCCGCCCGACCCGCCATTTTTTTAGTCGAGACATGACTGCCTCTGCTACCTAACGTGTGTGCTAGTTCACCATACTCCGCGATTCTTTTATTACTTTGTTATCGTTAAGTTTTGCTGGTTCTTGTTACATTTGTTTAATTTTTGTTGTTATTGTTAAACTTTGAGTTTTTTGTTATTGCAATGGCGACATTCTCTAACGAAGAATATGCGGACATCATGATGGCTTACGGAGCCGCTAATGGCGTCGCTCGTGCAGCGCAACGACTTTACCAGGAACGCTTTCCTGGTAGACGATTACCTGGCCGCAGAGTCTTCCAAGACACATACCGACGCATACGCGAGACTGGCAGTGTTACTTTTAATGAACCAAGGGGCCATATTGTGCGACATAATGTTGAAGTAGACGAGAGAATACTGGCACTTTTTGAGGAAGACCCTACAAGAAGCATTAGAAATGTGGCATCACATCTTGATATTTCAATATGGAAAGTGTGGAAAGTACTTCGTCAAAACAAAAAGCATCCATTCCACTACACTCCGGTGCAAGGTACGTAATTTTAAACTAACTTTAAACCTGTGCAAGCTTTGTTTGACCTTGCCTTTGTTTAGCAGGTAATGGGTATGGTATGGCGTCACTTCCAGGTAGTGAATCTATTAGCACGAACAGCGGGTCCTTTCTTGTGCAATTACTTATTGCCCAAGAGAAATTTAAAAGCGTTTTTTTGTTTGTTGCAGGTCTTGAGGGTGGCGACTTTGAGAGACGAGTGGCTTTTTGTCGGTTTCTTTTAAAAACGGATGTGGATGATCCTGATTTTTTTAAAAGAATACTGTGGACGGATGAATCCAAATTTACCAAGGATGGGATCCTCAATTTACACAATTTGCACCACTGGACAACGAAAACGCAAAACCCACGTGTTAAAAGACAGAAATCTTCTCAAAGAAGGTTTAGTGTAAACGTTTGGGCAGGAGTGATTGGGAATCAGGTAATTGGACCGCATTACCTGCCCGATAATCTCAATGGCGAAGACTACCTGGAATTCCTACAAAATGACCTGCCCGAATTAGTGACCGATGTGCCCGTATTTAATGAACGTGTGCCCATTGTATTTCAAAATGACGGCTGTCCCGCGCATTGGCGATTGACTGTGAGGGAATATCTCGACAATGTGTTCCCCAATGCATGGATTGGACGCGATGGCCCTATTCCATGGCCGCCACGTTCCCCAGAACTCCGTTAGACTTTTATGTCTGGGGACGTGCCAAAGAGTTGGTATATGCCACGGAGGTTCCAACTAGGGAGGTATTAGTCCAACGCATAGAAGCGGCATTCAATACTATTAAGGAGGAAATACGACTTCGTACAACAACTGTTGAAATACGAAACAGGTGTCGGGCCTGCATTCGCAACAGAGGCCAACAATTTGAGCAAGATTTGTAACAATGATTAAATAAATGTTAAAAATGCAATTTTGTTTTTTTATTTCAAGTAAATCCCACGAAAGATACTGATATGAGACACGAATTTACCTAACCATAAGAATGAGATAGCAGATTTATAGGTTTGACAGGTATCATTTAAGAGATTTTTTTTTAAATCATAATTTGTCTCGATTCACAATTCTAGCGAATTCACAAAGTTGTTAAAATACTTTTATGGCATGTGGCACATCATTAGAAAGAGGATAGACTGGAGAATTAATGAGGGAGTTGGAAGATCCCGGTCGCTTTTGATTTTTTTTTTGTAGCCTTATAAACAGCTGTAACATGTACAGCTTTAATTTAAGTTTTACCTTTGCGAGTGAATTAAAAAAGAACTAGGTGACTAATATCACTAATTTTGTATTTAAAAGTATTCTTAAACAATACACATCGAAATAAAAATAAAATTCAGAGTCTACGCCTTATATTTTTTTTTAAATCTGTATTTGAATGTAAAATTTGGGTCTTTTTTTTGGATAACAATAAAAAGTCGATAAAAAAAAATCCACAGAGCATGAGGGGTGTTAAAGGGTCTAAAAGGCTAGCGGATGACTCCTTCAGTCGACCATTTCAATTTGGCACACGATGCACCAAACACCCTGTATACTGTGTCCCTATGTTTTCCTCTTTGATGATACATTATCTTTATAAGAGCTGGAACTCTCTGAAAATGCTCAAAATTGCCTGTTTAGACCGCTGACAACAGAGGGCTATTGTACAAATTGGCCAACTATTAATAAAAAAAAGAAAAACGTAAGGACACAGTATATATCCTTCTTATTCAGTATAAGAAATATCTTTTAAATTGGTCCAATATTGGAGGAGGAAATAGGCGAGAGCCAAACCTTGATTTATGACTTTTTACTCTAAAAGTCTACGCCCGCATTTACTCTTAAGAGCAATTCTTGCGCAAATTTTGCCATCGCTAGGCTTCTGCAAGATACGTAATAGGCCTGCTGATCGATCGACCCGTGCGGCTGTTATGACTTAGCCACAAGCCCCCCACAAGACTATTTGCACTATATCGATGCATTGCTAAACGGTATAGTGAAATTACGAAATAAAATAATTAGGGGTAGGGACTCCCGATAAAAGTAACAGAGGATTATAAAAAAAACATAGGTAGTCATGGGGGGGGACTGCCAACAGAACTGAAAACATAAAACAATGCACAGTATACACAAATTAAACTTCGATGACCTGGGCATGTCGTAGACGCAAACTCATACGTTTATCCCCTACCGAAAATTGCTCAACGCCCCTATAGAAGATTCACTTAAAAAAACGATGCACCTACGCGTAATGATTAATCTTTACTGATCTTTTTAATTCCATATTTTTTTTTTTCTTTTTAAAAACGTTGCCCCACAGTAGGAATTTCACCTGTAGTGTGGGTGCGTTTACAAACATTTAATCTCACATACAAACAGCCAGACCCGGCACAACTACTTGTAGGTCATACAAATAGTTGTTCCGTGCGGGAATCGAACCCGCGACACTCAGCGCAGCAGTCAATCGCTTAACCACTGCGCCAACCGTGCCGTCTTAATTTAAAATTAAAAAGATTAAGATGATATTTCTAAGCTATTTAAGTCAATCGGTTTTCTGAGAAAGGGTAATATTTTCGGTTACAACCGCAGAAATAACTTTGATTTTCATAGTTTTTTCGAGAAATACTATGAAACGCACTTATTTTTGCGATATTTTTTCGTTTATTAATTAGAATACAGTTTACATTGGTTGAACCCTTAAACATATCGCACAAACCATCCCGGGTTTAACAGCTGTGGCCAGACACGGCTACTCAACAAATTCAATACTGTGGATGCGTATTCATCCTAGCTACGAAAGCCTTGAATGTGCGTGATCCGACACGCAATTGGCTGGACTTTTAACCGGGCATTTTATACCGTAGTCTCAATAAAGGTTTTTTTTTTCAGGTCATTGAAGCGCACCCTCAATTCTCACACATGGAGGGATACACGGAGGGCGGCACCTTGTTCAAGACAAAGATGTCTAAATATACAGAATATCTTTAAATGTTTCCAGACTCTAAAGTTTGTTTAATTTATATAATACAGTAAATTTGTTTAAAATACGCAGTTTCATTTTCGTTCTAAAAAGTGCTAAGATAAGCTTTATTTTTTAGGGTTCCGTACCCGAAGGGTTCAAACGGAGCATTGCTGTCACTCACGTGTCCGTCTGTCACACACAACTCTTTCGTAACTACAATTCTACCGTATGAGAGGCACTCAACTTCACAACTTTACCACTTACTCGCGATCCCAATCATCCATTCCTGAACACTCAATTCAATTTACACACACACACTACACCCATACACACAATCACCATTACAGGCTTTTTCTGTTTATTTTTTATTAATTTGTATTACTTGTAGTCTTTTTTTTTTCTTTGTTATTCTTATTGCATAAGTATTTAATAGTATTTCCTCCGGAAGAGGGCACTGGCTCTTGTAACACAGGTTAACCACCTACTCACCTAGCACATGTGTCAGGGATTTCACAAAATTTGTAACCACTTTCATAAGTAATACTTAAAGAATATTATTACACAGGTTTCACAGCCTAGCGGTTGGAGCTACAGTCTTCAAATTTTCACAGTATAAGCATCTTGTTCACCCAAAGCCATAAAAATTGTCAAAAATATTTTAATTGTTCTTTTTTTTCCCATACAACTAAAGGGGAGCGCGAAGAAATTGTTTGACCTACCCCGTCGATTGGTCGTATATCGTTGTTTAGAGCTCGTTGAGTAGATAAATACTGTATTTTTTGTTTAAAAAAAATATTAGAAAACAAAGGAATGTGAAGCCACCAAAATCCCCTTTATTTTACAAAATTTTAATATCTCGGGTTACGACTGCGACTACTTTATGGCGACGATAACCGACTTCTAATGATTTTATACTGAAGATCACGTCTAGACGAATAGGCTTAATGATTTAAAAAAAATATATGTTAAATTAGAACATTTTGTCAATAACTTATTATGTGAATAATTTAAATTATGTTTGTATTACCATAGTCAAATTAATTTGTAAAGTTATAGTCTAACGCGGATAAAAAACTGAGAATGGCGCAAAAATCTACCAAGCGTATTTTTCTGAAACCTTCACCAATTTAAACATAATTTAATTATTGATCTTTTAGTATACGCGTTTTATTAAAATACCATTTGTTTTGTGTATAATAAATTAATAATGCCTCAAATTAAGGACAGCGCTCCTTGATGAGCGAGTCATATTACTGGCTGAACGTACGACGCGTTGCGTGAGCTCAGTACAGAACACGCAAGGTAACCACTCAAGGTCAGTGGCATATATCTGCGTCTTTACAGGCACTATCGCTAGTTTGCTATGGTGTGGCTATCGTTAATACATAATACGGATTTGCGATTTAAGAGCAATTTTTGCGCAAATTTTGCCATCGCTAGGCTTCTGCAAGATACGTAATAGGCCTGCGGATCGATCGACCCGTGCGGCTGTGCCTTAGCCACAAGCCCCCCACAAGACTATTTGCATTATATCGATGAAAATTGAAAAGGTGTATTCTATGCACTGCTAAACAGTGTAGTGAAATCACGAAATAAAATAATTAGGGGTAGGGACTCCCAATAAAAGCTAACCGCTCAAGGTCACTGGCATATATCTTAGTCTTAATAAATTCACGTATTTGTTACTCATCCTCCGGAGATAAGGGAGGATCCTCCGTCCGACGACGGGTGTTATGCCTGGTGCGCTACTGCCCGAGGGGTAGTTTTTTGATTCTTTTCTCGCTAGTCAACCTAAGAGTTTCGGGTGCTTAGCCGGGCTATCCTGTGCATGCTTTAATAAATTACGGCCTCCAGCCAGGGCATTAAACTTATATGGATTCGTGTGATGTCTGGTCTTTTATGCGTAGTTCACATGTGACGTTGTAGATGGCGCCACACACGCTTGACCTCGAAGTTGGTCTACTAGTACACACGGCTACACATCAAGCTATACATTTCCAGTTTAAGCTGACCTCGCATTGTACGGAAATCTTACACAATGCGAGATTAGCTTATACTGGAAATGTATAGCTTGATGTGTAGCTGTGTGTACAGTCATGAGCACTAATATGTAAACGCTTAGCAGAATTCGAAACCGATTTTCTCGTGGAATAACGATTGCAACTTTAAGAAAAGATCAATTTCATAATAGTTTGGGTTCCTAAATACAATGTTCGTAGTAAAATAAAATTTCAACCAATATAATTGGAGGAAATCACTTTTAAAAGTTGCTGAGTGTATACATATTGGTGCTCGTGACTGTACAGTACACTAAAAACTGGTGAAAAATATGATGGGCATTTACTGTGCCACAAAAGCGTGGCGGTTTCATGCCACCGGTGACTAGAATTGAACACGCAAATGTAAATATGCGTTCCCACTGTTTGGGCTCAGCCCTCAATTCTATGAGTGGGAATGGGACGTATTCCAATACGCGGGCACAGTGCCGGTTGGTAGATGTCGCCTGTCTGAACCCTTGGTTCTAGGTTTCCTCACGGAAAAGGGGAGGGGGGTGCACGGCTGTCTGGGTTCGAATCCACGACATCTTACAACCCACTTCCCCGATATTGAAGGACAGGAAAGAAGAAAGTTAGGATTAAAACTTCAATAAATAAACTCAACTGCTTTTATTTCAAGTAAGTTATTAAAAACATATAAAGTATTACAACTATGCATTTAGCTCAGCACCACAGATCGACAGATACTTGCAACAAGCTTCAAACAAATGTTTTTGAAGTGGGGGAGGACTAACATTTATGAGAGTACCTATTATGAAATAAGATGTAGCGGGGTAGGTTAGCAATATACCTACTTCAAAGTTCGTCCGTCGCCATTTTGAACTTTATTAGAACGAACAAAATTCAGTACTACCAATCGCGTCACGCGTCAAGATACAGTGAACGCACTGTATTAAACTGTGACTGTCATTTGACAGCTATTTGACATTAATTTCCCTGACTAGACGTTGATGATTACGGGTGATTTAGAACACTCTTCATTTTATTTTAGTTTTTATATTGACATAAATGGGAGAGGAAGGCTAACGAAAAGATGGGTTGTGTGAGGAATTATAGAGAGTGAGTGATAGCGTGGCGTTTGACAGGGGAGAATTGAAGAAGCAAAGACATTAAATTATTTACTTAACAATAGACGGGACATAGCGAAACAAATCGTAATCGAGTGGGCAAAAGTCGCTCAGTCTAGTGTGGTACGCCTGCACGTCAAGTCGCATTCGTGTCCGCCAAAAGATAATTATTTTCGAAGTATATAAACTGAATTGTGCACTATGGTATTGCAAATCACGTAGTGACAAAACGACTAGACTTAACTAAACTTAACACGGTTTATTTAATTTAAATACAAAATAAAATATAGATAAAATAAATATTTTTCTTAGATGTTTCTAACTATCTGACGGTTGGTATTAAAAGGTTGGTGTCGGTAAAAGTGCAACGTGTCAAACTTAGCTATTAAGTAATTTTGCTATATTACGCTAGATGGCGTCACTGAGACAAGGTATCACAATGTTTCTATGACATTACTTTTGATAGCCTCTCTATAGTATATCTTAAATCTCTTTGGGAAGAAGAAAACGTTTTGGGGCCGACCATATCCAACATGGAACAAGGCTAGGAAGATGATGATAAATGATCAGTTGTAAAGTTTTCAGTTTCATTGCAAGTATCGTCTTTCAGTCTTACCTAATAATTGATTTCCATTACTTTGAATAAAATCGCTTCGTGTTTGATATTGATATAACGACACCCGTTTGATGTACCTACAGTATAATATTAGGTTTAGTTAACGACTTCGGTACATAAAGCGATTTCATTCTCATAATATTAACACGAGCCCAATAGTAAAAAATAACGGAATGTATTATTATTATAGTAATATTCAATTAGTCAACAAAAATATGGCAAAAACAACTTAATAATTATTTCGAAATGCTTTTTGTCAAAACTTTATGTGAACATAATTTATAATTGAATTATCACATTTACTTATGTTAAATTTAAAAATAACAAATCGGTGCCAGATATTATTATACTTGTCAGTTTATTTAATGTTATTATTTACAAAAATATTGTAGTGTTGAATTAACATAGGAATGGCGCCAGATCTTAAATTGAATATTTTTCTCGATTATATTGAATCATTATTTCCACAAAAGAATCGATTATTGATGCTGATAATTAAAATTAAATAATAATTTTCTGATAATTATAATACCAAAGAGATATTACTTTAATTTTGACTAACGATTTGCCAAGATTTTCTTACAGTTGACTACTTGATACAAACGGAGCTATTCTGTATACTTTTACGCTAAGCCAAACCGTCAAACTTTATGGCGGCTCTAAAGTTCCAAGTGTACTCGTTGCGTAGTACCCCACCCCTCACCCCCGCTGACACGTGGATTTGTTACTGCACAGCGACTCGCCTCAGGTTCCGAGCCGCCACAAAAGTTTGTATCGATCTGTATTACTATTTTATTGAAGAAAAAAAATGTCAGTGTTTTATGTAAGTATTGTGTTTTAATACATTAATACTATTTTATTACAGTATAAAATTACGTAGCCTAGGTGCAAGATATCACAAAGTTTCTTATTTATACATTTTAAAATTTATTCCTATGATTGTTGAACCAAACATTGAAGGTGATTGTGCATTTCGTTATCAAACATAAAAAAATATAAGTATTAATGGTAGGATTATTTACAATTTAGCAGGCGGCGTTCTGTAGTTCCTGCCTACCCCCAAGGGAAGAAGGCGTGAGTTTAAGTATGTATTTACAGTTCAATGTTTTCATTTTCCAAGCATATCTTGAAATTTTGTTTCATTATTCGATGTCAAAGACAATTTAATAGACAAGAGAAAATTTAAAAAAATAGTTAACAATATGTTTTTGAGTAGATTCGCGGTCTGTTGTTCAATAAAATCATAATTTTATAAATAAACCAAGAAAAAGTCCTATTTTAAAAATCACCAATAAATATCTATCTATCTGACTACATGCATTGTTTACTTTTAATTAATTACGATTATTTAGAAACATCCTGTATTTTTATGACGAGTCTTAATTATATATTTAATACGATATTATCAATATTTAATTCAAACACAAATAAAACCGAGGTAATAAAAATCTATCTACTGAAATTCAAAATCTTAGATAATTTACATTATTGGACACTTACTCAACTATCTACTTTAGCGTTACGAAGACTAAGTTGATTTTTGAGTGCCCATTTCTAACAAAAAACGGTCTTGAATAAATATTGGTTGCAATTGAATTTGAACTCTGTGCTGTTTGGCATTGAATTTGCGGTTCCAAAACGTGATGATTATTTAAGATACTGAATTCAGGTTAAGTTTAAAGTATAGTAATTATTAATAACGTTTTCCTGTAATATTGATAATATCGAGGGACTTTACTCATCGTTAATTGGACCATACTTAAAGCCATTCGTAGCAGTCGTAGTAACAAAACGAGGGAGAGACACAGCACGTGACTTATTTTTATTTAAATCATTCTTCTGTACGTGTGTAATGTCACTGAACTCCTAAACGGCTGGACTAATTTTATGAAGTTTTTTGTGTGGGTCTTTAGAGGCATGAGGAAAACAGGGTGTAAAGTTCACTCATCCTCTATTGAAAAGGGAGGATCCTCCGACCAGACGGGTGTTGTGTCTGGTGGGCAACTAAGAAACTGCCAACGGTTGATGTCGGGATGTTGTATATATGCTAGTCGCGCGGTAAACTCTGCTTGCGCGATGCAGAATTTTGCGTGACGTCAGTGTGACGCGTAGTTCGCATGAGGCGATGTTGATGCCGCTACAGGTCCATGGATGGTTTAGATTCACAATTGGACCCGGTAGGTGGCACTGCGATCGAGTTCTAGGAAACAGGACAGCGTCTGTCCGTTCAGCTAGTACATATACTCGTACATAAATCTTCACCGTCCTGCTCTCACGTTCTATGACTGCGACTCCCACGAATCCTTGCATATAGTATGGCTTTATAGTGTTGTAACATCTTTAATCCGTTTGCTTTTTAAATTTTTCTATGATTTTTTTATCTGTGCTTTTAAGAAACGTCTTTAAAAATTTATCTGTTGTGTGATAATAAGTACCTATAGTCCCCAAATTATTGTTTGTTACGTCTCTCGTACTACATGTCTACTAGGTATGGCGAGTCTAAGGCGCCCAGGCCTGCGGCGACACCGCCTTCGTTTGCGTCCGCTAACTTGGTACGAAGCATGTGGCCTACCTGACGATTGTGGTACACTTTTTCCTTAGTCCTGTAAAAAATGTTCTGAAATTTAATAGCTGTAGGAATTGAACTTAACAGCCATACCTCACCGGGACGCCATGTTGATGTCGCCAGATCGCGCTGCCAACTAAATGTATCCAGCTTTATAAGGTGTTTCAAAATTAACCCGACAAACTTTAAGGAGTGCTCTAGGTTTAGACCATCGAACTGAATAACTTTTAGTATTACGTGGTGGGTTTTTTTTTTTAATTTGTGATCTGTGCGAGTCCCAATAAATGCTTTTTCTTTCTTTCTTTTCTTTCTTACTACAAAGCAAAACTCACTTTACGCTGTGAAGATTAGGTACATTTTCGTTCGCAGCGTCTGGCGACTCGAAGGTGCTGGCTGTTATAGCAGTAATATTGAAAGTTTTGTATGGAGTGATTTATCTCGTAACCTGTGCCGGGGGGCAGTGCAGGCCCCTCATTCCTAGGCGCGGTACAGCGGGATCGACTATTAATGGTTGGTGATAAAGCGCTACAAGGTTATTTCGTCGCGTGGCTAAAATCGGAACTAACGCCGCCATCTTGTTTTTTGAATACATTTCAAGTCATCATCATCATCAACATTTCAGCCGAAAGACGTCCCCTGCTGGACATAGGCCTCCCCTAAGCACCGCCACTTCGACCGGTTCTGTGCTTCCCGCATCCAGCGGATACCTGCGGCCTTCACAAGGTCATCGGTCCACCTAGGGGGCCTTCCAACGCTACGTATTCCAGTACGCGGTCGCCACTCCAGAACTTTACGGCCCCATCAGCCATCAGTGCTGTGAGCAATGTGCCCTGCCCACTGCCACTTAAGCTTGGCAATTCTTCGGGCTATGTCGGTTACCTTGGTTCGTCTGCGGATCTCTTCATTTCTGATTCGGTCACGTAGGGAAACTCCAAGCATAGCCGACTCCATTGCCCTTTGGGTGACATTTAGCCATTTCAAGTGACATTTCACAAATGTTTACCACCAGCGCGCCCTGTCCGAGTGCCAAAAGATCTCTGTAGCAATGTACTCACCCGATGATAACGCCGAAGATGCCGAGCTCTGATACCAGCTCCACGATAGGGGGCGGCACTGTCGCACCCGGTCGAACCACGTACCCTGGCACCTGTTAGAAATAATTAGGTTTATTTATAAAAGACCACCGACCCGTCCCTGCTTAGCCCGTTTTTACGACTTGACAAAATGCATTTATTATAGTGACATCTAGCGGCGGGTAGCGTAACTTGCTCATTAAACTATTCCCTGTGCGCTATAAACGGAAAAGGTAATGAGTACTTAAAAAGAGTAGATGATAAACAACTCTATCGTCATATAACTGTGATTAATTTTAAAATAAGCAACGACTGACATATATCCTACTTTCGTTCAATATTAAATTACCAATCACACCAAGGATTTCTTAGTATTACCAAATACAATTAACCTGTTTATATGTGTGAGTTTGGGTACGCTGGTTCCGATACTAATGAAGCGCTATGCGGACTTCTTGGCGGGAAAGTGAAGCGTCATGTTCAGAAGTTTTGTTTTATTTTCTAAAATTTGTGTTTAGCCGAATATAAATGTGTAATAATTGAGGATTATTAACCATTAAGTGTTTGTGAACGTGCATTAGTGTAGGAAAATGAAAAAAACAGTGCAACTTTGCTTCAAGTTCTCTCAAGAAGTCCGCGTGAGGTCTCAGTAAAGTGCCACATCTTTACTGAAACCGGGGAGCGGGCGGGAATACCATCATCATGTCAATCAAATTCATTTCATCAATATATAAACAAGGTTTCTAACTAAATAAAGACTTGGCTAAAAGGTCCTAGCAACCAGGCCATTAAAATATTATGAAGAAAAAAAAAAACGCTATGCGATTTCTACTGTTTTTTCTGTTCTGTGGGAGAGGTACTTACAAGTGGCGGCACAATTCTCTCCATGAGTATGTAGGCGGCCCTCTCGCGGCTGTGGCGCATGCGCTGCAGCGCCTCGCGGATGTCCGCCCCGTACACGTTGTGTCCGCCGCCTTCACGTTGCGGCTTCAGTACGAACCTATGATAAACAGAGTCATGAGAATGTATCGTTTAGCAGTTTCGACTCGGATAAGTATAGTCCTTTCAGTTATGTTACAGTGGTGAAGGGTGGGCGTTTTTGGGGGACTGTCTCATGTAATTTTTGACGTTCGAAAAGTGCTGATTCTCAGCCTAGTTTGAATAAATGACTGAGTCCCCGGCACGTAATTTGGCAAGAGTAGTTAGATGCGCAGAAGTAATTTTTTAGGGCTCTGGTGGTCAAGCGGGACGCGGGGAATGGGAGCACCGTTCCGAGCACACGATTGGTGCGTCAGTCGATACTCGCCTCCCGCACCTCGACCCGCGTTCCGTTCGCTCCCGATTACACTTGCGTGCACTAAAATTATACCCTTTTTAGGGTTCCGTACCTCAAAAGGAAAACGGGAACCCTTATAGGATCACTAGTGTGTCTGTCTGTCTGTCACAGCTGATTTGCTCCGAATCTACTGGACCAATTAAGTTGAAATTTGATACACATATGAACTTCTGTGATCCAAACACGGACGTGTTACGTAAATAAATTAATTTTGAATATGGAGGTCACATTTGGCAATATGAAATTAAAAAAAAAGTTTTTCTTACTGTACCGTGTGACATATCAAATGAAAGGACTTGTTTTAAGGATTTTATATATATATTTTTACAATTTTAAAATACATACTTTTGAAATCATTTAAGAAAATAGATGAAAAATTACCCCCCCCCCCCTTATCTCCGAAACTACTGAGCCTAAAATTTTGATAAAAATACAGAAAATAGTTCTTTACTTATAGATGAAAACCTATAAGAAGTCTGTGATCTTAAAATAACATGGTAAATGACTCAATATTGTGCGTACAATCTTACATTTGCAGTTGGAATGTATGGGTATCATGTTTTTCAACTACTATGTTAAGTTTGTTTGGATAAATTCATGCCAAATACAGAACCCTTCATTGTGCGTGGTCCGACACGCACTTGGCCGGTTTTATTTATATTATATTATACCCCACTAATATTATAAATGCGAGAGTGGGAGTCTTTGTTTGTTACGCTTTCATGCTAAAACGACTGAACGGATTTGGATAAAATTTGTCACATGGGACCTGGGTTAGGACATAGGATACTTTTTATCCCAATATTCTCACGGAATCGAGAGTTATACGAGTGAAACCGCAGGGCGCAGCTAGTTGTAAATAAAATGAGCTAAGAGCGAATTTCCCCAATGAAACTGAACGCGATGAATTCAAACTCAAAGCATTTATTTCAAATAAACCAACTACAGGCTCTTTTAAATTGTCAAGGTGTCGGTTAGTCAGAGAGATGAAGCTAGTTGCCCATTCCAAAGCTTAGTAGGTACTATCGCGGACACTGGCGCCAGACCAATTTTCGACCTTATTACTAGGAGCATAAGGTTGAAAAGTGGTAATGCGCCAGTGTCCGCGATAGTACCTATGGAGAAGAACGGGCAAGAAACTCCACGGAAACTTTTTTTTTTTTTAACACTTTTAAATGAGCAGATCTAAACCACATTCAAAAGCTGTCAGTCACCATTGTTGTGAAATATTGACACTGACAGCTTTGTTGAAGTTCGCCCTTAGTATTTTGGAAATAAAATAATAAATAAATATATAGTTTTAGCTCCATGTACTCACTTCTCAGCATCCTTCAAGCCCATCTCGACTGCTCTCTCGCCGTTCTCATCGAAGTCCAAGGAGTACAAGCCAGTGAAGATATCCCTGACCCGGGTGGTCGTAGCTCCTGACCCCATGAATTTCTCCAATACGCCCGGAGCGGCCAACGCTTGCTGGACCTTCTTCGTACCAGCCAGCTGGTACTGGATCGATGGACATTTTATGGCGCTGAAATATTTAATGTAGATATTATCACCCATCCGCCATCAGCTACCGGAATATGATGGTAATAGCAAGGTCAAGAGAAACAAATTTGACAAAAAAAAATGTTTATAAAAAAAGAAAAAAGAAAGAAAATTTGTTTATTCTGCACAAACAAAACACAAATTACAAAAAAAAAAAAAAATGAACACAAACAAAGTAGCCAAACGCCTCGTATTCAAACAATAAAAGTTTGACAATCTGGTCCATTGCTTGATGTCAGGGCCAGGGACCAAAGACAATTTACATATTCTTAATTTTTAGGGTTCCGTACCACAAAAGGAAAAAACAGGACCCTTATAGGATCACTTCACTGTCAGTCTGTCAAGACCCTTTTTCTCAGAAACGCGTGGAGGTATCAAATTTAAATTAATATGAAATACGTAGATCTATGGTCCCTTCTCTAGAAAAATTCAGCTTCTAAGATAACGCAATAAAAAATACGGCGACCTATGCGACATATTCTGATACTCGCAAATAAATCAAAACCTATAGGGTACTTCCCGTTGACCTAGAATCATGAAATTTGGTAAGAAGGAAGGACTCACAGCACAAATAAAGGAAAAAGTCGTTAATTTGTAGTTTTATCACATAAAAAAATATTTTTTGTTATTACAAACTTACATTTGCAGTTGGAAAATTGATTGTTGCGTTGATCGATATATTATGGGAGAATATGTTTTTTCAACCACAATGTTAAGTTTGTTCTTGGGATAAATTCATCCCAATTACGGAACCCTTCATTGTGCGTGGTCCGACACGCACTTGGCCGGTTTTTTTTTTAAATCATCATTAGATATCGATGCCCATCGCGTCTGTGAACTATCGCGAGCTAATTTAATTTAACGCGGTATATTAAGGTCCTTACATTCATAAACGAAATATTTTATGTAATTAAAAATGCGCGATGCATAGCTGCATCGCCCTGAAGTAATAAATATAAATAAAGGTACTCACGTGGACCTCTCGACCCTCAGTCGCGCGTCCCACTCCCTCTGTGACGGGTACTGCGCTGGTTCGTACCCAGAGCGATAGTAGACAACCGCTACTGGACGCTCATCGCTAAGACACACAACATTAATTGAAATAAAATTCACTTGTTTATACAGGCTGCATTTTTTTTGACGGGCCTGTAAATGCTGATACCTTAACCGTTGCAGCTACAGGAAAACGTTCTTAGAGACTGTCCTGTAACTTATTGAGTAATTGCTAACTGCATTCACAGATTTTGGAAAGCATGTACAGTCGGCGAGATAAACGTCAATTCTCACGTTTTATTTTTATGATGCTAATTTGCAGTTTTGTACAAGGATTAAAAGATTTTTCTGAACCAACATAGGCAAGAGTACTAGAAATGCCACAAATAGCAAAAAACTTTTCTTATAGAACGTTTTCCTGTAACTACAACGCTTGAAGTACCTGCCCTTACTGTTCCGTCTCAACAATCTACCCTGTTTATAGGGTTTTTTAAATTAATTAGCGAATCTTGTCACATATGATGGGTATCGGCATTCAAATGCCATCAACTTTTTTTTGCAAGACTTCATTGCTTCGACCCCATCATCAGCTGTTAACTTAAATTTATGATTTTAGGAAATCTTTTTTTTTTTCGAAGATGAGAGATGAGAGAGGTTTCGTCAGTTAATTTAAAAAAAAACCCTATTTGATATCTTATTGAACATTTTCAGACATGTGATCCACTATAGAGGTATAAGGAACAGCGTATAAAGTTCACTCATACTCCATAGAAAAGGGAGGATCCTCCGACCAGACACCCATCTGGTCGGAGGATCCTCCCATTTCTATGGCAATGTGTCAACAATGGGCGTTGTGTCTGGTGGGCAACTGCCAAACGATTTTTTTTTTTTTTGATACGGATGATTTTAAGTAGCAGGCCTAGGGGCGCCCCCTAATGGGACTCGAACCTCGGCTTAGGGCGCTACTGGTTACTGAACAAGAGGGGACTTGCAGCGTCGAATTGTTATTATTATTAGGGATAATATTTGTAACTACTTGGTCCGCACGGGCGGGCGGGGTGAGTTACTCGTATTAACTACTCTATTCCGCAGTGGTATTCGCCGCCGAATACGGGATCTGTGTTTAATGATGTGAGTTTTTCTAATTGACTTCATACTCTCTCGATAGAGAGTTAAGTCCAACGATTGATGTCGGGACGTTGTATATATGCTAGTCGCGCGGTAAACTCTGCTTGCGCGATGCAGGATTTTGTGTGACGTCATTGTGGCACGTAGTTCGTATGTGGCGATGTTGATGCCGCCACAGTACCAACTCTCATTAGGTCCGCGTCGTGGATGATAACAGCAGCAGAGTAAATACAGAGATGACGGCTGATTAAGATGTATGGAAGAAGGAGACATGCTACAGCCAGATGTAAAACTTATGGCGGCTCTAAACAAGAGGCGAGTAACTGAATGAATGAGAAAGAAATGCACTGACCCCATAGTGGTTAAACCAGACTCGATTACTCGAACCCAAAGATTCATACTAGCCCAGGGAGCATCATGTTTCATGGGACTACAGAGACCATTGCATATCAAAGAGTAGACCGGGGGTGCGATAATGGTAGGGAAGACGTGCCCTTGGGATATAGAAGGATTATTAGAGCCTACCGGATATGCATCCTTGAGCAAGCTTTGGAATAGTGCGCAGAAACTAAATTGTGATTGCAGGGGTGAGGGGTCTTCCCCGGACATGGTTGTTTCGGGAGGTTCCTGTTCAGGATAAAGCGGGAGGAAACGCCCGGGTGTCACCACTGTGTGGATCGCCCGAAGGACACGGTGGAGGTCTGCCCGGCTTGGGCGGAGCACCACCGTGTCCTCACGGAGGCGATCGGCAGCGGCGATCTCTCGCGTCAGGCCCTGGTTCAGGCCATGGTTCGGAGCGAGAGTGCAAGGGAGGCCGTCACCTCCTGCGAAGCAGTAATGCTCACGAAGGAGGAGGCGGAACGCGTGAGGGAGAAGCAACGTTCGCGCCCTCGCGCCCCTTGTCACCGCAAGAGACGCCCCGGGCGGCGGGAGCCACAGGCTGATTCCCGGCCACCATAGGCGCGGGCTTGTGGACGGTGAGCGATGGGTAGCTCGCCATCCGATAAGGACCAGCAGTGCTATTCTGTAACCTTCTCACCGTGAAAACTTAGGTGAAGTGAGCGTGGAGGGAACTGTCAGTGAGGGATTGAAACTGTTAACAACTCACTTCACCTAAGATTACACGGTGAGATTATTTCTGAATAGATCGGCAGGCCCGGGTTGACGGCACGTTGTGTTCCATGCGCGCCTCAAAGAGATGCCAGCACCAACTGACGGGGTCCTTTAGGGCCAATGCCTGCCAAGGTTGCGAGTTTGTCCGAAAGGGATATCGTGGCCCTGGCACACAGGCAACGGAAGGAACACGGGTGGATTTTAGTCAGTAAAAGTCTGTCACGCCCTCCCGCTCTGCCCAGAGCGGAATAAGTTATTGGATAATTTCCTAAAAAAAGGGTTGAGGGGTGGAGTACTGCGCAGCGAGGAGCCCACTTCAGAGCCTCCATGAAGTTTAAATCGGGCTGTTCGCTGATCTTAAATAAATTGGTGTAACGGCAGGAGGATAATGATGATGAGTGGAATAAAGTGTAAGTGTGTTATTGAGTATGGGGCCGAAAGGTTGTGGAGTGAAGACCGATGACCTTGTGAAGGCCACAGGAATCCGCTAGATGTGGGAAGAACAGAACCGGTCGAAGTGGCGGTGCTTGGGGGAGGCCTATGTCCAGCTGTGGACATCTTTCGGCTGAAAATGTTATTGAGTAGGTTACTACTTACAGCATCAATTGCTTCTTATCATTAAGGGTTGTCTCTTCAAAAATCTCGTTCAACGTTTTTCTATGAATCTGAAAAATTATTAATAAAAATATAATATCACACCTGATTTAACAACGGAGAAGGCAGAACAATGGTGAAGACAATTAAAAAAAAAAAAAAAATTGCTCTATGAGCATCGTGGGGAAACCGGGTCTTAGAACCAAGATTTTTGACATCCGCACTGGGCCCGCGTGGTTAGTAATGGCCCATTCCATCTCACAGAGAGGAGGCCAGCAGTGGGAACATTATAGGCTGACTAGCTTTTGACCGCGTCTTCGCCCGTATATTGGTCGGAAATCATCCCAATGGTATGTCCTAACCAGGGACCATTTTGGTTACCCATTGAAAGGGTTTTCGATAGGGTTTTTGCTAAGCGGTTAATCATAAACCCATACGATATGGGTAACCCTTTTGAACGGCTTAAATTAAATTTTGGTTTGGTGTTGAAAGGGTTTTTGATAAAAACCCATACGGTGTGGGTAACCCTTTTGAAAGGTTTAGTTTAAGCCATTCAAAATTATCCACACCTTATGGGTTTTTCTAAGCAGTTCTAAAATGGTAACCAAAATGGTCCTTGTGTAGAATAGAGATAGAATAATTGGTCATGCTACGCGTGCTGAGCGGATATCGAAATAACATAATATTATGATTTTTTCATGTCACTGGGTTTCAAGTAGAACCCATTGAATGGGTTACTCTTTCAAAAGGCTTACGGTCCCTGGTCCTAACCCAGGTCATGGTCTACCTGTGTGCCAATTTCATCGAAATTCGTTCAGCCGTAGGAGCGTGAAAAGGAAAAATAGATATATACTTTCGCATTTACGAGGGCGGCACTGAAAATTTCGGGAATCAAGGAAGTGACACAACATTACTATTTAAAAATGTATTTATTGCTTTTCGAAGTATTCTCCGCGAAATTTGACACATTTTTCCATACGATGGAACCAATCATTGAAGCAACCATTCACCAAGTAACGCGAGCCGCTTTTTGCTCTTCACAGAGCGAATGCGGTATCCATCCGGAAAACAACTTTTTTACACCTAATTGTTCATGCAATATTATTTGTATTTGACTCATGCCAATGTCTAAAGTTGCCTGAATTTCGCGGTATGTCACATGTCGATCTTCCTCAATCAGCTTACGCACAGCATCAACGTTTTCTTGGGTGACTGCAGTTTTTGGACGACCTTGACGGGGATCATCACTGAGCTTGACACGTCCACGTTGAAATTCAGCAAACCAGCGATAAATTGTGGTTTTGGATGGGGCTTCATCACCAAATGCAGAAATCATCCGGTCAACACACTGTTTTTGTGTTAAACCACTTCGAAAGTCATAATAAATCATCGCTCTTGAATTTTCTCGAGTCAATTCCATTTTCTCAACGACTAAACAAGTTTAACAAAACCTTGTGACAAGACCGAGAATCTTTTTTTAAATAAATAAATGGTATTCGATTTTTAAAACCAAGGAGTTTTCAATTAAAAAGATTTTAATATGACAGGAACAGTGGAAATATTCCATTCCCGATACTTTTAGTGCAGCCCTCGTACAATATTATATAAATGTCATGGACCAAGTGATTATTAGGACATTATAAAAAATGGCCGAGCAGTTTGAAATATGCCCAATATTCTCAGGGCAGTGTGAACAACTATTGAAATAATCAAATCGACCGGGCATTTTTTATAATGCTAGTCACCGGGGCAGCACAATGAAAACCAGGTTTTTTTGGGTGAGGTTAGATTAGAACAGAGACCATTAATTACAGCGGCCGCCGAGCGCCAGATCCCCTCTGAATTATCAGATTGCCCAAAGACCACACGGCAATACTTATAATGACGAGGCAATGTGATAAATAAGGAAGTTCAAATTAGAATTAATTATTTCGCCCTAAGTAGCTTGTCATTATTCATAATGCGCGGTCATTATGAAAAATGCCCCTATTTATTACTTGGTCCATAACATACACAAGTTGTCCCAGTATGTACGCACAACCTCAAGACGACCAAACCTGAAAAACGCGAAAAAAATTATCAGCTTTTCCTTAAATTTTCACGAGTTATTCGAACATAAATATAGGGAACAGCTGTTTTTTTTTTCGCGATTTCAGGTTTGTTCTCATAGTAAAAATTGTTCATAATGATGAGTACGGGTCATTGTACTCATCATTATGAACAACTTTTAAGAGGTTGTGCGTTAATTCTGGGACATGTTGTATACGTATACTAGGTTCTGCCCGCGACTTCTTCCGCGTGAAATTTCTTGTTCCCCCGACCCACCACGGCGCATCGCACCTCCCTCCTATTACTTCGTTTTCTCTTAATGTTCTTTCTGACTTTTCACTAGGCTCCTAAGGGTCTTAGCGTGATGTTGTAGCCTATAGCCTTTCTCAAGAATTGGGCTATCAAATGCAAAAAGTTTTTTTTTAATCAGTCTGGTGCTTGCCGCAGCATCATGCTTAGATACGGGCCTTTTGGCCTCGTACAGGACTTTGTTTTTATTTTCTTTCTGTTTACTTTGTTTTATTTTTGGTTTGTTTTTTGTATTGTTTCTATGAGTGTGTTTTGTACCCATCCACGGACCAACCTCGGCAAGCGTAGCTTAACCTGATGGATCCACCTGTGAGGCTGTTATTACTTAGCCACGAGCCCCTCAGACTAATATAATTAAGCTGAAGAGTTTGTTTGTTGGATTGAACGCGCTATCTCTGCAAGTAGGTACACACGGCTACACATCAAGCTATACATTTCCAGTATACACTGACCTCTCATTGTACGGAAATCCTATACAATGCGAGAACAACTTATACTGGAAATGTATAGCTTGATGTGTAGCCGTGTGTACCAGTCGGATTAAAAAAAAACTTTTTGCATTTGATAGCCCAATTTGTGAGGATTCTTTCTCGAAAATTGGGCTATCAAATGCAAATAGTTTTTTTAATCTGACTGGTACACACGGCTACACATCAAGCTATACATTTACAGTCTAAGCTGGCCTCTTATTGTACGAAAATCCTATACAATGTGAGATCAGCCTAAACTGGATATTTATAGCTTGATGTGTAGCCGTGTGTACCTACTTGCAGAGATTAGCGCGTTCAAAAAAACAAACTATTCAGTCGCCAGAAGCCCGAAAGTCTGCTGCCCAAGGGATATCGTATTACTTAGTAACTGGGTTATGGAGGTCAGGTAGGCAGTCGCTCCATGTAAAATACTGGTATTCAGCTACATCCGGTTAGGCTGGAAGCCGACCCCGACATAGTTGGGAAAAGGCAGGCAGATGATGATGATTATAGATATTAGTAGGATCTATACTCCATTTGAAATAAGATTAAACATTTAAATAAACCTTTTTACAGTCCGTTCAACCGATTTTGACTTCTATTCCGTAGGAATAAGGATGGCATTCAAAGCAAAAACGTGGTTACAATACTAACTGTAACGCAATAGAAGTCAAAATCGGTTGAACGGACTGTAAAAAAGGTTTATTTAATCGTCTAATCTTATTTCAAATGGAGTATAGATCCTACTAATATCTATAATCATCATCATCTGCCTGCCTTTTCCCAACTATGTCGGGGTCGGCTTCCAGCCTAACCGGATGTAGCTGAATACCAGTATTTTACATGGAGCGACTGCCTACCTAATGGGATATAACAATAATCAAATAAATGTAACCAATAAGCCTGATATTGTGGCGATAGATCGACGAGAGCGCCGTGCAATGATTGTTGATATCGCTGTCCCTCATGACGAGAATCTCGTGAAAGCTGAGAAAGAAAAATCTAATATCTTGATTTAGCACACGAGGTTGTCGACATGTGGGACGTGGACTCTGCAATCATTGTACCGATAAGTGTAACGGTAAAATATGCCCTAATAGCGCGTAAGAACAGATAGTGCGTAAGAAAGTGGCGTCATTATTCCAAAGACTGCGCGGTAGCACCAACAGCATTTTGCAAATGATTGCATAGTTACGGGGAAATTGTAAAATATTTGTTAACTTTATTATATTATGTACCTTCCTACATAGATCTTAAGAAAATTGTAACTAACACCTATATGGATTCTGTCCGAAATAAATAAATAATAATAATGGCGGTGAGCCTCGACCAACACCTCAGGAGGCTTTCATTGCGCGGCTGGGTCAAGTGCTTGATTCAGAAAGCAGGAGGTTGTCGACGTGTGGGACGTGGCCTCTGCAATCATTGTACCGATAATTGTAACGGTAAATGCCCTAATAGCGGTGAGCCTCGACCAACACCTCAGGAGGCTTTCATTGCGCGGCTGGGTCAAAGGCTTGATTCAGAAAGCAGTACTTCTGGACACAGCACGTATAGTGAGGAGGTTGCTCTATCTAGAGTCTTGACCCTGTTCCTGATGCCGACGTGCCACATTTATTTTTATTTTTTATAATAATATTTGTAAAAATATTTAAAAATGCAATTGATGTGTATGCAAATGTAATAAAGATCAAATAAACTCACCATAATATCAGGCCTCTTTTCAGCTATTTCAAACTCATGGAACCTTTGGTCACAGATATTGTATGAGACCTCTTCAACGACGAAGAGAACGATGGCGCTGGGCACGCCGAACAGGTCATAAGCGTCAGTGATACCCGAACATAAGCCCGACAGGGCCTTGTTTTCAGGCATCTGAGAAAAACATAATACAATAATGACAGGATTCCGGGCTACTACTGAGAAATTCCTGGCGGAAAAACCCAATAAAACTTTTCCCAACTTTTTTTTTTTCTGGTGGGAAATTATCAAATAACTTCCCCCGCTCTGCGCTGAGCGTGAGGGCGTGTCAGACTTTTACTGACTAAAACCCACCCGTGCTCCTTCAGTTGCCTGTGTACCAGGGCCACGATGTCCCTTTCGGACAAACCCGCAACCCTGGTAGGTATCGGCCGTAACGGACCCCGTCAGTTTGTGCCGACATCTCTCGCGTGGAACACAACGCGCCGTCGAACCGGGCTTGGTCCTTATCGGACGGCGAGCTACCTATTGCTCACCGTCCGCAAACCCGCACCTACGGTGACTTTTCCCAACCTGGTAATCGAACCCAGGACCTCATGCTCAGCAGTAGGGCTTGCGACCACTAGACCAACGAAGCAATCAAATGGAAAATTAATATTTATGTAACAACAAAAATTTAATTGAAAAGCATCAAATAGGAAAATATTCCAGTCTGAAATCTGTCAATTCTGAAATCAAAGACATGGTCGACAGTTAAAATGCCACATCGCGTTTTAGAAGGCCGAGGACGAGGAGAGACGAGGTGTGTTGAAGGGTGGGCGTTTTTGGGGGACTGTCTCATGTAATTTTTGACGTTCGAAAAGTGCTGATTCTCAGCCTAGTTTGAATAAATGACTTTTGTTTTTTTTTTGGATAAAGTTCAGCTTCGTAGATTATCATCTCCGTCACGAGGGGTAATTACGTAAAGTACATAAAACGGCAATCGATCGCAATGCCTTTCATTTTGACATCCATTGCTACATTGGTTTGAAAAATTCGTCTACTCAACAACGTACCTACATAACGCAATGAACGTGGCTGAACTGTCAAAAAAAGGTATTGCGATCGATTGCCATTTTGTTTACGTTTAGAAACAGCGAAAAATATCTCTTTCACACATTTTTGTATGAAATAACAGTTTTGATTTTAATCATGAGTACTCTAATGGTTTTTAAGTCTGCCTCTTAAGAGAAACTACTTACATTTTTGATCAAATCAGGATGACCCAACTGACGCAGAATGTAGCTGAAAAATATAAAAAATATCGTCATTATAAGTTCAAGAATACTCCACGATGACATCATTTTTTTTATAAACTTTTTTTGTAGTCTATGAAACAGATACCAGAGACCTACTAATTAAGATACACCGATATTTTTGCATCTAAATTGTACATAAGATCGATTGGATTAATACATCGTGCTTTTTTGATGGATGATATGACACAAATCTTAGTCAACTTATCAAATAACCAACCTTCGATTTAATTCTAAAATAAGCAATTATTATGTGTCAACTCAATACTCACAAAATTAACAGTGAATGTAGTAATTAAGGAAATCTTACTAAGATTTCGTTGCTTTTGCTAATATTTTAATTTAACACAAAAATGACATCATCATGGCAGTTAACGTCATTACTATGTTTGTAATGTGATGAAAAAAATACTTTAAAAGCTAAAAGTCATGCTGCTATCTAAATTAGAGACATCTTTAACGTAGTCGGAAAATATTTACTAAAACATCCAACCTAGAAGGTATTAAAAAATAATGCAGACTAATAGAGAACCTCCTCCTTATCAGGGGGCCTAAAATGGACGCTTTGGCAGAATCATATTATGATCTGCGTACAATTCATACATTCCGCAATTCATCTGTTTGACAGCTGATATTTGACATTATACTTCAGTATAGCAATTAATAATTTGTGGACCATTTTACGACCGACCGATACAAACGGTCAAACAGATGAATTGCAGGATATGAATTGCACGCAGTTTCATATTATGATTCTGCCAAAGCGTCCATTTTAGGCCGCCTGGAGTCAGTTAAAAAGGGAGAAATGTTTCTGAAATAATCTGAGTACGTCATAGATGTCCCTATATGGCGGTGATCAGTCGAACAATTTAGATCACGATCGCAGTGCAGTCGCGAATGCAACGTTGTGTAGACAAAAATGATTGAAACTAGAGATTGCAGCATAAATTGTTCGTGTGTTGAACGCCTAACAACGAACTATATTTTACAAGCATTTGATGGAAAAAAATATTAAGCTGAAAAAAAAATAACATGAAGTGCAACTGAAGATCAGTTTTATTCATATTAGCTAATAACATATCAGGAAAACAGGCGTGTTATGATTGCTTGTAAAATGTTGCCCATCTTTTAAAATCTAAAGGCAATTTTTATAAGTACTACACATGCTAAATACATAACTAATAGAAACAGACAATACACATTCACATAGAGGCAACTATTTCTAAAATAAGGGCTCAAGCAAACTATCAATTTATTTTAACTGTATCAAAATAGTCCGTAATTAATGTTTATGAAAAAAATCAAGATTATTGTGAAAGTTAAAACAAACGATCGTTTGCAGGTGCTAATAGTGCTGAATACAAAGGCAAAAAGAAGAAAAAGTAACTAAATCTACAAAAAAGAAAACAAAATATTCACTGTAGGTAGATACGATTTCACTAATTTTACGCAAAAAAATATGATTGCTTGAAACTTTTTGTATGAAAAATAAAACTTAAACTGTACTAAAGGTTGCGTTTAGTGATTTCTATTTCGTGAGAAATCTAGTGAAGTGAACTATTTCTTATTTATTGAGTAAGCGGAAAAAAACATAGGTATTATGACTTAAATTATTTAATTAAAATTTTCTTAGAAATGGTGAGTTGACTCAGTAGACACACAATGTTCTTAAATTTGTAGATTAAATTACTTTTGCTATAGAATAAACTATATTCCTTGCAGCTAAACAAGTGAAAATGAAGCTTTGCTTTGTCTAGCATGCATTTTTCTAAGTAGCTAACTATATGAGTAACATGTATTAGGGTATATCCACACTTATCAGGGTTCTGAGTCTTGGGTCAGGGCTTTCTGAACCCCTGATACAAAATGTATGCAAGCAATCTTTTTTCCGACGCTGAAGCTTACGAAACACTCCCTGATATGTGTGGACGAACCCTTAGAGATGCAGGATTATTTTCAATATTCCTTAAAATTGGCTCCAAGAGTGACGTACACTGCGGGGTACCGGGGCAGTCAGCCCGCTACCATCACTGTAGACTAAGGACAGGCATAATGTATGTTTAACTTCAATTACATTTTGACCCATATTTTACGTACCTACATGTGCCCCTGTATTCGAGTTTTCGACAGCACTAGACAGATGTATTATATAATTGCATATCACAGGTGTGAGTACTATGTACAATAGAGCTACCATTTACAGGGTAATATGTCTTTCATTGACTTGAATGTGCCCTGGCGGCAGAGAGTATGTCATGCTCACTCAGATGTCTCGCTGATGGTGGCGTGTGTGTTGGATCATTTAGCTCCCTTCAAAATGGTTGAGCTGAATGGTGCTGATCCATGCGTCATGTTCGTAAACGGGCGCTGTCAGTTGGGACTAGTCATCTCTTAGCTGCCACGGCTTACTTTTAATTATTTTAGTTTTGAATTGTTTTTTTTTTGTTTTTTATCTTTTTATCACGGTCGCCTAAATGACATTGGCAGGGGGGCGTTGTTTGTAAACATATTTGGAATTGACACACAAATTGTATTAACAAAACAAGAGGCCGGCATTAGTTCAGATTTTGGCCACGTGCCGAAAGAACCTTATAGCCTACTGTTACGTGTCTGAGCATTTCTCAAAATTTTTGACCATAATTTTAAAAATAGTCTTAAAAAATAATATGTATATTTAGGACATATTATGTTAAATACAGCTAGCTAAATCTAGACAGATTCTGAATTTCTAATTGTTTTTTTGTTTTATTAGAGTTTTTATACAAAAAACCTATAAAATATAAGTTAAGGACGAAATAAAAATTCTTATTTTGTTACTTGGAAAGGAGTGAAAACCATAAAAAAACATGCAGACTGTATTATAAATTTATGTTTTTCTATGTAGATCATAAATTAAACAACATCTTGAAAAAGTAAAAATTGCAAAAAATATAATAAATTAAATTGTTTTTAGCAATACTGAGTATTTTTTGTTACCATTTGAATACTTTCCAACAAAAAGTTTAGTTTTCCTTTATGATAGGAAAGGAAGGATGCTATATTTTCTATTTATTATAATAATATTTATCATAAAATTGTTTTAAATGATTGATTATTGCGTTTCATTTGAAAGAAAAAGAAATATCTATCTTATTTATCAGCATAATTTTGGGACAGTATCAAAACAAGAAGCTTGGGTAACAAAATTGGAAATGTAAGGCTTAGCATACACACTTGACACTTTATCATAAAATGAAAACAAAATAAGTTAAAATCAAAACAAAAATTAAAAATTTATTGCAAAGCTTTCAGTAAGGAAACAAATAAAAACTAATCAGTTGAGTCTTCATACAGTCTTAATTCTCTTTGGTTAAAATCAACATTTTTAATAATACCTATAAACAAAACAACATATTTTTTTAATGTCACGAAAACTAATAATTATTCGAATACATAAAATAAGTACGTAAAAAACAACGCCCTTGCAGAGCTAAATACTTATAAATATTTAAAATAAAGTTAAAAATTAGACATTACAAAATACACACTCATCCTCAGGGTAGTGGTCGTAGACACTGAAACTTTTGCATGCCTTACACCAGAATAAATTACTGTCTAGTAACAGTCTGATCTGTTCAGTATTCATTGCTACTACAAAATGTGGAAAAACACTATGCAATATATTATTAGTTGCACTTCCACATCCAAAACATTTTTCTGATAGTACGAAATGTGTGACTGACCAGGGCCATACAATATTATCTTCGAAAAAAGCAAGAAAGTCTGTCTTCTTCAGAAACTTATCAATATCAAGGTAAATCACCATTTTTGAGACACACCTTGAGGTGATTTTCCTGAAAAATAAAAAAAAATAATCAGAAATCAGGATAAAAACCGCTGCTTAGCCGTTAATCCTGTGATAAAATTTTCAAAAGCAATATAAACATAACAAAATATAACATTATGAAAATTGAGGTTAAACGAATATAGTCAATACTATAGTCTATACTTAGCTTTAAAAACTCCTTTTTTGTTACCCTTCGTTCTGGTTATACGTTACCACGCGAAAGTAACAAAATCAGAAGTAACGAAAGGATGGTTATAGATTTTCAAAAAAATACATATTCTTTAAAACTCAATAGTTAAAACAGTATTTTACATCAAATTGTAGTCCATAAAACTAACTATTTATCCATTTTAATAAGAATATTCAGTATAGTTGAACTTACCTTCACACAGTATAACAAAATCCGGAACGAATTCGTCGCAGTGCAGGGCACAACGTTAAGTCGCGGCTGTTGTCGACACCGAAATGACATCACAATCAAAATGGCGATGTGAAATGTCGTCAATAGTATTGCCAAAAGAAAAAACACTACCTAAATTAGTAGTTTAAAAAATCTTTCGACACAAAAATCGGTAACAAAAACTGAATTTCCGTTTTGGAATTTTTTATGGGACAATATTATTTTCCGAAAACTGATTAACTAACGACGTATTTCACTATATACTAAATAAAACATGTATTCAAATACTCTAAGTAGTGTTTTAAGACTATAACATATATTCAGTTTCTTAGAATGTAATGAAATAAATGAGTTCAAAATCACTCCGGTCACAATGGGACAACTTATTTTCCATACTACGAAAATTTTGGTATTTTAGATTATTAATTATTTATTGTAGTTAGTGTGGTTTATTTATAGTTTTGATATTTTTTCTGATAATTTAGTAATATCAATGAAGTTACGACAGTCATGTATATTATTTATGTTATCGTAGTAAAAAAATAATCAAAGACCAAAACATGGGACATCCACATTGCGGCTACGGTCAAAAAATTTGAGAAATGCTCGTCTATCAAGAGACTGACCAACATTTTTCTCAGCATGAATCTTTGATAAACACATCGAGATATAAGTACTAACGTACTAGAGAAGCTACGTCAAATAACTGAATTGTCCTATTCTTCGTAATTTGAATCTTTAGTTCGCGCAGCGCTAAAATAATAACAATTCGTCTAAACCGTAACTAATTTACCACAGCGCTAGATTTGCTGCGGAAGTGTATTTATTCTATATAATTTATTATTGTCGGAAGTACTAGGCGCGAAAGAGCTAGAGAGCGACTTAGTGAGGTGCGGCGCGATCGCCGCAGTTGAACGAGACAAAGTAGGAATTTACGGTGTCTTCTCTAGTACGTTAGTACTTATATCTCGATGGATAAACACAATATTTTTCTGTTAAACTGTATAAAAAATTCATTTTTTTTCCTTTACTATTTAATATGTACACACGGCTACATATCAAGCTATACAAGTTCAGTATAAGCTGACCTCTCATTGTACGGAAATCCTATACAATGCGAGATCAGTTCATTCGGGCGCCATTAGACAAGATTTGCAGACTGAGTTAGCTTGGCCTTTGTCTACCTCCCCCGTCTCACCGCTCACATACCTCAGGCGGTGACTAGCACTTGCGTGTGGACTATAATTCGATTTTGTGAAGCAATGAAGAGAAAATACTTCCTGTCGTGGAACTGGGTAGTTTCAACAAAAATTTTAATCAATGACATGATAATACATAAAGATTACGAGGAGGTTTTGGAATATTTGATATTAAAATGGTTTTTTTATGTCTTGTCTTGTATGAATGAAAATCTTGTTGTACCTACTTTGTACAGTCAGCAACGAAAGTCGTTTAACACTTCAGCTTTTAAAATCAAATTACTACTAACGTTAAAAAACAGTAGGTAATAAAATACAAAAAAAAAAATACTTTTTACAACATATACATGCGCTGCTGATAATCAGTGTATCCAAAATGTTGGATCCTTTTTAGATGATTTGTAAAAACCACAGTGATAAATCAATTATGCTGACTATAACTTGTAACAAGATAATAAAAAAAAACAGCCACATAATATTATGTTAATATTTTTATGTTTCCATTCATATTTCGGTCATTTAGTGCCGTGTGGTGCCGGACGTAAAGAATAGCATCATTCCATTTCTTCCCGTGGATGTCGTAAAGGGCGATTAAGGGACTTACTAGAGAATGAGCAGCAGCGTTCTCTATGCATTTTAACACCATACTGTGATCGCCAACCCGCCTGCCAAGCGTGGCGATTATGGCAACCCCCCTTGGGGGAGGCCTATGTCCAGCATTGGACGTCTTTCGGCTGAAATGATGAACGATGATTCATATTTATCCTAATCATAAGGGAAACTATCATGAATGAAAACTGCAGCAGAACGCTATACTGCGTTGCTAGAAGTTTAAGCTACTCTTGCCGAGGTCGGTCCTTGGATGGGCGAGCATCCTTTACATATCAAGACCTTGCCTCGGAAATCACGTTAAGCGGTTGGTTCCGGCTGTCATTAGTAGATGTTTGATAGTCGTTACGGGTAGGTAGTCAAAAGCCCGAAAGTCTGACAACTAGTCTTACCAAGGGGTATCGTGTTTCCCAGTAACTGGGTTGTGGAGGTCAGACAGTATCTTCGGAACCTCGCCTAAAGGGACTCCTTTTAATAATATATTTTAGTTATTTAAAAAAAAACTATATTTTTTTTGTTATAGATAATGTAAATAATTATGTTATATTTTGGGAATAAATGACTTTATCTTACATTTGTAAAGTTATGTCTAACGCGGATAAAAAACTGAGAATGGCGCAAAATCTACCAAGCGTATTTTTCTGAAACCGTCACCATTTTAAAGATAATTTAATTATTGATCTTTTAGTATACGCGTTTTATTAAAATACCTTTTGTTATGTGTATAATAAATTAATAATGCGTCAAATTGGGGACAGCGCTCCTTGATGGGCGAGTCCTATTACTGGCTGAACGTACGACGCGTTGCGTGAGCTCAGTACAGAACACGCAAGCTAACTTCGCAAGGTCACTGGCATATATCCCCGTCTTAATCCGCGTACAGACATCGGGCGGAAGTGGAATACGCTTCGTTGAAAATTGCTCGCAGTTAGCAACCCGATCTTCGAGTAATTTCGGTATGTACGAGTAAGTTAAAATTCTAGCACGATTCAGCATATTTAATTACTGTTAATATCTTATAATGTGTAAGTAAACCTATTACTTACACATTACATACCGTACATTACACACGTTTACTGTACATTACACATACCTATGAGTAATGTACAGTAAACAAAATAAAAGTTACGTAAATAAACTCTTATCTAGGTAAAACTTTGTTTCCATTTCGCAATTTCAACAGCTTGAATTTATGAACATCGTGGAATACCTCCATTATAATGACGCCCAGAATTGGACAGGTTATGGAAGGACTGAGAATCGAAAAATATATATCACACAAATATTCCACATTGGACTAAGCTAAGGACAAAGCTGCGCGGAAAAACGTGGCGTTTCCCTCTTGTATTATAAATCCGCACTACGTAACAAGTGGAAAAGCATAGCTATTCACAAACATTCAATACGCTTCCGTGCCGAATCGAACATCAGTCCATGTTATCTAAGGAGTCCTCTAAACGCTGTTCACAAATCAGAAACCCGATTTTTTTACAGTTTAAACCAAATAGACTACCATTAACAATCAAATAGGCACCACATCTCCGTTTGGTGCCGGACGTAAAGAATAGCAACATCCCATTTCTTCCCGCGGGTCTCGTAAAAGGCGACTAAGGGACTTACTAGAGAATGGCAGCAGCGTTCTCTATGCATTTTAACACCATACTGCGATCGCCAACCCGTCTGCCAAGCGTGGCGATTATGGCAAACCCCCCTTTAGGGGAGGCCTATGTCCAGCAGTGGACGTCTTTCGGCTGAAATGATGATGATGAGACTAACATTATTCTTCCGACAGCTATAATTTGCAATCCCACTTGGCAAATCAAGTAACCGGAAATGAATAATTTTTGATTCGGCGGCCTGTCGAATGTTTGTGAATAGATAGTATGCTGATCCGAAAGTGCTATATCTGGGCGAAAAAGCACATCTGCTACGTTTTTAGGCTTTTGTCCCTAGCTTTACTGTTCTGTCTTTTCATTAGTGCTTGGAAACAATTAATTTTCCGTTTTCATTTCATTTCATTTTCATCGGCACTATCACTAATAGCAATAAAAACAAAACGCAACGATTTTATAAAATCATAATTTCATGAGACTACCAGCGACATGATTTGAACTTGTAATGAGCTGTTTTTGCAAATTCATATTTTTTGGTTTTGCTATTCTATTAGATACCGATACACACCAGGTATGTGAAGTTTTGCCTATTAATTTAAAATAACCCTGTATTTAAGTGAAAACATGATCAACATCAAAGCTAAGCATGACAAAGTGATGACAATGAACAATATACCTTAAATGATCTTACGTTCTAGGGTTTACAATGGCTGTTGATACAATGTTAGACCACACATTTCCAATGAAAAAAAAAACTTATGACGAGATTTTTGAAAACGTAGTTGAATTACATCATGTACTGGGTGAAAATCTGTGCATGTGTGTATGAATGAAACACAAGCGCCAAATAACATTTTGAAAGATGTGTACCCTAAGCCATACCCAGCAAAGATTGGACAGAAATACACATTTCATAAATTATAATAATACACCGTTATTTTTAGTTTTCCGTACCAAATTTGGAAAATAAACGGAACTGTTATTGAACCGACAATGCAGGCGTGGACAGGTTAACATCTCTCAAGCGAATGTGCCAAGTTAAAGCAATCTAAAGCTTATACAATCCAAATAAATGCATGCACGTGATGCTGATGATAAAAAATAAAAATAAAATACTGCTTACCTAATTCTAAGGATACGATTTTAAATCTGTAAATAAATAAAAATGCGCCATACAAAACTTAACTATGAAGCGGAAATAATTTTCTATATACCATGCCTGGAAGTTGAAACTACCACCAGTGTAGTGTGAAACAAAGCAAATAGTGTAACAAACAACGGAAAATTATGAAGAAATACGATGATACACGAAGCACTAGTAAACGAGGACAGGAGATAGATGTAGCGTGCGAACAGATTGGAAGAACAGCAGACACAGGAGAGATGTTGATCTGATCGGTGCGGATAGATGCCTGGAGACTTTCCCAGAAAGTTTATTGAGCAAAATTTACGTAATTTATCATTTATTGGCTTTAGTTTTTCGAACTGAAGTATCCAGGCATCGTATTCGCACCGTTCAGCGATGTCGGTACCGAGACATTGTAGGTAGATACGACGTGATGGCTCCGAAACTTGAGGCTACCGTGTTAAACTCCACTTGCTTGATTTTATTATTCTCCTCGTTGTGCATCAGGTAATCCGAGCGGAAGAGCCCGAGGCTGAGCGACTGTAAAATTTAATTCTCTGTGAAATTCTGTCCAATCTGTCATTTGTTTTATGAATAGGTGATGTTGATATCTTCTGCCCGTCATTTGCACCGCCACCTTAATCTATTATTTACAAAAAAAAACATATATATATTTGCAATAAAATATTTGCAAGAATATTGCAATATTTTTTCGAGTTACATAAATATAGTTCTTGTGTTAGTGGTTATGAAAGCTTACAGCTGAACTCAACATAACAATTTCTTATCTTAACAACATTTGCAAAGTATAGGTACGTCATAAACACTGTAATTTATATATTTTTGTTTAAATAAAAAATTACAGAACAAAAGTGTTAACTGATTATTTACACGCCTTTACTATTTACACTTTTTTAATTACGATGTGTTTTTCTTTCTTTTATTTTTTTCTTATTGTACCGTATATTCAGAAAAAAATGTCTACAATAGATTACACAACTAATTATTTACACTAAGTAGGTACTAACTAAAAAAAAAATACAATATAAAAAATAAAAGATGACACTTAAGCGTCGAAGTACTCGTCCGCATCGCTGTCATCCGGAAACGTGCCCAGAAGACTGGCAGCATTTCTTTTATTAGTTTTAAAAAGACCCACATTATTGATGTCGTTTTAAAATCATCGATTTATTGAATTACCTTTGTTTTTTGAATTGCCTTTGCGTAACTTTTTTTGTCGTTAATTCGAAATCGGAAAATTTCAAATTAACGTTAAAACCTTTGTAAAATAAAAATTAAGAAAATTGTATTATAATTATGTCATATCAAGTACCAATAAAAAATGAACAGACTATAATTAAAACACAAAATGCGTTTCGGTTCGGACTTTTTTGGCTTGACTTCAATCATGTGGGTTTGTTAATAAACAAACAAGATTTTTTTTTTGTGCAATGCAATAAAAACCTAAACTGCACCTTATACAGGGGTCAAAATAAAGTGGTGAAACTTCATAGACTTTATAGGTATCGATATCTTATTATAAATTCGATTTATTTTTTATTTTGTCGTTATTACAAATCGATACCAATCACGCCTGTGAAGTTTGCCAGTTGGTTAAATTACACTTACGTCCTAAAATTTTTACCATGATAATTCTCTTTATTTTTCCATAGTTTTGTACATTCAACAAATAAATATGTTAAGCACCTGAAGGAAAATTTTTAATCATTTCCTGGGCTAAATAAAAATAAAAAGTAATAATTAACCTAATATTTTTTGCCTATAATGTTTTTCCGAAAACGTTATTGCCATCATTTTTGAAAATGACAGTTCGAAAAGGTGACACGGGCCCGCTATGTAACAAAGAAATTTCTTTGAAAATTGTTTGCCATTATCGCTTTTTGACTGTAAATAATAGGAAAACATGTTAGTACCTACCTAATAGTAGGTCATTATAATTAACTGAAATTAAATTAAAAAAAAAAATTAAGTTGTACTTATTTTCTTATGAGGAAAGGCGGTCACGTGGTCATTGGCTGTTATTCTAGAAAAATTATATTAATTTGAGAATAAAATACGCCAAATAATAAAACATAGGGGCATGGCAACAAATATTTTTTTACGATAGAATGTATATCTCCCAAGATATCTCATTAAAAAAGGCAGAACACAGAGGAATGCGTTAGAATGGATTGTACGCCAATGACCACGAGACCACGTTTCCTCTTAAGAATTTCCATTAAAAGTAAGCTAATGATTGCTACTAAGCAGTCAAAGATACGCTCTATCGAATTCGATCAAACTTTTGCCGGATGAATGGATTGTGTCGTGTTTGTTAACAAAAAGATCTCTCTATATACCTACTTAAATAAAAAAGAATTGTCAAAATCTGTCCACAATTGACGGAGAAATCGGTAAACATACATTTAAAAAAAACATACAGACGAACATATTTAACCTCCTCCTTTTTGGAAGCGGCTAAAAATCAATTGCCGCATGTATGAAAACGGTTGAGAACGGTTCGACCGATTTGGCTGACTTTTTTGCTATGGTCGTGGGTGGTTGTCAGGACAAGGTTAGTATGAAAGATTAATTATTGGAAAATCCACGAAAAAGTCGGAAAATTAAATTCACCCGGGCGATGCGACGCCGGGTACGAACAACTAGTTTATAATAAAAATACGGCCTATCTAAAAGAGTGCAATGAAGTAATGTTGGACGTGACAACTTAAGGCGACGATAACCGACTTTTAATGATTTTATTCGGAAGATCACGTCTAAACGAGTAGTGTTAATGATTTGAAAAAAAAATATGTTAAATTAGAGCATTTTCTTAATAACACAATATGTGAATATTTTAGATTATGTTTATATTACATAAGGTAATTAATTTGTAAAGTTATGTCTAACGCGGATAAAAAACTGAGAATGGCGCAAAATCTACCAAGCGTATTTTTCTGAAACCTTTACCAATTTAAAGATAATTTAATTATTGATCTTTTAGTATACGCGTTTTATTAAAATACCTACCGTTTGTTTTGTGTATAATAAATTAAAAATGCGACAAATTGGAGACAGCGCTCCTTGATGGGCGAGTCCTATTACTGGCTGAACGTACGACGCGTCGTGTGAGCTCAGTACAGAACACGCAAGCTAACCACTCAAGGTCACTGGCATATATCTGCGTCTTAAGAGGAAACGCGGTCACGCGTTTATTCTATAGGTACAAACTTAAGCAATACTGCAGCAAATATTTTTTACGATACAATCTATATCTACCACGGCCATGTTCGTATGTTTGGTTTCTCTGTCAATTTTTTTTTCAAAAATTATTTAAGTACTTACGCCTTATAATAGAACGAATCATAGGGACATGGCAGTGGCTTAAATATACATGTCATTATATCTTAATAATTACCTACCTAATAGTAGATAAGTAATTATAGTTATATCCATCTTTCTAAAATTTACTGAAAATCAAATAATTTGAAGTTTAAAGTTGAATTTTCTTAAGAGAAAAGTCGGTCACGTCGTCATTGGCGTTCATTCTAGAAAAATAAAAATAACTTAAGAACAAAATATAAAACACAAGCTGCGCCCCGCGGTTTCACCCACGTAAGAGTCGATTCTTTGGGAAAATTTCGGGATAAAAAGTTACCTACGTATTACTACCGAACTCCAGCTGTATAAGTACAAAGTTTCATCGCAATCGGTACTGTATTGGGCTATTACCATTAGCCAGGGAGAAAACAGAGGAATACGTTTGTATGAAATGACCACGTGACCGCTTTTCCTCTTAAACCATATTCAAGTTCTTGTATCGATTTTGTCATAATTGTGCGTACTATTTAATATTTTCCACCTACTCGTCACTCGCTTCATTCATAAGGCTGATAAATCAATGAAAATTCCCATGAGCTCATTGGGTATAGGAAAGTCGTGGTACAAATTTCCAATGCGGAATCCACAATGCATTCATAGCATAGCATAGTATGCTCATATTTCCCGTCCAGAACGTCCTGTTTTTATGACTTTAGTTGTATGTGTCACAATAAACTAACCTAACTATTATCATAATAGTAAATAATCCCTATTGAACAAATAATAATAAAACAATGGCATGATTCAACGGTAACATAGGTATGGGTTTTATTTCATAGCAAAATCGTAGTGAATCATAGCTGAATGTGAGTAAATTCCATTCAACATATTGTTATTGTCCGTGTTCATACAAACTTATCGTAAACTATGAAGATTTAAGCGTTGTATTTCCCCTTTTCTTGATCATGTTTTGCAAAACAAGTATTTTATTTATCTATGCTAAGAACGATTTATTATTTTAAACTACACTGCATCTTTTTTTATTAATAAATACGTAGAATAGAAAATTGACACGAATGACAGCAGTTTTCCCGCCAAATTCAACACATTTCCTGTTTTTTTCAACACAATTAAAGTTCCATTGCTTCTGTTGTATAATATCTTTCGCAGACAATGTCGAATGTTGGTATAATATGGAGAAATATTGACTTTTATAGGTAGCTACTGTTTATCTACATCAACTATACGGCAGTTGTTTAGCCTCTGCAATGTAGCATTATGTACAGCGAGATTTACATACAAGGTATCAACTATCTATAAACAAACCAAAGTCGGTTATTTGAAAAAAAAAATGAATTGTGCACTTTTTGATTACAAGAAAAAAGTTTTTGTAATTAAGTATTACCCTTGTTTTTAAAATGCGGAATAAAACTTGGATGGCGTTATTGTTACCTCATTTTTTATTTAGTTTTTTCTAATAAGGTTACTTACATCATTTGAATTATTTAAACATTTTAATGGTACACTGAGTAAGCAAGATTCTCGTTTACGATTTTTTTTCACCCGTGGTTCCAAATACTTTTTCTGATTGTTATTTTTAAGCGACACTCAAATCGGGTAAACCTTTTCAGTAAGACAAAAAAAATAATAAAAAATAAGAGAAATAAAAACTTTGCAAGTTAAATACACTTCCGAACTCCTAAATCGAGCCAACGTACAGACGCCAGCACATCAAGCTACTACAATCTGTCAAATTTCTTTAATAGATTTTCAACTTTATCGCTACAGTTTAAGATTCAAGGTTGATTGGGAAAAATTGACAGTTTCGGGTAACTTGACTTGCTGGCGTCTGTACATTATTTTGCTAGCTATATCTATTATACGTAGTGTATGTACGAACAATGCAAGAGAAACATCTTATTTGTGAATGAACATACTTATAATATCACCCTAGCAAACATTTTTATAGCTGCAGTATTGAAGTTAATGTTTTGCTGACTAGCAATATAATATGAGTAAACAATTTTTCTGAGCAGCCATAAAATGTATACAAAATGTATCAGAAATGTATGGTCATTAATAAGGGTATGGTTAGGGTTGCCAAACATACTACCTATAGAATAACATGTCCTGCTTTATTTTGCTGCAATTATACTTAAACTTTTGAATTAAAAAAAGAAGTATCGAAAATAATTTATTTTGACTTGATAGATTTGATGTGAGTGGAATCATACGAAAATAAACTGTGGGGAATCATAAGAAAAATTCAAGAGTGACAAAACATTATTATAATTTATAATCTGCTAAGAGTACCAAAAAAATATGTTTTCAAAAACGTTAATAAATAAATATGGAAATTACTTTACTTTGTTTGCAAATACTTCTTTTTATATTCGTCAAAGAGGAATATTAGTTATTTATCTTCAAAAAAAGTTGGCAACCCTAAAAATTATCAGCTGCCTCAATCCCCATACATTTGGGTCGAGTAAGTATTAAAGGGTTGTATGGGACGGCTGATATTTTTTTCGCGATTACGATGTTGGTCCCATGGAGAAAGTTGTTCAGTATGATGGTCTGTAGTTGTACCACACCGCTCTGATTCATGCTGTATTATTTTGTAGGTGACAATAATTTCAGACCCATTTAGGTCGAGTTCATTTTGAGTTCTATTTATGAAAGTTTAATTGCATTGTTCGTATTTATTTATTTATGCGGGCAACATATTCAGTTGTCCGTGATTTACAAATATTTAACATGCAATTACGATACACATTTCAATGTTACGCTATTTTTTTTTTATGCCAACACCGATATTTTTATTATTTACTTTATTAAAAATTTCTGTGTTGTCATATTGAAAATACAGTGGCAAATAAACTCAAGTCTGTTAGATTAGCACAATGTTAATTGACATAGACAACGGTAAATCAAGATGTTTTCATCCAATTTCGTTCGTGTACCCAATGTTTCACAATTAAAAAAATAATTTCTAATAACAATTAGATCTTTCTAAGTTAACTAAATTTTACTTTTACCATTTGAGCAATGGGCTAAAAAGTCGGTAACGTAAAAATTGGGTACATAGACATATCATTCATTCAAGTTCTAAAAGCTTAAAATATTTAAGTTTTCAAACAGAACTTGTAAGAGGCAGTTAGGTTTGTTAGTCACAATAAATTACTTTACTAGAAACTGTCTTAAATTGGATAGCCTTTAATTATTTGATTAATACTCCATCGCACGCGAGCCAGCGGCAATTTTCGCCATAATGTGTCTAAAAGTGTTACAAAGACAATTTGAAAACACATCTATAAAGCCGGGTCCACTGCGCCACGTTTTATTCGCCAAATCGCTTAGGTAACGATGTTAGGTGTTTTTATAACACGAAAATATGGTGCAGCGGACCCGACTTTATTGGCTGGTAAAATAACTTATATTCATTTTGCTATTATGTACGTTGACATGTAGGGACCGTACCAAATATTAGTTCTTTACTAAAACATGTGATTGTGATCCCTGCTTAAAAATGGGACGGCAAATGCGGTACTAAGGGCCCGTATACAGGTACCACAACCAGGGACCGCACAACCCCGGTTAAGGTTTTTGAAGGGGTACCTTTATCACGTTGTAACCCATTGAAAGGGTTTTATACTAGATACCCATTGATAGGGTTACAGGATAACCCATTGAATGGGTTTTATACTTGAAACCCACTGAAAGGGTTACATGATAACCCATTCAACGGGTTCTATACCTACTTGAAAACCAGTAACATGAAAAAATCATAATATTATGTTAATTCGATATTCGCCCAGCACGCGTAGCATGACCAATTCGATCTCTATTCTACCCAGAGATCATTTTGGTTACCATTTTAGAAAAACCCAATCGAAAACCCTTTCAATGGAAAGGGTTTTCGATATGGTTTTTCTAAGCAGTTAATCAAAAACCCATACGGTGTAGGTAATTTTGAATGGCTTAAATTAAGCCGTTCATAAGGGTTACCCTTATCGTATGGGTTTTTGTTTAACCGCTTAGAAAAACCCTATCGAAAACCCTTTGAATGGGTAACCAAAATGGTCCCTGTTTGCGATGTGATGATGGCCGGCCGCTAGTGCGCGGTCTCGCTAGTGGTTACGTTGTGGCTGACGTGACCTTGATGTGGTCGATATCACCCACACGGTTGATTTTAACGGCCAAATGTGGCCCGTGTGAATAAATTATTAATTTTCACGGAAAAAACAAGCTTTAGCAAAGTGCCTATTTGGCTTGGTTACAAATTATACGGCTACAAATAACCAAGACTTATTTAAAACGTTCTCTATAGTATAGCAAGTTCAATTGTTCAATTCTAGCAACAAACTTTGCAGGCTCGCTCCGAACCAAGTCGCTCGGTTGTAAATAACGTGTTCATACAAATTAGCTCCCGTCCACGTGTTGTCGTTGTGGTGTGGTTGTAGTACGTATAACAGATCCCTAATACTAAGGACTATACAACATTAGTTTTTTTTTACACTAAACCCGAAAAGGGGTCATTGTACTCCTCATTTTGAACAACTTTTTCTATGGGACCAACCTTGAAATCACGAAAGAAAAATCAGCTGTTCCATAGATTTTGTCGATTTAAGTGAACACAAATGTATGGAACAGCTGATTTTTTTTTCGCGATTTCAAGGTTGGTTCTATAGAAAAAGTTGTTCAAAATGATGAGTACAATGACCCGTTTTCGGGTTTAGTGTAAACAAAAACTAATGTTGTATAAACGATACTCAAGCATTACTTAAAACTAGTTTCAACCAATCAAATGGCTTGAATCTAGTTTTAAGTAATGCTTGAGTATTGAGTGACGTTCTGTAATACGGGCCTTAGCATAGACAATCAACGATTTGGCGACTCTACGTTCTGTAACAGATCGCCGATACTAAAAGATCGTATCTGTAAGGGTCATACATAACCCTTCGTAATTTTTGGGGATGCGTTCCAATAAAGCAAGCTTAGTTACCACGCAAGACCAAGTAAGAAAGCTGCTGACGCAACTATAACGTTGCTTGCATAAAGTATAAAATATTTAGCACTTGTCATTCGGGGTGGCTAGGGACAAATCTGAGCGGAAAGACTTAGCAAAATTTCGTTCATCATGGATTTTTTCCCTCAGATTTGTCTATAGGCTGTCCATTTCAACAATTTCTAGTAAAGTATGTATTAAACATAAAACGACAGGCACAATTTAACGAATCGCCCGCTGTGTTATTCAAGCAGAGATAGTCCACTAGCCTCACTCACACATTCATTACATAGCTGTATATATTTCATTTATTTTAGCCAGGTGATGTTCCTATAGAAAGGTCAGGTCTTAGTAGGTACCTACTAATGTTTATGAGTACTCGAACAGCTGTATAACCAAATCGAATTGTTTTCAATACGTGAGGTTTATTGCGATGCCTTTAAAAATAATCATGTTATGTCCTTGAGGAAGGACGAAAGGGAAGACAGAATAGATATATGTATTAATGTGTCAGTGGAAAATAAAACATCAATATGATTTGAAGACAAAGGAGTAAATGATTATGCTTAATATAGCTACGATGATCTACAAGACAGGTACATATAATGCTACCACAAAACATTAACACCCTTATTACAAAACAAGGTTTATCTTCAGACTCAGGTTTAAAACATGGAGCCATAATTGAATTTCGAACTTTATTCCGACTATAGTAAAGTTCCTAAACACAAAACTGACAACTTAGTACCGAACTAAGTTTCCAGTTTTGTAAATAGAACGGTATTGCAATCACTGTTACGTTCTTATTACAAAAACTGGCTCCATGGTTTAAGCCATGTCAAAATATAAATCTTGTTTTGTAATAAGGCGGTAAATGTTTGAACAAATACTTATTCTCCGCCAGGTCAAGTGACTTGACTGTGCTTGAAAGTACTTTTTGCTCTAGAAGACAAAGCAAAAACAACCGTCTTCGTGTTACATATGAGGTATAATATTATTCTGGCGCTACGAAAACTGACCCAAGACTACGCTATAGGTGCAGATTTACCAATAGGCATTAAAATCAAGACTGAGTCTTGAACCGACAGAAGGATCTTTCAACGAATCGGCTGTACATTTTTGTACTTTTTAGAAGACATGGGGAAGTACTGTGTCATGTTAAAGCTATAACTGTTCAGTTGTGAAAAAGAGATAGTGAGTCGTCCTGTATAGCTCCATCTCTCTCTCACACTGGAACAATGATGGCTTTAACACGTCATAGTACGGCCCATGGCTCGCTACAATTTGAAATGTGTGAATGCAGCTCTAAAAGAACAACCTCTACAATCTTCTACCTCTGAATTTCTCTGGAAACTGGTCCCAGGTGTCCGAATCCTGACGCGATGCTGTTGATTTCCACCTGCTTCCACGAGCAGTAAGGCGAGTGTTTAGTACACTGGTTCTCGGTATGGGGGCAGCGGGATTCCAACATGATGTCCGACCGCAGCATTCCTAGTGATATCGGCTACGCCACATAGCACATTTTACATGATATTCGAACGCCTTCAGTTAGCATGAGTATGAGATGTGATACAGTTACGTCACATGCAAATACGATTAACAATGAGCAACTTATTAACGTTTATTTTTTATATTAATCGTTTGTGCAAGTGGTAAAACAAAGAACAGAATGTGGGTGCAGTACACAAGATAAGCTTCTAAGCAGTTGTGAACTTGTGGTATTCAATTTAGGTAAGATTATAAATAAAACCTTAATTCCTCAGGACAGAATGGTATTGAAGTAGCAAATTATTTTTAATAGGTACAAAGCATCTAATTTTATATTTTTATAAAAAAAAATTGTGCGTGCAGCACCGTAAACGTGATAAAAGTGAAATTTCTTAAAATAATAAGCGGGATTTTGTGTGAGAGACAGAGAGAGTTATATCTTTCTTCTCTCATGAGAGTCCTGCGTCACGTTTAGGCACATTTCGTTACTCATGTAACGAAATGTGCCAAAACGTGACGCGTCCTTGAAATGTCACATTCAAATTTTATCCTTGTCCAAATTATTGAATGAATTCAACAAAATCAGTTTTTAAGTGAAAGTTCTTAGGCGACCAAACTGATTTTGTTACCATACTAATTGCAAATAATAATATGTTCTAAAGTGAAACACAAAAATGTATCAACCATTTCTCCTTCAAATTAATTTGAGGTAACTTGGGAATGTTTTCTTAATAGGAATAAGAAGCTGTGTTAACCGCACTCGCATTCTGTTCGTAAATATATGGTAACGAGGAGTACCTGAGCGACGCTCTCGTTGCGAACTTTCACCCATATGTCGTACAAGCTCTTTGTAAACTCGTCAACTTGCAACGCATTCTGCAGAGTTTGCTCCAAAAACTCATCGTTATGCGCCACCTGTGTATGGGAACGAATTTAAATTTTGGAGAAAAATAAACTGGACGGGAGACGAAAAACAGCGAGTTGGGTGACCACTGAAAATCTGCGCTGTCCTGTGGGTCCCCCATACAAATTGTCTGTCCAAAATAGGCTTTAAACTAAATAAAGCTAAAGTAGTTAGTTGAGTAATACAAATTATCTCAGATTGGAATGGTTGGTAGGCCTGAGATGATAGTCTCTACCAATTGTGAAACTTGTCAGGCATGGTATAGTTTAGTAGAGGAAAGGAGGGAAAACACTATAACATTACGTTTGATTAGTAATTCAATGTTATTGTTATATAAAATATTTAATTTAGAAAGTATTGATAATTCTACTTGTCATACATAGTCTGTTCCAAAAGTATCTAATGAAAATGTAAACACAGGGATCAGAAAATGTATCTGTGGATGACAATTTGTAGTGCCACTTATTATTTGGGGTGCTTTGATTTGATTATTTGAATATTTAAACCCAAAATTCATATTTTAAACGACTATGAAAAAAAAAATCCTTGGGTTAATTTTATAACCCTTAATTTTCGAAGTTGAGTTTTTAGTTACATTATAATAATGTTATTCAAACAATTTATTATTCATTATCATTGCCAAAAGACGTCCACTGCTGGACATACGCCTCCTCCAATAGAGGGGGGTGGGGTTGCCATGCCATAATGCCTTTTACGACACCCACTGTAAGAAATAGGATGGTGCTGTTCTTTACGTCCGGCACCACATGGAACAGCAAAAACAATTATTTTGGTGAGTTATAAAACCATCTAATTATGGATGAATGTGTTACTAATTCTCTTTAGTGAGTGATTGCATAAGAAATTAACCAGAACAGGGTGTGTTTATTCATCAGATACTTTTGGAACAGACTACAGTTGAGTAAGGGTAAACAAAAAATAATCATTCAAAAGAGACACTAACCTTATGCATCAATTCATTTAATACCGGTTGCAGCTCCACAGCTTTTTCAAATTCGGTTCTCGGAAATGGTGATGGCAATAACACAAAAGGTGCCACCTGCAAAAAAAGGTTGATTATATTTATATTCATATTCATCATTTATTGCATCCATGTAGTTTACAAATTTAGGTACAGGTTTCATACATGAACCCTGCTAGGGCACAGCAGCAGTGTATTTATTATTATAACCAACCGGTTGTTTGTTATAATAGAATCACTTTATTTCGGACACAATTATCCATATGGTGTTAGTAACATACAAAAAATAACTTATTGCCTAGTGTTAGTAACAATCAACCTCCGCACAAACTGCTGTATAATCGGAGAGCCGAAGCTCTCGGCTACAGTTTTCAGGATGCTGTTTTGACTGCCCCTCACTCTCCTCAGAAGCGATGCAGTTTTTTTGCGTACAATAGCATAGAAGCCGTCGGCGTCGGTGCGGGCTTGCGCAAACATATTCGACGCGCTACAGTATCGAGGCAGCCTCAACAACATCCTGAAAGCATTGTTATATTGGATGCGCAGGGCATCCAGCAATCTCTGAGTATAATACCTGACCGAACAAATGTTGTCCTGTGCAAACAATTGTTGACAAAAAATGCCATAGAAAAAAGGACTTTCAGAATTGTCAATTTTTCTAATATTTTTTGGGTAGCTTTTCAAATTTTACTTTCCCTAGAAACCTTTTCGGACTAATAAGCATCACAAAAAAATTGCCAAATCACCCGTTCTCAAGTGATGAGCTTACCAACAAACAACTTTTTATTGTATAGAATAAACTAACATTCATTGTATGTGAAGCAATAAATTATTTGTCAGTCAGTCACAAACTGTTTACATTTAGGAAAAAAATAAGTTTTGCTTTTAGAATTTATTGCTTTAGTCTGTTAATTGCAAAACATGCTACTATCTAATGCAAATGATTAAAAAACAGAAGTTACCTACATAAAAAAGTAAAATCGTATTAATTCAAATTTATTTATAGCTAGCTTTTGTCCATGCCTATGCCCGCATGGAAGTTGAAAATTATCCCACAGGAACATACTACTGCGTACTGGGGTAAAAAGTATACATATCGACTGTCCTAGTAGATCATGGTGTATCCTTGTGTCAAATTTCATACAAATCTGTTCAGCCGTTTTAGCTTAAAAACAACAAGCAAGCAAACTCACTTTCGCAATTATAGTATTATAGTAAGGATTCATTAAAACTATTGTATGCAAATATAGCTAGGTTTATTCTCGTTTTTAACACTAAAGGTTAATTATTGACAGTAGAATACAATATTGTATAATTCTTTAACTCAATAACAAGGTGCATCAGCTTGCAGACTGGCATAAATTAATACCCATGCAAGAGCTCCCATAATTTGTACTAATTGAAGAATATAATCAAAATTACTAGGTTTTGAACATGCAGTCAGGTTCTTTCTTAATAAAAAATAAATAAATCACCATCTTAATAAAAAAAATAAAAATGTATACCTGAATAACATCTTTGTTGAAGTGTTTCTTGTCTCTCATGGCGACTCCATGCATTAAGGCCCAGTCTCTAGCCTTTTCTATCACGTTCACCAAGTTTTTATGCTCTATCGGCAGCGGAATACAAGATGCAAAACGAGCTTGAGACATTTTGATAAAAATTAAACAAATAAATCACGAAACGAATACTACGAGAACAATTTAACTGGACGACTTGGAATACACTGTTTGCGTGCTTCTGTGTTCAAATATAACCGACGTATGGGTAAATTTTGAAGTATTTATTGTAATAAATGGAACAAGAAACCTAGTTCATCGTGGAAGCAGACGGTGGAAATTTGTATTTTTTGGCAGTGGCAGAATGGCAGAACTCAGAATGACACATGACATAATGACACTCATGACAATAATGAGTTGACACCTGACTGAATACTTTTTTTTTTATTCGCCCAAATGGCAGGCTATAGTCTTTCGGCCTTATCGCCTCGTCTTCCGTGCAGAATTTTTTTGATGAAATTAATTATATTCAATGCATGATGATGATATCCCCGCCCGGTCCCCTTGATTTTCAGTAAAAATGTGGCACTTTCTGAGACCTCACGCGGACTTCTTGAGAGAACTTGAAGTAATGTTGCACTGTTTTATTTCATTTGCCTACACTAATGCACGTTCACGAAAACTTGGTTAATAATCCAGCGTTATTACACATTATTCGGATAAACACAAATTCAAGAAAATAAAACAAAACTGCTAAACATGTCACTTCACTTTCCCGCCAAGAACCGCGACACATGATTACATGAATACTTGACATCACGTAAACTTACGTTTTTTTATCTTTGTGTTTAGATACTCAAAGTTTTTTAGAGTACATTCTTTAGTGGCATCACTTTAATTGAAATGCGCCAATGCGCTATCTAGTCTGTGCTTTGAGTGAAATGCGCACTAGGAAATCGGATCTTGAGGGCTTAGTAAATCTGTCACCCTTGTCAGCTCTGTGTCATCGTCATCACGGTGGTATAGCTTAGAACAAAAGTAAGGGATGTAGAACAAAAGTACAAAAGTGGCTTTTGGAGATACACTACTTAATTCAACAGATTTTTAATTTTGTCGTATAGTAATATCAAAAGTTAAAATGACTTATTGATAGATGACGCTGTTCTCAAAATGATAATGGTTTAGTCTAAACGTATGTTCCATTTTGCTTAGATTTTCATAAAACAATAACAATTTTTTCTTACAAATAAAAATATTTAAAGAGTTGAGACACCTTTTAAATTAATTGTGTTCATACACAACGTTTGTATAAATGGATAAAATCATCCAATAACGTAACACGATTTTTTAGACTGTTAAAGTAGAAAAAAAGGAACGCAACCCGCTCCTAGCCTATATACAAATCAGCGTTGCCAGAACGTAACTTTTGTAACGTTTTACGTTACTTTTTGAACCCCTTTCGTTACATTTACGTTACACGGCTGAAAACGTTACTATTACGTTACTTTTCGGAGTATTTATAGTTGAATCAAAAACTAGGTGAAACGGAACGCAAGCAAGTGTCGTGCCGTACGTGCGTAATGTTGGCAATTCGGCATTGCAACTAAACCTAAACTAAACCAAAATTAAAATTAAAGTTAAGTAATGTCTCTCTCCCTCTATCGCACTGCTAGAATGAGCAAACAGAAAGAGTGAGTTGTATGAATGCAAGTTTGTGTGCATTCCTGCCATAATGTTGTGGTTTGTGTAGGCTTTATTTGTAGTGTGTGTAAAACATTAAAAATGCTGAAATACTGATTGAAGTGTTTAAAAGTTAAAACTTTAACCCCCTTATTACAAAACAAGGTTTATTTTCAGACCCAGGTTTAAAACATGGAGCCATTATTGAATTTCGAACTTTATTCCGACTTTGGTAAAGTTCCTAAAGACAAAACTGACAACTTAGTACTGAACTAAGTTTTCAGTTTTGTATAAAGAACAGTATTTTAGTCACAGTTACGTTCTTATTACCAAAACTGGCTCCATGGTTTAAGCCATGTCAAAATATAAATCTTGTTTTGTAATAAGGCGGAAAAAGTTCCAAGTAATTTTTCAATTTAACTTGTTTATTTATAAAGTAACAAACTTTTTTAGTTTTTGAAAAGCGTTACTTTTTTTTGAAAACGTTACTTTTCGAACAGTCTTGGGTAATTTTTGACGACAGGGCACTGGCAACACTGATACAAATGTACTCTGTGGCTCCTAGAGTATTTATGTTCTGTGCGTATGTTCCAAAAATTTTAAAAATTATTCCGGTGTCCGTTTTTCTCATTCCGAGTGAAGGCCTGTGGTGAAGGCTTTTACATACCGGCGCGATATGTCGCGCGACGCGACGCGGAACAAAGGCCCCGCGTGTTGCGGGACGAGCGGTACCTTTGTGTCGCGTCGCGTCGCGCGACAAGTCGCCCCGATATGTAGAAGCCTTGAATTGATGCGCTTCGATTAATTCGTGGCTTGTATGAACATTGATAATTCTGCTTCTAAACATTGACCTGGAAAAATATTGGATACCGACGACATCGCTCTATCTGATTGACTCTTTCACGAATATCTGGACTGTTTACTTGTTTGTGAATCGGTTGTGTGAACATGAACGCGTGTTGTGTGCTGAACTGCAAAAGCAATCGTAAGTGCACATAATTATACTGTTACTATTGTGTGTTTGTAAAAGTAATAATGGTTCTTTGTAGGTACGACATAATGTAAAAAAAGATTGAAATAAAGTATTTGATATTGTATTTATTGTTTTATTTTTAGTAACTACCACTACCACTTAAGTAAAAGGAAAGAAAATAGACCAGGGTCTACAGCAGATTTGAAGCTGGCTATACGGATAACCTTTATGCATCATTGATTGTTGTTTTTACTTGTTCGTAGAGGGCGCCATGAAATGTTCGAGTGACGTCTCTATCCTCCTTTAAACAATGTACTCTGTGATCGTCATTCACATTTTTGTGCACGACGCCACACATTTTTTTGATAAATATGCTTAAGGAAACATTCAAGAAAATGACAAGACGAATTAGACCAAATAATGCGAAAAATAAGACTGCTACAAAGTCTGGAAAAGACGTGGGTCAAGAGGTGATTCCTCGGAAACGAGTTCCGCTTAGACGTCGCCATGACGTCGCCGGAAAATATAATCGATAAAGGTATTTTAATAATTGATGTACTAAATTAGCAACTTGGGTAGTCTTTGGGGCTACTCCACTTTCGTTAACAAAGGAACGCTGTGTGCAACCTGAGCTGCCATTGGGGTTATCTCGACGCACACAAGGCTTACACTATTATCTTTTTATACCAGCTGAAACGTTAAGACATATCTGTGTGCAACCTGAGCAGCTATTGGTTGGGGTTGTGTCGACGTACACAAGACTCACACTACTATCGTTTTACACCAGCTGTAAATAACGCAAAAAACTAGGTATATCGATAAGAAATCGATACGCAATACCCGTTAACGGGCTGGCAGTGCACTGTTTACCCAAATGTATTAGGTATTTACCTGCAAAATAGTAAATCGGTATTACACACCTTTTACACCATTAATATTTTAGTACCTCCAGCTCGGGAACCCAATGAATGCTCCTAGACAATACAGACTCTGTTGTGGTCGAAGTTCTGAGGAAATCACCTTAGTAAGCTCCAACCAGCTTGCTAGCAGCAAATATTATGTGAAGATCCCTAATTAGCACTAAATGGAGCTGACATACTAAACGAATTAGCCAGCCGTTTTCAACGAATTTCAGCGAATTTATAAATAATTTACTTAATTTGTATTTCCGCGCATTATTTGAGAAAACCACTATACAAGCCTTGGCCGCAACCAGGCATTGATCCTCTCTGAGTATAAGTGTTCTGTGGCATTGATAGACTCACGTATGAGTGCCTCGGGTTCGCCTTGGCCCACATTTTCACGTTCGTCCATCAATGCCCCTTTTGCAGGCTGCTGCAGTAATGTAGGAATTGTTACCCGCTTAGGTCATACTATATTTAAGTCGCACTCAATGCAAAGTGGTAGATGATCTGACGTATATGTCTTCTTGTATAACCTTGTTCACTGCAACCCAAGCTGACAGAGAGACTATACCGTGATTAAGCCACCTCATACATCCATGTGAATTACTCATAGAAGTATAGCTACTAGAATTTATTCCTAGTTTTACAATATCAGCACAAATAAACGATTGATCTGCGCAGAAACTAGTAAATTCCCAAAAAAAATATTAATTTGCAAGTATGTGCATTTAAATCACCAATTAAAAACAAACTCTCGACCCCACCTGCACCGGTTGCAACCACTGCACTGATCTCACCTAACACTTCCTTAAACATAGGCAAGTTATCGGGCGAATTATTCGGCATATACACACAAGCTACATTAAATCGAGCACCCGTCAATGCTAACTTTGATGGCCGCCATGCGACAGCTGTTACCTTCCAACACAGTGACTGTATCAAAAACACCTTTGCTCCACAGAATGGCTACTCCCACATACGGCCTTCCAGACAGTAAACCGGCAGTTGTGTCAACGGCTGACTTACCCGTTTATTCAAATTGATCTGTTAAGGTACTTAAGCTGTTTAACAGCCGCCTCGATTTCGTCTTGGCTGATTTCTGGCAGGTCTTCCGTGAAATGGCGGGTTAAAGTGGCTCTGGAATCCTCATTTTCCGGATCAGGTCGAGATGCGTGCGATGCGTATAATTGGCCGTAAAAGTTTTCTACTTCCGAAAGGATCTCCGGCTTCGAAACGACGACATCCCCAGTAGATTTGGTCAATTTCGTCAGGTGGCTCCTCCCAAGTGACTGGACGAACACTTTCGACCCCCGATTTTGCTCGTCGTACCAGTGTCCTAATTTTATGTTAAGTGCCCGTTGTTCCGAAGAAGTGATAGGTGGGTTTTCACGTCGTTCTGTTATGAGCTCCAGAGTCTCTTCCGAAAGTTTGGACCTCCTAACCGTACGCCGCATTTTACAAAACCGCGTGGTTTCCTCCCTGAGTATTTCCACCAGTTGATCGGTCAACGTCATTTGTGGTTTCCACGGCAGCAAATCGGTTCTCCAGGTGTCAACTTTGTAACAAAGTTATATAAGACAAGTTTATTTTACGATGTTAATAATTTAATACAAACTAACTGGAACGCTTCAGATCCTAACATAGTTTGTAGCATGTTTGGAGCCTAGACTTCATCAACCGAGTTCGCTCGAGCTTGAAGTCAATATTCAGATAGCTTCGGACAAGTCTGTGATCACTGCCGGTGTTGAACCTGTTGATCACTGAGACATCCCTGAATATATGCTTTTTATCCGATATGATGAAGTCTATCTCATTTTTCGTCATAGTATCGGGGCTTCGCCACGTCCACTTCCTTTGGAACTGCTTCTGTAATAATGAAGACAAAGCAAATATTCGGAAAACGAGTCATAGCTGATTGTAAAACCAGAAATATCTGCGTAGTGCTACATGGACTCGCTTACTTAGGATTCTGCTACAGTATTCTCACTATCTTAATTATTTGATTCTTTTTTAAACAAAAGCTTATGAACCAAAATAATAACAAACATTGAAAAATCATTACTTTTAACTGTAAGTCTGATAAACGATCGATGGAAAGTGTAAGAAGGTTATGTAATATGTGCTATATTGAATGCCTCCAAGAAACATGCATAAGTATCCTATCAGACGTGGCTAAAGAGTCTTATAATTACAAAAAAATGTCACAGAAAGAAAGGATATAACAGGCTGGAACAAGCACGTCGCTGGCGCACATGGGGAGGCTAGGCTTAGATTTGGGATGTGGATTTTGGCGGGAATATCAAAAAATGGGATTGCGTATAATGAAATGATAGAATCACGCAAAAAGTTCAAGGCTAAATTAAAATAGTGTCAACATAGACAGGAACAAATAAAAATGGACTTACTCGCATCCAATCACTCAGCCAAAAATTTTAAATCGTTTTGGAAAAATACCAACAAACTAAATGTGAGGCCTAGCCTTCCCGTGAACTGGGCACGCCACAATTGTGGCGATAAGTCCCCTCTTTGAGGAGTGGCTAGAGAGGCGCCACGGCGTCCTCACCTTCCGCCTGACACAGGTCCTCACCGGACACGGTTGTTTCGGGAGGTTCTTGTTCAGGATAAAGCGGGAGGAAACGTCCGGGTGTCATCACTGTGTGGATCGCCCGGAGGACGCGGTGGAGCATACGGTGGAGGTCTGCCCGGCTTGGGCGGAGCACCGCCGTGTCCTCACGGAGGCGATCGGCGGCGGCGATCTCTTGCGTCCGGCCCTGGTTCAGGCCATGGTTCGGAGCGAGAGTGCATGGGAGGCCGTCATCTCCTTCTGTGAAGCAGTAATGCTCGCGAAGGAGGACGCGGAACGCGTGAGGATGAGGCAGGGTTCGCGCCCTCACGCCCTTAGCCGCCGCAGGAGACGCCCCGGGCGTCGGGAGTCGCAAGCTAATTTCCGGCCACCGTAGGCGCGGGCCTGCGGACGGTGAGCGATGGGTAGCTCGCCGTCCGATAAGGACCAGGCCAGGGTCGACGGCGCGTTATGTTCACGCGCGCCTCAAAGAGATGTCAGCACCAACGGACGGGTTCCGTTAGGGCCAATGCCTGGCAGGGTTGCGAGTTTGTCCGAAAGGGATATCGTGGCCCCGGCACACAGGCAACGGAAGGAACACGGGTGGGTTTTAGTCAGTAAAAGTCTGACACGCCCTCCCGTTCAGCCCAGAGCGGGAGAAGTTATTTGATAATTTCCCACCCAAAAAAAAAAGAACTGTGCAGCAGAGAGCGGGTTATAAAATGTGGTGGCTTCCGAACACCGGTGGCTGTCGCTCGCTTCTGCCACTGTTACAAATGCGGCGGTAGCACGCGACAGCCACCGGTGGCTGTGGTCGGTGGCCGCAGCGCGGCGCGCGGCATCCCACTGATTGACCGGTCCGGACCGGCCGCCGCACGTACTTGTAGTTTTATACCTAAACTGCGGAGTGAACCAGGCCTGCTATAACAGCCAAAGTGCTTGACAGTCTGCTGAATGGTAATCTCATGAGGCACGTCGACTTGCAAGACGCGCAATTCGGTTTTAGAGCCGGTCTGTCGACGGAGAGCGCCATACTCTGCCTGAAACATACCGTCAAGTAATACACAGAGAGAAGGACCCCGGTATACGCGTGTTTCCTCGACCTATCAAAAGCGTTTGATCTCGTAGCATATGACGTGCTATGGGAGAAGCTCGGAAGCGTGGGTGTACCGGTGGAATGTACCTCTCTTCTTAAGTACTGGTACTCCAATCAGAGAAATCAGGTGAGATGGGCCGGTACTTTGTCGGACGACTATAAATTGGAATGTAGTGAGACAAGGTGGATTGAGCTCGCCCTTATTGTTTAATTATTATGTAACGAGCTTATTGAGCGGCTCAGTAGCACTCATGTCGGCTGTTTCATCGATGACAAGTGTGTTAACAATATTAGCTATGCAGACGATATGGTGCTGCTGAGCCCCACAATCAGCGGATTAAGGAATCTGGTGTCTCAGTGTGAGGCATTTGCGATGTCACACGGGCTTAGATACAACTCCAAAAAGAGCGAACTCCTAGTATTTAGAGCAGGTACATACTATCCGTTCTTATATCTATACGTTCCGTGTGGTGCCGGACGTAAAGAATAGCACTGCCCTACGAGTATTTCTTCCCGAGGGTGTCGTAAAAGGCGACTAAGGGACTTACAAGAAAATGGGCAGCAGCGTTCTCTATGCATTTTAACACCATGCGATCGCCAACCCGCCTGCCAAGCGTGACGATTATGACAAACCCCCCCTTTGGAGGAGGCCTATGTCCAGCAGTGGACGTCTTTCGGCTGAAATGATGATGATGATGACATACTATCCCGCGTATGTTCCTCCTGTCATCCTTAACGGTGCAGCCTTAAGATTAGTGGACAGACTTAAGTATCTGGGTCATGTCGTAACAAGTGACCTTATTAAGGATGACGAGGACATAGAGAGGTATTATGCTCGCTCGCAGGTTCGCAGGTTACACCAACGAGGTGAAAATAACGCTTTTTAAGGCATTCTGCCAATCGTTCTACTCGAGTGGCCTGTAGATGAAACATACGCAGCGAAGCTGCGGAGCCCTGCGCACCCAGTATAATAACGATTTTAGGATGCTGTTGGGGCTGCCGTGGCGCTGCAGCGCGTCTGGTATGTTTGCTGAAGCGCGTATGGATGGCTTTCAAGCCATCATGCGCAAGAAAGCAAACTCCTTGCTACACCGTCTACGAAGCAGCAGCAACAGCATCCTAAATGCTATTGCTGCCCGGTTTGACTGTCCTTTCCAAAATCAGTGTATAAGGACGGCCATAGGCATTAGTTAGTTAGGTATTGGTACTAACCCTACTAACATAATTTTAGGTACAATTTTTTATTACTAACACATTAATAGTTTATGTTGTTATTTTATTATTGTGTGATTTCAATTATGTAAACTTGTATCGAGATTATCTGAAATAAAAATTGTAATAATAAAAAATAAAATATGCGCTCGAAATGGTGTAAGTACGAATAAAATTAAAACAATCGCATAACAGGTGACGTTCAATTGTTTTCTCAATTTCTAAAATAAAATTAATTAACAACCAGCCAGCAATGTTACACACACTAGTTTTTCGAAAAACAAAATATGTCCCGCTAATTTTGCCGGTGTGTGTAATAAAATAATAAACAATCTTAGAGTATATATCTTTAATCTTAGTGTTATATACTCTAACGGCCGAACCCAATAACTTATTTTCAGTTTAAGACAGATCGCTATTGATGATAGACAGTATAATTATATCTATGCTCGGATGGCGTCTCACAATCATTGATAAAGGCTATCTATCTAACGAAAACAATAAGTAGGTTTCTCTACTTCACCCTCCCGTGCGTTCCATTACAACCAACATCACTTTAAAAAACAACATGTGTAATTAGGGTTATATCTTATATTAAAACTTCTTTGTTTCTTACTTCTAAATAAGTTACTGGATTAAGATATAATTCTGTAGAGCCATATTTGTTATGGCCGCGAATCAAAATACAACCTGTTACTGACCTGCAAATTGCAAAAAACGAAATAAAATTTGAATTTCGCGGGCTACCTTAGCGCAATAATGTAATTTTTTTTTTTTTACATAAATTCATGTCGGAATGGTACTTGTACGGGGGGTGTTAGTAAGGGGGGGGGGTTAAATTTCTGTTATTTTTTGCCTAGGGCGCACCGTTTTCAAGATATTTGAATTTCAATTCTTTTTTATTACTTTAAATTAAAAAAAACATCTATGATCATTATTGCAAGTACTAAAGAGTTCATTTTAGCTTGGCTACTTTACGTTTATCCCTGCAATTCGGGGAATAGCCAAATCTACCATCTGTAGTACTGTCCTGTCAAACAAATCGTATAATGGGACGCATATTTTGGCATTTTCATACAAAGAGATATCTGTAGTAGGCGATACACCCTCCCATCAGTAGATAGCGTGGGCCGGTAGATTAAGAGATTATTGGGACGTTAAAACCATCGATAGATATATTTTTATATCTCCAGTAGGCCGAAACTGGTGAAGTCTAGGTTATTGGGTTCGGCCGTAAGTAAACAATGAACGAATTATTTGTTTCATCAAGAGTTTGTAACTAAATAAAGACTTGGCTAATAGGTCCCAGCAACCAGGCCATTAAAATATTATTAAAAATAAAAACTATGATCTATGGGTCCTACTTATCCTCCTGAGTATAAGTGTTCTGTGGACAACATAATCTGTGGTGGACAGTATACATTGGTATACCGTATAAAAGATACATCAATTCAATGGTGATTGATTCAATGGCTGGACTGGAGCCGCTGGACCAGTAATTTGTTATTTTGTTGCAACTGCAAGCGAGCGAAGTAGTGGCATTAGTGGCAACTAAAACTGTTACTGTCATGTCGCCCTCACGTTAAATTGTGGTTTTAATTTTCTCTATAATATTTGCTTATTAAGGTGGTTTATTAGTTTACTTCGTTGCTTCAAGTTTGTGACTGCTTGTCGTTTTCACTCAGAAGTGGTGAAATCGTAATCGATATCTTTAAAAACTGAATTTGATAATTTTTATTCATCATGAAAATAATTATCTGCGAGTTTTGTATCGCAGTGTAAAATTCCTGCATTGTCTTGTCGACTTGTCATTGTGTCTCGGAAGTCGAAGGTATCTTGGTTTCGCTGTGTCGAATTGCATTGTTCGTTTGTCTTTGTATGTTGATTGATCGCTAAAGAAGGCCATGCCATTGGAATGTTCTTTCTGTTTTTTATGGTTCTCTGGAAATATAAAACATAATGTCGTTTGTTTGCGCGTGTTTGAATTTTTTCTTTGCAAAAAAATAAGTGTTACAAAAAAATTTGAAAAATGTGATGCTTTTGTGTGGTTCTGGGTCGTGTGCTTTTGGGTCGTTCAGCGGTGTCCTTCACGACAAATACCTCACTTTATTACTCTTATTACGTAGGAAAAATATATGTAGTAGACATGTACAGGCCTAGGCAGGGAAAAGTAATAATAAAAATAAAAAATCATTTTTTATAGGGTTTTATTAAAAAAAACAACTGTTGCATAAATACAACACTATGCATTTAGTAGAAATAATTACATGTGAAAGTTTTTAAAACAATTCCTAGATTTAGTAAGGCAAAGGGTTACTCCACACTTCTCACACTTTGTTTGTGTATATCCCTTGCACCCAGGCATTTTGCATCTACTGCGGGCGCTATCGTCAGGCCAGTGGCCAACATTATCTGTCCTGATATCTTTAGGTGGAACATGCTGAACTGGTCCTCTACTTTTCTTGGCTTGTATTGCCATTTCAACGCTGTTACTGGTGCTGGGCCTTCCTCGTTTGTTACAGAGTTCAGATGCATTATTTATATTAGCTAGAACCTCAGCTAGTTCCAGTCTATATTGACACAAATTCAGAACTGATGAAGCTGCTTCAGTACCTTTCAAGTCTTTATAAACAAGCCAGGAATTTATTACTGTCATATCCAACAGATGGTAAAATATACGTAGATACCACTTACGGCTTCTCATTGATATACGATACCTACCAATGAAGCTATCCAGAAGATCCACCCCGCCCATATGGGCATTATACTCTTTTATTACACGTGGGCATGTAATCTTGATCCTGGTCTTATTAGCTTTGTCAAATCTTTCTACTAGAGAAACAGGTTCTGCACCAACATATGAAGATAGGAAAGTGACAGGTTTATTGTCTTTCCAACATACAGCTGTCAAATCAACACCTTCTAAACTAGTAATTTGCTCTTCATAACTACCCCGGGGAACAGATTTCTTCATGAGTGATTTTTTGTCAGGTAGTTTGCAGTTTACAAGTCTGTTAGATTGTACAGTACCCAGGCTATAGATCCCTTGTTTAGCAAGATGGGTAACTAGTGGAACAGAGGTATAACAATTATCAAAATATATTATGTGGTTGATATGCCTTGGGACACCTCTGGCTAGCCGGATAACAACATTCCCCACTGGTCCAAAATCTGGTTCATCTTGAAACCGTTCAGTCTCTTGACCAGTGTAGATCTCAAATTTATGAGCATAGCCTTTTACACTGCATATTACAAATAATTTAAACCCCCATTTATGAGGTTTATTGGGTAGATATTGTTTCATGAAGTGTGCTACTTTTGTAGCACACATCTGTTCATCAATAGATAATCTTTGTTCCATAGGAACTGTTGCAAATTTCTCATTCAGATGGCTAAGTATAGGGCTAATCTTATGGAGCCGATCATGTTGTGGGTGTTCCCTGGGTAAATGTGTTTCATTATTGTTGAAATGAAGATATCTTCTAATAGTCTCAAATCTGTTGACTGTCATAATTTTTTTGATTGGTTCAAAACCTACAGTGTTAGACCAGTAAAGCCTAACATTGGGATATCTTATGACAGACATGTATAACAATATTGCCATGAATTTTTTTAGTTCAGTTTCAGAAATATTCAATGGTTTTGTCACATTTTTTTTAACTGAGTATAGATTAGACTCTTCTACGATTTTCTGAATTATTTCAGATGTAATAAAATATGAAAAAATACTATATGGAGTACCAGTAGTACTTTGATCCCTCAGCTCTGGTGGATATGTGGTGTTGCCAAGAAAAGTAGTCTGGTCAGAATTCAAAACAAACTTTTTCACCTTCCAAACAAGTCCTTTCATGGTAGCTCGGCGACTGGCTTGACTTGTTGATGGAAATGGAACCTGAGACACTTGATAATTTGCAGGGTTTTCATTTGTCAATGGTGGGTCTTCTGCCAAGATAGGATCATCATCATCTTCATCATTTTCCTCCTCAATAGGATTCTCAAGATCACGAAGTATATCTTCTCGGTTTTCATAAAAATTCTCATGTTCTTCTGCATCAGACTCCTCAAGATCATCTTCAGATCTCTCTCCGTCATTAATTTGAGCTAAATATTGTTCTATTTGCTTCTCATTCAAGGATGACATCTGAAAAAATAAGAAATTGGTGATCAGAACCTAAACAGCGACATTCTCTAGTAAATGCATAGTGTTGTAGATTTACAACATCAATATCCACGAGATTTTATCAAAAACCAAATGTTTATTTTCCAAACTAATAACTGTATCGAAAAAAAGATTGATTGTTCGATAATCATATAGAAGCAAATAAAGCAATATCCATGTAAGGTGATTTTGGGAAATTTAAATAAAACTAATTTTGATAATCACACCCTCAGATTATAGAAAGAAGCAGATAGACCGCGCGGAACAATAAAGTGAGGCCCGTTTGTAGATATGTGTGCGTTACAGCCACGTGACAGCACTATAAGAACAGGTGCCTCTATGTGTGTGTACGGTTGCCAGAAGAATGAAAAAATTAGCCATATTTCATTACATGAAAAAAAAAATTTTTTTTTTTCTTAAATCAGTTGTTTTTATTAACAGTATAAGTCAAATTAACAATACCCATATAAACGATACATTTGCGATATATTTTTATTTTGAGACACCAACATTTTATTGTTTTTGGTAGCTATATTTACTTTATGGTGACGTCATATATCTAGGGCTGGCAGACTAAAAAACATAAGTCCAAAAGTGAAACTTTTCAGGAACAACTAAAAACTGTATAAAAAAATAGCGTTTAACTATAAATTCAACTTTATTGGAATATTGGGATGTTTTTAATTAATACTAACATGCACGTAAATATAATTTGAAAAAATATAATAAAAAGCGATTTTAGTGACTTATGTTAGAAAGAACACTGTGTACCTAGTAGGTACTTGTGACTGAGTGTATGACTGACAAGTGTATGAGAACAGTAAATTTAATTATAAACTATGTTTTAGTTGACATTCAAAAGTTACTTCTATGAACATAAAATTAGTTTAGCATGCATCATTTATATACTAGCCTATATTTATAATTTATATTCAACTATTTATTCATCTTCTTCACTATCTAAAATATCAGGGTCAGTATTACGTACATTGTTCACAGAAGGCAAATCTAAATAAAATCTATGAAAAACGTCGGGTATTAAGGAGAGTAAAGAAATCAGATCATCTTTCTTTTCTTTTGATATCGGTAAAGCCCGGGTGACACGAGGCTAGTATTTTGAAGCTAGGATAGTAAGCTAGTAAGGGGTCACTAGCTTGGTTTCTAGCTTACCTACTAGCCTGGATTGTAACCAAGCTAGTGCTGTCTACACGAAGCTAGGAAATTTCAAGCTAGTCAAGTCAGTAGTGAGTTGTGCTTAACCTGATAACACGTATACGTAAAAATGAACAGTGTGCGTAAGAGAAAAGCAATTCTACTAAGAAAGTTAATTCGGAAGTTGTGTCAACATGCGCTAGATGAAATATTAGCTCTGCTAGAAGAAAAGCGTACTTGGACAAGACCCTGGATCTTAAGAAGACATAGTCATGGAGCATCTGCATTACTTTTAAAAGAACTGCGATCTGAGGATTCCGGCGAATTCAAGAGTATTTTGCGAATGACACCTAATATTTTTGACAATTTACTGAATCTAGTGGGACCACAAATACAAAAATTAAATACTAATATGAGAGAAGCCATACCGGCTAAAATAAAATTGGAAATAACTCTAGATTTTCTATCATCTGGTGTCAATTACAGGAAGTTAAGTCACATGTATCGTGTTTCAAGATCTACTATATCTAGATTCATACCAGAAGTTTGCAGTGAAATTTATAAGGCATTAAAGAAAGATATACAGGTATGTAGAATTTTATTTATTTCAAATTAAAGTAGGTACTTTTACGCTTACATAAATGGCGAGATTAAATTCTAAATTACAAAATGAGAAATCATAAATGACGACAAAATGTACGTTTACGCTACATAAATGGCGAGAAATGTATCAAGCATTTTGAAATGCTTGATAGATGGGATCTTCATCTTGCTCCAACTCTTGCTGTGGTGGCGGATGGATGATGGGTTCATCACGTTGCTCAGTCTGTTGTAGTTGTGATGGTGGATTAGTGTAGAGTGGACTTGCTGCAGAACTATTGTAAGAAAATGTGGTTGACATATTGGAGTCTGAAGAATTGATAGGTGACTGGTACGAAAATGTAGTATTTCCGAAGTTTAAATCATACATCCGACAGCGGGATAGTGTTGCGTTGATCTGATCCCTAGCTAAAATGGCCTGTCCGGGTGAAAGCTTTTTCAACTGACTTGCTACATATTTTGCAAATATCTCATGTTCATCCAGCTCTGGTTCCTGAAATTCTCGTGAACTGTTTAAATCCTCCTTAATCACCTTAATTTCATTTATCAATGAACTCACTTGCGAAACCTTCCGTTTCTTAAATTGCGGAATGTTACTTCCGGGGGAAATAAATTTAGAAGTTTTATCTTGAATAGACGACATTTCGCTTGCAGGTTGAGACATTTCAACTGTCTTTTCTGACAGATTTTCTGCTACGGGTGGTTCTAATGACTGACTGTTGCTTGCACTGTTGTCATCTTTATTATTGTTTGGAGAATCTTGATTGTTCTGAAAATAAAAAATTTGTTAAAAATATTGTTACAGATTCCAACTACAACTGAAGAATGGGCAGCTATAGAAAATGGTTTCAGAGTGAAATGGAACTTTCCAGCGTGTTATGGCGCCGTCGACGGGAAGCATGTTCAAATCATAGCTCCTGGCAACAGTGGAAGTTTGTTTTTTAATTACAAAAAAACATTCAGTATTGTTCTTATGGCTATTGTTGATTACGATTATAATTTCATTTATATTGACGTCGGCGCCTGTGGAATGGCATCTGATGGAAGTGTTTTTAGGAATTGCTCCATATATAATCAACTAGAAAATAACCTTATACCACAAGGCGGAGTAATTTTGGCGGATGCTGCATTCCCATTAAAATCGTATATTATGAAACCGTACCCAGGTGACAATTTAACACATGAAGAAAAAGTATACAACTACCGGCTAAGTAGAGCCAGAAGAACTGTAGAAAATGCCTTTGGCATATTGGCAAGCCGATTTCGTGTTTATCAAAGACCAATCGCAGTTGACGTAAAAACAGTAGACAAAATTGTACTAGCATCATGTGCTCTGCATAATTGGTTACGAAAAGAGCAAAAAAGCACTTATTGCATTAGTAGTGATGTCGACCAAGAAGACATTGAAGCGGGAAACATTATTCCCGGTTCATGGAGAATGGAAAATTTATGTTTACCCAGTATCAGTCGACAGGGAAGTAACCATTCTTCTCTGTCAGCTATCGAAAAAAGGGAGAAATTTAAGAGATATTTCAACAATGATGGAGCAGTACCATGGCAAGCAAGAATGATTCGTTAATTCAGACAAAACTACAAGAAAAATTAAAAATGCCGACGATAATTAATATTTCAATAAGTACTTTTAAGGTAAATAATTGTAAAGAGTAAATAATATTAAAATAACTTACCGAAGTTTTTCTCTTCATTGGCACCTTTTTTATGCAATTATGCATTTCCTCAAACCAAATAATTTTTGGCTTATAGACTTCTGCAGTTCCTGCTCCAGACCTCTCAGATTTTTCTATCTTTGTTAATTCTTGACAATATGTATAGCTCTTAGATTTTTAATTTTATTTTTAATCTCTTTTATCGACATTTCTATTCCATCTTTATTTAGTATGTCGCGTATTTTTTCTAGTGACGAGTCTCGCATTTGCTTGTCCTTGTAAGATGGAATACTTGCATTCCACAAACATTCCTCTTCTCTGTACAATTGAACGAATTTTAAATTAATTTCGTCCGCTAATTTCGGCATTTTAACAAATTGCACGCACTCTCACCACGCTCTCCGACTGCACACTAGCTTAGGTTCGCTAGCTTCGCGGTTGACACGAAGCTAGTAACGAAGCCAGGATAGTAAAACGGGTGGTGGGGGGCGCCTACTAGCTTGAAAAATAGAACCCCAAGCTATAAAACTATCCTGGCTTGAGGCACTAGCTTGCTAGCTTCCACACTAGCTTACTAGCTTGTAAACGAAGCTAGTTCCGTCTACACGAAGCTAGTGTCACTAGCTTACTAGCTTGGCAGCACTAGCTTGGCTCACTAGCTTGATTTACTAGCCTCGTGTCACCCGGGCTTTAGGGCTGTACCGATATAACAGGAATAGTGTCAGGTATGGCAGAAACTCGACGTTTCAAGTTAAATTTGTAAAAATTACATTCCGTGTCCAAAGTGTCTTTGTAGGAGACTACGCCAAATTCAGAATCATAGCGCAACCACTTTTTATCGAGCCATTTAAATTGTCGCCCTTCTACATCTTTGTTTCTTAATACTAAAGGACCCTTTAACAATGAAGAAAAATCCAAAAAGTCGGAACTACGCATTTCGACAACTTCAAATTTTTTACTGCTCGATCTGATGAGTTGAATCCAATCATGCGGGTGATAAATCTGCAAATCCGTTTTCTTTTTCTTTTTTTCAATGATGCTATGATCCGTGTCCACTTCCATGTGGCTATGACCCGGAACCATGAACTTGTGGTCTATGACATCTATGTCTAATTTCTGCAAAGCCCAAGTCAACATTGAACTGACATGAGAATTTCTGTTCTGACCGCCACAAGTATCAGAATAAAATATTACATGTTTTGTATTCTCAGGTACGTATGTTTGAAGATGTTTAAAAAGACATGATGCTATTTGATTAGCTCCTCTAGCAGCTATGGTTTCATACCATATGTAACACACAGCTTTTCCAGTTTTGTTGTCATGGACAGTCAGGTTGAACGTCCACAACTGGCGTTTGTAGAAAGCTACAGAAGAGCTGAGGGCTGGAGTGGGTAAACACTGTTGTAAGTCAAATGTGTAAACTTGCACAGTACTATCACTTTTATTTACTTGAGTATCACATTTTTTCATTTCGTATGCTTGATCTGCGGCAGTCTTGTGATGTTCATGTTGAGCAATTAGTTCAGTTTTCACCTGATCTTCCTGACATAGTTGAATTTGCATCTTGAATTTGTCACAAGTATAACATGTGTCGGCACGGGGCTTTTTGAACGATAATCCTAATTTGTGGAATTCTTGACTATAAATTTTTACTGAAGGTGGATTGTCGCGGTTTTCACAAAATAAATCATACATTTTCGTAATAGTTAGATGAGAAGGCAAGTACTTTTTTGATGTAGTTTTTCTTGTGTAATGGCTCTCATAGGATGGAAATGATAAAATATGTTCCTTAATTTCTTGTCTTTTTTCATCAGAAATCTTATGTTTGGGTATACACTTCCCACGGTTATCATCTGTTTGAGTGCCACCTATCGAAGACCGTTTTTTCGTGGCAACTGTTTTTATAAAATTATCGCTTTCGCCTAACGTTTTTAAAAGGCATCCCCGACAAATGGGTTCACGCTTCCCGTGAATTAATAAAACATATTTGTATGTTTTCATGCGATTCTTTTGTTGGTCAGGATCTAGTGTGCGTTGTCTTTGAGTTGCCTTGTCGTGTATTTCAATTAAAGATGCCATATAAGTTGTTCTCTTGAGATATGTTCCCATTTGCCAATATTCGTTGAAAATAGCTTGTCTATCGTTCAATGATATACGCTCCTTGCATTTCATTCGACACGTCCCTAGCTCTTTCATTGTTCTGCTGGAAACAACTTTACCTTTTAATGTTTTATATGATTGACCTGTGTTGCGTTTTATTTTCTTTTCTTTTTTCGTAATGCGAATACTTTTTTTTGGAGATGTTTCGACCGCAGGTGGCGTGTCGGCTCTTCGGTCAGTATCGGTGGATGTCGACGAATCTACTGCTGTTTCAGGGAGTTCGAAATGTGGATCCAGAACAGAATCATCACTTGAGAAGTCCATTTCTCGATTAATAAACATGACGCCAGTGTGGCCTGATGATGTGGAAGGCATTGGTTCTTCTTCCGCTATTGTGCCTGTAGATTGCTGTTCATTTCGTTCATCTAAAAATAAAAAACGTACTGTAGAGGCTAAAAAAATAATTATTTTAATCATTTATTAATGATTGATGCTAAAATGAACAAATCACTGATGATTTCTGCTAAAACTACAATGAAAGATAAATATATTACTTTCTGATTTAAATCAAACATGGCAAACTTACCTTCAACATTTGTGTTTCTCCTCATCACCATCTCAACTAATTTCTTTCCTCGCTGACAATCCATATTAATTGGGAATACTTTCAAGTAAAATGTCACACACCACAACTGTTCTGTTAACAAATCAGAGCAAAACTAACTCGACTAGTGTGACCCAAATCACTACAGTTACCACTTCAGTTTTTTGTAAGCAATAAATAATAATTTGAGTACCTACCCTCGAATTAAAAATCGAGATAAAAGGACGCACTTGACGTTTCTAATAACATAAGTCACTTTCTGCGTCCATGAAGTCCGAGAGCTTCAAGTGTTCCTTTTAACATAACTCAACTTATGTTTTTTATAACGCCGCAAGATTAATGCGATTCAAGAGGTTGAAAAAGGACACTACTTAGATTCAAGCCCGAACAAGCGAATATGACTTATGTGCTTTAGTCTGCCGATGTATTGGTGTAAATGAATAATTTTGGTACAAAGAAAAAATAAAGCATTTTTTTGACTTATGTGCTTTAGTCCGCCGACCCGACATATAACCCATGATAAAGCAAATCGACTGATGTAATAAGTATTATAAAATCCATTAACTAGTTACATTTACGAAGACACATACATACTTATTTATTTATAAACATACCAACCAGAAAAGGCTATAAATAAAACACTATTATCGACATAAATATTTTTGTAAATCGATACTCCTGTATCCTATACTTATTTCCTAACTTAGGGGTAAATGTTTCAATATAAACTAGCAACACCGAATGATTTTTGTTAAGGTTTTGTGTTTCAAGATGTCACTAACAATAAACACGTAAAATAAATCCAAGTAGACAAATAATCAATATTTTACTTATGAAAGATACTCCATCTTATTTCTTTTGTTTTTGGGAACAGTTTTTAGAATGTTTAAAAATTTAAAAATACAAGACTGCATTATTCTGGAATTATCTGTTAGAGCCCGTGACGTACTAACGATGCGCCGCTTCGTGCTGTACTGAATCTTTTTTTTTTTTTTTTTTGAATGGTTTCTCGTAGCAGACCTAGAGAGGTCGTTGCTACTTAACCGGATATTCCTGTGGCTGCCCTAAGGTTTTTAATCTTAAAGCCTCCAGCCAGGGCGCAAATTATATATATTAAAAACTAAACGACAGCGCACTAAGGGCACCCCCTGTGGGGTACGGACCTCGGCTCAGGGCGTCGTTGGGGGATCACAAAATTACTAACAATTTGGGGACGGGCTGGATCAACATTTTGATCATGATTATTATCAGGGGATATTATATTTATTGCTACGGCGCTCTCAGCCTCTAACCGGGCGGCTGGCGCATCGACATTCAAGGGACGGGGGGGAGGACTTTTATTACCATTTACTCGGGAAGTTCGCGTGGTACCTCGGCGGCGAGGACGGAAGGTCGGTTTGTGTATTTTGTGCACTGTACTCGTGGCCCTATTGCTTTCCTGAAGGAGAGTGACGGGGTCGTCTGACTAATGGCAGAAGGCCCGTTCCGCGGATTCGAAAAAGCGCTTTGCAAGGCGCTTCATAAACTGTTTGATGGTAGGCATCTTAAGGTCTACGTGAAGTTGTTCGTTCCGAACGAACCAAGGGGCCTTCGTAATTCTGCGGAGAAATCGGTTTTGAAGCGTCTGCATCTTATGGATGTGATACGACTTTGCGTGAGCGAAGACTACGCAGGCGTAAGTCATGATCGGTCGAATGCACGCGGTGTAAATACGCAATTTGCACTTAAGGGACAACTTGCTGCGCGGGTTGAGTACGGAGTGTAGTCGGCCGAGAGCAAAACTGGCGCGCGAGCGCACCTGTTTTATGTGCTCGCCGAACGTCATGTGATGGTCTAAGACCACACCGAGATATTTGGCTCGCTTCTCCCAAGGGATAGGCTTGCCGAACATGGTGATCGGTTGGGGCAGGGCGGGTGATCGCCGGGGCCTACAGAATAGGACCCCCTGGCTCTTATCAGGGGTGACTTCGATCCTCCACTTCCTGAACCAGGCCGCGAGTCTGTTGACTTCGGCCTGAAGGATGCGGGCGATGTTGTCTTGCCTGAGGCCGGAGTAGTAGATGGCCGTGTCGTCTGCGAACAGAGCTAACTGCGCCTTTCTACATTTGGGGATATCACTAGTGAATATAGTGAATATCAGCGGTGCCAGCACAGCGCCCTGAGGGACGCCTGCGCGGAGCGGATGGGGGGAGGATAGCGCACCCTCGATGCGATAGCGGAAGGTGCGGTCCGACAAAAAGTCTCGTAAGATGAGCACGAGACGATCGGGCACACCGAGTTTGTAGAGCTTATATAATAAGCCGTTGTGCCAGACTTTGTCGAACGCTTTCGCAATGTCGAAGAACACAGCACCCGTCATGAGCCCGCGCTGGAAGCCAGCGCTTATATGCTCGACGATACGGTGGACCTGTTGTACGCACGAATGTTGGGATCTAAACCCGAACTGTTCGTTTGGGATGAGGCCCTTCGTCTCGGCATAGTCTCTGAGACGCTTATAAATAAGCCTCTCATAGACTTTGCCGAAGACGTTGAGCAGACTGATGGGTCGGTAACTGGAAGGTTCGGTCTTAGGTTTGCCGGGCTTCGGGATACCGATGACCGTGGCACTTTTCCAAGCTTGAGGAAAAATGTTGTTGCTAAGAGCGCCATTGAAGATGGTGGTCATTAGCATGATCAGGTGAGCGGGGAACAGCTGGAGCACCCTGTTGGTGATTCCGTCTGATCCGGGAGATTTACGGGTTTTCAGACCCTTGATAATGTCGTGCACTTCGTCTGGGGTGACGGGAGCCAGAGGACAATCAGGGTCTTCGACCGGAGGGAGATTCGCCCTACGTTCGACTTCAGCGTCCACCTCAGCGAGGTGAGCTTGGTCTACTGGTTGAGAGCTGGGCGAGCACTGAGTCTCGAGAGTGTCAGCCAGGCATTCAGCCTTGTCGGTGTCGTCGAATGCTATCGTCCTGTCGGGTCGTGTCAGAGGGGGCATCGAAGCTACTTGCGGGGATCTGAGTTTCCTCTGAAGCTCCCAGAAGGCAAGATGAGTGGGCTCTAGTTCGCCCAGCATCTTGTCCCAGTTAGCCTCACGCAGTTCTTTCATTCGCTTCCTTACAGATTTCTGTAATTGGCGCATGAAGACTTTGTTAGCGTCACAGGGAAAGACACTGTATGCACGAGTGGCCGCGTTCTTCTCAGTCAGCAGTTCACGCACATCGTCCGGCAGCTTTCGGCGATGGGGGTCCATCGCCGGAACCTGCTTCGAGCAATCGCTCAGGACTGATTGTACGTGTTCCGTGAGTGAGTCGATCGCGGCCGTCGTGTCGGCGATCGAGTCAAACTGATCGGGGATAGAATCCAGTATCGGGGATGTGGTGGATTTCAGTCGGTCGCTTACTTTCCGCCAGTCCGTGACTACTTTCGTGAGGGGGGGTTGGTCAGGGTCAAGGAGTCCGTCGCGAGGGGCCAGTCTTAAGACGACCGGCCGGTGGTCAGAAGTCAGTTCGTCCATCGCCTCTATCGAATCCAACCGTAGGTTGATATTCTTTAGGAGCGCTATGTCCAATATGTCCGGGGATTGACTGGGGAAATGGGGGTAATGAGTAGGATTCATCGGACCGATGATATCGAAATTTAAAACGGCGGTGAGGTCAAACAGATGTTGGCCTCGAAACGTGGTGGTATTACAGTTCCAGGACGGATGTTTGGCGTTGAGATCACCCGCTACGATAACGGATTCACTCAGGCCGAAAAGAATCGAAAGATCGCGAGACAGCATTTGAAGACCGTCTGGGCTCGTGGTCGCGGTGGGCGGCATGTAAGCCGAAACTATCGTAATCGGTTGATGACCTGACATTGCTATTTTGCATGCAGACACTTCAAGACACGAGAGAGTTGTCGGAGCATCGAGCGGGATGCAATGGAGAGGAGTCCTATAGTAAATCAGGGTGCCGCCCCTGTGGCATCGAGTCCTGTCATTGCGAACTACGCGATAGTTCGCAATTGACGGGTCTCGATGACAAGGCTTGAGGAAAGTTTCCTGTACTAGGAGAATATCTAACCGATGGTCGCGGAGGAACACAGCGATTTCGTCGCGTTGTTCTCTAATGCCGTTGGCATTGAAAAAGCCTAACTTTAGTGATCTGAGTTTAGTTCTCGCGGGGGCCGTATTATACATTATGGTTTCCTATACGCGATGGACTCTAGGGCTTGCGTGATCTCGGGATACGCGTGATAAATTCGCTGGATCTCCGATAGATCGCAGGAGTTACGGGCTACAATTATTTCGCTGGCCATTTTCTTGGCGCGGGGCGAAAGAAAGATGTTAAATGTGCTCGAGATCACATTAAACGCATCGAAGGTGTTAGGTGGTGCGACCACTGGAGTGGCCGCGGGTTGAGGAGGCGCGCGAGTGTTGAGAGGGGGAGCGGCTTTGGAAGCAGGCTCTGGCACGCGGGTGGTAGATTGTTGGTGATGCTGAGCGCTATGAGCGCGAAGGCGAGGGTCCATCAACCGTGGGATGGGTTGAGGTTGAGGGGGTGGTTGAAATAATTCCACGGACTGGACCTTTGAGGGCTCAGTAGTTGCGGAGGTTGGGTCAGAGAGGAGGAGAATCCCCCCTGGTTGTCTCTCTGTTGCCTCGCGTCGTAACGCTTGGTCAACTTCGAGGAAGACGATTTTGGTGCCTTAGGACAGCCACGGTAATTGGCTGGGTGGCCTTGTTGGCCGCAAAGAACGCAACTGGGAGGTTCGGTGCAGAGGGCACGGTCTTTCGGTCGCGAGCATTCAGAAGTGCCATGCTCACCCAGGCACTTGACGCACCTGGGTTTCGCGAAGCAGTTCTTCTGCGCGTGACCGTAGAGTTGACAACGGTGGCACTGTCCGATAATGCTGGACTTGTGCGGTTTCTGAATATCAAAGCCTTTAACGCTGTGTCCTACGTGGACGACTCAACGCGAACGCGATTGCGAAACGATCCGATGCGAATTTAATGCGGTGCGGAGCGACGCGGCTACTCTGTCCTGTCTGCGCGCGAACCGTCCCCTCCGCGCCCTCCGCCGCCGTTCAGTTCAGTTAGCATTAAACATTTGTCATGGACGGACGGAAGCTAATGTTGTTAGAAAATTCATATCTTAAATATGAGATATTGAAGAAGTGTATAAAGCAGAGAAGTGGAACTAATACTGTGTACTTAGAAAGGCATACTCATGGGGAATTTCATAATTTGTACCAGGATTTACGTACTCAACCCCTGTTGTTCAAGGAATATTGTCGAATGTTACCTACTACGTTTGACTATATTGTACAAGCCATTAAACCTGTTCTGCAATTTACTACAACAAATTTTCAGGAACCTATTTCTGTAGAAGAACGACTTATGGTGACTTTGAGGTAAGAAAACTATGAAATAAATGTTAGAGATTACATATAATATTAATTAAGTTTAATTAGTAAGTATGTACATAATTGCAATACTTTCACAAAGATGTGTAATAGCCATGTTGTTGAGCACTGGATTGTGGTGGGTTTAACTTTGACAGCTCCATTAGAAGAAGCTCCTGCATCTGCGTTCTAAAATGTAATTTTTTGAGTGATGGCAACTGTTTCATGTAAGGTAATATTGATTTGAACCAAAGAAGGTCGTCGTCAGTATTATCTGGTTGATCTTCGCGAAGAATTTTCATTTTTTCTCTCTCAATATCGAGAAATGCTTCGAGACTTATATCTTTTCTTTTGCGTGTTTGCCTTGTGATAGCTGGCAATGAGGATGAAGGCGAAGGACCTGGCAACGAGGGCGAAGGTGGACGATCTTGTCGAAGGTTGTTATCTATGGACATGTTCTGTGGTATTTCTTCTAAAATAGACGCAGATTCAGGGAGCTGGGTGTTGTCATTGTCAGATCGTTCATGTTGAAAATCTCTTCCGGACTAGCCGCGTCTGAATACACTGACAGATCTACAGAATTGCTTTCGGAGTCTTTTGATATAATATTCCCTTCTGTTTGTCGGGGTTTCAGAACTACTTTTAAAAAAGACATGGCCTCAAAATGTGGCCGAAGTATACAGGCACATATACAAAAAAATATAATATAATATAAATGATAAAAAAGGGGACATTAAGAAATTTTTGACAAAAGGTCAACCGATTCAGCTTATTTTTTTTTTGTAGACAGCTGATGCAATTACAAACCACTTTTGTACATTGAGTTTTTGCCAAAAAAGCCGTATTTTCAGAGAAAAAAAATATTCAAATATTTTTTGTATGAAAGAAATCCTAATTTTGTCTTTATCTTCCAAGATTCAAACGTATTCAAAATAAAACTTAAAGCAGCTTGTAGAAATGCTAATTGCTCACTACTTTGTCATAGACACTCTTCTGCGATTTTGTGCTCCTTTTGAGTTACAGGCACTTTAAATATTTTTTGTATGAAAAAATCCTAATTTTCTCTTTATCTTCCAAGATTCAAACGTATTCAAAATAAAACTTAGCGCAGCTTGTAGAAGGGCTAATTGCTCACCACTTTGTCATAGACACTCTTCTGCGATTTTGTGCTCCTTTTGAGTTACATGCACTTTGAATATTTTATGTATGAAAAAATCCTAATTTTGTCTTTATCTTCCAAGATTCAAACGTATTCAAAATAAAACTTAAAGCAGCTTGTAGAGATGCTAATTGCTCACTACTTTGTCATAGACACTCTTCTGCGATTTTGTGCTCCTTTTGAGTTACATGCACTTTAAATATTTTTTGTATGAAAAAATCCTAATTTTGTCTTTATCTTCCAAGATTCAAACGTATTCAAAATAAAACTTAGCGCAGCTTGTAGAGGGGTTAATTGTTCATCACTTTGCCATAGACACTCAATTGCGATTTTGTGCTCCTTTTCAGTTACAGGCACTTTAAATTTTTCGTTGTCGGATGAGCTTTACTAGTTTTTTGTAGACAGCTGATACAATTACAAGTAACTTTTAAATATGTATTTTTTGTTAAATAAGCCGTATTTTCAGAGTTAAAAAATTAATTCAGGCGGATTAGAAATAATCTTGTTAAAGATAGACTAAGATGTAATAACATTTTCTTCATTAATAAGTAACTCTTATAAATGTCTTTCTATTAAAAAAAGTCTTATTTTAAATATATCAAATAAACAACTTGGATATCTCAAAACGTGTACAGACATGTTCAGGTACAGGTAATTTATTGTGTGACTCATATTCAGATTATAAGCATTTTTTGGTAATGAGTCATTGCTTAATTAGCCGATTACTTACAATTTGGGCTATATTTGGTCATCTAACGCTAGTGAATGCGTCGGAAACGCTGAATGATAAAAAGGTATAAATTGCAATTAAAACTTTTCCTTCGTACTTTAACGGGCTTAGGACCGTCAAAATACAAACCTATATAATAATATAGGTATTGTATTAAGGCGTACTTAAAAAATTTGAACTACCTGTAACCCTAACGCTTAATTTATCTTTACATGCATGTTTTGTTTATTTATTTATTTTATACTTTATCACTTAATATGTATTTGATTTAGGGCAGGGATCTTGGCGTGCTTATCTGTTTTGGTCACTTTCTTCAATAATAAACGGCACTTGCACTATTAACAGTCTTTTAATTATAGTTCCACAACAAAACACACGCTTTTACAATTATTTTCACAGGTTAATTCACAGAGCAATGTTCGTGCGATCAAGATTCAATGTCAAGTCATTGTCACAATAAAATATCAGGGTATAATAAAAATAAACAATATTGTTCTACCCTACTTTGTCCTAATAAGTCATATGAAATGTAAAATACAACTTTTTATTTGACTACCCCAACAGTGGGTAGTCTTTGTTTACAAATGTAATACTTTGCTAGGGCTGTCGTCAACATAATGTGAATAAATAAATAAATAAAACAAACACAAAAAATAAAACAAAGCGCATTTTTTTTCAGTACCTGTAAACTTAATAACTAAAGTAAACTATTATTTTACAAATTTAAATAAACTAGAACATAAATTAATTTTAAGCGAATTTTTTCTCAGTACCTATAAACTTAATAACTTAAATAAACTAGATTACAAACTTAAATAAACTAACATGAACGTGCGTATGTTACAATGTGAATTATGCTAGCGGATCTTGTGGGGGATTATTCTCAATGTCGACGTATACTTCTTCCTCATCAGCAACTTCTAAATCGAGTTCATTGGGTGAAACGTCATCCTTTAGAAGATTTTCGGCTTCTTCAAACCTCTGCTGCTTTTGAATTTTGGTGAACTTCGGTCTTATGTTCGTAATGTACGGATCGGAGCTGATAAGTAACTGGTGTAAAATATCTTCATTTGTTTGCATTCTGCCTATCTTTCTAGTATGCTTTTCTCTGATTGAACGAAAATCTTTGTTTCTTGCTTCTGAGGCTTCTTCGGACATCATACCAATTGGAATAAAAGAAAAATGCTGGCAAATATCTGCACCATGCACTAAAAGTTTATGTACACTCGAAGGCATGTAATACCACGAGTACTCGCTGACATAAAGTTCTGCTGTTTCTCTGCAATAAATTCTAAATTTTTCAATATCTACATTTCTCCCAGAAGATATTGCCTGCAAAATTACAGCAAATCTCTTAATCAAATTAGCATTAACTCCTGTTATCTCAGCTGACCTTTCGTAATCATTGAAAAACCGTCGAGCTGTATTGCCATCGTTTGTTGTCCCAAAGCCTTGTTTGACGATATCAATCATTAAGCCAGTTACAACAAAAAACTCATGCTGCGTTAACTCTTTTCTTGATTTTCGGAGCAGTTTGTCCTCACCCCGAGCCGCCCATTTTTTGAAATCTAAGTTGTAAGATATGTGCAAAATACATTCCATGCATCGCAACCACATGTGAAGTGAAGATAAACCATATTTGTACATATCATGGTTTTCTGGTTTGTTAAAAACGAGGTTCAAGTTGTTCATATCTTTCGGATTTGTTAAGCAAATGTTGCAATTGGCTGCAGACTGTGTCTGTGAAAGTGCCGTGCATACTTTGCCGTCGATCATCGTCATATGCAATTCATGAAATACTTCAAATTCGCCATCAAATAACTTTGTTGGTAGAAGGTTCTGAATTTCTTCTTGTAATGTTGCTTCTACTTGCTGAATATATTCTTTTGTTTCTTGTTTGAATTCGAACATAATTGGTCTGCAATAGTTTGTTGAAGAAGGGCGCGGATTTTCCCATACTATCACATCGTTGTCACTCATAAGGCGAAGTGGCACAAAACTAACCATAAATACAGAAGATTCTGAAAATATGTCACCAGTTGGTTTTTGTTTGTAACAACTTTGTGAAGAAGCTCCGTCACAGCCCCATTTACTAACTAGCTTCAAAACACCACCATTAATATTTGAACCAGTCACTTTCAAAATCTTCTCGGCAGTTAAATCTAGAACTGCCTGTAACTTAATTTTAGCTCCTGACTCCGATATCACAATATCTTCTTTTGCTGGATAGCATTCTTTCTTCTTCAACAGTAACTTCTGGTAAGATGGAAAAGCCGCTGTGCCATTTGTACTTAAAATGGACCTCAAAGTTAGATATTGCCATTTTGATAAACTCAATGCTGTGGCAAGAGCTAAGGTGTCTTCCTCGGAAATCGATTTATCAGAAGCTTTATATAAAAAGTCACTTACTTCTTGCACCTTTTCTGGCTTATTTGAGAGGCACTTAATAACTTTAGAACAAACAGTGCGCCCGTTTTCATTAAGTTTAGCAATAAGAGCATAGAACAGCTCTTCTTCGGAATGCTCCAAAAGAGACAAAGAACGTCTTTTCTTCTGCTTATTTGTTAAATCTTCAAATGGTCGTTTATTTCTAGTTCTGGGAGTATTTGTGGTAGCTTCTGATGTAGATGCACCCGCTTCCTCTTCGTACGATAAATTATGCTCTTCTACGTGTACTGAAATGTCCTCTATGGTATATTCTGGATCAAACAACATAGGAAAATTCACAGAAGTTAAAGTTGGCCACAAAATTTTAGACTCCAACCACTCCTTGTTTTTAACACCAAATCTTTCGTTTCTACCTGAATTGTCCCATCTTCTAGCTAGGTTTGACGTATAATTTTGGCAAAACTTTTTGATAATACTGAGCTCTTCGTTTGGAATTTCACTTGAAATACGATTTATAATGGTTTGACACAGTAAATCACTATTTTTAAGGCACCCACTATTACTCAAAAAAGAAAAAATGTCTAAATTAGTCACAAATGTAGTCATTTTGATACAAAAATGTTACAGGCAAATAAATAAAAGTTACAATGTGGTGATAGTTGATAAAAAATTGTGTTGTTTTTACGAGCACAAGACGCGTAATGAACAAAAACGGGTTCCGCTTGCCCTTATACTATTGATATACAGGGTGTCCAAGAACCTGGCGTCCAACTGGATTCCCACGATGCCCCAAGTTCTAACAGTACTCAGAAAAATATTTTAAAAAATCCACCCCATGTACTTACAGAATTATACTGATTTCAAAAAAAAAGGGGAAATGAGCACCCTGTGACATACTTTTGAATGCTGTGACTGCTAATGCTGATAATTTCGATATTTCTTGGAGGTTTTGTAATCTAGGGTATTGCTGTGTCTAAATAGAATGTAAAAATAATGTACTTATTGTACCATTTTAAAATAAAATATTATTTTAACTAAAGGTGATATGGAAAACTATTGAATTTCGCAACTTTGACCGACTGTAGTGTAAAAAAAATGTACCAAAATAGTATGGCAAGTGACGTCAAATTTTGACGCGTTTATTCCTCTTTTTAAAAAGGTATAATACTTACACATTAATTTGAAAAAAAAAAATTTGATAATATTTTTACTCAACAACCCAATTTTTACGAAGTGCCTACCTACTAACGGTAACTGTCGGACCCTTTCTTATCTTAGAAACTGTTATGTTACTACTATTATTTACTTCGGTTCCAAGAGTGAGCAAGAAGGAAATACACACAGGTAGATGGGTTCCCAGTAGAATAAAAGCAAAGAATGTTAGTTTAAAGATATTTTATTACAATAAATGTTCAAAATGTTGACCACCCGCGGCAATACAAGCTCTCACTCTCCTTAAAAAGGACCGCTTTATGTTTCGCGAGTAACTTTTTTGACGTATCACCTGCACTGCTTGTGTTATCTTCTCACGAAGGTCAGCGATGTCATTAATGGGCTTCGCATAAACGAGCTCCTTCATAGTTCCCCAGAAAAAAAAATCCAGCGGATTTAAGTCAGGTGAGCGGGCTGGCCACGGGATTGTTCCTGATCGCCCAATCCACCTGTTCGGGTATTGCTCGTCCAAAAACTCTCTAATGGTGGCCATACACGCTACGAGAAATGGTTACGATCAAACTGTACAGTTTGAACGGTGCAGTTTATCGTAGCTGGCATACAAGCTATACACGCTACGAGAAATCGTTACGATCAGACGGTACAATATGGTGCCGACGCACACGTGTCAGTGATGGCTTCGACGGACGACGTTTTAGCAATTGTTGGATTAATATTCGCCCTGAAGGAAAAAAAGGTGAAGCGGAAAAATCGTAGCATCTGGTGTAAAGAATGGCTAATGAAAAGAAGAGTTCATTCTCATGTCAATTTGTTGGCGGAATTAAAGGTTTTTCCAAAAGACTGGCATAATTTTCTAAGAATGGATCATGATACGTACTTACATCTACTGAATTTGGTAGCACCAATTATCGAGAAGCAAGACACTATTATGAGAAATGCTATTCCACCCCATGACAGGCTTGTAGCTACTTTGAGGTTTTTATCAACAGGAAGAAATTATGAAGATTTGAAATTCTCTAGTATCATTTCATCTCAAGCTTTGGGTCGCATAATACCGGACACCTGTGAAGCAATATATAAGGTTCTCCGCAAAGACTATTTGAAGGTAAGAAATAAAAAACTACTAATTACTTAGAATGTAATGTTTATTAATTTGTACTTATAATGATGGGTTAACATTAAGTAAAATTAGACAAATAAGTAGCCGCTGAATTTTGCATTTGTTGGAACTCTTCTTGTTGAGAAGTTTGCATTATTGGGGTTTGGAGAATTGACTGGGAGCCTGGTTGTGTTTGGAAATCATAATTTGAATTCTGATAAGGTACTGGACTAGGATTGTTTCCAACAGGGCTGGGAGTACTTGAAACGGGGCTGGGAACGTTGTAACCATAATTAGTAAAACGCACACTGGTTGAATCCATCACTTGGTGTGATATAGTCAAATTTTCCATCTCTGCCAGAAATAATGTTTCGTTAATTATTTTTTCGGCCAAAATACGTTGATGTTTTGTGAGGTCTCTCAGCTTAGCTGCGACGTTTGCTCCATAAATATCAAATCGATCATTAGTAATTGCTGGCCTTTTGAAATGGTTTTGAACAGACTGTAAAACTTCAGTAGTTAGGTTTTCATTTGCATTCCTTTTTGGCCGACTCCTATTAAACAACGTGTTTGTAGTTGAACGAGTATCGGGAGTTGACTGTGAAGTTGATTGTGTGGCTGGAGGTGACTGTGGAGTTGACTGTGTGGCTGGAGGTGACTGTGGAGTTGACTGGGCGGCCGGAGATGCTTCACTTTCAATTTCCTGAAACAATTATTTTTTTTACAGTTCCCACGCTCGAAAGAAGAATGGAAGGATGTGGCCAAAGTGTTTGAAAAGAGATGGAATTTTCCGCATTGTCTAGGCGCGATGGATGGAAAGCATATATCAATTTTTCTTCCTAATGGATGTGGCTCAGAATATTTCAACTATAAAAACCATCATAGCATGGTGTTATTGGCAATCGTTGACGGAAATTATCGATTTCTTTTATGTGATTTTGGAACAAATGGAAGAATTTCAGATGGTGGAGTACTCACAAACACTAAGTTTTTTGAAAAACTTGATAATAATCAGTTGTGTATTCCAACCGAAACAGCTGTCGCAAATAGCACTAGAAAGTTGCCTTATGTGTTTGTGGCTGACGATGCGTTTCCACTTAGAACAGATTTAATTAAGCCATTTAGACAAGCAGACTTGACCACAAATAAAACCAGAATTCTAAATTACCGCGTATCACGAGCAAGGCGCATTGTCGAAAATGCGTTTGGGATCTTGGCATCTCGATTTAGAATTTTTCACACAAAAATTAGTATTAATCCGAAGAGAACAGAGTCAGTCGTGATGGCCAGTTGTGCTTTACATAATTATTTAATGAAGACTTCAGAAAGTTCTTACTGTCAATAAGAATGCTTCGACGTAGAAAATGTTGATGAAGGGTCAATAACCCAAGGATATGATACAACGGATTCAGCCATATTTAATTTGCAAAGAAGAAATCTTGGTAATACTTCGATTGCCGCAAAAAAAGTCAGAGAAGAGTACATGGAATATTTTGCAAGCGAAGGCAGCGTTCCGTGGCAAAATAATTTTATATGTTAACTCTTTGAGAATAAAACATTTAATAAAAAAGTTATTTAGTTTTATTTAAATACCTACATGTTAATTCACTCAGGCTAGATTTCACCAACCTCCTAATAAGTTATTAGGGACTTATTCGGCAAATAAACTCCAACTTTCCAAACACAGATTAGGTATATAAAAAGTGGTTTATCACCAGATATAGTTTCCAATAACTTTATTAGGAGGTTGGTAAAATCCCGCCTTAGTATTAATATGTACGTATTTTTTCGAGTCTGCTTCAATGTGAAAGAAGGAAGGATTCATGTAATAATATAAATAACTATGGAGCATTCTCAATATGGCCGGATTTACTTATTATATTCACATAACCATATTAGTGCTAGTCTACTCTGCTGGCACCACAGGGCTAAAAACCATACAAGAAATAAAAAAAATCGTAAGAAAAGCCGACCTTACTGTACTCTGTATAATAACCAGTGATCGGAGTAGGTAGATTGAATTGGGGTCATTCTGCTGGAATTTCCCAATTGGTTGAAAAAAAAAAATCTACCTACTCCGATCACTGATAATAACACGCAAACAACTTACCTCGTTGTCTGTTGATTCGTCGTCCATATTAGAACGTGAACGTCTTGGTTCTTCTTGGTCATCCAAAAACAGCAACATAGAGTAATACCATAGTTTTGGTTTATACACTTCTTGGGTTCCTGCTCCTGATTTCTTCGAATCAGCGATCTTCTTACGCTCTTTTTTGTAAGTAGAGCGAATGTTGTTTATTTTTTTTACAACAGCATCTTTGTCAGCACTAGGGTCTACTGTTTTAAATTTTTCAACCAGCTTAGTATATGCTGCACGTTTTAACTCACGATTGTGATACTCTTTGCCTTTAATATTCCAAAGACAAGGTTCACTGCGATATAAATCAATAAATTCTTCAAGCCATTCGCGATTAGTTTGAGACGCCATGACGCGTGCGCACGTCCACCCGAATTTCGACCGACTACAAAACTGAACACGAAAACGGAACGAGCGCATACACGTTACGATCAGTCGGCACAGTTCGTCCGATTCCGATAAATCAATTGAAATTTTCGTATTGTTCCGTTCGACTGTACAGTCTCAAAAAATCGTGCGAAACTGCACAGTTTCATAACATACATGTAGCGATTTATCGGTACCGTTCGAACTGTACAGTCTGATCGTAACGATTTCTCGTAGCGTGTATGGCCACCATAACGGATACGCGAAAATGTGCTGGACAGCCGTCGTGTTGGAACCACATATCTGGTGGGGTCTCTTCTAGTAAGTTTGGCAAATCATTTTGAAGAAAATTTAAATATGATTCACCAGTCAAATTCTCGGGCATCTCAAATGGACCAATAATATTCCCACAGAGAATACCGGTCCACATGTTCACTTTGAACCGGTACTGGGATCTATCTTCTCGCATCAAGTGCGGATTTTCCACATGCCACTCGTGCAAGTTGTGTAGGTTCATGTAGCCATCCTTCTTAAATGTTGATTCATCTGACCACAAAATTTTGTCGATAAAGTTTTCGTCTTCTCGATGTTTTTGCAGGATTGTTTCACAAAACGCGACTCGGCTCGGATAGTCTCGAGGTAAAAGACTTTGCACTCGCTGTACGTGGTACGGATGATATTCTTCTTTTTGGAGAATACTGTGTGCTGTGCTCTTCGGTATCCCCGTATCAGCTTCTATTCCTCGCACAGAGATGCTTGGATTTGCCGACACCGCCTCTAAAACTTCATCGCGTATGAAGTCATTTACGGGTCGTCCTTCACCAGCTACTTGATTGGGGAACCGCCCGTCACATAGTGATCTGTGCACATTAATGAAAACTCGATGGTCGGGATATCGCGTAGCCCTCGGATACCTTTCTCTGTAAAGTCTCGCTGCAGCTCGTCCATTACCTCTACATTCTCCATAAATGTAGTGCATATTTGCGTATTCTTGCGGAGTGTAGGTCGCCATGGTAGCACACACAAAACACAAACTGTCTAAACACAGGCAAAGGTCGTCGTAAAGAGTTCGTTTCAAAGTCCAGAGCACAAAGAGTAATCGAGTCCAATAAACAAAGCTTTAAATCGTAGTACGTGATCAATGGTAACAATAAGAGAGAGGTGCGTAGTAACGGCAGGAGGCAGTGACGCGTACTGACCGTACTGTTATCCTAAATAGCACGATCCCAGATAGCGTCACTATCTATCTCACTCGCACCTCTAACCTTTTTCTCCCTCACTCTTACCTGAATAATGGGGTACCATAAAGAAGAACCAGCAAATCGCAAAGATAGTTTCTGTCTTGCTCCCTCCTGTTGTAATAACGAATCACTATGGTGAGATGCATGCACATACCGTCCCTTACGGTCTAACCTGTTTTTTGAGAGGCCTGTTGTTATTTTTATGAGCATACAATAGTAATTCTTTAGAGGTTAGATTCAATTCGTCGTAAATTTTTCTTTCTAAGAATTCTGTAAGACATCGTAAAAATTGGGTTGTTGAGTAAAAATATTATCAAAAATTTTTTTTTTTCAAATTAATGTGTAAGTATTATACCTTTTTAAAAAGAGGAATAAACGCGTCAAAATTTGACGTCACTTGCCATACTATTTTGGTACATTTTTTTTACACTACAGTCGGTCAAAGTTGCGAAATTCAATAGTTTTCCATATCACCTTTAGTTAAAATAATATTTTATTTTAAAATGGTACAATAAGTACATTATTTTTACATTCTATTTAGACACAGCAATACCCTAGATTACAAAACCTCCAAGAAATATCGAAATTATCAGCATTAGCAGTCACAGCATTCAAAAGTATGTCACAGGGTGCTCATTTCCCCTTTTTTTTTGAAATCAGTATAATTCTGTAAGTACATGGGGTGGATTTTTTAAAATATTTTTCTGAGTACTGTTAGAACTTGGGGCATCGTGGGAATCCAGTTGGACGCCAGGTTCTTGGACACCCTGTATGACTCATTACCCAACTATCCCGTTACTTAATGGGGTAGTTAGATAATGGCTCATTACCTAACTACCTCATTACTTAATGGGGTAGTTAGATAATGAGCCAAATATTCTTGCAATTTGGATGAGTCACGAGAAAATAAAACATACTAAGATGTGCTCCTACATAAATACCGCAAAACTACAAAGGGAATTTTTAATTGCAATTTATATACCTATTCATCATTCAGCGTTTTCGACGCGTTCGACTAGATGACCAAATAGAGCCGAAATCGTCACTTATAGGGTAATTAAGCAATGACTCTATACAAAAAAAATTTTACATACGAGTCACACAATAACTTACCTGTACATAAACATGTCTGAACACGTTTTGAGATTTCCTTGTTTGTTTATTTGATACTGATAATTTCATATATTTGTAAGAGTTACTCTACAAGCTGCGCTAAGTTTTATTTTGAATACGTTTGAATCTTGGAAGATAAAGACAAAATTAGAATTTTTTTATACAAAAAATATTTAAAGTGCCTGTAACTCAAAAGGAGCACAAAATCGCAGAAGAGTGTCTATGACAAAGTGGTGAGCAATTAGCACCTCTACAAGCTGCGCTAAGTTTTATTTTGAATACGTTTGAATCTTGGAAGATAAAGACAAAATTAGGATTTCTTTCATACAAAAAATATTTCAATATTTTTTTTCTCTGAAAATACGGCTTATTTGGCAAAAACTCAATCTATAAAAGTGATTTGTAATTGCATCAGCTGTCTACAAAAAAAAAATCAGCCGAATCCGTTGACCTTCTGTCAAAAATTTCTTAATGTCCACTTTTTTATCATTCGGGACCAGTGTGCGGCGTCAGTCCCAGAACGTGGCCTAGGAATTTTTTTTAATTCTTTACTAAACGTGTCTCAAATTTTTCCATTTTTTCTTAGTCATTTCACCTGAAAAAAGAAAAGGAATTATAACTTAATATTTTGCATTATTTTAGGTATTTGGCCACAGGTATACAATTTCGGCAACTCGCTTTCTCGTTCAGAATTTCAAAATCTGCTATTTCTACAATCGTACCACAAGTTTGCAAAGCTATATGGACTCAATTAGTTAGGAAACACATGCCCGAACCTTCAGAAGATAGCTTTAAAAACATAGCGCAATGTTTTTGGGACAGATGGCAGTTTCCTAATTGCATTGGATGTATTGACGGAAAGCACATTCGCATAAAAAAACCAAAAAAGAGTGGTTCCATGTATTATAATTACAAATCCTTTTTTTCGATTGGGTTGTTAGCAGTCACTGACGCAAATTATAAGTTTGTAATGATAAATGTGGGTTCCTATGGAAAAGACAACGATGCCGGTGTTTTTGAGGAATGCCCCTTTCGAAGAGCAATAGAACAAGGAAGACTAAAAATACCTAAAGAACAAGTATTACCGGGCTCTAATATCATAGCTCCGTATGTGCTCCTTGGAGATGCGGCGTTTCCTCTAAAGAAATACCTATTGCGACCTTTTCCAGAAAAGTCAACGGTTAAAGGGGACGCCAAAGATAATTATAATTATCGCTTATCTCGAGCCAGAATGGTGGTGGAATGTTCTTTTGGTTCAATAACTTCTAAATTCAGAATTCTACATAAATCTATCGAAACGAATGTTACAAATGCAGTTCATATCGTCAAAGCCATATGTTTACTACACAATATTATAAGGGATCTTGAATCAATAAATGAGAATGAGTTAATGTCTTTCCGAAAAACATATCAAAATATGTCACTAACACAAAGACATAATTCTCAAAGAAGATACAATGCTACATCACGAGCAGCCGCACAGGCAAGAGAAAACTTTAAATTGTATTTTGAGCAACATCCTTTGCCAAGAATGTAATAATAATAAAGAAATATGTTGTACTTACTTGTAGTCCCAATTATTTTAGCCACAGCCTCCCATTCGCGGTGCGATAATAACCGGTTATGATAACTTTTATTCCTTTTGTCCCATAATGTAGGACGTTCTTGGATAGCATTAATAAGAAGTTCTACTTCCGACATTTACAATTTTTGCTTTAAAAAAATATGGCCAACGCGTCCACTTCGCGCGAAAATATCAAGCCAACTGATCGCGTTCGCTTCATTTCGCTCCGCTCCGCACCGCACCCCACGTGCGTTTGGTCACGTAGGCCACTTCAATAGGTTTCGAATGTTTGTTGTTTTCGCGCCGCGCCGCGCCGCTTCGCGTTCGCGTCTAGATCGCTCACGCAGGACGTCGCGTAAGGCTACAGATCGAAGCGATCTTGAAAATAGGGTGATGCCCGTCAACCTGAGAGCATACGACAAGAATCATGTCGTATGGTGCACCGCCTCTAGAGCGGTGCATCCTGTGGACTTCGAGGACAGGAATAGCCTGTCGCTCTAAGTCCGACTTAATGTCTGCGGTGGCAATCTCACTGGGGATCCTACGGATCACCACACGCGTCTGACGCTCTTCGGGGAGGGTATATGAGTGGTATGAGATGCCTCTCACCCGAAGTGTCCTGGTTAGTTCCCTGAAATCGTTAGCCGTGGGAACGGTGACTTTTATACCCGGTTGGGTACTGACCGCGCTGGTGAAATTGATCCGCTGATCAACACACCATTTCGAAATTTCCGTCCATTTACCCTTGTCCTGGATGACAATGGGCGGAGGACGGGAAGCCTTCTTAGAGGCAGAAACGACAGTAAAACCGTCTTGGTCTTGCGTGGAAGACGCCGGGACCGGTGACGGAGTCACGGTAGGGGGGGCCGCGGTAGGGGCCACTGAGGTGGATGCCACGGGGGCAGAAGGGATAGGGGTCGAGGGAGGCTCGTACGCCACTATCTTTGTCGCCTGGCCCGACTTACTCTTCGACTTCTTCCTCTTGCCAGGTCCAGAGGTTAGGACCCCTGGCTTGGCAGAGGGATAAGAAGAAGACGAAGAGGAAGAGCTGGACTCTTCGGAGTCAGAACTGCACGGACTTGGCGCGCGATTGTCCGCAGGTGCGGAAGTGTCCATAGACACGATCGGACTAGGGGAGGGACTCTGGAAGTCCTCTTCCGCCTGCTGGTTCGCGAGTACATCGCTGAACTTATCGATGCCAGCAGAAGGCTGGCTCTTTAATTGAGCGATTTGTACTCCGTACCGTTGCAAAAAGGCTGGGTCCTTAAAAAGGACCTCTTTGAAGAACGCCACAATAAGGGCGTCCTCCATAGCGGGTTTAAGGGTGGTTCCTAATAGGGAGGAATTTTGGAGCCGTCTCCACTAAACTTCTACCTATCGTTCCCTATACCTAGCTCCCCGGGTGGATTGGCCCGGGGATGTGTTTCCCTCCCTGTCGGGTGCAGACAGGGAGGATGTGTAGCCTATTGGTGAGCCCTAAGCTTGTGATCCCGTTGCCAATCTTATTGTGCAAGGGGGCCCTTTCCAGTCTAGCGCGAAGGGTGTAGACACACCCTAGAGACACTAGGTGAGTAGCTGCGGAAGGAAAACTGCCACCAGAGCCGACTAGGAGATCCCCCAAGGCCGGTTAACTCTGGGACCCGTCCAATTTACTGCCTCCCCCTGAAGGGGTTCGGCGGGTGCGTTTGGGTCAACACCCCACTCGGTTTCGTTAACACCGTAAGGTTTCCACCGAGGACCACGAAACTGTGGTTTTGCCCTAATGAAGCTACTCTCTGAACAAACTGTTAAAGAAACGCTTGCCTTGAAAAAGGCACTTTTTTTGATCTAGTGTCTTTCGATTAAATTAATTAATAAATTAATCAATCTAATCAATCGACGATCGGTTGTAGTCGGGGGGACTACGAGAGCGTTACGCAAGCGTAACGTACCGGGCACGAAAGAGCAGCAGCGGGAGAGCGGGGCACAGCGAGAGCAGCGCAACACACGTCCTTCCGCAGCGAGCTTCGAGCGCAGAAAAAGTTTTTGTTGTACTGAATCGAGAGTGTATTCGCTTTTGAATTTGTATTTGCTTTGTTGGCCGCACTCTCGGTGTTCCGCGCGGTCTATCTGCTTCTTTTCTATAATCTGAGATCATACCTATGTTTTTTGAACAAAAATTTATTGTATTGCAACGGGAATATTAAAATACACATGTGCAAGCGATTATACAGGGTTACTGGTAATTCGACGTATATCCGGCAGGGGCTGATAAGGGGGCCAAAATGCAACAAATTGAACCCCCCATATGTATGGCCGAAATTCAATAGTTTTCGAGATATTAGAATTTTAAGGGTTTTTCGATATTTACTCAAAATTTGACATTTCATTCCAAATAAAAAAAAAACTACATATTTGAATGGGTACCATTAAAAATGATGTTGTAGCTGGTACTTCAATTAAGCTATGGACATAATTAAAACTACTTAATTTAACAAAATAATGAAAATAATGAGCGATATAAGAATAATATCTTACCAATATTTTCATTTTACGCTTCAAAAATGTTGTCTCGTCACAAAAATTTCTATGACATTAATCGTACAAATAACTAAAACAACTTGCTTATTCTGTAAGCTTTCCAGAAAGTTATAAAAGTCAATTTTAAAATACATAATTCGTGCCAAGGCATGTGTTTGAATCGGCGCGGGGAGAGAAAGGGTCATTTGTATTTGTATGAAATAAAATGCATAAAAAAATGTACATCAAATTTTATTACAAATTTTACACATCTTGTTCAAAATGAGCCCCTCGATTACGAATGCAGGTTCGAATTCTCTTCCTAACTTCGGTTTTCGTCACTCTTGATGTGAACGTTGTTCTCATCTGTTGCGCCGCGTTTATTATTCGCTGTCGAAGTTCTTCGACTGAATTTATTGGGGTCACATAAACTAATGCCTTCATATGACCCCCAAACGTAAAAATCAAGTGGTGTGATATCAGGGCTTCGTGCTGGCCACGGAATTGGCCCTCCCCTCCCAATCCATCGGTTTGGATATCTCTCGTCTAGCCACTGTCGGACAGTAATCCGGTAATGTGCTGGGCAACCATCATGTTGAAACATGAGGTTGTTTTTTATTTCTTCGGGAACATCCGCCAACAAATCGTCTAGGTTGTTTCTCAAAAACTCCTCGTAATTTTCACCGTTCAAATTTTGGGGCAAGAAATGAGGGCCCACCAAATAATTATCAACGACACCCATCCATACGTTCAGGGGAAATCTCATTTGCGACGCAGTTTCTTTTAGTTTTTTTGGATTCCTGCCTGTTTTAGGTGCCCAAAAATGTAAGTTATGGTAATTCGTTATTCCATCCCGGTCAAACTTTGACTCGTCAGTCCACAAAATATTTCTTAGGAAATGTTCCTGGTCAGCGTCAGCGTTAAACATAAACCGAGAAAATTCGAGTCGCCTGGCAGGATCTCCCTCGTGCAATGTTTGAACAGGTTGATAATGGTACGGGTGTCTACCTGATAGATGTACTACCGACCACACTTTCCACTGGGACATACCGAGCTCGCAACAATGTTCGTTGAGATGTTTGGGTCATCAATAAAACACTGAAGAATGGTGTCCTCTTCGTCAGCCGTGTACCGTCGAGGTCTGCCAGCGTTGAATTGTGCTCTTTGAACACTGCCAGTTTCAGACAATCGTCGATAGGTGCTCCCGAAAACAGTAACGTGGGGAAGTCGACGATCGGGAAAGCGGCGTTGGTATTCTCGCCGAGCCGCAGCCGCGTTTCCATCGGCAAAACCATAACAAAACATTATGTCTGCGTATTCGTTATTAGGATACGAAGCCATGTTATCCGAAATAACAATGATAACAAAAAGAATAACAAGAGAAACAAGAATTAACAATAATGATCGATACACGAAGACAAAACTTACTAAGGAAGGCGACGCGAGCGCAACAGACGCCGTGTACTCCCCCACCCGCACACCCCGCCCTCACACCCCGCCCCATCGCGAAGAATTTCGCCAGGAAAATCGGTTGTTTTAGCGAGGATCATAAACTAAAAACACAGATAATTTCTCTCCCCGCGCCGGTTCAAACACATGCCATGCCACGAATTATGTATTTTAAAATTGACTTTTATAACTTTCTGGAAAGCTTACAGGATAAGCAAGTTGTTTTAGTTATTTGTACGATTAATGTCATAGAAATTTTTGTGACGAGACAACATTTTTGAAGCGTAAAATGAAAATATTGGTAAGATATTATTCTTATATCGCTCACTATTTTCATTATTTTGTTAAATTAAGTAGTTTTAATTATGTCCATAGCTTAATTGAAGTGCCAGCTACAACATCATTTTTAATGGTACCCATTCAAATATGTAGTTTTTTTTTAATTTGGAATGAAATGTCAAATTTTGGGTAAATATCGAAAAACCCTTAAAATTCTAATATCTCGAAAACTATTGAATTTCGGCCATACATATGGGGGGTTCAATTTGTTGCATTTTGGCCCCCTTATCAGCCCCTGCCGGATATACGTCGAATTACCAGTGGGTTACTGGTAATACAATAACTAAACGATGACGTTAAAATATTGAAAAAAATACTGGATATTGCTGTTATTGTTCTTGACAGTAGGATATTGCTGTATTTGAATCTCCTACTTTGGGATTTTGCTGGCATTGCACCGATGGACGCCATATTTAACCCTTAATAGGGCAGAGATAAAAATGATTGATAAACAAGGTTTTGTGTCATTATTTGAGTCGTCTAGTTGCAAATCCCGCTAAAACGATTCAATAAAATTTTGCAGAAATGAAAAAAAAGTTAGAAACAGGAACAACTGTACTTTATTAGGCAATTTTTATTTTTTCCATGGCTAAAAAAGATACCTAATATTAACAAAACTAAAAAAGGCTGCAATTACTACCAAAAACTAGGCTAAAAACAGGTTTTAATTTTAAATATGGCGGATTTTGAAACTTACTAAGTATTATAGAGGCATTTGCAACTGAGCTTTGTGAAATAGCGGGATTTGAAACTTAAGCTATTCTGTGGTAATGGTCAATATTATGCAACAACAACTGGCCAGCAAGTAAATAAAAATACAGATGAACAATTTTAATCAAAAATGTAATTTGAAAAGAAACCAGAAGGTAGTTGTTCTACATTGCAAATCAGGTAAACATAAAAAGCTAAATCATACTACACTTGAGAGCAATAAAATCGCACACGTTGACTTTTTGTTGTTAAAGCAGTTTTTTTCATAAATGTGAATACATATTAAAATAAAACTTACACTATTTGAATGTTTACTTCAGTACCTTTCTAATGATATCAAATACAGTGTAAAAAAAGTACCCATAGGGAGTTTTAGGGCACAAAACCCAACATACGGATAAAATTACCCAATTTAGCTTAACAAAGAATAAAAATAAAACTCAAAATGCTTGATCAAATTGTTTTTTAATAAGGTGTATTCCCTCCCCTAGCCTTGGTTACAGCTCTTAATCGGTTTTTCATGGACCGTATTAATTTCACCATGAAATCTTGTGGTATGGCGTTCCACTCCTCTTCAATGGCAAGTTGAAGCTCTTGGAGGCGCGTAGGAGCAGGGCTTCTTGCTCGAACTCTTCTTTTTAGCTCATCCCAGACATGCTCAATCGGATTGAGATCAGGACTACGAGCTGGCCACTCCATCGCGGTGATTCCAACATCTTCCATGTAGTCGCAAACTGTTCTAGCGACATGCGGTCTGGCGTTGTCGTGCATTAAGAGAAAATCTTCTCCCATAAGCCACGCAAGCGGCCTCACATGTTCTTCGAGCACTTCTTCGACGTATCGTGCAGCCGTCAAACTTCTCGATCTCGGGCCGGTATTCGCCGTAGTGATGAATACAATGTCAGTTTTAGTGTCCAACATTATGCCACCCCAAAACATACACGATCCACCTCCAAAAGCCACACGTTCGCTTATGCAGCATTGTGAAAATCGCTCTGATGACCTTCTGTAGACCCTAGAGCGTCCATCATGACCATGTAAAGTCATTCTGCACTCATCAGAGAACATAACAGCCCGCCATTGGTCATACGTCCAATTTAAATGTTCCCTAGCAAATTGTAGCCGGGCTTGTCGGTGAGCTGTGGTCAATTTGGGACCATTTGCTGGGCGATGTGAAGTCATTCCTGCTTCACCTAGTCTTCTTCGAACTGTCCACCGACTTATACTGACATTGCGAACTTCTCGAAGCTGTTGTCCCAGTTGAACCGCGTTCAGTTGCCGATTTCTCAAAGACCTTGTCACAAGAAAGCGGTCATCACGCTCTGATGTTGTGCGTCGCCGGCCAGATCCTGGTCGCCGAATGTAGCCACCGGTCTCTTGGAACCTCTGGTATACACGACGAACAGAGTAGCGGCTCAAATTTAGCCGTCGAGCAACTTCACTTTGGTTATGGCCTGCTTCGAGCAAGGCAATAACTTGAGCGGCTTCTGCGGGCGTGGTATCCATATTTTTCCAGTAAATCCGTATGCTTCCAGTAGAGATGTTATCACGTTGACCGTCGGTATGCAACTGAATAAAAATTCCAATAAACTGACCTTTTTATACCTGCGGCTAAGGGTGCAAGTAGTGACAACGCAAACGCGTGAATTTGGGGAATTCGGTGTACGGTCGGTTTTTGTAAGTTACGTGAAGGTCAATGATTTTAATTTTATGTTTTTGTAAAGCTAAGCTTGTATGCTTTAATTTTGTCTAATGATTTTTACTCAATATCTTTCGATTTTAGAAAACAATCAGTAATAAACCAAATTACAAGGGGTGTGCGATTTTATTGCTCTCAAGTGTATTAGGTTGACATCGTCAAAGCCGTCTTCACAAAGGTCGCTCGGTATCTCTGCTGTATCCTCCTCAATATCTCCTTGCTCATAAGACCTTCTGTCTTCCACTGTTTTATAAAATGCTAAATTTTCATTTTCTCTCCATTGCTCTCCATAATGTTTTGATAATAGATTTGAAACATCGGTAATCTTTGCTTTCTTTGGAATTACCTGGTTTGCTGGAATAACAACTGGATTCAACATAGTGATGCTTTTATTTTTCTTTGTTATCGGCTTCTTTACGTTAATGTCAATTTTATATGACTGTTCTCCTTGAAGCAATAAATTATTTGTTTTGGAACGTGTCAAGAAAAACCTTTTGCACTTTTGGAACTGTACATGCCAGCTTGGTTGGTTTAATAATTGGCGCGTAGGCCGATTTCCAATCTTGTACTGCAATTGTATCTAAAGTAGTCAATTTACAATATTGAGTTATAATTTCTTGATATTGTTCAGGAGACGAAATTACTTCACGCTTTTTCAAATCTTTCTCTATTTGAGCAAACACCCGGTCGGGTGGGATAAAAGAGTGTCCCACCACTGGAAAAATTATTTCAACCTTTTTGATGTGTCTGGGTGCTTCTGTTGTTAACCACTTTCCAAGCATGGCAACCATACCGGAATTTTTATTTTGTCCAGAACAGCCATCTGCTACTATTCTTAAGACTTTAATTACTTCTTTGATATCTAAATTAGTTAAAAAGTGATGAACTGCTGAAATAATTTCATTACTACCTTTGTTGTGTGTGGTTTCGTTCCAGGTATATGCAAATATGTTTTCCTTGGTTAGTTTTGCCTTAGAGCTACCAACTACTATAGTAAAGTTGTAGAAATTGATTTGGCGGCTATAGTAGGCGGACTGATCTGGCACTTTAGGAAGCCCTAAATTTTTTTGGCAGTCAAAGCTCATTGTTAGAAGATCACTTCTTTGCTCCTGCAAGATCTCATAGAATGCTTTGAACCTCAAACGGTGGACTCTTTTTTCAATTATCAATTTATTTTTCATCTCAGCATTTGTTTCTTTTTTAATTTTCTCATCTAACTGCAGACAAGTCGAACAAACATCAGACCTGGGTGTGCCAAAACCAATGTTATAGCAACAATTGAATATATTTCTAAAAAAATGCTGCTTTACTTCTAAGCAGGGATGTTCTTTGTTATACATACGCCAAAGTTTTTTTATATTTAGTTCAGGGGGCAAGTACAATCTTTTTATATTTTTTGACCTGCAGTAGTGGCTTTCATTCGCTTTAAATGACTCTATAAAGGCTTGTACCGCTTTTCTTTTCTCTTCAAACTTCTGGCTTTTTCGGTCTCCACCCCGACGCTCTTTTGCCATCTCCTCCTTTTCATAAAATCTACGCATTACTCCTTGTATACGGTCTTTCTTTACACACAATACCTTAGTAAAGGTTTTTTGACAAACAGGGATCAACTTGCCGCTCTTGTTACGAATGAAATATTTTAACGAATGATTTCGCTTGCTACCAACTTTTGCAGTTTTAGATGTAGTGATAGTACAGTGTTTTATTATGAAATTATCTTGGGAAATCTTTGTCAGATGTTTGTAAAATGATTGGTGGAATTTTCTCATTTCTGTGCATGTTAAAGTCGCGCACTGAAATGCCTTACGCCTGTGTCCACATGATGGGAATGTTGGAAGGGTATTTGGCTTGTATCTACAACAAAAATAATCATTATTTAAACTTTCACTATTAATACAGATTTGACTACCAATTGAAAAAAAAATACATACCTACTGTGCCAAATTTCATCAAATTCAGTGCACTAGTAACAAACAAAACAACCAACATTCATTTTTTCACACAAAATAAGTACACATACATACTTATTTATTAGTATAATAAATAATGTTAGTATTACGGTATTTGAACAGGCTTTTTTAGTCAGACCATAGTAAAAGTAAAAATTAAACCGAGTAACTTAATGTTTAAAAGATTACAAATTTCTCGAAAATAAAACAGTATTTTTATTATAACTTGTAAGATAAGATAAGATAAGATAAGATAATTTTTTATTTGTTCAAAACATGAGTATACACACATAGCATGCAAGATGTTAAATACAATTATAAATTCAGTCATGTTTTGCCTGGACGGCGTACAAATATGAGATGTCGAAGTTACACAGCATCAATTATTTTTATAATCGTTAATTAAATTGCAGATATACCCATTAAACAATCCAATTTAGAGCATATTAAAAGCTAAATAAATAAGTTTATAATAATTATACAATCATGTCAATATACAAATACATCTAAAGGAATACATACACATGTCATAGCAACTGTTAATAAATTGAATGTCAATATGCAAGTCAAATTAATTTGTCGGTTAAGAATTCGTCAGTGCTGTAATAGATTTTCTCTAACAAAAGGTTTTTTAATCTATTTCTTTATTTTTCAATAGGTAATTCCCTCCAATGTTTTGGCAACTTATTATAGAGAATTGGCGCCATACAGAATACACTTTTACGCATTAGAGCTTTTCTGGATCTCGGAATACATAGCTTACTATTGTCGCGTCTATTTCTAACTACTTTATCTGACTCTAAGGGGAATAGGTGTGGATTCGATTTGACGAACATGACGATCTCTAAAATGTACATTGACGGAAGGGTTAATATTTTATAGGTTTTAAATAACGGCTTGCAACTTTCTGTAACATGGAGGCCAGACATAGCCCTCAGGCACCTCTTCTGTGTTTTAAATATCACATCTTTATTTGTTGAGTTTCCCCAAAAAATTAGTCCATATTTCAAGTTAGAGGACACCAAGCCGTGATAAGCAGTTAGCAGTGCATCAACATTTAAGATAGGGGCCAATTTATATAGGGCATATGTGGCATTACTAATTTTTTTGCTTAATTCTTCCGTATGAGCTTTCCAATCTAATTTGCTGTCAATAGTTACACCAAGAAATTTGGTTGTGTTTACCTTATCTATTTTGTTATTACAATAATGGATATTTACGTTTGGTATGGATGATCTTTGATCAAAATGCAGAATATTAGTTTTCTCAAGGTTTATCTTAAGATTATTGTTTTCCAGCCACTGTACCATTGATTCTAAGGAATTGTTAATATCAGATTCGTATGTGTCTCTGTTTTTAAAAGCAACTGTAATAGTACTGTCGTCGGCAAAAAGTGTCATCGGGTGGTCGATGCTTTTGGGTAGGTCATTAATGTACAGTATAAAAAACAGCGGGCCAACGACAGTTCCTTGCGGAACGCCAAATTTAACTATACGTTCTTTGGACTTATACACAAATTCCTTTTTATTACTTTTATTTACTGCTGAGATTTCTGTAAATTGAGTTCTATTGCTTAAATAAGATCTAATGAGGTTTGAGACATTACCTCTAATGCCATATGCTTCTAATTTTTCAATAAGTATGTCGTGCCGGACATAGTCGAAAGCCTGTGTCATGTCACAGAAAATCGCACATACAGGTATATTTAAATCTACTTTTTGCATGACATAATGTAAAAAATCGTATATTGCCAAGTTTATTGTTTTACCAGTTCTAAACCCTTTCTGTTCATTAGTGAGTATGTTTTCTCTTTCAAGGTACGTATTCAACTGTTTACATAAATACTTCTCAAATATTTTGGAGATTATGCTAATAAGAGATATTGGCCTATAGAATTGCATTAGCTCTTTATTTTCCTTTTTAAATAACGGCTTTATGACAGATACTTTTAAAGCATCGGGAAAAACACCTGTCTCGATGCACAGGTTAATTATATAGCTTAGATGCGGTGCTATTTCTCCCGCTACAGATTTTACAACTTTTGTTGATAGGCCATCATGGCCTACACTATTTGTATTTTTCAATTGATTTATAATTTTAAATACTTCGATTGGCAGACAAGGGGCGAGAAAAAAAGAATCTCTTCTTTTTGGTATCAGTGATGCAGCATTTTTACCAGACCCTGCTATAGGGTTAATTTTGTCAATGAAGTAATTATTAAATGCATCTGAAATAGCCTTTGGATCTGTAATGACGTCATTTTTTACACAAATTTTATCAATACAGTTTTTTGGAATGTTGAATTTCGAGTCATTTATAATTTTCCAAGTAGCTTTTGATTTGTTATCTGACGTCTTTATTGCATAGTTATTCTGTGCCTTTTGAGTAAGTTTTACAATTTTTTTAAATATTTTTAAATAGCAAGTTAGTTTTCTTTTATTAATCGAATTTGGTTTTAGTCTATATTGCCATAATAATTGCCTTTTCTTTTTACTACATAGTTTTACACCACGTGAAACCCATTTTGGTTTTTTCATCGCGCTGATTCTAACATTAATTTCTGGAAAGCACAGTTTGTAGAATAACGAAAACATGTCAAAAAAGGAATTGTACGCTACATTAGGGTCATCGGTTTTGTAAATATCAGAAAAAGATAGTTTATCTAAGCAATTTTTAAATATTGTCATATTTTCGTTACAGTAGTCGCGTCTTGTAACCTGCCAATATTTAATATTACATTTCTTTTGCACTGGAAATGACATTAGTTGTGCCGTATGGTCCGATAGAGCAAGTTCTAGGACTTCAACCTTGCCTGCTTTGCGAAAGTTATGAGCAATATTATCAATACAAGTTTTACTCTTTAAGCGTGTAGGTTGATTTAAGGCTAACTTTAAATTGTAATTCAGTAATATGCATTCAAATTCCATTGTCTGTACGCTCTTTTTTAAGATGTCAATATTGAAATCCCCTGCTATGACAATATTATGATGGCATTTCTTCGTTAACTCTTGCAGGAGGAATTGTAATTTGTCCATACATACGTTGAAGTTTGTTAACTTGGGAACCCTGTACACACATGCCAGGACAATGTTATAACTAGGTAACTCTATCGCGCAGCATTCAAATACTCCAGGTTCTGACATGTTGGCTATCCTCTTTAATTCGATGAAGTGATGTCCGTTCTTTACCAGGATGCATGCACCACCTCTCTTGCTTTCTTTTCTGCAATACGAAGCCGCTAGTTGATAATTTGGTATGGTTAAATATGATTCGTATCCTGCCATAATAAAGTGTTCAGTTACGCACAATATATCTACACTAACACCCTTTTCCGATAATAGCTCATCAAGGCATATTGTGACATTGTCGGATTTATTTAGTAGTCCGGCAATATTCTGATGCAAAACACAGACATTTTTAGTCACGAAAAAAGTCTGTTATTTTCTCCTGGTTCCCTGCCATGTCATCTTGATTAACAGATTGTCGAGTCCGGTTATTTTCATTATTTAGTGTCGTATTATTTGATTCTTTTGGGTCTGCGTAGAAACGTTTGATATCGAGTACGAGGTCGTTTAGGTCGTGAATAATTGTTCTCATGCCAGCGTTCAAGTTTGAGTCGAGAAAGTAAGCGTGTTCATGGGTGAAAATGTCATGGCACAGTAGGCTATTGAAATATTCCACCTTCCCATTAAAAATGTTCGTATAGCTGCCACATTTATATGTCGGTGCGCAGATAATAATATTTGTGTGTTGAATTTTATTTATCGATGCTCTTATATTAAATAACAAATTAGGGTAGTCATTTGAGTTGACGTCTTCTTCTCCTATTAATACAATACAGAAGTCGTTCATAGTAAATGACTTCACTTTGGCTTCTATATTGAGCAATATTTGGTCCATCGTACGGTGTGGCATTATGTAGTGACATATTTCTGACTGGAGTTGCAGTGTTGTATTAGATATTGAAAGTATTTTGTTGTCTTTGTTATTGCTAAGAATGCATATCTTACTGGTTGTCGGAGTAAGTTGCTCAGATCTTGGTTCTCGTGTGCAAGCTGCATATTTTATTGGTATATTATCAGTCTGTGTTTCTTTATTTATACATCTTGTAGGTTTTGAGCATTTAATTCCTTGCTTTTTTGGTGTGGTGGAAGCTTTTAATGGACTAGCAGCTATTTGTTTGTACAATGAGTTTTTCCGAACTAGGTTTTCATTTTCCTTTTTAAGCTTTCCAATGTCTAGGCTTAATGAGTCAATTTCTCTATTTGCGCTACTAAGTTTACTGGTGAGGTCTACGATTATTTTCTTTAACTGGGTTATTAAATCAATATCATCATCATCAGATATATCTGGCATACTACATACAGTGCCATCTAGTGTGTGATTGACAAACGTTTCATCCAAGTTATCGGAGTTCGAGTGCGCTCGTGCGCGTCGGACAGTGATGTTATTGATTTCGTCCATGGTTGTGTATGTAGTACCGATATTGATCGCTAGATGTCTATTACACAGTATCACTTGTTTTGAAACTAGATGTCACTTCGCTCAATATTTATGAGTCATTATGTAGACTACAAATTCAAAATGTTGAAAATTAACGATCTTTATTCGCTCTTCGTGAGATTAATGAGTTTTCAATAGAAATAAGTCAATGTACCTGTTGTCTTTGGTGTTGTTACGTCGTAAAATCCGTTTGATCGCTTTTTTTTTACTCCTTTGGCACTGATTTATTTGTTTTGTAAACACTGGACGTATGTTGTTTGTTTTGTCACATAACACTTAAGTTTTGCAAAGATAACGTTATTTACCAATTAACAAATAACAAAAACAATTAAAAAATTGTAACAATGTTTAATATAATTGCCGTCCATTTCATACAAATAGGTCAATCACACACAACACATTCGTATAAAGTCGGGATAATGCAAAGAACTTTTAGGGAAATTTGTATTAGTTACTCAGAATAACAATAAAAAAAAATATTGTATTTTTGCACCAAAGCATGTTCAACCACTTTTATGGTTCTGTTTTGCATAACAACTTTTGAAATAGCAGTTGACTGTTTAGTAGGAGAAAGTAACTAACCTTTTTTCACGCAATACTTCACGTTTCCACTTTGATTTATTGACTAATCTCTTGCGTGCTTTACCAGGCTCCGACTTTTTTATAAATTGTTGTAAATCCTCCATTTTTTCCGTACAAAAACAATAAAAAACCACAACAATAACACTCGCAGGTAACAGAATCCGCCATACTAAATAACTGTATCACGTGACCTAATATTGGGCTGCCATTGGTTGGATTTGACATGGAGGAATTTGAAACTCACACACTATGTTTTAGAGTACTTTGCACCGAACACTGTTTTTAAAACGTATTTTAGACTCCCATATGGCGGAGTTTGATACGAAACAAATTTACGAATTTGTACTACTCCAAGAATACTTTTAAATGTCATACTAAACTCGGAATTTTAATTCGATTCCAGATTTGACAATTTCAGTGTTGCAACGTTATGACAAGTACTAAATAGTGACGTTGCGAAATTATTCGATATGGAAATGGAATATTTCCAGATCGATTTTTCTCGTTTATAATTTTACGCTCGTAAACTAAGTATATCAGGAAATTAAATATTTCTGAACCAATAATTTAGTTTTGACGATTAATTAACGATCTGAGACTTTTCTTTTATAATTGTGTGTGAAATAAATAAAAAAATGTGATCATGAAGGAACATGACAAATAAAACAGATAGATAGATGTATTATGGTAATAAATTATTTTATAAATTGTCGCCGTCATCGCTATCGCTATCGCTGTCACTTTCTGTAACATTTATTATAAATGTGTCTGTGATATTGTCAATTAACATATCTAGCCTACTCATTTTTTGCTCTTCTTTGACAACATGGGATACGCATTTAGACCATTCGGTAGCCGTAATTTTTTTAATGCCTTCCTGAAATAAATTTCTCACGTCTGTCAATTTGAAGGTTTTATTATTTTGAGCTACATGCCCCTTTACCTGCGCCCATATCAATTCGATAGGGTTTAGCTCGATTGTTTATCGATTTTTGTGTTCATCACTACACTATTAAATGTGGTATCATTATTTCACAAAATGACAGTAGCTAATGTGAAATCTTGAATCGAATTAAAATTCCGAGTATAGGTTAAAATTTGTTATAAAAGCGTTTTAGCGGAATTTGAAACTAGACGACTCATTTATACGTTTATTAGGACCCTTTTTAACATTATTTATGAAAATCTAAAAATATATAATCACAAGTACGCGAAAATTCGGTGGTAATCATTTTACCATCGCCCGTTTACGTTTCGGTGTTGGTGGTAATTATTTGACCTTAGCCCGTTAAGGTGGAAGCATAGATGATCTCACTGCCATTTTGTCGCTAGATGGCGACACATCCACAATTTCGAACATTTTCAATTTTTACACTTAACATAGACATTTTTAATAAACAACTTTATTATTAGCGAAACCTAGGGCATTAACTTGATTTTTTTAGATCATCACTGTGCTTGTTAACTGGTATCATACAAAGATTAGAACATAATAATGATTTAGCCGCATGAATTTACTCTTTACACACACATGCAAAGTAAATAGTAGTAACTTCCGACTCTACTAGATGTCGTTTTATTCAAACATGGTTGGAAATTAAAATGTCCAGATGGTGTTAATTTTAAATAAAGAGGACCAAATTATTTATATGATGAATATCCTTACAGTATAGCAAAAACTGAAAACAAATATTAATTTACTAATTAAGCATACTTTAAATTACTAGAGGATTGTTATGTTCCAATCTATTTCTTAATAATATAATTATTGGGTTATGCATACTTTTGTTTCTAGGCTCGGTATCAGATACCTTTTCACCTTATCAAATTATTCAGATAAATTATTTTGGGTAATAAAGGTATATTGTACATAAATAGGTTGTTGTAATGTGACTGAACCTAAATAGTACCTAACGTGTAAATAAATTGTGACCTGTACTAAATAAATAAAAGATTATGTATTCAATTGTAAAGCGTTTTATTGTATCTTACTATAAATTAATAATATTTATCTATGGTTAATATTTTCATACAAATATCGTTTTATTTACTCTCACTGCATTTACCTAAATATTTTCTGGTTGGATTCGAATTTGGATTCGAACCATCGACTCGTACCACCACACAAAGATAAGTATCTTACACAACAACACAAAAGTGGTTGCTAGCTAACCATAACATTTATGTTTCAAGAATACCCACTTATTATACAACTTTGAACAATAAATATTCTTTTACAATTGAATTGTTTGGCTGGTACCTAAATACATGAGTGAAACATATGTACACAGAAAAATCTTATAAACTAACAAATAACATAAACTACCGTAAAATGGGGTGAAGCGGGTCACTTTTGAACTTTGTTTACAATTTGAATATATGAGCACTTGGCAAAATCAGATTGAAGGTTTTTTTTTAATGTTCCGAGACTCTAAAGTTTAATAAAAAATACATAGTTATAATGTTTTATTAACAAAAATCAGAGAAAAACGTAAAAAACTGGTCAAACCCGGTTCACCCCGTGCTCGGGGTGAACAGACTCAGAACTGGGGTGATCAGGGTTTTAGGCTAGGGTTGTCAAAAAACAATGTTCCATAATAATATTCAACAAGTCTTTAATCTTTGCAGTTAGCTAGGTAACAATTTTTTACACAGTAATAAAAAATCAAACCACTAAATAAATACCTAACAATTAAGTATTTATTTTAAAATCAGTCTTATATAAAACTGCTCCATAAAAAATCTTTCACTCTTATAAATGGAAATAATAACGTTTTTTATAAAATAAATCTTTACAATTTTTAAAACAAAAAAAAATTGACTTCTCGTTTAGTGGACAATCTCTTGCTCATAAATAAATAGGAAAATAACGTTTGTTATAAAACATATCCTTACAAAATAAAACAAACAAAAAAAAAATCTTCTCGCTTAGTAGGTCCATAATAATAACCTAACATTTAAGTACCTATTTTCGGAATATAATCGGAAATAATCATTCTAGAAATTACAGTGAAAACGAAGACTTCTCGCTTAGTACGTAGATCCATAATATAGATATTGTATCCTTGCACCAACATCGCCAGACCTACCTACTCGTCTTCTAAAATCTTCATAATTTCGTCAGCATTATTAAAGTAATTTAAACTAATTTCCGAACCTCTTCGGCTTGGGATCGGAGCTGCATTTGGAGTACATAACAGTTTGGGTTTTTTTATTGTGCACACCATATTTTTATCTTCTGTCTTCTTTTTCTTTGTAAGAATACGATTCCATGTAACTATTTCGTCAGATAATATTTTGACCTTACACTCCTTTATAGCCTCTTTCTTGTTTACTTGTTGAATACTGCCATCTTCGTCAACATTTGTGTCTTGTTCTGTTTCTGTCTGTTCTATCAAAATTTCTTCTCTTTCAACAAATAGATCATCCTCTAAAACAATAGGCATCGATTCTATATCCATGTCAAGAATCGCATTCATAGTGGAAGTGCTTGCACTACTGATTGATGGATTCAGAGGTATTTGTGTATTTAGGGACAAAGGAATCAATTTTTCAATAAAGCGACTGTTTGAAGATTGTGGTTTGGATTTTTTTCCTAATCCTTTTTTTTTCTGCATTGATACAATATTGCTTGTAGTTTGTTGCTCATCTTCTTTGGGTCTATTTTCATTATTTAATTCATCCGGACACACACTTCTACCAGCTACAACATTTAATTTCTTTTTCTTCTTTGGTTCAGTAATATCCAAAGTTCCATAACGCATTTCTTTTAGATACTTCACAAATGACTCGTTCACAGCATCTTGGGCAGTCTCATCTATTTCGGCATTTGGAAGGCGAGATATGACTTCTTCACTGTTTAAAGGAACAATACCAGTTTTTTTAAATCCAGAAAGTATATTGGATTTGGCGTTAATATTAAGCTGATTGATCAATAGCTTCAAAAGGCGAGGAAAACATCCCTTTGGAATGGAGCTTAAATTCCGTCCATCAGTTTCTTTCCACTTCTGCAAAATACTCCGCCATGCTTGTTTCATAGGACGGAAAAAGGCCACGTCTAGTGGTTGGGTCAAATGAGTGGAGTTTGGTGGCAAAAACACAAAGTGTATGTCCTTTTCTTTACACAGATCTATTAAATGCACTGAAAGATGAGACGATAAGTTGTCACCTATAAGAAGTTTTTTACCGGTTTTTTTGTCAAAATATGGAATAATGACATTTGTGATCCAATCACTAAAGATTTCTCCATCAAACCAGCCAGATTTCGACCTGTTATAGCAGGTTCCTTTTGGGCCATTTTGTATCCAAGTATCGTAAAGGTAGGTTGACTTATACACTACATAAGGCACCAATAGTTCTCCTTCAGCGTTTGCTGCAATCATCAAAGACGTACACCCTTTTGAAAAATTCCGGACCCTTTCTGGATATTTACATCCGCGCCGAACGATGACTTTTGGTCGCCCAGGGTCATCTGATAAGTTTGTTTCGTCGTAGTTGACTATGTTAGAGTGAGGTACGCCTTCAAGTGACTTTTCTAGTTCTGCAAAGTAGGTTTTCATCATTTCAGGTGACACTTCTGCTCTCGAACGTTTGATGTTTTGAGATATCCGCTTTGATATTTTGTCACTATGTCGTTTCAGGAAGCTCTCAACAAAATCAGGCCCTGGATAGTTGTTTTTAAACCTTTTCACAGTAATGTTTGATGTATCAAGATACATTTTAACAATATATCTTAAATCGTTTTGGTCCAACGGATAGCCCCAATCCGCACAAATATTTAAATTTTTTACAATAAAAGCCTCGGCCTCTGGTGTCATTGCCGTTTGGCCACCATGGAGTTTCATTGATTTATTATTGCGTCTCTGTAAAACTGAATATGAAATTCCATATTTCTCAGCAATGCATCGTATCGATGTGTTTCCAGCTGATATGTCTAGTAAAGCTTGATTAATTATGGCTACGTCATATTTTTTAAGAGATTTCGCTCCCGGTTTGGGTCGGTAGTTTCTAGGCATATCTGTAGAGAAATAAAATATATTTCGTAAATATAGGTACCTATTTGAGCACGCATACTAACTCACCAGGATAATATTGTAATATATATATTATAATATATATAGGTGTTCTTTTTATAATATGATTTGCAATCTGTAATGGCTTAAATTTAAAAATAAAGAAGGTAAAAATAAAAAATCATTATTTTGTAATGATGACCTAGGAAAGGACTGAAAACGTCATAATTAATAAACTATTTTTTTTTTATTGTTGTATTTAAATAGACCTCTAGATAGTAAGCATTAAACGTGTTGACAACCCTAATAAAAAAAACCTCTTCGCCCCTTTCTTGACCCTGTACACCCCATTCTTGAGTCTGTTAGCCCCACAAGTGGCTCTGTTGCCCCCTTTCTATGACCCGCTTCACCCCTCAGGTGACCCTGATAACCCCAAAAATCTAAGTAATTGCCTTTAAATAAGTTTTCTCCAATTATGCAGGAAAATAATACACAAATTCACTCACCTATGCGTTTTTACAATAACCCAAGAGACAAGGTTTGCTTAGAACCGGGTTATATTGCCGAAAAATCACAGAAACCAAACAAAAAGACGAAATTACGCGGAACCAAAATACGACTGTTTTGGAGCGGGATTTTTAAACCGTTTTTTCTTCTATTCTACTTTGTCTATGAATCGTGTGTTGCCATTACATAAAAATTCAAAACCTTCTTTGTTCAAGTCAGTTACTCGACCACAGACAAACTAAGTTACCAAACCAGAAAATGAACGTGAACAAAATTAGACTACATGATTCTGTTCCCCCCTGGGACCCGCTTCACCCCATTTTACGGTATACATCGCTACGTACAAAAATAGCATAATAATTAGTCTATAATGTTTTCACTGCTGAGACTCAGGCCTCCTCTGAACAGTGGTGATGAAATAATTTACACAAAGCAAAGTGTCTGCTTGGATTCGAACCATCGACTCGTACCACCATACAAAGATACATAAAAAATACTATAATAAAATATCTTCTCTTCTACACGCTACTTTTTGCTGCGCCGCCCCGTCGCCGCGCAGTATCAATCTTCTGCTTGTCAGTTTTTACTTCCATTTATATCATTTCCGTGCGATCTGAATCAATTGCTGGGAGACACAGTTTTCGCTGCAACAAATGAATTTACACAGTTTTGTTAGACTATTCTTACTGAACCCACACCTCAGAAACCTGAGGATTAAGTTAGGAAATGAGTAAGACTTATATTTTCATACCTTTTAATTCCTTGATGTCTAGACATTTAGCATTTTTCTCAACTCGTCTCAAAATAATTTCCGGCAGTACAGATGTTTTGAAAAATGTTACCAACTTCGGCATCATAGCGTTGATAAATTCCTCATCCCGGTTAACTTCTATGACAGTCAATGGTTGGGTGACAGATATAAAGCAAATGAAGTAACATTTACTCATTTTGGTAATTCGCAATTGACCCTGGACCTAGAATCAAAATAATAATAGCTGAGAAACAATCCAAGAAATACATTATATTTATACATACATGAACCAAGAAATAATGATCTTGGTTACTTACTTGATAATAAAAATTATGCTTTTTGTTCATAACTAAAACATCATTTTCCAAATGAATAGGAAAATTTCTATTTTCTGATGCTTCTCTAATATTTTGAGATTTCCTTTTCAAGGAAGGAAAACATTTTATTTCTACAATAGTATTTTCTGCATCTATAATACCTGTAAAAAAGAACAATTTTTAGGCCTACGCCACTGAACCAAATTAAAAAATCCACGCGACACACAAGATCCATGGGGGTGGAACCACAGGCAAAAGCTAGTTATTTGTATATTTTTATTATTGAATAATCTTACCATCAGGGCTAGCTGCTAAGAATCCAAAGTCTTCATCAATAAATAGACCTGATGGCCTGACAATTTTGCCATATTGTTGCATAAACATACTCTTTGCAACATGTTCATTTTGTTGTCCATACATCATATCTTTAGTACAAATATTATTTTTGTAGAGAATGCATTTCACATGATTGTGACATGGTGTGGCATTACGACGCTTGCAAACCTAAAATGAACAAAGTGACAATCATAATTCTTGTACTGGCTTGAGCTGTGGCTTCTTAGAAAGTAAGAAACAATAAGAGGATGGCTGATATCTTACCATTCCAAACTGACTTGCTGTGAGACGGTCAGATCTGTATGAGAGATACTTTTCATTATCATGTTGACCCACAGTCTGGTTTTCAATTAGTACTATGTTTTGTGTATCTTCTTGGAATTTAAGCAATCTCAATTCACAGAGCCGTTTTAATTCTACCTCATTAATGTCGACAGGGTCACTTGCTTCTGGGCCATAGTCCTTATCAGGTTGAGTTTTAGTCTTTTCAGTAAAAAGCCGTTTTCGAGTCATTTTCTGTTGGCGCAATCTACTTCTCTCTTTTTGATGGACATATTTTTTAAAATATTGTCCAGGGCTCTGTGTTGTCTTCTTTTTCCATGCAGTTTGATGCCATTTATGTCCTACAGAATGAGACAATCCTGAAAAACCAAATCATAGTCACATACATGCCTGTTTGCAACCTAAGCTTTCATTGATGACCATTGAAAGTTCTATAAGTTGAGAAAAACCTCTTATATTATGAAGAGAAGAAGTCATAGATCATGGGGGTTGCTAGAGATGTCATATATTGTTTTAAAATATCTATAAAAAAACTTATTTACCTGCTACATAAACACGCCGCTGATAAGAGCCTCCTTTTCCAAGACTGAGTCGTTTTCCACAGTTAAATTTATTAATGACACTCATAAAATTCTCTGCAACGTTTGTTGTCTCGTTAGACAACCGTCCAGCTTTCAAAGCAATTCTTTCATTTGCAGCATAAATAAAAGCCCAGACCTCTGGTGCTGTATTTCTTAGGATTTCTACTTGGTTGTCTTGCTGTTTATTCTCGTCAGGTGGTAATTGCTTCACTGAACAGTAATATTCCTTACATTTTTCATGCTGTCCAAATACATGAAGTGGACTATTCCTTAAATCATCAGCCATTGAACCTGGCTGACTGCTATTGTGAACAATAATCTTTCGCGCTACTAGTGTCAATTTCATCAATTTAGGCCTCAAAATATTTCGTCCATACAGAGGGAGTTTCGTATTACCTAAAATCTTAAATAAAATATAAATATTAAAACATAGGAAGAGAAAAAATCTTTTTTGAAAAAAATACAACAGACTTCTAAAAACAACAAAAAACATTGAAAATGCCAATAAAATTTGAGGTTTACCCTCAATTTCCCTGGGATCCCATTATCAGGTCCTCATTTGTGACAAAAAACTTTGACAAAGAATTTTGAAAATCGGTCGACAATTGGCTGAGAAATCGGTGGACAAACAGTCGAATTGATAACCTCCTACTTTTTGGAAGTCGGTTGAAAAAGAGAGGAGCATTTATTTTATAGTAGCTAAATCCTACTTTATGTGAAATTTTTGTTTTTTTTATATTAAATGTATACCAAGCACTGAAAAATTACTGAACGGAGATGGATGAAATTAGGCACACAGATATTTTATAACCGCGACATAGGACTTACTATACTTTTTATCCAGGTAAACATTTTAACGCGGGCAGAGCCGCAAGTAAAAGCTAGTGTAAAATAATTATTATAACACTAAGAAGTGGTTGTATACCTTGTAAAGTGCACTCGTGTAGTTTTTTATAACATGATTCTTGCATTCAATTTTCTTTAATTGGTTTCCATAAGACACCTTTTCTTTCAAATTAGCAAACACTGAAGAATCCCCATCTCCTACAAAACTTAGGTACCGAAGATTATGCATATTCTCACTCTGTTGAAATCCTTCAACAATTATATCAGATTCCATCGCAGTAGATGGCCCTGTAAAGTTTTTGCAGCAACCATGACTTTTAGTGTCTGAACCTGTTCGCTCATAATACTGGCATGTATAACAATATTTGTTCCTGACACCAAGAAAAAGACATTTCTTGGTTTCCTTTCCAATAATGCAGGCCTAAAATAAAAGTTCTTAGTTCAAATATTGTAAGAAATCATAAATCAAAACATTGAACATTGTGTAAAATATGTTGACAAGCAAAAGAGTACTAATGAAATGAACACAAAAATATGGTATCAAGTTGGGACTTACCATTCCAGATGAAGAATCAAAGTTGTGACCATATGACCTTTTCAACCATCCGCCATCTACATATACAGTAATGTATGGAATACCATCTATAGAAACATTTCCTTTATCAATAGCAATAGACCTTTCTTGCTCACCAGCTTTCTTTATTTCTTCGGTCAAATGTTCATGCCATACATTGCCCAATTGTTTTTCAATTGAACGGAACGTTTGTCCGGTCATTGTTGGTATATCCATTAGACTAGTGATGTGTGCTGCTTGCGTGTAGTAACTTCCAGCAGTCACAGTTGCCCATACAAATGCAGTGTTAATTTTCTGCTTCTTCTCTGTGCTTTGCTGCCATATTTTATTGCACATGCTACATTTAAATGTTAACAAACTGTGAAATCCTTTCCGGTGTTCACTAATATACTCAATTTGAGATGACTCACAAGACTGACGATGTTTTTCCATTTGAAATGCCCATTGGATCACATGTTTCAAGTCAACAATACGGTATCCTACCAAACCTGATAAGTTGTCACTTGATGTTCTTTCCACAGTTAGTTGATAAGCTTCAGTCTGTGGATCGGGTTGCGGCCAATCAAAATCAACTGTCTCTACTTGCTCTGTAACAGATTCAACTCTATTAGAGCTAGAGCTGCAGGTTATGGCTTCGTAACGAATTTGTGGTATACCACGTGAATACGTTTTGGGCGTATCTTGAGTTGTGGAAGGGTTGGATAGCTGATCATGATCTTGAGTTGTATTTGGACTGAAATAAAAAATAAATAAATGAAATAGGTACAGTTATTAAAAACAATGTTGAGAGACAGAAACATATTGATATGTCTGTACCTACCTAAACACAACAGGGCAGTCCGCGGTTTCTTCCACTACTTTTTTTTTATTGTTACGCCATGCTTCCAGCCGGCTGCAATTTGATAAAACTTGCTCAATACACTACTTGAAACTAACCTTATCGAGCTAGCCGTTTCTTTTTTTCCTACTGTTATCGACGAGACACAATAGATAAACAATTGTCATAAATCTCCTGGAGGTATCGTAACAGACAAGGGTCTACAGAAGAAATGGCGGCAAACCAACGGCAAACGAAGACATTACATCACGGGCCAACGAGTATCAAATACACTCATAGGTACATTCACGTAAATCTGATTCGAATCTTATGGGAATCTGATTTACTCACTAAAAATCATTAGAAGAATTTCCATGATGTCTTTTCAATGTTGCTTGCACTTTTTTCCGTGATTTTCGCGGCCCTGAATACATATGTCGTATATAGGCAAGTTTATTAGTCGGATTCATCTTAGGCAGAGTTGCAATTCAATCTGTAATCAAAAAGAATAATTAAACACAACAGCAAAAGTATCGTAATTATGAAATGCTTCAAGAAATTTGTATTAGTCAGAAATAACACCACCATTTGTCACCATCAATCAAGCTGTCAAGCTGTGTGTGAAAATTTGCAAAACAACTGACAGAACATGAGAACAGACCAATTAGAGATGTCAATCTGAGATCGATTGAGCAAAGAATCGATTTTTTGGAACAAATAAAAACGTTTTTTCAAATCGATATCTAGTACTGAATCGATACAGGGAATCGATATTTCACCCTAGAACATCAGTTTTTTGTTTGTTTGAATTGTTAAGAATTGTGGTGGCGGGAAAATTACGAAGCATATCCAGTGCAAATCCTTTTGCGTAAAAATACGGATTTTTTCCAGATATGAGACTAGTTAAATTCTTTTCGCTCATAGATCGTTTTTTCGCCCTCGTAAACGTGTACGTTACCCTAGCAAGAAAGTGTCTCCTAGAGTTATATGAGTGGAACGTATAGTTGGTGCCCAATCTGCTGTAAATGTGCCCTTACATAAAAAATTGGTGCCCCTTGTCATTTTGGAAAAAAACAGAAAAAACGATTCCTGCTAGGGTAACGTTTTTCCAGCAGGAAAATTCTAAACCAATGATCTGAGAGAGACTTCTTCTGCCAGATAGAAGGATAACGAAAGGGTCACCTACTCAGCATATGCTGGGTGTAAAACACTCAGCGCTGCTTTTCAGTAGGCCCCCCGCAGTGACACACGGATGAGGGTAGTAGATAGTAAATAAATAATGTTATTTTTATAAATGGGCATTTAAAAGTGTGTAATAAAATAAATAATATACAATAAATATTTTTGTCACAGAGGATGACATAATTGTTGTGAAACATAACTCCAACAGGAAACGCGATATCTCGAAAACCTGAAGGGGCACACATTTTCTTTTTAGGTGCACACTTTGGCACTAATACTATAAGCTCTCTGGCCTTGCACAATGTTTCTCTCTCAGATCATTGGTTTAGAATTTTTCTGCTGGAAAAACGTTACCCTAGCAGGAATCGTTTTTTCGTTTTTTTTTTTCAAAACGACAAGGGGCACCAATTTTTTTACTTTTTTAATTTTTTTTATTTTTTTATTTTTTTTTATTTTAACATTTACAGCAGATTAGGCACCAACTATACGTTCCACTCATATAACTATAGGAGACACTTTCTTGCTAGGGTAACGTACACCCCGTAAACCCCTACATTGCGAATTTCATCGAAAACAAATGATTGATTTTTGGAAAATTATTTCTTTTTTGTGAATCGATTTTTCATATTTTCTTTCGAATCAATTCAGTAACGGATCTTTTTCAGAGTTTTTTTTTGGTTCCTTTCTGGGACAGGCAAAGTGAGCTGAGACCATACAGCCATTTTTTAGAGAGAATTGACGTCCCTATTAGGGGGAAATATTTGAAATTTAGAGTAGGTAGGTATGTGATGTGATGACAATCAACGAGTGTTGCTAACGTTTGATTTTGTATTTCCTCTTCTAAATCTTACACTTTTTAAGTTTTAAGGGTAATTACTATTATAATATAACTCTGCATCACCTTCAAGCAGAAAAGCATCCTTTGTACATAAAAATAACACTTACCGTCAATAAAACACAAAAACACTTCACTTTTAAATAAAAACTCTTTCACGGATGGCACTCGTATGAATGGTTCTCAGTAGTAGCCCCAGTCACCAATTCTAAACCTGAATGGTGCTTACTACTTACTTAGCTGTTCAGACGAGCGAAATTGGAACTACAGCCTACCATTTTGCGAACGTAATTTCGCTGACAGTTAAAAACCCCGAAACCATAAATGAATGATGTACAGCAGTGGTGGCTCTGACTTGTAAGTCAGAGCCACCACTGCTGTACCTATATCATTCATCGTTTTAAATATCAGAACATCCTACAACTTACTACTAAAATACTGCCCTATGTTTTATTTCCCCTTTTTCTTGGTAAACTTCTTAGATGGCAAGACCAATTTATCTCGACGCACTTTGACGTGTGCTAATAATAATAAAATGTGCAATTGTTATGAAAAATCAATGTGGTTTGTCTGTGTATTCACTTATCTTGATGGTTTCACATAAATTAAATATGATTCAATCAATAGATGTAAGTAGTACCTACGTGTCACCATTGCGTAGGTAGGTAATTAGAAAAAAAATAGGTAAAATTGCCTACGCTGATCGCCTGATTTAGGTATACCCTAAGTTTACATGAACTTCTATTCTCTGATTTTATTCAACCCAAACCAATGAATTAGTACCTAACCGTGTCAGAAAATGTATTATCAGTACCTACTTACATACAGTAGAAAGATTTTTAAATCTTTAGGTACTTTATATTTAAAGTAGATAATACAATAATTACATTAGTATTGTATCTGTGTGAACCAAATGGAGATCGCAGATATTTTTTTTCACTTTCTAACATTCTTTCTCATTCCCTAATAAAAAACATTTTATCAATCATAAAATGTAAAACCCGCGGGCAAACCCGCGCGCCGGCGCTAACTTTCTAGAAACACAATTTTGGAAACGATTCGCAAGTTGTCAAGACAATCACGCATGGACTGACTGGAGCAATTTGGCAACAACGCGGGGTGCGTCTGAATGGCAACGTCGCATCGCCGGTCACTCGACGTGTAACCTTGGCGCTTGTTCCAATTTTCGAACGAAATTTCGAAGCGCCATCTATTATAAATGTTTACCGAACGTAAACTCGTAACACAACAGCAAATAACTCTTTCTTGGTGGTCCTTCAAATTTCTGTTAGATGGCGCGATTCAGGTCACTCACACATGTAAAGATTTTTCGTTTTTTATTGGGTCTAATTCTCCTAGAAATACTGTTTTTTTTATAAAATTTTGGCGTTACGCGAACATAATACATTATAAAGTCTCATTATACTTGCTTTTATTCTGCAGAAACCGTTTATTTACGGAGATTACAACCCCTGAAAAATGTATGGCGAGGCCTGTCTAGGCATCCGCCTTAAGGTACTAGAAGCAGAGCTGCTACAGTCCATAGCCTCTCCTTCTTCTGGAGCAATATGGAAGCTTTTGAAGCACGGTGTAGCACATAAAGCTACTTTGCAGACATTGCAAATTATCCTTGATCGCTTTTGAGTATTTTTCGTGCTGCAAAATCGGCATCTAGTAAATTTCCCTTGGTCTTCTGGGTAGTGTGGCACAGAAGAGCGTCTGATTTCAGCGGGTACCCCAAAATTTCCACCTTGCTTGTTCCTGAAAATAATATTAGTGGTTCTTTTTATGCCTGTGAATCCATCTATAAGACTGCGAGCCAAACGGAGTCTAAATTCTCAATGTGTGTGAACCGTTTGCTTGTGAATTTGTATATAGGCTATGTACGCGTTGATGATAGCTGCATCAAACATGAAATAAAATAAGCGCAACCAGTTGCGTCTCGATTTTCGGCCGATTGGATACGAGGCACGGAAGTGATCAAAATGATCCACACCTCCCATGTTCACAGTATATTCGGCAATAGCAGTAGGGATAGTAATATCTTTCTTTGAACCATCCTTCTGTGTTCGTTTGACCGTAGACACAGATTTTGGGTTGTGTGCTGTTGTCAAAATATTCACCAGTTGAGTATCCATCCACTGTATAGCTGAAACGGGAGCTTTGGTTTTATACATGAACTCGTGCTTTTCAAGTTTTTCCTTCTTGAGTTTGTTTTTGGGCAACAACTTTTCTGGTAAGCCTTTTCGGTTCAAACGCACGGTACCGACGGCATATATTTCTTTTCTTTATCAGCAAATCATTCATTAGTGGAATGCCAGTGAAGAAGTTATCGAAAGCTACAAGAGTATTGCGGGGAACACCTTGACATAGTTTCATTATGACATTATATCCTAAGCCTTCCTCACTTGATGCATTTTCGTCTGCTTTGCCGATATAGATATCGAAGACATACATGTATCCGGTCTTAGCATCACACCGGGCCCATACCTTATAACCCCTCTTTATGGGTTTTTTCGGCATGTATTGTTTTAGTGTGCTTTTACCCTTGAACTTTACCATGCTTTCGTCCACCGATTGGATGCTTGATTGAGAACATTGAGTCTGGAATACTTCGTTTAGTTTTGTTATCATAGGACGTATTTTATAAAGCCTATCATAATCTGGCGTATCTCTTGCGGGTTCTTTGGTATTACCATTCAAGTGAATGTTTTCAGTCAGTTTTTTGAATCTCTTTTGAGTGAAAGTTTGGGCAATATCAGGATTTCTATAAAAAGTATCAGTTGACCAATACAGATTGACATCAGGTAAGGGGTGCAGACCCATCATTATCAAGATACCAAGATATGCACGCATTTCAGCTACAAATGTTGGACTCCAGTGAAGCGTTTGCCTTTGTGCCGCATAAATGTTTGTTTGTTCAACCAATAACTCTACCAGATCACGAGGGAAGTAATTGTCGAAAAATTCAATAGGCTGTGTTTTATTAGTGACGCGCATGTTTACAGTCAACCGTTTATCAAACTTTGGTATACTATGCTTTGGAACCTTTTCTGACCAGTTTTGTGCCACACGAATAGGTCTACTTACTGTGTTTGTGCTCGCCGCATCATTAGGCTGCGCTAAGTCAGACTGAGCTGGAGTCGGGTAGCTTGGTTCAGAAAGAGCGCCAAAATAGACGCCCGAATCATATTCATTACGCGTACTTACTTCCCTCAGCGGTTCTTCAGTGACTGGTTCAATGCTTTCTTGATATTTTACCGAAACACGTGGCCCGGGAGGGTCTTGAAAATTCTCTAATCCTCTCGTCTCCAACTCAGGCTCTTCACCAAATATTCTTGAAAGACCTCGCGAAATTTCATCGTCGTAATCCAGTACACAATCGCCCAAAAGTGGTTCTTCCGAAACACTTTCGTCGCTACTTTCAATAGCGGATAGATTATCTTCTAGAATACTGGCGATAGAACTGTCAGATAACTTCGTTTTCTTCGACATTCTCCTGAAATAATAAGCACGGTAATGGGTAACGGTAACTATGTTACCACCAAATACTACTATGTTGATGTAACCGGGCAAAGGTAAGAATTTTACCACCGAGTTTACGACGATTTTCTAATTAGTTCAAGTTTCATTTCAAAAGTTATTCTACGGGTCATACAGGGTAATATAATCAATTGTTTTACCAAATATCACAAAACCACTTACCAGAATCTTGTTAGAACAAAATTTCAATTTATTTCCGCCAAACACCTCCGATTTTCAAAATTCTTCGCTATTTTTTTTTCAATGTTGGTACTTCGCAAACTTTGACAGTTAGCGTAATTGCCAGTACTAATAAAAGTTTTAAGGGTCTTCACGCATTATAAATATTGAATAAAAGAAAGTGTACATATAACGACTCTTGCTCTATGGTCAAAAAGCTGAGGTGGTAAGCAATTGCCCTTTGCCCTATTAAGGGTTAAAACTGTGTATACTAGGACGTATGAATTAGATACTTTAATGAGGTTTGTCTAATATTATGAAATTGTATTGACCGGGGATAAAAAAAAAACGCACACAAATAAAATTTGTCAAAAATATTTATTTATGAAAATTTCAATAGAACAGACGCAATCAATGCTTTCTTTGTTTTGTAAAAGTACTTATAACAATAATATGTACTTTTACAAAACAAAGATAATAGGTAATTATAGTTATGTGGCTAATTGGAAATTAAATTAGCATGCTCGCAATTTCTTCTTGGGGTTCACAATTAACTTCTTCTAAAGTTTCAGTATTATGAGTACCTATTCATCATCTGCATTTCATCACTGGGACCAGAAATCAAAGGAACGTAAAAGTTTAGGCGCTCAATAGTTTGCCAGTTTTCACCATAATGATTGGTTAAAAGTTTACGAACATCCGATGCTTTGGAGTCACTAATTTTATTGGTAGGATAAATTTCTATGGGACGTAAATTAATAGACAGTTTCCCTGGAAGGTTGACGTTCTTAAAAACACCGTCATCATGTTTATAGTGTATGTTTCCTTTAATAAGAACGTTTCCTTCTTTTTTAGAACGTTTTAGAACATATCGTTTGGCATTTTTAAATTGGAAGTGCCATCTTCCGACAGGCTTCATGACTCTTGCTGCGTCATCCTTCCAATTAAATACCTTGCAGTCTTCTCCTAAAATTATTATTTTTCCAAATTCTTTTATAATATTATGATATTCACCGGGATTTGCTATTATCTCCCGTTTACGTATTTCTTTTTCTATCCGCGCAAAAACTCTATCTGGGGGTATAAAAGAGTGTCCAACTATGGGAAAAACCAGCTCCAAAGTCTTCACATGGGGCGAGGAGCCTCAGCTAGCCACTTAGTACACATTGCCAGAACTGTGGTATTTTTGTTTTGGCCGGCACAGCCATCTGCTATCAAACGTACAGTCTTTATTCCATCTACACTCGGCGTCACAAAAATCGCACCTCTTTAAGAATTCCCTTCAAAGTCATTTTAACCCTATTAATCAATGGTAGACATATGACTGTAAGGTATCATTGGAAAGGCAATTCATTTAAATTTCAGAATAAATCAATGGATTTGGTTTTTTGTTCACCAGGGAATAAAAAAAAGCAAGCAAATGCAAATGATTAAAAAGTTAAATTTTATTTTATCAGCAAAAATTACAAAGAAGTCCTTAAAAACAACTTAAAACCTAGTGTTACCCCCTCTAGCCCTGATGACTGCTTCCATGCGTCCTCTCATGGACCGAATTAATGTGACAACAGTCTCTTGAGGAATGTTGTCCCATTCTACAACGACGGCATCTTGGAGGTCTTGGAGAGTGGTAGGGGCAGGATCACGTGCCCGTACTCGCCGTTTCAGTTCATCCCAAAGATGCTCAATAGGGTTCAGGTCTGGACTTCGCGCCGGCCAGCGCATAACAGGGATTCCAACTTCTTGCAGGTAGTCTCTTACAATTAAAGCGGTGTGACAGCGGGCGTTATCGTGCATTAACGTGAACCCACTGCCAACAAAACCAGCATAAGGGACAACCTGCTCCTCTAAGATCTCTGTTATGTACCGAGCAGCAGTCAGCGACCCTTGCCCGCGAGCACTTCCAGCCCGAGAAACGCACACAAGGTTCGTTTTACCCTCGATTGACATGCCGCTCCAGAACATGCACGAGCCACCCCCGTATTCCACTGTCTCTTGAATACAGGCTTGCGCGAATCGTTCCCCTTGCCTCCTATACACTCTTCGACGCCTGTCGTTGCAGAAAAGAGAAGAGCACAGCCCTCCATTGGTCTATTGTCCAATCCACATGGTCACGGGCAAATTGCAACCGGTCTCTCCTATGCTGTGCAGTTAATTTTGGCCCTGTAGCAGCCCTATGAGCTGCAATTTTCTTCTCCCGCATTCTTCTTCTAATCGTGGAGACGCTTACAGAAGTTCTGCGAGCTGATCGCAGTTGTTGTTGCAGCTCAACAGCATTGGAGAACCGATTACGTAAAGACGTCGAAACAATGAAGCGATCGTCTCTTTCGGATGTGCACCGTTGTCTTCCAGATCCACGTCTTCGGATATAGCCACCAGTCTCTTGGAAGCGTTGGAACACTCGTCGAACGGCAAAACGACTCAAGTTCAGTTGCCGAGCAACATCACATTGCCGCATCCCTGATTGCAGTAGTGCAATGACTTGAGCGGCTTCATCTGCAGTGATATCCATCTTCTGGGGTATTTTTCTTGCTGTAGCTGTTCACGTGTGTTCACTTTAAAGGTTGAATAGCGAATGACTCACATTTAACCCGGGTCGCCCGTTTTATACCCTTGTAGGGAGGTGCAATTAGTGGCCGTTGTAATGCGTATTTTGACAACATTTTTTTTAACGTTACGTGCTAATGAGATCTGTTGTGTTTAGGAATTCTAACTGTTGTTAATTTAAAGGTCGTTAAACATACTTTCAATTGATACCAATATTAATAAGGTTTAATGTATTCGTTACTGGCGGGACATGTTTTAAACTTATTTTCGAAGAGGTGCGATTTTTGTGACGCCGAGTGTAGTTCTGTATTCTGGAGTCTATGGTAAACAGCTGAAGCTATTTCGTTTGAAGCTTTAGGAAATGAGTTTTCTGTCCAGCAATAAGCAAACACATTTGATGGTTCTAATTTACTTTTTGATGATCCCTGAACTATAGTGAAATTAAACAAATTGACTTGACGAGAGTAATAAGCTGATTGATCGGGGTTCTTCGGTAAACACAAATTTTTTTGGCAGTCAAAAGATAAACTAATTAGATCAGAATTTTCTTCTTTGACATAACCAAAAAAAGCCTTTGCTTTCAATTTGTGTATTCTCTGGTTTATTAATAATTCATTGCGGACATTATTGTCCGTTTCTGTTTTTATGTTTTCACCAAACCGCAGGCAAGTCGAGCATACATCGGTCCGAGGTGAACCAAATCCCAAATTGTAATTCTGGTTAAATAAATTACGGAAGTAAGACTTTTTTACCTTTAAATTGACAATCTGTGAATTATTGTACATCACCCATAGTTTATTGATGCTTAGTTCTGCAGGTAAGTAATATCTTTTTGTTTTTCCGCGACAATAATGTGGTTCTTCACAATTAAATTTATTTATAAAATCCATTATCGCCTTTTTATTGTGTGTATTCTTATGAGAAACGTGATAGCCACCTCTTTTCTCTTTAAGCAATGCACCCGTTTTAAAATATTCAGTCATCACTGATTGCACCCTATATTTGGTAATTTGAAGAACAATAAAAAAAAAAATCTGGCAAACTTTTAGACGTTTCTTCAAATCAGGGCTATACACAAAATAAGAAATTTGTGAATTCTTTGGCTTATGGTTACCAGTTGTTGGACGACGACGTTGAGTCTGTTTAATTGTGCAATGTTTTAATATGAAAGCATCTTGTTTGCTTTTATTTTTAAATTGATAAAATCTATCATGAAATGATTTAATGTCTTTCATAGTGATAGACAAGCACTGAAATTCTTTTTTATGCTTGCATAAAGGTCTCATTGGCAACGTTTTTGGTGAATACCTAAAACAAAAAACAAAAAACTCTAAAAATGCACTATTGACAGAAATACACACTTTAAAAAAAAATAATTGAGGTTGAAACATCTATATATATTCAACATGATAAAGTAACAGACACCACACTGAACGGATTTCGATGATGTTTTGAAACATTCATCTCACCGTCTAGCGGTTTGACCATGAAATAGACAAACATACTGACAGATTTTCTTTTTTATAATACAAGGTGTCCAGAAAGGGTATCGGGTAATTGTAAGTTCAATGAAACAAAAATTATTTGTATCCAATAAAAAAGTTTATTGTTTATTATTAGCATATGAATTGGAGAATTATTTGGAAAAGATGATGTTATCCAAATGATGACCGTTATGTTGCTGGCACTCTTCTAAACGGAAACGAAGATTGGCGATAACACGTTGACACATAGCTATTGATATTGCTGCCATTTCTGACCTGATGTTTTGCTTTAACTGGGTTAGATTCGTCGGATTGTTTTGATAAACCTTACTTTTAAGGTATCCCCATGCAAAATAATCAAGTGGGCTAAGGTCGGGGCTTCTGGGAGGCCAGTTGATGTTACCCCTTCGCGAAATGACTTTATTAGGGAATAATTCGTTAACAACTTCCATTGAGTCATTTGAGGTATGGCAAGTGGCCCCATCTTGCTGGAACCACGTTCTTGAGTTGAAACCTGCAAACTCCTGCAACTCTGGGACCAAAAAATTTCGCAACATATCGCAATAACGGTCACTATTCACATTAATTGCTCGGCCTCGTTGATCTTCATGAAAATAAGGACCAATTATGCCTTTAGCAGACATAGCGGCCCAAACAACGACCTTTGGGCTATGCAGGGGTCGTTCATGCTTTCGTCTCGGATTCTCCACTGCCCAGTACCGACAATTCTGCTTATTAACATGACCATTCAGGTGAAAATTTGCTTCGTCACTGAACAGTATGTTGTTAAAGTTGTTAAATCGCTGCAGCATTTCGTTCGCAAAATTCAGTCGATTAGCATAGTCCGTATCCTTCAATTCTTGAACCAATTGAATTTTATAGGCTTTTAGATGTAAGTCTTTCTTTAAAATCGAATGTAAAGACGATTTTTTTATGTTCAACGCTTGGCTTCGCTTTCGGATGGATAAAGACGGATTTTGACGAACCGACGCCTCAACTTCTTCAATTGTTTCTTCATCGCGAACTGTACGAGGACGACCAGAGTTTTGAATTTTAACTGTCGCACCTGTATTCTCGAACATCCTGATCCATTTCCTAATGCTATCGTCACTTGGCGCGTGGCGTGTACGATATTCCGCACGATAGAGACGTTGAGCAGTCACTATTGAATCACCATTACGATAATACGCTCGTACGCAAAATGCGCGATGCGTCCCCGAGTACTGTTCCATCGTGACTAAAACTCCACAAAATGGCGGACGCCACGAACCCCTCCCCGCACCCTTTAGACGCCCCGTTTCGAATATGGCGCGAAAACAAATACCCGATACCCTTTCTGGACACCTTGTATTAGGTAGTATGGATAGAAACATATTTATAATCAATAATAATCATGTAATTTTATGTCGAGTATTTTGATCCCTGGTGTCCTCCGCGGGTTAATAACTCGACGCAAAAAAAAACAACAGACACACAATAGATAATATAATATAAGAAGATTCAAGACAGAAATTGAAATAAAAAGAATCGGTTACCAAAAAAGTATCAAGGCATAGGGAGTACTGTATAAAATTTGAGTACTAACCTCTGAACTTTGGCGAGATTGCATTTCCAATTTTCGGGGTTTCGTTGACGTTTTCTTGCAGAGTTATTATTTACAGGGACCGGAGAACAATCCATCTCAACGATGTAATAACTAGATCACTTCAAAACTCGTTAAAATCTAAGATTAATTATCGAAATTAGAGCACGTCTTTACGCCATTCAACCGTTTTCGCCATACTGAATAACGCTCCGTGATTGGGACTTTGCTGCAATTGGTTTTGACAGGCTTGGATTTTGCTGTTTTAGGAGCGCTATTACTTTAAAAAAAACGTTTGAAATTTTACGTAGATGGTGGCGCTCTCATCAGGTTCATTTGAGAAAAAAGTGGATATTGCTATATTTGCTTCTATATGATTCGTGGTATTTTTGTTTTGGCCGGCACAGCCATCATATATAATTCTTACGCTGATATATATTATATATCAGCGTAATCACTGTATGTAAAATAGTTGTCCACATCTAAAATATTCGCCATGTTTGCTGTTGGCTGTTGCTGTGCATGTAACGAAATAAGACGTTTTCTGAGTCTACGCCGCAACAAAGAGACGCCGACAGTCGCTATTACTCTTGATATTTAATCCGTGCCCAAAAACAAAATTATTGAACGAATGAATCTCCTTTGTTCATAAAATGATGACAAAAGAGAAGCGCTGTTAGCATCGACCATACAGCTGGTCGTTGCTTGTCGGATCTTAAGTGCGTTTCAACACAACGGGGATTTAACAAAAAAATCTGTTGTGATGGGCTAACTGTATTGCAGTTGGGTAAGTTCTATTTTAAACTTAAGTAAATCGCAATACACAGTGTTATTTAATAATTTGGATAGACGAAAACGCCAGTTGAAATAAAGAACATCATTGACCTAATAATAACATCATAAATCATCTAAGTAACTAGAAATATACTAGGAATATGACTACTTAGTAATACAATAAAAACATTTTAACTAAAAACCTTAGCCTAATGCTAACTATACCTATTAATTCTATATTACTATACAATAAAAAATACTATTTAGGACTACATACTAGGAATAATACTACTAAGACACATACAGGGTGACTGGAAAATAGTGGCGGAGCCGTTAAGGGGAGGTAGTCTAGGGTTATTCCGACAGATATCACTATGAGACCTACCGTCCTTACTTAACCCTTTCCAAGATATTCCTACTTAAAGAGTGTAACCCAATTTGGCCTACTTTTTTTTGTTTTGCAACAAAGATATTCTAAATAAGTAATATAATTGTTAAATTTCCGCAACTGTCATTATTTTATGCAAAAACTGCTAAACAAAAACGGAAAATGTAAAAAAAATACTTTGATGGCTGATAAAACATAAATTTTCTTTAAAAAAAAGGGTTTAGTAAGGACGGTAGGTCTCATAGTGATATCTGTCGGAATAACCCTAGACTACCTCCCCTTAACGGCTCCGCCACTATTTTCCAGTCACCCTGTATAATACTATACACTAAAAACTTAAGCCTAATACTTTGTGAGAGCCCCACCTGAATCTATGACTGCGTCACACCGCGCTCGCATCGACTTTATCAAGTTCTCGCAAAGGTCCGAACCGCGAAGTGATTCCCAAACCTGGTCAACATGAGTGACTAGTGCTGATTTGGTCCTTTCGCTCCTATTATCCCATCTCTGGACCATAACACCCATAGGTTTTCAATGGGGTTTAGGTCCGGAGAACGAGAAGGCCACGGTACCGATCGTATACTTGGCTGCTGCCGGATCCAATTTTGCACCAAGCGCGAGGTGTGTATAGGACAGTTGTCCTGAATAAAAACAATTTCAGGCACTTCGTCCTCTGGATACACCACTCGCACTGTAGGCAATAAGGTATCTTGCAGCAGACGCAAGTGACTTTCACCGTTTGCCCTCCCGGGGATACAGACCAGTTCCCCAGGACCGGCCGCACATATCCAGGCCCACATGTTGACCACTACTCTTCCCGACTCTAAGTTTGGTAAAACATTTTGCGGCTCGTACCGAGTATTAGCCACACGCCATAAATGCCGACGACCTATCTGGCTGGATCTAAAACTTTTTTCGTCGGAAAATATGGCATGTGAAAAATCGAAGTCTCGATAATCTCGTGCGAACCGGACTCTAGCCTCCCGATAGGCTTGACTAAGAACTATTTTCCGGGCGGGCTTTCTGCTGTGTATTCCCGCCCGATGTAGTGCATTCCGGACTGTTCTAATGGTGCAGTCGAATTGTTCTGCAAACAGTCTGGTGGGCGTGAATGGTTCTTCTTCGAATATCTGAACCATTCTTTCCAATCGCGGCGGGGTGATAATGGTCTGAGTATTGCATGGAGGTTGGCTTCTCAAATGTCCTTCGTTGTCATACCGCCGGAGCCTTAGACGGACAGTATTTCTCTGTAAAAAGTAAATGAACTTTAATTAGCATTAAAAAAAAAAATACACCTATTAGTTTATATAAAATGGACACAAAATAAGTCATTAGCTTTTTGCACAAATAAATAGTTGAAATAATTTCTACCTAAGACTGTTAGCCCACGTTCGCACAGACGTAAAAATATCGCGGCAGGATTTTATCGCGCACTGGATTTTCAACTTTTGGTTGTGTTCACCATAATACTGTTTGCTCCTCACGTGTCGTGACTGCATTCTTCCTCTGATTAATATTTTGTTGTTAATTCATTCTTCGTGTCGATACAGTTCCACAATAAAGATACCGTTTGGTCGCAAATGCTCATGGCAGTACGATCGAGCGATCCTTAAATGATACGAGGGCGGGTCAATAAGTCCGTGACTTTTGGAATAAAACACAGATTTTTTGATAAAAAATAATTTTATTTTTCAACGTAGTCTCCCTTGAGCTCTATACACTTTGTCCAACGCTTCTCCAATTTTTTTATCCCTTCCAAAAAAAATGATTTGTCGAGGTCCTCAAAATAGGCCTTTGTTTGCGAGATGACTTCATCATTGGAGTCAAATTTCCACCAAGCCATTTCTTCAGGTTTGGGAACAAGAAGTAGTCGCTCGGAGCCAAATCTGGAGAATAGGGTGGATGAGGGAGCAATTCATAGCCCAATGGGGATCTAAACTGCCATTTGTTCACGATAGGTGGCGAATCGTCGACATGGCTATCAAAAGCTGTCAATTCCATACATTTTGTAACCTAGCATTCAGTAAATTTCAATTTTCTCGAAATATGCCTCTGTGTGCTGTACCAGGATGTACTAACCCCGGTGTTCATTTATTTCCCAAAGATACAACGCTAAAAAAAAAGTGGGAAAAGGCTATACGTCGCAAAAATTATGTAGCGACACAGCATAGCAGGTTATGCCGGAATCATTTCCAAGAATCTGATTATGTAGGAGAATCAGCTTATACAGGTGAGCTATTAACTTATTAAGTGTTGATTTCAGTCATTAGCATTACAGACAGAGACTTCTCGTTATCACTGTGGTTAGTTTAATGATAACTACCTTGTAAAGTCTGCTTGAAAACTTGGTTTGTTTCCTGGAGGTTTAATATGTAAATAAACCAATGAACAGGTATCCTGTGTGCCTCCATATTACAGAGTGTTAAAAGTCTTATACTTAAAGTAATCTGTATAAATTTTTTAAATATTTTGTTTGTTTTTCAGGAAATCCTCAAATATGCAGATTTCTCAAAAAGGGGACTGTCCCAAGCATATTCCCTTGGCCCACCCGAGTGTCAACAACACCTACATCAAGAAGCCTTCGGTATTTGGAAAGAAGCAGACGCAGAATTGATTTTAGACAGCCAACTGGGGACGAAAGTATTCCAGAACCGTCTACTAGCACTGAAATAGAGATATCTACTGTAGAGAGCACCTCAGAAGATATTACTCCTAGAACAGTATCTGTTAGCATTCAATGTGGTAGTTCTTTGGGAATAATTTCACTAGAGGCTATGAGGGCCAATCAGGAGGCTATTCATTTTTATACTGGGCTAGAAAACTATGAAAAATTTATGCTTGTGTTAAACACGTTAAGTCCAATGTGTAATAATTTAAATTACAAGGGAAGTAGAGTTATCAATGTTTCTGTTGAAGACCAACTTTTGATAACACTGATCAAGCTAAGGAGGTATTTACCAGATTTTGAGTTGGCATTTTTATTTGGTATTTCCCAAACTAGTGTTGCTAACATTTTTATAACATGGATCAATTTTATGTATGAAATATGGTCTTTAATTAGTATTTGGCCCAGTAAAGAATTGGTTCAATACTTTATGCCAGAGTCATTTAGAAGTGGTTTTGCAAGTACAAGAATTATTGTGGACACAACTGAAATACCCATCACAAAGCCTGGGAATCCTATAGCACAGCAGGTGACATTCAGCAGCTACAAACATAAAAATACTGTGAAGGCTATGATTGGGGCTACACCTGGTGGTCTAATTTCATATGTCTCAGAATGTTATGGAGGTTCAGTCAGTGATAGACAGATTATAGAAAGATCCAATCTTGAAAATCTATGTGACAGTGGCGATTCTATCATGGCAGATAGAGGTTTTAACGTGCAGGACATTTTTGCTCCAAAAGATATAACTATTAACATTCCAATGTTCTTGAAAGGAAAGACACAAATACCAGGTGTTAGAATAGTACAGGATCGAAAACTAGCAAGCAAACGAGTTCATATAGAACGTATTATAGGCCTTGCTAAAACATACAAGATTTTGAAAAGTGAACTAAGCCCATATCATGTAACACTGGCATCTAGAATTTTAATTGTTTGTGCTATGGTTTGTAATTTTAGAGAAAATATTATGAAATAAAAGCATTTTAATATGTTAATAAAGTTTTATTTTAAAGTGTTAGTCTTTAAAGAAATATTTCTTGATTACAGCATTTTTAAAGAAGTTATGATAAAAATTATCAAGTTTATCCAACATATCCTGAATGAATTGTTCATCACGTTCAATATATATTACATGTAAACTTTTATAGGTAAAAATCAATAAATTACAAAATAATCTTTTTGTTACATATAACTGCCCTTGAATTTGGTAGTAATAAATATTGTTTTTTTTTAAAGTTAGTTGTCCATTTTCGTCATATTGTAGATATGGTATTGTTAGAGGACTGATCTTTTGATTTCTGGAAGCATAAGGACATTTAACTTCAATAATGGTTTCTGATCCCAGTAAACCATCAGGAGATGCTCCTAAATAAGGCCTTTCCTGAGACAAGAATAAACCACATTCAACTACAACCAGATCATAAGCCTCCATATACCTTTTAATGGCTACATTTTCATTTATAACTCCATGTGCCATGGCTCTTGTCTGGATTCGATTCTTATTTAATATTTGATTGCAATATTTGATTAAAGTTTCACTTTTTAAATGACACACAGTGTGAAAAATGCTGGCTGTAATGTGGGTTTTTCTATAATCATGCCACTTTGGATTGGAACTTTGTCCTCTAGTTTCAATTTCTATTTCCATAATTCTTGTTTCTGAAACATTAAGAACACTAATGGATTCTAAAAAAATATCCACTGCGTTTTTTTTTAAATATTCATGGTCCAAACATATTGCTCGTTGGTTAGCTGCAGGATATAATTGTTTTAAAGGCATTGACGAGTGTGCATAATTTAGAATCAAAGATTGAAACCTGCATTGAAATGCATTCTTATCAAACCTAGGGTTTTGTGCCAAGTATGGAGAATAAACAGTATTATGTACATCTCTTTTGGATGGCAATCTGGAGGCTCTCAATGGTGTTGCATAATACTTCTTTGCTGGTTTATGGAATGTCTGTAGTTGTGACGTAGAAACTTCATGTAGGAGTATTATTTTATGTTGTACAATATTTTCAGCAGCAAGTAGTACCACAGCTATATGTTTGCAATGCGCTTCTTTTCCTTCTCCTGCAGCACATTCACAGCTTGCTTCTTCAGGCATTCCGTCATCACTTAATTTGATGTTTACCTCATATTGAAGCTGTTTCATAGATGCCTTGCAATAACCTGGAAGAAGTTTTGATATGTTTATTAGGCAAATTACTTTACACATCAAACTAACAACACACACACATTTGAAACTTCACCATCCTACTATTAACAACCATGGAAGAAGACCTACACCCATTTTATTTCCTAGACATCAACTTTTAAATGAGTTTATAGTAAGAATAAGCATACCTTTTAGGTATGTACTTTGGCAGGATGTTGTTGATCGTAGAACAAGAAGGTATCTCGATTCATACAATCTTACAGCATCACTGATATTCTTATTGAATCTGAAATAAAAACCATTACTTATGTTAAACAAGGGCCGCTAGAGGATATCAAACATTTAACATGTATCATTGGAAATAAATATGTTAGGTACCTGTCAAAGTAACTTTGAATATGTTGTTTAGTAATCTTCGGCAATTTGGTGGAGCTATTAACGTCTTGGTAAAGATCCGCTTCAGGAACGTCAATGGCTTGGCTTTCAGAAGCTTGAGGGCTTTGATTGCCGAAATTAAAATTTCGGTCGTAAGCTTCTAACCTAAAAGATAAAGAATACCATTTATCATTAAAGTAATGTTCTCTCATTTTTCGTAAATTTTCCTACAATGACTCAAGTAAGAATTAACACGTTACAACTAAAAAAAGATCCAAATCTAGAGGCTAGCACTGATGAAAAATATTTTATTATTTAAAAGTCTACCTCTCAACAAGATCTGCTTTCTTTCCAGTTATCCTTGCTCCTCGTTTTTTCAATTCGTCTTTCAATTCTTTGAGCTTCCAGGTACAATACATGATAGCAATAACGATGGTGGACCGGTTTCAACACAAAAAATTGCAAAAAACACTGATGTAAACAAAGCGAAAACGATTTGACAGCGGCCATCCCGCCACTGGCGACATCTGCGCTGAGCTTTGCGTGTGCATCCCCATTCATGAATTTTTGCCATGGCAACTGCACATGTGTGCACCCTTGCATTGTCTTGGTGGAAAAGAACTTTTTTCTTGGCCAAATGAGGTCGGTTTTTTTTCAAATCGTCATTGAATCGGTCCAATAAGTTGGCATAATATTCCCCATTGATTGTTCTTCCCTTTTGAAGGTAGTCAATGTGGATTATCCCGCGTGCATCCCAAAAAACAGTCGCCATAACTTTATTGGCTGACAAACCCACCTTGGCCTTCTTCGGCGCCGATTCACCCTTAGAAACCCACTGTTTTGACTGTTGTTTGGTCTCTGGTGTGTTGTGATGGATCCATGTTTCGTCCACGGTTACAAAACGGCGCAAAAACTCCTCCATATTGCGATTAAACAACACCAAACCTTCCTGTGAAGTTGTTACACGATTGCGTTTGTGGTCGACTGTGAGCAAACGCGGCACCCATCTTGCGGAAAGCTTTCTCATGCCCAAGTGATCATTCAAAATTGAAACCACTGAGCCATGCGAGATTCCTACGGCTTCCACAATCTCTCGCACTTTCAATCTTCGGTCGGCCAACACCATATCGTGAATTTTTTCGATTGTTTCGGGTGTAGAGACCTCAACTGGGCGTCCAGGACGTTCGGCATCTTCAGTGCTTGTACGGCCACAACGAAATTCAGTAAACCACTTTTTTACCATTGAAATCGATGGTGCAGAGTCCCCATAGTATTTATCAAGCTTAGCCTTGGTCTCGGTAATGGTTTTTTTTCGCAAGAAATAATGCTTAATAAGCACACGAAATTCACTTTTTTCCATTTTCTCCTCAAATTAGTGAGTATTCTGATAAAAATAGCTGTCAAACACAAACTAACTGACGCAGCAAGTTTAAATTTTGACAGGAGTCAACTGACAGATGCCTGTTGACAGGAGCAGTGTTGCTGTTTCAGTAAAGAGGTCAGAAATTCAAAAAGTCACGGACTTATTGACCCGCCCTCGTACGTCCCCAAAGTGAAAAGAATTAAATCTTCATACGTGAGTTGTGGAAAGTCATCAAAAGCAGCATTATTGGCGTCAATTGGCACGAAAGCAACTCTTTGTCTATTTAAGTTGTGCTGTCTCACATACTCCGCCAGTTCATTCTCTCTATTGATATTTTCATTAATAATAATAATGAATTGTTCGGCGTAAATGCTGTCCTCGTATGGACGTCGAGTTGCATTGATGATTGCCGCAGTAATTCTGAAGTCTGTCATCATGTTTGGTAGAGAAACATTAAAATAGACGTGCCGAAAGATTTTAAAATCTTTTTTGAATCTATCATTTATGGTCTCGACCACCCAACGGGTCATTGTGATGAGTCTTTACTTATTCGCATCTGCTGTCGTCAACTGTTCTCCTCTAGATCTAGTTGGTCTACATCTGAGGATTGTAGCCACATTCTTCAATACTGGGAATCGAGTCCCGAAAGCCACGGTCTAGTACAAAAATAACGTTGGGCCTAAGAAAACCATGCCAAGCAGAAGTTTGGTCTTCTATTAGGCTGCGCATGATTGTGGCATCTGAAGTTGTTGCTGCAAAGGGCCCCATAACGTCTAAAATGTAACCATCTGTACAAACTACCATAAAAGGTTTCACTAGGTTTCGGAATTTATGAAGGCTGTATGTTACCCGTTGGAACAGGAAATTGGAGCTCTTTTGAATGTATAAATAAGTGCCGTCAATCACCAAAATAGCCCGAGTCATGGTGGCTTCCGAAAATATGAGCAGGAATTGAAAGATTTCGAGCTACCACCTCTTCTCTGGTCAAATGATCTAATCCCAGAAAATGCGGCACAAAATCCCCTGTTAAACATTCTCTTGCCTTTCTTAACTTTCTTTCTAACGTTCTTCTTGACATGTTGAATTTTGTAGCCAAACGTTCATCGGGTATACCAGTTCTTATTTTTGTTAAATAAATCCCTAACACTGTAGCAGGAGTACCGGTTCTGTTTCGAAGCGACGGAGTTGTAAAATGTTATTGAACTGATCTTTAGTTACTCCTGTCTAGAAGTGTAATTCATTACCCTCAATTCCATCAATATTTTCGAAATCCATTTGTTTGTTTCGTTCCAACCCCCACTTATACAGGGTGATTGGAAGATGGGTGCAAAGCTTTAAGGTGAAGATAGTATAGACAATTTAGAACCATTTAAGCCATGGTTGTCTTAGACGAAGTCTTACCAAATTTTTTTAACCAAATTTTTAAGTTTTTTTTCGGAAATTCTCAAAATTTAATGTAAACTGCATAATTATGGCCAAATTGAATGATAAATGAATTATTTTTTTATTTATTTAATTAAAGTAATGTGTAAGCAACCAAGCAAAACATGTTTTAGGCTTCTGTGTCATTAGACATTTTTTTTTACAGATATTTAAAGCTCAGAAAAAATAAAAAATTTGTACAATACGTCTTTTAAACCTTATTTAAAAAAAAAACGGAGGGTGCTTTTTTTGTTCAAACCTTTTTGAAGACATGCTTGATAATCGCTCTTTCTTTTGAGGTATCATTTATGCGGATATCTTACAAATTATTGAAATTAGGACCTACAAACCAATTCGAGGGAGAAATTTGAAATTTTAGGCAGTCTAACAAAACACAAAATTTTTGCTTAAAAGAATACTTTATGTGCTCGAAATGATAACATTGTTCAATTCTAAGAATTTTTGGCACATGCAGGAACCAATTGAAGGGAACCCATTGAGGGGATTCTCTAAACAATGGCCACCGATCGCGGCGCGACGGCATTTCCAGGTAGAACGCCCAATGAATAGCAAAAAGCGATAAGAGTTGGTTTTTACAGCAAAATGGTCTTAGTTACTGAGGCAACAAAGTCGTTTTTCTTTAGTCAGGGTCAGTCGGTCTGTGATGAAGCCGTTACATCTTTTACTTATTAGTCAAACTACTGCCCTTGTGAGTGGACGTTGTCGTGTTGATTCACAATTTACCGTGTTCAGTTGTAGCCCTTTGCGTTCCTGCACGTGTTGTTTGCGTTAGTTTTGAACTTTTTGGTTTCACCGTGTCCAGTCGTAGCCTCGCGCTCCTGCACGTGTTGATTTTTGACTTAATTGTGTTGAGTTGACATTTAGTGCGCTCCTACGCCGTTTTTCTTAATTGTTAAGTGACTATGGCTACTTTTTACAATCAAGAATATGCGGATATCGTAATTATGTACGGTAGAGCAGACGGCAATGGATCTTTGGCGCGACGGATGTATCAAGAGCGCTATCCGAATCGCAGGATACCGAATGTCCGAGTGTTTTACAACACGTTTCGTCGTCTTGCCCAAGATGGGTTTCACCGCGTGGAACCTGGAGTCAACCCGGGCAGACACGAAACTGCCGACGACGAAGACATTTTAGCAGCATTTCAAGCGGATTCTACTACCAGTACTAGAGCAGTAGCTCGAAATTTAAACATTTCTCAATGGAAGGTGTGGCATACAATGCACCAAAATGATAAGTATCCGTTCCATGGCAGGAGTGTGCAAGGTCTAGTAGAGCAAGATCCTCAAAGAAGAATTCAGTTCTGCCGTTTCCTCCTCAACAGAGACATCGAAGATGCGTGGTTTCTGAAATCAATCTTGTGGACGGATGAAAGTAAATTTTCAAGGGAAGGTATTACAAACTTTCACAACATCCATGAATGGGCTGACGCAGACAACAATCCACATTTTAAGAAGCAGGTGTCATTTCAGATGAAATTCTCTGTGAATGTATGGGCTGGAATAATTGGCAGAACATTGATTGGGCCCCACTTTTTGCCAGATCCATTGAATGGCGAAAATTATTTGCAATTTCTGCAAATTGATTTACCACTGCTGGTAGAGGAATCAGGTGTCCCGATCTTCGAAAGAGACCGAACAGTCATCTTTCAGCAAGACGGCTGTCCAGCGCATTGGACTTTAAATGTAAGGGAACACCTCAACAATTGCTTTCCTGATAGCTGGATCGGCAGGGATGGACCCATCCCTTGGCCCGCTCGCTCCCCAGATCTGACCCCGTTGGACTTTTTCGTGTGGGGCCGGGCCAAGGAACTGGTGTATAACAACATAGAAATAAACACTAGAGAAGAATTGATACAAAGAATAAATTCAGCGTTTGAGACAATGAAGCAGGAGATGATGTTGAAAATAACGACTACAGAAGTTAGAAGACGGGGCCGTGCTTGTATTAGGAATCACGGCCGTCATTTTGAACATGAAAAATAAATAATTTTAATTCAAATGTTGTTTTAATTAGTCTGCCTAAAATAAAAAATTTCTACCTCAAATTGGTTTGTAGGCCCTAATTTCAATAATTTGTAAGATATCCGCATAAATGATACCTCAAAAGAAAGAGCGATTATCAAGCTTGTCTTCAAAAAGGTTTGAACAAAAAAAGCACCCTCCGTTTTTTTTTTAATAAGGTTTAAAAGACGTATTGTACAAATTTTTTATTTTTTCTGAGCTTTAAATGTCTGTAAAAAAAATGTCTAATGACACAGAAGCCTAAAACATGTTTTGCTTGATTGCTTACACATTACTTTAATTAAATAAATAAAAAATGAATTCATTTATCATTCAATTTGGCCATAATTATGCAGTTTACATAAAATTTTGAGAATTTCCGAAAAAAAAACTTAAAAATTTGGTTAAAAAAATTTGGTAAGACTTCGTCTAAGACAACCATGGCTTAAATGGTTCTAAATTGTCTGTACTATCTTCGCCTTAAAGCTTTGCACCCATCTTCCAATCAACCTGTATATATTGATTATGTCAAGTACATGAGCGCTATTAAATTGCATCAATGGCTGAGCATTTACTTCTTCCCAATCATTTATTACTAAATGCGGATGACAAACTCTGGCAAGTGGAGGTATGTAAAAATTATCATTATGTAACAAATGGAATTTTACATATGATGTTACTATATGCATAGTTATATTCCTGCAGTTCTGAAATATGCACCGTCTTGCTGTATTTGCTGCACGAGAATAGCCTTGTAGGTTAATAAAACCAGGATTCACTTGTATGCCCGCGTCTTGCATTTCCCCATCAGCATCTTGTACTTGTTGGGGTGGCTCGCGTCTGGGTTGATTATGCAGAGCACGATCCCACCTCACCCAGCAAGCATGGCATAATGATCGTGAGCTATCAAAAGAAATCTGAAACCAGTACAAATAATTAAATAAATGCCCTTGCCTTATTAAGCCGTTTAAGAACGAAGTTTTCTACCTGTTTGTTTGTTTAGAATCACCGAATTATTGATTAAAAAAAAACAAAGCAAACAGGTACATTTTGACAAAAAGAAAAGAATGTAGTCAACTTATTTAAAAAAAAACATATGGTGTTTTAGTGGTACTATTTGATTGCTCTTGAGAAGCCCTTACTAGTCGTATATGATATCTGTATTTGGATTTGGCGTTTTGACGCGTATAGGCCAACATTATATATTTTTGTTTTTTTTTTTAATTATTTTAACACATTATATTCACTGTCACTATTTTATACTAATGTTTTGTATACAATCGATAGATTTTTACGAGAGCTGCCGATTAAAACTTAAACGAACGTCGTAGCGTCGTCGCAGCAATATGATCTCAAAATGGCGGCGCTTCCCCCTCCACCTCACGCAATGCGTCACAGTGCTCACTTGGCGTAATGAATTCTTTGATCCTCTAGCTATCCGATGGTGTAATTTTTAGATTGAAGATGATTGATATGAAGCTACAACACCAGTCTATATATCCCGATTTTGTTATCTTTCGTCTTTTTGACTTGCATCCCACTATGAAAGCAATAAGACCTATTCATGTCAAAACTCCTAACCATAATGAAAGAATAGTTGAGCGCTTGAGGTTCGATATAGTGTATTACACGCAGCAATAATGTGTTTTATTTAATTATTGAATTGACTCCATATCACTTTATAAATAACAGAGCGCCCGCATTTTGCAACAAAATAGTTAAGAGACTTACCTCACGTGGCATTATTTCTTGTAATAATAACTCGACGTGATTACGATGTCTTTCAAAAAACAATTGTGTAAGGCTATGTTTTCTGCGGCGTAACACAAATCGTTCACATGAAGCACAACTATTTTGTCTTTCCATTTTAACAAATTCCAATCCAAAAGCAAACAATCAAACCAGTAAACACGCTAAAGTAGTCGATAAGAAAAATAGAAACTCGAAGAACGCACAGATCGCAACGACAAATGACGATGGACTGTGCTGTAAAGCGCAACTACAACGCTCACCAAACCCGTTTCTACCTGACTAATGTGCGAGAGAGAGCATAATATACAGGGTTACTGGTAATTCGACGTATATCCGTCAGGGGCTGATAAGGGGGCCAAAATGCAACAAATTGAACCCCCCATATGTATGGCCGAAATTCAATAGTTTTCGAGATATTAGAATTTTAAGGGTTTTTCGATATTTACTCAAAATTTGACATTTCATTCCAAATAAAAAAAAAACTACATATTTGAATGGGTACCATTAAAAATGATGTTGTAGCTGGTACTTCAATTAAGCTATGGACATAATTAAAACTACTTAATTTAACAAAATAATGAAAATAATGAGCGATATAAGAATAATATCTTACCAATATTTTCATTTTACGCTTCAAAAATGTTGTCTCGTCACAAAAATTTCTATGACATTAATCGTACAAATAACTAAAACAACTTGCTTATTCTGTAAGCTTTCCAGAAAGCTATAAAAGTCAATTTTAAAATACATAATTCGTGCCAAGGCATGTGTTTGAATCGGCGCGGGGAGAGAAAGGGTCATTTGTATTTGTATGAAATAAAATGCATAAAAAAATGTACATCAAATTTTATTACAAATTTTACACATCTTGTTCAAAATGAGCCCCTCGATTACGAATGCAGGTTCGAATTCTCTTCCTAACTTCGGTTTTCGTCACTCTTGATGTGAACGTTGTTCTCATCTGTTGCGCCGCGTTTATTATTCGCTGTCGAAGTTCTTCGACTGAATTTATTGGGGTCACATAAACTAATGCCTTCATATGACCCCAAACGTAAAAATCAAGTGGTGTGATATCAGGGCTTCGTGCTGGCCACGGAATTGGCCCTCCCCTCCCAATCCATCGGTTTGGATATCTCTCGTCTAGCCACTGTCGGACAGTAATCCGGTAATGTGCTGGGCAACCATCATGTTGAAACATGAGGTTGTTTTTTATTTCTTCGGGAACATCCGCCAACAAATCGTCTAGGTTGTTTCTCAAAAACTCCTCGTAATTTTCGCCGTTCAAATTTTGGGGCAAGAAATGAGGGCCCACCAAATAATTATCAACGACACCCATCCATATGTTCAGGGAAAATCTCATTTGCGACGCAGTTTCTTTTAGTTTTTTTGGATTCCTGCCTGCTTTTGGTGCCCAAAAATGTAAATTATGGTAATTCGTTATTCCATCCCGGTCAAATTTTGACTCGTCAGTCCACAAAATATTTCTTAGGAAAGGTTCCTGGTCAGCGTCAGCGTTTAACATAAACCGAGAAAATTCGAGTCGCCTGGCAGGATCTCCCTCGTGCAATGTTTGAACAGGTTGATAATGGTACGGGTGTCTACCTGGTAGATGTACTACCGACCACACTTTCCAGTGGGACATACCGAGCTGTCTTGCAACAATGTTCGTTGAGATGTTTGGGTCATCAATAAAACACTGAAGAATGGTGTCCTCTTCGTCAGCCGTGTACCGTCGAGGTCTGCCAGCGTTGAATTGTGCTCTTTGAACACTGCCAGTTTCAGACAATCGTCGATAGGTGCTCCCGAAAACAGTAACGTGGGAAAGTCGACGATCGGGAAAGCGGCGTTGGTATTCTCGCCGAGCCGCAGCCGCGTTTCCATCGGCAAAACCATAACAAAACATTATGTCTGCGTATTCGTTATTAGGATACGAAGCCATGTTATCCGAAATAACAATGATAACAAAAAGAATATCAAGAGAAACAAGAATTAACAATAATGATCGATAACAAATTAACGGGATGAGAGATTGGTAGCAAGATAACAACACACGTGCTTGCGCGGCGGAGAGTCAAAACTTACTAAGGAAGGCGACGCGAGCGCAGCAGACGCCGCCGTGTACTCCCCCGCCCGCACACCCCGCCCTCACACCCCGCCCCATCGCGAAGAATTTCGCCAGGAAAATCGGTTGTTTTAGTGAGGATCAAAAACTAAAAACACAGATAATTTCTCTCCCCGCGCCGGTTCAAACACATGCCATGCCACGAATTATGTATTTTAAAATTGACTTTTATACCTTTCTGGAAAGCTTACAGGATAAGCAAGTTGTTTTAGTTATTTGTACGATTAATGTCATATAAATTTTTGTGACGAGACAACATTTTTGAAGCGTAAAATGAAAATATTGGTAAGATATTATTCTTATATCGCTCATTATTTTCATTATTTTGTTAAATTAAGTAGTTTTAATTATGTCCATAGCTTAATTGAAGTGCCAGCTACAACATCATTTTTAATGGTACCCATTCAAATATGTAGTTTTTTTTTTATTTGGAATGAAATGTAAAATTTTGGGTAAATATCGAAAAACCCTTAAAATTCTAATATCTCGAAAACTATTGAATTTCGGCCATACATATGGGGGGTTCAATTTGTTGCATTTTGGCCCCCTTATCAGCCTCTGCCGGATATACGTCGAATTACCAGTAACCCTGTATATGTGTATTTGCTGTCTCTCTCTCTCTCTTAGGGCGCGTTCCCACTATGTCGTAACGACTAATTTATCGTTCGACGACTGTCGTCTCTACCTGTTCCCATTATAACGATTGTTTGTCGTCAACATTTTTTATCGTTTAGCGACTGTCGTATCTAGCTGTTCCCATTGGATCGCGACGACATTTTATCGTTTCCCGGCAGTCGCTTTGTCGGTTACACATCATCAGCAAGCTACAAATCTAGTCGCCTCTGCGTTCGCTTGGTGATCACTAGTGCGTTTACTCTCCTGAGTTCAATGGACGAAGATGAAATTTTAATAATGTATTACTTTTTGATAAGAAGGAAAATGAAGCAAGCAATGAAAAGAAAGTACTGGGTACATCCAATGTTAATGAAAAGAATTCCATTAGGATTATGTCAGAGTTATAGGTATAGAAGAATTAAAAAGTGATGATGGAAAGTTTTATGAGTATTTAAGAATGACTGTCTCCACCTTTGATAGCCTACTGGCACGACTTGCAGACAATCTTAGAAGAGAAAACACACATTTCAGAAATTGTATAAGTGCCGAAGAAAGACTAGTGATAACTTTAAGGTAAGTAAATAAAATGAAAATTCTTTATTAATGTATACATTTATTTATTTAGAGATTTATTTTAGAGTTACACGTTTTATAAGTAAAGACATCTTTAAATTATATATTGTCAAAATTAAAAGAATCTTGTGTGCTATCAGACAAATTAGTATAGACTGAATTTGGTGATGCAGCCGGTTCCATAACTTGATTGCTAGTCGAAGTTGATGCACCTGGATCTTGTGTAAAATATCCTGTCGGTTGTGATATCAGACAAATTAGTATAGACTGAATTTGGTGATGCAGCCGGTTCCATAACTTGATTGCTAGTCGAAGTTGATGCACCTGGATCTTGTGTAAAATATCCTGTCGGTTGTGATAAATGGTTTGGATAGTCACCATAGTTTGCATAAGTATCATATAAATTATTACGAAGGCGTTTCTTTTTAATTTTTTGGATCAGTTGCATAATACCCGTTTGGAATTCAAAATTGTCATCATTGTCGAATGATGCCAAAGATGGTAAAATTACTAGTATCCCCGGATGTTTCCGTGAACAAGTAAGGGACTACGTATTAGACTGATTATATGTTTATACATAATTATAATGTTAGGGCATTGGTCCTCGAATATAAGCGTATTATAATAGCTGTTGTATTTATTTACAGATATTTGGCGTCGGGATGTTCGTTTAAACAACTGCATTATAATTTTAGAGTGGGAATGTCAACCATCAGCAAAATAATCAAAGAAACGTGTTCTGTTATTTGGAGCGTATTAAGTGCAGAATATTTAAAGTTGCCCAATACCGAAGAAGAATGGAAAGCGATCGCTGAAGCTTTTAAAACGAAAGCAAATTTTCCTCATTGCCTCGGTGCGCTGGACGGCAAGCACATAAGGATTACAAAGCCAATAAATAGTGGTTCTATGTTTTTTAACTATAAGGATTATTTTTCTTTTATTTTATTTGCAATTGTTGATTCAGAATACCGTTTCATTTACGTTAGTATTGGTTCATACGGAAAAGAGTGTGATTGATCTATCCTAAAACAATCAAATTTTTGGAAGAAACTAAATGATGGTACTTTAAATATACCAAGACCCACGCCATTACACGAAAATATGCAAGAAGAAATACCATATGTATTTGTTGGAGACGAAGCCTTTACATTGTCACAAAATTTATTGCGACCTTATGGCGGTACTCATTTAGACAATAAGAAAAAGATATTTAATTACCGTCTAAGCCGCGCGAGAAGATATGTTGAATGCACTTTTGGTATCTTATCCAATAAATGGAGGATCTTGCATAGACCATTGGATGTATGTGCAGAAACAGCTATTGAAGTTGTAAAGGCTTGTACGGTATTACATAATTTTTTAATAAAAAAAGACGCTATATACTTGGAGAATACCCCAACCGTTATGCCCCTGGTAAACATGCCTGCAACACAGCTGCGTTCAAACGAAGGTGGTGGAAACGCAGTGCGCTTACAATTTTCCGACTATTTTGTATCTGAAATAGGCTCCGTACCTTGGCAAAACATTACAGCACACGTATCATAATAAATAAAAAGTTTCAGAAACTTACCGAAATCTTTTCTTTCCTTTTCCTCCAACTTGTCAAAATTAGGTTCAAAAACGCAACAAATTTCTCTCCACGCGGCTAATTTCAAACCTTTGTCTTTATAAATGTCTGAAGTTTTGTCCCAAAGGACAGCCCTTTGTTCCACAAGTGGAATTAAAACTTCCGGTGTTATATTATTAGCCATTGTTATACGTCCACCATGCGCAGGAGTCTGACAAGTTCTAACACGCACAAAGCAAATCGAGTACAGACGCGAGGGGCGCGCGGGTGCGAGAGGGAAGGGAAAACACGTGTTCGTCTACATAGAGTTGCCGTCCACGATTTTTTATCGTTTTACGACTGTCGTGCTTGCCGTTCCCACTGTCACGACAAAGTGTCGTCACTGCAATGTCATGTCGTAGACGACAGTAAATTGTGTCGTTCTAAATGTGAACACCTCCATTTAAACATATAAGCCACGACACTTAAAACTACACGATTATCTGTCGTCACGACACGGTGGGAACGCGCCCTTACGGTATGTACCGCAGAGCACGTAGCAGGTATTAACAGAATGCCGAATGATTTAATTCATAACTGAGAGTGTATATATGCCGTCTCTCTCTCTCTTGCAGTATGTACCGCAGATCACGTAGCAGGTATTAACAGAATGCCGAATGATTTAATTCATAATAATTGAGTGTCGTGTAAGGATATCTCGCATAAACATAGTTTTTAATTTTTTTTTTATTGACCTACTAATGTAATACGGCAATAAAAATAAAAAAAAGTAAGGTCATGTGGGGTAAGAGGAACATAGTTTACTGGTTTTTGAACATTAAAAAAAAAAAAAAAAAAAAATATGTATGTATTCTAATAGCAATACAAACAAAGTTTCGCTAACGAACCATGCTTACTATTATTTTAACACAGAAATTGATTCTTCCAGTAATAACGGAACAATCTGACAACGAAGCCAGATCATCTAATTGTTTCTCTTTCCCGAAATTTGGGGTAAGAGAAATGCTTCGATTCGTACAAGTAAAAACACGTATTTTTATATGTATCTCTAGAAATTTGAGAACTGCCTTTCGACCTAATGGAAATGAAACCATACCATAGTTAAAATATGGTTTAATTTAGCATTACAGAAAAATAAAGAAAATTTGGGGTAAGAGGAACATATTAGTAAGGTCAGGGGTGGTAAACTACGAATGTTAAAAACATATACATTTGGTTTTTAATAAAAATTGAAGAAAAATAAACGATGAATGTCACTAAGTAAGTGTTTATTTATTATTAATGTATTTAAATCACTTTTTCAACTTTGAGAAACTCAACTGAATAAAAACAAACACAAATAATATTGTGGAACTCTTTGTTATACTTAACAAACGTACAAAAAAAAAACTTAAAACACTTTTCTGACATTTTTTCACTCTGATCGTTATGCATAAACGGATATACAGTGCACTGCGTGTATACATAATGACCAAAATATTCTCAAAATTAGTTAAATATGGCTTAACTTATAACTAAAAAATATTCTCCATTACTTTAATCAGTCTCAATCAACATGACTATCACTCAGTTGCAGAAAGCTCACCATTAACACTTCATTACATAAAGCAGCATTATCGCTAATGAATTCATTACTTTAATGAAGTTGCACAAACAAATTTTTGATAGCATTAGACATTTTTAATGCCACTTTAGTTAAAGAAGACTTTAAATAATATTGCCAGGAACAAATTACCATATTGAACGAAAAGAGTGAACATTTGCGTTCTGTTATTATCCGTACGTACAAGTACACCACAATTTTAGCATAAAATAAAGTAAATTTAGTTGATTTATGTGTATTCAGTGTACTCTGTGGTTTAATCTAGTTTAAATAATCTGGTTTAAGGGGATGCGCTAAGGTAGCCCGCGAAATTCAAATTTACCAACGTTTTTTGCAATTTTTATACTTCTGATTCATATTCTAATGATTATAATTCTGTAAAGCCTTAAGGGTTATGGCCGCGAATCATAATTAGATCAACATACAACGTGTTACTGACCTGCAAATTACAAAAATCGTAATAAAATTTGAATTTCGCGGGCTACCTTAGCGCATCCCCCTTATTCTAATAATTTTAACATTTGTGCAGTCTAGAGCTTCTGCCACACGTGAAAATCCATCAATTTCATAAAAACCTTCTGCAACTCTACGTAGTTCTGTCCGGTCTGGCATTTTAATATAGAGGTGGCTTAATTTTGCTAGTTCACGGGATACTTTTTGTATAAACAAACTGACAAACAACCCGACCCAACCTGTTTCCGACAAACTGTTTAAATCACTCAATACTTGCTGGAAAGATCCAGTGGAGAAAAATCTCAAACATATTAAAAGCTGTGTGAGCTGTGTCAGGCCATTAATGGATTTTTTTCTTTGCGTCACTGGTTCTAAATCTTAATCAAGTAGGTTACAAATTTGAAGAACTGCCTCCTTGGAAATTCTATACCTTACACGAAACTCTTCTCCATCATGTTTTAAAAATAAATTCACTAGGTCTGGGATTCGACGGCGAGGTAAATCTACTAAATAAGAATCAGATAATGACGAAAGACTGGTTAAAGACATCTTTCAATTACAGAAATGCATTAAAGTACCGTAGAAAACACTAATGTTGCTCTTTAATGGATGCTTTTCGGCCCATTAAAATTAAAAAATCTGAAATGTCAAACTTAAAGTTCACCACCTGCTAATGGGCGCTAATGAAGTTACGTGCAACGTAAAAGTGTTTAAAATGGCCGGTTTCATTAGGTTTGACATTTCATTAGTTAAATTATAATGGAGCATTAAAATAAAATAAAAAATGGTTTTGTGCAATGATTTAATGCTACATTAGTGTTTAATGTAGTCTTTAAAATTTAAAGATCGTTTCTGCAACTGAGTGTATGTTCTATTTAAATAAATAAACAAAACTAAAAAACCTTTGCTTACTTTCTATGTAAATATTCCCAAAAAAAATACAATAGGAACTTCTAAAATCAAATTGACATAGGCCTTAAATTCTAATATCACCACCACCACCTCATCAGTCTTAACAAATAATCTTTTATCCCGTATTGGTGTGATACTATAATAAAAGCATGTACACGTGCGAAGCCGCGGGTGGGTCATAAAATTAATTTACTGAACATTAAAATTTTGGAAAGACATTTTAAAAATAATTTGGCCCCTACGGCCAATAACTGGCTTAGGTAGCTTTGCAACAATATCCTCGTGATACTTGACTTCAGATATATCTTCCAAAGTAGGATAAGTGAACATTGTCTGGTCTTCTATTTTAGTCACTGTCTTTCTAACATATTTAACCACTGGAACACCATCATCATTGATGTGTAACACTACTCCAACGTAATGTTTAACGAATTGTTTCGTGCAAAATTTAACCAACAGCCAATCATTTTGATTAATTTTTAAATTTGGCTTGTCCTCTCTTTGCTCATCTTTACTGTCATCCTCCATTTCATTCTTCGAAGAATTAGCTCGCATCTGTTTATTTATCGCCACTTCTTCGTCTTCCTGCATCAATAATCCTTCGCAATATTGCTCATAATCTAAATCATCATCACTATCATCACAAATTTCTATATCCATTTCACTTGCGCTGGTCGATATGGATGAAGCTCGCACTCGTGATTTTTTATTTTTTTTTACTTTCTTATTTTTTTTACTATCTTTTTTAGTACATATTGTTTTAGGTTTTCGTTGAAGTTTTTGTTCTATTGAGGTATTTATATTTTTTTTTTCGTCTTTCGCTGCAGTGTTAACAACATCGTTATTTTCTTTATTGTTTAATGAAATTTGTATCCTGTTTGCTTTGGCCTTCTTTTCTTGTTTTTGTTTCAGTTTTTCAGTTTTTTCTAACTCTATTTGCTTAGATCTTCTGTAAACATCATCGTGTGTGTGATTACTTCCGCGGCAGTAGCAATTTTTCTTCTTTTAAGTTTATTACTTGTCCCTGCTTTTATGTTCATTAGAAGTAAATCTTCGAATGTTACAAGCCGGTTTTCAAGAATTTGAACCTTAGATTTTGGCTTTTCTGTTTGAGTTTGCGTCTGATGTATATAGGAATTAATTTTGAATAAAACAATGTTAAATAACAAATCTGGACTTGAACTACTATTTGACGGATTGCTCAATTGATGGTGACTTTGGAAATGGTTTGTAGGACGAATTTCTTGAGTCTTTGTTATGTCGTTGACAAAATTTGTAACATATGATGTTAAATTTTGTTTCCATTCTTGCAAAAGAATTTGGTTAAATTTAGATTCTGGAACAATGTATTTGTCTCGTGGGTAAATTCCTGCTTTTCTAAATCCAGCTGCACACACATTAGAATCTATAGCAGTCCAAATTTGACCAAGAATTTTTGCGAACTCTTTTTTCGGGAGTTGCTTACCGATGTTTGATCGTTGCCATTTGACTAAAGCTGCATCCCACTTATCTTTAAAAGATTTATTTACTGCCAAGTCTAATGGTTGCAAAACATCGCTGGTTGGAGGAGGAATTTTTAAAATCGTTATTTTTGCGGCTCGGGCCTTTTCAATAATATTTACACCTACATGGGTCGAGTGTCCATCGTAAACCAAAAGTATAGGACGTTTTTGTCCTACTGTCGGTAGAAAACCTTTTTCGAACCACGCCTCAAAAACAGCTGTCTCCATCCACCCATTCGATGTAGCAGCATACGCTGTTCCTGGATAGCCCTCTTCTGAGGTCCACTCGTCCCATACATTTTTGCCCTTGAAAATAATTAAAGGGGGAGCTTTTTCTCCAAGAGCATTACACCCCAACAAGACAGTAGTATTATCCTTTCCAGGAGATGCTATCGTTCTTGTAGAAGTAAATCCCCTAAGACCAACTACTTTAGACTTAGAGGGATCTTTGCTAAAGCTCGTCTCATCCACATTCCATATATGGGATGGTTTGTTGCGAAGATCCAGTTGGTCCACGGTTTCCTCAAGCAGATCAAAATATGGATAAATTATATTTGGCCTACAAGCATTTTTTCGTGCATACTCAACCGGTTGCGGTTTTTTTACGGAAAGATTATGTCTCATCTTAAATGAAAGGAACCAATCTTCCCCAGGAACACCATTTTTGAAGGGGTTCTTCACAGCCATGTTTTCTACATAGAGTCCTACAGTCTCCATCAATTCATTTCTAGTTAGGCCAAAACCATATTTTTCCATTATATGCAAGTTTTTAACAAGGTTTTCTTCTACGTCCTGCGACAAAACTGTGGCCCTCCCCAAAGTATTAGACTTTACACCTTTACGATCATAAACCCGATTGATTATAGTTGCTCTTGGTATTCCATAGTGTTTTGAGGCTGCATAACCCGACAGTGCACCACTTTTAACAGCCGCCACTGCTTCTAATAATTTTTCTTTCGGGTAAGAGCTCCGTTCCGTTTTTCTTATATAATTTCGAGGCATTTTACTTTTTCTGTAACAAATAAATGCATGTAAGTACCTCCAATACGGCCAAAAATAAATTACAGGGACAACTAACAATTAATTAATTGACACTAAAGATTGGTTTTTTTAGTATAATTCGGTATGTAAAGTAAAAATTAACCTATGCTGATTCCAAAACCATTTCGAGATTTTAAGCTTCTAAGCCGTATTTTTCTATTAATAGGTCTTAAAATATTATGATCGTTTTTATTTTCACAAAAATACTTAAAATCACTTGACTTCTAAATGACGTCATAAAGTAGGCTGAATTGAAAACTTTCAGTGCCTCTTGTAATTAAATAATTAAGTTGTTCTTATATGTCAACGTCAAGCGTCAATGTCATGTCAAGTAATGTCAACGTCAAAGGAGACGGATACGCTTTGGCTTTTAAAATAGATAAAATCTTGGGCCTGGATGTAGTAAGATGAAATTGGTGTCAATTGATAACTACTTTATCAACAAATCATCACTGGAAATTTTGCGGATTTAGGCAATCTGAGTGTTCAACGTTACCTTTGGACATTGACTCAGCACTCGGCCCGGCTGACGCGCAGCCCATTTAAAAATTTGAATATTGATTTGGTTACATCTTACACGCATAGGACACGAAAGATTTTATATAATAGTGTGTGTTAAGAAAAAGTAGTTTATGCTGTATCATATTGTAAATAAATCAGATTTGAATTTTATATTCTTATCTCATTACCACTCACTGTGGCCAAGACACCTTTAGCCATCTCTGATTTGTCTCGTGAGTCTGCGCGACTGGCAGTGAGTGTATCCTTCCCAAACCTGGAAATCCTGTCTACTATCAGTCTGTAACCATAAGTTGCATGGTGCAGACAGCCTGAACCTAATATATTTATTTATCATATTATAATATTTATATCTAGATATATGATAGGTTAGGGCTGTAGGGCTTAGAGTCGTAGGGACTATTAGGCTTGTAGCTTCCTTTAACTTATCATATATTCTCATGTACTGTCACACCCTTACCAGTATTGCGGCCTTACATGACATTTTTTTTGGGTGGATGTACACAGAGCCGAGTTAAAAGAGATTTAGTAAAAGTGAACAATCTATACTTAACAGCCGTTTTTTTAATTGCGATTACCATTTTTTATAAAGATAGAATGTTAATTATTATACTTATTTGTAGTGTGGGAGGAAGATAGGAAACACAAATATTTAAAAATCATGAGTAGGTTTTGTATCGTTTTTTATTATGTAGTATTTTTTATTCATCTTTAATTATAATAAGAATGTCACCTAGAAATTGTGCAGGTGGTACTATATTATCTTGGTACCTAGCCGATCTAAGGTACCAAATTATTGATATTACATGGGTGCAGCATCTTATAAGCACATCATGTCCTTGATATGTTTTACTGTGAAAGTCTGTACATAATTATTTTCTCAAACAGTTCAGAAAATCCCTTAATTCTATACTAAATGTTGATCACAAAGACGATTATTCTCAGGGGCATAATATTTATACCGACTGAGCAACATTTTTCGAGTAGAATGTGGAACTCTGTACTTCTCTATTCTCTGGCATCCTTCAATAAAGCACTTTCTTTCCGTTTCAATACCTCTCATGTAATCTGGTAATATAATAGTAGGTTTGGTCTGATTGCTTCTTACTTCTTCGACTTGAGGGTTAGCGGGAAGATCTTGTGTCTGTGGCTGTACTTCTTCTATTGGGCTTGCTTGGTAAGAAGTGTATGGGTCGGAGACCATAATAATATGAACAGCAGCTCTATCTGCAGCCATCTAACAAGTATGGCATATGCAACTGTCTGCTTCTATCTGCAAAAAACAATACATAATCATTTAAGTATTTAAAACAATCAATTTGACTTACAGTAAAAGCACTTATAAAATACATTTAAACTGATTCAACTTACAGTTCCAATCTTAGTCCACTCTTGAATAATATCATAAATTCTCAAGTCACGAGGTGAGCTGTTGGAAGTAGATGGCTGACTCTAGATGCAAGGGAACATCCACATCGGAGACAAACACTACGGTGGCCAAGATGTCTAAGTTCACCAAAGAGGTGGTCTTTGAGCCAAGTGCCAGTAAGTAAGCTTGTTGGCAAACATAAATGGTCACTGCTGTTTGCCTGAAAGATGGAAAAGTTTCTAATTTGTGTCGGCTATTGGTTGTGGAGTTTTTACATGACGGTGTGAAGCATTTAGCAGCAGTAATCTTTCATCGATTCATAATTTTAATAAGCTTTAACTTTACAATACGGTACTTATAATCGGAAATCGCTATGATGAAATTAAAACAAATTAACTGTCAGTTTTGACAGTTTGACTTTACTGAATTTTGGTTTTAAATAAGTGTTCTATGTGGCAAAGATCCTAAGCTATTCAGACTACTTTATGACGTCATCACGAACAAAACTTAAAAAAAATATAAAAAAATAACTACAGCTTGGAAAAAAAATATATTGAAATTATGTGTTTTAAATACTTATATCTTTATAATAAAAATATAAAAAACGTACCTGAAAAATACTTTACATACCGAATTGTGAAAACCACGATTAACAATTAATTAGTGGTGTATATGTTTAAGCAATTTAGTAATTAACGAAACAAGATATATTCATGTTGATCAAACCCTCTTTATTTAATCAATTGTTAGTGACTTACCACAAATAACAACACTTGTATAGAGATATCAACACATTTTGGCGCGCACACATAGTGCCTTGGGTGGGTAAATATCTGTGTACCTATTTGTGCTCGGAAGATGACTGTCAATTGGCCCAAGTCACTGCCACACAAATTAAAGTTGTATAATAATTACAATCGCATGCACACATAGCTCCGCGCGCCAAGATGAGTTAAACTATCTATACCTACCTAATCTAGATAGGTGATATTTCAACTTGCAAAATGTTTGTTACCCCTAAAACCGGGAAAGAGGAACATAATGGTTCTCTTAACCTGGTATGGTAGTTCCTCTTTCCCGGCTTGGTATTTTGTAGGTTATGTTTTTGATGACACCGAAAAAGCACTAAAAACACATGCTACAAACAATATAACATGCGGAAAATAAAGATTCAACATTAGAATTACACTTACCAACAAAATTTGCCGTATCACAGATGTTTTTAATCCTTAAAAAATCGCACACAAAAAACGCCGCTAGGTCATAATTTTATTGTTTGTCAACTGATTTTTTTCTTTCTCTTTTACTCACGTACTTATTGTGTTGTAGCGCCATCTATCCAAAAATATTGAAACTATACCTAATACTGTTTTATCGACGGAGTAACCATAGAGCTGGGCTTTATAGTTTTTTATTTATGAGTTACTGTTTCTCTTTACCTGGCGTCCCTCTTACCCCACCTGACCTATATGAAATTAAAAGTGGGGTATATGTATATTAACTATTTAAATCTAGTTTGGTTTAGGCACACAAATTTTCACAAACCGGGTCAGATTACGCCCAATGACCTTTTACAGGAGGGCCAAAAAACTGAGTTTCTAAAAAACTAATCGACCGTATTTTGAACGAACTTTAGTATAGGACCGTTTCGGTCTCCTTAATCTAATGTACTATTTTTATAGTCAATATTTCTAATAGTTTATTTACAAGTCACTTACGCTGTATAGTTTCAAACGATTCTGGATCATAGAAAGTACTTACGCGAAATAGTAAATGAAAAAATATTATACCACAACCTCAATCAATCATTTATTTAATAATATTAAGTATTTAAATGACTAAATTTAATCATAAATATTATATGGTTATGAAAGAATAAAAGATATCTACCAACAAGTACTAAAAAAAAAAAGAAAAGTACTACGAGTAGACTTAGAGTAATGAGATCTATAATCATTATAATTATTATTAGTGATTCAAACAAATTAAACTTACAATCACGCTCTAGAAAAACAAACATTGCTAAAATCACAATTTCTTTTTAAACGTCAAATTATCATAAAATGCATGACAATCACGGGGTATGACACTTCGCTGAATAAAGGTGAAGAAATGTTTTTAGGCCTGCGAGGAAGGGGGCTAAAATCTGCTCCAAAATGATTTTTGTATTCGATTGTTCCATTAGAGATCAACGACACAGCCATCACCCACCCCTCATCCAGGTCTTATCGAGTCGTATCATCATATTTCAGCCGAAAGACGTCCACTGCTGGACATAGGCCTCCCCCAAAGTTTGCCATAACCTCCACGCTTGGCAGGCGGGTTGGCAATCGCAGTATGGTGTTAAAATGCATAGAGAACGCTGCTGCCCATTCTCTAGTAAGTCTCTTAGGGCCCTCGCCCACGGGCGACTTTTTGTAGCGATGCAGTCGCGATGCTCTCGCGCGTAGCATCGATACAGACGCGAAGCGGTCGCTAGCTGTGTGCCCGCGCCCACGGGACCAGATTCAGTCTCGATGCAAACGCGATTCGGTCGCAATTCAGTTACGACACAAAAATACCTTGGATCAGTACAGTTGCAAGATGGACTCCGTTGAGGCAACATTAGTCACGTTGTCTTTGGTGCTGCTTTTACGTAAGCAGCCGAAGCGTAGGCACCGAAAGCAGCGTCAATATTGGATGCATCCATTTAATACCCAGAGATTACTTTGTGGACATCATATAACAACATTCAAAATACTCAAAAATTATGATCTTAAATTCAAAAGTTGTTATAGAATGTCATATTCGACGTTTTGTGAATTGCTTTCCATTGTAAAACCAGAGTTGACACGCAGAAATACAATGATGAGACAATGTATGTCAGCTGAAGAACGACTAACCATGACTTTAAGGTAAGAAAAACCAAATATTATATTAATTATGTTTTAATGGTTTTGCACAGTAATCAGAAATAATCACAATAAAAAAAATACTTATTAACTATTCAATACCTATATTATATGTATAATGTATGTGGTGTTGTCCACATTAAAAAAAAAATAATAATCATAAACAGGTTTGTAATTTCTTAATTTTTACTTTACGGTGAATACAGATTTGTGATAATAGAATATTGTGTAGAATCATCATTAATATAATTATATTCATTATCATTATATTGCAATGCAGCTGCAGTATTGATGTTGGTACTAAGCTGGCAGCGTGTTGTTGTTACTTATTAGTTGCGATTGCGACACGCTACTTTCAGTACTTGTACGAGCTGTTGTGTCGTAGCTTTGGTATCCAGCCTGATATCCATAGTGACTGACGTATGCAGACGCCTGTGCCATATTGTTATATTTGCGAAGCAAATTGATCATTTCGGCTTTTGCATCGAGTTTATATTCTTCCTTTATGGAATGAAAATGTGGAAAAAGAGAAAGTAAAAAATGTAGATCTGGATGTTGAATGGTTGGCGTGACTTTGTTCAATTTTTCAGTCAGAATTTCGTATAATTTGTTTTGTGCATCATCACTTGTTTTAAGCTTCTTTGATTTTGGTATTACAAAAGATTCCAAACAGTCTTCGGAGTCGGTTCCCTCAGTAACTGTAGGTCGACTTGGCGGTCTGATTTCGGTCAAAGGTTATAAAAATTACAATGATTTATAGTACACATATTGTTCCCCCCCCCCGTTCTCTCTACCGATGTCGTCCGATGCGGTCGCGCGTTTGTATCGATACAATCGCGATGCAGTAGCGCGTTAGTAGCGCGACGCGGTCGCGCGTTTATATCGATACAATCGCGATGCAGTAGCGCGTTAGTAGATTCCAAACATTCTTCGGAGTCGGTTCCCTCAGTAACTGTAGGTCGACTTGGCGGTCTGATTTCGGTCAAAGGTTGTAAAAATGACAATGATTTATAGTACACATATTGTTCCGCCCTCCGTTCTCTTTACCGATGTCGTCCGACGCGGTCGCGCGTTTGTATCGATACAATCGCGATGCAGTAGCGCGTTAGTAGCGCGTTGGAATCGCTATTGTAGCGCGTTGCAAATGCGACTAACACGCGTTATTTTTTATTATTTGCTAACGCGCATACGCAACAGTATGTATACGAGTTGGTTCAGAATCTTTGCCAAAACGTTGTTCTTTCAAAAAATCAGTCAATGAATCCCTCACAGCCGCAGTTACTTCTGCTTCGTTTTGAGATGCAGGGATTTTGTTTAAAACTTTTGCTCTATTCAAAGGATAAATTCCCGTTGCATTGAAGCCACTGATCAAATTTCTTCTAATAGCAGATGTGAACTCTTCATTGGCGTCACCAGGAGTTCGAACTTTGTCCATTTCTGTTAAGTTTTCTCTCAGAAGTCGTGGGAAAACGTCGAAAACGAATAAATCTAAAAAATGCATTTAATATTTTTTTTTTCTTCTTTTTTTATTGATCCGATCACGATTTACCTCCTTTTTAGATAGTCGGTTAAAATATTCATGTACATACAGCTTTATATTCATCATTTTCGTTACGTAACATTTTAGTTATGAAATACAACTAAAACGTAATAAAACCTTTTCGTTACGTAACGAAATGTCACTAAAATGTAAGACCAAAATAACCTCAAAAATAAATTCACTGCAAAAAAATAATGTTCAGCGTTCACAAGAACAACTTAGTAAAAAGATAATAGTCTACTAATTAACAAAATCAAAAATCAAAAGTCATTTATTCAAACTAGGCTGAGAATCAGCACTTTTCGAACGTCAAAAATTACATGAGACTGTCCCCCAAAAACGCCCACCCTTCACCACTTCCTAGTGCTTTCGCTGGGAAGAAGTGGCGCAACAAACTCCCCAGCAGCACAGCTGTCTGTTCGCATAAAAAACTTGAAGCTATACAATACAATATAAAATAATTTGCATTACGCAACACAAAACGTTAAATTAAATTATTTGCCTTATGTTAGCTAGCACACACCATTATACAAATATATATATACACTGGTCATCAAAAAAATCGGCCCATCTGTAGTTTTACCGCAAATCACATTATTTCTTTAGAGAAACAAAACAAAATTATTTTGTATTGATATGTTTAATTTGACTTGTTTATTTACACCAATTTTAGCACAATATAAACAAAAAAAACATTAAAAAAATTAAATTACGATTATAAAATTAAAAAGAATAATTTCACTCTTTTTTGTGGTAATTTTAAACACGATCTAATTTTTCACTCTTAAGTGTTATGAACACAATTGTTGCAGTTTAATATTGAGTATTCCCCCCTCTTGCTCGAATGACGGCCTGCATTCGCCGTTTTTGCGACCTAATCAAGGTTTTGATGGTCTCTTGAGGGATTCGGTTCCATTCTTCCCTGATGGCGGTTTCCAGGTCTCCTAAGGATGTAGGGGCTGGATTACGGGCTCTAACCTTTTGTTTAAAGGCGTCCCACATGTGCTCTATAGGGTTAAGATCAGGGCTTCTCGCTGGCCACGACATAACCCGAATGCCGACCTCTTCAAGGTAATCGGTGACAATGCGTGCTACGTGTGGCCGTGCATTATCATGCATTAGTTCAAAATTTTCTCCAATATATCCGGCATATGGTACCACATGGTCTTCCAAGATCTCTGTGATGTAGCGTAACGCATTTAAAGCACCACTTCTTATAAAAACCAGCTCCGTGCGTCCAGTTAAAGATATCCCAGCCCAAAACATTACAGAGCCCCCACCATAACTGACTGTATCTCTTATGCAACACTGAGCATAGCGTTCATCTGGCCGTCGCATGACATTACGACGTCCATCAGAACCGTATAAAGTCATCCGACTCTCATCACTAAAAAGAACTGACTCCCATTGGACTATAGTCCAATTGACGTGATTCTGCGTAAATTGAAGTCTCGCTTGTCGATGAGCTGTGGTCAATTGTGGCCCCGTTGCTGGCTTGTGTGGTCTTAAATTCTGCTCACGTAGTCTCCTTCTTACAGTACTGTCACTTATAGCCACACCCCGGTCTTCACGTAAGCGGCGCTGGAGATCAACACCAGAAAGGTGTCGATTTCGTAAAGCTGATACCAAAATGAAACGGTCAACCCTTTGAGTTGTCACCCTATGTCTTCCAGATCCAGATCTTCTTCGATACTGTCCAGTCTCCAGAAACCTTTGGTAAACTCGCCGAACTGCAGAACGGCTGAGATTTAACCTCCTGGCCACGACACGTTGACTTAAACCTTGTTGTAGCAAAGCCACAACTTGGGCCGCCTCAGCTTCAGTAGTGTCCATTGTTTTTAAACAGAATTAATCAAAACTACAGCCTCAGCAATTAAACTTAACGATATGCACATGAAATCCCTAGAAAAGTCTGTTTCTGACTGGAAGTACGAGTCCATTTGTTCCGATGTAAAACCGTAAAATCAGCACAAAACAGTATTTCTGTATAAAAAAATTGTTATGTACCTTCAAGTGCAATAAGATTTATGACAAACAAGACGTCAATCATCATAGCGACCCTCAAAATAAAAAACAAACATGTGGAACAGCTTATCGGTGAAATAATCTACTAATATTAAACAAAAACTGGGTGGGTCGATTTTTTTGATGACCAGTGTATATAATAATCGTCGAAAACTATACTCAAGCAGAAATAACGTAAAGAAAAGGTATCTAAATAAAAGCCTCCAGGCATAATGCAAAGCTACAGCTATAACTCGAAGTCACAAATGATAAACTAGCACCATCGAAGTAAAATAAAAACAGTTAATTATTAATAACAATAACAAAACCATGGTCAGCAAGACGACCAGTCACCACAAGCAGCACCCGTTCACGAGCATAACGCAAAGATCAGCCATCATCCCCCTCGCCATATTTGAGGGAAGGAGGCAACCCGACCCCCGACGCTACCGCAAGCAGTGATATCTGATCTAAGGGAGCATGACGAACTTGCTGCCGGTTGCTCAGGCAAGAATAAAGTGATCAATTTATTAAGGTCGCTAGCTAACCACTTATTGCAATACAACTCATAAAAGAACATTGTAATGAGTAGATTTTGTCACTAATAAATTAAAATAAATTGACTTAGACAGTCAAATAAAATAAACAAATATAGGAACTCATAAAACCTGTCAGTAGGGAATCTATCTGGAGAAAGAACATGAACTTTGTCTTGAGTTAATCACGGCGACCAACTGTTCTTATCGTTTAAGTAGTCGTTGATAGAATAGTATGCCTTTGAACAAAGATTGGATTTAACTTTAACTTTAAACGCATTAAAAGGCAAATCTAGCAAGGAAGAGGGTAGCTTGTTATAAAAAGTTATACCAAGTCCAACAAATGAGTTATGAACCTTATGAAGCCGGTGAAATGGAGCACGTAATTTGTCCTTATTTCTGGTATTAATATTGTGGAGATCACTGTTTTTAGTGTATAAGTGTAAATTTTGCCTAACATATAAGATGTTGGCGAAGATGAATTGTGATGCCACCGTGAGAATACCAATATCTTTAAAAAAATCTCTAAGAGAAACTCTGGCACCCAGCTGGTAAATTGCTCGAACAGCTCGTTTTTGAAGTACAAATATATTTTGAATGTCAGCGGCTTTACCTCACAGCAGAATACAATAGGACATAACGCTATGAAAATAACTAAAATAGACTAAGCGGGCTGTATCCACGTCAGTGTATTGTCTTACTTTTCTGACGGCATACGCGGCCGAACTGAGCCTTCCCGCTAGGCTTGATATATGTGGTCCCCACTGAAGTTTGGCATCTACTGTTAAACCCAGAAACACTACCGAGTCTACAGTTTCAAGCACCTCTTTATCTAAGACGATGTTGGGACCTAAATTTCTAACATTCGGTAAGGCGAACTTTATGCATTTCGTTTTCTTGGCATTGAGTACTAAGTTATTGGTCGTAAACCAATCCGTAACCATTGAGAGTGCAATGTTTACGTCGTCAAAATCTTGTCTATTCCTTTCTACTTTAAAAATAAGAGAGGTATCATCTGCAAACAGTACAACGTCACAGATGCCCTTTATATAGAATGGTAAGTCATTGATATATACCAAGAATAAGAATGGACCCAGTATTGAGTTGAGGTACACCTAACTGAACTGGTAGCTCGGAAGATTTCACACCATCAACAACTACACATTGGAACCTATTATTTAAATATGAATTTATTACTTTAAGAGCTTCGTTTTGGACGCCGTAATGACGTAGTTTACGCAAAAGTGTGTCATGGTGCACGCAATCAAAGGCTTTGGAGAGATCACAGAAAACTCCAATAGCATTTTGCGAGTTCTCCCAAGCGTTAAATATGTGTTTCAGCAGTGCAACACCCGCATCTGTAGTCGTTATATTGTTCATTATGAAGGAGGCTGTTTAAATTAAAATGTCTTAGCAACTGCTTGAGTATTACCTTTTCAAATATTTTGCTAAATGCAGGTAAAATAGAAATAGGCCTAAAATTGCCAACGTCATTTTTATTACCTGATTTAAATAAAGGTATGACTTTACTACTCTTCATGAGGTCAGGAAAAGTTCCCAAATCAACACATTTATTAAAAGTAACAGCTAGATAGGGGGCTACGATGTCTATTATATTACTTAATAGTTTAATGGAGATACCCCAGTAATCACCAGTGTTTTTAGACTTAAGTGTGTTAAAAACATTAACTACGCCATGAGGAGTTACATGTTTGAAGCTAAATAAACGACTACATTTAGGCACACTACTATGCAAAGATTTTCAGCTTCCGACGGAGATGAATTTAAGAATCGAGTCGTAGTTATAGGTATGTTGGCAAAAAACTCATTGAATGCCTCAGCTACGTCAGCTGCATTATTAACTAATTTGTTTTCGACCATAATCTCAAGTTGTTTTTCTTGTTTAACAGACTTACCAGTTTCATTATTAATAATTTTCCAAGTAGTTTTTACTTTATTATTAGATTTTTTAATTGTATCGCTTAAAAATTTAGACTTAGCAAAAGCACTAATTTTTTTTAAATAATTTTGAGTAATTTTTGACATACTCTACTACTCTTTTTTGACTACTACTTTGAAAAGATCAATACTATATTTTTTTAAACCATATAACTCGTATAGTCTCGCTCTACTTTTATAAATACCTGGAGTAGCCCATTGGTTAAAGCCAACGGAGGTACCATTAATGTTAATTGTTTTAGTCTTGAAAGTAGATTGGTACTCTTTTTGTACAACATCAAAAAGGGCTCCATAGATTTCATTAGGATTGTCGAGTTCTACTATAGATGGTGTAATTTTATGAGCTATATTATTTTTAAACTTATTGCAACGAGTAGCTGTATAAGGCCTACATTTTATTTTATGCTTATTTTTATGTAATGGCATAGGGAAGCTAGCTAGTAAACCACAGTGGTCGGATGTTAAGTCACTTAACACTAATTTATTTTTGGCATCACAATCACTAAATATATTATCTAGACAAGTCGACGAAGATGCCGTGATCCTAGTAGGTTCAAAAAACAACTTAATTAAATTATAAGACCTAAACAGATTAAGTAGTCTAATACTTAATGGAGTAACATCTAAAATATTAATATTAAAATCTCCACATAAAATTATACTTTTATTACTAGATTTTAACCTGTTCAGTGAATCCTCCATTACCGATTCAAAACGACTAAAATCCCCAGAGGGGGGGTCGATAAACGCAAATTATAACGTATCGCTCGAGTTCAACACAAGACAACTCAATAGTACGCTCGATGGAGAGATTAACTAATTCTAAACGTTGTTTACATTTTGTAATGTAGGTATATCGAGAAATATATGTAAAGCAGGTAGGTCAGGCGCCGGCCGCTGTCGGCAGTCCGGAATATACGATCTTAGCAAGTGCCCGTGTTTCATTACGTCACCCTACCGTAACATATATCACAGTGGCGACGAGTGTTAATTACCAAAGTGAATATCGCGTGCGTATATATAGGTTGGACATGTACTTTCTCGTAAATAAAGTGGCGGAGGAATTGAAATTGCCTACTTCGATTTCTACAATCGGAGATGAAGCGTACGAGTTACTCGTCAACCTATCGAGTCCAAAGAAACCGTCGGGGTTAAAGTACGATGAAGCCATCAGTTTAATGCGTCAGCACCTTCAGCCGACGCCATCTTCATTAGCGGAACGATATCGTTTTCGAAAAAAAGACAAGGAGCGGATGAAAACGTGGCGACCTACGTCACAGAATTAAAAAGATTAGCTCGGCACTGTAAATTTGCAGCAAATTTAAGCGAGAACTTGCGTGACCAGTTTATATGCGGACTCAAAAGTGACGTCATCAGGCAACGACTGTTTGCGGAGGATGACTCGATAACATTTTCACATGCCGTAAAGTTAGCGAACGCTTTGGAGGCGGCTGAGAGACACGCGGCAGTAGTGGATGGAGCGTCCACATCTAGTCCTAAGGTGGAAGAGGTGCATTCGGTCACATCTATTAAGGGGGACAGCAGCGGTGCGAGTCACAGCAGCGGTGCGAGTCGCAGCAGGAGCGGTGGCAACATGCGGCCGCGTGGGCGGCGGCGGTGGGCAAGCCGCGAGCCGCGTGGGGCGAGCGACCAGCGCGACTTTTGCATCGGGACGCAGCAACAACTGCACAGCTTGCGGAGCCACTAACCATAGTGTGGCAAGCTGTCGCTACAGGGAGTTCGTGTGCAGCAAATGCCAGCATACGGGGCACTTACGTCGGGTGTGTCCGGGGAATGTTGAACAATCGTCGCGAGGAATAACTTCATATCGTCGCGGTCGGCGGAATGGAAACATGTATTCCGCGGAGGCCGTAAGCGAGTCCGACGTGGAGGATATCGAAGAGAGTTTGAACTTAATGGGACTCAATAACTATAAGCCAGTAAGTTTACCTATTTGTATAGATGATACCGTACTGAATATGGAAATAGATACAGGAACTGCGATTTCATGTATAAATAATGCCACCTACGAATGTTATTTTTCACATCTGTGTCTTAAGAAAGACGATACAATTTTAAAATTTTATGATGGTACTAAAATAAAACCATTAGGTATAATTTGCCCACGGGTTCGATTCCAGGGTCAGGAAAAACAGCTAGAATTGTTTGTAAAATTGTTTGTAATAAAAAACGGTACTACATCGTTGTTAGGTAGGCAATGGTTAGCGGAGCTACAAATAAAAATACCAACACTTACATGTAAAGGTTTAAGTAACATGAGTTGTGTGCAAATTAATGAAGGTATTGTAAATATTCTCGACAGACATAAGGCATTATTCAGCGGCGGACTGGGTCGGTACAAGGGTGGCAAGGCTACGCTGCGAGTGCGCCCCGGGGCGACGCCGGTGTTCCAGCGCGCGCGGCCCGTACCATACGCGCTGCGCGAGCGCATCGACACTGAGCTCGATGCCATGCTGTGCGACGGCGTCATCGAGCCCATCGACTGCTCCGACTGGGCCTCACCATTGGTGCCGGTGACTAAAGCAGACGGTACGTTGCGAATTTGTGCGGATTATAAAGCGACTCTGAATCCCCCCTTGCTGATCGATCGATATCCACTTCCTAAAATTGAGGATGTGCTCGTAGGCCTGAACGGGGCACAGTTTTTTTAGCAAAATTGACCTCTCCCGTGCGTACAACCAAGTAGAACTAGATGATTCAAAAAAATACACAGTTATTAATACACATCGAGGTCTATTTCAGTATAATAGGTTAGTTTACGGTTTGTCGTCAAGTGTAGGTATTTTTCAACGTATAATGACGAATTTGTTAGGTAATATACCGAATGTGCAAGTGTTTCTCGATGACGTCATAATAGGCGGGAAAAATAAAAGCGAGCATTTATATGCACTCGAACAAGTCTTACAGCGACTATCTGAAAGTGGGTTAAAGCTAAAGCAAGAAAAATGTGTTTTCTTGGTTGATGAAGTGACTTATTTAGGCTATGTTGTTTCTAAAGAAGGGGTCAAAGCGGACAAATCAAAAGTTAAAGCTATAAGTAAACTAGAAGCTCCAAAGAATATTAGTGAATTACGTTCCTTTATAGGTATGGTAATTTTTTTTTCTAAGTTTATCAAAAACTTTAGTTCCATGTTAGTACCCTTACACCGGTTATTACGGAAAGACGTTGACTGGAACTGGGATGAACAGTGTGTGCGTGCGTTTACGCAGATTAAACAAGCTTTAATGGGTACTGAAGTATTAGCGCACTACGATCCTAACAAGCCACTAATCGTGACGTGTGACGCGAGCGCACGGGGAGTGGGGGGCGTGCTGGCGCAGCCGGGCCTGAAGGGCGAGCGCCCGGTAGCTTATGCGTCACGTTCGCTCACCATCGCGGAGAAAAACTACTCGCAAATACATCGCGAAGCACTCGCGATTATATTCAGTATACGAAAATTTCATCAGTATATTTACGGAAGGAAGTTCATTTTACGCACTGATCACAAACCCTTAGTATCAATGTTAGGCCCACAAACGGGAATACCAACCATGACGGCTAGTAGGATGCAACGATGGGCAGTGATATTGTCGGCATACAATTACGACATAGAATACATTCGCACCAATGAAAATTGCGCTGACGGCTTATCACGACTGCCAGAAAATAATAGTGTTAAAAATGTGAAGGAAGAATCTATTCCTGAGCAAACATACCTGCACTTCGCTCAAGACGGGTTGTTACTTAATTATTCCGAAATAAAAAAACAAACGGAGAGGGATCCGTTATTAAGTAGAATTTTAAACTACCTACGAGACGGTTGGCCAGTTAAGTGTGAAATCGTGAACTTGCAACCGTATTTTAATAGGAAAGCGGAACTGTACGAGGAGTTAGGCTGTGTCATGTGGGGTCACCGGGTGGTGATACCGGAAAAATGCCGGGATAAGATTTTAAAAATTATTCATGAGCCGCACATGGGCATCGTAAAGTCAAAGGCGTTGGCACGCAGCTACGTATGGTGGGCGGGCATCGACGAGGCGGTGGAGCGCGAGTGCCGCGCGTGCAGTGTGCGCGGCGTACGCGGATGACCCCCCGCGCGCGGCCCCCCGCCCTTGGCTCTGGCCCGCCAGGCCGTGGTCCCGGCTGCATCTGGACTTCATGGGGCCTATATACGGGAAAACTTATTTAGTAGCAGTAGACGTAACAACCAAGTGGTTGGAGGTATTTCAAGTACCCAGTACGGCAGCGAGTCATACGATGGTCAGGTTGCGCGAGCTGTGGAGTCGGTGGGGAGTCCCTGGGCAGATAGTCACTGATAATGGACCGCCATTCACTAGTGGTGAATTTGCACAATTCGCGCAAAGTGACGGTATCCAGCACATATTTACAGCGCCCTATCATCCGTCATCCAATGGAGCCGCGGAAAATGCAGTTAAAACTTTAAAAAGAGTAATTAAGAAAGCATATTTAGATAATAAAAGTGTGGAACAGGCTTTAAACACATTTTTGTTATAATATAGGAACACTGAACACTGCACTACAGGAATAACCCCTTCAGTCGCACTCATAGGCAGAAGGTTGCGAACCAAGTTAGACGTGCTAAAACCCGATATGGAAGTTAGAGTACAAAAAGCGCAGCAAGGGCAGGTTGAAAATGCGGGAGGGACGGAAAGGAGGGTGAAAGTAGGAGACGACATTTGGTATCGACAATATCTAAAGGGGGAGAAATGGTTGCCCGGTACTATAGTTACCTCATCAGGGCCAAGCGACTTTAAGGTATTAGACAGTAACGGCAAACAGGTGCATAGACATATCGATCAGCTAAGGCGTAGGACGAGGAGTTCTCTAGTAGTCCCCACAGAGTTGCCACGTTCACCGGAAACTCCAGCTCCTAGGGTAGCACCAATATCGCCCCACGAGGGCTGGTCGGAGCGGCGGCGGGAGGCCTCGGTGGCGTCGTCGTCGCCTGCGCGGGAGTCTGTGTCGTCCCCGCAACAGAAAAACGAACAGACCGACCGAAATATAGTAGCAGAAGAGTTCTCGACACCACCGTCCATGCCTGTACAGCCCCAGTCTCGCCTCATTAGGAAATGTAGGTTAGATAAAGATGTTAATTATAAGAATTAGTTAAGGATTTAGTAAAGTAGTTTAGATAAGGAGGTTGGTTATGTTGTGAGACTTGGTGCCTGCTGATCTTCTGGTTTAATGTAAATATAACTTGTAATGTATGGAATCACTCGTCAAGTATATTAGTTTTAACATATCAACTTGGTGACTTTGGTGAGACAGGCCCTTAGTTTAAGAATGATCAGTGTTTAGCTTGCAATTTTTATCATTAAGTAATGTACAATAAGTTGTTGCAATTTAGTTTAGTCGGCTTGTTGTTAATTAAAGGTGGAGGGATGTAATGTAGGTATATCGAGAAATATATGTAAAGCAGGTAGGTCAGGCGCCGGCCGCTGTCGGCAGTCCGGAATATACGATCTTAGCAAGTGCCCGTGTTTCTACCCTACCGTAACATATATCACACATTTCAACATATCGCACCCCTAGATGAAGACTCCGGCAACTCAAAAAACCTCATTTTTCAGAAATGACGAAAAACTGTTTTTAGGGTATACCCTAAAAACAGTTTTTCGTCATTTCTGAAAAAATGAGGTTTCTCTCATTAGATCTTTGATATCTTTCTTATATATAAGAAAGATATCAAAGATCTAATGAGAGATTCGTAAAGGTAACGTTTTCTGAAGCTGTTTAATTAGCTTATTTGTATTTTATCAGTTAAAAACGTGGAAAATAACGGGATTTTTGAGTTACTCTAGTTTTGCAGCGGGAGTAAGCAAATTTTTTGTGTACTAAGTCAAGTTACTTTACTTTATCTGAAATAAAATTGAGTTACGTTACTTTTCACCCCAAAAAAAAAGATAACTTTTTGTCGGGGGTTTTGAGTTACTTATGCTATGAACGGGTGATTGCAACGTGCTAATCTTAGGAACGCAAGCTTTAGTTTTTATAGATCTAAAATAGTTGAAATAAATAAAATGTGTCCTCAAATAGAAAGTTATTTATTTAAGTACTAAATGAATAACAAAGAAAACTAAATACAATAATTAGTGTTATAAAATATTAGGTAACTTAGTAGTCCTTTTTATAACAGTTATTACTTAAATACTAGACATTTTCATGAAATTGAGATCGTACACGTACAATAATGAATAATTATGCGTTTTTAAATAATCACAGCAATAATACCTTTAAAAAAAACTCTTATCTCCCATAAAAAAATATAAATTTGAGTATTCTTATCTCTTTACGCACTATCAGAACAATCTTAAAATAAGTACAGCCTCTGAACAAACATTAATAAAAGCCAAAAACTATAAAATCAACCAGTCATTATAAAATTCTCAGGCAGTGTCTATTTTCATCTTAGTTTTACTTACTTAAGTAATAGTACCTACCACAGTCTTAAAATTGCAAATCACAGTTTATTTATTGGTCTATTATTCTTAATAAGTACTCTCTAATCAATTAAATTTGTTAATGGCACAGAATTCTTAAACTAGTCTACCTACTTCTACTATAAAAATTGTAATGGCAACGTCATTACAAAACATTTTTGTAAAAACTATCATAGTAAGGCTTCGGAATCACATCTTTGTCTACAAGTTCTTTAATATCTTTCTTTTTTGCTTCAGACAAACGAATTTTTTCTGTGTATGCTCTACTCAAACTCAAATTTATTGTATTACCAGGTGTTGACTCTACTGTGCGTCTAGTCTTTCTCTTGTTCACCCAGCATTTTTTAAATTCAATCTCTGCAAAGGAAGTTTTATAGAAAAAGGCCATTAGACTTTCTTTTTCTACTTTGAGGAGTTTTATATCATGCCACTTAACTTGGTTGTTACTTTCATCGGTATTAAAATTTGTACCCCAAGCTTCTTGCAACACTTTTAAGTCATAAAAGCGGTCATGTGTCATTTCATGCACTTTGTATGCTGGTCCAGATTTTTTGGCAGACCTGATCAATGTTGTATATTGTTGTGGTGTATAAATAGGGCCTGATTTTATGTGCCTTTTTACCTGCTTCTCAATGACACTATGGACATTATCCCCTTCGTTTTGCGAATGGCCTCTAATTAAAAACTTATGAGTGATAGACTTCACTCTCATATTGAACACAGCATAGGCATAAGCAGACAATAAGTACTTGTTTTTTTGTTGCCCGCAACAGTTGTCTGAGTAAAATATTAGATCTATGTCTCCAGTGGGATGATTATTGAGCAGCATTTCGATGAAAGCTAAAACACAGCTTCCGATTTCTACTGAACCACGCTTTCCTTCAGTTTCATCCCAGAAAAAACAGTCCACATTCTTTGCATACAAATCACTTATGGTAAAATTAAAACAATTTATTCTGGACTTGTAAAAGAAAAGAGACACTTGCCCTTTAGGAATAGGCATTACTGCCTGGAGATCATAAACGACTACTATAGCATCTGATTCTTTCTTGTCCCTTTCTTTCTCACTTCGCGCTAGGTCTTTCTCAAATAGATGCTGTTCGTAGGCTTGCTGCAATGTCAATTTTTTTTCATCATCCGCATTTTTGTAGCTCTCACACAAATCGCACAAGTCTTTTTTTGGGCTAAAAAAGCCAATGTTGAATTGATAGTTGAATATGCGTTGAAATGTTGATTCGGAAGCAAATGGCAAGTCATTAGCTTGGCGTAAGCTTTTATAGTCCCGGTAAATATCTGCTAATGACCTTTCGCTTTGAATGTATTCCCGAGTAGTCTGAGCTCGAAGATAGTGCGATTCATTACTTGATCACCTAAATCAAGCGTGGCCTTAAAAAAGGTCTTGCAAACACGAATGCGCGAGTTATTTTCTTCAAAATAGAAGGCCGTATTTAGAGCCCGGAAGTTTTCCGTACTTGAGTATCGGTATTTGGGCTTTATTTCATGGGTATGTCGTACAATGTACTCCCTCTGTCGCGGAAGATCACCGAGTTTCCAAAATGCTTCAAACCATTTTTGACGAGTTGTTAAGGTGATCTTGGTACTACATTTCAAACGACACTTTTCTCCGCAAGGTGGTCGAATTTTGCGAGCAGGAATTTCTTTTTTTAGTTTACCCCTCGACTTGTAAGATTTGTCTGAATTTTTGAGGGTTTTGTTTATATTGACCTTCCATGTCTCCGGTTGCCTTAGTTTCTTTTTACATTGTTTTGGCCCTTCTTGCGCTAGAGTCTCATCACTTGGATTAATATTTTGACCCAGATTGTGATCCTCGTAGTTATTATCGGCATTGTTATTTTCGTTGCGTTGAATCTCGCAATTAGGGCCAGTATCGTCATGTTCATTCGTTGAGTTACTACTGCTGCTGCTAGAGCTACTGCTCGAGCTACTACTCGAGCCTGATGAACTCGAACTGCTAGACGAAGACGAAATGGAGCGAGTTCGTGGCATTTGTGAAATAGGCGAGTTACGCAAGGGAGAGAAAATTATTTTTCTTTTGGGAATAGGGTCTTGATAGTGCGGGATCTGCATCGGAATCGTCGAAATCGCTTTCATCGCCGCTATGAACTGGCGAGGTAGCATACTGACGTTTAGGAGCTCGTCGTCGTTCCTCAGCGTTTGTAGGCTCATTAAGACTCAAAGAAGATTCTAAAATGCTCGGTGATGGAGCTAACCTTCCTTCAGCTGGCAACTCAGGCTCGTTAATACTATTGAGCGTTACTATACCAGGAGATGTAATAGGTCTTGAATCATCTGTTGCTGCTGGTTGCTCAGGATCCTCTTTTTCTTCGTTAATCATTTGTACCATGAGTTTTCCTCGCCCTGTCATCATCCTAAAAATAAATAATGTTCAAATTCAATAATGAATCAAGTAAAGTCAACCAACTCAAAAAACCCTCAAAAGCACGTACTGTGTTTAGTTACTGTAAAAATTACAAATTTCATTGAACAGGCAAAAATAAACAAAGTTAAAGTTAGATTCAACAAAACTACGGTAAATCGAAATTTACTTTTACTTTCATGTAAACCTGAGGAACTCGAAATATTTAAAAAAATATTGCAACATAAAATCATCAAAACCCCCGTAAATCAAAATTAACTATTACTTTTTACAATGAAATTTCAGCAAAACTCAATCAACTCAAAATAAATAAGAAACTTACTCAATAAATTTCGTGTAAACTCCAGCAACTCAAAATCTGCCACTATTCAAACGTGTGTCACTTACGCCAATCCGAAGACAACTAAAAATGGCGGACTAGTACTCGCGCCTGTCGGGGCAAGGTCATTTAAGTAAAGCAGCGTTTAGCGCCATCTTTTAACAATGGTTGAAGGTATCGTTACGCGAGTTATATTGATGCATAGGTCTTCGAGTCAGGAATTCGATAAGGCCACTAACTCAAAACTCGTACTTTTTGAGTTAGTGGGGTTTTTATCTAGGGGTGCGATATATGAAACAAGAAATAAAGATCCACCGCGAATAGCATTTTTTCTTACAAAATACACTTAGTACAGTAAAATAATTATCATTCATAAACACTACTTCATGTTCTTTCAACCACTGCTCCGTCAAACATAAGACCTGAACATCATAGTTCTCCATAAATAAACTTAATTCTAGCTCTTTGCCGGACAGACCCTGCATATTTTGATGTACAACATTCAATTTATGCGGCTTACCCGTTGTCGCACCTAATAGTTTAAACTACAAGGCGTATCAAAAGTAGCGTTAGTACCACTACTAACAGTAATCGATGGTACACTACAGGTACCAGTGTCACTGCATATATTGTATGCTAAAAGATTAGCAATATGTCTCCTACAACTAGGTGGCAAATACATAGTTTAATTTGTCAGTTTGTAATCAGTAATGAATTGATTACAGTCAAAATATAAAATAGCGTCACTGTGACGACAAGTCCTATTATAAATTAACATATTTAAATTATAAATGTACCTATTATGCTCATCGGACAAATATTGAGAGTAAGGCAGGGCACAAAAAATAAATTTACAACTATTGGTCTCATTGAGATGTAACATCAAATAGACACATTCAACTATATCCTTTTTTCGTACAGTTAAACTATCCCCATATAATAAAATAACAGTTGAACTGGGGTTTATTTTTGTCAATTTAATATAGCTAATTAATTGGCTAATACTGGCACCGGGTAAACAATTATTAATTACATATTGTTGCGAACACTGATTAAATATACTACCAAAACCTTGACCAAAGGACCATGCAAAAAAATGTATGGGCAGTGTCCCATCCCATCAACAGACATGGGACAAGTTTCAATATCATTATTACGTCCCATGAAAAGTCAGTACCAATTTTTAGTTCGGAATTCGACGGGGTTTTTTTTAAAAAAAGACTTGACAAAAATAAAGTATTTTTATTTTAAAATAAAAAATTACATTTTAGACGATAATTACAAAAAGCAATTGTTCAACTAGACATTTTAAGTATTAATAACACAAAAACAATTGTGCAAGTAGACACTTAATAACAACAGAACTATTATCCAGACAAAAATAACGTTATATTATTCATCTATTATAATAGTCAATAACATTGCCGCTGGTAGATTAAAGTCGATATGTCGACCTTTGCCCATATACCATATAATTGATATTATATGGGCACAACTTCCAACCGTACGCGCCCCTGTTAGGCATGTGCAATACCACTGTTCAATAGCACGTCTGCCAGTTTCACTTCGGTTTATTAATATGTAACAATAATAAACGCGCGATCTAACGTGTCGAGATTGTATTCGTCCTCTAATTAACCAGACATTATCTTCTCGAATATTATACCTTGGCAAATCAGTTAGCTGGTTTTCTCGAAATAATTCAATATAATAAATTCCATTCCGAATATGTTCCGCACAGTAGGATTTTGCAAGTTTTATATGGTAGGTCCCCAAGGCGAATAAAATGATATCATCATCAGTCAGTTCTGGAAAGTCCTCAAGATGTGGCATGGTGGCCTCCATCGTCACAAAGTTAACTCTTTGTCTGTTAAGATTTTTGCCTTCGACATAATTTTTCAAAAGGTTAGGTTGATGAACCTTAGTTTGAATTATTTCAAAGAATTCCGGCGCAAGCCTGTGGTCTGTAGCAACACGGTAATTAGCATTTATTAATGATGCTGCTATGCGGAAATCGACAAACATGTTTGGCAAAGCTCGGTTAAAATAAGTTTGTTTTAATAACTTAAAACGGTTTTTGAATTTGCCGTTAACCGCCTCCACAATCCATCTACACACAGTCACCAACCGAGAATCATTTGCCTTTTCTGTTGATAGCTGGGTCGCGTTCCTGTCCTTGGTAGGTGGCATGTGAGGTTCATAGCCAAGGGACTCAATATCATTAATACTGTCCCTGAAGCCCCTGTCCAAAATAAAGACGTCCTCTCTGTGTAGTAACCAATGTAGTAAGTGCTCCTCGTCATTCATTATGTTCTGCATAATAGTTGCATCTGATGTTGTTGCAGGAAAAGGGCCTATGACATCTATGATATATCCATCGCTGCTTACTAAAATAAATGGTTTCAATAAATTGCGAAACTTGTGGAGGCTATAAGTTTTTCTTTGAAATAAATAATTAGTGCTTTTTTCAATATATACATATGTGCCATCTGCGATAATAATTAACTTGGTGTTGTTTTCATTTCCAAAAATATGTTTGGGCAAAAATAGATTTCTCTCTAGAAGCTCATCTCTAGAAATATGACCTATACCAAGATGTCTTGGTACATATTGACCTGTCAAGCATTGTCGCGCTATTTTTAGGCGATATTCAAACACTTGACGTGTTACGCCGAAAAGCGTAGCTAGTCGCTCGTTAGGTTCTCCAGTTCGTATTTTCGTTAAATAAGCTCCGAGAACTGATCGGGGATGTCTGCATTTTTCTGCGAGCGATGGCGTTTCTTCCAAAATGACGTTGAACTGCTCTAAAGTGAATCCAGTCCAAAACATAAGTTCACTATTATTCAGTGAAGATAATGTTTCAAAATCGAATCTTGTCCTATTGTTGATTGCTTCAATTAACATGTTTGTCATGTTACTAAAAAATGAAGCATTAAAATAATGTGTAACATTTACATTATCCAGTAACTCTTCAAAATCATAGTTATTTAAATGTTCTTCACATATTCGCGAACTCGGTGGAATATATAATCGATAATGACATACCAAATGTAGCTTGATAGACACAGGAACTCGTCGTAGATTTTCATGTCTACATTGCCTATACATACAGAGCTGTGAAGTGTTCGGTGCACGTACGTAATCGCGAACATAGAAACGAGCATCATCCTCTGGATTGTCCTGAGGATCATTGGGGGCTTCAGCAACATTGGGGGCTTCAGCAACATTGGGGGCTTCAGCAACATTGGGAGCTTCAGCAACATTGGGGGCTTCAGCAACATTGCGGGCTTCAGCAACATTGGGGGGTTCTTGATTGTCAGCATCTAAAATTATTTATTTATTTATTACTAGCTGTCCCGGCGAAGCTAGACTGTACTTAGTGATGAAATAATTTATTTTGATAAGGATTAATAGCACAGATGTAATTACCTTCTACAATGGGAGCGTTCTCAAGACGTAGTTGTCCACCGTCATTATTATTGGCTCTCTGCCAGCATCTATGGCATACTGCCATTACGTTATTGAATACTACCTGAAAAGGGAAAAAATGAAGATATCAGCATATGTGTGTTTTTGTAATAAGCAGAAGTATTTTTTCTGTGTTATATTGATTATATCGGTGTTATATGTGTGCTTGTCAGTTGTCTAGAACTCGGAACACAATCTACACTCACTTTTGGACTAGACTATAAAAATATTAAGGTGAGATTAAATAATTATGCAGGTAAAAATATCTCATTCCTCATAGGAATTATGGCCGGACGATTGAGTCGTTCCTAACGTAAGCTATACTTTAACCCTTTCAGACCTGACTTTTTTGATTTTCTCCTACGGATTTGAGTAAATTTTCAGAGTTATAATAGGTATTAAGAAGTAGGAAAAAAATAATAATAAAAATCCTGGAGGTCAAGTTTTTCGGAAAAATTTGTTTTTCTTTATGTGCACAAATGTGGCCATCCGGCTTTAATTATAATTACGGTTAATGTACAGGGGATTTTTCATCAATAAACACTGTTGATATACTATAGTTTTATTAGAAAAAACAATGAAGTAAATAAAAATTAAATCAGATCATCCTATGGTATCGTTATTATATAAATAAAAAAATACTAGAAATAGAAAATCCTATGTGTGGAATGCCAAAAAGCAATTTTTATCCTTTGTTAGGCATAAATGCACTTTACACTTGATGCACTTTACACGGGATTTTCCCTTGCATCCTACCATTTTGCAGCGTGTTCCAGCCCCGTCATCATGTGCAGGAAGGTGTCCAACCCCGTCACGAGCTATTTCAGTCGCAGGGCGAACTTCTCCTGGTCTTCGGGGAATAATTACGGATGGCGTCGGGCTACTGCCACTTGGACGGCCTCTTTTAGCGACACTAATCTGTTTATTTCGCAAAACTAAGCTTTCTGCTAATCTACGACGAAAGTGTAGCAAAGTGAATCGTTTGTTTATCGGGACTCCGAGTAATTCATTGTCAGTCTGGTATTCCCGGAAAGCTTGAACAACTGCAAGATCTGATGCGTGGAAAATCATGCGTAGAGGCCATTTTTTGGATTTTATGAATGTCCTATAATAGCTCATGAGTTGATCAAGCAAGTCAACTCCTCCCATCGCATGATTGTACTTCTTCACAATTTCTGGCCTTTCAACTTCAACAAATCGCCTCTCCTTTTTACACCATCTTCTCACTAAATCCTTTTGCCCAATACCAATAAAATTGGAAGCCAGGTGGGTAATTTTGTTATCCAACCACTTGACTACTGTGACATCGCCATCATGACTACTTATTTCTTGTACAAAGCCCCTCGGTTTCTTGTTGGTTTCTTTATCAGTTAGAAATGATGGACTTGAGAATCTGTTGACGCGAGCTGTACATGCAGCCATGATGCCTTTCTGTTTCAAAATTTGTAGAAGATGGTATGATGAGAAGTAGTTATCATAGTACAGCTCGTGGCCTTTGCTTTCTCCAATTCGCTTTGCAAGCTGTAACACTACAGATGCACCATAACCGATTTTCTTTACAATGTTATTGTCTAATTCTGGAGACGAACTTTGGTAAAGAATAAAATCATAGGCCTGACCGTGCTTACCGCATAAAAAGAATAATTTCAGGCCCCAAGGACAAGGTTTCCCTTTTATATATTGCTTCGCCACATGTTTCCCGGTAAAAGGAACCATCTGCTCATCAACACAAAGTTCTTTCTCGAGTGGTAGTTCCAAACATCTTCTCTTGATGGTATCATAGATCGGTCGTACTTTGTAGAATGCATCTTGGCAGTTTGTCGGTATGTTTGTATTGTCGACAAGGTGTAAATTGTTGCGGAGCTCGAAAAATCGATCCCTCGACATATGTTCTGAGAAAAGGGGGATGCTAATATTAGATTCCCAATACATTTTCAAGCAAGGGTAACTAAATACTCCAGTAGCCAAATGTAATCCAAACAAAACTTCCAATTCTTTTGCATTAGTAGGCCTAAATCTAGGCCTGTGTGATTGCACTGCGTATAAATTCGTCATTTCAGCCATACTGTGAAACAACTGTTGCGGAACGTACCTGTGATAATAATCGACAGGAGCTTCGACTATGGGGTCAATAGCTATTGGTGGACACCAGTCTGATGGGATAGTGTTTTCCAGCTCTCTGTGCCTCCACCTAATTCTCGCCTTTGGTGTCAGATTCTCAAAAATATCTTCATTTGAAGAGGCTGCTCCTGGTTGACTCTCAAATACTTCATCAAAAATGTCAGGAACTTCATGTATAGGAGCCGGTTGGACGAACATGTTGTCTACAGAAATATTATCCATTTCATCTTCATCAGAGTCTGGGGGGAAGATCTCCCTTTGATTTTGGTTAACTGCATCTGCACCGAATCGAACAGACCGAGATTCTCGAGCAAAACTACCTCCATTCCCATCGTCGTCATCTGAAGATAACTCCAAGTCTGAGAGATTTCCATCACGAAGAAGATCCAAGGCATTTCGTGAAAACATTATTCGTTGTAGACTTATTCTGAAAAATACGTATAAAGAAATGTTAGATAATGTTTTCCTGATAAAAATATGTTGCAAAAACAACGTAAAACTACATTTATATAAAATAAACATATTTCTTTTCAAATATCGTTACACTATTTGAATATTACGCAGAAAAGACAGTTGACACCTGATGGGCACATTTGAGGACAAATCGAAAAATCTATTATTTTGGTACAAACAAACAATAAATGACACATAAAATAAATCATACATAATCTTAGTAATATAACTTATTGATAAATATTTAAGTACATTCAAATTTTTCGCAAAATCATAGTATTTAGGAATAAAAATAGCAGCTTACCTGAGCGGTTCGAAACATACACGATCACTGGATGAAACTTGACGAAAAGACGTTAAAATACGATACTAGATGGCGGTACTTGTAGTGTTTTTCTTGACTTTTTATGTGACCAAATGAATACAACCGTTTTTCTGTACAAATTAACGAATGTAATACTTTTATATTTAATTATATTTTATGTCCTCAATTGTGGACGCCAGGTCTGAAAGGGTTAAGTGCTATATTTCTATTCAAGCAATTCTAAAATGTATCATATAGTATCGTAGCAATGTTCTATCTGCTTATATATTCTAACTACATGACACTTATTCTTATTCATTATACGTATTCTACATAATATCTAAAAGTTATCGATATATGTATAATAAATCAGTAAATAAATACAATGACTGTGACTTACTTGTGTCAATCCATTTTGCAAAATGTAGGCCGCTAACTCAGGACTACTATGAAGCAATGTTTCTTGTAATATATGTCGTCTCTGTCTTAAAACAGATCTAGGACACATTACACATTGGCGTCCAGTCTCCATATTTATAAATCACAGTCCATTAAACGTGCCGGCCTGCCGGGGTCATCGAGTAGCAATCAAAAGGTCCAATAAACAAGCAGAGGTTAGTAATAGTCGCAAACAAGCCGATAACGCACAAATAAACAACGCGAACACAGCAGAACGTACTAGCCACGACTGAGGGAGGTGCGTGGGCGCAGGCGTCGAAAGGGTGCGGTCGGGGTAACGGAGCAAGGAGGGAGGGTAAAGTACGTCTTACGGCTGTTCTCTCTCGAGTTTTTTTTAGTTAAATAGTACATTTTTAATTCGATTCTTAATACTTAATAAAACTGTATAAGTATAACATATTTTTTTTTATTGCACGATAACCCCATATCCTACAGTGATGTCGCCATAGTAAAAAATAATCATAATGTCGAGATGTATTTAATGAGATATGTTTGGCATCTGTTGATGATATGGGACGATTTTTTGCATAGTCCTTTGTCGGAAAATACATAGGTTGTATCAATCAAATTATTTGAAGTGGGTAGGCGCGTATGTAGTAGATGACGCTTATTGACCCACTACTGAGCGAGCCTGATGAGTAGGTACAGGTCGGAATTCAATGAAATAAGCTGATGCGTAAAAGCGGATGATATATATTATACTAAATGAGTGAGTATACAGCAATGAATGATGGAACAATTCTGAGTTCTATGCCTTTTTTTTTTTTTTTTTTTTTGAATGGCATCTCGTAGCAGACCTAGAGAGGTCGTTGCTACTTAACCGGATATTCCTGTGGCTGCCCTAAGGTTTTAACCGATTCGTTGCGGATGGCACGTTTCAGTGCCATCACTTCTTTTTAAGTGTGGCGTCAGGCACGGATATGTGTCATTTTGAAATCGATGATAACTCCTTCAATTAAGTTTTATGGAAGTTTTACCTGAAACCAAACTATCTTCATTTTTCACGTATATTAAGCTCGTAGCCTTCGTTTCTGGATACTGTAATATTTTTAAAAAAATAGGGGGCACCAACCTTTTTGGAAGTTGAAGTATTTGATATTAAAAAATGGAAACAGACAATGGACGGTCGGTCTAGGAGCGGCCGGGACCGTCCATTGTTTATTGTAACAACACGTGGTATAAATTTTTTTCTTTCGCGCATCTTGTTTTTTGAATTACTTCTGGTTTACTATCCTTAGTTATCAGACGTGCTTACTTTTCTTGTTATTTACCTTACCGATGACTTTCGCTTGTTTACTGGACTCTCGTGTTTTTATCGATTTTGGTTTTGCATTTGTGACGATTTTGGCTGTGTAAAGTGGACTCTGATTTTGCGTTGTGACAATTGTGGCTTTGAACTGGACTCCGTGCGACTTCAGCCTGTGCACACATCTCTACTTGCCGTGAACTTCAAGTAAGATTCTTTTTTATACATAAGTTATTGTTGCTAATTGACGGGCCTGTTGGTCTAGTAGTTAGTGAGGTGGGTTCGATTCCCATGCAGGTCAAACTTTGTATGATGAGCACAATTGTTTATTCTATCACAGTCAAAAATACATTTACCCGCCAATTTACCAAAGAGAAGTAATAATACCCTAAGAAAAAGATGCAGAGTTTGTTACACAAAAACTAAAAAAAGGGTATCTGTTATAACTGGCTGTCCCGATTGCCCTGGATTCCCAGGCCTGTGCCTTAATGATTGTTTCAGAGAATTTCACAAATATTGAAATTCTATGTTAGTTAATCGGATCTGATGTAATGATTTTTAATAAATATTATCATCTAAGTCAAAATTTGGTTAAAATTAAAATTGTAATTGAATTAAAATTTGGTTTTATTTAACTTTTGTCCGGTCTTTATTTGATATTAAAATTACTTTTTTATTATATCTAATATTTTCTGCATCTTTATATTTCTTTCATATGGTTTAAAGCGCAATAATTCATTTGAAACCAACTGGCCAAAATATTTACATCCATGGACGTCCAATATAGTCGGGCCATCATCTCTTTCTGAGCATGTTGCACTGTCCACCATTTCTTTTTTTGTGTACGTTGAAGTATCCTTACATGTTTTTTGGTTTGGTATAAATTCCTGTTCCCAGTTTTCTGAGTCTTCCCAGCGTTGTGAATTCTGTACTATCTCTTCGTCATCGTCGCATTGAGTTTCATTTTCTGTATCGGGAATGTACTTTCTTTTTCGCTGTAATTCTTAAACAATAAATAAACATTATCAGTATCTTGCCAAATATTATTTTTTTCTGACAATAATAATTTTCACATTTGTTGTGTATCCGTGAGAATGTTTGGATGTTTTTGTTTTTTCACACAAAAACTACTGAATGGATTTCAATGAAATTTAGCACAGGTGATAAGTCTTGGTCTGGAATAGCACATAGGCTACCTTTTATTCCGATTATAGGTTCCTGTGGAACAACGGGAAACAAATTCTACGCGGGTGGAACCGCGGGCATCGGCTAGTATCAAATAATCATATAAAATAATTATATATTAGTACTACTATCATTATTATTACTATTTAATCTAACTTAGCAGTTTTTATTTGCGTAGTTTAATTATAAACAATTGAAATTTGTTATGCAAAAATTTTTAGACCCAATTTAATACCTCATAATCAATCAAATTACTAGGAAATGCAAAATAAGTTGAAAAGGTTGAGCACATCTGTATTAAATAAGTCACTTACCTTCCATTTCCACAAATACACTTGTTTCGCCACTTTTTATCGCTTAAAACAACGTGCCTGACCGTTCACGTTAGATTTCACATGTAAACTAAAAGTATTCGAGCTTTGAATACGTAAAAAAATGTCAAAACACTGTTTTCTTTTCCGCATGGCTGAAGACACAGATGAGTGTCATTTAATCGTATGGCGTTGGGCACTGATCAGTGTCACGTTATTTTTGTTCGACGCCACGGCTAGAAGTTAGTGAAATTAGGCATCGCAACGAATCGTCTTACGGCTGTTCTCTCTCGAGTTTTTTTTAGTTAAATAGTACATTTTTAATTCGATTCTTAATCCTTAATAAAACTGTATAAGTATAACATATTTTTTTTTATTGCACGATAACCCCATATCCTACAGTGATGTCGCCATAGTAAAAAATAATCATAATGTCGAGATGTATTTAATGAGATATGTTTGGCATCTGTTGATGATATGGGACGATTTTTTGCATAGTCCTTTGTCGGAAAATACATAGGTTGTATCAATCAAATTATTTGAAGTGGGTAGGCGCGTATGTAGTAGATGACGCTTATTGACCCACTACTGAGCGAGCCTGATGAGTAGGTACAGGTCGGAATTCAATGAAATAAGCTGATGCGTAAAAGCGGATGATATACAGGGTGTTTGGAAGGGAGCTGTACATACGCCTAGGGTAGAAACTAGGGATAGTCTGCTACCTACCCCCGCCCATTATATTGACCTTGGCCTCAAGGTTTTTTTTTAATTTATTATTATTTTTTATTTGACTTTTTTATGATTTTTTGACTAAAACTACCTGTAGCTCAAAATCTATCCATGGGACCGGTCGGCTAATGGTCTTGTTTTAATCGTTAGAGTCTTAGGGTCCTGCAAAAAATTATTTTACACCAGAAAATTGTGGAGAAGAAAAGTTATGGGGCCTGAAGTACCGTAGTAAGGTAAAGAAATAATTTTAAGGGCAACTTTCTATGGGGTTTAAAAAAAAACTAACAGGGTTGGAGTTCTTCTGATTTTTTTAAAACATCCTCAGTCCATGCCCTTTCTAACGATATGCTAAAAGTGTAATTATCACTTTTAGTTTTAAAGTTATTAATTAATTTCCGCAACTAGGGCACTTCAAGCAAAAATTTCAACTAATGAAAATTAAATGTGTTCGATCGTAAAAGGATGGCAAATGAAACAAAAAATTTGGTAATGACTAATGTCATTAAATTACAAATTTTAATTAATTACAAATTTTGTTCAAATTGATGACCATTGACCTGTAAACATGCTCGGCACCTCTTCCTCATCTCCACGGTCACCGTTCTAAGCAGCAGTTCCTCGCGCATTGTATCGAATGCGGCGTGGATCCTGTTAATTAGAACCTCCCTTGTTGGTACTTCTTCTGCGTACACCAACTCTTTCGCCCTTCCCCAGACGTAGAAGTCGAGTGGGGTAAGGTCAGGCGACCTTGGGGGCCAGGGAATTGGCCCACCCCGACCAATCCAAGAATTAGGAAAGCAGTTGTCCAGAAGCTCCCTCACTGCTAGGCTCCAATGAGCAGGACAGCCGTCGTGCTGGAAGACTATGGGCCGATATTCGTCAAACACTTCTTCCGCTAAATCAGGCAAATCGTTTTCGAGGAAATCTAAGTAGTTTTGCCCGTTTAGGTTGTCTGGCAAAAAGTGCGGCCCTATCAACCGATTACCGATGACGCCTGCCCATACGTTCACGGAGAACCTTCGTTGAAAACCTCTGTGCCTCTTGACTCTCGGGTTTTGATCTCTGGGTGCCCAGTGATGGAGATTGTGGTAATTTACAATTCCTTCCTTGTCAAACTTGGACTCGTCAGTCCAGAGAATACTCCGTGAAAAAATTAATATCTTCCACGTCCGTATGGAGCAAGTGGCGGCAAAACTCCACCCTTCTTGCATAGTCGTTATCCTCTAAGCCTAAAACAATAAAAATATCAACGTTAGCGGTTTCCTTATGAATTAGTAGCTATGTAACATTGATTGCTATCTCTGTCTTTCCATTTCTCTCTCTCTCACACACATGCTCATGTTAATTTAAAAATTGCCTATGAAATTCACATGCTAGTTCATTACATAAGAGCTAAAAACAAAAACTTTATGTAAAAAATTACCTTGAACAGGGGTGTAGTGGAAAGGATGACGTCCATTTTCGCGAAGAACCGACCAGACTTTCCACACGCTTAAACCAAGCGTCCGGGCTACGGTTCTTACGCTTCTGGTCGGATCTTCCTCAAATTCAGCCAATATGCGTTCTTCCGCAGCCAAATTTGGTTGAAATCTGTTCACGGCTGGTTCCCGGAAATTTAAATTTCCGGTTTCTCGCAGACGCCGATAAGTTGAGCCAAACGTTTGGTGGTTAGGCACTCGCCGGTTAGGATACCGTTCTTGATAAATCCTCCGTGCCTCGCGCCCATTGCAATCAGCCATTCCATACACCACCAGCATGTCGGTGTACTCTTCACTGGTAAATCCAGCCATTTTGCCAACAACAAGGTAACAAATAACAAAACTTAACAAAAACGAAGTAATAACAAACTCAACAAAATTAACGAAAACAGTGGAGCGTCGTAACGGCAAGTACGTAAGTTAGCTAAGATGGGTAAATCTCGACTGACTAACAAAGACCCCAACGAGTTACCTGCCCGGCCCCGTCGACCCAAGAGCGAAAGAGACATGACATGACATGTTTTGTCTCTTACATGTTGCTCTCGTGTAAGAGTGAGACAACAAATTTGCCAACTGTAGGCCAAACTGGTTTAAATTCTGGAAATTACATTTGTCTTAGAAATGTCGACTCGTGGTGGTAAAAGTGCCCTAGTTGCGGAAATTAATTAATAACTTTAAAACTAAAAGTGATAAATACACTTTTAGCATATCGTTAGAAAGGGCATGGACTGAGGATGTTTTAAAAAAATCAGAAGAACTCCAACCCTGTTAGTTTTTTTTAAACCCCATAGAAAGTTGCCCTTAAAATTATTTCTTTACCTTACTATGGTACTTCAGGCCCCATAACTTTTCTTCTCCACAATTTTCTGGTGTAAAATAATTTTTTGCAGGACCCTAAGACTCTAACGATTAAAACAAGACCATTAGCCGACCGGTCCCATGGATAGATTTTGAGCTACAGGTAGTTTTAGTCAAAAAATCACAAAAAAGTCAAATAAAAAATAAAAATAAATTAAAAAAAAACCTTGAGGCCAAGGTCAATATAATGGGCGGGGGTAGGTAGCAGACTATCCCTAGTTTCTACCCTAGGCGTATGTACAGCTCCCTTCCAAACACCCTGTATATTATACTAAATGAGTGAGTATACAGCAATGAATGATGGAACAATTCTGAGTTCTATGCCTTTTTTTTTTTTTTTTGAATGGCATCTCGTAGCAGACCTAGAGAGGTCGTTGCTACTTAACCGGATATTCCTGTGGCTGCCCTAAGGTTTTTAATCTTAAAGCCTCCAGCCAGGGCGCAAATTATATATATTAAAACTAAACGACAGCGCACTAAGGGCACCCCCTGTGGGGTACGGACCTCGGCTCAGGGCGTCGTTGGGGGATCACAAAATTACTAATAATTTGGGGACGGGCTGGATCAACATTTTGATCATGATTATTAACAGGGGATATTATATTTATTGCTACGGCGCTCTCAGCCTCTAACCGGGCGGCTGGCGCATCGACATTCAAGGGACGGGGGGGAGGACTTTTATTACCATTTACTCGGGAAGTTCGCGTGGTACCTCGGCGGCGAGGACGGAAGGTCGGTTTGTGTATTTTGTGCACTGTACTCGTGGCCCTATTGCTTTCCTGAAGGAGAGTGATGGGGTCATCCGGATCTAAGAGAGTGTGCCTCGGTCGGCGAGTCTGACTAATGGCAGAAGGCCTGTAACTAGCGGCCTGCACAACCAAGGGGTTGCGATGACGTTCCGCGGATTCGAAAAAGCGCTTTGCAAGGCGCTTCATAAACTGTTTGATGGTAGGCATCTTAAGGTCTACGTGAAGTTGTTCGTTCCGAACGAACCAAGGAGCTTTCGTTATTCTACGGAGAAATCGGTTTTGAAGCGTCTGCATCTTATGAATGTGATATGACTTTGCGTGAGCGAAGACTACGCAGGCGTAAGTCATGATCGGTCGAATGCACGCGGTGTAAATACGCAATTTGCACTTAAGGGACAACTTGCTGCGCGGGTTGAGTACGGAGTGTAGTCGGCCGAGAGCAAAACTGGCGCGCGAGCGCACCTGTTTTATGTGCTCGCCGAACGTCATGTGATGGTCTAAGACCACACCGAGATATTTGGCTCGCTTCTCCCAAGGGATAGGCTTGCCGAACATGGTGATCGGTTGGGGCAGGGCGGGTGATCGCCGGGGCCTACAGAATAGGACCCCCTGGCTCTTATCAGGGTTGACTTCAATCCTCCACTTCCTGAACCAGGCCGCGAGTCTGTTGACTTCGGCCTGAAGGATGCGGGCGATATTGTCTTGCCTGAGGCCGGAGTAGTAGATGGCCGTGTCGTCTGCGAACAGAGCTAACTGCGCCTTTCTACATTTGGGGATATCACTAGTGAATATAGTGAATATCAGCGGTGCCAGCACAGCGCCCTGAGGGACGCCTGCGCGGAGCGGATGGGGGGAGGATAGCGCACCCTCGATGCGATAGCGGAAGGTGCGGTCCGACAAAAAGTCTCGTAAGATGAGCACGAGACGATCGGGCACACCGAGTTTGTAGAGCTTATATATTAAGCCGTTGTGCTAGACTTTGTCGAACGCTTTCGCAATGTCGAAGAACACAGCACCCGTCATGAGCCCGCGCTGGAAGCCAGCGCTTACATGCTCGACGATACGGTGGACCTGTTGTACGCACGAATGTTGGGATCTGAACCCGAACTGTTCGTTTGGGATGAGGCCCTTCGTCTCGGCATAGTCTCTGAGACGCTTATAAATAAGCCTCTCATAGACTTTGCCGAAGACGTTGAGCAGACTGATGGGTCGGTAACTGGAAGGTTCGGTCTTAGGTTTGCCGGGCTTCGGGATACCGATGACCGTGGCACTTTTCCAAGCTTGAGGAAAAATGTTGTTGCTAAGAGCGCCATTGAAGATGGTGGTCATTAGCATGATCAGGTGAGCGGGGAACAGCTGGAGCACCCTGTTGGTGATTCCGTCTGATCCGGGAGATTTATAATAATAATAATAATTTATTTTACGTCCTTTTACAAAGTAAAACATTTACAAACTTATAAATACTTAGTAGTACCAAGTTCTTCAACAAATTAGCTTAAGTACTTATAAACAAAGTAGTTCAATTTAATTTAATTTACACATGTTGTTACTTACCTATGAAAGGTGCATTGGTTTGGTACTAACATTATAACTTGTGTGGCGACCTGCCTGAGCTAGGTTAATAAAAACCTGTGTTTCAGGCCATCCCAAGACTAAGCGATCAAGCTGATTGTTTGTACATAGTTAATTGATTATTGAAATAATACTATCCTACATATATTACTAAATACAAATAAAAAATTACCAATTTAATATCTACATAATTATTGAAGCACTTCTAGAAGCTTTTCTGTGTCTGTGTAATCAAGCTTACCCAAATATTCGCATATCTTCAGACTACAATGTTTGTGAGTGGCACTAAATATATTAAGTATCCTATTTAGCTTATTATATACATGGGGTCCTAAATAGACATAGAACCGGTTTACAAAAGCATGCCTAGTTTGTGGCTTTATGCAGACCAGATCTTTCCTTCTCTTGTCAGAAGGTTTATAAGCGAGTTCAGCGTGCTGATGTAACATGATGTGCAGAATAAATAATTGGCGTACTGTTAGCACCTCACATGCCATGTACAGCTGGTGTGTAGGAAATCTGAAAGGCCTAAAAGTGGCTACCTTTAGAATTGCTCTTTGAGCACGTTCTAGAGGTAGTAAAATTGACTTTGCAGCACCACCCCATGTAGTTATGCAGTATGTAAGTACAGATTGGCACAAAGCTAAATATACCTGTTTAATTAATTTATAGTCAGCAATGTGACGTAAGTTCTTAAAAATGTAGATTAATTTACGAACTCGAGTACATTGCAAATCAATATGTTTACGGAAATTTAGATTTGTGTCAATTGTAACACCTAAATATTTCATATGGTCGACTTTATCTAGAGTAGGACACGAACAAACAGCGTCAGCGTCTGTCGTACAGTTATGAGCATAAATGGTAAGGTTAGTAAGTGGTAATTTAGTGTTTTTCATTCTAAATAAAATATGTTTGGTTTTATCTGCATTTAATGTTAGTAGATTCATGCAAAGCCAATTTGATACATAATTAAAACCACTCTGAGCATATTTATAGACCTCCTCTCTTGATTTAGCCGAAAACAATAGGGCTGTGTCATCTGCGTATGACATTATGATACCATTTGGTAATTTCAGGCTGCAAAGTTCATTTATGTATATTAAAAACAACGTAGGTCCCAAAATACTTCCTTGTGGAATGCCGTAACAGCTGTTTTTAAGTTCTGAACTTTTAAACTGACCGAGTTTTACACACTGATAACGATTTTTGAGATAATCAGAAAAAAGTAGGAGTTGTGTTCCTCTTATCCCAAGTGATTCAAGCTTGTGCAATAGTTTAGAGCAAGAAATAGTGTCGAAAGCCTTGGCAAGGTCCAGGAAAATTCCCAAGCAATGTAAGCCATTATCCAGATTTTCCGTAATATAATTAGTCAATTTGTGTACTGCTTGGCAGGTTGATTTTTTTGGTCTAAAACCAAATTGACTATCTGAAAGTAATTTGTTGTCCTCAAGATATTTTATTAACCTATTATTTATAATTCTTTCCAAAATTTTGGAGAGGCCTGTTAATACAGAAATGGGTCTGTAGTTATTAACGCAAAACTTGTCTCCAGATTTGAAAACAGGAGTGACCAATGCTTTTTTAAGTAGGCTAGGAAAAACTCCATTAGTCAGACATAGCTGAAAGATATGAGTTAGAGGTTGAGCTAGTAGGTATTTGAATTTCTTAAGGATCCTATTTGGTATATCATCCCACCCGACAGCACAGTCATCTTTTAATCCGGAAATCATTCCTAAAACTTCATCGATATCGGTATCTAATAATACAAAAGAATTAACTGGATTTACAGTTACAGTAGTCTGGTTTTGGCAAGAGAGAATTGTTCTAGGTGTTTTGTCAGCCAAGTTTTTACCAACGTTGACAAAAAAATTATTAACTTTATCAGCTGCTTTATATGGGCAAATATCTGTTGATAGCAAATCAAGTGTAGGTTCTGAGTTTTTTGCACTAAAAGTATTTGTTCTTATATATTTCCAGAGTAGTTTACTATTATTTCCTGCTGATTGCAGCTCATATTTATCATGTTGGATTTTTATTTTCTTCAGTAGGTTATTACAAAAGTTCCTATACCTTTTGTACGTTATGCTAAGTACCTCGTTGTCAGGTGCTAGTTTAGATTTTAAGTGCAATTTGTCTCTATGCCTTATGCAACGGACGAGACCCGGTGTAATCCAGGGTTTGACATTACTATATTTCCTAGGCATTTTTGTAGTGAAAGTGTTTTTAATTATTACATGTTGTAGTGAGCCTATAAAGTAGTTTAGGGAAGTATTCGCGTCGCATGAGTTGTAAACTGGGTCTAAATTTATGCTGCGTATGTCAGTTTCAAGTTTTGTCATATTAACTTTGGTATAGCTGCGCATGCATTTTTTCCTGGGTAATGATATTTGCAATGTTAGTAAAATTGCATTATGATCAGTTAGCGAAGAATTAGTAATGAATGTTTTGGTTGGTTTTTTTGTTTTCAAAATTATATGATCTAAGCATGATCCACTTTGATGCGTGGGGTAATGATAAGCTGGCAATAGTCCGTGATATGAGCAAATGTTTAGGTAATTATGTGCATGATTATCGAGTTTACCGGAAACAATGTTAATATTTATGTCACCTATTAGTATAATGTTTTTGAAATTACACAACTTTTTTAGAAGAGTGTCAAGAGAGTCTAAAAATCGGTCAATATCTTGAGAAGGAGGTCTGTAAACAGCCATTACCACTACATCGGGGCTAATTTCTATGATCAAGCAATTACTATCCTGAATTATCGGTTCCTCTACTGTTGCTTTCAGATTTTTCTTGATATAAACTACTAAGCCATCATTTTGATTGAGATGTCGATTGGTTTTGTGGGAAGAGTAACCATCCAGGGGTGGTAAACTGAGTGTCTGATTGGACAACCAACATTCTGTCAGGACAATTACATCACAGCTTATGTCAAGATTCTGTAACAACACTTCAAAACCGTTCATGTTTTTGTTTATGCTACGAATATTTTGGGTAAGCACAGTTAATGTTTTATCCACAGCGGGAATAAAATGTTTACAGTCTGCAACATTGCAGATAGTAGTTTCAGATACAGAAAAGCTATCTAGGTCACAAAGCAAATTATCGATCATAATTATAGAAGTAGTTACTATTTAAAATATAAAAATAAAATTAAACCCCTGCTAGCGTGCTTAAAAAGATACGAAAACTGTAGCGCTCTTAGGCGCCTTCATAGTCTATAGAATTTATGTAGTTTTCCTCTGCGAACTTGCGTGCCGGGCAACTAGGATCACCAGTGTTATGGTCACTTTTGCGCTTGAAGCGATTGCACGTCGCACATTTGGGGGGAGCATTTTTATTGCTGCAGTCCTTAAAGGAATGACCAGCCTCTCCGCAGTGGTTACAGGTTGCGCTCGTTTCTCGGCAATACTTAGCTGCATGTCCGAATTGCTGACAATTGAAGCACCTAGTGACTATCGTGAAATCTCTCACGGGGCAGGACGACCAATCGATGAAAATTCGCCCTTGTTCAATAAGAAACCTCCTGATGTTAGCTGGTAATTCTAGAATATAATTACAGGTGCTCAGATTTTTCTTACCGGATTTATGGCTTAGTTTTACCGTAGCTAAGAAGGAGTCACGGGTTGTGTTCGGCAGTTTCTCAGACAGGTTTTGCTCGAAAATACAATCAAATACCTCCTGTTCCGTTAGGGCTACGGGGACACCAATAACTGCAACCCTAGGACGGCGCTTTGTTGGTTCTTCAATGGTAAGGCCTGACGCAATTAGTTTTTCCGACTTCCGTAATTTTTCTATGTCTTCCCTCTTGTCCGTGCTGATGATGACCCCTCCGTTTCTCACTTTTCGAACGCCACGAACATGAAGTTTGAGTTCCTCGGGAGAGATGATTTTCTGGACAAGGGACTTCGTGTCGTCGCTGGTTTTGGATTTATCGCTATGGTAAATAGCAACAGAGCTTAAATTTGCAGGGCGGATGTAGTTGTCGGAGCCCTTCTTGACCATATTTGCGTAGGAAGTAGTTTCTGCGGGCTTCATTTTACTTTCTACGACCTCTTTGAATTGCTGGAGTGATTTCACAACGCCCTGCTTTTCTTGTAGATGTTCAATAGTAGTGTACGCCTGTGTAGTTTTGTGTGTCAGAGACTGATACAGGACAGCCATCTGAGATGTCCCACTAGTCACCTTACGGCATAAATTAGTCACACGGATCTTCTGTTCGGAGTTCATTTTGCCCTCAGCTACTATAGTACACACTTCACTCAAGATGGAGTCTATTGTGCTCATCCATTTCTTAATTTCCGACGTGGGTAGAACTTCAGAGGGTAACTCATATTCCGTGGGAGCTGGTGGAGTTGCTATGGGCTTGTCTCGTGCAGTTGGTGTCGGCGGAGGACTTCGCAGCAATTGGCTACGGTCAAACGGGCTAGATCCTGAGGCAGCCATATCCACCACAGTAACTATAGTCTATAAGATTTAGGTCATTGCTAATGCAATGAACGCGTAAGTCAGTGTTTCTATCTATCAACTCGCGACACACTTTAGTTTTAATGCTTATACTGCATATGTTACTTCAATAACAATTTAGTAGTAATTATTTAATTCTCGCACATTATAAGCAAAACAAAAGGCACGTCCGCTTAGGCAAGCGATCGATCGACCACCTCAAATTTACGGGTTTTCAGACCCTTGATAATGTCGTGCACTTCGTCTGGGGTGACGGGAGCCAGAGGACAATCAGGGTCTTCGACCGGAGGGAGATTCGCCCTACGTTCGACTTCAGCGTCCACCTCAGCGAGGTGAGCTTGGTCTACTGGTTGAGAGCTGGGCGAGCACTGAGTCTCGAGAGTGTCAGCCAGGCATTCAGCCTTGTCGGTGTCGTCGAATGCTATCGTCCTGTCGGGTCGTGTCAGAGGGGGCATCGAAGCTACTTGCGGAGATCTGAGTTTCCTCTGAAGCTCCCAGAAGGCAAGATGAGTGGGCTCTAGTTCGCCCAGCATCTTGTCCCAGTTAGCCTCACGCAGTTCTTTCATTCGCTTCCTTACAGATTTCTGTAATTGGCGCATGAAGACTTTGTTAGCGTCACAGGGAAAGACACTGTATGCACGAGTGGCCGCGTTCTTCTCAGTCAGCAGTTCACGCACATCGTCCGGCAGCTTTCGGCGATGGGGGTCCATCGCCGGAACCTGCTTCGAGCAATCGCTCAGGACTGATTGCACGTGTTCCGTGAGTGAGTCGATCGCGGCCGTCGTGTCGGCGATCGAGTCAAACTGATCGGGGATAGAATCCAGTATCGGGGATGTGGTGGATTTCAGTCGGTCGCTTACTTTCCGCCAGTCCGTGACTACTTTCGTGAGGGGGGGTTGGTCAGGGTCAAGGAGTCCGTCGCGAGGGGCCAGTCTTAAGACGACCGGCCGGTGGTCAGAAGTCAGTTCGTCCATCGCCTCTATCGAATCCAACCGTAGGTTGATATTCTTTAGGAGCGCTATGTCCAATATGTCCGGGGATTGACTGGGGATATGGGGGTAGTGAGTAGGATTCATCGGACCGATGATATCGAAATTTAAAACGGCGGTGAGGTCAAACAGATGTTGGCCTCGAAACGTGGTGGTATTACAGTTCCAGGACGGATGTTTGGCGTTGAGATCACCCGCTACGATAACGGATTCACTCAGGCCGAAAAGAATCGAAAGATCGCGAGACAGCATTTGAAGACCGTCTGCGCTCGTGGTCGCGGTGGGCGGCATGTAAGCCGAAACTATCGTAATCGGTTGATGACCTGACATTGCTATTTTGCATGCAGACACTTCAAGACACGAGAGAGTTGTCGGAGCATCGAGCGGGATGCAATGGAGAGGAGTCCTATAGTAAATCAGGGTACCGCCCAAGTGGCATCGAGTCCTGTCATTGCGAACTACGCGATAGTTCGCAATTGACGGGTCTCGATGACAAGGCTTGAGGAAAGTTTCCTGCACTAAGAGAATATCTAACCGATGGTCGCGGAGGAACACAGCGATTTCGTCGCGTTGTTCTCTAATGCCGTTGGCATTGAAAAAGCCTAACTTTAGTGATCTGAGTTTAGTTCTCGCGGGGGCCGTGTTATACATTATGGTTTCCTATACGCGATGGACTCTAGGGCTTGCGTGATCTCGGGATACGCGTGATAAATTCGCTGGATCTCCGATAGATCGCAGGAGTTACGGGCTACGATTATTTCGCTGGCCATTTTCTTGGCGCGGGGCGAAAGAAAGATGTTGAATGTGCTCGAGATCACATTAAACGCATCGAAGGTGTTAGGTTGTGCGACCACTGGAGTGGCCGCAGGTTGAGGAGGCGCGCGAGTGTTGAGAGGAGGAGCGGCTTTGGAAGCAGGCTCTGGCACGCGGGCCACTGGGGGCGCGAGAGGCGCGAATTAAGTAAACGACAGTAGGAGAGTTTATAAAAATTACTTTATTTAACTGATAGAGTGACAGTGAAGATAATAATAATCTCATCCTAAAGATACAAGGTACTTATAGCTAAGTTATGACAATCGCTACGTGACGACCATGTCCTACATTACAATTACTTACTCACAAGGTTTGGCGGAAGCTATACTGCTGACAAAGCTAATTGTAGTAGGGTTACCACACTTAACTCCTCCCTCCCTAAGAGAGAAATTATCTAAAGGCAACTGTGTAGTCTTTAGGGAATTTCTCTTACAAGTTTTAAATAAATCCCATTTATATATAATGAAACCTATAACAGAAACTAGGATTATGACGTAAATACTTAGGGTCCATACACTGATATTGTCACTTGTTACACGTACATAATATGACTCGAAATCACTAACACTTTCACTGTACTTTGCTCGGTTCACTAAGTCCTTGATGTCACCTAAGTCCACCCCTCTAAGATCCATTTGCTTCGCCGGTGGGCTGACGTCACGTCGAAGTTCGGGCATCTGTGCTGTTGGCAGGCTGAAGGAGACTGTGCTACTATTCGTTGGCGTTGTAATGGAGATGTCAGCGATCTGCAGTGTGCAGTGCTGACTTGGTACTAAGATGTATGTACCTTGCAAGGTGTATTTCCTGGTTTCGTCGTCACAATGTTCCGTTGTCTGGATACTTTTTTTTTGCATACACCAACCAGTGACTTTCGGATATGGGTTGTATCTTGGTTTCTTCTATTTTTACCTGGTGTTGCTGACAATCCGTGAAATTATGTTTTAGTAACATAAGTTGCTCGACGCATGTTTCCTCTGTGTACTGAAGAACGTTGTCCTCGGAGCAAAGGTATGTGAGGTCATCTATTTCTTCGCAGCTGTCGACTACGGGCCTGTATTTCGACTTTTTCACCAGTAGGTAAGGATATTTCGGAATAATGACATAGGGTTTTTTTGTGGTAGGGTTAAAAATTGGAACAGGGATAACTTTATAATAGATATATGTGTTACTGTCTACTAGTGGAACTTCCAAAATAAAAACTATTTTACTACTATCTATAAACCCCTTAATTTTTATACTTCCCTCTAACTTAACTAGGTTATGAATATCTAACGGATAAACTAAGTAACATCGGTGTTTGCACCTGTATTTGCAAACGGTGCATTATGTGCCGACGTCCATCGCCGATCATGCTGACTCGGCGTCCCTGCAGTTGACCTAGTCTGTAACGGAATTCGATTTTGTGCAAAATGCGAATTCCTTGATTGAAACGATGCGTTTTGTGAACCTGACTGGTTTACGGCATTTTGTGAACTACTAGATGCATTCGGATTTGCCTCTCTTGTTTGTGAGTTATGTAGTCTTTGGAAGTTGTTATTATGGTTTTCCGTAAATTCCCTTGACGGCTTATTTCTGCTATTTTTCAGATCATAAACTGTTTGGAAGCTTTGCTCTTCTAGAACAACCCTTAAGGCATCCTCCAAAGTCGTTACATCTCTCAATCGTACTAGCCTAACTAAATACGCTGGTAAATTATATAAGAAAACATTCAGCGACGAATTAGTATAAATATGCTGTTTGGCTTGACGTACGTTGACATTGCTTATCGTTTCATTGGTTTTTGCAATAAGAATACTACGTATGTTTTGTATCCTATGGCAAAAATCTAAATAACTTTCATTTTGGTTCATTTTTAAGGATTCCAATTCCAACACTAAACATTCTTCGGTCCTAGGATCCCCGAAATGTTGCACTAACAAATCTTTTAGTTCATCCCAATTATTTATTTGATCCCGCTCTCCTACTAGGTTCGCAGCTTTATCCGAAAGCTTACTTGTTACGACGTGATATAAGTATTCGTTCTGAGCATCTCCTCCTCGAAACTTAGTTAATATATATTCGCATTTTTTTTTAAATAGTGGGAGCTGTCTAGCATCGCCACTAAATTCCGGAATAATGCTAGTCATTGCTGACGGAATTGGTACGATCTGATCCATTGTTATTGAAATCCGAAACGCTACACACCAGGAAAATACCTACTTAGTGACACAGTTTAATACGAAAATTGTATCATAATAGACTGTAGGTACTAAACAATTATGCCTACCTAATTGCTTTATCACGAGACTTGTATCGTAATAAAAATGTACTAAACTAACTATATCTACGTATTTATTCTATCACAAAAGTTTTATCGCAATAAAATATGTATGTTATCCAGGTATTGTCTGACCCCTAATAACACAAACACATATATCTAATCAAAGAGGTACACGTAAAGGAAAACAGCAAGGATAGTGAAAAGTTCTACTCACAGTCCCGAAGTTACTCCCATCTCCTCCTTGGACTATTATCACCACACTCAGCGTCAGCCTCTCGATGAAGTTGCTCAATAAATTTATTTGTTCGGCGATCTCTGTTAAACTGTTGGAACAGACGTCACAGCAGCTTTGTAGAATTTTATACTATACTGAGTGACTACAGAGATCCTACCGGCTGCGCCAATTAAGTAAACGACAGTAGGAGAGTTTATAAAAATTACTTTATTTAACTGATAGAGTGACAGTGAAGATAATAATAATCTCATCCTAAAGATACAAGGTACTTATAGCTAAGTTATGACAATCGCTACGTGACGACCATGTCCTACATTACAATTACTTACTCACAAGGTTTGGCGGAAGCTATACTGCTGACAAAGCTAATTGTAGTAGGGTTACCACACTTAACTCGCGCTTCTACCGGCGGTGGTAGGTTGATGGTGATGCTGAACGCTATGAGCGCGAAGGCGAGGGTCCATCAACCGTGGGATGGGTTGAGGTTGAGGGGGGGGAGGAGCCATGTATTGGCCGAAGGCAGGGAAGGCCTGCTGGTGGTTGAAGTAGTTCCACGGACTTGACCTTTGAGGGCTCAGTCGTTGCGGAGGTTGGGACAGAGAGGAGGAGAATCCCCCCTGGTTGTCTCTCTGTTGCCTCGCGTCGTAACGCTTGGTCAACTTCGAGGAAGATGATTTAGGTGCCTTAGGGCAGCCACGGTAGTTGGCTGGGTGGCCTTGTTGGCCGCAAAGAACGCAACTGGGAGGTTCGGTGCACAGGGCACGGTCTTTTGGTCGCGAGCATTCAGAAGTGCCATGCTCACCCAGGCACTTGACGCACCTGGGTTTCGCGAAGCAGTTCTTCTGCGCGTGACCGTATAGTTGGCAACGATGGCATTGTCCGATAATGCTTGACTTATGGGGCTTCTGGATATCAAAGCCTTTGAGGCTGCAGATCGAAGCGACCTTGAAAATAGGGTGATGCCCTTCTACCTGTGAGCATACGACAAGAACCATGTCGTATGGTGAACCGCCTCTAGAGCGGTGCATCCTGTGGACTTCGAGGACAGGAATAGCCTGTCGCTCTAAGTCCGACTTTATGTCAGCGGTGGCAATCTCGCTGGGGATCCTACGGATCACCACACGCGTCTGACGCTCTTCGGGGAGGGTATAAGAGTGGTATGAGATGCCTCTCACCCGAAGTGTCCTGGTTAGTTCCCTGAAATCGTTAGCCGTGGGAACTTGGACTTTTATACCCGGTTGGGTACTGACCGCACTGGTGAAATTGATCCGCTGATCAACACACCATTTTGAAATTTCCGTCCATTTACCCTTGTCCTGGATGACAATGGGCGGAGGACGGGAAGCCTTCTTAGAGGCAGAAACGACTGTAAATCCGTCTTGGTCTTGCGTGGAAGACGCCGGGACCGGTGACGGAGTCACGGTAGGGGGGGCCGCGGTAGGGGCCACTGAGGTGGATGCCACGGGGGCAGAAGGGATAGGGGTCGAGGGAGGCTCGTACGCCACTATCTTTGACGCCTGGCTTGACTTACTCTTCGACTTCTTCCTCTTGCCAGGTCCAGAGGTTAGGACCCCTGGCTTGGCAGAGGGAAAAGAAGACGAAGAGGAAGAGCTGGACTCTTCGGAGTCTGACGTGCACGGACTTGGCGCGCGATTGTCCGCAGGTGCGGAAGTGTCCATAGACACGATCGGGCTAGGGGAGGGGCTCTGGAAGTCCTCTTCCGCCTGCTGGTTCGCGAGTACATCGCTGAACTTATCGATGCCAGCAGAAGGCTGGCTCTTTAGTTCAGCGAGTTGAACTCCATACCGTTCTAAAAATGCTGGGTCCTTAAAAAGGACCTTCCTGAAGAACGCCACAATAAGGGCGTCCTCCATAGCGGTTAATGGGGGGGTTCCTAGTAGGGAGGAATTTTGGAGCCGTCTCCACTAATTTCTGCCTATCGTTCCCTATACCTAGCTCCCCGGGTGGATTGGCCCGGGGATGTGTTTCCCTCCCTGTCGGGTGCAGACAGGGAGGATGTGTAGCCTATTGGTGAGCCCTAAGCTTGTGATCCCGTTGCCAATCTTATTGTGCAAGGGGGCCCTTTCCAGTCTAGCGCGAAGGGTGTAGACACACCCTAGAGACACTAGGTGAGTAGCTGCGGAAGGAAAACTGCCACCAGAGCCGACTAGGAGATCCCCCAAGGCCGGTTAACTCTGGGACCCGTCCAATTTACTGCCTCCCCCTGAAGGGGTTCGGCGGGTGCGTTTGGGTCAACACCCCACTCGGTTTCGTTAACACCGTAAGGTTTCCACCGAGGACCACGAAACTGTGGTTTTGCCCAGAAGGGGCCTAATGAAGCTACTCTCTGAACAAACTGTTAAAGAAACGCTTGCCTTGAAAAAGGCACTTTTTTTGATCTAGTGTCTTTCGATTAAATTAATTAATAAATTAATCAATCTAATCAATCGACGATCGGTTGTAGTCGGGGCGACTACGAGAGCGTTACGCGAGCGTAACGTACCGAGCACGAAAGAGCAGCAGCGGGAGAGCGGGGCACAGCGAGAGCAGCGCAACACACGTCCTTCCGCAGCGAGCTTCGAGCGCAGAATGTTTGAGTTCTATGCCATTAGGACACAGGTATTTATACTACAGAGTAAACAAAATACGTCACTGTTAGCAACGCCCACAATGCGCGCGCGTCGTCATCCTAGACAAAGGATCGCAGGCGGCGGTCGTTCATGTGTGTGCTTCGCTACGCACACTTAGTTAAATCCTTATCTTAGAGGCGGGGCTTAAAAAGGTGGCGTGATTTTTATGCTGCGTTCAAGTGTGCGAGTTTACTTGCCGACTATACTCGCCACATATTCATACTATTATTGTTAACATTAATAATACAGCTACCTACTGGCTGAGCCACTGAGGGTGTGGGTGCAACAAGTTAAGGCTGGGGCGACTGGGAGCAGGCACAGCTAAAAGAGAGGTTATTTGTCAGAGACTCATACCTCTCTGCATTGTACTTGACCAGGTCTGCCAACTCATTGGCCTCCTCCAAGCGCTTACTCAGGTCTTGTTGAGAAGCCTCATATTTACTAAAGATAACCTTTAGAGCATTTTCCCTAACAAACAACTCATCCTGAAGGTGCTGAGTGTCAGTATCATACATAATATTACTGTTCGCGACCTAATTAATTGTAAGGGGTAAGAGAGGTGCGGGGGGTGCGCGGAGCCCGAGCCTTCAACGCGCGGGCCCCGGTGGTGCCGATTGAGCTATAGCAACCGCCGCACGTCTCTTGCGCTCCGTGTTTTATACTTGTACCCCCTTGTTTCTATAATAATATACCGTCTAGTGCAATTTGGAGTTTCACTTAAAAACCATCAACCAGCAGAAGAGTTGACAAAGCTGGTCATTAGAACCGGATCTAACTGAATTTACCGGACTCCGAAACGCATGATGGTGAATACAAGAAGCACTACGAAGAGGCAAAAAGAACTCGATGCCGAGGCTGAACAGCGTCAGCCCAAGCAGGAGAGACCATCGCTTAATCTAGTTCAAGCCGAAGAATCGCCGTTACCTGGAAAATCACATGAACACACGAAGAATATCTGTGACAAAACAGTTATTATGGAAGTGGGTAGTGTGAGCAAAAGTGAAAAACGAAAATCACTAGACTCTAAGGTGGCCAGATCTACATCCTCATCCGTTATGGCAAGGAAAAAGAAACTAGAACTAGAAGCGGCAGAAGCTAAAGCCCGCATACAAATGGAATTAATTGATAAAAAATTAGCGGCGGATCTAGCACAATTGGAAGAATACAGTTCACAATCAGAAGGAAGTGAAATACACACACACACAGAAGTTGAGAAGTGGTAAGAACGCAGTCAGCAAGAGCTGGAACCGCAGTCTGTGCCGCAGAATGGTAACAAAATGGACAGACCGCACCCGCCGCCGCCAGCCCGCGGCGGCACTGAGGACACGGTTCACCTGCTGGTGACTGCACTGAGGGAACTAACCGCTGTCTCCGCCGCTGGTGGTTCCGACGACACAAAGTCTGTAATCAAAGCTTCGCAAAGATCGTCCCATGATGACAAAGAGTCACGTTTAAAACGGTACCAGTGTAAAGCGTTGTCGGTAAGTAATTCGAACGCATGATCCAATAATTTGTTTGAAGAAATACTCCTAGAAATACTAAATTCCTGAATTTTCTGGATAAATGAACGAGGACAAGAGTTTCCGTCGTATTTTATTCGTTTTAATTCGTTAAGGGAAAAATCGTCTCATTGGGACTATTAGGAGTAGAAGAGGGACGTGCTATAGGGGTTGAGGGTTGATGTCGTTTAGAAAGAGTTGTTAAAGAATTAAATTTTGATTCTAAGGTGAAAAATCTCTCTTTAGTTTGAGTTAAACGATTTACCTCTGAGGGATCTGAATCAGTATCGATCCTCTCTAGTCGATGAAATAGATGATTAATAAAAGTTTTAATTTTTTTGTTGAGTCTATGGTTACCTTGTTCTAACAATAGTATTTTTGATTCGATATAATTTAGTGAAGTGGTAAGTTCGTCCAAATCAGTTTTAACATCCAATAACGAGTCTAAAATATCTTCAGAGGGAGTTTGAGGTGCGAGTTGAAGAATTTGTTTTTTAAGCTGTATTACTGTATCTTTTGGTTCCTCTAATCTTATTTTGATTTCATATTCTAGCTCAGCCTTGTTTAAAAGTTCAAAGAAAATAATTCTATCCATGATTAAAAATTAATTCGAAGAGGATAAAAATGTGTGAAAGGAGGTAAATGAGGGATAATGAGGATAATGAGGTAAATGAGGGATAATGAGGGATAATGAGGTAAATGAGGGTTAATGAGGGTTAATGAAAACTCAAGAGAGTGAGTGTTAAAGAGGACTCAAGAGTGTTTAAGAGGACTCGAGAGTGCTTAAGAGGACTCAATATGATCAGACTAAGTGATACAACTATAAAAAACAATAAAGGCAGGGGTGGCACATCGTGATGATCCCATCATGGTCTATAATGACAGTTAAGTGGGTGGATTTGGAGATCGTTGTGGGAAGATATTCCATTCTCCCTGGGATGTCTTGTTGTGCTGTGCTGGATGATCCGGTGGTGGGTGGGATTATGGGCGTCAAGGGTTTTCTACAAGACGGCCTGGAGAGTTCCAATGTCTTGGTGTCCAATTTTTCTGTTAGTCCTGCCACATTTTGTGTGAAAGAGTTTAGTTGTCGAGCAAGCCCTTCCTTGAACTCTTTTTCCATATCGACTTGACGCTTCATTTGGCTGGCTTGAACTTTTAGTTGATCTGCCACTTGCCCTAGGGAGGCTATGTTGTTTGTGAAGGCCTTGGCATGTTGGAGGTTGTAGACCTGATTCATTCCCTTCAGCTGACACAGTAAGGCTTGGTAACTTGATCGACATGCTTCGATTACTGTATCTTTAAGTAGGGGCCAGTCAGTGATGGCTACTCGGGTGAATAAGAGAAACTGATTATATAGAATATTCTTTTCGGTCAAATTCATCCCACTCACAAGTTTGATCTGCTGGATGATATTCTCTGTTGTTGGGTCGTTGGTTTCCTGTAGCATGTCTGCCAAGGCAAACAAGTCAGTCATTTGATGACAGTTCAATGGGTTGCAAGGAATCCTGGTATACTCTAACTCAGGATCGTATCCTTCCGGATAATCGTCATCCCTGTTGTTGGTCCATCTCACCCGGGATTGACCCGTTGGGGGTGTCTGAATGGTCTGCAGCACCTGCACTGTTGTCATACCTTGGAATTCGGGGATAATTGTCTGCCCGGTCATAAAGGGACTGATATTGGAAATATCAGTCATCATTGGGAGTAGGTCCTCTGCGTTGCCTGTCAGATCTTCATCTTCAAAAGAATGAATGCCGGACATAATGAGGAGAGTTCCTAAAGTTATTATGTAGATCTCAGGGTGAATGTGTTGATCCAGCAGGAACGTCGCCAGAATGCTGAGCCGATTATGCACACCGCGTGACTTACCTTCGTTCGCCGGTGACCCAATGGAGTGGCACCAATTCAAACAGGCGTACGAGGAATCAACACAAGTGTGCAATTTCAACGCTAAAGAGAATCTGTGGAGGCTACGAAAATGTCTTCACGGATCAGCTAAAGAAGCAGTAACCGCTCTGCTAATCGGAGCCACCTCACCCGACATCGTGATGTCCACGCTAGAGTTACAATTTGGCAACCCGGACATTATCATTTCCAAGATAATACAACATGTCAATAAGCTCGCGCCAATGTCTTTAGATTATCACAAAGACTTAGTGCCATTTGCAATAAAAGTGAAAAACTATGTGGCAGCAGTGTCAGCTATCGGCCATGATGAGTACCTGCGGGGGATGAATGTGGTTTCCATAATATTGTCCAAGCTACCTACTGTATTGGTATCGAAATGGGTCGATTACAGTTACCCACTCATCAATGAAGGCACAGAACCAAGGCTCGTTGTGCTATCAATTTTTTTAAATGAAGAAGCTATCAAGTTATCATAAACTGCCGTGTGCTTGACTAACGCACATTGTGATAGTACTACAAAACGTAAACAAAGTGACTCACATTACCGTTCACAAACATTGTTAGTGCAAAATGAACCCAGTGAAGATAAGTGTAAGTTTTGCCGCGTATCTAAACATAAACTGACTGTAAAAAGTTTAAAAAGTCATTACGAAAGGACTGATGGCAATATGTGAAACGTTCTGGACTATGTTATAAGTGTTTAGTGTCGCGTCATAACAAGGAAACGTGTCCGGCGGCTCCCTGCGATAAAGACAATTGTGGCCAGCCGCACCATCCTTTGTTGCACTATAACTGTACGAACACTAAATCTAATAATCAAGCGTAAACATCACGGAAATAACAGACAATGAAGTGAATGAACCGCGTTCTGAAGTCGTTACGCATATAAACATGAACTGTACAAGTACAATATTGTTAAAAGTTGTGCAAGTAAATATTCACGGACCTAAAGGCATAATTAACGCGACAGCTCTGCCCGATGACGGCTCGACTGTGTCATTGATAAGCGCGGGGCTAGCCGCGCGGGCCGTGGTGCGCGGACGACGGGAGTGTATGCGTGTGCGCGGTGCGTGGGACAATACTGAGTTAGTGTGCGACTCGCAGGTGATTAATACAGCGTTGTCAAATTAAGATGGAACAATGTTTACGTTAAGCGCGCGCAGTGTAAAAGAACTAGATTTACCGAGGCAATGTACGAACTTAGTTAATTGTGATAAGTTTACGCATCTACAAAGACTGAAAAGTGACTTATGTTTTGGACAGTCTAAGCCTGAAATATTAATAGGGCAAAATAATCTTCATTTGATATTACCATTGGAAGTGATAGTCGGTGGTCTGAATGAGCCCTGCGCCACCCGCACGCCGCTGGGCTGGTGTGTGCACGGCAAGGCGCCTACGAGCGTGACGTCACCGACGCGCGACGTGTACGCCTCATGCAACTTTATTGATCACTAATTATGGAAACAGCGATGACGTCACCGAGAACAAACGGTTGCTTAATGAATTACACGAAGAGGTTCGCCGTAACTTCGCCATAGAATCTATGGGGATATCTGCTAAACCGCGGCTGAACTGCGACGATGAACGCGCTCGTGAACTGCTGGAGCAAACTTCAACTCTCGTTGACGGCAAGTGGTACATCGGGTTACCCTGGAAGGACGAAAAATGCATAATGCCTGACTCATTCTCTCATGCAATGTCACGTCTTAAAAACGTCGAACGAAAAATGAAAAATGATGACGGGTTTAAACAAAGATACGTGGAACGGGTTCAGCACCTACTGGTTAACAAATATGCTCATGAATTGGCTGACACGCAAGTTACCCCACGAACCAGGGGTCTACTTCCTAAGCACGAAGTCCGTTGTGTCGGCCTTCGTTACGGGCGTTTCCAACTCCCTATCGCCCTCGGACGAATGATTCGTTCCGGGCCCGAACGAAGAATGAATGACACCACGATTTGACAGTTGACTCCCTAAGTGTTTTGGCCCGTCCGAAAAGTTTAATTTGACACTTGTTTCGACGGATCGTTATGTCAGTTGATACGACATCAAAGTAGTTGTCGTGTTGTCGACGGAAGTTACAAGTTTATGAAAAATTTGAACCTATGACTGCTTTTTTAATGCTTGAAGAAGCTCTACAGGAAGAGCGGAGGCGACGCCAACGATATTTACGCCAAAACATTCAGTTGGCGAGTATTCCCGACTTTGAGTTCATAGGAAATTATAGGCTCACCCGGGAATTATTAGAGGACTTGTGTGAGGATATACCTAATACCCTACAAAGTGGTGTTGATCCAAGAATGAAGGGAAGGATATATTGAAGATTCTGCAACCTATTGAGCTGTATTACCAATCCATCCCAACCAAGTACTGTTGTTTTTGTTTACTTTTAGATCCTCGCTGTTCTTAATGTTTATACCCGGAGGAGTTACCAGCGTGCAGTGGGCCTTAGCAGTGATTTTCCAATGGCACAACAGAAAGTGTCACGCTGTCTGCGGGATGTCACAAATGCACTCAACAGCCCCTCAATTTTATAGAAATACAGGGTCAAATTAAATTAGCTAGCGAAACTCCGCCGACGTGACGGGTATTGATATCTAAACACGACAAAATAAAATAACAAAAGATTTGATTAAAAAAATTGGGGTCAACGTACCGCTGTTAGTGTTGTTACTTTAAGTATATGTCGAGAAAATCTGTTTTCTTTTGTTTCATCATGTTGAGATATCGGTACCCATCACGTCAGTGAAGTATACACAAAAAAAAACAAAATTTCCATGTGACTACACTAACTGTGGTTAAAGACCCCAACAAAAAAAACTTATCAAAATAATTTCGTTTTGTGTAGTAGTAGAAGTAGTATAGACTCCAATTATATAAGTTATATACTACTTGCAATATTATATTACTATAGCGGAGTAGTTACTGAAGCAATTTAGTAAATGGGCAATTAAATGAAATTCCAAGCGGGAAGTGACAGAGTTATATTACAGTACAAGTTATGAAGCAGTAATGAATTGCGTACAAACTACGCTGGTATTTATAGTAATGGATTAAAACTAAATAATAATAATAACGGTTCTCGCTTGACCGTTTTGCGCCGGAGTTGACGCCCCCTCGTTAACGTAGACAATAGACGAGACCGCTGCCATCTTGTCTCGTTAGTGCTCGTACAAAAGATGCGCGGGCGCCATGTTCCGGAAGGCGGGGCTAAGTTCGACTGACGCCGTGAAGTAGGCGGGGCTTTGCAACTTGTTTTGCACACGGCCCGCTCTGACGTAAAATCGTATGATCTTGTGCTGCGTTGAGTCGTGCGAGTGTACTTGCCTACTCGCTACACCACTCCCCCGGTGAGACCGTGACTACGGGCGATAGTAATCAGGAAATCTTACTGTCCTGCCGCTTTTTGTTTTTCTGACTGTGTTTTCTGATTGCGCTGGGTCTGGAGTTTGGGTCTGACTTTGACCTGGGTCCAGGTCTTCTTTTGCCACGTATGCTGGTTTTACACGGTCTATCGTCACCTTCTGTCTCTTTCCGCGCACGTCGACGTCAACTGTCTTCTGGTCGCGAGCTAGGACTTTGTGTGGACCTGTATATGGGGCCTGCAGAGATCTTCGTCCTGGACCTTCGCGCAGGAAGACGTGGGTTGCCGTGCTCAGGTCTTTCGGGATGTAGAAGGGTCGGTTGTTGCTCGTATGCCACGATGTCGGTTGTGGTGTCAGTTTGGTCATGTGTGCACGCAACCTGTTTACCAGGTCACTCATGTCTACGGCATCCTTTGAGGCTTCTGTGAGGAACTGTCCAGGCAAGCGGAGTGGCTCGCCGTAGACAAGTTCAGCTGTTGTTGCACCTAGGTCTTCTTTCCATGCGCTGCGGATGCCTAGTAGCACCTATGGAAGAGCCTCTGTCCAGGCTGAATTCGCATAGCACATGATCGCGGCCTTCAACTGGCGATGCAGTCTCTCGACGAGGCCGTTAGCTGCGGGGTGGTAAGAAGTGGTTAAATGGTGAGTGGCACCTATGAGGGCGGCTAAACTCTTAAAGGTGCGGCATTCAAACTGTCTCCCGCGGTCCGTGGTGATATGCTCGGGACAGCCGAATCGGGCAATCCACCCAGTAGTCAGGGCAGCGGCGCAGGTTTCTGCGGTGATGTCCTGCAGTGGGTACGCCTCAGGCCAACGTGTTGCGCGGTCGACGATCGTGAGGCAGTACCTGTAGTTAGAGGACAATGGCAAGGGACCAATCAAATCCAGGTGGATGTGGCGAAAACGTGCCGATGGTGGTTGGAATGCCTGTAGTGGGGCTGAGGTATGTCGTGTCACCTTACTCTTCTGACACGCTTCACATTCCCTTGCCATCTGTCTGCAGTCTTTTCTAACTCCTGGCCAAACAAACCTTTCAGTGACCAACCGTACACTTGCCTTTCGCCCTGGATGGCTGAGGTTATGAAGGGTAGTGAATACCTGCTTGCGGAACGATCTTGTAATAAATGGGCGTGGAGTACCCGTTACGTCGCAGTAGATCTCGACAGTAGATTCAGGTAGTTTCACCTTCCTCAGCTTCAATGATGATCCATCTCTCAGCAAGTTCTGTAGTTCGGGGTCGGTTTGTTGTTCGCTGGCCAGGGACTGGTAATCTAAGGGCAGATGAAGCTCATTAATTCGCGAAAGGGTGTCTGCGACCACATTGTCCTTCCCGGGTATGTACCTGATATCCGTCGTAAATTGTCCGATATAATCCAGGTACCTAAATTGACGGGGTGGGCAATTTGAGTGTGGTCTTGCAAACGCGTACGTCAGCGGCTTGTGGTCCGTCGTGACGTGGAATACACGTGCCTCGACCATGGAGCGAAAGTATCTGATTGCCTCGTATATTGCCAGCAACTCTCGATGATACGGGCTGTACTTCTTCTGCGAAGGGCTGAGCTTCCTTGAAAAGAATGCCAGTGGTTGCCATTCCCTCTTGCTCCGTTGCTGCAGTACAGCTCCGATTGCTGTGTCTGAAGCGTCCGTCAAGATGTTTAGCTCTGCGTAAGGGTCTGGATGCACCAAGAGTGTGGCTTCTGAGAGGCTCTGTTTGCAGCTGTTGAAAGCTGCTAGCAGCTCTGGGGTCATGGTTACTGGGTGCGATCCTTTTACTTTTGGACCTGCGAGCAAACTGTTGAGAGGTGCCTGTTTGGAAGCTGCTTCGGGAATAAATCGGCGATAAAAATTGAGCATTCCCAGGAATCGCCTCAGTTCCTTGACCGTCTTCGGCATTGGGAAGTCCTGGATGGCCTGGACTTTGCAATCTAGAGGCTGAATTCCTGCCGCGGAGACTTTATATCCCAAGAACTTCACCTCCGCTTGGCCGAAAATACACTTGCTCGTATTTAAGAGGACGCCGTAATTCGCCAATTTTTCAAATAGTTGTCTGAGGTGCTGCTGGTGCTGATGGGTATCCTTGCTGAAGACCAGAATATCATCGAGATACCCGTAGCAGAAGGTTAGGTCTCGCAGCACTTCATCCATGAACCTCTGGAAAGTCTGGGCAGCATTTCTGAGTCCAAAGGTCATGCAGGGGAACTCGTATAGACCAAATGGTGTAGTTATCGCCGTTTTGGGTATATCTTCTTCAAAAACGGGAATCTGATTATAAGCCTTCACCAAATCTATGGTGGAGAAGATGGTACTGCCCGCCAGCTCGTGGGTGAAGTCCTGCAGGTGCCTGATTGGGTAAACATCTGGGATGGTACGTGCGTTTAATGATCGGTAGTCCCCACATGGACGCCACCCATCGTTCTTTTTGGGCGCTAAGTGCAAGGGTGAGGACCAGGCGCTTTCCGATGGGCGCGCTGTCCCATTTTGCAGCATCTCCTCAAACTCCTGCTTCGCTATCTTGAGGCGTTGTGGGTCCAAACGACGAGGGCGGCCAGAGACGGGAGGACCAGGCGTGGTGCGTATATGGTGCACTGTATTATGCTTTGGTACTATTGGTTTACCAGCGGGACGAGTGAGGTCAGGATACTCCTTTAAGATACGATGGTATTTGCTATCATCTGCTATTGTCCGAACCGACGAAATGACATCGACTGTTTTAAACTGTGGTGTCTGTATTGCAAGTGACGTGAGGTTGTCTTTGAGTCGCTGATTTCGGCAGTCGACAATTAGATTGTAATAAGCTAGAAAGTCGACTCCGATTATTGGCTTGGTGACATCTGCAATTATGAATCTCCAGGTGAATGCACGGCGTAGTCCCAAGTCCAGTGTGAGCGGAAGAAATCCATATGTGCTGATTACTGATCCGTTTGCTGCAAACAGCTCATACTTCGTCTTCATGCGTGGCTCCCGTACTGCGGATCGTGGGAAGACACACAGGTCCGAACCAGTATCTATGAGATAATGGATTTTGGTGGTTTGGTCCGTAATGAATAAGCGGCTTGATATAGCGTGGCAGTCGTAAACCGCCCTTACTGGGGCTGCCTTTGTAGTTTGACGGCCTCTTTGTGAAGGTGCATGGTTGTGTGCACTTGCGGGCGTTGCTGCCAAATCGGTTGTGGTAGTAGCAGTACCGGTTGTCTCCTGAGCGGGATTGCGATCGGTAATGGTTTTGATTGTACCTGCCTCTAGACCGGGATCGTGACGACCTGTGACCTGACTGTGCGCTCATAACCTCCAGCTTCCGTGTCAGCTCTGCCACAGTCTGGGTCAATGCTTCAATAGCACTGCCTTGTTGATCCGTTGCTGACTGTGTGCTAGCTACTTGCCCAGGCACTGGCATGCCAGTAGCAGCAACTTGCGTGGTCAATGGTACGATATCGTGTACACGATCCACCATTTCTGCTACTTCTTCTAAGCTGGAACTTGCTTGCATTGCGACTATAGTTTGGAGGTTCACTGGTAGCCTACTGGACCAGATGGACCTGATGAAATCGGTCGGGACAGTGGTACCAGCTAGCTGCTGCAGGTGGCGAAGGAATTGTGTGGGCTTCCTGTCTCCCATCTCCTCATGCATGAGCAGCTGTTTTGTCTTGCGTTCCTGTGAGGCCGACAACCGCTTGATTAGTTCTGCCTTTAGCTTCTCGTACTTGCCGGTGGTGGGGGGACTTATTATGAGGTCGCGTACTTCTGCTGCGTGCTGGGGTTCCAGTTGTGCTAGTACGTAGTAAAACTTCGTGCTGTCTGTGGTAATGTTGGAGAGGACGAACTGGCCTTCCAGCTGCGCGAATCATAGTAGTGGATCATCGGCATTGAAAGCTGGGGTCTTAACTCCCACTCGGTATGACATGAAGAATTCCTTGTTCTCTTCCGTGCGGCTCTCCATGACTTAATTTAACCAGGTTTCTAGTCTTCGTTCCGGAACGAACGTCGGGGGTCACCAGTGAAGTAGTATAGACTCCAATTATATAAGTTATATACTACTTGCAATATTATATTACTATAGCGGAGTAGTTACTGAAGCAATTTAGTAAATGGGCAATTAAATGAAATTCCAAGCGGGAAGTGGCAGAGTTATATTACAGTACAAGTTATGAAGCAGTAATGAATTGCGTACAAACTACGCTGGTATTTATAGTAATGGATTAAAACTAAATAATAATAATAACGGTTCTCGCTTGACCGTTTTGCGCCGGAGTTGACGCCCCCTCGTTAACGTAGACAATAGACGAGACCGCTGCCATCTTGTCTCGTTAGTGCTCGTACAAAAGATGCGCGGGCGCCATGTTCCGGAAGGCGGGGCTAAGTTCGACTGACGCCGTGAAGTAGGCGGGGCTTTGCAACTTGTTTTGCACACGGCCCGCTCTGACGTAAAATCGTATGATCTTGTGCTGCGTTGAGTCGTGCGAGTGTACTTGCCTACTCGCTACATGATCATGTCCAGATTAGGGACCACTTTGGTTACCCATTGAAAGGGTTTTCGATAGGGCTTTTCTAAGCGGTTAAACAAAAACCCATACGATATGGGTAACCCTTATGAACGGCTTAAATTAAATTTTGGTACCCATTTAAAGGGTTATCGATAAAAACCCATACGGTGTGGGTAACCTTTTTGAACGGCTTAATTTAAGCCATTCTAAATTACCCATACTGTATGGGTTTTTCTAAAATGGTAACCAAAATGGTCCCTGGGTAGAATAGAGATAGAATTGGTCATGCTAAGCGTGCTGAGCGGATATCGAAATAACATAATATTATGATTTTTTCATGTTTCTGGGTTTCAAGTAGGTATAGAACCCATTGAATGGGTTATCATGTAACCCTTTCATTGGGTTTCAAGTATAAAACCCATTAAATGGGTTATCAGGTAACCCTTTCAATGGGTTTCTAGCATAAAACCCTTTCAATGGGTTACATCATGATAAAGGTACCCCATTGAAATGGTTTTATGCTAGAAACCCATTGAAAGGGTTACCTGATAACCCATTTAATGGGTAACCAAAGTGGTCCCTGATCTAAACATGATCACACAAAAACGAAATTATTTTGATAACTTTTTTTTGTTGCGGACTTTAACCACAGTTAGTGTAGTCACTTGGAAATTTTGTTTTATTTTTTGTGTATACTTCACTGACGTGATAGATACCGATATCTCAACATGATGAAACAAAAGAAAACAGATTTCCTCAACACATACTAAAGTAACAACACTAAGGGTAGGTTCAGATGACAAGCGCTCAGCGCGCGTTGGACGCGCGTTGAATTTTTGTATAGTGTTCACATGGTGCGCGCTTGTCAGGCGTTAAACGCGCGTTGTTGCGGCCAGTTTGAGTTCTACATTTGTCGAAGATGGACGTAGAAACAGTTTTATCGGTGATTTTATACAGACGGCAGAAACGACACAACAGAAGACGGAGATATTGGGTTCACCCAATTTTGTCAACCAGGCTGACTGAAAGTCAGTACATTATTTTATATCCTAAGTTAAGGCAATTTGAGCCCAAATTCTTTAACTACTTCAGAATGTCCATCAAGTCATTTGATGACTTACTGACTCTCATAAACGATGAACTCGTAGCAGATAAAAACGCTGTGCGATATAGCATTTCACCGGAAGAAAAACTCATAATTACATTGAGGTAAGTTTTTTAATAATCAACATAATCTATAAATCAAATAAATCAAATCAACTTGTTTAGGAACAATTTTTTTAAAGAAAAAATAACATTTTGTTACTCGCAGAATAACTCTAACTCTGATTCATTGCTGACATTAGTTGGTGCTGGCGATGGAGTAGGTGTTACTGGCGATGGAGACCCCATTGCTGTAGTATAACCATAATGTGCAAAATTATTTGACACACTAGACTGCTGTGATCTATAATCATGATAACGAAAGCCTTCAACAGAAGCTGATGACTGATGACGCTGCTCTTGTGATGAATAATTTCTTCGTTGTGATACCGGGTAATTTTGATTTTCATATGTCTGTTGTTGTGGTCCTTGAAATTCATTTTGGTTTTGCAAAATTAAATTATAAATGGCAATTTTAGTTTGAAGTCGCCTATATTCCGGAATTTTTTTAATCTCTTTAACGAGTGACAAACAAAACAGCTTGTCTTCATCGTCATCTTCTTTTGGATGAGACACATTTTTCTGTGCTAAACTCTGCTCTAATATGTTTGCAAATCTTTCATCAGCAGGATTTAATTTTTGTTTTTTTCTTGAAGTAGATTTAGGACCCTTAAAGCCAGAACTTATTTCTACTTCAGCAACCTCTGACGAAGTTGATGCATTATCTGCATCGAAACTACTTTCTGTATCTTTGTTGGCAATTGATGCCTGTAGAAATCGTAGTCTATTATAATGAATATATGTCGAAGTTTTGGAAGCTCCTGATCCAGATTTGACAGTCTTTATTTTCTTCACCTCTCTCATATAATTATCCCGTAAACTCTTCCACTTTTTTTGCAGGGATGACGCTGAAAAAAAAAACAGTATTTAGTAATAGTTTATGTTTGTTTCCAGATATTTGGCCATTGGATGTTCATTTGGGACATTAAGCTACGACTATAGAATTGGCAAATCTACTGTGGCTACTATAATACCACATGTATGTGAAACTATTTGGAAAAAATTAAGGCCCGTTGTTATGAGTGAACCAACGAAAGAAAAGTGGTGTGAAATATCCACGATATTTGAAAAGAACTCAAAGTTTCCCAATTGTTTGGGAGCCTTGGACGGGAAACATATACGGTTAATCCAGCCTGAACACACGGGTTCTATGTATTATAACTATAAAAATTATTTTTCGCTAGTTTTATTGGCGCTAGCGGATGCAAACTATTGTTTTGTGTGGGTTGACATAGGTGCCTACGGTAAAAACAGTGACTCAGGTATATTCAAGAATTCTTCATTGTACAAAAAGCTGACAGAAAGGTCATTAGATCTACCTGAGCCAAAGGCATTGTTAATACAAAATAGACCGACAACGTTGCCATATGTGATAGTGGCTGATGAAGCTTTTGGCATGATGGAGAATTTAATGCGTCCATATGGGGGAAGGTCACTAACTTATGCTAAAAAAATATTTAATTACCGTTTGACATTAGCACGCCGGTATGTTGAATGTACTTTTGGCATAATGTGCAATAAATGGCGCATTTTACACAGGCCGTTAGATGTTAACATCGGTTTTGCAGAAAAGATCGTAAAAGCGATATGTACACTAAATAATTATGTCAGAATCAGGGATGGCTACAATTTTGAAGACACACTTTATACGCCACCCCTGGAAAATCTAGCCTCACATTATACCGGACGTGCTGTGCGACAGGCGGATAATGTTCGAGTACATTTAACAAACTATTTCATTAATGAAGGAAAAGTATCTACTTTTCCTTCATTAATGAAATAGTTTGTTAAATGTACTTGGCAGGATCGTTATATTTAACTTGTAACACAAACCGATTGTAAATGTAAATAAATATATATACTCACATAATATTTTCTTCTTTTCTTCATTGTCATGTCCTTCACAAAATATAAGGACGAGTTCTTCCCAAGCCCGTCTTCTCAAATTCTTATCTGAATAATCGCTACTTGTCATGTCCCATATCGCAGGACGTTTCTCTATTTCATCAATTAATAATTCCGTATTAAAAGCTTCGGTTTCCATTTCGGACGATTTTCGGACGAACTTGACGAACCCTAAAATACGTCTATCCGCGTCGAAAGCGCGCGCTCAACTGAACGGAAACATAGAAAACCAATGATCTCAAAGCGGCGTTGATGCGCGCTGACAACAGTCGAGCGCTAGCGCAGCGTTGAACGCGCGCGTTACTAAAACGCGCGTTAGCATGTGTACGGCCTGAATAAAATGTATGTAGTTGTAAACGCGCGTTATCAAAACGCGCGTTGAGCGCTTGTCATCTGAACCTACCCTAACAGCGGTACGTTGACCCCAAAAAATATTTATCAAATCTTTTGTTATTTTATTTTGTCGTGTTAATTATCAATACCCATCACATCTGCGGAGTTTCGCTAGTTGATTTAATTTGACCCTGTATAGAAAGTTTTTACATAATTTGGTTGAGAGGAACCTTATAAAAAGACAGTAAGTTTAAAAGCTTGTACTATTTTTCTCTAATGTAGGTATTTTATACTTAAGACGGTAACATTTCGTTTGGACAATGACTTAAGCTTTGAAGTGTGTATAGTGTGCACTTAAATGGATTGTATAATTTTAAATGTAACTAAGCTGTATGTTTACAATTTTATGAAATATATGGTCTGTCAGGCGTAGTCGGCTGCACGCATGTGGCATTGGTGAAACCCAGTAAATATGAAGAGTGTTTGCAATTGCTGGAAAGAAATAGGTACCCAAGCAGTCTCACAAAAAACTTTTCTAATAAAACATGTCAATAAATGTATAAGGTTTATATTATTGATTAGGGTATTTATAAACTAGCGAAATTTTGGAATAATGTTACGATTTCGTGAGAATCGGGTGGCCGTGACGGGCGATATAAAGGATGTTCCTGCGAGTTAAAATTAGACCTGAAGATCAAGATGCACTTCGATTTTTATACAGAAGTGAACCAGAAGGGCCAGTGAAGACCTTTGCTATGTCGTTATTGATATTTGGCGCAAATTGTTCGCCGTTCATTGCGCAATTCGTGAAAAATAAAAACGCACAACGCTTCGAGTCAATATATCCATCAGCTACGCAAGCTATATATCATCAACATTATATGGACATCTGGATCGACAGCCTGCCAGATGAAGACACTGCTATCCAGCTAATTCACCAAGTAAAAATGATACATCAACAGGGAAACTTTGAAATACGAAATTTTACAAGCAATAGTAAATCGGTACTCGATACTCTGCCAAAAGAGACCCTCGGACAGACAGCCGTAAGGTTTAAAATCGGCGAGCAGTACCAAGGCGAGCGAACACTCGGCCTATTATGGCGGCCCGGTGAAGATACTTTAGGCTTCGATGTATCATTTAAGAAAATACCTATAAATATAATTAGCGGCAAACAAAGGCCTACTAAACGGGACATGCTTCGAGTGGTAATGTCAATTTTTGACGTTTATGGATTTCTTTCGCCATTCGCTATAATCGGAAAAATTATGATTCAGAATACTTGGCGATTAAATCTTACCTGGGATGAACCTATACCCGATGACGTATATAGCGAGTGGTGTAAATGGATTAACCTGCTAAAAACATTGCATAACGTGAAACTGCCTAGATACTACTGCGACGCCGCGGGTACGAGCCGCGCCGGCGGCGGCGCTACGTGCATCAAACCGGTTTCTCAGCTGTTGCCGCGAGACGATGCGCCCGCGCTGTTATCAGTATCCGCCGCTCCGCCGCGTATGAATGCTCATTATTCAAATCTACTGTTCTGTATATAACCCATGATTGGACGTATTTAGCAGTGAATGTCTGTATACGCTCGCTAAGTCGGCACGTGATTGTTTGCGCCGTAACCATGAGGTGCTGGACATCATTGCGAATAAGCGACGCGCGCGCCATCTGAAGAAAGCTTGGCAAGCGCATGGAGCCGACAAGTCTGTCGTCGCCATTGACCCAATGAACTGTCTAATTTTGACTCCGTGAGTGTAAAATAGATATAACAGGAACAAAGAGTGCATTACCGTGTGGTGTCACTCGTGCCAATCTCAGTGGTCAACGGTCTTCTCAAAGGACCGTCTCAGATCAATTGGGAGCCAGCTGCAGCAGGAGATAAGGTGAGTCGTACTCAGTCATCTCTCTGTTGAATTAGTTTCTGGATTGGGTGAACGGCTACCTCCGTTCATACAGAACAACCTTATATTCTTCGATCTACAACCAGCGTATCTTACAGTCCACTCCTCTAGTCCACATTCTGGTCATTCGAGCCTATTTCTTAATTTCAATTAGCTATAAAACCACGCTTCCAAAATGGCGGAAGTATTGAAAACGAAACGTAAAATCTTAATAGTTAGAAAGGAATATTTATTTACGAAGATACAATTATTCTTTTATGACTATTCCAAAAAGTTGGGAACTGAACCAGATAAATTGCAATTGTTTACGGTTTTATTGTCGGAAATGGAAAGTGTTCGTGCGAAATTTGAATCCACCATATTTGATTTGTACGAAATAGAAGTACAAATAAAACCTACTGCAAAAATGTCAATTAGTGAACTCGAAACATTTGGTTTGTACGAAATAGAAGTACAAATAAAACCTACTGCAAAAATGTCAATTAGTGAACTCGAAACATTTGACGAAATGTATGCATGTGATAGATTATTTCAATCTTTTTCGTTAATTGGACACAAAGAAAAACATATCTATACTATTACGAAATACGTTTACATCATGTCTAAACTGTGTTCTTTCATTGTTGTTTTGTATAATATCATATTTAACTATTTAACATGACTTGTTTACTAAATGTAATTTAACTGATCAATTTCAAGCTATTTACTCTATTTTTATATAATTTAATCATGTTTTTATGTCAAAATGCAAGTATTAACAAGTCTGTATTAAAATCGTACGATGTGACGTCACTTGTTTACCACCGGCTTTATAAAGCCGCCGCTCCGCCGTACTCGGCACATTCGCTACCGAGCAGTCACACCGAACGGACCTAAGTTAAGTACTTTTTCTTGTTGGTTAACTTTTTATGTGTATTTTAGTAAATATCTTCTAATATGTTTTTGTTGTATAATTAATTAATTTATGGGTGTACTTTACTTTGGTTCTGTGTATGTAGTATGTGTGTAAAAGAATCAAAAACATAGTAAAGTTCAAAGAAAATACTGAAAAGGCTACTTAACAGTAGCCTTTTCAGCATTTTCTTTGAACTTTCGAGAACTTTTGATTTGCGGCTAACGCCTCATTGGTGGTAGGGACTGACACAGGTCAGCATTTTATTTGAACTTTAGGTACAATACAATTCACAATTGTTTTGTACAAACAATTGTGAATTGTATTGTACCTTATTGCAATGCAAACTTTAATTAACAATAAATCTTGTATACAACAACAGTCAAGTAATAATTAACTGTATGTCTACTTTTATGTAGTATTTGACTTATACACGAATGAATCTTAATACTTAAGATATATTATTTGAATTGAACTTATACTCTTACAATATTCAAATTGTGTACTGTGAAAAACAAATTGTGTACTGTGATACCTAATCACAGTACACAATTTGTATATAGGTACTTTAAAATCAACTCTGAAATAAACTTTGACTCCTAATAATGTAATTTATAAACTTTATAAAAATAAAGCAGTAAAAACTTATCCTAGATTATAATATTAACGAATTAAACTTAACGAAGAGATCAATATTAAATTTACAATATTAGGAGGCACTTTTTATTTATAATCTAATAAAAACCGTAAATCTGAATAAAAATTCTCAAGGAAATAGCAACAGTCACACTTATCATCTCTTTAACAACATGATAATACCTAATTGTACTTATTTATTATTAATTAAGAGATCAATTTTCTCAATATTAGGCACTTAATCAGTCATTCATTACAATACTAAACTTAACATACAATTTGTTTGCACCTTGCAAGTATTCACCCTGATTACAGAATCGTATCATAAAAATCTTTATAAAAATTGGGTATCAAATTTTTATCAAGTAACTCTTTTAAATCCTTCTTTTTATTTTCACCGAGCTTTTGCTTGCCCGTGTATGCTTTTACTGTTGTCAGCTCTGATAGGGGATTCAATTTTTTTCTCTTGTTTCTTACGTTTATCTTTGCAAATTCTGCATCTTTGTTGTATGATGTTTTCACATAGAATGAAAAAGGTTCCCTTTTTATCACTTTTATAACTTTGATATCATTCCATGATAAAACATTTTTATCTTCAGTTTCATTAAAATTGTATCCCCAATTTTCCTGCAGTTTTTTTAGGTCTAAAAATGAGTCGTATATAAGTTCGTGTACGCGGAACATTTGACCAGTCTTTTTGGCATTTTTGATAATGGCTACATATTGGTGGGGGCAATAAATTGGTCCTGATTTTAAATTCTTTTTAATTTCTTTTTCGATCAGGCTATGAATATTGTCACCCTCATTGTGAGTGTGACCTTTAATTAAAAATTTGTGTGTGATTGATTCTATATTCAGGTGGGTTACAGCATAGAGATAAAGCGCTACTATATATTTATTCTTATTTTGACCGCAGCAGTTGTCTGAATACAGAATCAAGTTCAGGCCATCACTATTACTAGCAGTTACCCCTGCTTCACAACATAGTCTCTCAAAGCAATCCAATAAACAGGAGCCTATCTCATTAGCACCGCGTTTGGCATCAGTTTCATTCCAAAAATAGCAGTCTACATCAGTATAGGAATCTTTCATCTGGGCTTCAACTTTTTTGTTTAAGAGTGTGATGGTAAAGTTATAACTATTTAATTTCGATTTATAGTAAAAAGCTGATGTATCGCCTCGTGGCGATTGTAACACCGCCTGCAAGTCGAACACTTAGACTTTATTTTTGTCGTCTATTTTGCAACGGTCATCATGTTTTTCATTACGACTTAGCTTTTTTTCTTTTATATGAGCTATATACTTATCATGAATCATACTTTTTTGCTCTGCGTTTGAATTTGTGTACTGTAGACATAGATCGCATTGGTCTTTTCGCGGACAAAAAAATGAAATATTATATTCCTTAGAAAATGTACGGTAAAACATGCAATACTTACCATAGGGCTTACTGTTCTTCTCTTGCGCTACCTTGAAGTCATTGAAGAGATCTGTAATGGTTTTGCCCCCGTCTATGTATTCGCGAGTAGATGTTTGCCTTGTGTAGTGTGACGGAACCCTTGGTATTGAGTCTATAAAAGTTTTAATGTCTGAAATCAGTGTTTCATCAGTAGTGGTGTGGTTGTCGTGTTTACCTCTTCGATCATTTTCCAAAACTCCATGGTTTTGACACTTTTGGATTACTGTACGAATAACCCGATCGGATATATTCAGCGTACCAACAAAAAATGGTTTACAGACCCGGATTGGTCCACCATTGACTATAAAATGAAAAGCTTTATTAGCTTGCCTCGGGCGCATGGCGTTGGTATATTTATACCTAGGAGTGACATCGGACATATAAGACTGAATAAACGATCGCTGCTGATTGAGTTCACCAATATTCCAATAAGCATCAAAAATAGCCTGTCTTTGAAGAGATGTAAACTTTTCATAACATTTAAGCCTGCACTTGTCTGTGCAAGGTGGTTTCACTTCACGAGCTGCAACAGTTTTCTTTTTCGAAGTCTCATAAGATCGTCCAGAATTTCTTAGAATTTTATTTAAGTTTTGTTTCCATTTTTGAGGATTGCTTGTGCGCTTTCTACCTTTCTTCTTAATAATCTCTATTTCTTCTTCTATGTTGAGTTCGTTCATTTCAGAGTTTTCAATTTCACTTGTTTGTTGTTCGTTTGTTGACTGTCCATTAGCTGTAGTATCTGTATTATTGATAGTATTATCATCCACGTGATCGGAAGTAGAAGGTTTTACCACTGTATCATCATCAGAAGAAGAAGATGAGGAACTGCTGGAACTGCTGGAGCTGCTTGAACTGGAGGATGAGGAGCTACTGGAGCTAGATGATGATCGACGTGATGAAGGATGAACTGGTTCTATTTTCTTTCTTTTTATTTGACTATCATAGGTTGGATCGTCATTGTCGCTGATATCTGCACTGATTTCACCAGAATGTACGGGTGAAACATTGTAGTCAACTTGGTCTCTTTTACGGCTAGAATATTTATGATCATGATTGAGCTCGCTTTCAAAAAAGTCTTTAGCATTGTAATAACGCTTGTTTTCAGGTTTATTAGTAATATCACATAACATCTGTAAAAAAAGAATAGTTATTTAAAGATTCACGCAATTCGAACCGATGGCCATTGACAAAATAAATGACGAAATACAAGGTTTAAAAACTCATGATTCATCTAGTATTGACAATTGCACCCCCTAAGGGTTACCTAAAATAGAGGATGACAGCAAAACTTAATGACGCGACGCGGTCGCGTGCGCAAATCTAGTTTAAAATTAAAATACCACAATAAAAAGGGATAAAATAAGAAATAATTCGAAAGAATAAAATAATAATTACGAGTAGGTACTTACCTCGACATCAACTGCAACATTCTGAACTGAACTATCTTCATCTATGTCAAACGCCACTTTGTTGCTATCGGACGTATTATTTTGAATCGGAGATTGACTAGGGTCTGGGTTCAGAATGGGATCTTGAATTTGAGCTCCCTTATCATCACGAGAAGGGTCACTTGTAGAATTAATCAATTCCATTATCTTTTTCGACCTTGAAGACATTCTGAAAAAAGTTAAGTTACTTTCTTATTTCGTTTAAACCAATTATTTTAATCTATAAGTGACACAAGATCGAATATGCATTCAACAATTTTATACCAGACAATTGTGTTTTATAAAATAAAGAATCATAACAAAGTACGACTTTAGATTTCAAGAACACTTTTGTAAAAAACTGACCTAACTTCTAAAGCCGCCAAAACACTACCGGCAAAACGGAACAGTTTTATAAAATATAGGCATAATACACAATCAGTCAAAGAATTGTTAACATGTCTTTGTATAAAACAGAACTAACACTAAATAATTCATGAATAGTTCGATCCTATTTTGTACTAAATAGGCATATTTAACAATTGGTCACATTTTTATAAATAATTTCAATAAAACTTACCTTTGATTTTTACACTAAAGCGACTTAACTACTAATATGACACTTTTAAATAAAAACACGAGATGTTCACGATCCTAGTCCTTGACGCATACTGATATCTGTCTCTGTCTCGTAAAAGCGTTTGCCGAAACGCTTGCGTATGAAAGAGACAGATATAGGTTTAACTCCTTCTACAAACAAGATATCAAAAAAATTCCGAGATCGGCCGAAAGAGGGCGTTAAAATAAACTTCTTGGTATACTTAATTAAACTTTGACCGAAACACTAATCGGTCAGTATATGATTAAGCGTGCGATGTATACAGCCAAAAGCACATTATTATATGCATTATGTATGCACACATGAATACAATAATATCTAAACACAAGTAAATGTAATTCAAATTCAACCTTATTACTTACGTCATAAAGATAATTTTAATAGCAATCTTAAAATTGCATGGTCAAGGAGTTTGCAACATTATTTATCACTGGCTAGATTAACTTCAAATGACGTTATGTTTTTCTAATTACTGGAAGATAGTACTGGAAGCTAGTACTGGGAGCTAGTACTGGGAGCTAGTACTGGAAGCTAGTACTGGGAGCTAGTACTGGAAGATAGCACTGGAAGATAGTACTGGAAGATAGCACTGGAATATAGTACTGGAAGTTAGAACTGGAAGATAGTGCTGGAAGATAGTATTGGGAGCTAGTACTGGAAGATAGTACTGGAAGATAGCACTGGAATATAGTACTGGAAGTTAGAACTGGAAGATAGTGCTGGAAGATAGTATTGGGAGCTAGTACTGGAAGATAGTACTGGAAGATAGCACTGGAATATAGTACTGGAAGTTAGTACTGGAAGATAGTATTGGGAGCTAGTACTGGAAGGTAGCACTGGAAGGTAGCACTGGAAGATAGAACTGGAAGATAGTGCTGGAAGATAGAACTGGAAGATAGTGCTGGACGATAGTGCTGGAATATAGTACTGGAAGTTATAACTGGAAGATAGTGCTGGAAGATAGTATTGGGAGTTAGTACTGGAAGATAGTACTGGAAGATAGCACTGGAAGATAGCACTGGAAGATAGTACTGGAAGATAGCACTGGAATATAGTACTGGAAGTTAGTACTGGAAGATAGTACTGGAAGATAGTATTGGGAGCTAGTACTGGAAGGTAGCCCTGGAAGATAGTGCTGGAAGTACTGTACTACTACTACTGTACTAATACAGTAAGTGTATTGTTCTATCTTCCAGTGCTACCTTCCAGTGCTACCTTCCAGTACTACCTCCCAATACTATCTTCCAGTACTAGCTTCCAGTGCTATCTTCCAGTACTAGCTCCCAGTACTAGCTTCCAGTACTTGCTCCCAGTACTAGCTTCCAGTACTATCTTCCAGTGCTATCTTCCAGTGCTATCTTCTAGTACTATCTTCCAGTACTAGCTCCCAATACTATCTTCCAGCACTATCTTCCAGCACTATCGTCCAGCACTATCTTCCAGTTCTATCTTCCAGCACTATCTTCCAGTTCTATCTTCCAGTGCTACCTTCCAGTGCTACCTTCCAGTACTAGCTCCCAATACTATCTTCCAGTACTATCTTCCAGTACTAACTTCCAGTACTATATTCCAGTGCTATCTACCAGTACTATCTTCCAGTACTAGCTCCCAATACTATCTTCCAGCACTATCTTCCAGTTCTAACTTCCAGTACTATATTCCAGTGCTATCTTCCAGTACTATCTTCCAGTGCTATCTTCCAGTACTAGCTCCCAGTACTAGCTTCCAGTACTATCTTCCAGTAATTAGAAAAACATAACGTCATTTGAAGTTAATCTAGCCAGTGATAAATAATGTTGCAATTATCTTTATGACGTAAGTAATAAGGTTGAATTTGAATTACATTTACTTGTGTTTAGATATTATTGTATTCATGTGTGCATACATAATGCATATAATAATGTGCTTTTGGCTGTATACATGTTACTGAGAAAAACCAGTCACATATTAATGAATCGAAATCTTGACCACAATTTAATGATGCTTATAGTTGTCACAATATTATGATTTTTTTTGACGGTCATATATTTTTGAAGCCTGAAAGGGCTAATATATTAATGAACTCGACTGTACCAATACCCGCGTTACCAAAGATAACATTATTTCAATTTGACGGAGAAGTTGAAAATTGGATAACTTTTTATGACACGTTCTCATCGTTAGTCCACAATAGAAATCTGTCAGATATCGATAAATTCCACTATTTGCTTTCATGCGTTAAGGGTTCTGCCTTAAATATCGTTAAAAATCTACCTATCACTGCCGCTAATTACACATTAGTTTGGCAAAGTTTAGTTGATAAATATCACGACCACAGAACACTAGCATGTAGGTATTTCGATAAAATGTTCAACTTTTCACCTTTAACTAAAGATACTTCGTCAAACTTAACTTCATCTATAGAAACCTTTGATCATTCACTTAAAGCGATTCAAGCGTTGAAAATTGATAACTTGGACGATTTCTTATTGTGTCATTTAGCATTACAACGACTCGACCCACATACGCGAAAATTATTCGAGGAATGCCGTGATCAAAAGTTGATACCTACGTTTGCGGAACTAATGGCTTTTGTCAACAAACAAATTAAAGTTCTAGAACACACTTACAGACAGCTCTTCGAATAACACGTCGAAATCTAGTAATAATAATACACAAAATAAAAACCAAATTAAATCATCGTCTAAGTCAGTTCTTAATACCGCGCGAGCTCCGCACAATAATAACAATCGTAATAATAATAACTTAAATCTGACTTGTGTGATTTGTAAACAAAATCATATGATTTATCGATGTGATCAATTTCGTAAATTGTCTGTCGATGAAAGAATGAGCCGTGTTCATTCACTAAAACTTTGTCATAATTGTCTTAAATCTGATCATCAGTCTAATGCTTGTAAAAGTACTATGAATTGCGGGGTATGCTCAGCGTCGCATCATTATTTATTACATAAAGATACCGCGAAGGCGGAAAGCGCGGGAATATCGTCCGTGGTGAACTCCCTGACAGCGCAGCCATCTCCTTCGCATACGCAGCAAGCGCTCGTGTCGTCTCACTTCGTAAGTGACGCAACCCACACACCCATGCAGCAAGCATTAATTAGTAATAGTTGCGACTATGGGGTAGTGTTAGGCACCACACTGGCGCATGTTATTGACTGTGTTGGTCAATATCAAAACTGCCGTGCAGTCATCGATTCTGGCGCTCAGAGTTCTTTTATAACTACTGAATGTGCTCAGAAACTAGGATTACAACGTAAAAAATGTCCTTTTACCATTCACGGTATAGGTGGGGGCATAGTTAAAAATCAAGGCATGGTTACTTGTACATTAAAACCAAGACATGCGAAGGGTCCAACATTCAGTGTTAATTTAGTAGTTATTTCGAAGGTGTCCGCTGATATGCCTAATATCTCTTTCACTGATAGTGTCATCAACGAATATGACACTTATAAGTAAGAGCCAGTCCACACGGCGCGTTGCGTTGCGTTGCGTCGTCGCAACGCAAATATTTTGACGCATAGCCGGCCACACGGGCGCTGCGCCATCGCAGCGTTACTATGACGCAGTCTTAACGTTCCGTCGGCGCAGCGGCGACGCACAGTTGCGGCAAGCATTTTGAAAAAATATCGCAGTCAGTCTATAGCAAATCATGGATCAGAAAAGACGTCTAGCATTGCTCCTATTACTACGTCACCGCCGAAATCGACGCAAGATCACAAGACGGTACTGGATCTGTCCTTTCATTTCATTAAGAAATCGTGATGGACAGTTTTTTTTGTTAGAATATCGGGAGTTGCTATTAGACGAAAAGAAGTTTTATAATTTTTTTAGAATGAGTGTATCCAGCTTCGAATGTTTATTGAAGTCCTTAGAACCACACATACGAAAAAACTATACTAATATGAGGAATCCAGTGGAACCAGTAGAAATGCTGGGAATTACTTTAAGGTAACTATATAAATATTTAAGTAATAAAAATATAACAGTTTTTTTGGTTTGTTTAATTAGTAATCAACTCACAAATAATCAGCAATTGTCATAATTTTAAGTTTAGACATTATTTAAGAGAGATATCATCCAGTAATTACAAATTAGAAAAATCGTATTCAGTTTCTTCACTTGCTTGAGATGTTTCTGGAGATGTAATTGAATTATTATAATCAGAAATGTATGTACTTTGAAAATTTGCTGTTTGATACCCATATGATGGTTGGTGAGACGTTGATGGGCCACTCACATATGATGATGTTTGTCCATACCGCATTTCATCTATAATTTGTATAACTTTACTTTGGAAACGGAGTTTCTCGGTCGGAAAATTCTTGAATAGATGGCAATATAGCTCTGAAAAAGGACATATGGCGATTTTCCGGCTCCTTGAGAAGTTTTAGTCCTTCTCTTTCAAACTCATCCATTTGCATTGCCCTTTTGCGCGCGACTGGAACATAGCGCGGAGTGTTGTCTGTGGTAATTTCATCATTTGTAGACGTAGATTCATTGTTGATTTCTCTAGGCGAGTCTAAGCTAGATTCGGTGGCATTTTGTTCCACTTTTCTCAAAAAAAGAAGTTGATTATATAAATGATACTTCATCAGTTTCGTAGCGCCCGAGCCCGATTTTGATGCTTCTTTTATTTTTTTTGAATATCTGAAGTAATTATCTTTTACACTTCTCCATTTCTTTATTAAATCATTACCTGCAAAACCAATAGTAAACATGATTTAATAATTTATACATAGTGAATTACTCGATAAAATTTAATGACATATTCAGATATCGTTAACAAACACTATGTGACCAACTCTGGAATCGTGAAAATATAACAGCTGTTACATACAAAAAGCAATACCTACTGAATCAAAATGTATGCAACAGCTGTTATTTTTTTCGCGATTCCAGAATTAATTGGTTACATAGAGAAAGTTATTTGCTATCGATGTCTGAATGTCAGTATTTTTTTTCGGGTATCTATCTATCTCATAAATGCATATTATAATAATTATTTTCGTTTCAGATACCTAGGAAGTGGAAATTCAATAACTGATTTACATTTCAAATTCAAACGGGGAAAATCTACTATTGCATATATGATACAAAGAGTTTGTCGTGCTATATGGACCAATCTTCTTCGAGACAACATCCCTGAACTGACAACTGAAAGTTTCCAAACAATAGCGAGGGGTTTTGATGTAAAGGCAAATTTTCCTCACTGTGTTGGTGCCATCGACGGCAAACACATCCGCGTGTGTAATCCTGCAAATAGTGGCTCACTTTTTTTAAATTATAAAGCCTTTTTTTCGATTGTGTTGCTAGCTATTGTGGATTCAAATTACAAATTCGTATTTGTCGACATCGGTGCCTACGGAAAAGAATGCGATTCAACCATATTACAAAATTCTAAACTGTACGAGCTAATGATTAACAACAACTTACGACTACCTCAACCCCAGCCACTCTCTGGTAGCAATATACCAACCCCGTATGTATTTGTGGGTGACGAAGCTTTTGGACTGAGCAAACATATTATGCGTCCATATGGCGGTCAAAATCTCGACTTACAACAAAAGGTTTTCAATCACCGTCTAAGCAGAGCCAGAAGATATGTCGAATGCGCTTTTGGGATTATGGCTAACAAATGGCGCATTTTTCACAGACCGATAGACGTGTCCTATGACTTCGCTACTGACATTATAAAAGCATGTTGTGTATTCCACAATTTTGTCGCTGATCGAGATGGTTTTAGACAAAGCGATAAATTTGCTATAAGTGTTGATGAATTTCTCCCAATACAACCCGCACATGAAGAAGAAAGTGCTCAGACGACTTATAAGTTTGGTATTTTGCTGGATGGCGGAGGACGTGACGAGTTCTTTGATTGCGCTCGCAAGCTGTTGAACTGCTCCTCCTTCTGTGTCGGCCGGGTTTGTGTGTGACTTGTGTTTGTCACTGTCAAGCTGCTGTAGTTCTTGTTGACTACGCTCCAACCACTTTTCAATATCACCCGCGCCGTTATTTTGCTCCGATGTTTCTGATGGTGGACTGTATCCTTCTTCCGAGTTCTGCTAGGTCCGCCGCTAACTTTCTATCGATGAGTTCCATTTCAATACGCGCCTTCGCCTGGGCTGCTTTTAGTTCCAGTCTCTTTTTCTGTGTTTGTATCGATTGTGATGATGACGGTTTCTTGGACTCGACTGACTCACGTGATGTATGTGAAGGCGGATTTTGTCTTCCGGTTCGTTCCGATTTCACTACACTCGCGGCACAAGAACTTTGCACTTTAGGTTCATCATTTTTCTTTTTCACTGGTGTAGGCGGTGGCATTTCTTGTGCTCCGGTTACCAATTGTAGCTTTGCCTCGAACTCCTCCTTTTCTTTGAGTTTGCTAGTGGTACTGCGGGTGTTGATTCCGTTGACTTCCTCAGGGTAGGGGGTCGCATCGGTCACTCCGAACTCCCGTATAATTCTAAAAAATATTTACATGTGGGACCGCGAACATTACAAAGTATAATCAATGAGAATTTTTGGATATTGTCTGCTCGTAGCGTCATTAGATCCGTTTTATCTAAGTATAAAACGTGTTTTAAATGTAAACCGTCTGTACTGCAACCCGAAATGGCACCTTTGCCACCAACTCGGTTGATGCCTAATAAGGTATTTTCTAACGTCGGAGTTGATCTCGGAGGTCCATTTTTTATTAAAGAAAGCTTACGTCGTAATGCTAAGTGACAAAGGCTTATTTAGCACTGTTTGTCTGCTTTTCAACCAAAGCAGTACATCTGGAGGTGTTATCTTCTCTCTCTGCCGACTGTTTCCTTGCGTGCTTAGATAGATGCGTAGCTCGTAGAGGTCTATGCGCTGTGCTATATTCCGACTGTGGTACTAATTTTATTGGTGCAAGTAAACATCTGTCTGAAATCCAAAGGTTCCTGCGTGAGAGTCAAAATGACATTGCTCATGGCTGCTCTAAAAGGCAGGTTGATTGGAAATTTAATGTTCCTAGCGCTCCACACATGGGTGGTCTTTGGGAAGCGGGCATAAAGTCAGCAAAATATCACCTAGCGCGAAGTGTAGGGGAAAAGTCCTTAACGTTTGAGGAACTTTCCACGATATTCTGTAAGGCAGAAGCCATTTTGAATCACGTTTGAAACGTTGGAGTCACGAATATTTAAACACTCTTCAGCAGAAGGCTAAGTGGTTTACGTCTTCCTCTAACCCAAAGGTTGGAGATTTAGTGATTATAAAAACTGATAATGTTCCCTCCTGTCATTGGCCTCTCGGGAAAATAGAAAAATTACACCCAGGTCCCGACGGAATAGTTCGGTGTGTGACGCTGCGCACCGAAAAAAGTGTCTTACAAAGACCAACCAATAAACTCTGCCTATTACCTTATACCAACTAGTTTCAAACAAAACGTTTTTGTTAGATATAGGTAAACAGTTAAGTGTTTAATTTAGGGCTTTTTTTTTTAAATCATAGGTAGGTAATAGGGTAATCTTAGTTTTCAAGAAACCATAACTATGGTTTCGGTAGGGGGTATGTTCTGTATATAACCCATGATTGGACGTATTTAGCAGTGAATGTCTGTATACGCTCGCTAAGTCGGCACGTGATTGGTTGCTCCGTAACCATGAGGTGCTGGACATCATTGCGAATAAGCGACGCGCGCGCCATCTGAAGAAAGCTTGGCAAGCGCATGGAGCCGACAAGTCTGTCGTCGTCATTGACCCAATGAACTGTCTAATTTTGACTCCGTGAGTGTAAAATAGATATAACAGGAACAAAGAGTGGATTACCGTGTGGTGTCACTCGTGCCAATCTCAGTGGTCAACGGTCTTCTCAAAGGACCGTCTCAGATCAATTGGGAGCCAGCTGCAGCAGGAGATAAGGTGAGTCGTACTCAGTCATCTCTGTTGAATTAGTTTCTGGATTGGGTGAACGGCTACCTCCGTTCATACAGAACAACCTCATATTCTTCGATCTACAACCAGCGTATCTTACAGTCCACTCCTCTAGTCCACATCTACAACTACATATATTTTGTGATTCATCGTCTAAAGCGATGTGCGCGGTAGCTTATTGGCGCTGGGAATGCAATGGACATTTTAATGTAACATTTATAGCAAGCAAATGCAGAGTGACGCCTAATAAAAATATTTCAATACCAAGATGTGAATTACAAGCTGCTGTTTTAGCAGCTCGACTGGCGGATGCAATTACTAAGGAACACAAAATAAAACCTGAGCACAGATCGTTTTGGAGCGATTCTAGTACTACGTTGCACTGGATAAGAAACGCAGCGCGTACTTATAAACCGTACGTAGCACATCGCTTAGGCGAGATTGATGAGTTGACGCTTGCTAATGAATGGAGATACGTACCTACAAAATTAAACGTTGCTGACATCGGTACGCGGATAATGTATGATTGCAGTATCCTGGAAAATGAATGGCTTAAGGGACCTACCTTTTTGCGTGGCGAAGAACGTGACAGGCCGACCGATGTACTGAAACCTGTAAACAAAAACGATTTGGAATGCGTAAATATGATACAAAATGAAACAATATACTTATCTGTACCAGAACCAATTAGGTTTTCCTCATGGTTGCGCCTACTTAGATCTACTTATATAGTACTTACCTTTATTAACCGATGCAGGAAACTTACCTATGATAATGACACTAACATGGAGTGCGCTGAAAATTTATTGCTGAAGTACTCACAGGCTCAGTCGTTTCCACAAAAAGGGAATAACCTGAAAAATGGGAAAAATATACAGAAAAATAGCAAAATACTTAACTTGTCTCCGTTCCTTGACGAACACGGAGTCCTGCGCGCTGGTGGTCGCATAGAAAAAGCCACTGATGTTTCACCTAAAACTAAGAGACCTGCAATTATGGATGGTCGAGATTATATCGCACGGCTAATTGTTAAACATTACCACATAAGTGCCGCACACGGTTATCAAGAAACAGTTGTGAATAACTTAAAACAAAAATATTGGATTACCAGAATGAGATCTACTGTGAAAAATGTTTCATCCAAGTGTATGATCTGTCGGATTAAAAAGTGCAAACCTGAAATACCTAGAATGGGAGATTTACCTTGTGCTAGGGTGGCCCATCATCAGCGTGCATTCACATTTTGTGGTGTTGATTTATTCGGCCCTATGGAAGTCACTATTGGCAGACGTAGAGAGAAGCGGTATGGCGTACTGTTTACTTGCTTGACCGTGAGAGCTATACATCTGGAGACAGTCGCATCGCTCACGTCCGATTCCTTCATCATGGCTCTCCGTCGCATGGCTGCGAGACGAGGCTGGCCTTAGCAGATGTTTTCTGATAATGGCACGAATCTGCGAGGTGCCGATGCAGAACTCACGAGATCATTGCAAAAACTTGATGAAGAAACGCTAAAGAATGCAGCCATGAATCAGGGTACCAGGTGGACTTTTATTCCCCCTGCCAGCCCACACTGGGGTGGGGCATGGGAAAGATTGATCCGTTGTGTCAAAACATCACTAAAAGTTGTGCTGAAAGAACGAGCACCCAGAGAAGAGACTTTCAATACTCTGCTGGCCGAAGTTGAAAACATAGTTAACAGCCGGCCATTGACCCACGTCTCAGTCGAGCCAAACAGTCAGCAAACATTAACGCCAAACCATTTTCTTGTGGGGTCGACATCCAGCTTGCCCCAGATGGGTGTTTTCGACGGGTCAGAGTTCTACTTAAGAAAGCAGTGGCGCATCGCCAAGCTGCTTGCCGACCAGTACTGGAAACGCTGGGTGAAGGAGGTTCTGCCCGACCTAGTGCCAAGGAAGAAGTGGCATGCTGAGCAGAGACCCTTACAAGTGGGAGATCTTGTACTGGTTGTAGATCCTGACGGGCCCCGGAATGTGTGGCCGCGGGGATTAATACATGAAGTCATGCCTGGAAAAGACGGCCGGGTCAGAATGGTTAAAATCAAAACCAAAACTGGAATACTAACACGATCTGCCACGCGCGTCGCTCGCCTCCCGATTGGGGATGAGTGCTGCTATTGCAGCACTGGGGTGGGGCATGTTCGCGACCTAATTAATTGTAAGGGGTAAGAGAGGTGCGGGGGGTGCGCGGAGCCCGAGCCTTCAACGCGCGGGCCCCGGTGGTGCCGATTGAGCTATAGCAACCGCCGCAAGTCTCTTGCGCTCCGTGTTTTATACTTGTACACCCTTGTTTCTATAATAATATACCGTCAAGTGCAATTTGGAGTTTCACTTAAAAACCATCAACCAGCAGAAGAGTTGACAAAGCTGTGGTCCTTCGAGCCGGATCCGGCTCGAATTATTATAGAAACAAGGGGGTACAAGTATAAAACACGGAGCGCAAGAGACGTGCGGCGGTTGCTATAGCTCAATCGGCACCACCGGGGCCCGCGCGTTGAAGGCTCGGGCTCCGCGCACCCCCCGCACCTCTCTTACCCCTTACAATTAATTAGGTCGCGAACAATTACATAATTGTAATTCACTATTACACTCCTTTAATTCTTGAATTAAATTTAGATTTTTTTGCCTAAGTTTTGTATTTAATTTGTTAACTTTTTGGCATTTTAACAATTTCTCATTTTTCCTAATTAGTCTATTAATTTTAATATATTTTTTTATCTTATTATGGCTAGTAAACAAATGGCATTTAGTGATAGTATCATTAGTTAAATCTATAGTTACAGTTGGCTCAACACATGTGGTTCCGGACCGGCTACCAACCAACTCATCATAAAGACTGCAGGTGACAGCAGACTCTTCACCGGCCTTGAGGGATTCTAAATGGCATATTGTGTTGTGGGCCCTGCTTAATTCCAGTTCTAATTCAGATATCCGTCTCAAAGCCAGTTCGTGTGTGTCACTACATTGCTGGAAATTTGACACAAGTTGACGGAGATGTTGATGCTGGTCGAGTATGTCCATATGTTGTATATGTAGTTCAGCCAACTGGTTCTTAAGCTCAGTGTTCTTATTATTAATAAACTGAATTTCAACCTCGCTGTCATCTCTTTCCTGTAGCAGCTGATTGCACTGTTTTTGGCTAGATTCCAACTTATTCATTGTAGCCCTCAGTTTTTCCTACAAGAATGCAGCTCTACGGGTCAACATATTGATAGGCCAACCCTAGAGGCACCCTGGAATGAGAGAAGAGAAAGCTCAAGTGAGTAAGAGGAATAAGATTTGGATAAAAAGTACTAGGATGAAGAGTGTATTGAGAGTTTAAATTATTTAGAATTTAAATAAAAAAATAAAAAAAGAGATAGCTAAGTAGTGTGTAATCTCAATTATGGGATGATAAATTTATTATACACTGTTAAGTCCTAATTGAGATACTAAAAAAATCTAGAAAATAAAAGAAAAAAAACAACAAAATTAAGTTTTGTGAAGGTTGGTACTACTATTTTAAAATGATTGTAAATCCTTTTTTTAACATTAATTTAATGAACTGGCACTAATACTGTAATTTAACATAACAGAGGTATGTTTAGTAATAAAGTGCAGTGATTTCTATGGGGTCTCTAACGTATTTAATGTGATGTATGTCCAGTATGTAACATATCAAATCCACAATAATGCATCTAAATTACTTACCGAAATAGCGTGTTGTAAAGTAATGATAACGAAAATGTGCTTCGGAGCTCCGTTCACGACTTCAACAAGAAAATGGCCGACCGTTGCGTTTGACAGTCTTGTAACACCCAATCAGGTTCAGGCTCGTGTTGCCAATATTAAAATTTACGATTGCGTTCAGAAATACCAAGAAACCAGTGTAAAAATTGGTAACGAAACTGCTTGTAACGAACTTGTAAAATATTGAGACACGTTAATAAAACTATTTATAATGAATTCTATGCCGTATAAAACGTATCCTAGGGTGTAAAGTTGAAATACACCCGCTTAAAACTTCAAAAATAATACCGCAATGCAAAAAATGCCAGGCTTATGGCCATACCCAAAAGTATTGCTCAAAAGAGCCAAGGTGTGTTAAGTGCACAGGTAAACACCTCACGGCTGACTGTAACAAACCTGCACAAGAAAAACCCAAGTGTGTCCACTGTGGCTTACCTCACCCAGCCAACTACAGAGGGTGTTTAGTTGCCAAAGAGATGCAAATGTTAAAGAACAGAAACTCAAAAAACAATCCAGTAACACCTGCCGTTAAACAGATTGTCAGAAACAACAGACATCAAAACCAAGTTCACAGTTTGCACAGACAAGCGCAATAACTGCACATGCATCTAATAGTGCATCTTATGCACAAGCGACAAAACCAAGCACACAACCGTCAAGTCTTGAGGACAAGCTCAACCAGATCCTGAAGTGCATATCCTCATTTGATCAGAGACTAGAGAAATTAGAGTCAAGTACTAGGAAAAATCAATCATGAATAACACACTTAAAATAATGGCGTGGAATTCAAACGGACTGCTGCAACACCAACATGAGTTGCAAGTAGTCCTAGACACAGAAAATATAAACTACTCAAAAAAATAAAAATACTCAAAAATAAAGAAATGTTTCCTTTGAGTTAAATTTTCTATCTGCAGTATTAAGAGTACTTTCCCTCCAGGTGGCATTACAAAATTCCACCCTGTATATATAAAAGAAGTATCGACAAAACTGTCTAATGAACTTTGAAGCGATGCCTAAATAGAGAAATTGTTGAAGTACTTGGCGAAACTTCGTCCAATGCTCAATCACAACCCAGTGGGTTACAGAAAAAAAAAAGTGATTTCTGCGATTTAAAAAAAACGTCGAATAATAATGTTCTGTTGTACCCAGTGAAAACAAATCATTTGAATGGATCACCGGGGAATACTGTGTTGATTGCTCTGAATAACTATTTTTTTTTTTTCATTTCTATTTCATTTAAGTAATTATTAATAAATAAACAACTTTTAAAAGTTCAATATATTTTATTGTTTTAAAAAAAAAAAACCTCGAGAAAAATGTATACGTCTGAGAGGCGAATGTTTATAAATAGTCATATCTACCAAGTATGTTTATAAATCTAGTGTTAACCAAAAAAGTAGATCCGCAGAAATGTGTTCGACATGTAGGTACCTATATAATAAACTGGTACATTTCAAAAATAAGTGATTTCCTCTAGTCGTCATCATTCAGACATATGACTATGAACTATAGACTATGGCAATGGAGCCATACCCGCATCGTTTCATAACTAAGACAGCAAACACATCATTTTTGTTTTGTTTCGTAATTTAGCGAGGAGAAATTAGGCAAGAGCACAAGAAAATAAACGATACCGATATTTCGCAAACCAGCCAACTCCACATTTCGTCAAACACTTAAAAGATTTAAGATTTTGACATTTTAACAGCAGATATAAATAAATAAATAATAAACATTTATTTCAGAACAAAACCATATTTCAACACACATAATTATATACAGGGTTATTTTGCAACCACCATCCAAATTTTAAAATCGAGGACTTTTAATTAAATTATTTTCGTATTTGAAACATTATAATCAAATAATAACAAAAACAAAAACATACATTCAAAAGAAAATATCTGAAAAAAATCAGAATGTAGAGCCACACAACAAGGTTATTTACCTCGTTCGCTGCGACTGATGTAGGTACCTACGCGGTCTTACTTAAAAGGGTTGATTCCAATTTTCCCTTCATACTTTACGGGCTTAGGACCGACATAATAAAATTATGAATGTGAAATTACTGGTTTTTATTATGGCGCATTTAAAAAATTGGAATCAACTAGCTATTTACAATAATTAAACTTACCAAATAATCTCGATTAACCTACAAATCACATGTACTTCAGTAATTGTTCAAAATGGAGTCTGTTTCTCTCAATACACAAACGTGCACGTTTTTCTAAACTATTTTTTAATAAGTTTAAAGTATCTGTTTGATTTTTAATGTCATTAAATGCTATTGTTATTTTACTACGGAGGTCCTCAACACTTTGTGCTTCTTCAACGTAAACACGTCTTTTGACTTCACCCCATAAAAAAAAATCAAGCGGAGTCAAGTCTGGTGACCTGGGAGGCCATGGTACAGGCCCTCCGCGACCAATCCATCTGTCGCCATACTTATTATTTAAAAAGTCACGCACGGCACTTGCGTAATGAGGTGGTGCACCGTCATGCTAATAATAATGATTGTTGTAGTATGAAAGTGGCACCTCGTCTAGTAAGTCTTCAATAACACCACGTAACATGTTTAAATAATTCGTACCCGTCAAGCATCCTTCAATAAAAATCGGTCCCACGATAACATTACCAATAATACCCGCCCAAACATTTACACTAAAACGCACTTGATGGTAGTTATTTCTAATAACGTGGGGGTTGCTTAACGCCCAATAATGTTCGTTTCGGCTGTTATAAATTCCGATTCGCGTAAATAATGCTTCATCTGTCCACAAAATGTTAGAATTAATGTTTCTTAACAGCCATTCACAAAACTCGATTCTAGCGGGTCCATCGTTATCATGAAGAGATTGCACTGGTTGGTAATGGTATGGGTGATAACCAGAAGAGTTCAGCAGCTTCCACACGTAATACTGACTGACACCGAAACGCCGAGCAGCGTCGTTAGTGCTGGCGCAGAGGTCACGTTCGAAAAACTCGAGTACAGAATTTTCAACTGCTGGTGTTATTTCGTTATTACCGCCACGACTTGTTGCATGGGCTGGTGTGGTAAACTGCCCATAATCTAACAACCTTTGATTGGCTGCTAAAATTGTTTGTCTATTAGGCACTCGCGAATTAATTCCTCGTCTTTGTAAACGCGGTAAACTTTCTGTACGGTACATTCTTTGCGCACCATTTAAACTTTCACCACTTAAAAGATAGCACCTGACCATTTCATAATACTCTGCATTAGAATAAGAAGTCGCCATGTCGTGCGATGATGATCGACCGGAATTCGGAAGCGAAAATGCAGGGAGAGCGACAAAAAAAATGGCACACGTTCACACGTAACTAGGTCACGGTCAACTAAACAAAACACCGCCGGCGCATGGCCGACCGGGGGCTGTGCGGGGTGCGACGTGTGAGGGAGGGGGGCGTAGTGCGTGCTGTTTGTGTGCGTTCCCGAGGTAAGCGCGTGTGCAGTCAAGTTCAATAATCTATTGTTGAACTGTATTTATTCCACACGTTGTGATTTTAGTAGCGGACAATGGTGAAAATTATGTTTTTTTTTTTATTTATTTTTTATTTCATTAATTGATAAGGTTATCGATTCTAAACCATTTCTGAAAATTTGGATGGTGGTTGCAAAATAACCCTGTATATCGGATATTATCCACAAACGGTATTTTAGATTTTTTCATAAGTAGTCTAAACAAAATATTATAAAGTTTTAAGTGTCTGCTGACACTAAATTTGCTCATATGGAGTTAGCTGGTTTGCGGATTATGGTATCGTAAAACGAATTAAAATTTTGTTCATTCATTCAAGCATTATGAATGAAATACCGCTCATTGTTTGTATCACATCACTAGCACCTTTGTGTTTGTTGTCATAGGACAATTGCATAAATACACACAAAGTCAATCTATGTATGTGTTTTTGTAATTGTGTAGTTATTATTTTTTCGTGTGCGTTTATAGCAATAGGAAGCATGTATCTGTGTGCAATTGTCAAATTTAGTAGTGTGCTGTATGTGTTTTCCTCGCCCCCCGCAGAAAGTGGTAGAAAAAGTTGTTCGGTGATTCGCTTTTTGGCATCTCCTGAGTATAAAGCCAAGGATACACTAGGGGGCAAATGGAGCAACATGTTGCGGAACATGTTGCTCAACAACTACGTAGAACATACCGAAGTGAATGTCGCGGAAAATTGTGTTGACCACACTAGTCAGTGTTTATAGAAATGTGGCCCGAGGAGGTTGTGGATATTAGTGTTGCGTACATAGTAATTATATCGAGTGTGTTGAAACGTAGAAGAAAGAGAAGGTGGTGGATGCGGATTTCTTACTACAACGAGAAAGAAGAGTTAATATTCTAAGTGATCTCCGAATGTCTGACGGATCGTTTGTAAATTTTACTCGAATGTCATCATCTGATTTTGAAACTTTATTGCAAATGATCGGACATTCCATAGCCAAACAGGATACAATACTACGGAACGCTGTTAGTCCTAATATCAGACTTGCCGTTACATTGAGGTACTTGTCGACTGGAGATTCTTATGCTTCCTTGTCGTTCACTTTTCGAGTGTCAAAACAACTGATACGTAAAATAGTACCAGAAGTTTGTAAAGAACTGATAAAAAAAATTGAAGATATTTGTAAAGGTAAGTTAAAGACAATGCATACATTATTAAATTGTATTTTACTTTCAGTAAAAGAAATTTTAATCTATAACTTGACAGAGTACAAGATAGATATAGCGACCAACGTAAATTAATTTGTATTAGTGTCATTAATTCTATTAGTGCTCGAGGAATCCATAGTTGCAAGTATATTTTGTATAATATGCTCTTCAGAAGGCTCCGGGCTAATATCACTGGATGCAGTGCTATAGCCCTGTTGCACAATTGGCTGGCTTTGATTATTATAACTTGTACGGTATTTTCCCAAGCGTGCATCTAATAAAATATTATTAATATAATATTTAGCCATAACTACACTGTGTTCGTCATTTAATGCACGTAACTCAGTTCCTATGTACTGTCCATAAACATCGAATTCATCTCGGGACATCATTCTGTTTTTAGCAGCATGCATAACTTCATAATATTAATAATAATATAATATAAATAAATAATAAATAATAATAATTATTAATATTATTATTTTCTCTCCATCAGAGCACCCGCCATCTTATCTCTTCACCACCCTTGGTTGACTGGTAGAGAATGCCTAAGGCATTAAGTCCGCCTTTGTACCTTATTGTGTGCGAGAAGTTTAAATAAATAAATAAGCCTCCTCCAATCTATCTTCATTAGGGTGGCTTCTCTTGCGAGTTGGTCGCGACGATGAAGGTGTTGGTTCAGGGCTTATGGGTTGCTGTGCTTGATCAATGGTAGAATGCGACTCTAGTTGATGAGGAGAGTGAGGTTCCTGAACGGTAGATTGAGACTGTAGAACGGCATCTTCATCCGGAGACAAAATCGTATTTTGGCTTTGTGGGCTCTGAAAAATTATAAAATATTAAATAAAATAATTATAATAAATATCGACTACAAAACATGTATTGTATTATTTCAAACATCTGTTAGACATGAATCCGTAACTATTAGTAGGCAAAAATAGTATTTAATGTATAATTATTTATTTATTTATTCAACATCACACATTTGTTATAACAGGTAATATAATACCCAAGCTAACAAAAGTAGTCTTATTTTCTAATCGTTCGGTCCCTAATGACGGGTCCGGGTAAAGCACAAGGTACACAGTGGACAACACACTAAGTGTCACCCTCTGGAATTCCGCCAAAGAGCAAGAAAATATGTCCAACCGACGAGAGATACTATTAAGTATTTTTATTGCACGAATCACTGGCGCAAACATGAATAAGTTCGTACGGGTTGCCGGAACTTTAAAAAGTTCTCCCCTCGGTCCCAACCGTAACCTCCTGTCTGGAACGAGCAATCCCAACGATTCCAATATTTGTGGGTATCCCACGAAAAACCATAAACACATATTTTACAAGAGCGAGGTTGCGCCTTACTTCCAACTTATAATATCCAACCATGCCTATAACAAAGAGAGTTGGATACATACGTGGGTAGAAAGGGTAGACACCAAACTGCTTCCAGTACAAGTATCGGGTAAATTTGTTCTGCATCATTTCCAACATCTGAGAATACTTCACTTCATAAGGATTCCAGATGATAGAACTAGTTTCCAAGTTGCTTCGCACTAACGCATTGTAAAGTGCTCTCACTGCCGCCATATTAGTGAAGTCACGGGTTTCACGCATGACAAAACCAAGATTTTTAAACGCTTTTTTGCACACGTGCACTACATGAGCACGAAACGAAAGATCCCCAGAGAAAGTAACCCCGAGATCTCGCACTACCCCCACCCGCGTTATGGCGTGGCCGCCCATGCAATAATCATGTCGTCGGGGTATCACGGCACGAGTGATGGACATTACGCTACACTTCGTCACATTAAAGAGAAGTTTATTCTCTTCACTCCACGCTACCACCCGATCGATGTCTCGCTGGAGCATTCTGCAGTGTGACTCGTCTGAGATCCGCAAAAATAGCTTGAGATCGTCAGCAAATAACAAACAGCTAGCGTCTTTAATGACTTCTGGAAGATCATTGATCATAATTATGAATTCTAAAGGTCCTAAATTTGTCCCCTGACTTACCCCCGTAAGGGTGGAGTACGGGTCCGAGGTGTAACCTGCATATTCTACCATTTGTTTGCGGTTGCCCAAATAGTTAGCAAAGAACTCTAGGAGGGCTGGGGTAAAACCAGCCCTTGCAAATTTCATTAAAAGTATATCATTATCCACACTGTCAAATGCCTTCCTGAAGTCGAAGTAAGCGACGTCCAGTTGGGCACCAGACTCCGAGTCCAGCACTGTGGTGGCTTGATTTAAAAAACACATTAAATTAGAGTTCGTGCTACGGCCCACACGGAAACCATGCTGTGCGTCGTTGAGCTGTGAGGCTACTTGCGAGTGGATAGTTGAACACAACGCGGACTCAAAGACTTTAGCAAATGCTGACAGTACTGCTATTGGTCTATATCCGCTAACATCCGAACTAGGAGCCCCCTTTGGTACCGGAGTAACCCTGGTCAATTTCCAACCATCCGGATACGAGCATTCTCGTAAAAAGCTATTAAATAAATGCATGAGCGGCCGGGCCAGTACTGCCCTACAATCCCTAACAAGGAAGGGTGGCACCCCGTCTGGCCCAACCGAACGCTTGGGCTTGAGGCGCGTGAGCGCGGCTCCCACCTCACCGAGAGACAGCTGCCCCACGTGAACGCGAGCGCCGCGCTCGGGCGCCGCCAGCCCTGCGGCAGCCGCATCCAACCGCGGCGCCACCGCCCCATAAACCGAAAAAAAGTAGTCAGCGAACGCCTGAGCACACTCATACTCTGGCAACGGCTCGCCATCCCTAGTTATCTTCGGTCTACTGCGTTTCGAGCGCTTGCCTCCGATAAAACCCCAAAAAGACCTCGGTTCTTTCACAAATTGTTGCTCCGTACGCCTCTGATAATCGCGGTATGCGGCACTGATTTTGTCTTTGACAATAGAACGGCAGTGAGAAAATTCAACATAGTCGCTGTCTGACCCAGACTTCTTAAAAGATTTGTGCCACAGAGCCTTCTTCTTAATATGGTCTATTAAGTCAGCAGTGAACCATTCAGGGTAGTGATAACGAAAGCAATCAAACTTGGAGCTCCTTCTTGGAGTGCTATCATCCAAAATCCTGTAAAAAATATCGTTAAATATCCTATATGCTTCGTTGGCATTACTCGCTTCATACAAGACGCTCCAGTCCACCCCTGCAAGCCCCGAACACAAAGCACGGAAGTCCGCCTTACTATAATTCCATCGTGGTAGGGCGGTGGAAACCTGCGGTACAGGGTAACCAGGGCTAGAAGTCACCCGCTCACGACTTATACTTATTCGTAGCGGTGGATGCTGTGGGTCTATGCATGACAAACACTCCCCACGTTCCTCTTTTACAACGATATCACCTACGGGCAAAGTAGTTAAGACAACATCGAGCGTGCGATTGTTGCAATTAAGAACATTGTTACTTTGGCGAAACCCACAGAAGGTAACAAAGTATTCATAGTAACATTGTATATCTTGGCTTGTTGAATACATATTTAGATCAGCTACTAAAACAACTTTGTCACAGCTAACACATAACTGCTCCAGCAAATGGAACATAAACATATATTCCCTATCAATAGTTTTAGGTGGAATATACGCAACACAACACAAATACAAAAAAATATTTTGACGGTATACCGACGCACATACAATTTCGAACGGGTGGTGGTTCAAGCTAGCGTTATCAGGTAACGGTACTTTGCGTAAGTCGAGAGTGCTACGCGGTGTGGCGATCAGCATGACCCCTCCGTGCTTGCGGCCATCCGTGCGGTCACATCTAATTATCGTGTATCCGCTTGGAGCCAGTTCACCATCATGTATCGAGTCATTAATTCCAGTCTCGGTTAATGCTACCAAATCAGCCATAGACCCTATAATATTATTATAAAATGATTTTAACTTCGTACGTAAGCCTCTAACGTTTTGGTAGAATAGATCCAACGAGCACTTAGGTTTCCTAACACTAGCTTGAACCACATTCACACCATTCGAGCACACCAGTTCCGACGTTTGCGAGTGAGAACTATTCAAAACACTAGTATTAGCATACCGACACTGTAAAACATTCCTATTTCGTCGTTCAGTACGGTGTTCACTGGGAGAATCACCCAACGACTGCCCGTGCACCGTCGCCGGTGTGAATCTTGGAGCTCGTGTCCCCCCGCTGCCCGCGGGGACGCCTCGGAAACCAGTCAGACATCTTTACACCTGCGGGCCACGCCGCCGGCGTGTTAATGCGGTCATTTAAGCTCTCAGGAAAAGCAATTACGAAGGCAGCGTGTCTAGTAGTCTTAATTAAACGTTTCTCCACAAAATATTGGTCACAATCATGAAGCTTGTTCAAATAGGTGAGCACGTTTTTCTCCGTCGTCTCCGGGTTAAAAGACCAAGCCTGCAAATACTTAAGCTTTTCTACCGTTTTAAGCTCGTCATCCAATTGTCCGCTGCAAGTGACCACTCGCCGTTTAGAATTACGAGCTTTGCGCACCAGTTGCCACCCTTCATCGGATGTAATGTTTTCGTGGCAATTATCTCTTGTGTCAACCGTGCGCGTTTCCGCTGAATTAGTAGCCCGACATTCCAACGATGATAAAGTTGCTTTTGTGGGTAGAATATTTCACGAGTGAAGAAGGATGTGTTCCCTGGCAGAATAATTTTTAAATAAATAAACTAGTATTGTACGGTCTACTATAATTTTTCCTTTAATGTTTACTGTATAACATCGTGGCGCGTACTGAGAACAATGCTTGTGGTTTAGAAGTGAAGTTGTGTGGGTGAATTGTGTACAACTCGTTCGCGCTAAGTTTGCCGCTGGTTAAGTGACGTCTAACGAGTCACGTTACGTTGTCAGCCAATCAACGACACTGAGACGGTGACTCAGCGGTGCGGTAGGCATTGAGCGAATGGGACGCGCATTTCAAGGACCGGCTAACTCAGCGCCATCGAGATATAAGTACTAACGTACTAGAGAAGACACCGTAAATTCCTACTTTGTCTCGTTCAACTGCGGCGATCGCGCCGCACCGTCGTCACTTTGTCGAAGAAAACGCGTAAGTGCCGTGATTTACAGACCTTTTTGCCGAGGATAAATACACTTCCGCAGCAAATCTAGCGCTGTGGTAAATTAGTTAACGGTTTAGACGAATTGTTATTATTTTAGCGCTGCAGCGAACTAAAGATTCGATACGAAGAATAGGACAGTTTAGTTATTTGACGTAGCTTCTCTAGTACGTTAGTACTTATATCTCAATGCTCAGCGCAAACTTTTTTATTTAGTAATTTATTAGATTACATTCCATTCAGATATTTTCAAGATCTGTGATTACAAATGACAAAATATGACTTACGTTTGTGTCCAACGTTTCCAAGCTTCCAGAAGTTGTAGCTCCCTTTAGCAAAAATTTCATTGCATCGTATGCAAACCATGCACTGGACTTCACGTAATCTCTTCCGCTGCCAGTAGTTTTTGAAGATTTCACTTTCTTCCTTTCTCGGACAAATTGCGAACGCAGGGTATGAACTTTGGTTTCTATATCTTTTCTAGACAATTTAAGCTCCTTGGCAATAGTCTCCCATGCGTCATTTATCTTTATTTTATTTCTATAATCACGGTGAGACGTATCCCACAACAATTCACGACTTTCGTAAAGCTCCAGAAGTGAAAGCACGGTATCATTTCCCCACACTAAAGCCATGTTAAGAGGCACGTTGCGTACGCGACTACACTCGGTGAAAAATGGCGCGACACTGACGCGAGACACGTGCGCTCGCTCTCGAGGCGGGAGCAAGCAACATGCCCCGCGTCACGTACAATGTTGCGGGGCATGTTGCGGGACAATATGCAACGTTGCAGCGTCACGGAAATTAAGTGTTGCGCGTCATGTTGCGGAACAAAATGTTCCCTAGTGTATCCTTGGCTTAAATACTGAAAAGGTCTCGAACGAAGACCCTTATAAATATGAAAAAAAGTGCCCTTAGTCTTTGGGTCACGGAGTAAATTCTGTTGCATATTTAAAGTAAATGACTTTAAATATGAATTATTATTCTACATTCTGAAGATATTTACAAATCGATAAGCCCAAAAAAAGGCATGCTGCCTTACAAAAAAAGGACAGAAATAAACAACCAAATCAAAAAATTTCACTCAAAATACACAAGTACATAGTCCTGGAACACGGAAAAATAATAGGTTACAGGATACGAAAATTGGATACAGCAAATATTGCCACATCTGAACTAAAAAAAATTTTAGCACAAAAATGTTTTATGAATTTGTACATATTATTACTATACCATTTAAAAAAAAATTAAAACATTGCAACAGACGAGAATCTTTTGGAAAAAAAAAAGCTGCGAATAAGGCGTCACCACCACCACCGCGTCAGAAGAAGCGCCACTAGATATCGCTACACCGTATTTTGAATTTATAAAAAAAAATACAAAATAAACAAAAAATACAAATAAGAACTGAAAATATAAATATCTATGTATCTATATCTTTTATTGTACATCTAAATGTACAATAAAAGTAAATTCTAAAGAGCAATTTGCACTTAAGGGACTACTTGCTGCGTGAGTTGAGTACGGAATGAAGCCTACTGAGAGCAAAAGCGGCGCGCGAACGCGCCTGCTTTATGTGCTCTGCGAACGAAATGTGATGGTCGAGGACCACACCGAGATATTTGGCTCGCTTCTCCCAAGGGATAGGCTTGCCCAATTCTTGCACTTGACGCACACCCGCCGCCTGTATTGCCCCTTACCCATCGGTAGGGCGTCCAGGGGGTGGGTGACGTCAATGCGCGACGGCAGATCTATGTTGGTTGTGGGTCTTATTCGGTCTTGGAATGAGAACACAGATATTCAATAAAATATTCAACAAAAAAAAATATTTTTCATACAACCTCCCCTTAACATAAAAGTGTTGCCAGAATATTTTATTGCTACACTCACACCTCCCCTCAATAAAATATTCAAACAAAAAAAAAAACTCATATCACCTCCCCTTATCATAAACTTACCCTTAAACAGTTACACAAAAAAAATGTATTAAGCTTTAAACAATTTCTCTCTAAATTTCTTAAATAATATTCCACCTAATGCCTTTGTTAGGATGTCTGCAACTTGCTCACTGGTATTTACACATTTTAATTCAATAGTTTTGTTTTCTAATTTTTTTTTTTTACAAAAGCTTGTTTAATTTCTAACAGCCTTATTACAAAACAAGATTTATATTTTGACATGGTTTAAACCATGGTGCCAGTTTTTGTAATAAGAACGTAACAGTGAATGAAATACCGTTCTTTATACAAAACTGAAAACTTAGTTCGGTATTAAGTTGTCAGTTTTGTGTTTAGGAACTTTACCATTGTCGGAATAAAGTTCGAAATTTAATAATGGCTCCATGTTGTAAACCTGGGTCTGAAGATAAACCTTGTTTTGTAATAAGGGGGTAAATGTTTCACTGTTGAATTACCAGTGGCCATATTAGCCATCTTGATAGTTGACTGGTTGTCCTCATATAAGATTATATTATTTTCAAAACCAGGTCTTTCATCCAACAAGCTTCACTTGTGGCTGAGCATAAGGCAATGTACTCTGCCTCTGTCGAAGACAATGATACCTACTCAGCAAAAAACCAAAATTTAGCTATTTGAAAATTTGTAAAAAAATAATCTTTTTTAAGAATTGTGGAAGCGTCAGTTCCTTACGCTCAAAATGTTTCAACAGTTTTTTGTATTTAATGTCAAAGTCCATATATTTCTTCTGTCTGTTTTTTGTTTCTGTAAATAAATTATCAGTTATTTTTATGTTCCAATATTTACTTTCTTTTCGCAATTTATCTATGAATATGTATAAACTTGGCTTTTTTGGTATGCGGCCTGCATTTATACGCCGATGCCACCCTTCTAACGCGTTAGTTGTGCGGTGTCGTTGGTAGGCGCAACTTAGTAAGGATGGTGGCATTTTTGGGTACCATTGTTTTTCGTAATAACGTCTAAAATTCATCATGTATTGAGTATCTGGAGCTATACTTAAAATGTACCCCCAAGCTGCAGGGATTTGTTCAGCCGGTACCAGTGCTATTATTGCAGCCATTCTTGCAATATTTCGCCCTTCCCGTGTACGCAGTAATCCTTTTTTCTCTGCGTGTTTCCATATTGCTGCGTTGTAATGTCTATAACATCCTGTTATTTTTTGCTTCAGGAAATACTGATTTCACAGCGTTTATTTGCGCCATTTCATAATCACTCTTAAATTATTTAATAATTATACCCAATTTTTCTTTTAATATGTTATATAGCCGCGTATATGTCTCTTGGGATTTATTGGGTAGCAATGTATAAATTACTGGGATTATATTTGTACACTTTTTTGTAGATCCAATGTCCAAATGTAAGACATAAAACTGATAAAAAGGTGGCGGAGCTGACATAAACGTGCCATCTGCAAAATAGGATCCGGGTTTCTTCACAATTTTCTTTCCCAAACGTGTTGCAAATACCAAAATTTTTTCACTTTGTCCATCTTCACAAATAAGGAAATTTTTACCTAAAACTTCTGGTACAATTGCAGTTTCGGTACTGGTATGTTGTAGTCGATCTACGTTCAAATAAGACTTTCGTGCCCTATATAAAGTGTCTTTAATTGATTTAAACGTAGGAATTCGATAGTGTTCACTATTGGGTATTTTTTTACGAATTTTTTTATCATTTTCTTCGTAAATTTGCTGTATGGGGCGAAAATCTTTGCAAACAATATGTTTTAATAATGTTATGTGTTCTTTAATTATATTTTTAAATTCCATTGACTCACATGTATGCACTGATTTCAGTTTAATGATAATTTTTCCTGTTTTGTCTAATGTTAGTGACGCATTACAGTCTCGCCTATTTATGCACCGCCAGAAAGTAGTTCCACTTCTATTTGTTTTGCTCTTATGATATCTGTACTCACAATGTATAAGTGTTCTATGTCCTTTTTGATTACGAATGTATTCGATTTCTTGATCCATATTAAAACTCAAATTCACAACTGTTTTTCAATAAAAAGTAACAGACAAAACACAGCTCGGCAATTAATGAATGACACAAACATTTATAAGTTTTTTTCTAACTACCCTCACATATTATTATAAATGTTGCCATCACTGAACTTTAAATTGTACCAAAATATTATTTTTAACTGTATCAAAATATTTTTTTTTATTTGGAATACATTCTTAAGTAAATTTAAGTACCAAAATTTTTACATCATAATTGCACTATAATTTTAATAAATGATTTTTTGTTTTGAAAATCAAAATTTTATTCTTAAGTCCCTGGCGCGACATTTTGCGAAAGAGACATTCTGCGAAAGAGACATTCTGCGAAAGAGGCATTTTACGAAAGAGACATTCTGCGAAAGAGACGTTTTACGACCAGGGGACATTTTGCGAAAGAGACGTTTTGCGCCTGAGCCCATAAATCAAGTGTGCCTTTTATATATCTTTATACAAACAAGCACAACTCTGATATCTACTTAATATGTTTACCACTGCACAAATATCTGGCCTTGTACCCATAGCAGCATACATCAAGCTCTCAACTTTCTACATTTATTTTCTATTGATGTACTCTCTGACATTTCTCTCTTGAGAATATGAAATTATAGTTTTTATCAATTGGTCATAATACAGTTTTACAATTATACTGTAATAACACATTTTCTAAATATTTTTTTTGAGAAATAATAGTGATTCCCTTATCTATGTAAAATCAGATTCTCAATGTCCTGTACATTAGCCGTTTCATATTATTTATTACTCTTCTGATCTAAGAATATAATATCTCTCTTGGTATGCACTTCCTTTTTGTCTTCATAATAAATTCTGGATCCTTTAGAGTCACCATAACCAACAAATATTGCCTTCTCTCCCTTGGCATCCCAATTCAACCTTTTTTCTTTTGGGATGTGAGCATACACCTGTCCGAATATTCCACACAGAGTTAGAACATCAACGGAGATGGAAAACGGTGGGCCCAAATGTAATAAAATGAGATATGATTTAAAAAAATATTATTTTTTTTTAATCATAGAATATGAAAAATCACCTCAATTCTCAACCTGGGAGCAGAGAACTATGAAAAACATAGTTTTTGAGATATCGATTGAGTAATCGATTACATAATTACAAAAATAAAACCTTTGCAACTAGATAATTAACTCAAAGTAATTAAATGCACTTTAAATACTTATGTGCAATAAAGGCATTTAATTACAGTCATATTAATAACTAAAATATCAAATAATTACTGAAAACCCAATAGAATGATAGAACCTGGACTTGCGGATTATGAAGATATCACTACGGGTACGATAATTAATGGCGCCTGGAGACAAAGACGTATTCTAGGCTTACAGGACATAGAAGAAGAATATACACATGAAAGTGGAACAACAATTCGAGATCAATACACTCATTACTTTAATGGTGAAGGTGCAGTACCGTGGCAAACAAGATGTATTCACTAACAAAAAAAAGAAAGTTTAACTTACATTCGAGACAGTTTCTTGTTTATTTCTTAATGTCCTCAAAAATCCATCGGCAGAGTTGTAAACCACGAAACCTTTGGTTTATATACGGAATCCTGGCTAGCACCTGATCGAGTACTTGCTTCAATCCTTTTTAATTCTTGATAGTAGGATGATCTGAGATTTTTGTTTTTTTTTTGGTATTTCTTTATTTGAGATGCCTGTAATATTTAGCCTTTCCGCAAATTGTTTATACGCACTTTCTCTTGCATCTCGGTTTTTATACAACGTACTAGTCACATTCCATATACAATCGTAATCTCGATAGATTTCCACAAGTTTTAACATTTGCGAATCCGTATAGCGATCAGCCATTTTGCGCAGCGCCTTTCTAATCCAACAGGCACTCACGAATGAAATAAAATAATTAAAAAGTATTTGACTCACGACCTGCAAGCTGTATATCGACCGATTAATTTCATTGGTCGATATCACGGTCGGTATAAAGTATGCGGGGACCCCGTATGCTGTATAACGAACGAGTTAACGACCTATGAAATTGCGCCATACGGTAGTTATGGTTGGCGCGGTCCAGGGATGGGAATAGGTGATTTTTAGCATCATTGTGTAGTGGCGTATCGCTAAAACTCTTTTCCGCGGTTAAAACCATTGACAATTAGTATGACTTTCGTTCAAATATAAAGTGTCTACCAATCGATCTGAATCAGATCGACTGGCGAATCCGACGTTTTTGACATCGATCTGATCCAGCGCGATTGGCGATAAATGATGTATTAATATTTCATTGTCTGTCTGTCTATATGTCAGTCTGTCAAGACCCTTTTTCTCAGAAACGCGTGGAGGTATCAAGTTGAAATTAATATCAAATACGAAGGTCTACGGTCCCTAGGAGTTAAAGTAAAAAAATCAAGCTTCTAAGTCAGCGCAATCAAAAATACGATGACTTATGTGACATATTTTGATATTCGCAAAGAAATCAAAACCTATAGGAGTACTTCCCGTTGACCTAGAATCATGAAATTTGACAAGAAGCAAGGTCTCAAAGCACAAGTAAAGGATTTCCTCCCTATCCTTTCTTTTTAAGTTGGATATATTATAAATAATTTAATATGACATGAAAATATTAAAATAAAATTTTCTCACCATCAAACAGCTTGTCCGAGTTATGTTTGTACAGCTTGGCGGCTCCAGGTATGATGAGGCTCTAAACGACAGTCTTCTGGTGGCCAAGAATGTTATTCTTTGCTGAAAGGAAAAACAATTATTTTGTATCGTCAGGCCGAGTTTGCTGAAACCAAACCATAAATTCTATAAAATAAAAATAAAATCGGCGTACATTATGTTATTTGGTATGTTAGTTTCCAAAAGAATTGGTTGTTTTTTTAAAGAATTTGAAAAATATAACTTTACGCCATCACTAAATAACCTATGCAAACTTACCATATTTTTGGCAAATTAGATTATTCGATGTTTTCAGTAGGTACGTTTAAGTTGAGAGCCAGCCACACGTCTAGCGTTTCACGGTTCTATTTTAACTAAACGTGATAGATTTATATTTTAGCTAAACGTGATGATTTATTCTCATAAATCATCACGTTTAGTTAAAATATAAAAAATCTAATCATTGTTAGCGGGTTTGGTTTCCGCACTTAGTCCTTCATGTGGACCATTGTGCGTGGGCCATGGCGGCCGTCGTTGGTTATTCCAACCAGCCCACCTCCCTACAGAAGCTGATTAGGTCTCCTGGTCTGCTTAAGATATCTGTGAAGGATCTGGGTGACCCGAGGGTTTCCGTTCTGATCTGGGTGACGCCTGTGCATTCAAAGAGCACGTGCGCAACGGTTTCTTCAGCCTCCATGCAAGCCCTGCACAGAGGGCTGTCCGTTATGCCTATTGTGTGGAAGTGCTTGTTCAGTGAGCAGTGTCCCGTGATAGTCCCCGTTACCAGGCGCAGGCCGTTCCTATCCAGGCGTAGTAACCGCCTGGTTAGCCTGCCATCTAAGGATGGCATAGCTTCCCTGGATTGCCTGCAGCCCGGTATCGAGGTCCACCAGTTCTCCGCTTGTGTGTGGGTGAACTCCTGTAGCCACCTGCGTAGTTGGTTGAAGGGGATGGGTACGATAGGTTCGGGTCCACAGACTGACGCGCTGGATGCTCTCCTAGCAAGTTCGTCAGCTGCGTCGTTACCTAGTGATACGCTGTCCTTTCATCCATTGCAGTGCTAAATAAAGCTATCAAAATGGTCGATGATCGCATTAAAATAATAGTTTGGTTATTATAAAAAAATAGTATTCTGTTTTATTCTTAATTTAAATTGTCTCAATTTCTGTCGCATAACAATGACGCATCGCATTATGTACATCTGACATCTCACTTTGGTAATAAGCAACTGAACATCGACAGAAATTAACCTCAAAATTTACTAAAGCTTTTATTGAAATATTTATTCGAATTATTATTCGATTATATCCTTCCACGGGTGCAATGTCTCTCTGCTCAGATTCAAGAGTCACTATTCTGCTGAGGTCTTGTGTGACTGGTGACCTATTTCCGGGTGCACCAGCACTCTCTTGGGTAACGAATAAATCTCTGAAATAAAGAATTAATAAATGGCTAATAAAATACCAATACATAAAAAGGTACCTAAGTATTACTCACAAAATGAGATAGCTGCTGGCAGTTCCACTTCCATCTCTTCAGCATTAGCAAACTATATGTAAAAAAACACGATTAAGACACACAATTTAACTTTTGGAATAGGTATAATTATAACATAATTGATAAATATCTAATCACCTCAATTTTAATTTCTGGATCTTGACGGACTCCAGCAAGTGAGCCGACATCCCACCCTATAAGGGCAGCAGCCCTTTCCTCTAGAGGGCTTAACTGTGGTGCCCTGCTACGCCCACCTCCAGTTTTCATATAGCCTCGGTTTAATTTCGCTAGTTTGGCCTGCACCCTACATTTATAATCATTCCAAAACTAAAATGGATAGACATTTGTTATTAATATTGTCATGTTGGTATTTAAAAAAATAGATATTAACTTAAAACCTTACCTTCGATCAATCTTTAGGTGTCCTAGCTACGCCTTCCGAATTTAAAATATCCGCACGTTGTTCCCACATGCATGTTGCAAGGGATCGTCCTTCGTTGGACCGCAATTGACCCACGGCAAAATTTGTATGTGCCTTCATAAATGTAATGAGGAGGTCCAGTTGTCGAACTGACGTAGATTTTCGTCTGGTATCTTCCATTAGGTCTGAAATTACGTACGTAACAGAACAACACTTGCAGCGAGACCAAATCTTTTACTAGTAAATGAAATGCACCGATCTGCACCATACAACAAGTGGTCACATAATTTACCTCTTTTTTGTTGTAGCTAATTGAAGTGAGACATAAGTGTGTAAAACCCTCAAGTGTGTCGTAAATATTTTATTTTAAATTTTTGTCGCTTATCATTAGATACAAAATAATAACGGTCTATGGTGCGATACTTGAATTGATGAATAAATAATCAGTAGTATTTTAAAACGAATACTCACACAGTAAATCAAATATTTTGAACTCATACACAATAAATGTTTTGGCTTCCCGAGTTCCCGCTGTTTGTTTACATTAACCCTTTAACCGCCATCGCCGTAATATTACGTGTTGTAAGAATAATACCTCAGTCGCCACGTCGGAATATTGCGTAAAAGTCCTGTCATTTAAAAAATGTTCAATCGATGTTGAATTTGCTTACTAAATCTTAGTATATTTCGTGTTATTACTTTATTTTTAACAGTACTAGATACATATTTTAGCTAATTAAATGAAATAATTAATAGTTCTCAATTCGTGATACGTCTTAATATCAACCTACTTCGCCGAACCCGTGATTTCACGTAGACTAGTGTTGTACCACATATGAAACTCCTGATGCTAAATTAACACTAGTGCAGACGATCCGCGAACGCCGTCGCCGTAATTTTACGTGCGGCTCAAGGTCAACTAAAGTTATATTTTTAATAAACGGCAGTTGCGGTAGCGCCATCGCCGTGATAACACGACCGTCACATCCACGGCAAACTTACGAATCTGCTGAAAATGCATTTTACAGGGGAGCGTTTTGAAAACAAACATCAATGATAACTTTTTTTTAGTAACAGGTATATAGGTACCGTGGTACATTTGGTTTTCAATATAGTACTTTTTTAAGATATTATCAAAGGATTGTCAATATTTTACAAGGATCAGAAATAAATACACATTCGTAAGTTTACATCATCATACATAAAAGTTAATAGATATTTATTCGTACCCCGGCAAACTTACGAAAATGGCACTTTCGTTACTAACATAATAAAAAATCCAATTGAGACTTCGGTGAATTTACGAAAGTGGTACTTTCGTAAGTTTGCCAGAGGTAGAATACTATATAATAATTAAAAGTAAGTTAGGTGAGTAAATAAAGTAAGGTAAGTTATATGAGTAAATAAAGTAAGGTAAGTTAGGTTAGTAAGGTAAGCAAAGTAAGGTTAGTAAGGTAAGTAAAGTAAGGTTAGTACACTAATGGTAGGTAAGGTAAGAAAAAATATTCAAGGTAAAGTAGTAAAAAACTGTAAATTTCAGCTGTTATAATAATTGGAATTGCGAATAACAACTAGTGAATTCATTTATATTTTTATATTTAGAAAAGAACATTTAAGTTGTAAACAAAAAAAAACACTGTTATATTAATAAGATTACAGGTCCTCTGCCTCATCAGCATCAGGTTGTGGCAAACGATCTTCAGTTGTTTCCGAGTCTGGAAGATTTTGATAAAAAGAATGATAATATTTCGGTATTTGGTTATCAACACATAATTTTAATAAATCTTTTTTTTTAAGTTTTGAAATAGGAATACGTTCAGTATAAATAGGTGCAGGTACTAATAATGCCGTTTTGCCCCGTTTTGGCTTTATCTTCAGCTCTTTGAAGCTGTCGTCATTATAATCTGTTTTAATAAAAATTGACTTAGGACTGTTTTTACGATACTGAATCCACACAGCATCTTGGAAGTTCGTCTTTTCCTTTCCTCTCGCTTCTAGTTGTTGTTCATTGCTTTCTTTTTCATTGTTTCTTTTTTCTTTATTAGAACATTTCTTTCTTTGGTTTGGTTTTCTTGTAACTTCTTCGGCAAACTGACACTGATTTGGATTGAAATCTAAAAACTCCTCATGAACTAACACATTTACATTAAATGGGCGGGGATTCGTTCTGGCCAGTCTCATTACCTGAATCCATCCATCCGGAGTGTATACCGCAGAGTTTTTACATTTTTGTTCTATTTTGGAGTGTATAGAGTCACATTCCATGTGGCTGTGTCCAGATTCATAAAAAACATGATCTATAGTGAGTATTGTAGGGTGGTTTGTTACCAAATATAGCAACATGCAAGAAAAGTTAAAATTCTTCTGCTGACCTCCGCAATTATCAGACATCATTCTGACATGACTTATATCTTGCTTGGTCGAAATATATTTATAAACGCAAGTCGCTATCTCAATGCTTCCTCGCTTGCCTTCAGTTTCATCCCAAGTAAAACAATCGACATCTTGATCCCCAAATTTATAAAATGTCAAATTGTAAACGGCTAGTTTTCGAACGTAAAAGAATGGTCCAGAAGCACCTTTAGGGGTTTGAAGGACCGCTTCTAGGTCAAAATTGAAAGCCAAAGTTTTCGTATCATTCTTTGCTGCTGCTTTATCAGCGTCTCGACGCAGATAAGCATCGTCCCGTCGCTTAAGATGCTTGGAATGACTGTCGTCTTCAGAGTTAATCATGTCATTACTTTTTAACTCTTTGTGAGCTACGCACTTTTTGCACAGATCTTTTTTAGGCACATGAAATTTTAATTTATAGGATCTAAAAACTTTTCGGTATGTTTCTATACCTGCTGGCTTGGTTCCTTCTTCTTCACACTTTTCCTTATACAGCAAATACATTATTTTTAAATTCAGTCCAGAATCAAGGTATTTATACTCTGTGTTCTTCCTACAATAATGTGATTCCATGGCAGGAAATGAAAATATATGTTCTTTAATTTGATTAAATCTATCATTAGAAAGTTTGTTAGATGGCGGTTTCTTGCCTCTAGAATCTGCTAAAAGAACACCTTCTGAAGAAACTTTCTTCAAAGCACCCCTTATAATTCCTTCTTTTATATTTAAGGTGTCCAAAAAGAAATCTCTGCATACACTGACCTTTTCGTGTCCTATTGTAAAAGAATAATGGTGTGTAAAATCTTTGCGTGAAGGGCCATTTGTTGTTGATCTTTTCTTCTTCTCTTTTTTAACGTGCTGAATTACAAATTGACGCTGTGCTTCTAAAGTTCTCAGAGTTCGAAAAGACTCATAAATTTTCTTTCTCGCTTCTTCAGGTACATTAGAATTGCATTTATGTTTTGGGATTGCCAGACACTTAGGTTGCTTCAAAGGCATAGCTGAAACAAATTTACCTTTGATAGTTTTGTAAGCTTCACCTTTGAAACGTTTCTCCCTCTCAATATGTCTATTCCATTTAGAAGGGTCAGAAATATGTTTCTTCTTTGGTGTATTGTACTTTGGTTTTTTCTGCACTCTGTCCTCACACGCAATAGATATAGAAGCACTTCTTAACTTTTTTAATGGTTGATGTGTTTGATGAAACTGTTGCAAGTCATTTTCAGAATATCTTCTCTTAAGTGGCTTGGAGACAACCACTTGAAAATGTGATCGCGAATTGCTTTCATCTACTTTTTGAGATTCCTGGATGTCGTCATCCCCAATTATAGCAGTTGAAACAGCATTATCGTGAATTATTTCTGGCTGTTGAGTTGTATCCGATGTATGACAGTATTCTGAATTCAAAGAATTTTCTACATGAACTAGTGCTACAATGTTTGTATGTGAAGTAGATTCATCAGATGAATTATTATGGAGGTCTTCATCAGCAATGAAATCGGGGTCTTTAACACTGTCGTCGTCACTGAAATCACTATGATTCAGTGTTTCGAACAATTTAAGAGTATCTGGTGACATATTACGAACTGGTGAAGAATTTTCGGGACTTTCAGGAATTATTGTATTACCTCCAGATAGAAAAATGTTTCGGTCTATTGGAGTTATCGGTGAGTATATTGGTGCCTCCGGCGTTACAACTGCTTCGATTGTTGTATTACCTCCAGATAGAAAAATGTTTCGGTCAATTGGAGTTATCGGTGAGTATAATGGTGCCTCCGGCGTTGCAACTGCTTCGGAGTCTATGGAATCAAGGGTCTGTAAAGATGCATCGTTAGCTATTGATAGTGATACAGGAAGGCATTCTTCAGTAGGGCCATCGGATAAGGATATATCAATAGATAAATTTTCTTTCATTATGTTTGGTGGTTGTTGAGTTTTTTTTGATGTATTACTTCTTCTACTAATTGTTTCTTCCAACTCTGCTGCTCCTGAAAGTAATATTATTTTTAAGTTAGTTTAAAAACGTGACTGCTTCGTTGGTCCAGTGGTAGTGTATGTTATTACGGATCACGAGATCCCGGACTAGTAAGTAATGTAATTACGTACGGTAAGTAAGGTAAGTACCTAAGGTAAATAAGTAAAGTAAGGTTAGATAATAGGTAATACGGGCTGGTGTCCGTCACTCCACATCAAAGCGCGTATTTTGCGTTAATAGGTAGTGCAGTTAGCTATGTAAGAATGACTAAAATTCGTGTATCATGCTGTGCCAGGATTTACCACGCATAAACCAACTTTACATGTCTCTTTATTTAAACTTCCCGGTCTGTGAAGCATTAACCTTAAGTCCAATCGTTTTTGATTTAAAAAGTAGTTCAAGTTTATTTTGTTTCATTCTATATCAGCGCGGATAAAAACACCACTGAAATTGAATACCGAACCACGAAACAAATGACGCTCTGGTAAAATTGCTTGGAGAGATCTTTTCTTCTGAACGCCACTGGCAACTTCACTGGGTTTTCTATACAAATTATTGAAATGTGTACGTAACAAGCAGTGGAGGGGCGCTCAGTTTTAGATTGAAAGTAATTTACTTACGTTAAATACCTATCTTACTTACGTACGACGCGACGCGAGGACAAAATAAAAACAAAGTTGTAAGTTGGTAGATTTACATAATACCTACACACAATTTCTTTAACAATAAAATAGAACTAGCCAAGACAGTTGTGAACTTTCTGTTCTAAAATCATTTGAATTAACAACCTTTTAACAAAGAAAAGTATGTAACTAATAACCTAAAATAATATAATATACTTACTTGTATTTCTCTCAGCTTCGAACACTTTACGTAGCATCTTATCACTTCTCTTCATGTTGAAAAACAAAGCACGTGAATTTTAATAAACACAATAATTATTAATCAAACTTTTAACCAGAGCACAGTTAACAACGAGAGTAAAAAAGTGATGCAACCAATAAATTAGTGATGTGCAATTTAATCGATATTGCATATTATTAAATCAAGTACTTAAATCGATTGTTTGTTTTAGATTATTAATAAAAATCTATTATTCGATAAAATCTTTTAGGCATAAAATGTGGAAACTCCAAACACCAACGAATTTTAAAATTCGCGCCACGTTTGAAAACCTTCATAAGTTTCTGTAAGTAAGTTCACTTATTTAATAATAAATAAGCAAATTCGCATAATTGTTAAAAGTTATTTCCTCAACAAATAGTATTCGTAACAATTGTAAATGCACGATTACGCCACATTCGTAAGTTTGCCTTGGGTTACTTGACCCATTTTAATGATGTTTGCTACCAATGTAAATTCACGAATATGCCACATTCGTATACTTGCCTTGGGTTACTTGACCCATTTAAATAATGTTTGCTACCAAGGTAAATTCACGAATATGCCACATTCGTATGTTTGCCTTGGGTTACTTGACCCATTTTAGTAATGTTTGCTACCAAGGTAAATTCACGAATATGCCACATTCGTATACTTGCCTTGGGTTACTTGACCCATTTTAATAATGTTTGCTACCAATGTAAATTTACGAATATGCCACATTCGTATGTTTGCCTTTGGATACTTGACCCACTTAAATAATAGTTGCTACCAAGGTAAATTCACGAATATACCAGATTCGTAAGTTGACAGTGGCACATTTTACTCGAACTTTATAAATTCTACTGCGCTAAAATATCTTAAATGAATTTGGTAAGTTTACTGTGGGTGTAATAACATAAAACGCAGAATCGAACAATTTGAATTCTGTAACCGTCAGAGACAGAAATACGTATTTTTGCCACGGTGTGTAGAACCACATTACGTACAGTTTTTCATCTAAATATCGATTTTACTAAAACTGCAGATTCGTAAGTTTGCCGTGGATGTGACGACGTGCTCTCTTTGTTGTTATTTCTAAGCTAGTGTCGAGAAGTTGTCGATAATATTATACGAAGACGAAGAATTAAATATATTGCAGCAATCAATTAATGATATTAGTAGTAGTGGCAGTACAACGGATAGTGATAATTAATCGGTAAATCACTCTTTTGTTTTTCTAGTCTGTTTATTTATCCTACAGTCAAAAAGACAGCTAGATAATAATAATATGTGTATTTACCTATTTATTTTGTTTTAAAGAAAAAATAAAGTTCATTTAGTTATTTTAAGACTGATTAACGTATGTTTGAAAAAAGAAAAGAAATAAACTTTGATTAAAAATGAGTAAGTTTTATTTATTTCATTAGTTTGTTTACTGTATTTTACAACATTATGCAAAATTGTACCTAAAGGTTGCTGGCGCTAGATCATAATTCGCGTGGAGTGCACTCCACGCGAATTATGATATGGCGGTTAAAGGGTTAACTTTGAGTCTTTGACATAACCGAAACGTTTCGTTGCACAGCTTCGGCCAGCTAAAGACGTAAATTGAAAGTTTTTATTATTAATAAAAAGTTGAAATGTGTAACAATAAAATATACAGGACAAAGTATAATTATGGTCTAGATATCTTTTTGTATTAGAAAATACATTAGGTGTCACTTTTTCGTATTTAGTAACATTTTTAGATTCAACTTTTTTTTGTGGTATTAATAAAACATACTATTTGGCATGTTGGTAACGCAGGTTATCCGCTGCTACGTTCCCATTACGATTCAGTTGCGATTCTGCTAATGTTTAGTGTCCAGTTTGCTTTAGAATTCGTAGAATGACTGTTGTGGAAACAATTGAACGTGTAACGTTGCAAATTAGTAGAATCGGCCCCCAGCACTTGGACGCTTAATGTCCAACTTTGTCTCATTTGAGCATTTTGAGCTTCTTTTTGTTGTTGAAGTTGTACTAGCCAATAACGCTCATACAGCAAAAGTACGTGTATACGTACCTGATTAATTTAACTCAATTCAGTCGTAACTAAACTCCGTCACTCATTAATGTGCGGGTTGATCTATAACAACAATTAAGTTCGGCTCATATTACTAAAAAAACATAACCTTAAAATATTGCCATAAATAAACTATTGAACTTAACAGTGGTTTGGTGTAACTCAACTACTTACAATAACTACCGGTGTATCCGTCAACGATGAGAAAACCCCAATAGAAATAATAAGTACTTTCACTCGGTGCATTGTGATTTTTGTTCCTTTTCCTTGCATGGCTTTCCTCAAAGATTTTTATTTTCAAGTCTTCTGGCAGAGGCAATTTATCCCGCGTCTCAATGGCAATCCAGAAATTCTCAAAAGATCATTATTCACTTTTACATCCATGTTTTCAAGTATGTCGACACTGAAGAATATGGCGGCCATATTATGATCCTGTACATCATCTGAATCGTTCATTTTCTTTGGGGTCAATTGCTTTAGCAACGTAGCCTTTCTTGCGGGACCTTCACTTTGATAAATAGACTTTAACTTTGCCCATATTTCAGATGCAGATTTACAATTTTTTACTAGCTCTGACCGTGCGAGCAGATCCTTGATCTGGTTTTTCTTCGCCGATCGTGGCCCATAAATCATTCTTCACGAGGATCGCCTGAGCTTGTATTGCCCATGTATCGTAGTTATCGCGTCTGAGCTGATCGATGTGATGATAAAACGGATTCCGCATTGTCATAGACATTGTGACCAAAACCGAAAATCAGAACCACACTCTGCTACCAATTTGTTGGATACAAGGTTTGATTCGGTGGGTGATCACAATGAAAGACGAATGAGTTATCAAACACTGTTGGTATATTATTCCTTTTTACAGTTAGCGTTATTACAGATATGAAAAGAACAAGGTAATTTATGTTAGTATTAATACAATGCTAGCAAGCGAACAAATAACACAAAGAAAGTTTAATGGCTGCCGGGAAAAGGAAGTGTCAAGTAGAATTGACAAATAGGGATGTCCCGTTATCCTACCATGAATGGTGATGGACTTGTGGCGTTCCAACAGTTGTGGTCGTGTTTTATGGTTGTAAAATACATAAACGTATTGAAGTGTATGTATGCTCCCTAATGGTGCCTATCGTAGTAAGTACGCTCCTTTAGAACATAAGTATAATATTAAGTTAAGTTAGCACTTTACTTTAATGCGCATTACAAAATATCCGTACCGGGCGTGAATAAGTTGACAAGTCAGTTTTGCGTACTTTTCAGGGCAGCGATTTTAAAGTTTAAAATTTATTGGTAAATCGAAATTATTCATAATTGTTATTTTTATGATTGAATTTAGGTAATTTAGACGGTCTTTTTCAGTTGTCGTAAGAATATGATTCAATTATATTATTAATCAATTAAAAAAAATACTTGTTCAGTTGTTCACCGACGACTTGTCAACTTATTCACCATAGAAACACAAATATGCAAGTTGTAATACAATAGGATTAAATTAAAATATTTAAACTAAAGTTTAAAAAATAAAACAAAAAGAGTAAACAAAACACATTTTTTATTTATAAAAAAAGGCATGAAAGTAGAGTGAATGTACTTAGTGGAAATACGATTGTTGAGGAAAGTGTATGGAGTTAAATTAAGTGATGAGAAATATAGTGGTCCGCAAGGATTGTGGTGTGAAAACGGATGTGGTGTCTAGGATGGAGAAGAGTATGTTAAGGTGGTTTGGTCATGTGGAGTGGATGAATGGAAGGAGAATGACTAAGCTGGTATATGAGGCAAATATGCATGGGTCTGTGCAGAAGGGGCGTCCCACAAAGGCCTTCAAGAACTAGAAAGATCTTCTACCACTATCCCAAGCCCTGAAGAGAGCGGGGATACAAGTTTGAAGAATAGAAGGCTATGTATGAAAAGAACGTTGGATGTGAATGAGGCGAGAGACGTTTATAAGGATCGGGTAAAATGGCGTTCAATTGTCTCTGCCTGATGTAGAACATAACATGTAAAAATAAAATTAGGAGCGGGCCCCATTATGGGATGGGTTCCCAATATGAGATAGCAGGTTACTCTGGTTTACAAGCACCGCCATCTCTATTACGGGCAGTGAACTCCTTCCATTTGTTGTCCAGCGGCCATATTGAAACGCTCACGCGTCAGTCGCCATTCAGTTAGACGGGAGGTTGGTTCGCGCAAATACTTCGATTACGAGTTTTTTTAATAGTGAAGTTAGAAGTTTACTTTTCTTAAGGTAAGTTTGCTTTTTTGTTATTGTATGTGGTCCTGCAGTGTCTAAAAACATTTGTGTTGAGGTTCATGTGTTGATTCAATTAGGTTTTGTTTTAAGACCACGTGTTAGCAAAATACGTAGTTGTCCTAATATGGGATACTGGGTGTGCCTAATATGAGATATCTAATATTGGGGTACATGTATCCTAATATGGGATAAAATACTAGGTACATGTATTTAATAAAATATCATGGATTATAGTTCATTATCATTAGAGAGAGCGAGGGAAAGGTCTATAATCCACCACGCGTGCCCAGTGCGGATTGATAGATGTCACATGTCTGGGTTTTTTTTTAATGTTTTTATTTTCCTCTCATTGAGGAGGCCGTGTCCCTGCAGTGGGAACATTATAGGCTGATGATGATGATCATTAGAGGTACATAGAGGTATTTACTATACTTGCTAACCGATCAAGTTCTACCCAAAAAAAATTAAGATCCAAATGTGCTAATATTTAAAAAATTGTTTTAGATGAGTACCAATGAGAAAAAAAAGCGAAAGAAATGGGATTCTGATAAGATGCTGAAGGCGTACAATGCAGTAAAAAATAAAGAAATGGGCTACTTAAAGGCCTCTCAATTTTTTAACGTCCCAAAGTCAACTTTGGAGCGTTATTGTAAAAGTGTCAATCCTATAACAGAGCTAACCTCTATGAAAATGGGCCGAAAACCAACTTTTTCAGAGGAAATGGAACGTGAGCTTGCAGAGTACTGCATTACAATGGTGTCAAGGTTCTACGGACTGAGAGCCTCTGACATCCGCTCTTTGGCGTTCCAACTGGCTATAAAGAATGGACTGCCACACCAGTTTAATAGAAGCAAGAATACTGCAGGCCGAAAGTGGATGAGAAACTTTCTAAAAAGAAATCCTCGATTGTCTTTTAGGACACCTCAAGCTACATCTGCTAATAGAGCCAAGGGGTTTTCAAAAGGGAAGGTAGACGAATTTAATGATATTTTGGAGAAAGAGTTGGCAAAAATTAATTTTGATCCAACAAAAATCTACAACGTTGATGAGACTGGCGTGACTGTAGTTCAACATAAAATGGAAAAGGTCTTATGCCTGAAAGGACAGAAACAGGTTGGTGGAATTTCGTCGGCGGAGCGGGGAGCTCTTATAACTCTAGTCACGTGTATGAGCGCGTCGGGGGTCTTCGTTCCACCCTTATTCATTTTGCCCAGAGTTAACATGAAGGAAGAGTTAAAAAATGGTGCTCCACCTGGCTCTCAGTTTGCGTGTCACAAATCTGGCTGGATACAACTCCATATCTTTACACAATGGATTGTTCACTTCATCAACACTGTCCACCCATCTAAAGAGTGTCCAGTTATACTGATCCTAGATGGACACTACTCTCATACAAAAAATATTGATGTCATTGACAAATGTCGGGAAAATGGTGTCATTCTGATATGCCTCCCCCCACATTCGTCTCACCGAATGCAGCCCTTGGATGTATCATTTATGAACCCATTCAAGACGTACTATGCCAAAGAAATCGACTCATGGCTAAAAAATCACCCTGGCCGCGTCGTGACTGCATTCCAAGTTGCAGAATTAGTTGGAAAGGCATACATGAGGGCTGCTACACTGGAAGTCGCCGTCAATGGATTCCGTAAAAGCGGAATATTCCCATTCGACCGCAATCATTTCAGAGACCACGACTTCGCTGTACAGGACGGCAACGATGATGACACTAACATGGATGTGGAAACAGCTCCAGTCCTATCTCCAGTTGCATCGCATACGGGCTCACCGACAATCCTGGCAACTACTAGTGCCGTTTCAGTGCACTCACCATTACCATTTAATTTCGCTGTACAGGACGGCGACAATGATGACACGAATATGGATGTGGAATCAGCTCCAGTCCTATCTCCAATTGGATCGTATATGGCTGTACAGTACGATGACGCTGAAGACACTGGTATGAATTATGAATCATCTCTAGCTCCAGTCCCATCTCCAATCGCATCTTCTACTGAATCAGCAATGCCCCTAGCGACTACTAGTGCCGTACCTGCGCACTCGCCATTAGCATTTGCTTTAAACATGCGTTCGTCAAATTCCGGTGCTGATACGCCTTCGCTATCAGTTTCGACTCCTTCAGGTGTCTCGACTCTAGCATCGCTCGCCATGACTGCAGTCCAAAGTATAATCTCATCAGGTCCAGGTGCTGAAGCGGCTCCGCTTCCAGTCCTAACCCATAATGAATCAGCTACGGTGCCGTCGACATCAAATGACGAATTACCGGCTCCGCTTCCAGTCCTAGACCATAATGAATCAGCTACGGTGCCGTCGACATCAAATGACGAATTAGTTCATTCTCAAGTCTCGCGCAGTTCAAGGGCTCAAGCCCGACGAAAATTTTCCATAAAACCGGCTGAAATCAGTCCTTTTTCCACAATCCAGCGAAAAACCAAGAAACCTGATCAAGTATCACAGCTCCGAGGAGGAAAGCCTTTATTAGTCACCAGTTCACCATACAAAAATGAATTACAGGAACAACTGAATAAGAAGCAAGAAAAACCAGGAACATCTAAAAGTAAAACGAAAAAGGCGATGATTGCTAAAAAGAAATCTAAGACTGTTCAAAAAACCAAAACCATAAAGAAGAACAAGAAGATTACAAAAAAAAATTAAAAAAAGAAGATATCAGTAAAGAAGAAGATATTACAAAGTAGCTCATCTAGTGAGAGTGCCGATGAAGACCCATCACTGATGAGCTCAGATGAAAGCGAATGTAATGAAGACGTTGAATGCATATATTGCCTAACTGAATATTCAAATGACATTGCTGGAGAAAAGTGGATACAGTGCACAAAATGTTTTCGGTGGTGTCACGAGTTGTGTGCTGGTGTAGAACCGCATGTCAATAACTTCAATTGTGATCTTTGCCGAGATTAGTAGAAGATTATATGATTAGTACAATACTACAAGACTGATTGTGTTCGTAATTAATATACCTACCTATATATAAAATTATATTTTTTTTTTACTTGCAGCCTAATTACAACCCATAAAAATAGATAAATAGATTATTAGATAGATAAATAGATAGACAATTTATTATATAAACTATAATAATAATTAATTCAAAATTTAATGTTTTACATTGCCATGTAATTGTATTCTTCTAATTTTCATACATTTGAAACTACAAACAAAAAATTAAAAAATCATTATACATATATTAAAAATAAAAAAAAAATAAAAATATTGACAAATAATAAACTGTTTCCTAATATGGGAAACCATATACCACAATATGGGATATCCCATTATAGGTGCCATACGCTAGGTGTTTCCTAATATGGGATATCCCACATTGGGAGTATATGGTATCCCATATTAGGAAACAGTTTATTATTTGTCAATATATATGATTTTTTAATTTTTTGTTTGTAGTTTCAAGTGTATGAAAATTAGAAGAATACAATTGCATGGCAATATAAAACATTAAATTTTGAATTAATTATCTTGTTTTGAGCAGAACTACATTACAAGTTTCTTTTTTATTAATGTTCAAAAAAAACTATCCCATAATGGGGCCCGCTCCCCTACAAGTATTTTATTCTTCCATATTACTATTCTGATGTAGATTATCTTCTACATCAGGGTCTCTTCTACGTCAATATCAGGGTCGATGTTTTCAATTTCTGTGCTAGTCTTTATGTTTCGAAATAAAAAACTTTTTACAAAAAAATAGTAACCGACTACCAAAAATAACACTACAAAGTGAAAAATAACTTTAATTTCGGAAGTCGGTGTCTTTGGATCTGTATTTGAGTTTTTTGCCACCGACTTCCGAAATTAAAGTTATTTTTCACTTTGTAGTGTTATTTTTGGTAGTCGGTTACTATTTTTTTGTAAAAAGTTTTTTATTTTTCACTTTTTAGTGGGTCAGTTTTGAATGTATCTGTTACAATAGCCTAATGATAACTGCTCATCACCTTTTATAAAATATTGCTTTTCCCGATGCTGGGTCGTTGATTGTTGAGGAGTTCCAGGAACCAGTTCCCGGAACCAGGAACCGGTTGGAACCAGGAGAACTGCCACTCACCATATGCATAGTGACGAGCATAAATTGCTTAATCGCAACCCGTTAAATAGGTACCCATTATTATATTGTTCCGATGGTCATCTGTGGTATTCATCATCAGTTCCACTTCACTAAATGGGGCTTTCGGAGAGTAAATGCACGAGTTTCTATAAAAAGTTCCCAAATTGCTATAAATTTGCATATAAAATTTGAGGGTTTCCCTCGATTTCCATGGGATTCCTTCATTAGATTCTGATTTGGTGGCAATGGGACCACCTCGGGAGTATACCCTTTCAAACAAAAAAATAATTTTCAAAATCGGTTCATAATTGACGGAGTAATCGCGTAGCAAACATACAAAAAAAAAACATACAGCCGAATTGAGAACCTCCTCCTTTTTGGAAGTCGGTTAAAAAGTCATGAAAGGCGGGGTCTATTAGTGGTAATAATTCCAGCAAATCCTTTTTTTTTCTCCTGGCTTATTGGCAACGTCTCTTTGGAAACTACTTCTAACTGTACATTATCTAAATTGTATTTGCCTCTTTTCTTGAAATTGATTACGTTAAAAGGGCCTCTCTCTGTCAAGATCTGTCTTAAAATGTATTTCTCCTATGGGCTTTCTAAATTGCAGCCACTTTACAGGTTGCCATAAGAATTTATTACCAAGAAAATCTTTTTTTTTTAATTGTGAACGGTTTTTCGAACCTAATTCACTGAATTTGAAAAATTGTACTAGTTTCATCGGTATAACTTCAAACGCATTTTTAATTTTGCAAGATCTAACCAGTTGTATCCAATCATTAAGATGGTTAATTTTAAGTCGAGTCTTCTTTTTTGTTCTTTCAATTATAGCATGATCCGAGTCACATTCCATGTGGCTATGCCCACTGATAAGGAATTTGTGATTTATTATTTCTAAGGTTGGATGTTTATGCAACAAGAGCATGAACATCATAGCGACTATATTGTTTTTATTCTGGCCTCCACATGTATCTGAATAAAATGTGACCTCTTTTATATTTGTGAGTGGTTGACCAAAAAGGGACCTCAAGGGAAAATAATTGATTTCGAGTAAATCGCGTTTGAAATTTCGTGTAGAAACAAGTTTCGACTCGTGCGCGGGCGGGGGGCGCGGCATGTTTTATGTCAGTATGCGACTTCGTTAGTGAGTGTCAACACGTGTTTGCGGTTACTACGTTATTGGCGACTTATTTAGTGTCAGTTTCTTGTCTTTATGTGCGTAACTAAGTGTGAGCTATGATTAAAGCCACGTCTGTTTTGTTAGAGGACGAATTACGTCAGTTGGACGATTATTATGGGATGACTGAAAATGATGAGTTGGAATTGCACGACCTTGAAGTGGAAATTTTAGATTTCGATGCAATAAGTTTGGAGGACATGTATACTGGTGCTAAAACTGTAAATGAAGGAGAAAATGACAACATTATGGAGCGAAGCACTGAAGATATACGAGAGGTCGAAATTATTACTAAATTCATGGATGATACATGTAATTGTAGTAAAGGCCCAAATGGTGGCCCATGCTCAGGCATATTTTCTCGACAATATCTATCACGTGTTCGGCAGCAATACATGGATATGGATAAATCTACAAAGTGTACAGCGATTTTGAGTAAGTTGGAGTGTCATAGAAGAAGCACACAGCTGGGAGATAAGTACAAAAAATTTTCTTACACCAAACCCATATTGCGGAACAAATATTTTCATGCCGATATAGAAATATGCCAGTCAACGTTTTTATTTCTTCATGCAATAGGCATCAAGGCCTTCAAAAATATTCTCAAACATTTTGATGAGAAAGGAGTGGCTGATAAAGTTCATGGTCTAAAAGGCAAACCTATTCATAATGCAACTCCCACAGAACATTTGGATATGATAGTTAAATTTATTAAAAATACAGCTGAAAAAGTATCTATTCCACTACCTGGTCGACTTCCGCAGTTTTGGGACTTTAGAGTCATGAAATTGCCTGCTAATTTAACAAAAAGGCGTATGTATAGAAACTATGTGGAGTCATGCAATGATAGCAATATTGATCATGTCGGCTGGACGACTTTCATACAATGTTGGAATACATATGTGCCTTACATAACATCCATGAAACCAAGCTCTGATCTCTGTCCAGTATGTCGAGATAATAATATAGCCATCATGCGTAATATTAACATGCCCGATCAGACGAAGACTGAAAAACTGAAGCAAGCAATTAATCATTTAGAAGAAGCTGATATTCAAAGAAAATTCTACAATGATATAAGGAAAGATGCAAGTGTAGCTCTAACTCAAGCCAAACAACTGGAGCAGAAACCTGGAATGCGTGTCTTCAGTATCGATTATGCACAGAATATCCATTATCCCTCATCTGAAATGCAAGTTGGACCTGCCTTTTTTAAAACTGCAAGAAAATGTGGCCTTTTTGGAATAAATGATGAAGCAGACAACACACAGACGAATTATCTCATAGATGAATGTGACAACATAGGAAAAGGGGCAAACAGTGTGATTAATCTCATTCATCACCATTTAGAATCCAATATTTGTGACCAAGATATTCAGCATATTTGTGCAGATAACTGCGTGGGTCAAAATAAAAACAATGCTGTTATGCATTACTGTGCATGGAGGGTAGCAAGGGATTTAAACAAGACAGTGCATCTTAACTTCTTATTGGTGGGCCACACTAAGTTTTCCCCAGACAGAATGTTTGGACTTTTTAAACAGAAGTTTTCTAAATCTACAGTAGATACTTTGCATGATATCGAAGAATGTGTGGCTAACTCGACAGTTTCGGGAAAAAATAAGGCTATCTGTACGAATGACTACGTGAACGGAATAATAAATGTTCAGTGGTATGAGTGGAACGCCTACCTCAGCGAATTCTTCACAACTATTCCAGGAATAACACGATATCACCACTTCACTATTAAATCGGATGATCCATTTACAGTGGAATGTAAAGTTCTAGCTAACAGTTCAGCTCAAAAATTTAATATTGTTAAGAAGGGAGTGACTTTAGATGATATCACTGGTATGCCAAATTTATTAGTTCCACCAGGGCTTTCACTTGCAAGACAATGGTATTTATTCGAGGAAATAGCACCCCTTTGCACTTCGAAAGACGCAGCTAACCTAACATGCCCAAAACCACAAGAAGCGAAACCTACAAGCCAGATGGCTAAAGTGGATCAGCCAGGACCTTCTGCTAAAAAACAGACGGCTAAAGAAGATCAGCCAGGTCCTTCTGCTAAAAAACCCAGGAAAGTTACTACCTGTGGGCGTTGTAAAGAACCAGGACACACCATACGTTCATGCAAACAAAACAAAAAGTAAAGACTATTCATTATTATAATTTTTTATTTGTGATTGTAATGTTTGTGATGAGACTTCATAATTATTACTATTGTCAATTATTTACTACTGTGCTCGATTATTTTTATTATTTCATACATCACGAAGCGCCTCTTTATTTGTGGAACAGTGGATAGTTCCTTGCCGACAAATACTCCGAAAGCCTCATTAGACGCCTCTTTTTAAAAAAAAAAATCTTCAACATCTTTTTCCGTTTGAGTAGTAGCATCCAACATCTTCGGAATTGCTTCATTTATTGTGTCATCCCAAGCTTGACCGTATTGTTCAAACAAAATATTATCATCATTAATTTTATTAGGATTTAAGTTTTCTTTGACTTCTGAAACACAGAAAAATTGTTAAGTTTCTACTCGCAGATTATTTAATATTGAAGTGTGAGCTCCATTATAGACTTTGAAACAAAAATAAGTTGTTTTAATTACCTTGGGTATCATTGGAGACCTTTAAACTTTTAGGACTGTCCATTTGAGTAGCGTCGTCGTCACTTTCTGACAAGTACGAACGTCTTTTTGGACCTGCACACGATATAGAGACTTCGTTGCACTAGAGATAACCTTAAAAGTACAATAAAACAATAAAACTGATTGTATCCACTTACCTGACATCACAAAAACTAGTGTGCGCTGTGTGCAAGGTGTAATTTTTCCAAAACTGCCTCGGCTCACAAAAAAAATCATAAAAAAAACACTACAGCACCTAAAAATATTCTGGTTAGACCAAAACAAAGCTAAAAGACCACAGATTAAAAAATTCAAAAAAAAAATTAACGGTTTCCAATCCCTCCAGGTCCCTTTTTGGTCAACCACTCACATTTGGAGGTAAATTCTGAAGCAAATGCCTTAAGCAAGATGCGATTTGATTAGCACCACGTGCGCCAATTGTTTCGTCCCACTTGTAACAAGTAGCTTTGTCGTCAGCTAAGTTATGAACTGTGAGATTAAAGGACCATAACTGTCTCTTATAAAAAGAAACTGAAGTCTTGAGGTAATGAGGTGTATCTACGTCCCAACGTTCCAACGCGGCGACTCCGTTACAAGTCGCAACGATACGCTGGCGGCATAATCGCTGTTTGTTGAGATTACCCAAAGTAGAAGCGCGGATCCGTTGCGATTCACTCGCTCTTACAAAGTAATCGGGCATCAAAAGCAAAAATTAAAATTGAGTTGAAATTAAAGATTCTGCTCGAATTGCTGCCCGCGATTTCTGATAAATGCCCGATATCTTTTCCTACTTTCCGTGGTGGTAAGGGTAAGCCTAATTTCTTCTTTCATAACTGAAAATACATGATTAATTTTTTGAATTAACTCTTCTTTTGTCATTATTTCTTCATTAGATCGACTCTTTGGCCCGGCCCCAAACGTAGAAATCGAGCGGTGTCACGTCTGGCGATCGGGCCGGTCATTCAGTTGGCCCACCTCTACCGATCCACGAGTCAGGTAAATAATTATTTAAAACTTCTCGGCTGAAATGCGCTGGGCACCCATCCGACAACAGATCAGGCAAGACGTCCATTAAAAATTCTAACTAATTTTCCCCATTTAAGGTGTCTGGTAGGAAATGGGGTCCAATAATGCTACGACCAACAACACCGGCCCACACATTAACGGAAAATTTTCGTTGTACCGATTTTACCCTTTTTTATGGGGGTTATAACGGGTCCAATGGTGCAAATTATGCAAATTGGTGGTGCCTTCTCGGGTGACTCGTCGGTCCAAAGAATACGCTTCTTCAAGTATGTTGGGTCGTCGACATCGGTGTGAAGAATGAGGCGACAAAAATTCATCATCCTTTCGTAGTCGCCAGTTTCAAGCCCTGCCAACAATCCATTTGTTAATTATTTTCGTATATGTTATTCTAAAGACAAAATTTGTACCTACTTAACTCTTTCAGGGGCACTTTCATATAAGTTACAATATACGTGTGACGAAGGACCAGTCTCTTGTTGAGACCCACAATAGACAGGCGGTCCGGTTCTTCACCGACGGCAGCAAGATCGGAGCGGCGCTGTCACTTTGCGTTGCCGAGATGAAGTCTGTAAAACTTAGCTTGCCGTCGTGCTGCTCGGTGTACCAGGCGGAACTCCTTGCCATATGCGTAGCCAAGAGGGAAATACTCAAGCGCAAAGAGGGAACCTTCGGAATCTATAGTGACTCAAAGGCCGCATTACAAACAAACGTCACGAACCAAATTCCCTCCACGCCCTGGTGGTGGAAGCAAGAGCAAACGTGGGCGCGACTTTATCCCAGAGCAAAGATCTTTCCTTGTTCTGGGTAAAGGCTCACGCCGGGCTGAAAGGCAATGAACGCGCAGACTACCTTGCAAAAGAAGCTGCACTCAAGCTGAAGAAGAAGCCAGACTATGATCGCTGCCGGTTTCATTCGTCAAGCGGCAGAACTGTATGGGGTCGCTCGACTAATGGAACCGGAGATACAAGAACAGCGAAACAGCCTCCGTTACAAAAATGTTCCTCCCGGACGCGATCGATGCCTTCAAAAAAATCACCAGAGTAAAGCAGACCGGAGTGGTTACACAGATCTTGAATGGGCACGCAGAATACCTGCATCGATTTAAGGCGATCTTCACACTGCCCCGCATCATGCTGCATATTGCGTGTCGACGCACCTGCGCGCGTTCCTGCGGGAGTGCAGATCTGCATCATCGTGCGGGTTTTTTGCGCACTCACGCGCGTAGGTGCGTTTTGTAGATTTACGCACGGCGGCTCTCATTTATTCGCCGTTCTCTGTGGTGGTCGTGCAGTACTGAGCATCACGATAGTTTTGATAAAAATGGTTAATAGTGTGGAACTCATTCAGGACGCTGCCATTATACTAACTGTTTGGTTTTTGTACGGTCGAATTAAAAGAAATCGTGCCTATAGAAGATACTGGGTACAACCTTATTTACAAACAAGATCTTTAAATGGGTCATTTGTTCAAAATTATTGGGACCTTAGAAAATATGAAGAGAAATTCTTCAACTACACGCGTATGTCAACAACATCTTTTGATTATTTGCTCAGCAAAATTCGAACAGGTATTAGTGGAAGAGATACAAATTTTCGTCTTTGTATTACGCCAGAAGAGAAGCTTTGGGTAACATTGAGGTAAGTAAATAATTTCAATTTTCTAAATACATATTAAGTTAACTATATCGATATTATTATAGTTAAACCCAGGCTATTATATACGAATAAAACTAGTGATTTTGATTTATTGTGCGTTTATTTATCAAAATTTGTACTGCAGTCACTGTTATGGAATATTAATTAGTACTCATCTAATACACATCAGTCTACTATTATAATCACAGCTTTCATTCTTGGAAGTGTTTAGATACTTACTTGCATATCACAATTAGATAGAACCACTAAATAGATATTCTACATTTTTTTTATGACTCTACTAATCACAGCTTTAATTTCTAAAATCACAAATAACTACTTATTTGCTAATCACAATTAGATAGTACCACTAAATAGATATTCTACTAATTTTTAATGACTACTAATCACAGCTTTAATTTCTAAAATCACTAATAACTACTTACTTGCTAATCACAATTAGATAGTACCACTAAATAGATATTCTACTAATTTTTAATGACTACTAATCACAGCTTTAATTTCTAAAATCACAAATAACTACCTTCTTGCTAATCACAATTATGAACCCACGAGATAGCCATTCGACTTATTTTTAATGTATCTACTCTACTAATTACAGCTTTCATTCATGAAATCACGAATACAGTTCACAAAAAAAGTTCTTAGCCTTTAAGTAAGCCAGTAATCGCAGTTACTATAATAATTAAGATCCCAGTAATATTTATTTTGTTAACTTTTTGTACCTTATATCTTAAGTTTTTTTTTGTAGCGTATTAGGTAGTTTTAACTTTCGAACAATGGTAAAAGTTCAGATTCCTCGGAATTTTGAGTATTTACGGACATTGGAGATATTTGATCTTCCATTGCCAATGTGGAGTTTTCCACAAGTGATTGCTGATTATTGGAAAAGTTTCTTTCAATATATTCTTCAGCTGGTAGATTAAAACTGGATGAGGAGGGCTGATTACTTGGACGCCTATTTTCCGTACATTCTCTGTGAGGTTTAGTGTAGTAACCACCATATTCATTTGAATAAGTGCCGTATTCATAATAATCGGCGCCTTGTACTTGTTGGAAATTGCCTTCCTCATTTTGTGCTTCCATGATACATTTTATTATATTTATCTTTATCTTTGGCTTTAATCTTTGAGGCACCCTTTTAAAATCGTCAACCAATGACAACATAAATTGTCGATCGGAATCATTTTCATCAGTCTTTCGTTGCAACGTAGATTTTAAAACGTTCACAAGTTCACTACCAATGTTATCTGTTGGGTCACTGTTTTTGGTTTTCTTTGGTTTCGGTGGAATTATGTTACTACCATGTTGCTCTTCAACTGGGTCATTGTTTTCTTGATTTGCCATACTGTTGTGCGTTTTATTTATTGATACTACTGGTAAGAGAAACAAGAGTTGATTATAATATTTGTATTTTTTATGCGTAGCAGCTGATCCGCTTTTGGTAGTAGCTAGTTCCCGCCGTTGTTTAACAAAACCATCACGAAGCGTTCTCCACCTTTTTTGAAGTAATGTTCCTAAAACAAAATAAAAAAAAAAAATCTTATATTTCAGATACTTAGCAAGCGGTTGCTCGTTTACTGAGCTACATTTCAGCCACAGAATAGGATTATCAACCATCAGAAAAATCGTGGAAGAAGTTTGCACAGCCATTTGGGACGTCATGAGAGCAGAATGTTTTCCTGAGCTCACGACTGAAGCTTGGTTAAGCATAGCTGAAGGTTTCCAACAACGGGCAAATTTTCCTCATGTGACTGGAGCTATTGATGGAAAACATGTCAGAGTTTACAAACCATCCTTAACAGGATCATTGTATTACAATTACAAACATTTTTTTTCAATATTGTTATTAGCCATTTGTGATTCTAATTATAAATTCATTTTCATCGATGTTGGTGCGTATGGTAAATGTAGCGATAGTACTGTTTTTCAGAATTCAATATTTTACAAAAAACTTAGGGAATATAATCTTAATATACCAAAAGAATCGAATATTCCGGGAGTTCCCAATGATCTGCCATATTTTTTCATAGGCGATGAAGCTTTTAGCATTTCTGAACACATATTAAGGCCATATCCGGGGACCAACTTGAATTTTACTAAAAGAATATTTAACTATCGTTTGAGCCGAGCGCGTAGGTATATAGAATGTGCATTTGGAATTTTAACTCACAAATGGCGAATATTTCAACGACCATTAGATGTTAACGTAAATTTAGCAATAAAAATTATCAAAGCGTGCTGTTTGCTTCACAATTTCGTAAGAGAAAGGCATGGTGTTAATTTCAACGAAATAGTATTCAATGGTGATACAGAGGGTATGTGCGAAATTCCGAGGGCTAGAGTTCTATCAGGTACACGCGGAAGTGACGCAAGGAATAATTTAGCTGATTTTTTTGTTAATATTGACCCTTTGCCGTGGCAAAACAAATATGCTTAAACTAGCTGCAGCGTTCATAATTGTAATTTACCTATCATTAACTTGTAGTAAATAAAAAAATTAAAACAACTTACCGTTCTTTTTTTTTTCTTCAACCGATGCATTATTATCAGTAAACATATTTATTACTTCCTCCCATTGTTTCACCTTCTGCGCTCTGTCACTGTATTCATCACATTTCATATTCCAGATAGCTGGGTGGTTTTCGATTTCGAATATAAATCGATCGATATCGAGATCCATTTTCAAACACACACGTCACGCCCATTCAAAATCACGCGCGGCACTGCGGGATTCGGTGTGCCATACCTTGCGTCTCGCCCCGCACCTACGCGCGGGGGTGCATGTTTCTCCGCGTGTATGCGCGTGATCCGCATGAACGCGCGTGGATGCATTTTCTGTGTGTTAGACTGTGCGTGTTTTCCATACAAACGGAGATACTTACAAGCAACGGTAGAACACGCATCCACGCGCTACGCTGCATCATGCGGGGCAGTGTGAGAATCGCCTTAGTGTAAGGCGAGCCCATCGTGCATCTGTGAGCCGGATGCACAAGAGTCTGTCCCTCACATTTTGACTGAATGCCCCGATGATGATGCTGTTGGAGATGGGGTAATAATATAAGCTAACTGCACGATAAATAGAGATTTACTTTTCTAACAGGATACGTTACAAAGGCAATATTATAAGGGAACAAATATTTTTAAGCAGACATTTCTACAAGTTACTTTTATGACAGTGACAGTTGACACATGTCAACGCTGTCACTGTTTCGTTAGTGTCTTCCCGTTGTCCCCGTTTGCCATATCCCCGTCACGGGGACAGCGGGACGTGATTGAGTTTATTTCCCGTTGTCCCCTTATCGTACGAAGTAAACCTTTTTTAAATCTAAACAGCTAGGTTAGGTTAAAACTGTGACCACACAACGCACGAGCCGAGCGAGCGTAGCGAGCGGTGCCGCGGCAGCGGCCGGCGAGTGCCAGAAACATATTTTTGAATGTAAAACCAAACCACGGGGACAACGAGAAGTATTTTTAAATATTTAATTGAAGTACCGCTGTCCCCGTAGAACGGGGACAACGGGAATACACGGTTTCGTTTTGTTTACAAGGAATGATTTACACAATTCCAACACTTGCCCTTAAACTAAACGTTACATTTTAAGCAAATAAAAATGAATACTTAAGTACGCAAATTTAATTGACACAAAATCTTCACAAATTTATCTTGTGTCAAAGGCTTTGTAAGCATGTCAGCAATCATTTTATCTGTAGGAAGATATTTTATCTTTATTAAATTCTTAACAACTATATCTCTATAAAGTGATGTCTTACATCAATATTGCGGCATGGTATTCGGTCCCCTGTATGCTGGGACTGCTGGCAGCGTCTCCCCTGTCCACATTCTTTCTATGTTGACAGCCTAATTATTGAAATACATTTTGCTCATATTACTTGCCCATGTTTATTGCTAAATAATTATTTTTTATTATTATTTGTCCATTTACAATCTAATTTCAAAATTAAATTCCAATAATCGTATTATTTGTAAGTTGTGTTGTCCTATTCAGTGTTTCTATTCGTGACTGATTTCCATTTTTTTCATACCTTCCTGTTTTTGGAGCTCTTAAGCTCTTCATAGTGTTCGGCATGTCGGGTCTCCCTCCAGTTTCCAAGGTTTTGTCATTTTATTGGGTCCATCTTGTCTTTCACATTCACTCACAAACGTATAAAGCACTGACAAATAACTTTTGCATAATAACAACACATAGTATTATATCATTGGCCATTTTGTAATTCCTTACATCTGACATCATAATTATTATGTAGGAAGTACTTACGTCAAATCACAGATTACGTAGTACTCGTCAAATGCACAGAACACATAAACTCCTAACGGAGATGTGAACTTTCGAAATGTTGCCACTACATAAAGCGTAAAACGTTTAAGGAGGATGATATTCTCATAGCATGTATGTCTATTTTTATTAATATTTCTGTTTAGTTTATTCTACCACTTATTTTTATTATTATATTATTTTTCTTTATCTATGATCATATTAATTGTTTGCTGCACCGTACGACGTCATACGTCGGCGCCGGCTGTCGCTGAAAACCAGCGCTGGGGCTCTGTCTTGCATAGGGTCGCAGTATAATGCTGAGCGATAGCCGTTTTGCGTGGATGTGACGCATGTTTCCCCCAACCTTTTCTTATTTTTGTGTTCATGTTCTTTGTTGCGTCATGTTTACCGCAAATAAACGTATTTTCTTTCTTTTCTTTCTTCTTCTTCTTTTCTTTCATATGCTTTGTCCTTGAATGGAACATTGAATTTTTACTAAGCGCTGTGCGGATAGATTATCATTAAATAGAGTTATTTCACAATCTGAACTTAAACATTCTTTTAATCAACTCCGTATGAATAGAACTTCTTTACATGCATCAGAGAGTGCCATATACTCTGCCTCTGTGCTGGACAGTGCAACGGTTTTCTGTTTACGACTTTCCCAGCTGACAACAGATAGGGTTATTTAATCCCGTATCCTGCAGCATACACCGGCCCTTTTCAACTATTGTCCGGTTAGCGCGTTCACTTACTCCATTCTGCGCTGGGGAGTATGGAATTGTTGTTTGATTTAATATTCCATATTCTTTCAGATATTACTGAAATTGATTATTAATATACTCACAACCATTATCAGTTCTAAGCATTTTTATTTTCCTACTTGTTTGATTTTCTACAAGTGCCTTAAATATTTTAAAATAATGAAATACTTTACTTTTAGCTTTTAGAAAATAAACAAAGGTCTTCCGAGAGTAATCATCCGTAAAGGTTAAAAAATATTTTGAACCTCCAAAATAAGTCTGCGGCATAATGAACAGGTCAGAATGAACTAGCCCAAGTATCTCATTTGACCTACTCTGGGATGTCTGTGGAAAGGGTTTTCTAGTTTGTTTACCCTGAACGCATGCTATGCAAGACTGAAAATTATTATTGTCATAATCAATGCCAGTTACCTTTTTACAAGACACACATGCTTCTTGAATTAAGAAGACCCAGTCTTTTATGCCAAATTTCCTTAGATCTTACCTACTGATGTATGTGCTCCTGTGCTTGAAGACACCATCGATTTTTCTTCTGTTGAGCTCGCTATTTAAATACTACCACTAGCTATCACCTGAGAAGTAGTAGATACAGCTTCCACAGCTGTAGAGCATTGTATGGCACCCTCTGACACATCTAGTTAATATACACTGTTTATATGACTAGCAGTAGCTTAAAAGATACTGTAAATCCTTTCTTTGACATAGAGCTTACTGACAAAAGGTTTGCAGCTAGGTTAGGCACAAAATACACTCCACTTATGGTCTTTAAACAGTCCTGCAACCTGACTTGAACACTTCCTAAACCAACGGCTAATAGTTTTTCGCCATTTGCTACATTCACTTCAATGGGCTTCATGGTTACATAATCACTACTAAATGCGCTCCTTCTATTGCACATATGATTTGTAGCACCCAAGTCGATACACCACATAATTATCTTCTTTAAGTATGACCGAGGAGAGTGCTCTCAACAATGCCTTATCTGTTATAGATTTTTCTTTACTCTTACTGAATTTTTGCGGGCAATTCTGCATAATATGTCCAGTTTTCTTACATTTGAAGCATTGAAAAGTTTTCTTAGCCATTAAAGCTGTTGCCGGATCACCACTGCCATTTCGTAGTTGGTGTTCGACCAACGTAAAAAAAAAATAATGAAAATCAAAAACATTTTATTTAAAGTTGTATTTTTTGACACTGCGAACAGCTTGTAATACCTTTTGATTACAAACAATAAAATCATAGAATTCTTTGCACGTGTATTTGAAATTTGTGGACACTTTTATTTCAGACATGTGTTTCATTCAACCGATTGCGACTTTTTGACCACAGTTCATTTACTACGCCAAAAAACACGCTCAGCGGCGGCGTTTGAAATAGGGATCGATATAATGAATGTAACAAGTTTTTTTATTTCTTTGCCAGATTCATTTTTGCATTTTTCAAAAAAAAAATTACCCAACGTAAGTCTACCCTCTTTGTTTTACTTGCCACAACTTCACGAACTTCTCGCAGTAAACAGTAATCAATTAATCATCATATAATTTGTCCTCATTTATTGGTACATTCAGAGAATCACCTAGCTCTTTTAATTGATTCCAGTCAATTTCTTCGTCCATTGTCAAAATACTCATTTTCTTGTAAATAGAGTCATCAAATTCGTACCACTTATTCAAATAAGTCAAACATAGTTCCAAATATTTGTTTGCATCTTCTTTAAATGTATTTTGGTCACTCTCCGTCAACTTCATTAGACATTGCCTCGCTGAATGTCCGTAGAACATATTGTTCTTTCTGTTAGTAATTTTGGTTCGCAATTCCGTCATAATCGTGTGTAGTTCAGTGCATGTAATATAGTCACCTTCCAGTTTTTTTTATGTAAGCATAAAAAATTTGCATTATATTGTGAACAAAATAGCAGTAGCATAATGGAAGACAATTCTCATCTTTAAAGGCCATCCATATTATTACTGCACATTCATCTTCGCCTTCATTAAGAAAGTATTCTCTCAAAGCCGGCCAATTCAAAATAAGTCTGTCTAAAGCTGGAAGCAATGAGAGCCATCGTGGAGGCACATGACGGAGAATAGATCTGTACTCTAAATGAGTGAAATCGAAGAAATCCTTAAGTTTCGCAGTTCGCTTGGCAAACGCGGAAAATTCGCTGTAAATTTTCAATACCAAAGATTCCACATCAAATTGCAATGCTTTTAATGCATGTTTGTTACAATTGTGTAAAATGTGACACTTACAATTCGCCTTCAACATATTTTCATTTTTAAGTTTTTGAAAAACTGAGTTATGAATTCCATAGTTCACTGAAGCATTATCTGCGGATAGCGAAGATACTGATGCCCAGGATAAGCCATTTTCCTGTAACACTTTACAGAGCTGTGTTTTGATAGCTTCACTAGTTTCAGCAGGCTCTTGATAAAAGTCAAGTCCTGTTTTAAACCATCTTTCAGTGAAAACCATTGTACCGTAACTGGAAACATTTTTAAATTTCCTTTGTTAGAGGAATCTGTGCCAATAGAAAAATATATCGAATCATCCAATTCGGATAGCAGCATTTCTTGCGAGAGCGGGGCTATGACATTTTCACAAATAGTTGTATCTTTAGTTCGACCGCACGCTATTTTCTTCGCAACTTCTGAATCAGGAAATATCGTTCGAAACAACTTATTGTTACAGTCTTGACTTGAGTAGCTATGATGATGTTTAACTCCATGATACATAGATGTGACTTCTGCGTCAGTTACAAGATCTTCTTCCCGTGAATGCTTTTGCACAAAAAAACTAGAAACTGATGGTAACGTCGTCGACTTGTACGACGACGACGACGTAAGACTTGTTTCTTAGAAATAACTTATGTTTCTTACATTCTGAATGCACAATCAGAGCTCTTTTACCTTCGTATTTTACTGAAATATCTGTTTTGCATAATTTACATTCAGCGGTGGAATCATCTCGTTTTTTAATCCAAGAACTAAACAGAGGATCGTTCAACCAGTAGGCTAATTCCGTAACGCACTTTCGGCAAACGATTCAGACTAATTTGCTTCATTCCGATCAGAGTTTGCTTTATTTTACGACTTTCGTATTGCGTAACACCAATAATGTGTGAAACCAATTCGAATCTGTTTGAGACGCTAAAGAGTGAACGATATGCGTCTAAAAACGCTAATATTCCAATTGTGTAACCATTTTGACAGCTGTTAGTTGGTTTGAAACCAACGAGTTTGTTTGAATCGAAAGCGAAGACAACTTCTTGGTCGCTATCATTTATCGTTGTTAATTTTTTGAGATTTACTCATAAAATCTCCATAATTATTGCGAAATTATGTATGTGAATATCTTCTTGATAAATTGTGAATGTGTTTTTGTGTAGAACATCTATGATAAATCAATATTAGTGGTATTTTAGATATCAAGGAAGTGAGGTCAATTTTTTAAAATAATTGTAAAAGTTTTGTTTTGTTAAGTGCTTTACGACCTAAACTAAAGATACTTATTATGATAATACAGAAACTAGGTATTGAAAAAAGTGGCATTAAAAAAGCGAAAAGACAAATTTATACCTCGTACCGTAACAAACTTACCATGACCCACAAGCTTAACTACTTATGTATTCGAGGTTTTACTTAAGTAATTGAAAAACAATCTACATAAAGACAAAGAACAAAAAAAGCACAGATTTAAGCATTTTATGTCAATGGATTATGTAAGGACTTCGATGAACCACACGTTAGGTACACCACCATAGTTATATATTTCCACATCATTGTCTGTCCAAGATACCTAATATCAATACTTATTAATATTTTCTTTCTAAGTGTTGAACATTGAATGTGCCCAAAATAGGTAGTAGGTACCTAAATATTGTATCTTCAAAGATGTTTGATATGCACAGCAACAATATTTTGTTTGTATAGTTACTGGTGAACACAGAATATAGTAAGGCATCATCAGACATAAAATTACTTAGGTACCATACCTACATACCTAACCTCATCATCATTCCAGCCGAAAGACGTCCACTGCTGGACATAGGTCTCCCCCAAGGGGGGGGGGGGGAATGGTGTTAAAATGCATAAAGAACGCTGCTGCCCATTCTATAGTTACCTACCTAACCTACTAACAACTTATATGAATATTTACTCTAAGTACCTATCTTGAATGTTTTTCAATTATTGTTATTTCCTTTATTTCACTATATATACATATAAATTATATTTTTAAATATTAGAATATAGAAAAAGAATATAAAAAAATAGTAACTATTGTTATGAATTGAGCCGCAAAATAACTAAAACAAACAAGCCCATTTTGATTGGCTGGCGTTTGTGACAGCTACGTCTTAAGGCTTCTACATACCGGGGCGAAAAAAAGCACAGATTTAAGCATTTTATGTCAATGGATTATGTAAGGATTTCGATGAACCACACACGTTATACCTAATATCAATAATATATATATCTCTGGTTTGAGCTAATCTTCTTCCTATGGATATAGACATTGCAGAGGTACAAATTCGTACACAAGGAGTTAAGTCAATGCTACTAAGGGATGAGTTCGGTAAATCAACCATCATTTTTGATTTATAATCTAACGTCTCTACACCTAACGAGATAGGTTTATTAACTATCTGGTAAGTGCAGTTCTTACACTTCAGAGGGATCGCATAAGTATCATAAATCTTAAATCCTCTTATTGCGACTTCAGCTATATAATTCTGAACAAATAAGAATATTTCCTGAAAGAAGAGATTATAATCCTCGTTTCCTCGTAAGGCTTTTCCTAACTGATTTGTGTTTAGTGTTACATGAGTAGCTAAATTTGTTGTGAGAGCATACAAGGCTGATCTCTTTTGTGATGAGGCCTTGAAACGGTGCTCATAACTTCCTCCGTAGTTCTTACCACACCAGTCCTCTAGGGGTACACTCTGAAATACTTTGGGTAATGTGAGCAACTTTTCATCTATCATTCTTCTTAGCAAACCAATGAGTTCACTTTTTGGATCCATCCTTAGTAAATAAGTCATGATATAGTAAAGCTTCCGGATTGACTTGACATTGGGGTTTGGACACGTAACAGTTAGTTTGGGTTTAGTCATTTTCTCCGGAGTCGAAGAACCCAGATAAGGAGTATATGGTCCTTGCCCTGAAAGAGCTGTCATTCCTACGGTCTTGAGCTGATAAGAGACCTTCGCAATAATACAATCGGATCTTTCGGTTTCATTTGACTGATCATAGTCTTGAATAGATATTTGTTCGCATGGGACTGGACTAGTGATTCCAGTTACTGGAAATCCCCAGGTTGATTCTCTAGCCAGATTTGCAATAGTGAAAGAACAGGTCTCTGACTCAATTAAGTGAGCAATAACATGTGGATAGTTTAAATGTTTATTAATACTAGTAAATCTTTTGAGAAGGGTTTGGATTGCTTCTTTGTCTTTCATCAGACCAGCTTGAAAAATCGTATCTTGCTCTTCTGATTGCTCATTGATCATCCGGTTTATTGTTTGTAAGTTTGTGAAACTCCCAATTAATTGGAGTTGAACACCTTCATTTGAGTTTCGAAGGATTTCATGAGCTAAGTTAATAGTATGTATTGTTTAATTATTGTTATTATTAGTAAGAATATCAAAGTCAATTATTCAATTTACACGCTGGGGCTTTATAAAGTATCTTTGTTTAGGTACTTTTTAGTCAAGTCTGCTTATCAATAGAATTGTAGGCACCTATTATTGTTGTATACAGCAGAATATTGCTGTTCTATAAAGTAGATAGATTGTGTATTGAAGTGTTAAAGGAAGAGGCCTATTAGACTTTATGGATGGATGTAATGGATAATGGAATGTAATGAGAATTTACTTAAATTCTTTATCTTTTTCAGGTGTCACACTTAACTACATTATTCAGGAAAAATTTAAACTTTCTCATGCGCTCATAGCAAGCAATATCAAGCAGTATTTAAATGATCCATGATGACTTCCACGGGAAGACATTATATGTTAAATGTGAATAATTGCTATTGTCAGTTGGTTGTTTTATCATAAATAAAAGTTTTTTTTTGTTTACCATAATTTATTTCTTTCTATTTATCTACATATACCTAATGAATGGCAGTTAATTAAAGCAAACACCACTATTTTCAAAATAGCATCACTATAATAATCACTTGTACAAAAACTAAAAAACTTAGTAAGTATTCAATTATTCTTAAGTATTTCATAACAAGTTATTTTTATTTGTGCCTATAAAGTTCATAATTAAAATACTTCATAATAAAGTTTACAGGTTATCAATTAACACAATATGTACATAGGTTTATATCGGTGTCTAACAAGACTATATAAATCAACAAGTTTTCTAAAATTTAATGATTATCTTTTATGAACCATCTTCAGTTTCTACTTTTGTACTTGGGCAGTGATGTCAGAAGTAAATAGCAGCAGTAGCCAAAGTGAACAGCAACAGCAATGGGGCAACATCATTCATGCTGCCTTCATGTCTTCATAGGTGAAACGCCTCAGGAACTCTCCTAGTTTTAAACAAAAATCTAATTATTTGCTACTCAAATAAAGTACTCAAACATTATGTGGCAAATTAATGCCTAGTTTGCCACATAATCAACTAGGTGTTTTTCAGCCCATGGCTGGACAAGAGCCATCGGCCTAGTCATCGCTATCTGTTGTTTAATTTCTTCTTTATTTAGGACCGATTTTTCAGACTCCAGATATTTTATTTAACCACTAAATTAGAATGGTAAACATTAGTTAGTTATACATAAAATATATGATGTGGAGAAACTTCGCCCAAGAAAATATATTAAGTACTAAATTAAATGACTTCCTGTATGATTATTAACTACTAGCTGACCCGTTCCCACTTTGTTGGGAGGTAAACATGTTTAATTGTGTATAGCTTTAAGACACTCACAAAAACATGGCTATATGGGTAAAAGAATTTTCAAAATCGGTTCAGTAGATCCAGAGATCTAAACCTCACACACTTTACCTCTATTTAATATTAGTATAGATGTGTCAAAAGCTTACCTTCAATGACTATAATATTACAGAAGATTGGTTTTCCATGTCCACTATGTCCAGCCTTGCCACTAGCAAGTCTTTGTAAGAAAATCCCCAGTATTTCAACTAGTTGATGTACGAGGTTGATATTTTGTGTTGTGATTGCATTCCATTCTAGTATTTTCAGCTCTTGCACCGTCTGCGAAAATATTATGATTAATGTTTTGTAGAGCGTCTAAGTACAAAAATATCGATTAACAATTTCAGTTGTTAGAATCAAACTCAAACTCAAAACATTTATTTCAATTAAACCTGTTACAGGCACCTTTGAATTGTCAAAGAGTCGGTCAGATATTCAGAAAGTTGAAGCTATTTGCCCATTCCAAAACGTAGATCTCTATGGAGAAGAATAGGCAAGGAACTCCAAGGACACTCTTTTAAATCAAGATATTACACAATGTGAGGTTGACAGGCATACTAACTATAATAATTAGTTTAACCGCAATAAATAGATTAAGTTCTTGTGTCTACACAACAAAGGAATAGTTGTCCGTATCCTTAAGTAGACTGACCATTATTGTACCTACAGCAGCTACACTATAATGAGATACGAAGGTTCACACGTCCCTAAGACGACCCACCGGACCCACTGACCCGTTATTCCTTTATACAGGGTGTCCCGTATATAATGGATCAAACGTAACGGGTAGGTAGCTTACCTCATTTCCAACAACTAATTTGAACAGTAAAAAAAAAACCGATAAGGTAACCAAGATTTTTTTTTTTTTCGATTTTTACTATTTTCTGTACCAGCATTCAGTGTTTTTAATGCTGTTGCTGCAAATGGTATCATATTTAGGTGTGATTTTTGTCAAACATTTTTGAATAGTTTACTTATGTTATAAAAAACCATTTTTTTAAATAACATTTTATTTGCCTTAGAAAAAAAATCTTGAATTGAAAAGTTTTGTTTTTACGATGAAAAGACCAGAATTGGAAAAATTCTCCTGTAAAAAAAATGTATGACACCAAAGTGTACCATTATTTTAAAAACTTGTAAAATTACTAAGGTTTGCAAATTGGTATAAAACTTACGCCTAGTCTTTGTCGTTACAAAGATATTGCTATGAATCTGACAGAGGTGCCAAATTACGAAATAAAATAAAATTTGAAAAAGTGTGCACAATTCAACTATTTTCTTAAAAATGTTTAGGTATCTCAGCGTATGAAAAAAATTAGGAGGTAAAATTAAAAAAAAATACAAATAAATCGTTTATTTTGTTTTTATAGTAAATGTTCAAATAGACGTCCCCCTACGAGAATGCAAAGTCTGCACCTCCTAATAAAGGAAGCTCTTATCCGACGGACAAAATGGCTGTTGTTTATTTCTGATACAGCAGATTGGATGCGCTGACGTAATTCTTCTTCCGACGTTATTCGTTGTTTGTAAACTTTGTCTTTTAAACATCACCAAAAAAAAAATGTAAGGGATTTAAATCCGGAGATCGCGGAGGCCACAAAATTGGTCCTAATCGGCCGATCCATCTGTCAGGGTAAGTTTCATTGAGTTGCGCCCTTACTGCCGTCGCATAGTGAGCGGGGGGCAACCATCATTTTGTAACCACATTGCTTGCCGCACGTCTACTGGAATATTTTCTAATAACGTTGGCAACTCATTCCTTAAAAAATGCAGATAGTATTCGGCGTTTAGAGTTGCTGGTAGTTCAAAGGGCCCTATTATTTGCCCATTTATTATTCCTGCCCATAAATTTATTTTAAATTGATGTTGGCTCCTGTCCTCTCGCATCAAATGTGGGTTTACCAGCTGCCAACTGTGCAAATTATGCAAATTGAGATATCCATCTCGCCGGCCATGAAGACTCGTCACTCCATAAAATTTTATTAAAAAACTGTGGGTCCGCCCGTATCATTCTAAGCATCCTTTGGCAAAATGCTACTCTTTGCGGGTAATCACGTGACGTCAGCGTTTGAACACGTTGCACGTGATATGGGTGCAACCGGTGCCTTTTTAGAACTCGATGTACCGTCGATCTTGGAATACCTGTGCGTTGCGCTATGACGCGAATTGAGACCGACGAATCTTCCTCGATTTCTCGAATAATAATTTCGTCATTGACTTGTGACGGTCGCCCTTCACTGGCACCCCCAACTCCGGTGCCAAGAATTCTTCCCTCAAGAAGCGCGTTATGCACTCTAATGAATACGCGATAGTCGGGATGTCGATCCCGGTTCGGGTATCTTTCACGATACAATCTTGCGGCCGCCCTGGCATTACCTCTTGCTTTTCCGTAGATAAAATGCATTTCGGCATACTCCCATGGCGTGTACTCGTAACGAGGCATCGTGCTACTGCACACACGTACAAACTTACACAAACGATTGTTTTCGAAGTCCGTAGGATTGCCAAGTCATTCGTCCAAAACACATACAGTTCCAAATCGTTAGGCAAAGCAAAGTCCAAATACACAGCACAAGTTTAATTTTAAGGAACACAACAGTTAGGCACAACGGGAGCGAAAGTACTCTGACGTACGTATCAACTCGAAGAGAGATTCGTGTCAACTAAACAAATTAAATCATGCAACAATGAAGCCCTGTATGAGTAAAGGGTGAAGGAAAAAAATACCTGCACAAAGACACCGATTTACCAAAAATACAAAAGCGGCGCTATCTATCCCTTTCACACTGAGTGAGGTGCAACTCCGCAGGTAGCGGTCCCAAATTCCGAACAGATGACGTCATCGGCTCGGAATTACGCTACACGCTTAACCACATGCTTAGATTACAAGCATAAGCCATTACGAGAAAGAAAAGTTTGATTGTACCATTTTAATTTCTGTTCTGTCTTCTTCATCACATTCATAGCAATATCTTTGTAACCGCAAGGACTAAACGTAAGTTTTATACCAATTTGCAAACCTTAGTAATTTTACAAGTTTTTAAAATAATGGTACACCTTAGTGTCATACATTTTTTTTACAGGAGAATTTTTCCAATTCTGGTCTTTTCATCGTAAAAACAAAATTTTTCAATTCAAGATTTTTTTTCTAAGGCAAATACAATGTTATTAAAAAAATGGTATCTTATAACATTAGTAAACTATTCGGAAATGTTTGACAAAAATCACACCTAAATATGATACCATTTGCAGCAACAGCATTAAAAACACTGAATGCAGGTACAGAAAATAGTAAAAATCGAAAAAAAAAAAAATCTTGGTTACCTTATCGGTTTTTTTTTTACTGTTCAAATTAGTTGTTGGAAATGAGGTAAGCTACCTACCCGTTACGTTTGATCCATTATTTACGGGTCACCCTGTATATTGGTTTACATACTTGTAGTGATGATATTGACGTATGTACTTTTCGCTTTTGAGCAAAAGTTTTACAGGTACAGAGCTAGTACAAAACGATGACACTAGAGAACTCTCTCCAAAGATCTTCCACAATCCACAAGAAAAAAGGACTGAAACTACATATCATAGGCCCTTGTTTCTGTTTGAGAATAATAACAATAATTTTGTATGTTGCAAATACAAATAAACTAATAGTTAAAACAAAATTCAAGCCAAACCAAGTCAAGTGTACCTACAGATACTATATTTTAATGTTAACATTGTATTTGTTTTTTTTTTAAATAAAATTTATTATTTTACCTTAAAAAAAAAAACAATGCGAAGTTTTCTAATAACTTTTACTCAGTGTTGCCAACTTTTTTCCCCGTGTCTACCAAACCCCCAGGTTTAGTGGAAACCCCACTAAGTTGACAACACTGCTTTTCTACGATTTTGTCATTGGCCACAGATAACTAAAACGTGTAAAGAAAAACTTTTTGTTACATAATTTCATCTATGGTAGTTTTTGGTAGAAAGTGTTTTAAAAATTGATTTTTCATTTTTCGGCAATCATTGGACATTTTCTTCAAATAGCATTAGTAGACCATCAGTTGTAACGAAAACAAAATTAAATTGTAGCACAATAATTCAGAAAGAAATAATTCCTTTATGATGAAACAAAACGCTGCAAGCAAACATACTCTGGCCGATTGGTTTGTACACCTCTATAAAATTCTACTGGATTGGAAAAAGTATTGTTACACAATTCCAAATATGGAAACCGATTCCGACTGGAGTTTGCTTAAATTTGGAATCTGCTTCCAAAACAAACTGCGTTACGCAATTAGACTACAGTTCACATCAAAGCTCGTATGATATTTAACTTTTCTCTTTTTCGGCGGTGTCTTCTGCGTTGAGCTTTCCGAATCCGACATTACGCTTTATTTAAATTATAACAGGTACAAAAACAATACTTAGTAATTCGCTTACAAGGTTTACAATACAAAATGTATTATATTTATATTATTATTAATATTTTTGGATTTTACCGCAGGCTTGTGGATTGGATGTTGTTCAAACCATGGATTGCTGTGAATTGTGGGATAACATGTGATCACTGCAATACACTGGGCTGACGACCCTTACACGTTATAACAATTCTGACAGTGATTCGGCAATGGCTTGCACCTCAGCTACAATCCTGGGAGGTTTAAATACATATATCCACGCGTCATGCTCGTGAACGGGCGCCGTCAGTTGTGACTGGTCTTCTCCTATCTGCCAGGGTTTATTTGTAATATTTTATATTGTTTTTTAAATAATATATATTTTTACATTGTTCTCACATATAGAAGCGACAAGAATAATGTACCCAGGATTTTGTAATATCTTGATTTAAAAGAGTGTCCTTGGAGTTTCTTGCCTATTCTTCTCCATAGAGATCTACGTTTTGGAATGGGCAAATAGCTTCAACTTTCTGACTAACTGACCGACTCTTTGACAATTCAAAAGTGCCTGTAATTGGTTTAATTGAAATAAATGCTTTGAGTTTGAGTTTATAATTAGAAGGCATATCGCACACCCAGAACAACACTGTATTATGTCGAAAATCTCAAAAATTACTTTTTTATATTGATTGAATAGCCAAAAACTTGTCGCGCATACCACGAAGTCAGGCGTATTTATAATATATTTACAAAAATGTCCAACAGATGGCGCGCTAACTCTCTATTGGTGAAGACGCGCTGCCAGAGTCATACCGCGAACACACAATCAAACTTATTTGGATATCTTTTAACTTCTGATATATTTTATTTAAGTCACTAAGATCCATCAAACAAAACAATGTTCATTAAGTGAACACATGTTAGTTAAATACTAGATCTGTCTAATAAGTACTAACATTACAATCTCGCTAAGACTACACTGAATTAATTGCTATAACTTATATTACCTCCTATCGTTTACATATTTACCGCCACTAATCGCTAATTATAATAGTTTTGGAACAAGGATGACGAATGACGATTTGTACCTTATAAACTTTTTGAATTAGGCACAACACTCACGATTTCCACAATTTACACCTGGTTTTCTTCTCCTTCGGCTGCTGTCTTATTACGGCCTGATAGGCGATACCGGAGACGCTGCATGACATCGGACCTTATCTCCTTCTGCACCCATCTTCTATGACATTTTCGGTATTGTTTGTATCCGATTATTAGGGCCGCAATGCCTATGATGACAAACAATGTGATAATAAGGACATTGTTTATGTAATGGTCATGGTTATCCGCTATAGTAGCTCCATTGCTTCCTGCTGCATTTTGTGCTATAATAACATCCTCTGTTTTTGAATATGATTTGCCCATACTGGCACTCTCACTGACTCACTGATGGTCACGGAAAAGGCGAATTACTCGTAATAGTCACTCACTATTTTAATGTGCTGAAGTTTAATGTGTGTTATTTCTTCTCTTTGAAGTCACTGGGATTGTCACGTTCACAACGTTCCCACACATTACGCTGACTTAGCGAAATCTAAGGCCATGGCCTCGACGCGGCGCACCGGTGCGGCGCCCGCGCATGGCAAGGTCGCCATGAGGTGTGCGGGGGTAAAGGCGGAGAGAAATGATGTACACGTGTTCCTGTGTCGACGGCCCATTTATTACTGTTCTACAATGTGTAACTTATCGTGCTACTTAACATATAACTATAATTAAGTACTTAGCCTACTTCAAAGTTAATGTTACTTTGCAGTCTTTCTTCCAGACTGTGAAACCTGTGTAAGGCTAGGTCAAATGAATTCCCTAGCGCATCATTTATTTTAGAGGTTTCTAGCTTTAAAGGCAAGTCAACAGTGATGTTTTTATTTTCAAGTTTTACTGAATTTTTAAAGATATCTTCAGCTCATTTTTGCTCTGAATCCCTTTCTACTAGTAACTCCGGAACGCTCTCCACCTCTCAAAGCTTCCTGACACTGTCGTCTGTTTCGCACTTTGTAAAAATTAGAGATACAACCTGATTTTTTATGATGGTAGATGCCAATGCTCCGGCAATGACATGTCCAAACTTCGTGTTTATGATGCCTGGAGCTGAAGATTGCTGCTGGTCGCCTTGGTCACTGCATGCATGTAAGCGCTGAGGTCCCTCAAGCGGCAGCAGGACCTGGATAAACATATCAGCACCTATTAGCATATTTATTTCCGAGGTTGGTTAAAAGTTGTATCTGCCAAAGTGACACCAGCAGGGATTTGTATGCCTTCTAAGCTGACTGGTGATTGAGGTAAGTTACAAGTGATTTTATCTATTAGGTGACAGTTAACTAGTGTTAAATTGGGATGTCAAAGGATGTACTTTTAGTGTGGAATACAAAAGCTGACTTTGTTCTGGCTCGCTGTCACACCAATGAGGTTAATATCGTTTTGTTTAGGAGTATATCCTAAGACCTCCACCGCCTTTGAAGTGATCAGCGATGCCTGAGAACCTGAATCTAGTATGCACTTTATATGCACTTCTCGTCCATCTTTTGCAAATACCTTTACCCGTGCTGTAGGAATTAATATATTATTAGCAGGGTCCCCTGACAGGAGAACCGCTGGGCCTGGACCACCTTCTTCATCGAGATGCAGCAGTGTGTGATGAGTTTTCTTGCACTGCCCACACCTAAAGTGGAATTTACAATTGCCAGGGTGTGAATTTAAACATATGTTACATATCGACGGTTAAGAATCAATAGTGTCTATCTCAATAAAGTTAACTTTACAGGAGATAAAAAAAACATTTCTCGGCTTTGAATAGAAAGATACTTGAAATGTTTATATATGTAAAAATAGAAAAAATAGGCTGAAATGCGATATATATCCTAGCATTAGGTTAAGATTGGCCAATTTACAATTAACGTGAGTTAGGTGGTATTGGTTTTATTAGTGTAAATATTTTTTAAATAAGTAGTAGTTAGCCGTTTTTGAAATAAAACAACACAATGAAAAAATCACATTTTTTAATAATGATCACAATGGAAGATGAAATATTATATTCGAAATAAGCAAAAAAACTTTAAAATAACTGAAAAAGACTTCTAAATAACTAAAAAATACTTTAAAGTAACTAAAAAAATCTTCAAAATAACTGAATCGAATCTTCAAAATTATTTTTAGTAAAAACAGAAACAAACAACAAATACACTGACACACACACACACTCATACTACAAATGGGGCAGTGTATCATAAAAATTATGACATTCACTTGGTAGAACTTGTTTGAGCTCTTGGAGGTGCTGGTACTTCGATGCAGTTATGGGAATCATATTTTCATTTAAGGTCGAATAAGACACGTCGGGGTTATATCTTTTTGGTCTTTGTGGCAAGGCAAACCAATCCTGGTCGAAATGTAGTTTTACTTGAATAGTGTCTTCTTGGTTGTAAAGAATAGCTCTTAAGTCTGTTACAGTAGGGTCACCAGCTTTGCGTCCTGGCCTTATAGTTTTGTAAAGCCAAGTAGATGTATCGGCATATACTTATATTTTTATATTTTTCACAAAACCATGGTCAATCTGAATTACTTCGTAGGGATTTGATGCCCTTGCTTCTTTAGTTACCGAAACATAATCACATGGCAAATGAATTACACGATTTGAGAGCTTCCGTTCAATCGCACTGTGAACCGAATCACACTCCATTTGAGTGTGACCACGTTCGAGGAACTTTTGGGTGATAGTGATTTTGTGCTTTATACTTAAGTTCAAAAGCGCATTTGCCATTATAACGTTCCGATTTTGGTACGTGCAACCATCGGAATAAATAATTATTGGCATTTTCTTCGGCAGACAATGGCGCTCTAAGTAGTCTATCACAAATGACGCGAAAGTACTCGCAGTAAGGTCTGCTGCCGTTTCTGTGAACCAGTAACATGTGCAATGGCGTGAAGTCAAATCAAAGAGTGTAAAATTATGGCATGTCAGTTTCGTTTTAAAGTATAAAGCGCTAGCCGTGGAGTAAGGGCAAACTTTAACCGATTCTAGGTCCATCGTTAATAAAATGCAATGTCCCATTGCTGCATCCTCTTTATCCTTTGCCTTCTCTTCCCTGGCTCTATTTTTTTTTATAAGATGCTCTTGATAAATATGCTCATCGATATTACCTTCATTATGGCCAACACAAATATCACACATATCTTTTTTCAAAGTATATATTGCTAAATTATTATGTTTAAAACTTTTATCAAATGTGTATCTAGATACAGCAGGTATATTTATGTCATTGCAATGTTGTTTATAGGCGTTAAATACATCAGATATAGTACGATATACAGGCTCCAAGTATAGTTTTCTAGTATCCTTACGAGCATAATGTGATGGCATTTTTGGGATACTTTTAAAATAGTCATTTAAGGCTACCATCTTTGCATTTTGTCTATTTACCTGGCTATTCTCCTGATTTGCTGTGTCCACATTGAAACTAGCGTCTTTTACCCACAGCTGAACAGTGGTAGGCTTCAGTGACAGAGTATTCAAGAACATTTGCTTACAAACTTGAATTTTACCTTCATTCCCTGGTTTAGGCAAAAAATAACTTAATGTGCCCTCTCGGCGAGAAGGTTCTTCACCTTTCGTTTTCTGAGTAGTCCTAGTCCGGTTTACATGTCCTCTGACATACATTTTTCTTTCGCCCCAATTAAGATGTTTCCAGAAGTAACTATGAATGGATTTGCGTGTGTCTTCTTCAAAATTATTACAACCTCTGAATTTGCTTCTTCTGCAAAAGTCCGAAGTGCATGCATCACCCATTTGCTTAGCTGGTCGTATCTGGTCTTGCCGCATTTTCTCGTTTCGAGGCTTTGAATACCCTAAATATTCTTCGCCGCGCATTCTTTTTCTTTGGGCTGCAAGTTTTTTCCATTCATCTTTTTTCGCTATATTTCGACGTTTTCGGCCTTCATTAACATTTCCGTAATCATCTTCACTTGTTTCACAGTCTGTTGTACTTTCATTTATATTTTGCACCTGTGGTTCTTCATTAACTTGTGGGTAATCATTAAAATAAAAGCCAAATGCAATTGAAGGGCTTACACAGGAATAGTCTAATATTATATCTTTTGGAGGCGCAGACAGTGGTCTTTTGGTAGACTGTTTCTGGTCATCTTGAGTTAAATCACTTAATGATAAAGATTTCGGATTTTTTAAACAGATTCTGAAAATATTTTGTTTTTCCAGAAGAATGCGCTCATGCTTATCTATAACAATTTGTTTCATAGGTGGATCAAAGTTTTTATTATGTGTTAGTGCAGAGGATCCAGGTTTTATGTTTTTTGTTGTATTATCTGTAAAATACACAGGTTCATCAGTTTAAAGTATATCAATTCATTAAATGAAATCTCCTACGAACATACATACTTGCATGCGAACGTTGCAAATAAAATAAAAGCTTGTGATAATAAAAAGTAACTCACCGTCAGGTCCAACATTATTAGGTTCATGTTCAGCCTTCAATAGACTCAAGATCTTGTTTGATCTAAATCCCTTTAACCGATTAGCCATTTTACTGGAATAAAAATGATATAATCACAATTACAAATATGATTCTTCGAAATAAATTCTGGAAATAATATCTATCTCAACACTAGTTGTTTGTTTATCAACAATTGCACTTAACACATAGACACATTTTGCATAATTTTCGGCTAAATATGTAATCAAACACAAAACTTTCTTCTCAATCAAAAATTGTATCAATAGAATCATTTAAAATGGGTTTTTACTAATATTATAGTTGCAAAATTACTTACCTACCAAACTTGTCGAAACTCGCACAGAAACAACTGACCACAGAACATCTAGCGAACAACTGACACTACTCCCTTGCGACTTTTGAATACAATAAACTGTCTCTTTCTAATCTATCACTGTCGCATCCTCGAACCGCACGCACTGCCCTGCCACTTGCCAATTTGTCAGTCTCACGCTAGATGCGGCGAGGTACAGCCGCAATAGAGAAGAGATAAACAGTATTGGCAGAAAAATACACGCGCTCTTAACTTAGATGGTATTTCTATAGCGAATAACTACAACAATTTTGTGAATTTTGAGATAAGTGCCTCTGTAGGCCAAGCCAAATTAAACTTTAAATCTACCTGCATTAAAAAGTGAAAAACGTAAAAAACTGAGATAGACACTATTGGTTGGAAATTCTCTCTTTACTAGACTGTAATTTAAATTTTGGACGTGAGTATAATTTATGATCTGAACACTTACAATAGAAGCACTCCATTGCTGTCTTGGCTATTGCTGCTAGAGCTACCTTATTCTTGGCTGGCGGTATGGTGGCACCCTGTCGCTTTCCGCCTTCCGCTGCCTCAGTCCGTGTTCTCTAGAGCGAGAGCACGCCTATCGAAAAATTCCTCAACCGTAGGTTCCTGTTCTTGGTCTCGCTCCAGCTGATAGGATCGGGAGCTGTACATGCTCATCAACTCGCGACTCGGGCCTCACGGAACGACTGGCCTTTGCCGGTGTAGCGCGTACATACTATGAGTAATGCTTACATTGCAATTGATGACGCTGTATGGTCGCTACAATCGGCAACGATAAATCGCCAAGCAAAGTAACAGTGCAATCGTAGGTTCCGAGTGACGTTTATGAACCCGTATGTATTTATCGGTGTTCCGTTGGCCGCGCAAAATTGGTAGTTTGTCTTCTCTCGTCGATTTGATAATGCCGATCGGGGGTAGACACAGGGAACGCTGCCGGTGTTCGATCTTTGCTCATAAAAACATAGGGTAGTTTTAATTTGGCTTGACCATTCGTCTGTTTCCTACCCGCATTGGAAATCGGTGGATGGCTCGGTGGGGTGATAACTGCCCCGCCCCGCGCGCGCGCCCGCGCCTTGGATTGAGAAAAAACCATCGACCTGTTCGCTCCGGGCTGCCATCTGACGTGGTCAATTTACGCATCAAAACGCAAACTTAAATAGCTTCCAAAAGACTTATATGAATTGCCGTGCAATTCCTTACAAACTTTCATCAAGACATTTTATCTCACGCGAGTGGCTGAATTGCTGTGCTATTCCTGAAACCGTGATCTGGTGCTGTGGCTTGGATAATTCAGGTTAGTGGTCAGGCCTCTTTTTTCCACCCTGTGTATTGAGCAAGATCATTACTTCTTTTGGGAGTTTTAGGTACAGCATTTCCTACCATAATTTACGGTCCTTCGATTTTATTTATTTTACCAAGCGCAGATTGGATTCAGATTCCACATTTTGGTCCTTCGAGCCGGATTAGCAAGTTTAAAATTGATTTTCGTAAAATCATTCCCTATTGTCTTCCTCATCCATTACCACGTTGGTAATTTTATTGTAAGACGCCATGTTGAACTAATCCATTAGGTACCGTGTACCGACGATTTGTACAATTTGTACAAGCCGTGCTTTTTTTTTATTACACTCATAAGTATTTCATTGTTAGAAGTAGGCATTTTCCGATATCGATAATTATAACACAATTGCAAAATGACTACAGAATCAGACAAGGCCCCATCTAGGAAGGAACTAGAAGCTGTTAGGAATTTAAATAGGTCTATTGCTAAAAAGCAACGTTTATTTTCACAAATGCAGCAGGTTTATGATTTGTCAAAAAAAACTGATACGCATCCCAGCATAAAAGATATGTTCCTTTTGCGTGCCTCAGAGGTACAATCATTGCGGGAAACATTTGAAGCCGTATGCTATAATGTTTATGAACTGCAACTAATCCTAAATCCTGAATCGAAATTCTCTGAAAACGATCAGGAAAGATTTGATGACTTATACTTTCATGTAAAATTGTATGCGGATCAATACAAAATGGCGGACGTGTCGCCATGTGCAACGAGTAAAAATACTAACGTTGAAATTCGCCCACGTTTGCCCAAGCTAGAATTGTTCACATTTGATGGAGACATTGAGAGTTTCACTACATTTTATGAAACATTTTGCTCATTGGTGCATAATCAGACAGGTATTTCAAACATAGATAAATTTCACTACCTGTTATCGTGCACAAAGGGTTCCGCGCTTAGCATTGTAAAAAGTGTACCTATAACTGCTAGCAACTACAAGGTAGTCTGGCAATCTTTGTTAGACAGGTATCAGGATAATAGGATGCTTGTAGGTAAATACCTAGATAAAATGCTCAATTTTCCCGCGCAAAAAAATGAATCTCCTACAAACTTGAATAATTTCATAGAAACATTTGATCATTCGTACAGAGCCATTAATGCTCTTAATATTGAGCATTTGTCTAGCTATGTGTTATGCCATATAGCTTTGAGAGCTTTAGATCTGAGCACAAGAAAATCATTTGAACAAAGTCTTGATCAAAGTACTATACCTACATACGATCAGCTGATGTCTCATGTGCATAATCAAATAAAAATCTTGGAGCATTCGCAGGCTTATTCAGGTTCGAATACCACACAAAATAAAAATTCTACACCTAGCAATCAAAATAAAAGATGGAGTGGCAACAACGTGACGAAAGCACTACTGAAATGCAGCCCGAGTGCTGGAGCAGCACTCAAGCGAAAGGCTAGTGCGTATGGAATAGCTATGGACCCAGTGCAGAATCGCACCGTCTTGGGGTCTAAGGAGTTGACATTGGCCCGGTTAGCACAGGCCTTTTCTGTACAGACGGTCACGGTCGTAGTGAAAGATGGAATCGCTGGCAAACTGAAATCGAAGCTGTTCCGCGGTACAATGCCTTTAATAATGCAGCACACTATCTTCTCAGGACTAATTCCCACCGCATCTGACACCACCGATGACCTAAGAGAGATAGCTCTGTATCTCAATGTAGAGATGTCCATCACTCTGGCCTCGCCGAAGGACAAGAGGAAGATGGCCGTTAGGACACTGGAAGAGCTCATAGAGCCATCAGCCCAATACGTAGATGCAGCAATGAACGGCAGCATGGTCACTGATCCAGTTAGGATAAGGATGCTAACGAAGGCAGGGGTGCTGGCGTTGTCCGGGGACTCTATAACCCTATCAGATGAAGTTAAAGTGATGGTCAGCGATCTTAACGTCATCAGGAGGAATAATAGGCAGCCCTACCAGGCAGCTGTAAGTGCAGTGGCTAGCGCGCGGGGCGGGGCAGTCGTTGCCCCTCTCGAGGAAGATATTCAAGAAGAACAGCAAATCAGTGCGAGGATGACATTTCTCATAGATCTTGGTATCCCCCATCTCGAGCGTTGGCTGATCATTCGGCCCGATGGGGTTCTCTGCTGCCTTCTTGAAGAATTGAGCCACTATCATCTTGGCATCGAATCCCAAGTACTTCACGGCCTCCCTTATCGATTTTCCCTGCCCCCACTCAATATCCGTGAACCGCATGGTAAAGACATCTTTCTGTTCAGCCTCAATGCCTAGACTGGCCATGAGCTCGTTAATCTGCTCTGATTTCAGGGCGAACGTGCCAATTACCTGTGATGCCATAGCTGTTTCTTACTTTGTTCTTTTATTTCGATTAAAATTGATCACAGCCGGTGTCGATCAAAAATTTAATTTTTGACCTTTGATCGATAACGAATAAGCGACTAGCACTCGGACAATCATCGGCCGCCATTATTGATTGCCCTGCGCATTTCCCGATGTAGGGTAGTCGCACGGCTTCACACACAGCCAGCAGCTTTTGGCTCAGTCTCCGAATTTCTGGTGGTACCAGCACTGCGGGAACTTCCTGTAGCTGGACTATGTTCGGGATGAGCCGGAACGATATGGCGTGCAACTACGGGACCGATCTCTGGAGCGAGACAGTCGCCCTACCTTCTCCGCCAGGTTCTCCATCTGGTTGAGCAGAGCGGCGACCTCCGAGCATACACTGGTACCCGCAGTACTCGCCGATGCAGCAGTAGATATAGCAGCTGTTGATGCCAACCGATGACGTCGTGGATCCGGTTCGCCAGCTCTGCCAGTTTAGCCAAGTCCATCCTCAACTGTGACGCTACGATGGCCTGTGTGTTTGCAGGCAGGCGGCTCGTCCATATACTCCGCAGGAATTCCTCCGGTACACCTGGGCCAGCGAGGTGTCGATAAAATTGCGACGGCTTTCATTCGCCCAGTACCTCATGCATGAGAAGCTGCTTCACCCTTTTTTGTCACGCGATGCCGATAGCCGTTTAATGAGCTCACCTTTTAGCTTGGCATATTTTCCGGTGGGTGGAGGGTTGCCGATAATATCCTCGACCTCGGTAGCATATTGGTTGCCACACAGGCAAATGAAGGAACACGGGTGGGTTTTAGTCAGTAAAAGTCTGACACGCCCTCCCGCTCCACCCAGAGCGGGAGAAGTTATTTGATAATTTCACACCCAAAAAAAAAAAAGCTTGCCGGTCATATAATAAAATAGTGTCGTCCGACTTTATGAACGTCAGGATGAACTGCGCGTCCATCTGGTTAAACCAGAGACTTGGTTTCTCTGGGTAGAACGGCGGTACGCGCACACCCACGCGAAATGTTTCCGCTGCTAACACATCTTGGCTCATGCAAGCTTAGCTACCTGTTATCGTGCACAAAGGGTTCCGCGCTTAGCATTGTAAAAAGTGTACCTATAACTGCTAGCAACTACAAGGTAGTCTGGCAATCTTTGTTAGACAGGTATCAGGATAATAGGATGCTTGTAGGTAAATACCTAGATAAAATGCTCAATTTTCCCGCGCAAAAAAATGAATCTCCTACAAACTTAAATGGGATTTGTTGCACCTGTCGTATTGTATGCTAAACTCCTAATTAAACAGCTTTGGTTGTGCGAGTGTGATTGGGATGAAACCCCACCAGAAGATATTGTCAAAATGTGGACCCGCTTCAGGGAAGAACTCCCCTTGCTTGCTGATATAAAGATCCCACGCCACGTAGGCATCGTCACTGATAGTGTCGTTACTATCTTGGGTTTCGCAGATGCTAGCGAAAAGGCATATGGTGGTGTCGTTTATTTTCACGTGCAGAACAGTGGTGGTAACACAATAAGCTTAATTACAGCTAAATCGAAGGTTTCTCCTCGAAAGGTGGTTTCACTCGCTCGACTCGAACTTTGTGCTATTCTCGAACTCACTCAACTTATAAAAAATATTCTCGTTTCTTGTCAAACTCGCATTCGTTTTAGTAATATATTTGCATTTTCGGACTCAACAGTTGCGCTTTGTTGGGCACATGCGTCGCCGCATCGGTGGAACACCTTTGTGGCCAACAGAGTGTCGAAAATACAAAATGATTTATCGCCTAAAAATTTGTTTCATGTGTCTGGTACTGAGAATCCAGCCGACTGTCTGTCACGTGGGTTGACACCTTCGCAAATTATCGATCATCCGCTTTGGTTCACAGGACCCACGTGGACTCGCTCAGATGTCTCACAATGGCCTGTTGTTCCCTTTAACCCTTCGGCAGTGCCAGACACGCCAGAGGAAAGGAAACATTCGTTGCTTACCTCACTACCACCAGAAAAATCACCTATATTATCGTTAGGCCATTATTTTTCGTCTTGGACAAAACTATTGCGCTGTGTAATTTTCGTGTGCAGATTCCTTAAGCTGTTACCTCGTTGCTATCGTATTTCAGCGTCAGATTATGATTTCGCAGAACTATTAGTCCTTCGTGAACTTCAACGTTTTTATTTTCCAAATGAGTACGCTAAGCTTGAGGAAGGCGGTATTTGTAGCCGTCCATTTCGACATCTTAAACCATTTCTTAAAGACGGACTCATCAGAGTCGGAGGTCGTCTGAGGAATTCTGATTTAGATTATGATTCTAAATATCCAATCCTTCTTCCTAGTAAGGATCCGGTTTTGAATTTGTTGACTGATTACCATCACAAGTCGAACTGTCATGCAGGTCCCGACCTGCTGTTGTCGCTCTTACGACAGAAATATTGGATACTTTCTGCACGTAACCTTATTAGGAATAGGATCCATAAGTGTATTCCGTGCTTTCGGCTTCGCCCTAAGCCAACTTTTCCTGAAATGGCGGATCATCGTTCCTGCCGTGTCGTGCAATCGGCTAAACCGTTCGTACACACGGGCACTGATTACGCTGGCCCGTTTAAGGTTACGATGACTCGTGGCCGAGGTGTTCGGTCAACCAAGGCATACGTGTGCCTATTTGTTTGTTTGACCACGCGTGCTGTACATGTAGAACTGGCAGGTGACCTGAGCACAGCCAGCTTTATTGGCGATTTCAAGCGATTTCTGTCGAGACGCGGTTCCGTTGGTAGGATTTACTCCGACAATGGAACCAACTATATAGGTGCTAAACGTAAACTTTCGGAACTTCACGCGTTGTTAAGTTCAAAACATCATAGTACTGAATTCGGTCATATGTTAGCCGAAAATCGCATACATTGGGCCCTTCATGTCCCGGCTGCTAGCCATTTTGGTAGGAATTGGGAGACCAATATCAAAAGCTTAAAAACTCACTTATACCGCGTGATAGGTGAAACAATTTTGTCATTCGAAGAGTTAAGCACAGTGCTTGCTCAGATTGAATCTGTGATGAATACTCGACCTCTATGTAGAACGTTGTCCAGCGATCCTTCAGAACCTCTTGCTTTAACTCCAGCGCACTTTTTGAATCTTACTCCTTCAAAGTATTTACCCACTGGAGAAATCGATGAAAATTTAAATACTCTTTCTAGATATGATTTGTTGGACAAATTAGTTCAGTCTTTTTGGAGGCGTTGGAGGACAGGTTACCTCCACACTCTACAGTCGCGTCGTAAATGGAATACGCCAGTCGATCCAATCGTTGTTGGTACCGTCGTGATTCTTTTAACTGAGAATTCACCTCCACTCCATTGGCCGCTAGGTATCGTGGAGGAAGTTTTCCCTGATTCCACGGGAGTAACACGTATAGCTCGGGTGAAAACAGCAACTGGATCGTACTTGCGTCCAGTCGTACGGCTATGTCCTTTACCTAATCAGTAGCTCACGTATGCTTCCTTTAGGACACATGCCGTTACCGTTAGGTTGCCGTTAGGTCAGATGAAGTACTTGGGCCTTGTACTCGACAGCAGGTGGCGCTTCGGCCCACACTTCAGCGGGCTGTCGACGCGCCTGCTGAAGGCTGCGAATACCCTTTCCTGGCTCCTCCCGAACCTGGGAGGTCCGAAGGCGCGATGCCGGCTTTTGTATGCTGGCATCCTCAGGAGCATGGCCCTTTACGGGGCCCCGATTTGGGCGGACTCCCTCCACAGGAGGGAGAACGCCACTACCATCCGTAGGCCCCAAAGGGCCATTGCACTGCGGGTGGCGAGGGTCTACCGGTCGGTGGGCTTCTCGGCGGCGTGCGCTCTGGCCGGCACCCCTCCTTGGGAGCTCGAGGCGTGGGTGCTGACCAGAGTGTACGAATGGACGGCGCGGCGTAAGGCGCTCGGGGAGCCCCCCGCCGCAGAAGAGCGGGAGGCCGTGCGGCAAGAGGCGAGGGACGCAATCGTCCATCACTGGACGGAGGACCTCGCCACTGCCGTTTTCGGCCGCCGAACTCTGGACGCGCTCGGGCCAGTCCTGAAGGATTGGCTCGAGCGGTCCCACGGTTTCCTCTCTTTCCGTCTGGTGCAGGTGTTGTCCGGCCATGGGTGTTTCGGATCGTACCTGCACCGGATCCAAAGGGAGGAGACCCCGTCGTGCCACGACTGTGGCGCGGCGGAGGACACGGCTCAGCACACCCTTGAGGTGTGCCCAGCCTGGTCCGAGCTGCGCCGCGGTCTGAGCGCAGCGGTCGGGCAGGACCTCTCGCTTCCCAGCGTCGTCAACTCTATGCTGGAGAGCGAGGGGGGCCTGGACAGCGGTCGCCTCCTTCTGCGGGGACGTAATGTCGCAGAAGGAGGACGCGGAGCGCGCGCGTGAGGACGACCCTCTCGCAGCGCCGCTCCGCAGGCGAAGACGGGGCATGAGAAGGCGATTGTACGATCGTCGTCTTATGCCCCCTGGTGGTGAACAGCGGGAGACGGGTGCGGGGGCGCCTTCTCCTGCATTGCACAGTTCACCATCCACTTCGGGCGGGAATGACAGAGCGCTCGCGGTCATTCCTGGGCCCCTCCCCGACGGGAGGGGCGTGTCGGGCCCGCCTGCAAGGCGGGCGGTCGTCAGCGGGGGACTGGATGTTATGGCTCTGCCGGATTCCCAGTCCTCCTCCTTGCAGACGAGGTAGGAGCGCCGCTGGGTCGTTTAGTGGGTATACCGGATTTTCCGGGGAGTCCCACATACCCCTCCCATCCCCCGATGGGGGGCATGCGTAATGCATTTTTCCCAGCGTCAAAAAAAAAAAAAAAAAAGGTATTAGTAAGCTAGCTTTAGGTCGGTTTCATACCATTTAACTAGTTAGTTTTATTTCAACCTTGCATTTAATTGATAGATTTTGAAGGCATCCCTTCAAACACGGTACACTAATTTGTAGCAATTTATAATATTGATTGCACTGTTCGATTGAAATTATAGTAAGTCATGTCATTTTTTATTTTTTTCGTTTTCGTGTTGGCAAAGCGAATTGATGGGATTAAATTGGATTTGTTACATTCCTTATCCTTTGTCCCTTACCCGCACATTACCTTTCGTCCGGGTGTGAGCGAGAGGGCTACGTCAATTAGCGCCAGCCGCGTAAAGACATTTAAAGAAATAAAATATGGCGATTCGTCTGCTCCGAACCTCCGCGTGTGCGCGAGTGTGTGCCTCGTTCGTTTTTCGATCAAGTGAAAATTCGTGGAAATCGCTTGTTTTTGCTGGACGGACCGGACCATCATCATCGCATCGCTAATAAGGTATCGTGCAACCTTCCTTTAAACAGCCACTGATTGAATTCCAGTGTTCTTCCTATATCAGTGGCAGAATCGTTCATCCATCTTTTTTTCGTAAACTCAATTTGAAATCCATCGTTAATGATTGCTTCGCGCAACCAGAAATAAAAAAATATAAAATGTATGGTTGTTTTTTTTACTATTAGCTTTTGCCTGCGACTTTTTTCGCGTGGATGTCGGTTTGCATACACGAAAGAAGTTGTGGAAGATGTCCTTCAGGCCATCAGCCATGGTAGGTATACTTATTACTTACATAATTCTGAAGTAAGGCTGGTTTTCCTGTCACGCTGACCGCACGCGGATGGTCAGCGCTGATGAGTCAATATGCTATGTAGTAAGGTAGCGTTTCTGAGTAATGCTGACCGCTCAGCGCTGACGCCCGTTACTACATACCCATCAGCGCTGACCATCCGCGTGCGGTCAGCGTGACAGGAAAACCAGCCTAAGTACCTACTTACCTAATATACTTTTGATTTGAAAAGTAGGTAAGTGAACGACTTCTGGCGACGGGAATGAAGATGTGAAGTGAATGAATGAATGAATGAAAGTTGTAATGACGCAAGTAAAAATTCGTAGTACCTATTATTTATTTATTTTATTTTCTTTTTTTTTCCCAAGCCTTTTCCTTTACGCCGGCTCCACACGTTGGTCCCAATATAGGCCCCAACGCTACTCGTCCAACGTGTGGATCTAGAAAATTGCATTGGCCCCAACGTTCGGGCGAGCATTGGTAGTTGGCCGGCTCGTGTCGGTTTCGTCAAAGGAATCTGCGCGCCAACGTTCGCGAGCTGTCCACACGTTGGCGCTTTGCTCAGTTCTGTTGCAACACGCAGCGAGTGCGTACGTCGAGCGACAATGGCTTCCTCATCCGCAAAATCGTCACCGGCATGGACAAATGAAAAAGTTATTGAGTTTATTGAACTTTATCAAGCACATCCAATAATATGGGACGCATCTCGAAAGGATCATAAAAATAAAAATTTAATAGCTGATGCATGGCGCACCATACAACAAAATATGGGAATGATTTTTTCAATTGAAGATTTAAAAAAAAAGCGGGAATCATTAATGAGTACATATCGCTTTTATAGAAAGAAAATTAGTGACTCTACTCGATCTGGATCATCAACAGACGATATTTTTAAACCAAATTGGTTCGCTTATCAGCACATGGATAGGTTTCTTGCTCCGATTTATGATAAATCAGATACAGTTACCATTAACACAGAGGTAAGATAAACATTGATGAATTTTTACTTTATTTATTTACATAGTGTAAGAAAACTCCTCGTGTAGATAATAACATTCTTTAATTCCTCCAATACAACAATCTATTACAGTCAACCAGCTACAACCATTATTTTTATCGACAGTTATTCTAGTTTGTCCGACCCGTAGCTCCCTCCAAAACCAAGTGAACGAATCGATTGCCGGATCGCGCCTTACTTCACCACTTGTCAACCGTCACCGATATAGTTATATGCTCTGTGGTCACCGCTTGGTGTGGCCACATAAAATAATCGTTCTGAATAATCAATATGTCAATTTTAAAAATACATATAAATGAACCTAACACTCGTCCATCCTGACCTTGTGTATGTCCTCATACACATAAGTCAGGAGGAACCTAACACTCAGGCAATCGATCCGTTTTACAAAATAAGTAAGAAAATAAAACAATTTGTATCTAGAAAACAAAATATTGCAAACTTATCTTTAGAATACATATTTCAATATCATAATTTTATCTAAAATGATTGAACTAGTCATTGAGGTAATACAAACACTAAACTATTTATTTCAATTGCTTATTATTTACGTTTTAACAACATTAACAAATCAATCTCATTATTCCATTAGCACACTGGCAAACCAATCACATGGCTGCTAAACTGGGAAACCAATCACATTGCTGCTAAACTGGCAAACCAATCACATGGTTGCTAAACTGGCAAACCAATCACATGGTTGCTAAACTGGCAAACCAATCACATGGTTGCTAAACTGGCAAACCAATCACATGGTTGCTAAGCTGGCAAACCAATCACATGGTTGCTAAACTGGCAAACCAATCACATGGTTGCTAAACTGGCAAACCAATCACATGGTTGCTAAACTGGCAAACCAATCACATGGTTGCTAAACTGGCAGACCAATCACATGGCTGCTAAACTGGCAAACCAATCACATGGTTGCTAAACTGGCAAACCAATCACATGGTTGCTAAACTGGCAAACCAATCACATGGCTGCCTAACTGGAAAACTAATCACATGGTTGCTATATTATTTATATATTATTTACCATACACGTAAAATCAAAAATAAAGAATTCTACTAAAAGTAACAATTGATCAGTACAAACATTTTAACTAAAGCTTAAAGTATACTTGGTATATTTTAACCAACTGTAAATTAAAATAATAAATCTAAAATTGAAACTAAAGCTTAACTTATTACTTCATGATAATGGTACGTTTTATCGAACTGTAAATTGAAAATAATAAATCTAATAATTTTAATTAAAGCTTAACAAAACACTTCATAATATTAACTTATATTTAATCCAACAGTAAATTATAAATAATAAATCATAAAATTTAAACTAAAGCTTAACCTAATAATGGTATATTTTAGCAAATAATTGCAAATCGTAAATATTAAATATGTTCTAAACTGGCAAACCAATAACATGGTTGCTGAACTGGCAAACCAATCACATGGTTGCTAAACTGGCAAACCAATCACATGTTAGATTCAAGTTTTGTAAATGAACAGACAGCTCGGGAGTTTGTTGCGCCACTTCTTCTTCCCAGCTAAAGCACTAGGTAGTGGTGAAGGGTGGGCGTTTTTGGGGAACTGTCTCATGTAATTTTGACGTTCGAAAAGTGCTGATTCTCAGCCTAGTTTGAATAAATGACTTTTGATTTTGATTTCATGGTTGGTATCTATTTACCATACATGTAAAATCAAAAATAAATAATTCTACTAAAAGTAACAATTAATCTGAACAAAAGTTTTAACTAAAGCTTAAAGTACTTATACTTGGTATATTTTATCCAACTGTAAATTGTAAATAATAAATTTAAAAGTATAAATAACTTCATAATAATGGTATATTTTATCCAACTGTAAATTGTAAATAATAAATCTAAAAACTGAAACTAAAGCATATCTTATTACTTCATAATAATAGCATATATTATCGAATTGTAAATTGAAATTAATAAATCTAACTTTTTTTAAATAAGGTTAACTTCACGCCTGTAATCAGAGGTGCACCTGTAGTACACCCACATTTCGTCAGTTATGTTTAAGTCCCATGTAATAGGGGGCGAGCCTATTGCCATCAACCGGGCACAAATCCAGACTCCGGGCTGCTACTGAGAAATTCGTAATGGAAAATCAACGAGGCAGTAAGCTTAACTTACTACTTCATAATAATAGTATATTTTATCCAACTGTAAATCATAAATAATAAATAAAATTGGAACTAAAGCTTAACTTATTACTACTTAATAATGGTATAATTTTGCCAATAATTGCAAATTGTAAAATTTTGTATTATGTTATCTACTATCTAATTAAAGTAAATATCATGATTTTCACTCTCAGAATCATTGTTATTCTAATCTAAGGCACACGTACCCAGAGCTGCAAACAGTCGGCTGCGATGGTAGTTTTACGTTTGTGCTACTCAATCCTGCAGGGCTAACAGATAGACCACGCTTCCAAAATCTATAAAAGTCACAATTGAAACCCAAATTTATTAAGGATGTCTTCATCCTTAATAAATTTTGAATTAGGATTGGCTAATTTTCGAATTAGTATAAGCTAGTGACATGCACATTGTCTTTTGTGTATGCGCCATCTTACAGTCGCTGTCCTCCAGCTTTGTGGGACATTTGTCGACTTAGTGGCCTACCTTAAGGGACTGATTACATCGAATCAGCGGTTTGGGACATTTCCCTCGCTCCTTACAGTTAAAACAGAATCCAACGTTATCACTTGTTACTTGAGTTTCGGATCGCAGCCTATCTGTAGTATCGATATTAGATAGTCGAAGGAATTCGACAATTGCTTGTAGTTCATTAGGAATTGTAACAATTAGCGCACTTAGCATACTTATTCTTTCATTTTTTTTTTTTTTTTTTTTGACGTTGCCCCACTAGGAATTTCTCCTGTATTGTGGGTACGTTTAAAAACACATGAACTCACATACACCAACAGCCAGACCCGGAACAACCACTTGTAGGTCATACAAATATTTGTTCCGTGCGGGAATCGGGAATCGAACCCGCCACACGCAGCGCAGCAGTCAATCGATTAACCACTGCGCCAACCGTGTCGAGTTTGAATTGATTTTATGAATTTATCAGGTTGTGAGCATCTTAACGTTAGATCACTTGATTTCATAGTTTTATCGCTTATACCATGATTAATACAATCGACCGCACGCTCGCCAACTATATAGCACTGGTTCAGTAGAGCCAACTTTGCGTAAATAGTATACTTCAATAGGTTCATGATATTTAATTTTACGCCTGAGCATATCTTCCAAAGACTAGCTATAATTTTGTTCAAAAGATCACACACACACAACAACTTCGACCACGACAACTTTTCTTGCCACTCGGCCTAAGAAAATAATAAATCTAGGCTTTCAAACCACGTTTTAGCCAGTCCTTGTAATTTCTGCATTGAGAAAAGGATGGTTGTCTTATAATCCCAACCATAAACGGTGGCACACTCGTTCACTTTTCTTAGCCACACAGCTACACGTTGATTTTTTGCAGATGGGTCAAAATCAAGCAAAATAATCTTATGGTTTTTAAAATTTTAACAAACTTACTAAAGTGATCGAGTGAGCCAGCCCGCGATGGTTTATACTTGAATTTATAATATTCAAGATATTTTTGTTGGGAAAAACGTAGGACTATGAACCTAACCTGAATCTAACCTTTGTCCCATCTCGTGTCGCTGTAGCATCGCGTCGCGGTCGCATCTGATTTTCTAGGGACCGCAGGCGCTCCTGTACCACCTCACGTTCTCGTTCAACTTGTTCAGCTCAGTTCGGACGTTCGGGCTACTGCGTCACCTGGTTGGCAGTACTGTTGACTCCGACTGCGTTGCGATCTTCAACTGCACTGCAAACTTCGACTGCGCTGCGGACTCCAGTTGCTCTGCTGGCTAAGACCCCATCTCTGGCACTGATGCGTCGTCGACTACGGCTGCGACAGCATCCAGGAGCTTCGTCAGGACGCAGTGATCTTCATGTGAAGGCGTCCATAAACGCCGTCGCCCTTGTGCCTCATGGTCGTGCTCCGTAACTGGAACTCGAAATCAAAACAACTATGTAATTGCTCAATTAATATAATAATAATTATTATTATTAGTTTTGAGCGAGAAATACAACCATAACTATCTCGAAAACGGTAATTCCAATCGCAAAAGTAACAATGTGTAGTATATTCTGTGACATGACTCAGGCATTTGACTATGTTCAACACAATATTCTACTTAAAAGACTCGAAGCATATGGTGTTAGAGGTAATTCTAACTCTCTCATTGTGTCCATAGAAAATATTTGTGTTTTTTTCGTTTGTTGTAAAATGTGAATTTTTTTATTCTAACTGTAGTTATTTATTTTATAATTTACTTAGCACAATTAAGTTATAGCATATTAATTTTCAAAATTTGTAATCTAATTGGTAGACGAGAACTACTGCCGACAAACTGTTTTGCAGTTTGGCAGACTTTATGTATTTTATTGTTAATACAGATTTTGAATAAATAAATAAATATACTAAAACTATTTGAGTCATATCTTCAACACAGAAAGCAAATAACGGAAGTCAGTAGGATAAACATAATTACAAAACGAGAAGAGTCACATCGTTCGTACGAACGTGAAGTTATGTATGGCGTCCCACAGGGAAGTGTTTTGGGACCTCCCCTGTTTACATTGTATATTAATGACTTGCCTAAGTCCACAGAACAACCTATGACCCTCTTTGCCGATGACAGTGTAGTGACAATTGCGTGTAAACATCGAGACACATATAAATCTGACATTAATAACTCACTAATTGCAATTATAGAATGGTTAAATAATAACAATTTAAAAATAAATTTAAAAAAGACTAAAATCATGCACTTCAGTCAACGCTTCTTGACATTAATTCACAATCTAGACATAAACTATAATAATAATAACATTGACGAAGTTGTTACAACAAAATTTTTAGGACTTACTATTGACAATAAATTAAATTGGAAGGCACATATAGAGACTATCAGTAAAAAATAAGTACCTCAGCTTATGCTCTGTCCAAACTGGCAGCAGTAATTAGTGTAGATGCTTTGCTTTTCGCATACTACGGCTTGGTGGAGTCCATTTTAAGATATGGTGTTATCTTTTGGGGTAATTCGACTGACCGAGAACTTACATTCAAAACTCAAAAGCGTTGCATTAGGTCGATGTTCAAACTTGAAACCACTGAGAGTTGTAAGCCTTATTTTCAAAAATACAAAATCTTGACATTACCTTCGCTTTATATATTAGAAAATACAATGTTCTTAAGATCCAACCCTCATCTCTTTCCTCGCAATAGACGTGACAATAGTCAAATTTGCCTACATCAATATAGAACGGCATTTATGCGGAAAAGTGTCTTTTGCATGGCTCCAAAAATTTATAATAAACTACCTAAAAGCTGGAAGCAGTTAAGTGGCGTAGCGTTCAAAAAGAAAGTAAAAACATTTCTAGCAGATGAGAGATTTTGATTATGTCTTGCTAATTTATTATTTTTAATGATCTCTTTATAATACCATGACATTTTTTAAAATTAGATTTGAAATGACATTTTACTTAATTTTATTAATATTTGCATGCCATTGTTTAAGGCAAACGTGATGATCTGTTTTATTCCTGTACTTTTCACATCTCTCTTGCATGGTGACAATTTGTGTTGTATGTATTGTACTCATGTTTATGCAAATAAATGATTATCTTATCTTAACAAAAATATGGGCCGTCCTTGCACCCGGTAATATGCCTCATACAATAATAATTATGAATTTAAAACCCGCCCTAAATAAATCATGTCACGTAGTGTACTTACTTTTTATCATCACAATATCGTCTCAATATAAGATTTTACCTTAATTACAAAAGAATATTGACTGCAATAATCTATATGAAGGCTAAAATACTGTTATTGCTATGCCTAAATTACTGAAAAGTAACCGCCAAATTCAAATTTCAACGGACGTGTAAAACCAAGAATATGCATGTGTCGGTTACGGATGGAATATTAAAGCTATAATTAGGATTTATAGTAATCACCTTAATATATTTTGTAACCACCGTTATAATTTAAACCAACTTATCAAACATAACAACTAACTAAAACAAAACTGTAACACTCTAAAATTGTATTTAAATAACGCCAATAAACTTTTAATGTGAGCATATGTGTACTTACCACTTCTGAAATGTAAGAAAACTCCTCGTGTAGATAATAACATTCTTTAATTCCTCCAATACAACAATCTATTACAGTCAACCAGCTACAACCATTATTTTTATCGACAGTTATTCTAGTTTGTCCGACCCGTAGCTCCCTCCAAAACCAAGTGAACGAATCGATTGCCGGATCGCGCCTTACTTCACCACTTGTCAACCGTCACCGATATAGTTATATGCTCTGTGGTCACCGCTTGGTGTGGCCACATAAAATAATCGTTCTGAATAATCAATATGTCAATTTTAAAAATACATATAAATGAACCTAACAATAGATAAAATTACATTGTGACAAATTACATACCTACTTAATCTAAAGCACTTAGTTGTTTATTTCGTTATGAAATAGGTAGGTACACTAAACCACAGGCTAGACGTAACATGTTGACCTTGAGCGCGCCCTTATGGCCTACGTATTATAATGTTTTCGTAGTGCAACTGTAACATACCTACATACATCTGACCTGTGGCTGTGTGTACCTAAATATACATAATAATTTTGTAGGTCGGTAGATTTTTTTATTTAATGTGAATAAAAGTATGATGCATATTCATTTCGTATTTCTCTAGCATTTTCTGTTGTTCTTATTGGTATTTGATCTAGTGATCTTAATTGTTGCTCTTCTAAAACTTTATCTATATTACCTTCCGGCATATAAATACGGTGAGAGTGCTGACTCTTTTTCAAAAAATTATGAAGAACAACGCAAGTGAGTGTTATAATAGATGCTTTTTCGGGTTGTAGTAAAATATTGGTTTTTAACACTCCAAATACCGATGAACACACACACACAACAACAACACGAGCCCTTGACAGTCGACTGTTGAATTTTCTATTTTGTGAGCCAACTGGCGGTGTACCAGGAAAAGGTTTCATGATCCTTTTAGATAATGCAAAAGCTCCATCTGCCACAAAAACATAGGGCACAGGAAGATATCGATCAGGTAAAGGAGCGTCTTGCGGAAAAAGGGAATCAGGTCCATATATTTTGTTATAAAGCATGCTATCATTAAAAACTCCACCGTCACTCATACGTCCATGTGTTCCTACATCAGCAAATAAAAAGTTGTAGTCACTATCAGCTACCGCTAGTAATATTATACTGAAATTGTGTTTATAGTTATAGAACTCTGATCCACTATTAATGGGTGACTGTATTTTAATGTGTTTTCCATCGATAGCGCCCAAACAATGTGGAAATTGCCATTTTATTTCAAATTCTCGAGCAACCTCAAGCCATTCGTGTTCATTTTGAGGCATCTGTAACAGAAAAAAATATGTCAGTGTAGGTAATAGTTAATAATTTAAATAATTTACTTGTTATGTTTGAATTTTTAGAGTATGGAGTTTCCTAATGAAGACAGCATTCAAAATAGAAGTTCCACGGCACCCAAAAAACGGCGAGAATCAGAAGTCACGGAAGTACGAGCTCAGATTAAGACAGCTGTAAATGTCCTTAAAAATCTCTCCGACCGACCACGAACTGAAGTGGACGAGGTAGATTTATATTGTCAATTACTGGCCAAAAAAATTAAAAAATTAAATGAGCAACAAAGGGAGGTTATAATGCACGATATAGATGAACTCATTTTTCAGAAACGAAAAGAGTCTTATTTAAATATTATTAAAATTAAATTTTTTTTTATACTGTTTGCTTTTTAATACACTACTAATTGTTTAACAAAATTAATTGTTTTAATAATCAAAGTTAAATAACATTATATTATAACATAAAAAAAGCAATTTTTCGGCATTTTCGCCCTTCAAAGAATGTCTTCTCTCGTCATACAATTGTCCAGCTTTGCTAAAAAGTTGTTGACTTGCTACGCTAGTAGGCGGCGCAGATAAAAACTTATTTGCTGCGGGCTTAAGCACCTTATAAGGCGACGAAAACCAATACTCAAAAATATTAGCATTTCTTTGCAGTCTTGGCTCTCTAAGAAAGCTTTCTAGCGCTATTTCGATCACAGAGCTTGAACTGTATTCGTCATTGGTCATTGGCTCGTCTTCCAACTCTATCGAATCATGAGCTGCCCATAAGTTGGATTGACTTGTTGCAGCCATGTTTGACGAGTTAGTTGAAGATGCCCATGTCGTCTCACGAGAATCTGATCCTACATTTTCATTGAGAGTGAGAGTCTCGATAATATGAAGTTTGGCTGAGTTAACTTCGCTTTCAGTTAGATATTTAGTTTTAAACCGTGGATCGATCAGTGTTGCAGTAACTAGTGGCAAACAACTTTTAACAAATGAAAACCGCTGATTAAGTGCATCCAGTAGCTTGCTCTTCATCGTCTCTGCGTGATTTCCAATTTCATTATCATCTTCCTGGTCATTAAAGGACTGAATGTTTTGTGTTGGCGCCAATTTTCCATTCAACATTGCCACCAACGGTATTACCACTGAAACACAGGACGAGTCGGAAGAGATATCCAACGTGGCTTGGTAAAAGCATTGCAAAACGTTCACTATATCTTTCATGAAATTCCATTCATCACTGTTAATTTCTAGTATGCCTCCTTTTTCAATACGGTATAGGTTCAAAGCATTTTTTTGCTCAAGCAGTCGTTCCATCATTAAGTAGGTACTATTCCACCGAGTTTCGACATCTTCAAAAAGCGCATGCTCCGGTAAATTTAAGGTTTTTTGAAAGGTACTTAAATGTCTTCGAGCTTGTTCACTCCTGTGAAAATGGCCGACTACTTTATGACATTTTTTTATCAGCGTTTCAACTTCTGCAACCGAAAAAATGGCATCATGGATCGTCAACTGCAGAGTATGAGCAACACAACCCAACGATGTGAATTCAGCTACTCGAGTGGCGCGGACCATGTTGCGAGCGTTGTCTCGTACAGCCAAGTGAACTTTTTTTGCAATGTTATAAGTTTCGGCAATTTCTTTGAGTTTTTCTGCTATATAATCGCCAGTGTGGTCGTCTTCCAGAACAGTCGCAGCCAGCACCACTTTAAGGCGCTGTTCTTTCCGAACGAAATGGGCAGTAAAACTCAGCAGCGAACAAGTTTTTGTAGGATTTGACCATATATCAGTAGTAAAACTTATCCAATCAGCTTTCATTAACAGAGATACCACTTTGGCTTGAACCTTTTCATATGTTTCAGGCATTAACTGACTGCGAAAGTATTTTTCGGACTTCAATTTGTATCGTTTTGGCCCAGATGGATCAGCGAAATTCAAACGTTTAAATCCTTCACCTGACACTGTAGTATAAGGTTGCATGTCCACAATTATGTAATCCATAATTGCTTTATCAATTCGTTTGACAATCTGATGATCATCAGGCCATTTTGCTGAAGGCGGATGAGATATTAATTGTTCTATAGTAGGTTGATGCTTTTTATCATTATTATCAATATTAAGGCGCACGGGCTTTGAAATAGCCGGTTTCAAACTATTTTCGTGAGCAATTTCAGCCAGTTTATTCTCATAGTGTTCATATTCAGATGAATGATATTTCGACAGGTGCAGTTTCAAACCTTTGATAGTCTGATGTTTGGGCTGAGGACTGCCTAATGACACCGTTTTACTACACGACTTACAAGTAGCCTTTGATGGATGTAATACAATATTTTTTTCATAATATTCCCAAATAGGATTTACTTTAGGCATATTTAGTTTTCATCTGCAACAATACAATATTATACCTTAGTAAACATAAACATTTATGTTTACTGATGTGTTTAATGTTTACATTAAATCGAAACAAAACTGAAAAAATAGCACCTGATAAGATTGTTGTTTAAAAAACAAATAAGTCGTTAACTTAGATCAAAACCAATTTTCGATTAATTTTACTAAGAAACGGTACCTAACCTACGTATCGTATTTGATTTTAGCAAAAAGCTTTGCAAGTGCTATAGGTACCTATTGACAAACAAACCATGTGTTTAGTTATTTTTAATTGTAGGTATTTTATTAATTATAAACCTTACGTATTTTCAGCAAAAAACATACGCATAACGTCACAAAACCCTATCAATCTGTAATATATATTTAATTTACTTATATTTATAAAAAACAACTTACCCGCTTTATATTCCACCGCAAAACTATAAGTAATGATCTTGCTTTCACCAAACCAGTGTAATTAATCAATTTACAAGTATCAACAACAAGTAATCACAGCAAGTAGCAACACAACACTTAAAAGAAGTTATTTTAATTAACTGTGTTAAAACAAACTTCCACTCATTACTATTGTAAACATAAACAATTACAAATACTGCTCGAATGGGGCGAAAGCGGCCGGCCGCAGTTCGCCAGCCGGGACTTCAACCAATCACAATTCAGCTCTCTCACGCACTTACACCAATCGACTACGCGCTGCGGCGCGTTGCCACGCGCGGTAAAATTTGAATGCCGATCCGAACAATGTTACAATCTCGGTCATGACCGAGAATCTCGGCTATAATTAGCCGAGAACCGAGACAAGTTTCTCGGTTGGATTTGTAGCCGAGAATGCCGAGACCGAGACCGAGACCGAGATCTCGGTCGAGCCTTAGACTAAAGTTATTTCTTTATTTAATTGTCAAATTACTTATTTTTTTATTCTCAATATTGATTAACTATAAATTGCAAATCAGATTTTTTTTTTTGCATTTTTTTTGTGAATGTATGTTATTTTTTTGCTTTTGGTGTTGGAATGCGTTTTGCAAGCTTTTGTTATTTGCGTTTCTTAGATTAAGCCACGATGGGAGCGGACCAGACGCATCATGGCGCTAGTGCCACCAGCGCGTGCTCCTTCAGACAGTAGTGGAACTTCGGAAGATGAAGATCTGATTTCTGGGCCTCAGAACATATGTACGAGGGCGGCACTAAAAATTTCGGGAATCAAGGAAGTGACACAACATTACTATTTAAAAATGTATTTATTGCTTTTCGAAGTATTCTCCGCGAAATTTGACACATTTTTCCATACGATGGAACCAATCATTGAAGCAACCATTCCATTCGGAAGTTGGGGTCTCCAAAATTACCGTTTTGTAGGCGTCCACAGCTTCTTCAGGTGATGAAAATCTCTGTCCACGCAATTTATTCTTTATTTTAGGGAAAGTATAGAAATCATTAACTTGCTCTAAAAACTCTTTTGTTCTATGCGCGGTGTGAGAACTCGCATTGTCGTGATAGAGGATGATGCGGCGGTTGCAGTTCTCTTTACGGAGTTCATAAACGACCTGTGGCAAACAAATGCTAGCATACCATTCTGCATTAACCGTTCTTTGTCCCTCAAGAGGAATAGTCGTAACATGGCCGGTTTTGAAGACAAACGTGGCCACCATTTTTTTTGCAACACTCCGTGAACGCACATTTTTTGTTGGCTTTAACTCATTTTCGAAAACCCAAACTCGTGACTGGTTTTTTGTTTCGGGTTCGTACGCGTATATCCAGGATTCGTCACCTGATACAATGTTGTATACAGCATTTGAGGATTCTGCGTGGAATCTTTCGAGAGTTCTGACGCACCAAGTAACGCGAGCCGCTTTTTGCTCTTCACAGAGCGAATGCGGTATCCATCGGGAAAACAACTTTTTTACACCTAATTGTTCATGCAAGATTATTTGTATTTGACTCATGCCAATGTCTAAAGTTGCCTGAATTTCGCGGTATGTCACATGTCGATCTTCCTCAATCAGCTTACGCACAGCATCAACGTTTTCTTGGGTGACTGCAGTATTTGGACGACCTTGACGGGGATCATCACTGAGCTTGACATGTCCACGTTGAAATTCACCAAACCAGCGATAAATTGTGGTTTTGGATGGGGCTTCATCACCAAATGCAGAAATCATCCGGTCAACACACTGTTTTTGTTCCTTACGGTAGGTGCAAATATATTGTAAAAATGGATACACAAATGTTAATTGTACCAAATGCTCAATGAGGCTGTGTCTAGTAAGTAAGAGGAATTGTTTTTATAATTTTCATGTTGCTAATTAAAGGTATTTGATTTTTTTTGTTTGGTTTTATTAGAAAAGTACATTCTTAGTTTAGGGACGTTGTTGAAAATACTCAACGATTATTTCTATATATAGATTCCTGAGTGTATCGTAATGTTGAGTATACTTATCATATGTTTTCTCAAAAACTAATTATTACATATTTTTTAAATTATTTTTTTGTGCATATTTAAGTCATATACAACCTACATTTAATATCAAATTCATATTTTTTTTACCAAAACTTAGTTGCGCGTTAAAGGGTTAAGGTGTCGAGCCTAGCCCTAACTGTGAGCTCCTTCACTGATTTTGGACTTTTATTTGTGTGATCAATCGACTATGGCTACTTTTTCGAATGAAGAATATGCGGATATCGTCTTCATGTATGGCAGAGCTGACGGTAATGGATCTTTGGCGCGACGGATGTACCAAGAGAGATATCCGAATCGCAGATTACCTAATATCAGAGTGTTTTACAACACATTTCGTCGGCTTTCTGAAGTTGGAATCCATCACGTGGCATCTGGATTCAACCCGGGAAGACATCACCCAAGTATCGAGGAAGACATTATTGCAGCTTTTGATGCAGATCCTACTACGAGCGTCAGAGTAGTAGCTCGAAACCTCAACATTTCGGTATGGAAGGTGTGGAATACGATGCACCGAGAAAACAAATATCCCTTCCACGGCACGGGTGTACAAGGTTTGGAAAATGAAGATCCCCCACGAAGGATTCAGTTCTGTCGCTTTTTGTTAAATAGTGACATTGAAGATGCATGGTTTTTAAAATCCATCTTGTGGACCGATGAGTCAAAATTTTCAAAAGAAGGAATTACCAATTTTCACAATCTTCATCGATGGACCGACAAGGAGAACAATCCACACTGGAAGAAGCAAGTGTCGTTCCAAAGGAAATTTTCAGTTAACGTGTGGGCTGGAATAATCGGTCGAACGTTGATTGGTCCCCACTTCCTACCAGATAATTTAAATGGAGAAAATTACCTGGAATTCCTCCAAAATTATCTCCCAGAGCTTCTGGACGAGACCGAAATACCAATATTGGCAATGAGAAGACCAATGATTTTTCAACAAGATGGTTGTCCAGCACACTGGACCCTAAACGTGAGAGAACATTTAAATAATTGTTTCCCAGAGAGCTGGATTGGCAGAGACGGGTCCATCCCTTGGCCACCTCGATCACCCGATTTAACTCCTATGGATTTTTTCGTTTGGGGACGGGCCAAGGAACTCGTCTACACGCACGTTGAAATCTCAACTAAAGAAGAATTAATAGAAAGAATCCAAACGGTTTTTCAAGTCATGAAGCAGGAGATGAAATTAAAAATCACGACTACAGAAGTAAGAAGACGGGCATGCGCTTGTATAAGAAACCGCGGTCAACATTTTGAACATGAACAATAAATAATTTTAACAAAAATGTTGTTTCATTGATCTTTTCAAAAATAACCATTTTCATACTCAATTTGCTTTGTACATCCTAACTCCAAGAGTTGATGAGACATCTGTGTAAATAATACCTCAAAAGAAAGGGCAATAACCAAGCATGTTTCTAAAAAGGTTTGAACAACTGAGGCAATTTTTTTAATTTTTTTATTATGCCGTAAACAAAACATTATCTTGATTTTTAAAAGTTTCTTAAACTTGAATATGGCGTAGAATGTTTCTCTGATGATACAGATGCTCAGGAATTATTTTGTTTGAGTAATGTCACATTACATAAATAAAAAATAAATAGAAAATAATAACATTACAGCTTTTACTGGACACTATTAACAATTCATTGAAAACAAAATGGGTATTATTGTTAAAAACCTTAGAGTTTAAAAAAAAAATACAAGGAACAGACTTTGTCTAAGACAAGTTTAGCTTAATAAGTTCTAAATGGTCTAAGATATCACCCCCTTCAGGCTTTGCACCCATCTACCAAACACCCTGTATATTGCCAATTATTACAATAAAACGAATTAACGCGTACAATGCTTGAGGAGGCTGATGGTCCGATGGTCGTGTGTGTCTCGCTCCCTGCTGCGTTTCCTCTTTTATATGTGAGCCCGTACCTCTTCGCCCGCATCCCGCTGTGCCCCCGCCGACGCCGTCGCCGCCTCAGCCGACGTCATTCGAGAATGTTCCAAACAGTGCCTCAAATCTTTAACGTCCTCTTCGGATACTGTGTGATAAATGATAAATGATTTTATTTCTGTAAGTAGGTTTGTACAAACACTTTTACACGTCAATCATATTTTAAAAACTAGATGAGGTCGGCGTTTCCTATCTGACTACTCTGAGAAGAAAGGCCGAAACAAACTCAGAGGTCATAGTCTCTTTTAAAGCCCAGACATAATCTTGGTCAGATCATGTGAAGACCATGTAGATTGGTGTCTGAAATGGTCTTTTGAGGAAAGAACCACACAGGTTGAGTGGACCTGACCACTCAACCTGTGTGCCATTTGTTCACTATATTTAAAGAATATGAACATGACAAACGAAGTCTTAAATATGCCAACATAAAAATGGTTGAATGCGTAAACAAAAGTACATCAATCATGTGTGATTATTTAAATAAAAATGCACATAAGAGCTATTAGGATTGGACCTCATCTGGCAGCACGGAATCGCCTTTTTCCATCGCCCTTTCTCTTTCTGTCGCTTAGAACTGCCATTTGCTAGACCGAGACAGAAAGCATCATGCGATAGCACGCGGCGGAATCCTCGAGGCGATCGGCATCATGGACTTAATGCAATGGTCGGCAGGGAGACTCCGGAACGCTGAAGCGCGCGATAGCATGCTAACGCATCCTTTCACCGCCGATCGTTTGCTATCGCATGCTGTCTCACTCTATTGTACAATGGCGCACGCGGCCGCTCGTCAGCTCAGTGCAGCCTGTTCATTCATGCCGTACGGATGGAAATAACAATGACTGAAGAAAATTTGATAGTTTTAGTGCAGAAATATCCTTGTCTCTATGACATGGAGTCGGCGGAATACAGTGACCAACACCGTAAAGAGAATGCTTGGGAAGAAATAGGGAAAATAATAAATCTCAGGGGTAAGTATTTTTATGAATTCGATTTATTTTTTAAAATTTGTAGGTAAACACACATATTAAAGAGAAATGTATTTATTATTCTAATAGATACATATTATTTATGCTAGACGCAGTCGTAAGACTATTTATTTCCCTAGGTCAAGATATAGTAATTGATAGTCCAATCTATTACTGCAATACTGATAAACGCGTAATTTTTAGTTTATCATGTCCTATGTACCCTCTCGTACTGCCAAGTTAGACTTCCAATATCGGTATTAAAATATCTTTTAAAATTTTCTCTAACCACAATCGCACTCATGTTCATTATCTATCATCATTCCTACGATTGGCATTAAATTCTGCAGAGCCCGTTCTACGTTAGGTGTTGACGCATTATTATGTGATGTTCTAGGTTGACGTCCTCTTTTGTTCAAAAAGTTATGTAAACTAATGGTAGCTAAAACTACTTTTATTAATTGGTTAGGCTCTAAACGAATTCTTCTGGAATATATGTCGAACCTCTGCGTCAAAATTCCGAAAGCACACTCCACTATGCTTGGGTGTACTATGCCAAATCGAATGCCAAATAATCGAATATCAATTGATCGACCACTATAAATCGAACATCTAAATACTCGAACGTTCTTAAAATCGAATGGTTAATAAATCGAACATTCAATATATCGTACACTCAATACATCGAGTGTTCAAAATATCGAATGTTTGTTTGATCGAGCGTTCAACGAATCGCATATTCATTCTATCGAAATATCAATATACTGAAAACTTTTGAATGATATTAGAATACAAGAAAAACACAAAATTTACTAATAAATCACATTTTGATCTTTAATTATTATACATTAATTATTATTATACATTTTAATATTTTGTGTGAATTGCAATTGCACGGAGAAACTCTAATAAATCCATGTTGTTTTTATTAGATTTTATCAATACCTGTTTATAATTATTACTTCTTTTTTTTAGACTCATAATTATATTGAAAATTAATCATAGATAAATTAAATGTATCATTTTATTAACATACAAAGACTTTCGATAAAAATAAGTCTATTTCTGAACGAACAATTAGGTAAGTCATATTTATTTCAGGCTACCCTCATACATTGTAATATTGTTTTCACCTCTTAAATTAAATAAAACTATGTTCATCTGCAGAAAGCATTGTGACTAAGTACAAGTGAATTTTGTGAAAAATGTCTGTAGGGTCTTATTATAAGCCAGAATTGTCCCAAAAACGCAAATCGGTCTTAGTTTTGGATGGCTATGTAATGGCAATAAACAAGAAGAAAAAAAGAGGGCGCCACCGTGCGTAAACAAACAAGTTGCTCTGTGTTTTTAATTCATAAAAATAGTATAAGTGATTAGATACTTAAGAAACAGTATTTATTCGAATGTTTAAGTTATATGTGTGATATTGGAGTACGCGCGAAATACCTATCCAGTGACATAAAAATAAACAATCTAATTAAAAAGTCATAACGGCTCCACAATTTGAAAAATTATGTACAAGAGTGTGTGAACCGTTTTGGAAAAGTGATTATTACGAAAATCTACATAAAAGAAGAAAAAAAGAACAAAGAAAACCTTCAGAAAAGGTACAAAATATTTCAAATAACACCTAAGAAAATAAATTCCTTGAGTGACAGACATCATCTTCAATACTTTAAAATAGCGTTATCTATCGCAAAAGACCGAAACTAAGCATCACAGAATCGTTTAAAGAAGAACTTTTGCTACTACACGCTAGAAGTCGCTTATTCGATTTTTTGTCACAAGTGAACTAGCAGATATCCCAATAGAATCCTAGCTATAACGGACCCACAATAATTTTAGAAATTAAGAAATTACGAACAAGAGTGTGAGAAGCGTTTTGGAAAAGTGAAAATACGAAGATATACTTAAAAGAAGAAAAAAGAAGCAAGAAAACCTTCAGAAAAGGTACGAAAGCATTCAAATAACACTTAAGAAAATAAATTCTTTAAAAAAAACACTCACCATCTTCAATACAATACTATGCAATAGCGCCATCTATCGCTGAATACCGAAACTAAGTACATATCGCAAAATCGTTCAAAAAATAACTTTTGCTACTACACGCTAGAGGTCGCTAATTCGAGTTTTGTCAAGTGAATTAGACATTCTAAAAGTATCCATAAACAGTATCAAAATGGCAACTACACCTGCATGCGCTGGATGTAAGCAGAAGCTACCTATAAGAGAAAATCTTATGTGTGTGCTCTGTAAATGCAGATACGATCTAGAGTGCGGCGGTGTTTCTAAAGACTACTACACTAAAAAGATGACACTGGAAAATAAAAATACGTGGAAATGCCAGACTTGCATCTGTAAAATACCCAAGACTGGAAACACAAACACTCCTTTACGTACAGAGGCACCGACACCAATCAGCCATCATCTGCACCACCTGAGGAAAATAACGTCACTTTGAGAAAAAAAACTATTAATCCAAATAACGACACAACTTGCTCCGACGACCTGAGTTTTTTAGGCGACACCATACTTAAGGAAAATAATGATACTATCCACACAGAAGAAAATGTAAAGACCATGAATGATACACATACTCAATTAACAATGCAAGGTTTGAGTGAACTAATAATCACACATCTTAATGAAAACAACAAATATATTATACAAGAATTAAAAAACACAATACATACAGAAATATATAGTGCTATTACAGAATTGAGACAAGATTTAGATTATAAAACAAACGCCTTAACAATACAGAACGACCAAAGAAAGGAAGAAATAGAAAACATTAATAAAAAAATAGAAAAACTACAAACAGAAAATGAAAAGTTACAGAAAGAAATAAGAAAACTAGCTACAGAAGCATCAAAAGCTCCAAATGTACAAGAAAATAACCATAGAAAAGTTGTACTCTACGGCCTGGCCGATTACTACAATGAGCCTGAAAGTGCACTTCACAACAGATTAATAGAACTGTTCCGTGATATAATCAACATAGAAGTCTCAGGATATATAGAAGACCTGTACAGACTTGGAAGACCCGGTGGACCAAAGAACCGACCACTTGTTATCGAGTTTATTAGTAAGAGAATGGCTAAATATAGGAACAGGACTATTCATATCTGAATTCTTAGATGCAAATGCACGAAAGCATAGAGTACAATTGCGAGAACGATTATTTAAAGCCAAGAAAAATGGATCTCATGCAATTATAAGAAACAACCACCTTTATATAGACGGAAAACTGATTAAAATAGAAAACAACAAACATCAATACGAATACAGCACCCAACAAAATGATACAATATTGAACACCACCAACCAATTTTGCCCTATAAATATGTCCAACGAAACTGAGAACCAGACATTTCGTAAACAACGACCGACCATTTAAAATAATGTTCAAAAATTTTCAAAGCCTAAATAATAAGCAAGATATACTCGAAGCATTCATTGATAAAAATTCATTGTTTAAAGCAATATGCGTTTCAGAAACTTGGCTAACTCAAGATAAACTTGATCTCATTAAATTTAGTGGATATAAATGTGCATCTTCCTTCTGTCGCAGCACTAGAGCGGGTGGCGGTGTTTGTACACTTCTACAAGAACATATCGACAGCATAAATATAAATGATATTTCAGACATGTCTATAGAATATATAATAGAACTATGCGCCACGGAATTACCAAAAGAAAATTTATTGATAGTAACTATGTACTGGAATAGAAGAGAGGAGGAAGTATTTTATCAACGATTAAGACAAATTCTAAAATATATAAACAATAAATACTACAAACTAAAAATAATAATAGGCGGCGATTTTAATGTTAATATAATATCGGGTAATCCAAAAACAAATCAATTTTTAAATCTTATGCAGGAACATAATTTTAATCAACATGTAAAAAGCCCCACTCGTGTTACACCAAACACTGCAACATGCATAGATCTAATATTCACAAACTTTGACTATAAAGACATGTACACAACTACAGAAGAGCTAGGTTTTTCCGACCACCATAGTACAATTTTACATTTAAATATACCTAAACAATCAGAAAAATATAACTGGTACACAATGAAAAGACTATTTAATAACACAAATATTTCAAAATTCAAAGAGGAAATACAAAAACTAAATTGGAATGATATTCTTAATACAAATAATAATATTAATATAAATTATAAGACATTTAATGACACACTCATTTCTATTCTAAATCAATGTATACCGTTACGTAAAATTAAATTAAAGACAGAATATAAAAAGTATTGGCTCACTGTAGGTATAAAAAAATCTTGTTTAAATAAAAGACTATTAAAGATATTAACAACAAAAACAAAAAATCCAATACTAACAAAATATTATAGAAAGTATGAAAAAACATTGAAGAAAACTGTCACAGTTGCAAAAAAAACTTCACTTTAAAAATAAAATTATGCTATCTAGCAATAAAGTTAAGACAATGTGGGGAATAATCAATGAACGCACAAACAAGAAACTAAAAAGTGAGAAACACAACATAACCCTACAAATAAATAATAATAGCTTAGCTTCAAACCCCCAAGAGGTAGCCAATATATTTAATAGTTTCTTTGCGTCCATTGGTGGGGACAGCACAATACCTACCGGCTGTAAACCAAAAGGAACCCCGGCGATTTCAGCTACGCAAAATACATTATATCTTAGTCCAGTAGATCCTTACGAAGTAAATACAATAATTAAAAATTTAAAAAACAAAAAAAGTCATGGAATTGACGAACTTTCATCTACTTTAATAAATTATATAACATCGGTATCCGCGGAAAAAGTTATGAATGGTTCACATCTTATTTAAAAAACAGGGAACAAGTTGTAGAAATAGAACATTACAATCATAAATCAAAAGAAATACATTTAATTCGATCCCAAAATATTCCCGTAAACGCTTCTATACCACAAGGAACTGTGATAGGGTGCCTGCTATTCCTTGTTTACATAAATGATCTCCCTAACCACATAAATGAGTCATGTGTATTATTCGCCGATGATATCTCTATCTTAACATCATGTTAGTAATATAAATTTAAACCAAAAATTGAGTTCTATACTTGACACTGCAACACACTGGATGGACGAACACAACCTTGAAATTAACTACAATAAGACTAAAATAATAACTTTCCACCCCCGACAAAAAAAACCTATAAGTATAAGTTTCAAATACAACGGATCAAAATTAGAAGCAGTAAATAAATTCACCATTTTAGGCCTAGACATAGATTCACACATAGATTGGAAATCACATATTCAAAAAATAAGAACTAAACTATCCAAATTTTCATACGCTCTCCGAGAAATCAAGAAAACCACAGACCTCAAAACAGCACTAGTGACTTATTACGCGTACGCATTTGCATGGCTCAAATATGGAATTATCCTATGGGGAAATAGTACAGACGCGCCTACATTATTCATTTTACAGAAAAAAATGATTAGAATTTTATTAAATATCGAAGATACAGACTCCTGTAAGCCCCATTTTACGAATCTAAAAATATTAACTCTGCCCTGCCTCTACATACTTGAAATTTGTAAATTTGTTCGAAAATATCCGCAATTCTATACCAAAAGAGGAGATATCCAAACAAAAATTGCACTCAGACATGAAAGCAGATTAAACATACCCACTTCACGTTTAAAACTTCTAGTACATTTGTTATGTCCATTAAAATATACAATAAGCTACCGGAATATATCAAAAATATAAATAAAAATAATATCTTTATGAATAAATTAAAACAATTTCTTATAATCCAAAGCTACTACACTATTCACGAATATTTTAGCGATAAATTTCAACAACAATAAAAACCACTTTTCACATAATACCTATAATTCATTATGAATTTTACATTGAATATAAATTTATTTTAAAACACTACAATATTGTTAATTTAAAAATGAATATGCTAAACAGTGCACAACTAATTAATAATAATAACATTCTATAAGACTAAATAAAATTCTAAACATTTATTTTATTTTATTGTAATTTATAATATTAATAATGTAAATCGTGCAATATTTACTAAAAAAATACTTTACTACAAATTATACTATTTTAATGATTCAATTTTAATTTAATATTTTTACTATTATTATTTTTTTCTTAACAAAAAGCGCCTTCATCCTCTCTCCTATTAAAAATTAACTTTGCTGTGCCCGACAGGTTCCATAATTGATTCTATGTTTTAAAATACCAACTGTTTTATGTACACATTATGGAATGCAATAAAGTATTGAGTATTGAGAATATTAATAACAAGTTCTACTGGCATTGTTCCTACAAATATAAATACCATTGTAATAGTACTGCAACAACAAAATTGCACGGAAGTGAGGAGCATTTGTTGGAAACCTATACAACACAGCATAATCATCACGCACCAGATCCTGGTAAGGTAGATGAACTACGTTTTAGGAATTCCCTAAAAAGTGATGCTACCAGCTCGCTTGATAGACCGAGTCAAATTATTCAGCGAAATGAGGCCAAAATTTCGAAATCAAGTTCATGTGCTCTTCCAAACAAAAAAGCAGCATCGCAAATTATACGTCGAGCAAGAAGAAAAGAAATGACAAAGGAACCGATTACTTTGGATGATATAAACATCCCCGATAGATTGCAGAAAGTTGATGGTGAAAGATTTTTAGGGTGCCAGATTAAGTTTGAAGAAAACTATGTTATGTTATTTGCAACGAAATCAAATTTAATATTATTAAATAAATCACAACTTTGGGTGATGGATGGTACATTCGCAACATGTCCTATACTTTTCAGACAAATATATAGTATACATGGTTTGGTGGACACGGGTACAGATCGTTATTACGTACCTTTAGTATATGCGTTTCTAACGAATAAGACGCTAAATTGTTACTTGTATTTTTTTCAAGCACTAAAGGCATATGCTCTAGAATATGATATCGAATTGAACCCACGAGTAATAATGACGGATTTCGACATGGCAGTCATTAACCCTTTAATTCGCAACGATGATTATACTTAACGTTCATAAAAAAAATTTTTTTTCGCGTAACTACTTCGTTTACATGTATTTTTTCGACACTAAATCGTGGTAAAAATGAAACGCATCTGTCAAAAACTAATAAGTGACAGTATATGAATTGAGTTTGACATTTATCTGCAAAATGGCGCCGGGTAAAGGAGCGACTCGCGGATGTGCGGTAAGAAAAAATAATTCAAATTATTTTGCAATAGATATGCACTAATAATTGGTAGTTGTTGTGTTCCTACATATCCACTCTTTGTGTTATGCTATTTACTGGACATGAAACTGCTTTGACTAACAAATTATAACCACTATTTTGTTAACGTTGAGTATTCTCAACATAGACCAAATATGAACAAAGTAGATGAATTGATCTATGTTAAGTATATTCAACACTGCACTACATTTAGAATACTATAGTTGTGTTTTTACAATACTGTTTTTTTTGATGAAAGTAAAGTTATTTCTTTATTTAATTGTCAAATTACTTATTTTTTTATTCTCAATATTGATTAGGTATAAATTGCATATCAGATTTTTTTTTTTGCATTTTTTTTGTGAATGTATGTTATTTTTTTGCTTTTGGTGTTGGAATGCGTTTTGCAAGCTTTTGTTATTTGCGTTTCTTAGATTAAGCCACGATGGGAGCGCACCAGACGCATCATGGCGCTAGTGCCACCAGCGCGTGCTCCTTCAGACAGTAGTGGAACTTCGGAAGATGAAGATCTGATTTCTGGGCCTCAGAACATATGTACGAGGGCGGCACTGAAAATTTCGGGAATCAAGGAAGTGACACAACATTACTATTTAAAAATGTATTTATTGCTTTTCGAAGTATTCTCCGCGAAATTTGACACATTTTTCCATACGATGGAACCAATCATTGAAGCAATGTCCACGCATTAAGTGTTTGGGCAAGCAAGCTTCATAAACACCGCACTACGATTTCTGAACGAAATGTCTCTGCGAGCCGCGCTACTCATGTGCGCGGGATTCAAGTCGACCGCCATCTTTTCACTTTGCCGGTGACCGCTCGATCATGCTAACAGAACTATTGCACAATATTTTTATAATTGTATCACCACTCATTTAAATACATAGAATTCAAATTATCAATTTCGTATATTTATTGGAGAGACCCGCAGCTGTGCCCTATTAGAAGAACTATCAACATAATGGCCCCTCGAGCCGAATTCAATCTAGAAAGGAAAACGCGCTTATAAGGTACGGCCAGCCATCCCAATTACCTCACGTTCTCCTTGTCCACTGTGTAATACCGTGCTATAAACTGATTTCAGCAGCTGATAATTAACCTGGTTTCTGTCTGTGTGCTCAACTCTGCCGCGATCGCGAAGCATCGGTGCTAAGCGTAGTGCATCAGCATCACCTTCACATTATCCCGGAAACCGTGAGTACTCCATCCTCCTTATTTTCCGTCAAAATGAGCGAGGAAAGGGAATTAGTTAAAAAACGTGCCATAGTCAAAGGTCGCCTCACTAGGTTTTCCAACTATTTAGATAATATCGGAGGTGAAAGTCTTACTGATCAAAAACGCATCGATCTTAAGTTACGGATTCAGGGAGCTACTAACTTGTACAATGAGTTTAATGCAATTCAAAATAATCTTGAGGAATCTGTTGCTGACTTAGGTGAACAGTTAACGCAGAGAGAATTATTTGAAAATAGCTATTACACAGCATTGTCACAAGCCGAGTATTTTTTAAATAAGAGCCAGGGTACTGCCAGTTCCAATGCATGCAGTCACCGAGCAATGTCAATTAAATTACCAATTATTTCTATGCCTACATTTGATGGTTCATACGAACAATGGTTAGAGTTCAGAGATTCATTTACATCTTTAGTACATTCCTCTAATGAAATCAGTAGCATAGAAAAATATCATTATTTAAAGTCGTCGCTCAAAGGAAGTGCAGCGTTAGTCATAGAATCAGTGGAATTTTCAAGCGATACTTATGAAGTTGCATGGGAATTACTTCTCAATCGTTACAATAATAGCAGATTGTTAGTGCATAATCATGTCAAGTCATTGTTCACTATGCAGAGCATAAATAAAGAATCACCTGTTCTAATTAGGAAAATAATAGACACTGTTTTAAAGAATCTACGCGCATTAAAGTTACTCAATGAGCCCACTGACACATGGGACACATTAATTATCTACTTAATAGAATCTAAGCTAGATCAAACAACAGAAAGAGAATGGGAACAGTACAAAGGCACATTATTTTCAGAAACTAGTGATTCAAAGAAAAAACTCACAGTGAATGAATTAGTAAAGTTCTTAAAACTCCGGGCCGACATGTTGGAAACACTGCATGCGTCACATAATAAGGCTTATAGTGATAACAAAAGACAAAATAATAACACACAAAATCAGTCAAAAATTCACTGCAATGTTTCCACCAATAAGCCACAGGAACAATCCATGCGTAACCGTAATAAGAGACTTTGTTTGCTTTGTAATACACGTCATTCACTTTATTCGTGTCATAAGTTCATTGAATATGATTTAGAAACTAAACTTAAACTAATTAATGACAACAAACTGTGTATGAATTGTTTACGTTCGGGTCATACGTTAGAGAACTGTAGGTTTGGACCGTGTAGAAAGTGTAACCAAAAACATAACTCCTTGATTCATACGGATAATACCAATAACTTTTCAAGTGACGTTAATGAGTCTGTTTCACGTCATGTGTCGAATCGTAATACTAATGACGTGTCGCCGGTTCCAGCGAACATTGGGAAAGCGCCCCTCTCCTCGCCTGTTACACCCTGCTCGGCCTCCTGTTCCACGTCAAACAATATGATATCTACAATCCAAGCAAACAAAGTTCACGTGCAATGCACTCAATCAGCTGTTATGAAACCGGTTTTATTGTCGACTGCCTTAGTTGAGATTTTAGATGATAGTAACGATTATCATTTAGTGCGAGCACTCCTTGACAGCGGTAGTGAGCGATGTTTTATTACAAAATCATTATGCGATTTAATACATGCGCCAGTAATACAGTCCACTCAAGAAATACGAGGTGTTGGTAACTCTGTCACACAATCTACGCAAATGTGTGACGTTGAGATTAAATCGCGGACCAACCCTGGATACACTACGCATTTACAATGTTTTGTTCTACCAAACATTACGTCGGCGTTGCCTGCAATGCCAAAACAATGCGCACAATTTAATATTCCCGATGATATTGAATTGGCAGATCCCCAATTTTATGAATCTCATAATATAGATATATTAATAGGCGCAGACAAATTTTGGGATTTAATAAATAACAAGAAAATAAGATTACCGAATGGACCTTTCTTATTAGATTCAAAATTAGGTTGGATAATAAGCGGACCTATTTCTAATTTTACGCGTTATGAAAGGTACGTTCAGTGTAACTTCTCGCAATCAATTGATTTGCAGTTACGATTGTTCTGGGAGCTTGAGGAGACTTCTATGCGTCGGGATATGCGCACAGATGAGGAACGTGCCTGTGAAAAACATTTCGTCGATAATACTACGCGCAATAACGACGGCAGGTTTAGTGTACGCATTCCTTTTAAAAATGAAAGCAATCGAACAAAGGCTATAAAATACTACATTTTAGGTAATAAAGGTGCCAAAGTGCCAGTGTGTCAGAAAACATTTATGGGTGCTCTGTTAGTTAAGAAAGATCGAATACAGGGTGTTCTGAAACGATTTCATGAAAGTGGGGGACAAATGCCTCAAGAAAATCGGGGCGGGGATAGGAAAACTGACAAGTTTATTGCTAGAAAATTGTCTGTTCAGAGGTTCATTGAATCATTTAAAGGCCAAGAGAGTCACTATTGCCGAACTAAAAATATGAATAGATTGTATCTTTCGTCAGAACTAAACATACGCAAAACGGTGGCGCATGTATTACCAATCTCATGAACCGGACTTACAAGTAAAACAAAATTTTTTCAGAAAAATCTTTAACCAATGCTATAATATCGGGTTTGGAACACCAAGAACCGACGTATGTTCAACGTGTACAGAGATTGGTGAACGTTTAAAAACAGAAACAGATACGTCAAAAAAAAATCAATTAATTATTGAAAAACGTATTCACAGATTGAAATACAAAGCCTTTTACAGCATACTGCGGGAAGAAGTTGATGGGCTTTTGACAATTTCTTTTGACTGCCAAAAAAACCAAGCACTTCCTAAATTACCGGATCAGTCTGCTTATTATAGCAGACAATTTAGTTTATACCACTTCGCTATAGTAGCAGGGAACTCGAAGGCAAAATTGACGCCAAATAATGTTTATTCCTATTACTGGGACGATACAACCCACGCAAAAGGCAGTAATGAAATAATCAGTGCTGTATACCACTTTCTGCAAAATATTAATATGACTGACAATATTAAGGTATTAAGAATAATATCAGATGGATGTTCTGGACAGAACAAGAATACCGGCATGATCTCAATGCTCGGTAAATGGCTTTACTCAGAATCGCCAAGGCACCTTAAAAGAATCGAATTGATTTACCCCATTGTTGGTCACTCATTTATTCCCCCAGACAGGGTATTCGCCAAAATTGAAAAGGTTTTAAAAACTAAAGAAGTCATTACATCACCAGCTGAATATGTGTCCGTATTGCAAGAGCATACAAAATGTACAGATTTAGCATCAATTGCTGTATATGACTGGAAGACTAGTTATCAAAATATTATAAAGCCTACTACTAGTTGGCATTTTGCTTTCATGAAGAGTAAACGAGTTTTTATTACCCGGACTAAGACTGAAAATGTATTTGTGCAAGGAGAAGTTAATTATCGGGCAGAAAACAATATAAAAATGACGATTACCAAGAAAGAAAAAAAAATTACTATGGTACACCCTAATATAATTCAACCTAATAAAATAATTCCGAATGCTGCCAAATTACACGATGTTTTGAAATTATTAAAAACCCATTTCGGTGATAATTGGGAAACCTTGGACATATTAATTTTTTATAAAAAAATTAAAGAAAGAGCACAAGAACAACCGGAAAATATGATTGAAAATCCTGAAAGCAATGACCATAACACGTCTGACTTGTGTGAGCCTGGATTTGCGGAAATTAATGACTATGTGTAATATTTCAACTAAGCAAAAATAAAAACTTTTAATTTCTTTTATACATACTCGTACTTCTTGTTTTATTACACTTAATAAAACTAACCACCACCGTTCTTTGTTAACAACAAACTATGCATAAACCCATCCAAGTTTAATTTTATGTTGCTTGCAAAGTCCCTTATAACGTAACGAGTCAACATCAAATGCCACTATAATGAATGATGAGTTTCAAAATCCACTATATTGAAACAATTTTATTTAATCTTCTTTTTTCTAAGACTATATTGACAGTTCCATTTTTTTCTTTGGTGTTATCGTGCTTCCTTTCGTAAAAATTTTAACAGGTACAATTAGTACTGTGCATTATTAAGTAATAAAGTAAAAAAAAAACTTCCTCATTTTTTTCCGAGAATCATTTTAGGGGGTTTTGCAACTATACGCCTCATATAACAAAGTATTTGTTACTGAATTTAATCTCTCTTTTGGATACCCCAAGAGCGACACATGTGCCACTTCTGATGCTGGAAACTCCAATGAAGAGCATGTGAGTCGTCTAGTTTCAAATTCCGCTAAAACGCTTTTATATCAAATTTTAACCTAGTATGACATTTAAAAGTATTCTTGGAGTAGTACAAATTCGTAAATTTGTTTCGTATCAAACTCCGCCATATGGGAGTCTAAAATACGTTTTAAAAACAGTGTTCGGTGCAAAGTACTCTAAAACATAGTGTGTGAGTTTCAAATTCCTCCATGTCAAATCCAACCAATGGCAGCCCAATATTAGGTCACGTGATACAGTTATTTAGTATGGCGGATTCTGTTACCTGCGAGTGTTATTGTTGTGGTTTTTTATTGTTTTTGTACGGAAAAAATGGAGGATTTACAACAATTTATAAAAAAGTCGGAGCCTGGTAAAGCACGCAAGAGATTAGTCAATAAATCAAAGTGGAAACGTGAAGTATTGCGTGAAAAAAGGTTAGTTACTTTCTTCTACCAAACAGTCAACTGCTATTTCAAAAGTTGTTATGCAAAACAGAACCATAAAAGTGGTTGAACATGCTTTGGTGCAAAAATACAATATTTTTTTTTTATTGTTATTCTGAGTAACTAATATAAATTTCCCTAAAAGTTCTTTGCATTATCCCGACTTTATACGAATGTGTTGTGTGTGATTGACCTATTTGTATGAAATGGACGGCAATTATATTAAACATTGTTACAAGTTATAATAAAAATACTGTTTTATTTTCGAGAAATTTGTAATCTTTTAAACATTAAGTTACTCGGTTTAATTTTTACTTTTACTATGGTCTGACTAAAAAAGCCTGTTCAAATACCGTAATACTAACATTATTTATTATACTAATAAATAAGTATGTATGTGTACTTATTTTATGTGTGAAAAAATGAATGTTGGTTGTTTTGTTTGTTACTAGTGCACTGAATTTGATGAAATTTGGCACAGTAGGTATGTATTTTTTTTTCAATTGGTAGTCAAATCTGTATTAATAGTGAAAGTTTAAATAATGATTATTTTTGTTGTAGATACAAGCCAAATACCCTTCCAACATTCCCATCATGTGGACACAGGCGTAAGGCATTTCAGTGCGCGACTTTAACATGCACAGAAATGAGAAAATTCCACCAATCATTTTACAAACATCTGACAAAGATTTCCCAAGATAATTTCATAATAAAACACTGTACTATCACTACATCTAAAACTGCAAAAGTTGGTAGCAAGCGAAATCATTCGTTAAAATATTTCATTCGTAACAAGAGCGGCAAGTTGATCCCTGTTTGTCAAAAAACCTTTACTAAGGTATTGTGTGTAAAGAAAGACCGTATACAAGGAGTAATGCGTAGATTTTATGAAAAGGAGGAGATGGCAAAAGAGCGTCGGGGTGGAGACCGAAAAAGCCAGAAGTTTGAAGAGAAAAGAAAAGCGGTACAAGCCTTTATAGTCATTTAAAGCGAATGAAAGCCACTACTGCAGGTCAAAAAATTTAAAAAGATTGTACTTGCCCCCTGAACTAAATATAAAAAAACTTTGGCGTATGTATAACAAAGAACATCCCTGCTTAGAAGTAAAGCAGCATTTTTTTAGAAATATATTCAATTGTTGCTATAACATTGGTTTTGGCACACCCAGGTCTGATGTTTGTTCGACTTGTCTGCAGTTAGATGAGAAAATTAAAAAAGAAACAAATGCTGAGATGAAAAATAAATTGATAATTGAAAAAAGAGTCCACCGTTTGAGGTTCAAAGCATTCTATGAGATCTTGCAGCAGCAAAGAAGTGATCTTCTAACAATGAGCTTTGACTGCCAAAAAAATTTAGGGCTTCCTAAAGTGCCAGATCAGTCCGCCTACTATAGCCGCCAAATCAATTTCTACAACTTTACTATAGTAGTTGGTAGCTCTAAGGCAAAACTAACCAAGGAAAACATATTTGCATATACCTGGAACGAAACCACACACAACAAAGATAGTAATGAAATTATTTCAGCAGTTCATCACTTTTTAACTAATTTAGATATCAAAGAAGAAATTAAAGTCTTAAGAATAGTAGCAGATGGCTGTTCTGGACAAAATAAAAATTCCGGTATGGTTGCCATGCTTGGAAAGTGGTTAACAACAGAAGCACCCAGACACATCAAAAAGGTTGAAATAATTTTTCCAGTGGTGGGACACTCTTTTATCCCACCCGACCGGGTGTTTGCTCAAATAGAGAAAGATTTGAAAAAGCGTGAAGTAATTTCGTCTCCTGAACAATATCAAGAAATTATAACTCAATATTGTAAATTGACTACTTTAGATACAATTGCAGTACAAGATTGGAAATCGGCCTACGCGCCAATTATTAAACCAACCACTAGCTGGCATGTACAGTTCCAAAAGTCCAAAAGGTTTTTCTTGACACGTTCCAAAACAAATAATTTATTGCTTCAAGGAGAACAGTCATATAAAATTGACATTAACGTAAAGAAGCCGATAACAAAGAAAAATAAAAGCATCACTATGTTGAATCCAGTTGTTATTCCAGCAAACCAGGTAATTCCAAAGAAAGCAAAGATTACCGATGTTTCAAATCTATTATCAAAACATTATGGAGAGCAATGGAGAGAAAATGAAAATTTAGCATTTTATAAAACAGTGGAAGACAGAAGGTCTTATGAGCAAGGAGATATTGAGGAGGATACAGCAGAGATACCGAGCGACCTTTGTGAAGACGGCTTTGACGATGTCAACCTAATAGTATGATTTAGCTTTTTATGTTTACCTGATTTGCAATGTAGAACAACTACCTTCTGGTTTCTTTTCAAATTACATTTTTGATTAAAATTGTTCATCTGTATTTTTATTTACTTGCTGGCCAGTTGTTGTTGCATAATATTGACCATTACCACAGAATAGCTTAAGTTTCAAATCCCGCTATTTCACAAAGCTCAGTTGCAAATGCCTCTATAATACTTAGTAAGTTTCAAAATCCGCCATATTTAAAATTTAAACCTGTTTTTAGCCTAGTTTTTGGTAGTAATTGCAGCCTTTTTTAGTTTTGTTAATATTAGGTATCTTTTTAAAAAATAAAAATTGCCTAATAAAGTACAGTTGGTCCTGTTTCTAGCTTTTTTTTCATTTCTGCAAAATTTTATTGAATCGTTTTAGCGGGATTTGCAACTAGACGACTCATGTATTAAATTATCACGCCGCGATTGAAGCCATGGCTACTGATAGAAATAAACCCAAAGAAGATATTGGATTGTTATACCTCACAGTAGACTTACAACAGTCCATGCCACTTCCCAAAATACCGACTTCTAAGGCTTTGTATTTACCCCAGATTTGGTTTTACAATTTGGGATCCATGTTGTTGACCAGACCAAACAAAAAGCTGTCTGCTGCACATGGACAGAAGACGTAGCTGACAGAGGTAGTGTTGAAGTTGCTAGCTCTCTACTAAGATTTGTTGAAGTGGATCAATCTTGTCGCAATAAGCATCACTTAGTAATATGGTCGGACTCGTGCGCTGGACAGAATAAAAATTTCAACATTATAGTCTTGTACCAATACATGATTTTGAAGGGTTACTTTAAAATTATTGACCACAAATTTCCTGAAGTCGGTCATTCCTATTTGGACTCTGATAGAGATTTTGGTCGCATCGATAAGATCATGCGCAATCATGAGTCAGTTTATGCGCCTGAGCAATATCGAGAGATTATAGGCACAGCATCTAGAAACAATGTTGTTATTAACATGACGGATCATTTTCGTAGTATCAACGACTTGCAAAAAAAACTCAATTTGACAAACAGAAAGGTGGACGAAAACAAGCAAAACGTTAACTTCAGGGACGGTATTAAATGGATAAGGGTAGAAGAATTCGGTGCCTACTTATATAAAGAAAATTATGACGAAATGATGCCATTTAGAAAAGTGGATATATTAAAAAAAAAAGAGGTCAAGTAGAAGACTTTGTAGTTGGACGTGTTCAGGGAAAATATGGTACAATTTCTGAAGAAAAGAAAGCTAATATTAAAGAACAGATGAAATGATATTGGGAAATTTCTGCCCCGCTTTTCGAAAAGTAGCGGACACAAACGAAACCTATCACAGATGATAGATACTATCATCCACTTTATTGCCGTGCATTTTTTTTTCTGTAACAAACGGGAATATTGAAAAAAAAAAGGTTTGAATATTTTAATATTTTTACTTTTACACTTGATATTACACCTAAATATTAATACTGTCATCACAAAAATACGTCAAATGGCTATGACAATGCGCGCTGCGGCTCGGCATTGTGTTTAGTCAGGTAAAAAACAAACCGGTTTCGCTGCTTGCGCGCATCGCTCGAACACCCAATACGCCACTCGTAGTCCTTCGTCATCTGTCGTTGTGATCTGTGCGCTCCCTGTGTTTTGAACTTATTACTGATTCTGAACCGACTGATTGCTTTGTTTCACGGACTTTGTCGATTTTGCTCTTTGATTGGATTTCGGTTAAAATGGATAGACCAAACCGTTGTGTTAGTTGTGATCGATCTGTGTTGCGGCGCAGAAAACATAGATTATCTCAAGCATTCCTTGAGACAAACAGAGGTCACGTGGAATTTATTTTGCACGAAATAGCGCCACGAGAGGTATGCATTAACTATTATATAGATGACATTCACATTTACGTTTAGATTTTATATTCATTTTATATCATTTCAAGGCTGTAATGAAATAGTGGCAGAATAGTGTGTATATTATTATTTATGCAATAATTAGTATTTTCATTTTAGGTTGCATTTAATGGGGCAAGATTTATATGCCATCCTTGCTGGCAGAGAGCTGATCGTTCAGTGCAAGCTCAACAACAACCGGTACAACATGTTCCAGAACCAGATGAGCCGGACAATGAACCAGGAGTGCCCGAGGGACAGTTATTGCCTCATAATGCTTTTAGTCTTGGCGGCCATTCACGTGCCCCTAATACTTCAAGACGTTGCATATTTGACAACTGTCGAAATGCACCAAGTCATTCTGTGTCGAAATTCATAAAACTTCAAATGTTAAAAAATCATAATTTCTATATCCCTTATCGTGCCAGAGTCTGTGATTCGCACCTCAGAAACAATGTATGGGAAGAGCTGATGCTACAGGGTAATCATCAAGATTTCAACAGTGATTATATGCTAGACATAATAAACATTTACAAATGGGGTCTCGAAAAAAAGCAAGATTTCGAAAACCTTGATAGTTTTGATGATGATGAATTCCATTTTTGGACATCTTTAACAAAAAATCAATTTAATGCCATTTTGCATCATACGCCATCTTTAAGTACGAGATCACGAAATCCTGCTACATGTTTGGGAGTATATCTGTCTAAAATAAGAACTGGAGAACCTAATGAGCGACTGGCAACATTATTTAAAATGTCGAGAAGAACATTAGAAAAAAATATTCGTCTAACAAGACAATGTTTGACACAAGATTATGTCCCTCTTTATCTTAGCATAGATCATTTGACAAGGGAAGAAGTTATAGCAAGAAATCTAAGTATTGCAAATGCATTTTTTGGAAATGAAGGCTCTAACGCTGTAGTTAGTTATATTAGATGGCACTTATGTTTACCTACAGAAAAGCATGAATTTCTTATTTCAACGAAAAACATACAGCCTACACAAGTTCAGGAATCTTCTGAAGCCTTTTTTAATAGTGTGCGCAGATGGACATATCATAGATGTTTTTGGACCCTACGCCGCAACTACGTCCGATGCGACAATTGTTCGACGTCTACTGGATGGTGAAACTGAATCTGGTCTCGAGTGGTTCCTCAGACCAGGAGACGCATTCATATTAGATAGAGGTTTTCGAGACGCCGTCTCGACAATTGAAGAATGTGGATTTCAAGTACATATGCCACCCACTAGAGCACGAGGACAACAATTAACCACCATCGAAGCAAACAAATCAAGATTAGTCACAATGTGCCGGTGGGTGGTAGAAGCTATTAACGGAAGATTTAAAAGGGATTTTAAAATCTTCAGACAACATTATTTTAATGTAACAATGAAGAACATGATGGTAGATTTTAGAATCTGTGCGGCTATAATAAATGCAAACCAAACTCCATATGAAGATAATGAACGAGCTCAACAATATATAAACATAATAAATGAAAATATGAATACTGAAAATACTTTGGCAGATTATGTTATAAGTAATAACATAAACAGACAAGGGCGACATTTGTAAGAATGGAAGCGAATAACCAAGACCTGGCGGATTTCCCCAGGCTAACCTATGAAGAACTATTTTCAGTAACTCTAGGTATCTAATACCATTTAAAGCTAGCCCGATCATATTGCAACGAACATTTGAGATCCAATAGCAATTATGCAATTGAAGTGTATCGACACCCGGAGTTGATCGAAAATGAGACACTGATAAGAGGCCGCATCCAGTCACGTCATGTGCGACTGAGGCAATATTATACGTACATTTTAATTGACACTACACAAAATGGACGAGAAGGAATACATAACTGTTATTGTTCTTGTATCCATGGCCGCCGCACAGTGGGGTGTTGTGCACATATTGCGAGTATGATTTACTATCTTTCATGGGCCAGACATGAAGATGTCAATCTTGCGCCAGCTGCCTTTTTGAACGATATTATTATCATAGATTATGATGACTAATAAAAACCTATTATCATATAACTCCTCTTTTTATTTAGTATTTGTTTAATATGATTGTTTTAGACTTGAATTATAGATGTTATAAAATATACAAACATTCAGTAAAAAGTACCATAATATAATAAATAAACAATAATACAGTACGGTACCACGGTGATGATGATTATTTATTATTTAGTAAGGCACAAAATGTATGTTGAAATTGTCAAAAACAGTATATTAGTACTGTGTTTATACATTTTTTAAAACAAATAATAAAAACTTTCAGTGAAAACATAAGTGAAACATATAGTAGCATATAGTAGTGTAACGTATAGTTATTTTGCGAAGCAACCCACCTAAAATGTAAAAAAAAACAAATTATTTTAGGCAAAAATATTTGCAACTTTGACTCATCATACCTCGGAATTCCCATAAGTCACAATATAGCGCTTTAAGTAAACATAGCTACAGGTCTAAAGCTTTGAAATAAAGTACGTTTCATCATTGTCCGCCATGGGGATTTTTCCCATAGTAAAGTTCCCAATCTCCTTTGTGAAACCAGAATATAGATATTATTATGAAAACATTGTAGGTCAAGGTTAACTTGGTGAAACTGTTGTTTTGTTTGTTTAATTACGTTTTTTAAGTAGTTGCCTCATTCTTCCTTAATTTAAGCATACAAATTATTTATATTTCAGCGCTGAATGAAGGAGTTATGTACATATTTTTTTCAATAAATACATATTCTTAAACATTTATTTTATTTTTTCACTCCATATGAGTAGTTGCGTGTATTTACTATAATTCGACATAAATAGTTAGTAAAATAACAACAGGAAAAAATATTTATCTCAATGATAAGTAACAAAACTTTGGTGCCCATTATCTTCACATTTACAAATTGTATCATAACCCCTTCATCCACTTATGTCTTCAATTGTTTAGTGGGCAGACGCACTGTCGGCTGCTTTGCACATGTGATGTGTGTCTTCAATTGTTTAGTGGGCAGACGCACTGTCGGCTGCTTTGCACATGTGATGTGTATAGTTTGGTTTTTATCTTGGGCGCGGTATCAAGGTGAGGTTGAGCCACCTGCATCTTTTTTAGATGAAATATTGCTTTTAAGAGATGACTTTGAAAATGATGATGATGAACAGTAATAAATACCTACTTCTTGTGACGTACCTATGTGTTTTTTTTCTCCTTACACAACCGGCCTATAAACCACATCACCTTATTATTTTAGATCTAAAGTCAATGGCTGGCAAAAGCCGCGCTATTTCGAAATTAATACATCTAATCCATTTTCATGAAGCAGTCTATCAAATCGTGTAAATCACATCAAAATCTGTCACGTAGTACAGAAGTGACTTTGTTAAATACTACTGATTATTAAAAAGTGTACTACTTTAACCTAAAATACCAATGAGACCTATCCACTAATTAGACAATCAGTCTTGTGAGATTTTAGGTTATTATGAGTCATGTTTTGATTGTCGTATTTCACAGTATTCCGGTTACATACAATTTTGCTAATATCACCACTGTAATCTAGAGATTATAGGGAATAAACCAACATGCATTTCATTACTAAACGCCACAATTCGTAGTGGGCCTATTCCCCAAAGAAAAAAAATTGTATCCTTTGACACAATAAGTAACTCATTTCACAATAAACCGTGAGTCGTGAACTCGTGACGCAAGTGTTAAAATAAAAGACGTGTTAAGATAAATAATAAAAGACGATGATGAGCTCTTGGGGCCAGGCCATTCGCCGCGTGATTTGTTGTGGGCCTAATGCTGATGCACCAGTTTCTTCCACCCATAAGTATCGAGATGTAATGAATATTTCATGCAAGCAATATTGTATTGATTAGGTATTTATCATTATTTTAAATGTCTTTCATTTCAGAAATGTTTATCAGAACGTGGAGGAAATGCACGAGGCCCACGACGCGGCGAGCGCGGTGGACTTTGTGATGGAGTCGGTGGACGAGGTATTAACCGTTATTGATTGTGTAGTGCCACTTTTGTTAATAATTTAATAGTTAATATTAAAGTTAATAACTTAATAATAATAGAGGCCACATTTTTATGGTCACTCAAAACGCTACGCGTACCTATACAGGATAAATATGATTTAATTGTTTTTCTTCGACAGATTCGGCGGTTGTTGCTCCCAATCGCCGACGTGCAGGAGCGCATGCGGCGGTTGGAGCTGCACCTGCACCCGCTGCTGCTGTACAGGCCGGAAGACGGCGTATACATGGACATGATGTAAGTACTTACTTGCTCAACTGCACATACATGGTCTACCAACCTTACTTGTTAGGGTTCCGACCAAAATGGTAAAAAGGAACCCTTATGGTGGTTACACTAAGTCTGTCTGTCTGGCTGTCACACCTGGATATCTCAAGAAGTACTAATGCTACCAACTTGAAATTTAGAATAGTTTTAGATGACGTTTGCCTAACTATTTTGCAAACAAGAAATTAAAAAAATATATATTTTTTGCAAAAGGGCCTGAAAGGGGGGGGTCTTGAAAATTTGAAGTGGGCCTACTAGGGCATGTAGGGTATTATATGAAAGAGCGCTGTTTGCACATTTTCAAACATTTTTTTTTTAGGCAGCATAGTTTCCGACTTTTGATGATGAATGTAAAAAAAAATACCGTTCCCCCCCTTATCTCCGAAGTTTGCATAGATAAAAATCTGAAATTATTCTATGTAAAGTTTACAAGAAAAATAAAACTGTCTCTAAATAGCACAGTTTTTCAGAAATCATCAACATCATATATATGTACGGAAACCTCGGTGCGCGAGTCCGACTCGCTCGTGACCGGTTTTTTTTTTGAGGGGCACCTTCTAAAGGCGCCTGGTATTTGGGAATAAGACCGGGGAGTGTGGGATTCTACCTCACTAAAACCAATACCAAATGTAGTTCATATTCGGAAGTTTTATTTTTTTATCTACAAATCATAATTTTCTTTTTTGCAGGAACAGAACCACCGGCTCGCAACGTCTGGCTCGTCTGGCTCCAAGAGCGTGTTGATTATGGGGAGCACGTGCTGATCGTTCTTGTTCAAACAACTCATCAGGGCTCCCCCAATAAACTATGAACTTTTCCTCAAGTTTTTATTTTATTAATTTACTCTTTGTATCTAATTTCCATGAAGTGAAGACGTTCAACAGGTAAGTCTGATAATAGGTGAGTATGAACTAGATAGGTAGGTACTAAACTTTATTGTAATTGTAACTACAACAAAGAAGGGTCCCATTTGTTGGTTGAGGTGTGTACCTAGGAGTTAGTATTGATTTTTAAATATATTTTTGGCATGGCTACAGAGGCCTGTGCGAAAAAAAATTTTTTTTTTTATCGATTTTGTGGTATGAATCGAATTTAATCTGTATAGATTATATTAGATTTATACCACAAAATTGTTAGTTCGACGTTTTACCGTTGTAGATACGTAAAAAAACGGTAAACCGTCAAACTAATAATTCTGTGGAATGGATCGCAACGATTTATACACCCATATTCAAGAACGATACTATGAGGTCTCACAGTGCCCATCAACGCACAGGGCCGGTAAATCCGATTCATAAACAATACTTGAGTGATGTGCAACGCTATGCGTTCACTTAGAAGGACCCTTACGTAAAGTACCTGGGCAGCTATTTTAACCGACGCATAGTGTAGCTTGTTGTAAAAAAAAGGTCTGTGTCAAATGATAATGTGGTTCACAGATGTGGTTGTTTCTGTATGTGTTGTATCTGTAGGTATTAGTCCACCAATGAAACAACTTATTCCACACTGAATAATTGTATTTAGAAATAACGAGTTTATTACAGTTACACTAGAGAAGAGATCACGCTAACACTTTAGATAGAAGATAGGAAGATGAAAGAATATAAAAACAAGCTAGAATAATAAAGTAAGCAGATAGTATTTAAGATGAACAGATAATTAAATTCACGAAAGGAAATGTTACAAGATTTTTAAACTAGCGAGCGCATGAGTGCCTTGCGCAACGGCGGACAAAGGACTGGCGCGTGAGCATGCGACGAAACCGAACTTTGCCGAAGGAGTGCGCGGCGCGGCGGAGACACCCGATGATCTACGAGCGCGGCTCGGGTCCGTTCATCATGTGGCGGCGATGCCGCTACAGTAGCCCCCCGGCGAGACCGTGACTACGGTCGATAGAAGTCAGGGAAGCGTACTCTTCTACCGCTTCGTGTGCGGGTCGCTTGCTCATCTGTAGATGGTGATGACGAGTCATTTGAAGGTGTGCTGACAGGATTTGCGGTTGAGTTGTCCCTGTGACTGTCTTGAGTGATGTAAGCTGGTTTCAGGCGATCTATCGATATGTTGGTGCTCTTGCCTCGTACCTCAACTTCAAAGTATTTATCCCTCTTCTTTATTACTTTATAGGGACCAGCGTACGGTGGCTCCAATGACTTTCGCACGTAATCTAGCCTTAAAAAGACGTGGGTACAGTGCTGCATGTCCTTGGGTATGTAAAAAGTGTTGTTTCTGTGTCACTTAGTCGGCTTCGGAGACAAGTTAGCCATGTGTTTCGCCAGACGTGTAGCGAAATTGGTGATGTCTTCAACGGTGTGGTTGTCCGATGGCGACAGAAACTGGCCTGGCAAGCGTAGAGGCTCGCCATAAACCAGCTCAGCGGAGGATGCTTGGATGTCATCTTTCCAGGAACTGCGTATGCCGAGCAGAACGATAGGCAAGACTTCTGCCCATTGTGTGTTGTTGTGACACATGATGCCTGCTTTAAGTTGTCGATGCAGCCTCTCAACCATCCCATTTGATGCGGGATGATAGGCCGTGGTGCGAAAGTGACGTGCACCAAGCAGGGATGCCAGGGCCTTAAATAGGCCGGACTCGAACTGCCGACCGCGATCAGTGGTGATCTGCGAGGGGCAACCGAACCTCGATATCCACCCGGATACCAAGGCGGCCGCGCAGGTGTTGGCAGTGATGTCTTTGAGTGGTATCGCCTCAGGCCATCGTGTGAACCGGTCAACAATGGTGAGGCAATATCTGTAATCAGAAGACGGTATTAGAGGCCCTACGATGTCGAGATGGATGTGAAAGAATCTCGACGAGGTTGAAGGAAAATAGGAAAGAGGAGCGGATGTGTGTCGAGTAACTTTACAGCGCTGGCAGTGAAGACAGCATCTGCACCACTCTCTACAGTCCTTACGAATCCCTGGCCACACAAATCTCTGCGTGACCAGTCGCACGGTAGCTGTACGTCCAGGGTGGCTCAGACAGTGAAGAGCATCAAACACTTGCTTACGCAGCTCTGGTGTGACGTAGGGTCTTGGTGGTTGAGTAGAAACGTCGCAATACAGATCGGTGTCTGAGCCAACCAGAGTAATCTTTTTTAGTTTTAGCGACGATCCTTTTTCTATTAGCACCTGAAGTTCGGGGTCTGACTCTTGAGACTGGGCTAAATCCTTGTAATCAGTCGTCGTTGTGACCTCTTCAATACGTGACAAGGTATCAGCTACGACATTTTCAGTACCTGGTATGTAGCGTATGTCTGTAGTAAATTGAGCGATGTAATCAAAATACCTGTATTGACGTGGCGAGCAATTCTCTCTTGAATTCTTGCAGGCGTATGTAAGTGGACGGTGATCGGTGAAGACAACAAATTCCCGGGCTTCCACCATGTGCCGGAAATATTTGATTGCCTCGTAGACGGCAAGCAGCTCGCGATCGTAGGGACTGTATTTGCGCTGGGCTTGGTTCAATTTCTTGGAGAAGAACGCAAGTGGCTCCCACTGTGTACCGACGCGTTGTTGGAGAACTGCTCCTATGGAAACGTCAGGTGCGTCAGTAATTAAGGAAAGCTCTGCCTGTTCCCTTGGATGTGCAAGAAGCGTAGCATTTGACAGCATACTTTTGCATTCTTCATATGCTTCCAGCTGGAGTTGCGACATCTGAACCGGATTTGAGCCCTTGACCTTGTCTCCACTCAACATCGAGTTAAGTGGCGCTTGACTTTTTGCAGCGTTCGGTACGAACCTTCTATAAAAGTTTAACATGCCTAGGAATCTCCGTAACTCCTTCACCGTGCGTGGTACGGGAAAGTCCTGTATTGCCTGAACTTTCGTGCTGAGAGGATGGGTACCAGCAGCTGATAGCTGAATTCTCGAATATCGTCGAGAAATCCGAAGCAGAAGTCATCAAAGCCGGTAAGGACTTCATCTATAAAGCGTTGAAATGTTTGAGCTGCATTCCTAAGGCCAAAGGTCATAAAAGGAAACTCAAACAATCCGAAAGGTGTTGTTATGGCCGTCTTTGGTATGTCCGCTTCATTTACCGGTATTTGGTTATATGCCTTAATTAAATCAATTTTTGTGAATATAGTGGAGCCAGAAAGCCGCTGTGAGAAGTCCTGGATGTGGCGTATGGGGTAGCGGTCAGGTACAGTACGAGTATTTAGTGCACGGTAGTCACCACACGGGCGCCACCCGTCATCCTTCTTCTTCACCAGGTGCAGAGCCGAAGACCACGGGCTTTCGGAACGCCTTGCAGTTCCACTGGCTATCATGTCATCGAACTCTTTCTTTGCGATCTTTAATCTTTCTGGGTCCAAGCGCCTCGGTCTGTTTACAACGGGCGGTCCAGAAGTGGTCTTAATAAAGTGTACCGTATTATGTTTAGGTTTGTTTTGATTTACCGTACCTGCAGGGCGGGTAACCTCTGGGAACTCACGCAGCAACTGGTGAAACTCAGTCTCCCCGGTGACAGTTTTGACAGAAGCCACATCATCAGGAACTCGCTGCGAGGATGCTGGCACAAAGAGTGAGGTGGTACCGTCTATGAGCCTGTGGTTGCGGCAATCTATAAGCAGATTATAATAACTTAGAAAATCTACACCTATAATTGGCTTTGACACGTCGGCTACGGTAAATTTCCAAGCAAATGATCGGCGAAGACCTAGGTTGAGGTTGAGTTGCACTGGACCATAGGTATTAATAATACTTCCATTGGCTGCCGTTAGACTAAATTTTGTTATGTTGCAGGGCGCCTTAATTGCTGACCGAGGGTAGACGCATAGATCCGAGCCTGTATCGACTAAAAATAACATTTTAGAATAACGGTCAGTAACAAAAAGGCGGCCTGATGCTAATGGGCAGTCGTAGGCCGCTAATTCGGGCTGCCTTTTGAGTTTTCCTACCTCCATGCACAAGGCTGTGTACATTTCTTTGCACGGACGCCGTATGTGAAATGGTACCAACAATGCGGGTGGTTTTCCGGTGGCTGACATGGCCTGGATCTGGATCTGCTGCGCCAGTTACCACTTTTAGATCGTGAATGAGAACGACCACGTACCTGCCTTCGATTATCCACTCTAGTAGACAGTGAACTCACTTGCTTGGTTAATTCCGCTATTTGACATGCCATCTCTTTCATAAGTGTAGATGTACCTGAGTCAGCTACGCTTGCTACTTGCATGGGCCCTGCCGGCGCGATTTCATTAACCGTGTCCGCCAAATCAGCTAATTTGTCCAACGGAAGGTCAGGCTGCGATGCTATAACCGTCTGTAAGTTGTTCGGTAACCGATTCGACCACAAAGTCCTCAGGAAGTCTTCAGGTACAGACGGGCCTGCTAGATGCCGTAGATGACGTAAGAACTGTGATGGCTTACGGTCAACCTAGCTCCTCATGCATCAGTAATTGTTTTACCTTCCGTTCCCGCGAAGCTGACAACCGCTTGATGAGCTCAGTTGCAGAGCGAACTTTGCCGAAGGAGTGCGCGGCGCGGCGGAGACACCCGATGATCTACGAGCGCGGCTCGGGTCCGTTCATCATGTGGCGGCGATGCCGCTACATATCCATTCGTGATATTTTATTTTATTATTCATTTTAACTTTTTGAATTCAATATTTTTGGCGTGTACACCGTTTGTCTTCTATGATAGGCCGCTCCCGTACAAAGAGATATCATTCCGAAACAGAAAACGGTAGCTTCTTAAAACTGAAGCAAAATAAAATTATATTTAATTGTCATTAAATAGATAGAATATATTTTATATGATTGTTGTTGATGTCATTAATTTGTTGTAAGATGTATAAGTACAAATATTATTATTTTATTAATAATTATTATTTAACTAGTAATAATACTAGAAAATCATTAAAAAAAAAACAGTAAACAAACCATTAATTGACGGCTTCGTTTGTTTTTGGAGAATTCGAAATCGTATGCACATTTTTTTTCCGTTCACTGATGCACATCCATTAATGACTAATCAATTGTAACTAAATACTTTTTTGTTTGTCGATCCTTGAAAACAGAGTACTTTTTATTATTAAATAAATCACCACACTTGATGGTTCATATTTCACAACTGACCACACGTTTAAAGGTTATATTTATGTCGTCCACACATCTGCCAAACACTAAAGCGAACTTAGCAACAGAAACGGACCAATCACAGATCTATAATCGACGCTGTGCGTTCGCATAGTAAAGTGTCGCTTGAGTATTGTTTGTGAATTGAATGGCCCGCCATGAGGAACGCTGTGAGAAATGCCTTACTTAGCATAGTGTCGCTGCCATACTTATGTAAGTATCGTTCTTGAATACGGGGGTTTGAATATTAAAAATTTTCTAATGAATCATTCACGTAAACCTAGACAGTATGGCTCGATGACTATAGCCTGATATTGAATGGCCGTAAAAAGTTATGGTTTGCAATTTAGTCGAAATTAAACAATGTAGTTCGAAGGATTTCTGTAAGTTCATAATTTTCATAACTACAAATACAAAGGCGTAGCTGTATTATGTTTAATATGTGTAGTTTTCTTTGAAGTTATTACCATAGATAATATCGAACCAATAGGTCCTAATACATATTTATAGCTTTTTGTTAGGCACGACGAGGATACAAATCCCAGTGACTGGGTCCCGTCGGAGTCACTGCCTCCGACTGCCGCTAAGTACGGTGGGCCCGCGGGAGGCGGCGCCGATGGCACTGGCGGGCCCGGGGGAAGCGGTGGCGATGGCATTGGCGGGCCCGGGGGAAGCGGTGCCGATGGTGGCGTGCCTAGGGGAAGCGGCAGCGGCGTTGCCGAGGACAGCGGCGGTGCGGGTCGCGGGTCAATGACGGCTTTACTCCAGGCGGCGAAAAGAACCGTCATAATTGACGACCGGCCCGCCAAACGGCCGGGCCTCCGGCCGGAGTTACCCACGCCTAAAGGGAAAGGCGTAGGTAAAAAAACAAAAAAGTAATTAATTAATTATATTATTTAAAGCTTAATTTTGTATTGCTCGCTCACAAATCGACTTAAATATTATTTTTTAGCTACGTATACCTACTATAGACACGACTCGGAAAGCCAGTTGTGGGTGGGGGGTACACCACGAACAAATATTATTCCACCACTACCAATATTGTGTGTAGTGTGTAGATACCCTTACCGACCCTAATTTTACGATGTTTTTTAAACAATAGAGATGCACAATGAACGCACTGGTGCGGCGCGCCGCAATTGAAGAAAGTTACGTAACTTGTATACGCGCCGCGAGCACATGGTAAACGTCTGAAATCGCACATGCGCGTTGGCCGCACAGGATGCGTTATCATCATCCATATAGTGTAACGTTCAGATTAGATAATGAAACGCGAAAACAATGGGAGTTAAGTAGTTCTAACGATTCCAGCAACAAGTTACCCACCTTTGAGGAACTTAAAATATTTATTGAAAGTAGTTTCCGCGCATTGGAATGTATAGACCCGAGGAAAGCCATGGCTCACCAGGCCAGTAACAGTTCACAGGTCTATAATTCGAAAGCATTGCTAGCCACAAAGTCGTTCAATATGCGTTGTTCCCAACTCACCAAGTTCCTTGGACTTAGACTCAAATCGCTTGTCGACAGTGTTGACTCTGGAAACAGCGTCATCTACTCCAAAAAAGAGAGGATTTTATATCAATGAAGTCTCTTCAGACGATGATTAAACCATTTCTGAAGAGATTTCATAGATATAAATACACATGACAAACACACGCACGCATACACACCCAACTCTCCCCTAAACACACATACTTTTATCTTACTTTTACCATGGTGTGAGTGTGTGTACATTCACACACATGGTAAAAAGTAAGATAAATATACTAATACAGGAATCGAGGTAGTAGTTGGCGCTAAAATGGAGGTCCACAGTACACATAAAACTCAGAGACGATGCTCTGTGATTGGTAAATATTATACTACGTCATATTTAACAATTAGCCAATGCCTTTATAAAAACGTTTATAGTCACACATTTTACAGGAATACATGACACAAATTTGGAACAGACGATAGACGAATTAATACAAGAAAATGACTATGACTTGTGCCTTGACGACGAGACAGACCATGAACCTCCCCAGACAATACGTAACGCGTCGGCTGAGCCTGCATCTACGACTGACTACACGGCTTTCGAAAGGCAAATTTTGGAAACCGAGGACGCAATAAACGACAGTGCCCCCGAAAACGCATATGATTTTACTTGGCATAAAGAAAAGGCAATTTTCCAAGGAAAACAAGAGACTTTTTACTGGCACACCAGGACCGACATTTGACATGACAGACCAAACTTCGATACTTGACGTCTTCTATAAAATGATCGACGTCGAATTTATCGATATGCTTTGCACGGAGACAAATCTCTAGGCCAGACAGAAGTTTGACTTACTACGGACACAAAACAAACTTTCTCCCAAGTCCCGTCTGCAGCAGTGGATACCGACTGACAGAAATGAAATGATTACTTTCTTGGCAGTATTAATTTTGCAAGGCCTGTATGGGGCCCCTACCCGATGAAGAACTGTATTTTAAATTTAATGGTTTCGGCACTATGCCATATTTCCGTCATATTATGACATACAATCGATTTCTTTGACTGAAGACTATGCTGCATTTCGCCAACAATGACACGACTGACAAAAATAATAGACTTTGGAAAATAGACCCGGTGACTGAGTATTTTAATAAAAAGTTTTCCAGTCTATACTACCCATCGAAAGAGATAGTTGTCGACGAATCACTTTTGAAGTGGCACGGGAGACTAAACATATCTCAAAAGATTTCGACGAAGGCTGCAAAGGTCGGCGTGAAAACGTACGAACTGTGTGAGTCTTCCAGCGGCTATCTCTTGAAATTTATAGTATACGCTGGAAAAAACAAACAGACTGATGGACCTCCAGACAACACAACTTCAACGACAGATCGACATACAGATGACACAACCGGCCAGACTAATGAAGGACCCGAAGACGACGCATTAGCATCTGATAGACTCCTCGTGACTGACAATAGTGACATACGACCGAGCAATGTGACTGCGCTTATTGTGTACCAGCTAGTTGACAGCTAGTACTTTACCGCGGACATACGTTAATAATGGATAATTTTTATAATAGTCCATTATTAGCGCGATGTCTGAAAATACAGAACACAGATGTTTATTGACATTACGACTAAACCGGGAGTTTGTTCCAGACTCCCTAAAGACTTTAAGAAAGACTGACTTGCGACAAGGAGAAGTAGTGGTCAGCTACTGTTCCGACTTGTCAGTTATGGTATGGCGCGATTCTAACTTAGCATGATTTCAACATACCATCCGCTACGAGTTGGAACTGCACATAAGTACAGACTGACTTATAAACCCCACATTGTTGTAAATAACAACATAGAAGTTAGTTAGTTATTTTAAGATAGTATATAAGTCCTTATGTATGTTTTAATAATAGTAATAAGCTTTAGTAGTCATTTAAGGTAGATTGTAAGCCATTTATTATGTTTTAACTATTTTTTATGTCATTTCTTAGCACCTAAGTTTTATTTGATTTGTTATCTACCTAAATACATAGTTTTACCATTTGTTTATTAAATATTAAGCCTGTGTAACGCATCAGTCAATGAGAGATAACTGAATCTATTTGAATTCATTATAATTAGAATCCAAGTCTAACTGTAATCTTATAAGATTGTGAACTAATATGTGATATTATTACTTAATAAATAAAGCTGCTGAACACACATTAACACACAAAACTATCATCTCAATTAAAAGTACACTGGCCATCGAGCCACTGCGCGCCGCGCTATAGGGGCGCATCTATAAATATGGGGCGCGCTAGAACAGCACTCAACAACTTACTGCGCTCGAAGCTCGCTGCGGAAGGTCGTGTGTTGCGCTGCTCTCGCTGTGCCCCGCTCTCCCGTCGCTCTTTCGTGCCCGGTACGTTACGCTTGCGTAACGCTCTCGTAGTCGCCCCGACTACAACCGATCGTCGATTGATTAGATTGATTGATTTATTAATTAATTTAATTGAAAGACACTGGATCAAAAAAGTGCCTTTTTCAAGGCAGTGTTTCTTTAACAGTTTGTTCAGAGAGTAGCTTCACTAGGCCCCTTCTGGGCAAAACCACAGTTTCGTGGTCCTCGGTGGATACCTTACGGTGTTAACGAAACCGAGTGAAGTGTTGACCCAAACGCACCCGCCGAACCCCTTCAGGGGGAGGCAGTAAATTGGACGGGTCCCAGAGTTAACCGCCCTTGGGGGATCTCCTAGTCGGCTCTGGTGGCAGTTTTCCTTCCACAGCTACTCACCTAGTGTCTCTAGGGTGTGTCTACACCCTTCGCGCTAGACTGGAAAGGGCCCCCTTGCACAATAAGATTGGCAACGGGATTACAAGCTTAGGGCTCACCAATAGGTTACACATCCTCCCTGTCTACACCCGACAGGGAGGGAAACATCCCCGGGCTAATCCACCCGGGGAGCTAGGTATAGGGAACGATAGGTAGAAATTTAGTGGAGGCCGGCTCCAAAATTCCTCCCTATTAGGAACCCCCCCTAAAACCGCTATGGAGGACGCCCTTATTGTGGCGTTCTTCAAAGAGGTCCTTTTTAAGGACCCAGCTTTTTTAAACCGGTACGGAGTACAGATCGCTCAACTGAAGAGCCAGCCTTCTGCTGGCATCGATAAGTTCAGCGATGTACTCGCAAACCAGCAGGCCGAAGAGGACTTCCAGAGTCCCTCCCCTAGCCCGATCGTGTCAATGGACACCTCCGCACCCGCGGACAATCGCGCGCCAAGTCCGTGCACCTCAGACTCCGAAGAGTCCAGCTCTTCCTCTTCGTCTTCTTCTCCCTCTGCCAAGCCAGGGGTCCTAACCTCTGGACCTGGCAAGAGGAAGAAGTCGAAGAGTAAGTCTGGCCAGGCGACAAAGATAGTGGCGTACGAGCCTCCCTCGACCCCTATCCCTTCTGCCCCCGTGGCATCCACCTCAGTGGCCCCTACCGCGGCCCCCCTACCGTTACTCCGTCACCGGTCCCTGCGTCTTCCACGCAAGACCAAGACGGTTTCACACTCGTTTCTGCCTCTAAGAAGGCTTCCCGTCCTCCGCCCATTGTCATCCAGGACCAAGGGCAAATGGACGGAAATCTCCAAATGGTGTGTTGATCAGCGGATCAACTTCACCAGCGCGGTCAGTACCCAACCGGGCATAAAAGTCACCGTTCCCACGTCGAATGACTTTAGGGAACTAACCAGGACACTTCAGGTGAGAGGCATCTCATACCACTCCTATACCCTCTCCGAAGAGCGTCAGACGCGTGTGGTGATCCGTAGGATCCCCAGTGAGATCGCCACCGCAGACATAAAGTCGGACTTAGAGCGACAGGGTATTCCTGTCCTAGAAGTCCACAGGATGCACCGCTCTAGAGGCGGCTCACCATACGACATGATTCTTGTCGTATGCTCACAAGTAGAAGGGCATCACCCTATTTTCAAGGTCGCTTCGATCTGCAGCCTCAAAGGCTTTGATATTCAGAAGCCGCACAAGTCGAGCATTATCGGACAATGCCATCGATGCCAATTATACGGTCATGCGCAGAAGAACTGCTTCGCGAAACCCAGGTGCGTCAAGTGCCTGGGTGAGCATGGCACTTCCGAATGCTCACGACCGAAAGACCGTGCCCTCTGCACTGAACCTCCTATTCAAGTTAATTAAAGCAGTGGATTGGAGCGAAATAAAAGGTTGTAATAGAATTATTGCTTGTTTTATTTTCCGACGTACAAGATGGAGACTTTGCTTTCACCAGCATTTAACGAGAAGTGGGTTGCAATATAAATTCCTTAAAATACTTACTACAATATTAAAATATAAAATGTTGCCATTACAATATTTAATACACCCCCTCAACATTATATTTTAGTTTATAAGCAACCCTTAATTTTTTTTTTTTTTACATTTAGTTTTATCTTAACACTTTTAAACATTTTACATTTCTTTGAACTACACCCCCTTAACATTAAGTCTGAGAAGAATCCCCTTAATATAACTTCTGTAATGCACCCCCTTAATAACATAAAACATAACCTTTGAGCAAATATAGGCAAAGCCCTAAACTTAGGAACACTAAACTATAACATTTTTACATACACAAGATATCTATTATAACTCAACACTATCCTATGCATGTACCTACTTTAACAAACTTATGTTTAAAACAAAATCTTATCCCTAAGTTTAACAAAAAGTATTTTTCCTAGGGGTTTGGTAAACAAATCAGCTATGTTGTTATTGGTATTTACGAATTTTAATTTTACTAAACCTGCTGATATGTTTTCCATTATATACTGATACTTAATATCTATATGTTTTAATCTTTTGTTGCTGTCATTATTCTTTGCTATATTGATTGTACTTTGATTGTCTTCTAGTATATCACAATCAATATTATTGTATCCGAAATCTATCAGCAACTTTTTCAAAAAAGATCCTTCCATTATAGTCATACTAAGAGAGCCACATATTCAGCTTCACAAGATGACAATGATACACAAGACTGTTTCTTACTGCACCAAGAAACTGGACAGTTAAAAATATAAAATATCTGACCAGATGTTGACTTTCGGTCTGCAACATCACCGGCCCAGTCTGCATCACTGTAACCTTGTAATTTACACACATTTTGGCTTTCACTGTTATATTTATATGTGAGAGACAAATCAATAGAACCTTTTATGTATCTTAATATTCTTTTAAGACATTTAAATAAAGTTACACTAGCACAATGCACATATCTGCTAAGAAAGCCTACTGCAACAGATAAATCTGGTCTAGTACAAGTAGCATACAAAAGACTGCCTACTAAACTTCTACAAGCTTTTTCAATGTTTACACTTTCACTTTTATCTCTCTGTAACAATTCAAAATTATAGTTCTGTTCTATTGGAGTACATACAGTTTTACAATCTGACATTTGATATGAATCTAACAATTTTAGCAAATATCTTTTCTGATTAATTAAAGTTATACAATTTTTAAGATCCTGTTTGATATTTATTCCCAAATAATTACTGGCTAGACCCAAATCCTTCATTTTAAAGGTTTCACAAATTACATTTTTAAAATCATGTATTTGTATTTGATTACTTCCAAAATACAACAAGTCGTCTACAAATAATAGAACATAAATGTAATCATTATCAATATTTTTGAAATATAAACATGGGTCATTCTTTGATCTTACAAACTTTTCATTCATCATGAAGTTATTGAACTTAGTATTCCAATATTTAGGAGATTTTTTTAGACCATAGATTGACTTCTTTAATTTACAAATCTCATTACCTGGTAATCTCATGAACACCGTTTCATTGATGTCTCCATAGAGAAATGCCCCAGTAACATCCATCTGGTGCACTGGTTGTCTCTTCTGGGTAGCCACTGCCATCATGGCTTTGAAGGTTGTTAGCTTGGCAACAGGTGAGTATGTCTGGTCATCACAGTACTTCTGCTCGAATCCTCGGGCTACTAAGCGAGCCTTATAGATTGATTTCCGTTCTGTTTCCTTGACTTTAAATACCCACTTGCTGCTTACTATGTTTTCTCCATCTGGAACTTCTGTGACCTCCTCCCATGTATTATTTTCCTCTAATGTTTTCAGCTCCTTTTTTATGGCTTCTTCCCATTTACTTTTATCAGGTCTTTTCATAGCTTCTTGGTAGGAGATAGGTTCATCACAGCAGTAACTCAGGAAAGTATTTTCATCAGACTCTTCTCCTTGTACATAGTCCTTAAACCAGCTTGGCTTTTTCTTACTCTTTTTGGTCTTTCTATTACCTCTTCTGTCTGTCCTGAAGATTCCTGTGAATTTTCATTTACTTCTTCTACCTCTTCTTCTAATATTGACTGCTCATGAAAAGAGTGAATAGCGTTCTGTTCATTTTCGCTTTCTATTGTGTCAGGGTTTACAGTATCTTCATACTGACTGTCCTCTTCTTCTGAAACTTGTTCTGTGTCTTCTTGAATGTCAAAAACTTTATGATATTCCTGTTCTTTTCTTTTGTCTTTCTCTTTGTATTCTTCAGACTGTTTTATAAATACTATATCTCGCTTGATCTCTACTTCATTTCTTTCAGGTAAGTATATTCTGTATCCTTTTGTATTTTCTCCATATCCAATAAAATAGAATAATTTATTTATTTATTTATTTAGCCTAATTCAGCTTTGCTATCAAACTTTAACCGTTTTTGTTCAGGAACATGTACAGATACTTGACTACCAAAAACTTGAAGATTGTTAATGTCAAACTGTTTGTCCCACCAAAGTTCATATGGTGTTTTATTTTTCACACGACTCGGACCAGTCCTATTGATAACGTAGACAGCTGTGTTTATTGCTTCTGCCCACAGGTTCTTATTTAGTCCGCTCTCTAGGAGAATTGTTCGTGCTGACTCAACCACTGTCCTCATTTCACGCTCTACACACCCGTTCTGTTGTGGGGTGTAGGCCACACTTCTTTGGTGTTGTATCCCATAAGATTTGAGCAAGTTTTCCATTTCTTTACTACAAAATTCTTTTGCATTATCACTTCTTGTGTATTTCACTATGTGACCGGGGTTTACTTTTATTTCCTTTATATATTGTTTAAAATATTCTAAAGACTGACTTTTATTTTTCAGAAAATACACCTTTCTGTATTTGGAATAATCATCCTTGATGAGAAAAAAAAACTTTGCCCCTCCTAGTGAGGTTTCTTCTACTGGACCTCCAATATCAATATGGATAACCTCACCTGGTTTTGATGCTCTATGAGTACTTGATGGGAAGGAAAATTTGTGTTGCTTTCCTTTCAAACATGACACACAAGTTTCTTCTTCACTTTTTCCAAATTTTATATCATGCTTGATTAAGATGTTTTTCACTTGATTTATGTCTTGGTGACCAAGTTTGGCATGCCATTCCCTTAGATCTGACATTACTCTTCCAACCATGGCTACAGCATCTGGTTTTCTGAATATCATTGTGTACATTTTACCTTGTCTCTTTGCTACAGCATGCACACTGTTGTTTTTGATAAACTGACACTCAGCAGCATTTGACGCAAGTTTGTAGCCTTTATCCAGGGCAGCACTCATGGAAAATAAGTTAGTCTTGAGGTTGGGCACATGCAACACATTCTTTACGGATGTTTTAATCGATTGTTCATTGTCATATGCTTCAAGGTCAATATCACCATACCCTAATGCTTTTATTATTGTCCCATCGCCAATAACAACATCTTTCGGTACTAACAACTTTTTATAGTTTGTAAAACTGTCCATTGTGAAGCACATATGCTCAGAAGCACCACTATCCAAAAACCAATGATGATTGTTTTCACTTTTTGAGGTTAGTCCATACACTGACATAACAAACGCGTTTTGTTTATCTTCTTTCTCTGGTTGTTTGTTACTGTTTTTATTGAACCAACACTGCTTTATAGTATGCCCCCGTTTTTTACATTGTTCACAAAATGGAATATTTTCAGTTTTAATTCCTATTTTTCTTTTATCCTTTTTCACTTTGCAGTCCCGTTTATAGTGTCCTACTTTACCGCAGTTAAAACACTTTCTTGAGTCTTTTCTTGTATCAGTGTTGAAAGCCGTAGAATTATTTTGGTCGCCTTCCTCATACATTTTATTTCTTTGCTCTTCTATTATAAGCCTGGCTGTCAGCTCAGATAGGGTTCGTTTTTCAACAGGCACAGAGTCCCATGCAGAAACAAAATGACGAAATTTTTCTCCCAGCGAACTGATGATTTTTGTTATCAACATATTTTCAGCTATCTCACCTTTCGCTTGACGTATCTGTGACACGATTGCTTCTATTTTAGCAATAAATGTTGATACAGATTCAGAACTCGAATATTTTTCTTCGAAGAAGCGTTGTTGTAAAATGTGCAGTGACACATCAGATTTCTGCTCGTAAATCGTATTCAGTTTGTCCCAAATTTCTTTTGCGGACTCACAATTCTGGACCTGAAGCATTGCTGTATTGCCCAGCCTTGCAACAATTACTCCTTGGGCCTTTGCGTCCAGCCTGTTCCACGTGGTGATTTTTGCTTCGTCACTTTCCGGGCACTTGAACGTCCCATCGACAAGGCTGAAAGCATTTACCGCCTTCAATATAACCTTTACTTGAAATTTCCAGGTGTGCCAATTATTGGCACTCTCCAGCAACATGCGATTGCTTGAAGCCCCGAACATGTCGACTTCGCCGTCCATCTTTGACGCCTGCTTGACCGCAGTACAACTGTTTTACCACAGCGACAACCGCAATGATTCCTTGTTATTTCGCTCCGGGCACCTGGGCCCATAACCTATTCAAGTTAATTAAAGCAGTGGATTGGAGCGAAATAAAAGGTTGTAATAGAATTATTGCTTGTGTTATTTTCCGACGTACAAGATGGAGACTTTTCTTTCACCAGCATTTAACGAGAAGTGGGTTGCAATATAAATTCCTTAAAATACTTACTACACTATTAAAATATAAAATGTTGCCATTACAATATTTAATATAGTAGTAGTATAATAGTTGAGTTCTTTGCGGCCAACAAGGCCACCCAGCCAACTACCGTGGCTGCCCTAAAGCACCTAAATCGACTTCCTCAAAGTTGACCAAGCGTTACGACGCGAGGCAACAGCGAGATAACCAGGGGGGATTCTCCTCCTCTCTGACCCAACCTCCGCAACGACTGAGCCCCCAAAGGTCCAGTCCGTGGAACCACTTCAACCACCAGCAGGCTTTCCCTGCCTTCGGCCAATACATGGCTCCTCCCCCCCCTCAACCTCAACCCATCCCACGGTTGATGGACCCTCGCCTTCGCGCTCATTGCGCTCAGCAGCAGCAACCTACCGCCACCGGTAGGAGCGCGCCTCTCGCGCCCCCAGTGGCCCGCGCGCCAGAGCCTGCTTCCAAAGCCGCTCCCCCTCTCAACGCTCGCGCGCCTCCTCAACCCGCGGCCACTCCAGTGGTCGCATCACCTAATACTTTCGATGCGTTTAATGTGATCTCGAGCACATTCAACATCTTTCTTTCGCCTCGCGCCAAGAAAATGGCCAGCGAAATTATTGTAGCCCGAAACTCCTGCGATCTATCGGAGATCCAGAGCATTTATCACGCGTATCCCGAGATCACGCAAGCCCTAGAATCCATCGCGTATAGGAACCATAATGTATAATACGGCCCCCGCGAGAACTAAACTCAGATCACTGAAGTTAGAGATTTTCAATGCCAACGGCATTAGAGGACAACGCGACGAAATCGCTGTGTTCCTCCGCGACCATCGGTTAGATATTCTCCCAGTACAGGAAACTCCTCAAGCCTTGCCATCGAGACCCGTCAATTGCGAACTATCGCGTAGCTCGCAATGACAGGACTCGATGCCACAGGGGCGGCCCCTTGATTTACTATAGGACTCCTCTCCATTGCATCCCGCTCGATGCTCCAACAACTCTCTCGTGTCTTGAAGTGTCTGCATGCAAATTAGCAATGTCAGGTCATCAACCGATTACGATAGTTTCGGCTTACATGCCGCCCACCGCGACCACGAGCGCAGACGGTCTTCAACTGCTGTCTCACGATCTCTCGATTCTTTTCGGCCTGAGTGAATCCAAACATCCGACCTGGAATTGTAATACCACTACTTTTCGAGGCAAACATCTGTTTGACCTCACCACCGTTTTAAACTTCGATATCATCGGTCCGATGAATCCTACTCATTACCCCTATAACCCCAATCAATCCCCGGACATATTGGACATAGCGCTCCTAAAGAATATCAACCTACGGTTGGATTCGATAGAGGCGATGGACGAACTGACTTCTGACCACCCGCCGAAAGTAGTCACGGACTGGCGGAAAGTAAGCGACCGACTGAAATCCACCACATCCCCGATACTGGATTCGGTCCCCGATCAGTTTGACTCGATCGCCGACACGACGGCCGCGATCGACTCACTCACGGAACACGTACAATCAGTCCTGAGCGATTGCTCGAGGCAGGTTCCAGCGATGGACCCCCATCGCCGGAAGCTGCCGGACGATGTGCGTGAACTGCTGACTGAGAAGAACGCGGCTACTCGTGCATACAGTGTCTTTCCCTGTGACGCTAACAAAGTCTTCATGCGCCAATTACAGAAATCTGTAAGGAAGCGCATGAAAGAACTGCGGGACGCCCACTGGGACAAGATGCTGGGCGAACTAGAGCCCACTCATCATGCCTTCAGAGGAAACTCAGGTCCCAGTCAGCAGCTTCTATGCCCCCCCTGACACGACCCGACAGGACGATAGCATTCGACGACACCGACAAGGCTGAATGCCTGGCTGACACTCTCGAGACTCAGTGCTCGCCCAGCTCTCAACCAGTAGACCAAGCTCACCTCGCTGAGGTGGACGCTGAAGTCGAACGTAGGGCGTCTCTCCCTCCGGTCGAAGACCCTGATTGTCCTCTGGCTCCCGTCACCCCAGACGAAGTGCACGACATCATCAAGGGTCTGAAAACCCGTAAATCTCCCGGATCAGACGGAATCACCAACAGGGTGCTCCTCACCTTCCGCCTGACACAGGTCCTCACCGGACATGGTTGTTTTGGGAGGTTCCTGTTCAGGATAAAGCGGGAGGAAACGCCCGGGTGTCACCACTGTGTGGATCGCCCGGAGGACACGGTGGAGCATACGGTGGAGGTCTGCCCAGCTTGGGCGGAGCACTGCCGTATCCTCACGGAGGCGATCGGCGGCGGCGATCTCTCGCGTCCGGCCCTGGTTCAGGCCATGGTTCGGAGCGAGAGTGCATGGGAGGCCGTCACCTCCTGCGAATTAGAAATGCTTGCGAAGGAGGAGGCGGAACGCGTGAGGGAGAGGAAGGTTCGCGCCCTCGAGCCCCTAGTCGCCGCAGGAGACGCCCCGGGCGTCGGGAGTCGCAAGCCGATTTCCGGCCACCGTAGGCGTGGGCCTGCGGACGGTGAGCGATGGGTAGCTCACCATCCGATAACGACCAGGCCCGGGTCGACGGCGCGTCGTATTCCACGCGCGCCTCAAAGAGTTGTCAGCACCAACTGACGGGGTCCGCTAGGGCCAATGCCTGCCAGGGTTGCGAGTTTGTCCGAAAGGGATATCGTGGCCCTGGCACACAGGCAAATGAAGGAATACGGGTGGTTTTAGTCAGTAAAAGTCTGACACGCCCTCCCGCTCCGCCCAGAGCGGGAGAAGTTATTTGATAATTTCCCACCCAAAGAAAAAAAAAAAAAGGCGCAAGACAAGATCGCCCGCAACCTTCAGGCCGAAGTCAACAGACTCGCGGCCTGGTTCAGGAAGTGGAGGATCGAAGTCAACCCTGATAAGAGCCAGGGGGTCCTATTATGTAGGCCCCGGCGATCACCCGCCCTCCCCCAACCGATCACCATGTTCGGCAAGCCTATCCCTTGAAATGAAATGAAATGAAATCGTTTATTCTGTAAATAGGATATTAAAATCACTTTTACACGCCATATAAAAAAAAAAATTTAGATGTAGCCGACATTTCCTATCTGACTACCCCTGAGAAGAAATGGCGAAACAAACTCCGGGGTCAAAGTCTCTTTTAAAGTCCAGACATAATCTTGGTCAGATCATGTGAGGACCATGTAGATCCGTGTCTGAAATGGTCTTTTGAGAAAAGAACCACGCAAATTTGAGCGGACCTGTCCAATCAGTGTAAGCATTTGTCAGTAATCGTGCAGCTCAACTCAAAACTTAAGGAGCTCAACGACTCGACGAACAGTACCAAAAAAAGAACATTTGCGTAGGCCGCATAAAACGCTCAAAATGTCAGACCATCATTAAAACTTAACTGAGAAAAGAAAAGAAAGGAAAACATTTAAAGAAAAAAAAAATTACCCACATAGTGCTCACATTCACAATAAATTAAAGCAGTAAATATAATACTTTTCAAAGTAAAATTCATGTAAAATTGTATACAATATTCTGCAATGTCAATATTATTATGTATATAAAATCATGTATAATAATTAAAATGTCAAGTTTTCTCACAGTTTTATCACAAGGCTAGCAGAGCGAGCAGCTCAATCCCAAGCTTTTTTTCCTCTAAATAATCAGAAATCTTATAGTACCCTTTTTTACAAAGTTTAGTTTTAATACAGATTTTAAATCGTTTAATGGGTAAGTTCCGAATGTCAGTAGGAAGTTGGTTGTAAAAGCGTATACATTGACCCATGAACGAGTTGCCTACTCTGTGGAGGCGAGTGCGATGTACAGCAAGATTGTGTTCATTCCTGGTATTTAAACTATGAATATCGGACATTTTCTTAAAATTTGATTTATTTTTGTGTACATATAATAGATTTTCAAGTATATATTGAGAGGCTACAGTCAGAATATCTATTTCTTTGAATATTTCACGAAGTGAATCTCTTGGACCTAGATTGTAAATGGCTCGAACAGCCCTTTTCTGTAAAACAAAGATATTATTTATGTCCGCACATGTTCCCCAGAGAAGGATCCCATACGACATAAGATTATGAAAATAGTCTTATGTTGGGAGAAGCGAGCCAAATATCTCGGTGGGGTCTTAGACCATCACATATCGTTCGGTGAGCACATAAAACAGGCGCGCGCGCGCGCGCCGGTTTTGCTCTCGGCAGACTACACTCCGTACTCAACCCGCGCAGCAAGTTGTCCCTTAAGTGCAAATTGCGTATTTACAACGCGTGCATTCGACCGATCATGACTTACGCCTGCGTAGTCTTCGCTCACGTAAAGCCATATCACATCCATAAGATGCAGACGCTTCAAAACCGATTTCTCCATAGAATTACGAAGGCTCCTTGGTTCGTTCGGAACGAACAACTTCACGTAGATCTTAAGATGCCTACCATCAAGCAGTTTATGAAGCGCATTGCAAAGCGCTTCTTCGAATCCGCGGAACGTCATCGCAACCCCTTGGTTGTGCAGGCCGCTAGTTATAGGCCTTCTGCCATTAGTCAGACTCGCCGACCGAGGCATACTCTCTTAGATCCGGATGACCCCATCACTCTCCTTCAGGAAAGCAATCGGGCCACGAGTACAGTGCACAAAATACACAAACCGACCTTCCGTCCTCGCCGCCGAGGTACCACGCGAACTTCCCGAGTAAATATTAATAAAAGTCCTCCCCCCGTCCCTTGAATGTCGATGCGCCAACCGCCCGGCAAAAACACAGCACTCAGTCTCGCCGCCGCCACCGCCCAAGCAACACGTATCAAGTCACTACTCACGCAGCAGCTATTTTCTGAAAGCATATGGTTTTATTTATTCGCCCAAAGTCTTGAAACACACATTTGATTGCTGATACATCAAATAATTGTCTTTGAGTATAACAAGAGCAGACAGAAAAGACCAGTTTCTGTCTGCTCACCCGATGGAACGTACTCGGAATCGCGTGTGGTATAAAAAATTGTTTCGGCGTTTATACAACGCAGCTATTTTCAATAGCTTTGTAATTTTTGCTACCAAAAACGCAGACGGTAAAAAAACAAGTTATAATTTTTTTTATCCTAGTTTAGGATCAAAACCTAAGATCCCAGTACAAATTCTAGGATCATACGCGAGTTACCAGTACAATTTACTGAAAAGGATCAAGATGCGAGTTACAGGTACAAGGTTCAAAAATCGAGAACAAGCGAGCCACACTAGAAGTAGACCTGGTAGCATTTTAAGGACAACAGACTATTGCATAACACGATAAAACACATGTCTTGGACCCCGGACTTTGTTTGCCTTACGATTTGGATTTTTTATTGTGATCACTACGACGACTTGGCGACCACCTGGACTTTTGTGTTTTATAACATGGCCAACCGCCGCGTTTTTCCTGGTTATACGCAGCGAGAGTATGCTGAGATGCACCTTATTTACGGAGAAGCTGGCCAAAGTTCCCGAGCTGCTGCCACCCTCTACAGGGAAAGGTTCCCGATAGGAGACATCCACACCATGAAATGTTTACCAGAGTGCATAACTCCTACATGGAAGGCAGACTCCCTGGTCAACGTGGCGGTGGACGGCCTCAAGTTGTTGACGAAGACATAGTGCTTCAGGAACGAGAACAAGACCCGACAACTTCGGTTAGGGCGATACAACGGCGCACAGGGATACCGAAGTCCACTGTTCATTCAGTACTTAAGAGGTATGGATACCATCCATTTCACGTACGACGCGTGCAAACTCTTTTAACTAGAGACTACCTGCCGAGAGTTCAATTCTGCCGCCGCATGCTTGAAATGCATCGGGAGGACCCAAACTTTTTTAATAAGGTGTTATGGAGTGATGAGTCAGCCTGCAGAAAGGACGGCTACTTGAATTTGCATAATTTACATAGTTGGCAATTAGAAAATCCGTATGTGTCAAGAGAAGACAGGTCCCAGTACCAATTCAAAATAAATTTATGGTGTGGGATTTTTAATGGCCAGATTGTGGGTCCCGTCGAGCTTCCACCTACATTAAATGCCAATAATTACTTGGAGTTTTTACGAGAAACCCTACCCACGCTCCTTGAAAATGTTCCGAGTGAGCTAAGAGAGGTGATGTGGCTTCAAAATGATGGGTGCCCTGCTCATTATGGCCGGGAAGTAAGAGCCTACTTAGATGAAGCTTATCCAGGCAGGTGGATTGGGCGACTGGGACCGATATTATGGCCACCTAGGTCTCCGGACCTAAACCCCCTGGATTTTTTTTATTGGGGTGCCATGAAGGACAAAGTCTATGAAAAACCGATCCAAAATGACAATGAATTGAGAGCAAGGGTTAACATTGCAGCAAGAAAAATATCGGAAATAAGCCTGAGAAGACTCAAAAGCTCATTTTTAAGAAGATGCCGAGCGTGTATTAGGGCACAAGGGAAGCAATTTGAGCATTTATTGTAATTTTTTTAAATAAATGTTTATTAAAGTTAACTCCTCTGTTTTTACTATCACCTTATCCTTCAAGATGTCATTTACCGACCGGCCGGCCGGTCGGCTGTAGATTAATTATTATGTAATTCGAACCGTAGTACGACCTTACAACGATTCGAATTCAAAGTCACATTACTTGCATTTAAAATAAAATGCTCTTATTAACTAAAATAGCTTATTTTTCGTATTTTTTCAAATGAAAATGTACTAGTATTGTATCTTTCCAAAATCACCATTAAACAAGCTATTTTTTAAGTTTGTTGTACAAAACTGCCACATACATTTTTTTTTCACCACTGTAGGTTAAACTTAAGTGATAAGAAAATAGTTCTGTGCAAATTTAAACAAAAAATAGTATTTCTTGAAAACATTCTTGTCTTTGATAGAAAAAAGACTTATCAATGAGTAAAGTAACTATTCACGAATAATTTGATGTAAAAAAAAGTACTAGAAAAGGATTTTTTCATTACGAGATGCTTAAAAATCTGTTTCAAGGTAGAGATTTTTCGGTATTTCGGAAAATTTTGTAAAACTGTAAATCCGTAAGATTTTGCTGAACATATATTGTGTTGTATTGATAGGTAGTGACCCTAGCTATCACCCCCTGCAGTATGTCGTGCTATTTACTGGACAACCTGTATATCACCAGTTTCGGCCTACTGGAGATATAAAAATATATCTATCGATGGTTTTAACGTCCCAATAATCTAGGAATCATACAGGCCCACGCTATCTACTGATGGAAGGGTGTATGGCCTACAACAGATATCTCTTTGTATGAAAATGCCAAAGTATGCGTCCCAATATACGATTTGTTTGACAGGACAGTACTACAGATGGCAGATTTGGGCAGGGATAAACGTGCTTGCAATAATGATCATAGATGTTTTTTTTTATTTAAAGTAATCAAAAAAAAATTAAATTCAAATATCTCGAAAACGGTGCGCCCTAGGCAAAAAATAACAGAAATTTAACCCACCCCCCCCCCCTTAATAACACCCCCGTGCAAGCACCATTCCAACATGAATTTAAGTTAAAAAAAAATAACATTAATGCGCTAAGGTAGCCCGCGAAAATCAAATTTTATTACGTTTTTTGCAATTTGCAGGTCAGTAACAGGTTGTATTTTGATTCGCGGCCATAACAAATATGGCTCTACAAAATTATATCTTAATCCAGTAACCTATTTAGAAGTAAGAAACAAATAATTTTTAATATAACCCTAATAACACATGTTGTTTTTTAAAGTGATTTTGGTTGTAATGGAAAACACGGGAGAGCGAAGTAGAGAAACCTACTTATTGTTTTCGTTAGATAGATAGCCTTTATCAATGATTGTGAGACGTCATCCGAGCATAGATATAATTATACTGTCTATCATCAATAGCGATCTGTCTTTAACTGAAAATAAGTTATTGGGTTCGGCCGTAAGGCGACGATATTACGAAAATGTATTTCTGAACGTTTGTTTATAATAGGGCGTACCGGTACTACCGGTCAACGATAATGTAGCAGGTTCAACTAGAAAACCTGTCAGGTTAACCTAGGCTGCATTCCGAATTAAGACCATAATCTCTGTAATCGATTTCGATATAAGATTGTAATCGCGCTTAATCGCGTTCCTTATTACCGTTTAGCGCGATAAAATCGATTACAAGGATTACGGTCTTAATTCGGAATGCAGCCCTACTAAGTTGACCTGTCATGTACTTTGCCCGTATTTTGAATGTTGCTGATAAGGCCCTGGTCACCCTACGTGACGCTTTCTGTCTGCATCTTCACACTCTGTTGAATCTGTTAGTGTGGCAAGGACATAAACGCCATCAGATGCTCGACCACATACTACAATACAATTAACTATAAGAATGTTCAGTAATACGAAAAACTTATCCAAAAAGAAATAGACGACGCGCTGCTAATGGACCTATTTTCTAAAAGTTTTTTTTCCTGTTTCCATAGTTGAGGATGATTATTTTAATAAATTTGTGGCAAAACCAAATCCCGCTTAATAATTGCCATTGAGTCGAAATCACGTATCTAATACATTATTAGATGCAGAATATTACAGCTGTGTAAACATAGGTAAAGAAAATCTCAGCAATGTTGATTCTGCGCGCCTTATAATAGATTGCTGGACATCGCGGGCTTAAGCATTTACCAGCGACGGTGCATTACAACTCTAGGGTCCTTGAAAGAACCGGTTCTGTAAAACGGACGGAGAACCGGTCGTTTCGGTTCTCTCTTAAAATAAATTTAGAAATAATATTATCTCTATAATACTCTTGATGCTAAATATCGATAAAATTATGACGTCTTTCAAAAGCATGTCAAAGCTGATTTTGGACAGGAGTATTCTCTGCTTTTAGATGGGAAGACTCGCTGGAGCAGCATGGCCATGTTAAGCCGTTTTCTAAAATTAAAAATATCTATCACAAAAGCACTAATAGATTTGAACATTGTTAAATAATATATTTGATATAATAAAAACTGCCGTGGAGGCACTTGTCGCCGTGATGCAACATTGCTTTCAGCTGATATTTCTCTCAAATTTGCAAATAAAAAATTGCTTGAAATGAACACTCATCTGAGCAATAACATGGCGGCTGCATTGCGTAAATAATATGCAAAACGACGATTAGTCCAAGCAGTAATATTGCAATATTTGACAAACCCGGAGAAGTATTATATAGTATGATATATATATAGTATGATAACATTGAAAATGAAGATAAAACTGTTTTGTTACGGCCTACGAGTGATGAGATGCTGCGGGAAATCGGAAACCTCATTCAACGCACAAAACAAAGTGTTGTGTGTACGTCTGATTTCAGGAGACATGATGATTTACAAGTATCTTCTTTAACAAATGAAGAAGAACTTAATAAGGAAATAAGTCAAGCTACTGCTTCTGCTCCTGAATCGACATCAAATGACATTAACACTAATGTAAGGGTAGGAATGGCTCTGTTTGAGAATGGTGGTCAGAGACAGCGAGAACGATACCTATTGCTGGCTTACCAACATTTACTATCAATTCCACCCACTAGTGTGGAGCCGGAACGTATATTTTCTTCCGCCGGGATAGTCTGCAATAGACTCCGTTCGTCGTTAAGCGATAAAACTTTAGACGCACTTATTTTTTTACGTTCCTTTTATTTAGGAAAGAAGAAACCCAATACGTTATGCTCAATTTAATAATTAATTTTATTGTTTGGTTTTTGTTAAGTCCATATGGAATATATATATATTTTTATTTTTTATATTTTATTTACGATTTCTGTGCTTTTTGATTTATTTTGAGTGGATTTGTGAAAGTTCCTATTTCTAGCTTGTAAGATTGTAAATTTTTTAAAGTTTAATTTGTATTATTTAATTTACTTTTTTGAACTCTGTAGTGTAGTGAATTAAAAACAACTGATTGTCAACTGGTTGTGAAAACACTGAACTTTAAAGAACTGATTGTTACCAAAAAATACTTTAAACCATGTTGTAAATTGAGTATAATTTAAAAAAATATAAATATGCTTACCAATAAAGTGTATTTTATTTAGATCCTTTCCCTTTATTCGTTTTGATAGTAGGAATTCTATATAAAAGATAGCCTTGAAAAGCATACTTTTTCAACATGAATTTATGAAAAAACCCGAAAGAACCGAAAAAACGGTTCCGGCTTGAGTTTAGAACCGAAAGAACCGGTTCCTAAAATAGGGCCGGTTCTCGATGGCCTAATTACAATAAAGATAATTTTAATTTAGAAACAGCTCTTTTTCATTTTCGTATTTTGACTGGGCCGCTTAAAGTTGTTAGAGTAGAGAGATGAATGAGATAATTATAATACATGCGGCGTTTTTTGGGGGATTGTCTCATGTAATTTTTGACGTTTGACGAGTGCTGATTCTCAGCCTAGTTTGAATAAATGACTTTTGATTTTGATTTCATGATTGGAATTTGAAGAAAAAAAAAAAATAGTTGTATTTGGCAATGCTCCCGTCTAAAATTGTATTAAGGTCTCACCATAATAAGTTTATGGTGAGAGCTTCAGTTAGATAGGCAGATAGCCAAATATAGCCTAATTTTACCAGAGGTTGAATATTTTCAGTTAAGAGCCATTGTGAGTCAGTTCAATCGGAGTAACATAGCTGTTGAAAACCTATTAAAATATCAACTCAACAATAACATAACACAACCAAAAAAAATTATATTAGATGTCACAACTATATAGAACTCCACCTTTTAGATATTGGGAACATTTTACTGAAGGAAGCAGTAACAAGTACACTGGCAATTTTAGACTCTTCAAGCAGTGCTTGTCTTGAAAATATAACTGCAGATTAATAGAAACTGTGACAAGATTTATGCATGGTTTTAAAACCATTAGAACAGGTTACGATACAGATTAGTGGAGAAAAGTACCTCATGGCAGTCTTGTCATAATGTTCAATAGATGTTTATTCAATGTTTATTCCAATAAAATTCCCCATGATGAAACGCTACATTCCATTTCTAATGACATGTGTAATAGAATATTAAGAGGTATACTGACAATACTGAGTAATATAGTAATGAGCGGCACTTTCAGCATAGCTACATTCCTTGACACTTATAAAACAGCATTTTTTTTTTACAAACTAGCACCCAAAGCAGCTAGGGTGATTGAAATAGTTGTCTTTGAAATAAATAAACAATGGGCTACAGTGACAACTTCACACCAATGGTACTGGCAACAGCACCAACTACTACATAGGATGCCAGAAGTTTTGAAAATGCCAGCAAGCCACACAATTATATTGATATTTGGGCAGATATCAATGTAAAAGAAATCCATACACTGTAATCACCACAAGTGCCCAATCCAACATAAGACATGAAGAGATATTCCCAACATAGAACTGTGGAAAGTTCAGAAAGAAGCAGAACTCATACAAAACCAAATACAGCAAGCTTTTGAAAACACCTAAAAGGAAATACACTGTAACTCAGCTCTGCCAATATTATGTGAAGAAACTATGGGTCTGAGAGTTGTATCATTTCTAATTGCATCTCTATTTTATCTCTGGCTTAGCGACTGGGCATTTCACGTAATTTGGTAATACCAAGAAATGTCTGAACTTCAAAGACCAAGATCATTCTTCGAGTTTGATTTGGTATTTCTTAGTTGTGGTTGGAACGTCTAAAACAATATTAAACTAGTACTTATACCACCTACTGCTTGTATTAAACGAATGACTTTTCAAGACCGAAAACAACCACAATGTATCAAATAATACTAGCAACAGTAGTTTCTTTTCACATTTTTAACGCCTACCCTTTTACCATTTCATTTTCGAACCAGCATTTAACAATAAGTCCTAGCGATTACTGCCTTTGGCAACAGCAAGTTTTTTACGAGCCTTCGAAGTATAATCTGCTGGATAACTCAACCGATATGTAATCAAGATAAGTCTTGTGTGCTTGTAAAACTTCACACTTGCCAACGAGGCTCAACAATGCATTTCGGCAGTAATAAATTTGATGAATAACATTTCCTTTCAATGTACGACGAGCGTTTTAGCTAGATGAAATTCTGATGAATGGAACTCGCTGATCATCTCGACAAAACAACACGTGATCATCAATCACGTGTTGTGTATTATAAATGCGAAACAACGGAACTTGGCTGGATCAATATTTATACGAAGATCTTCTCTAGTTTTATAGAAAAGACGATGAGCGGCACAACGGGCACAACACAGCAAATAAATATTAGAAACAAACAACATGCCCACAGATTAAGTGAACATGCCAATGAATCAATGAATGATGCCAGTCCATAAATAAGTCACTCATAATGTATATTAAAATCTATGGTCACTCACAGATACAGTAAAGTAAAGGCAACCTGTTCTCTAAGTAGTTTGTGGTAAAGACCATGCAATGACCACAGTCAGTTCTTGGCGGGAAAGTGTAGTGACATGATAAACAGTTTTGTTTTATTTTCTAAATAGCCGATTTTAAGTAATAGTGGTGGATTATTATATCCATTATGTGTTCGTGAACGTGCATTAGTGTAGGCAAATGAAACAAAACAGTGCAACATAACTTCAAGTGCTCTCAAGAAGTCCGCGTGAGGTCTCAGTAAAGTCACATCTTTACTGAAACTCAAAGGGAGCGGGCATATCATCATCATACATTGATTATGATTCATTTCATCAATATTTATACGATGTTTGTACATAAATAAATAAAGAGTGGGCTAGAAGGTCCCAGCAACCAGGCCATTAAAATATTATAAAAAAAGACCATAGAGTAGAATATTCTTTTTTTTAATATTCTTTAATGGCCTGGTTGTAAGGACCTTTTTGCCAATTCTTTATTTATTTACAAACTTGGAAATGATGATGAAATTAATTTTATTTGCTTTAATTTTTAATTAATTTTATTTAATTTAATTACATTAATATTCAGGTAAACAAAAATTTTAGAAAATAAAACAAAACGGCTAAACATGGCTCTTCAATTTCTCGCCAAGAAGTCCGCTGTATAAATGGGACTAACACTCAGTTGCAGAAACGATCTTTAAATTTTAAAGACTACATTAAACACTAATAAAGCATTAAATCATTGCACGAAACCATTTTTTATTTTATTTTAATGCTCCATTAATTTAACTAATGAAATGTCAAACCTAATGAAACCGGCCATTTTAAACACTTTTACGTTGCACGTAACTTTATTAGTGCCCATTAGCAGGTGGTGAACTTTAAGTTTGACATTTCAGATTGTTTAATTTTAATGGGCCGAAAACAATCCATTAAAGAGCAACATTAAGTGTTTTCTACGGTACTTGAATGCATTTCTGTAATTGAAAGATGTCTTTAACCAGTCTTTCGTCATTATCTGATTCTTATTTAGTAGATTTACCTCGCCGTCGAATCCCAGACCGAGTGAATTTATTTTTAAAACATGATGGAGAAGAGTTTCGTGTAAGGTATAGAATTTCCAAGGAGGCCGTTCTTCAGATTTGTAACCTACTTGATTATGATTAAGAACCAGTGCCGCAAAGAAATAAATCTATTAATGGCCTGACACAGCTTTTAATAAGTTTGAGATTTTTCGCCACTGGATCTTTCCAGCAAATATTGGGTGATTTAATAAACATAAATAAATCAACAGTTTGTCGGAAACAGATTGGGTCGGGTTGTTTGTCAGTTTGTTTATACAAAAAGTATCCCGTGAACTAGCAAAATTAAGCCACATCTATATTAAAATGCCAGACCGGACGGAACTACGTAGAGTTGCAGAAGGTTTTTATGAAATTGATGGATTTCCACGTGTGGCAGGAGCTCTAGACTGCACACATGTTAAAATTATTAGAATAAGGGAGATGCGCTAAGGTAGCCCACGAAATTCAAATTTTATTACGTTTTTTGAAATTTGCAGGTCAGTAACACGTTGTATGTTGATCTAATTATGATTCGCGGCCATAACCAATATGGCTTTACAGAATTATAATCATTAGAATATGAATCAAAAGTATAAAATTTGCAAAAAACGTTGGTAAATTTGAATTTCGCGGGCTACCTTAGCGCATCCACCTTAAACCAGATTATTTAAACTAGATTAAACCACAGAGTACACTGAATACACATAAATCAACTACATTTAATTTATTTTATGTTAAAATTGTGGTGTACTTGTACGTACGGATAATAACAGAACGGCAAATGTTCACTCTTTTCGTTCAATATGGTAGTTTGTTCCTGGCAATATTGTTTAAAGTCTTCTTTAACTAAAGTGGCATTAAAAATGTCTAATGCCATCTAAAATTTGTTTGTGCAACTTCATTAAAGTAATGAATTTATTAGCGATAATGCTGCTTTATGTAATGAAGTGTTAATGGTGAGCTTTCTGCAACTGAGTGAAAGAGCAACATTAGTGTTTTCTACGGTACTTGAATGCATTTCTGTAATTTAAAGATGTCTTTAACCAGTCTTTCGTCATTATCTGATTCTTACTTAGTAGATTTACCTCGCCGTCGAATCCCAGACCGAGTGAATTTATTTTTAAAACACGATCGAGAAGAGTTTCGTGTAAGATATAGAATTTCCAAGGAGGCAGTTCTTCAACTTTGTAACCTACTTGATTATGATTTAGAACCAGTGACGCAAAGCAAAAAATCCATTAATGACCTGACACAGCTTTTAATATGTTTGAGATTTTTCGCCACTGGATCTTTCCAGCAAGTATTGGGTGATTTAATAAACAGTTTGTCGGAAACAGGTTGGGTCGGGTTGTTTGTCAGTTTGTTTATACAAAAAGTATCCCGTGAACTAGCAAAATTTACCCACCTCTATATTAAAATGCCAGACCGGACGGAACTACGTAGAGTTGCAGAAGGTTTTTATGAAATTGATGGATTTTCACGTGTGGCAGGAGCTCTAGACTGCACAAATGTTAAAATTATTAGAATAACACTCAGTTGCAGAAGCGATCTTTAAATTTGAAAGACTACATTAAACACTAATGTAGCATTAAATCATTGCACAAAACCATTTTTTATTTTATTTTAATGCTCCATTAAATTTAACTAATGAAATGTCAAACTTAATGAAACCGGCCATTTTAAACACTTTTACGTTGCACGTAACTTCATTAGCGCCCATTAGCCGGTGGTGAACTTTAAGTTTGACGTTTCAGATTTTTTAATTTTAATGGGCCGAAAAGCATCCATTAAGAGCAACATTAGTGTTTTCTTCGGTACTTGAATGCATTTCTGTAATTGAAAGATGTCTATAACCAGTCTTTCGTCATTATCTGATTCTTATTTAGTAGATTTACCTCGCCGTCGAATCCCAGACCGAGTGAATTCATTTTTAAAACATGATGGAAAAGAGTTTCGTGTAAGGTATAGAATTTCCGAGGAGGCAGTTCTTCAAATTTGTAACCTATTTGATTAAGATTTAGAACCAGTGACGCAAAGAAATAAATCCATTAATGGCCTGACACAGCTTTTAATATGTTTGAGATTTTTCGCCACTGGATCTTTCCAGCAAGTAGGTATTGGGTAATTTAATAAACATAAATAAATCAACAGTTTGTGGGAAACAGGTTGGGTCGGGTTCACCGTCCGATAAGGACCAGGCCCGGGTCGACGGCGCGTCGTATTCTACGCGCGCCTCAAAGAGTTGTCAGCACCAACTGACGGGGTCCGATAGGGCCAATGCCTGCCAGGGTTGCGAGTTTGTCCGAAAGGGATATCGTGGCCCTGGCACACAGGCAAATGAAGAAATACGTGTGGGTTTTAGTCAGTAAAAGTCTGACACGCCCTCCCGCTCAGCCCAGAGCGGGAGAAGTTATTTGATAATTTCCAACCCAAAAAAAAAAAAAAAAAAGGTTGGGTCGGGTTGTTTGTCAGTTTGTTTATACAAAAAGTATCCCGTGAGCTTGCAAAATTAAGCCACCTCTATATTAAAATGCCAGACCGGACGGAACTACGTAGAGTTGCAGGTTTTTATGAAATTGATGGATTTCCACGTGTGGCAGGAGCTGTAGACTGCACACATGTTAAAATTATTAGATTAAGGGGGATGCGCTAAGGTAGCCCGCAATATGGCTTTACAGAATTATAATCATTAGAATATGAATCAGAAGTATAAAAATTGCAAAAAACGTTGGTAAATTTGAATTTCGCGGGCTACCTTACCGCATCCCCCTTAAACCAGATTATTTAAACTACATTAAACCACAGAGTACACTGAATACACATAAATCAACTACATTTACTTTATTTTATGCTAAAATTGTGTTGTACTTGTACGTACGGATAATAACAGAACGCAAATGTTCACTCTTTTCGTTCAATATGGTAATTTGTTTCTGGCAATATTGTTTAAAGTCTTCTTTAACTAAATGGGGATGCACACGCAAAGCTCAGCGCAGATGTCGCCAGTGGCGGGATGGCCGCTGTCAAATCGTTTTCGCTTTGTTTACATCAGTGTTTTTTGCAATTTTTTGTGTTGAAACCGGTCCACCATCGTTATTGCTATCATGTATTGTACCTGGAAGCTCAAAGAATTGAAAGACGAATTGAAAAAACGAGGAGCAAGGATAACTGGAAAGAAAGCAGATCTTGTTGAGAGGTAGACTTTTAAATAATAAAATATTTTTCATCAGTGCTAGCCTCTAGATTTGGATCTTTTTTTAGTTGTAACGTGTTAATTCTTACTTGAGTCATTGTAGGAAAATTTACGAAAAATGAGAGAACATTACTTTAATGATAAATGGTATTCTTTATCTTTTAGGTTAGAAGCTTACGACCGAAATTTTAATTTCGGCAATCAAAGCCCTCAAGCTTCTGAAAGCCAAGCCATTGACGTTCCTGAAGCGGATCTTTACCAAGACGTTAATAGCTCCACCAAATTGCCGAAGATTACTAAACAACATATTCAAAGTTACTTTGACAGGTACCTAACATATTTATTTCCAATGATACATGTTAAATGTTTGATATCCTCTAGCGGCCCTTGTTTAACATAAGTAATGGTTTTTATTTCAGATTCAATAAGAATATCAGTGATGCTGTAAGATTGTATGAATCGAGATACCTTCTTGTTCTACGATCAACAACATCCTGCCAAAGTACATACCTAAAAGGTATGCTTATTCTTACTATAAACTCATTTAAAAGTTGATGTCTAGGAAATAAAATGGGTGTAGGTCTTCTTCCATGGTTGTTAATAGTAGGATGGTGAAGTTTCAAATGTGTGTGTGTTGTTAGTTTGATGTGTAAAGTAATTTGCCTAATAAACATATCAAAACTTCTTCCAGGTTATTGCAAGGCATCTATGAAACAGCTTCAATATGAGGTAAACATCAAATTAAGTGATGACGGAATGCCTGAAGAAGCAAGCTGTGAATGTGCTGCAGGAGAAGGAAAAGAAGCGCATTGCAAACATATAGCTGTGGTACTACTTGCTGCTGAAAATATTGTACAACATAAAATAATACTCCTACATGAAGTTTCTACGTCACAACTACAGACATTCCATAAACCAGCAAAGAAGTATTATGCAACACCATTGAGAGCCTCCAGATTGCCATCCAAAAGAGATGTACATAATACTGTTTATTCTCCATACTTGGCACAAAACCCTAGGTTTGATAAGAATGCATTTCAATGCAGGTTTCAATCTTTGATTCTAAATTATGCACACTCGTCAATGCCTTTAAAACAATTATATCCTGCAGCTAACCAACGAGCAATATGTTTGGACCATGAATATTTAAAAAAAAACGCAGTGGATATTTTTTTAGAATCCATTAGTGTTCTTAATGTTTCAGAAACAAGAATTATGGAAATAGAAATTGAAACTAGAGGACAAAGTTCCAATCCAAAGTGGCATGATTATAGAAAAACCCACATTACAGCCAGCATTTTTCACACTGTGTGTCATTTAAAAAGTGAAACTTTAATCAAATATTGCAATCAAATATTAAATAAGAATCGAATCCAGACAAGAGCCATGGCACATGGAGTTATAAATGAAAATGTAGCCATTAAAAGGTATATGGAGGCTTATGATCTGGTTGTAGTTGAATGTGGTTTATTCTTGTCTCAGGAAAGGCCTTATTTAGGAGCATCTCCTGATGGTTTACTGGGATCAGAAACCATTATTGAAGTTAAATGTCCTTATGCTTCCAGAAATCAAAAGATCAGTCCTCTAACAATACCATATCTACAATATGACGAAAATGGACAACTAACTTTAAAAAAAAACAATATTTATTACTACCAAATTCAAGGGCAGTTATATGTAACAAAAAGATTATTTTGTAATTTATTGATTTTTACCTATAAAAGTTTACATGTAATATATATTGAACGTGATGAACAATTCATTCAGGATATGTTGGATAAACTTGATAATTTTTATCATAACTTCTTTAAAAATGCTGTAATCAAGAAATATTTCTTTAAAGACTAACACTTTAAAATAAAACTTTATTAACATATTAAAATGCTTTTATTTCATAATATTTTCTCTAAAATTACAAACCATAGCACAAACAATTAAAATTCTAGATGCCAGTGTTACATGATATGGGCTTAGTTCACTTTTCAAAATCTTGTATGTTTTAGCAAGGCCTATAATACGTTCTATATGAACTCGTTTGCTTGCTAGTTTTCGATCCTGTACTATTCTAACACCTGGTATTTGTGTCTTTCCTTTCAAGAACATTGGAATGTTAATAGTTATATCTTTTGGAGCAAAAATGTCCTGCACGTTAAAACCTCTATCTGCCATGATAGAATCGCCACTGTCACATAGATTTTCAAGATTGGATCTTTCTATAATCTGTCTATCACTGACTGAACCTCCATAACATTCTGAGACATATGAAATTAGACCACCAGGTGTAGCCCCAATCATAGCCTTCACAGTATTTTTATGTTTGTAGCTGCTGAATGTCACCTGCTGTGCTATAGGATTCCCAGGCTTTGTGATGGGTATTTCAGTTGTGTCCACAATAATTCTTGTACTTGCAAAACCACTTCTAAATGACTCTGGCATAAAGTATTGAACCAATTCTTTACTGGGCCAAATACTAATTAAAGACCATATTTCATACATAAAATTGATCCATGTTATAAAAATGTTAGCAACACTAGTTTGGGAAATACCAAATAAAAATGCCAACTCAAAATCTGGTAAATACCTCCTTAGCTTGATCAGTGTTATCAAAAGTTGGTCTTCAACAGAAACATTGATAACTCTACTTCCCTTGTAATTTAAATTATTACACATTGGACTTAACGTGTTTAACACAAGCATAAATTTTTCATAGTTTTCTAGCCCAGTATAAAAATGAATAGCCTCCTGATTGGCCCTCATAGCCTCTAGTGAAATTATTCCCAAAGAACTACCACATTGAATGCTAACAGATACTGTTCTAGGAGTAATATCTTCTGAGGTGCTCTCTACAGTAGATATCTCTATTTCAGTGCTAGTAGACGGTTCTGGAATACTTTCGTCCCCAGTTGGCTGTCTAAAATCAATTCTGCGTCTGCTTCTTTCCAAATACCGAAGGCTTCTTGATGTAGGTGTTGTTGACACTCGGGTGGACCAAGGGAATATGCTTGGGACAGTCCCCTTTTTGAGAAATCTGCATATTTGAGGATTTCCTGAAAAACAAACAAAATATTTAAAAAATTTATACAGATTACTTTAAGTATAAGACTTTTAACACTCTGTAATATGGAGGCACACAGGATACCTGTTCATTGGTTTATTTACATATTAAACCTCCAGGAAACAAACCAAGTTTTCAAGCAGACTTTACAAGGTAGTTATCATTAAACTAACCACAGTGATAACGAGAAGTCTCTGTCTGTAATGCTAATGACTGAAATCAACACTTAATAAGTTAATAGCTCACCTGTATAAGCTGATTCTCCTACATAATCAGATTCTTGGAAATGATTCCGGCATAACCTGCTATGCTGTGTCGCTACATAATTTTTGCGACGTATAGCCTTTTCCCACTTTTTTTTTAGCGTTGTATCTTTGGGAAATAAATGAACACCGGGGTTAGTACATCCTGGTACAGCACACAGAGGCATATTTCGAGAAAATTGAAATTTACTGAATGCTAGGTTACAAAATGTATGGAATTGACAGCTTTTGATAGCCATGTCGACGATTCGCCACCTATCGTGAACAAATGGCAGTTTAGATCCCCATTGGCATAAATGTCTAATGCTATCTAAAATTTGTTTGTGCAACTTCATTAAAGTAATGAATTCATTAGCGATAATGCTGCTTTATGTAATGAAGTGTTAATGGTGAGCTTTCTGCAACTGAGTGTTAGGGGGATGCGCTAAAGTAGCCCGCGAAATTCAAATTTTATTACGTTTTTTGTAATTTGCAGGTCAGTAACACGTTGTATGTTGATCTAATTATGATTCGCAGCCATAACCAATACGGCTTTACAGAATTATAGTCATTAGAATATGAACCAGAAGTATAAAAATTGCAAAACATGTTGGTTAATTTCAATTTCGCGGGCTACCTTAGCGCATCCCCCATAAACCAGATTATTTTAAACTAGATTAAACCACAGAGTACACTGAATACACATAGATCAACTACATTTACTTTATTTTATGCTAAAATTGTGGTGTACTTGTACGTACGGATAACAGAACGCAAATGTTCACTCTTTTCGTTCAATATGGTAATTTATTCCTGGCAATATTGTTTAAAGTCTTCTTTAACTAAAGTGGCATTAAAAATGTCTAATGCCATCTAAAATTTGTTTGTGCAACTTCATTAAGTACATGAGTTTTTCAGATATACGGAATGTATAGCAAGGGTAACAATCTCTTGATTACATCTCTTGATAACAGGCTCCTGATTTTAAATTGCCGCTTTTTTTCTTGGACAGCTTTCGTTGGTCAGACTCTCTAAGATTTTTTGCTCAAAATTAAGTTGGCAGCCCTGTTCCCCACAGTTGAGACTTGAGAGTTGAATTGATCACAGTTCTCCATCCCATCCATCTGTCAACAGTATAACTGAGAGTACAACAGTTGGTCTATGGCGCTATGAAAAAAAAAAAAAATATCTGTGGTGCTGTCAATAAAGTCAACAGTCATTATCAGACGTCAATACAACCTGTCAACATGTCAAACAAGTCAATGTGTCGTTGTGTCGCACGCTCTGACACCCCCAAACAAATTTAGAATTTTCGAGCTATCTTCTATCTTCACTACCTTGAGCTTTGAGTATTTCTGAATAATGATACTGTGCGCAAACGAACGTTAATAAACGCACTAACTTGTGGGTGCAACACGCCAACAATTGGATCGCCAGTAAACTTGCTTGCAATCTAATCCACATGCCAAGCCAGACGCCCTGGCCCTTTCTATCTACAAGTTTGAATTTTGTTTGTGTCGTTGGTTTGTCGAAGATTGGCAAGCGTGTGGAATCCGCAGTAATCCTGTGTGTTACACCAAATTGCGGTGATTGAAGGAATTTGTTTAGAAGATGTTGTTTTCTTGAAACTCTAAGTCATATTGGTCAGAGAATCGTTTTATTTGGTTTGGAGTATTTGGTTGTTGTTGTTACGGTGGTTCTTTTTATCCTTGTTAATGCATATGAGGTAGGTACATCCCTGCTTGAGTATATATCCGTGGCTGGCGTGAATATGTTGACATGTTCAAAATGTAATTTTTACAGGGTCGCAATTTTAAAGTTTGACTTATTATGTTAAATCGTGTTATCTTAGATACTTATGTATCTCACTTGACTTAGGGATAGTGTAATGCTATCTATCGAATTATGATAAGAAATACGCTTAAATTATTTTAATTTTTGTAATATTAGACTTATCAATTTGTTCACCAATGAGTTATCAATGTATTGACCACTTTAGTAGGAAAAAAATAGGTAGTCATATTTACGGAAAAGGTGTTATTTTTTATCATTTCTTTGTATACTAAAGAAAACACTTTTTTAGGTATTTAAAATTATAATCACATTCAAAATAAACATTGTTTTAAGAAAAAAAAACGTTTAATTATAGAGAACCTATATTTTGAAAAAAAAGCAAAAAGCAACACAAAATACGCAAAAAAAAAGCTCCACTTTGGTCCACCACTACGTCTAATATGCAAATTAGCAAAATAATAATAAATTAGCCATTAGCAATCTTCTTTATCTTCTAGATCTGGATCGTCCTCATCTATATCTGGATCAGTAGGGTTACAATCATTTGTTTTTAACTGTTTATAGAAATTATGGAAAACTTCATCGATTAACTCCAGAAGATCCATTAAATCTTTCTTCTTTTCGGCACTGATTGGTAATGGGTCTTTAGAAATTTGGTTCAATCTAAAAGTTTCACCAGTACACAATCTTCCTCTTTTCTTAAAATTTACAGTGTTAAAAACGGATTCTCGATCAAGATTATCTTTAAAATGAATTATGCCGAAACTCGTTTTATTGTATTGCAACCATTTAATTGGTTGCCATAAAAACTTTTGTCCCGAAGCATCATTCTTCTTTAAAGAAAACGGTCCTTTGGATTTTAACTCTGAGAAATCCAAGAAGTCTTTTAAAGTCATTACTACTACTTTAAAGGGATTTTTAAGTTTGCATGTTCTGACTAGCTGTACCCAATCATTTAAGTGATTAATCTTCATTTTTGTCCTTTTCTTTGTTTTTTCTATTATTGCGTGATCAGAGTCGCACTCCATATGGGTATGTCCACTTATAAGAAATTTGTGATGAATTGTTTGCAGCGTAGGGTGATTGTTTAGTAGGTACATAAACATCATGGCAACAATATTATTTTTATTTTGGCCGCCACAAGTATCTGAGTAGAAAATTATCTCCTTCACATTTGGTGGCAATCTATTGCAAAAGTGCCACAAACATGATCCAATTTGATTGGCTCCTCAAGCTCCTATGGTCGCATCCCACATATAGCATGTAGCCTCATTGCTTCCTAGGTCATGGATAGTTAAATTGAAGGACCAAAGCTGTCGTTTATAAAAGGATACCGAGGTTGTTAAATAAGGCGTTGGCAAGCATTGTTGAAGATCAAAAGTAAATGCCCTAATCGAAGAGTCGTTCTTTACTATATCTTTGTCAATCCTTTTTTCACTATAAGCTTGTTCAACTCGAGATTGATGTTCGGCTAACTCAGCAATCAAATTTATTTTGTGATCAGCGTCTGCTACTTTAATTTTGGCATTGAAGACATCGCATGTATTGCAGGTGTCTTTTGAGGGTTGTTTAAATGAGAGATTTAGGTCATGGAAGCATTTAGTATATAGTTTCAAAGAAACAGGATTTAAAGTAGATTTTTTATATACCCTATACATTTTTGCAATCGATAAATCGGTAGCAAGGTATTTCTTGCCAGTGGATTTCCTGCAATAGTGACTTTCGTAGCTCGGGAAACTGGAAATGTGTTCTCGGACAGACGTCATTTCCTCCATGGATTTTTTATTTTTTGGCGGCTTACAACCTCTCTGATCACTGTCTATGATGCCCGTGGGGGAATGTTTTTTCTTTTCGACTATCACATTTACAAATCCCTTGGTCTCACCAAGTACTCTGCAAAAGCACTCTTTGCAAACCGTTCTCTCCTCATTAGAAATCAAGAGTTTATACACACAATAGCAATCTCTGTTTTTTTCTTTACAACCAGTTGTTTGAGATTTTTTGGGTAGTATCGTAACTGATTTAGATATAAATGCTGCTCTTCTGTCTCTCTGTCCTAATTGCCAATAATCTTCAAAACACTGTTTCCTTTCAGCCTCTGCGAATCTTTCAGCACATTTTAATCTACATACTCCTAAATCTTTAGTTTTTCTCTCAGCGACTACCTTACCCTTTTCTGTAATGTAGCTCTTTCCTGTATTTCTTAATATTTTGCATTCTTTTCTTTCTTGTCTTGATCTGCCCTTATTTTTCTTTATTGTATTAGTAGCTTCTTCGTTGGTATGTGTACAAATTATAGTTTGCACAACTTCATTTCTGTTTTCTGTGGGAGAATCCAAATTCACAACTAAGCTTTGTGTGTGGTTTTCATTTAAAGGTAAGCTATCATTTTCTTTGTCTATAGTAATATTTTGAGATGTCATACTTTGTGTTTCAGTTGCAAATCTGTTGCACGTAGATATTGTAATCTCATTTACAGTACTAGTATCAGCTATATTAATTATTTGAGAAGTCATACTTCGTTTCTCCGAGTATGTTGTATCGAGTTCGAGTTCGTTCGTCGAGTCACAGTCAGTTTCTGATTCATCCACTACGCGTTGCTTCATGTTATCCACTGTAAAGTCGGGGTCCTCGACGCTGTCGTCACTAGCCGCATCATAGTAACTTTTTCTTCCATTTACTGAAATATCACTAGTCTTAATCGTGTCTGATAAATTTTCACTTTCTAAGTCTACTTCAGTTAATACATTGAATAGTATTTGGGTTTCTGGTGACATTGCTGGAATAGGAGATGATGTCGGCTCAACATTATTAACACCATTCTTCAATGACGAAGATGAGGCCAATGGCGGCGAAACGGTACGAGGTGTGTCAGAAGTAGGTTCACCTAAAACAAAACGGCAAAAGTTCCAGTAAGCAACCACTATTTTATAGCAAACTAGCTTCCGCCCGCGACTTCGGCCGCGCAGCGTTTTTGTTGACAGCTCACTGACGGCTTATTTTTTCCGACACCTCCAACAATTTTAGCCAATGTATACAAAAACTTAAGAAATTATATACTAAAATCTTCCTCGTAAACACTCTATCCATTGGTGAAAACAGCATGAAAATCGGTGCAGTAGTTTTGAGTTTATCGTGAACAGACAGGCAGCCAGACGCAGAGGAGGACTTGATTGTATAATATGTAGTGACAAATTAAATAAGTATTTAAAAATCAAATAAACCACTTACACTGTAATTTGTTTTGTTTTGGTTTAAGTGTTAAAGGAGTTAATGGTGAAAATGGTGGTGGAGAAATTGAAGGCTGCTCAATGGAGAATAAAGCATCAGGGCTGCATTCATCTAAAGCAAAAAAAAGTACATCTAAACAATTACAAACAACATGGAGGTAAATGTGTAGACAAACAAGAGCAAGGGAATCGAAATTCAAACTTCTGGGCATAAGCTCACAAAATAGGTAACTTAATGAGCTATGGTAAAACATGCAATTGTATCAAGCAAAAATGCCTTAGAACAATTCGGTGATTGACATAAATACTAAATGATTTATAGAGAACCCCCAGCTTAAATGGTTAGAAGGGGTACTTAGTCTGAACGGCCCAAATCGAATGGCACGTGGGTCATTCGAACGTAAACAAAAATCGTCTACGTACAAATGGCCCGTTGGTGACACAATCTATCTTAATTCAATGGATAAACTACATTATGTACATTCGGGTGCAAAAGTAAAAAGTTTAAATAAAAAATGATTTTTTCTTAGATTTGTATTATCTTCATTAAAACAATCAACAAAATATACAATAAGATAAAATAAAACAACAAGCCAATCAACAAAATGTAAAAAAAATAAAATTAAAAACTTAGTCAAAAGCAGCTTAATTTTAAAGAATAAAAATCCTCAATTCGTGGGAATTTACTGTTACACAATAAGATTTAGTGAAAATCAGTCTTATTTTAGAGAAACAAATGAACAAACATAAAAATATTATTATACAACAATGTTTAGTCAAAACCAACCAGCAATTGTAAGGAAACAGATCAACAAAATATGAGAATTTACTATAAGATTTACCTAAAATAAGTCTTATTCTAGAAAAACAAATCAACAAAATATAAAAATACAATATTAATCAATAAGATTTAGTAACAATCGGGCTTATTTTAAAATAAAAAACCAACAAAATAAAAAGAAAATACGACTGAACAATATAATTGATTAAAACTTTAATTTTTCTAAGCAATGCCCCACGCTTATCTGTCCAGTCAATAATTCTTCTACAATACTTTGAATTTTCCAGTTTCTTGATAAAGTTTCAGGTTTCCTTTTTGAAATTTTGATGCCATCAGGTTTCCTTATCTGATTTGAATAATATTTGAAGTCGTTATGCAACCCTTGCAGAAGTTGACCAATATTTGGTTTGACTTTTATGAATTTTCTAATTCTATTGTTCCATGACTCTACAATGTTATTTGTTTTATGATATTTATTATATGTACACCAGATACTTGAATTCACCTTATCGTCTAGCCATGTGCTAACAAAATAATCGTTGAATTTTGTAAAATTATCACTGCACGGACTTTCTGCCATAATATAAAGCCAACCATCGTCAACGAAGTGTGGAGGAATGTGTGATAATGCTGTACATAATTTTATATGTGCCTTGCCTGAATGGGTCTTGTGTAGATTTAATTTATTTGCTTTACGCCACAAGCATTGACTAAAATGAAAATTGCACCCTGTTATTTTAACATTTGGAAAAATATTTTGTAATGCAACTATGGTAGCTGCTTCAAAATCCATAGTGGCATAAGTTGGTTTCCATTCTGGTTCTTGGCTTTTTATTAATTGGAATAGTAACTGATATGTGTCAAGCTTCTTATCAGGTAGTAAAGCATACAAAATAGGAATCACGTTAACAAATTCTTGAGTGCTTCCTATATCTGCATGAACTGTAAAAACTTGATAAAATCCATTCGGGCAGATCTTAAATGTCCCATCAAAGAAAAAACTTCTTTACTGCCACAAATAAACAGTGAAATCCTTATGTCCAAATATCAATATTCTTTTTTGTCTGTATTGATAATCCGCAAATAACATAAATAAATATTTTTGAGGGATAATAACGTCAGCTCCTTTTCTAAAGCAAAGTCTCTTGGCTCCAATTGAGCTATTTCGTTTTTGGTATAGATGTTTGCTTATATTTTCAAACTTAGGTAAAATTTGTACTCCTTTTTGTGTAAGTATTTGCATGTGCTCATTAAATATTTGAGGAATCGGAATAGATACGTCGTGTTGAACAGCGTTTATACATTTTTCCATTTGCTCTTTAATTTCCCTCGTTTCTAAGTCTTTAGGTCCATGATTATGTGATGTTTCACGTACAACTGTTAAAGGGTTACTTTTGGTTTTAATAGAAGCACTGCACGTACTTTTTTTTGCACAACGCCAAAGTTCTGTTCCGTCTTTGTTCAGCCTTTTCCAATTATATTCATAACCACCTTTACGTAGAAGGCGAGCACCTTTTCTTGATTTACCCTCACTTGCAGATTGTGATGTAGAGGGATGTGCGTCATCCATTTCTATGATTATTTAAACCTAGAAAATACAATATGGGCCTTAGAAGTGTGAAAGTATATAATACAGATTTGTATGTGTATGGTCTAAAATCTAGTCCCTGTCATATATTATTTATGTTCTAAATAAAATATGGTAGCTTAGTCTTTAGCCCGAATATTGATGTTGTTTACATACGAGTTGAAAGAGATGTAAGTACTTATATTAAATTCGATCATATTATGTTCTTGGACCCAAAAAGATAGAATACATATGAAACGCCTTTAACTGAAGAAACATTTTGAGAAAAATATTGCAGTAAGTATATGCAATTGGCTTTATAATACACTGGTCATCAAAAAAATCGGCCCACCTGTAGTTTTACCGCAAATCACATTTTTTCTTTAGCGAAACAAAACAAAATTATTTTGTATTGATATGTTTAATTTGACTTGTTTATTTACACCAATTTTAGCGCAATATAAACAAAAACAACATTAAAAAAATTAAATTACGATTATAAAATTAAAAAGAATAATTTTACTCTTTTTTGTGGTAATTTTAAACACGTTCTAATTTTTCACTCTTAAGTGTTATGAACACAATTGTTGCAGTTTAATATTGAGTATTCCCCCCTCTTGCTCGAATGACGGCCTGCATTCGCCGTTTTTGCGACCTAATCAAGGTTTTGATGGTCTCTTGAGGGATTCGGTTCCATTCTTCCCTGATGGCGGTTTCCAGGTCTCCTAAGGATGTAGGGGCTGGATTACGGGCTCTAACCTTTTGTTTAAGGGCGTCCCACATGTGCTCTATAGGGTTAAGATCAGGGCTTCTCGCTGGCCACGACATAACCCGAATGCCGACCTCTTCAAGGTAATTGGTGACAATGCGTGCTACGTGTGGCCGTGCATTATCATGCATTAGTTCAAAATTTTCTCCAATATATCCGGCATATGGTACCACATGGTCTTCCAAGATCTCTGTGATGTAGCGTACCGCATTTAAAGCACCACTTCTTATGAAAACCAGCTCCGTGCGTCCAGTTAAAGATATCCCAGCCCAAAACATTACAGAGCCCCCACCATAACTGACTGTTTCTCTTATGCAACACTGAGCATAGCGTTCACCTGGCCGTCGCATGACATTACGACGTCCATCAGAACCGTATAAAGTCATCCGACTCTCATCACTAAAAAGAACTGACTCCCATTGGCCTATAGTCCAATTGACGTGATTCTGCTCAAATTGAAGTCTCGCTTGTCGATGAGCTGTGGTCAATTGTGGCCCCGTTGCTGGCTTGTGTGGTCTTAAATTCTGCTCACGTAGTCTCCTTCTTACAGTACTGTCACTTATAGCCACACCCCGGTCTTCACGTAAGCGTCGCTGGAGATCAACACCAGAAAGGTGTCGATTTCGTAAAGCTGATACCAAAATGAAACGGTCATCCCTTTGAGTTGTCACCCTATGTCTTCCAGATCCAGATCTTCTTCGATACTGTCCAGTCTCCAGAAACCTTTGGTAAACTCGCCGAACTGCAGAACGGCTGAGATTTAACCTCCTGGCCACGACACGTTGACTTAAACCTTGTTGTAGCAAAGCCACAACTTGGGCCGCCTCAGCTTCAGTAGTGTCCATTGTTTTTAAACAGAATTAATCAAAACTACAGCCTCAGCAATTAAACTTAACGATATGCACATGAAATCCCTAGAAAAGTCTGTTTCTGACTGGAAGTACGAGTCCATTTGTTCCGATGTAAAACCGTAAAATCAGCACAAAACAGTATTTCTGTATAAAAAAATTGTTATGTACCTTCAAGTGCAATAAGATTTATGACAAACAAGACGTCAATCATCATAGCGACCCTCAAAATAAAAAACAAACATGTGAAACAGCTTATCGGTGAAATAATCTACTAATATTAAACAAAAACTGGGTGGGTCGATTTTTTTGATGACCAGTGTATATAAAAAAAAAACTTACCAGGATCCAACAGTAAACAAAACACAAAACTCTCGAAAGTAAAAGTTCAATGCACAACATTAATGGACAATTGCAAAATTAACAGTGGTGTTACTAAGTTGCATACTATTAAACATATTTCTCCATAGTCCTCTGACGTCACAGATAAGCATCCTACTTGTGATTGGATGACAAGAAGGGTCATTGTTTATCTAGCTACCTGAAATCGTGCCGACCGGTTATGAAGATGTATTCCGTTTATTTAGACGATTTCAAATAATTAAATATTTATTTAGTTAAAATTCATAAACTATGTGATTAATAGAATGTTTGCGACTGTACTTTTGAATTATTTTTAAATTCATTTGACTACCGGGCCATTCGAACGTAGACAATTTTTGTTTACGGTCGAATGGCCCGCGTGCCATTCGATTTGGGCCGTTCAGACTAAGTACCCGTTAGAAGTACCTAAACTATTCAGTTTTGCATGAACGTGCAAAATCTTAGGTTTAAGGGGTGTAAGCAAGCACTAAGAAAGGATTTGCGGTAATTCAGTGAAATACGTAAATAAAGCGGGCGTTCACTAGTTAAATAACAAAACAATGATATTGGTATCTTACCTTCTTCATTTACTTTTATTGCCTTGAAAGACGATTTCACCTTTATTTCTTCTCGAAGTTCTATCAACTTGCGCTTCCTAAGCATTAACTTCTCAATCTCAAGCTGATTCTGAAACAAAATCGTAGATAGTTTAAGAAAACAATAAAATACCTCTTTCTTCGTATAATTTTAATACGTCTTATGTACTGAATAAAAAGGTACTCATATTATCCTTGTCTTCCATTGCATGTAAAGAACTATACAACTCACACAAATAAGTTTATTGATGAATGGAACCAACGTTCAACCAAATACTCAGAACAATATAAACTTTGTAAAATACACTTTCGGCGCGTTGACGCTATTTTCACGATGAAATGTCAATAACATGTCATTTTTCGCGCCGTTTCTATTTCTCTGCATCTCATCAAGCGGTACAGATAATCTATTACCTACGCATTGTACTATAAACCATAGTGTATGAAATCGTAAAGTATGGTCTAATAGCATCAACTAAAGATACTTTATTATTTTTTTATGAAGATTTCATGATATCTCAATATACTCTAATTTGGATTTGCGGATTTATTTTAATAACTAAATATATTCAAAAATGTTCAAATATGTAGACATTACCTATTATGATATCTATAGATATCATAATTAATTTAACTGTCTTCAGTCGGCCATAACTGGATAACTGAAAATTTTCAATTATGTTTGAACTTATGATATTATACCTATATTGATAACTGCTTGTCTGGCGATCATGGGTTTAATTTAGACACAAAAAATAAATTGTGCGAAGAACATAAGTAAAAATGAGACTATAAATGACCTTTTAAGCTTCGAGTGAAATTATAAGTCACACATTTATTTGCAAAAAATTTTTTACAGATATGTATGCTTACCTAGATAGATACTTACCTAGATAGATGCTTACTGGATATCTCTAAATGCTTTGTTATTATTGTATTATCTAGAAATGAGGTTTACCAGTTGAATGTTAATAAAGTAAAGCCAACAAGTATCTTGATACCTGCATACTAATTATTTATCATGTTTCAAGATTGGCAGGTTGATTGTACACAATATAATATGTAATGATATTAACATACAAATTATTAAAACAATAAAATGTTAAATGTACAAGTTGAGCTATCAAGTTTTGTATAACACTAATGTGTGTTTTGGTTAGCGGGCATAACTTGATAAAACGTTATATCAATTATAAATGATTAAAACAATAAAATGTTAAATGTACAAGTTGAGTTATCAAGTTTTGTATAGTAATAATGTTTGTTTTGGTTAGCGAGCATAACTTGATAAAACGTTATATCAATGTGTGAACAGAGTAAACCGGGATTCATTAGTTTGACATATCGTTTTGTTAAGTAGTGAACCCTCAAGACTGAGATATTCTGTTATTACCGAAAGTAAAATCTCAAAAAATTATGAATATTTCGGGTTGTCAATTTTTTTCCTATAAAAACACAGGCGTAGGAAGCGTCTAAACGAATAAAAAAAAAAACATGTATGTCGAGATATCAATGTATTCCCGCCAGCCACGGATATGTTATGTGGGTACCTCTGTCTCTCATTACTTGTAATAGGTATGCCTGTTGTCATGTAGTGGATCAACAATTTGTAATACTTTCATTAAAAACCTAACTATGACATGTTGTATTAATTTGACTTGTGGTGCTGAAGACTTGTCGGGTAAGGTTAGTGAGTGTCTTATGTCTTCCTGTCATAATAAATATTAAAAGATCCTAAATGTCTTAAAAACCATGTCAATCTTGGGGCTAAACTGTCCTAACTCTTGCTTTATCTAGGAGTTCTCTAGTGGGTTACCAGCTTTTTTTTCCCACTAACCAACAAACTTTATCTAAATGTGAGTAAAAAGTATTACTTCTGCTGTTGACTTTAATCATTTTGCTTTGGCGGTTTAATGGCTACAGTTTGTACTAACCACATGTGGCAATTGCAGGATAAAACATTAGAATAGTTTAAACTTAGATTTAAACTATTATCATCAATTACATAAAACAAAGAAATGATAATTATAAACTGTGGGTAATTTGGCCATTACTGCTTCAGCGAATACAGAAGAAAAAGTCTAAGTTACCTCCGTTAGTAATTGTTTTTGGTTGGTTGTTTGGAGTAAAAAATTTCTTTGACCACTGTCATAATTTTAATAACATTGTTTTTTTTTATGTATGTTCCCCGATTACTCGAAGACGGCTGGTCTGATTTGGAAATTTCTTTTTTTGTTTGAAAGGGTATACTTTATATTGCCTTTGTTTATATTTAAGCATCAGATAGATGAATATTTTGTCCTAGTCAGATGGTTGTTTTAGGGATCTTGTGTATAGCATTAATGAATCGCTTAAAACATCACCCGGCTTTAAAATGTGTAGAATTCTGCAGAATAAAATAAGTTTTGCTAGCGGATTCATTAACTTCAGTGGTAGTTAAAAAAGGGTTAAAATTCATGGGATGAGTTTCCCCACTGCCCTTCAGAGCTTGTGAAACCGACAAAAACATGGAACTATACACAGGGCACACTGCATTTTCTCACTTTATTTTCCTGCGTTGGTCATTGCTTTTGAGGTGCAAAGTTTGCAACGCCTGTAGGACTAGTGCAAGTGGCATACTTGCACTAGAGGTGGCGTCCAGCGTCTAATTTGTCAGCGGCGGCGGCGTCATTGGTGTAATATCAAGCATACGTATATTGTTTGCATTACTTAAACTAAATTAATATTCAGACCTATTTAAACAATACAAGTTCCCTTTGCGATCGCCACACAATTTAATATTGCCCTTTTTGTCAATCACATTTGCTACATTGTGTTTAAATGTGACATCACAACCATCGTTGGTTAGCTTGGCTACAGATATTAAATTCGTCCTTAGGTTCGGAACATAAAGTGTATCATGTAAGTCTTTGAGTGTTTGTTACATGCCGACAACCATACAGTACCCTTAACTTTTATTTCAGTACTTACATGCGTAGATAAATTTAGTTCTTCGCTAGTTACAGTTAAAGTGTCCCCGAACATACTCGCATCATTACAAAGATGAGACTTGCACCAACTATCAAAAATCCAGTCGTGTTTTTGAACATTTACAGCATTACAAACTTCTAAATCTGAAACATTAAAAGTTCTTATTAAGTGCTTCTTCCATGTTCACATGATGTGCTACTACATCCTTTTGTACCTTCTTTTTATTCGGACATTCTGATGCCTTATGTCCTTGCTAGTGACATTTAAAGAATTTATATTTAAATCCTTCTCCGCTGGAAGTTGGGTTAATTTTGTTTACAACTTTCGTGCTTTTGTTCCATTTCTTTGAACGTTTTTTCACATATGAATGCATTACGCCTTTATTCTGAGATCTATTCATCTCTCTGGATTCGTGCTCTTCTAATATTTTAATCTTTAATGCCTCTGGTTTCGGCAACTCGTCTCTTGACTCAATAGAATAGAATAGAATAGAATACTCTTTATTATGTACACCATAAAAGTTACAGATATAAATGTTTAAATTTAGCACAATAGCACATCTAAAGCTTTCAAATGTTTCAGGTAAACTATACAACGTGTTTTTTTTGATATCCCATAACTCTAGGGTATGATTGAGGCCATATCAAAGAATCAACTGGCATATGAGTTATGTTCCAATCCTTCGTTATTTTTTTTTTTCATTTTTCATACAAAATAATTCGGCAAAGTCACGATTATTAATGTAAAACACCCTTACGTGAAATATGACAACGTCGACAAGGTAGCTTTCCCTTCACTAGCTGCCGCCGGGAAGCCCCGATACCAACATACCTACATATTTTATTTTACTATTTATTTTACTACACTACTGCGAAGTTTGGCAACCTGGCAAAAGTAAAGATTCGTCATACTGGTGACAATTTTTGACCTAATTTAATTATGATTGATGATATCTCCGAAACGATGCATTTTTGGACCACCTATTCTAGGAGTTTTAGTATTATTTTTACCTACAGAATATAATAACCCTAGAGTTATGGGATATCAAAAAAAACAGGTTGTATAACAAAATTATAGATAGCAAATCATCGTCGATATGAATAGGTACTCATTTCTGCTAGTTTATCAACAGTATCTAAAAATCTATTCAAATGATCTCGTACATCACCTGTTTCCGACATTTTGTGCAACATCAGTCGCTTCAGAAGTGTAGCCTTCTTAGCAGGTCTTTCCGAAGCATAAATAGACTCCAATTTCAGCCAAACTTCTCTCGAAGTTTTACAGCCCCTAATATGTCGAAGTTCAGTACCACACATCAACAAAATTATATCCGCTTTGGCTTTTTCATCCTCTGCTTCCCAATTCTTAGCTTCTCCTATTTCAGATGGTTTTGGTACCTTTCCACTTGCATACTTCCATCCATCACCTTTTATTAGGATCGCCTGCACCTGTATTCGCCAGCTATCATAATTGTCTTTGTTTAGGGGCTCGATTCTAAACATTCCGCTCATCGTCGCTCGCAATAATTATTTCGCTGCTTGAAAAATAAAAGTACCTAACTCCTTATTTAACTCTCCAGAATTCTTACTGGAACTACGCTACTTGTATCCGCCCTGAGTCTCGCGATTTGGATGTCTGGGTACCTGGGTATCTGGGCCCATAACCAATGTAAGATAAAAGAAACGACAGGAATATATAGATCGTAGCAAAAATATATTCGGAGAGAATTTTAGAGTGACAGGCAGTTTTCACTAGACAAAAGTACTCAAGAACATATTCATTTTAAATTCAAATTTACTCCATAAGTACGTCATATACACAAAGTTTGTATATCCAATACATCTGGCACTTGTGCGCCTCAAATTTTTTAGTTGCTGATGATGGACTGCTGTTAAAAATTGTTTTATAAAATTTACTTATATTTTTCCCAGTATTAAAGGCAACAACCGCTGCATAGCACCTCAAGGCATATGAATTTTTTTAATGAATAATTGATGCGTTTACCACCACGTATTTAGCTACTATAGAATTACATTGTTCAGCTCTATTATTATTTAAATTGTGTAATAAGCTTCGCGCATTGAATGCCAAAGTAGATGCAATTGCAATTAGTTTTTGCATTAATATTTTGACGTAAGGCACAAGGTTTAATTCTGATTTTTTCTCATCACCACAATTTATTGTGCACATTAATTGTGCATTTCTTATAAAATCATCATTGTCGATTTCAAGTCTTCGATGTTTTGTTTGTGAATAAGAAGGAAAATTCAGAGTTTTATGGTTACGTAATGAAGACATCAGTGAATCATTATGAAGAATGTGTAATATTTGTAAAATAATTCCTTCATTTTATTAATTTCATTATTAATTTTGTGATGCCATCCTTCAACAGCATTGTTTGTCCGGTGGCGTTCTCCATATATACACCACAGAACAAGTGGGAATAGAGAATCCCAATAGTTGTACTATTTTTGTTATACCTATACTCCGTTTATTATAGCATTAGAAAAAAGAGGTTCGTAGAAGCAGGAGAGCTAAACATTTTATTTCAAGTTACAACAATTTTTAGTAAAATTGTGTAACATAACATTGATAAATAGTTCTAAGTGATAAAAGAAACAAAAGTATATTGTTTTTACAATTAAGTTTGCTTTATTGATAATAACATCTTCATGACACATTACAAACTTACAACAAAACAAATTAATGAAATAACCGATCACATGATGATTTAAAAAGGAAATAAAAGTCTTTTCTTAAACAATATTTTATTTAAGATAACAACTTACAACACACAACAGTTGGTGAAACTTCTCCGTCTCCTTCATCTAATTTAGTCACTATCATCAGATGATGAAGATGAAGAATTTCACCAACGTTAATAATAATTGTTTCTACCACATTATCCATTATGCTATCAAGTTGGCAAAACCTTTCCTCTTCTTTAATTGCATGAGCAACGCAAGACTGCCATCGTTCTGGGGTAATAGTATAAAGAGCTTGTGGGAGTAATCGTTTCACCTCGTCTAATTTGAATGTTTTATTATGTTGGGCCACATACCCCTTCATTTGAGCCCATATTAATTCTATAGGGTTGAGCTCGCAGTGGTAGGGTGGGAGGCGCAATACTGAAATACCCTTCTCTCCAGCCATCTCATCTACCACAAACTTTTGGTATAAATATTTTTGTTGTTTTACTTTTTCTAACAAAGTTGCCCTAAGGTCTTTTTCCTCAAAAGGAATATTTTTGTTTTTTAACCACTCTTGTATATCTGCTTTTCGTGTGGCTGTAGTTGGCAGCTTCTCCAGTTTTCTTGAGTGGTATGGGGCATTGTCCATAACAATTACAGCACCACTCTCAATTTTGGTCAAAATTAACTTGAACCACTTTTCAAAGTTGAAGGCATCCATTTCAGAGTGGTAATCTCCATCACCATTCTTTGCATCAAATATTAATGCAGCATCCATTAAAAACCCTTCAGTTGATCCTGTGAAATAAAATTTATACAAGTCACTTTATACTATAATAAAGTAGCAACAACATTTCTAACGTTAATAATTCGCTTTCAATCAACTCGGCCTATAGCAGTCCACTGCTAGACATAGGCCTCTCCCAGGCTGCGCCACAACACCCTGTCCTCCGCTCATTCCGCGCATTCGCTTTGCATGTGTGTAATACAATTATATTACTTAATTAATTGTCAATGACAATGGGGTGTTCATTTGTAAATGGTGAGGATCAAGTACGTACCAATATGACCAATGATAAGCCGCCTTCCTTTTCCAGTTGGGTTCTTTAAACCAGTGTATAGACCTTGCCGATGTGCTTCTGTTGCAGACTTAATAGTGGGGTACACACTGTATTTCCTTTTCCCGAACTTGCTTTACTTAAATTTGGAGTACTTTGCCGGAACGTCCAATCTTCCCGGAGACTGTTTGCTTATTTGTTTAGTAAGGTACAACTGCCTCTGCAATAATTGTACCAGTTTTTTTTATGGTTGACCGAGAAAGGCAGTGTTCTCCTTCAGTGAAATCTTGTTTTATAGTTCTGTCAGAGCTCAACTTATCAGAGCAGCCATACATGAGGTAAAATACCTGCGGCATTAATATTTTAACATTGTCGAACCAAGTGCCTTTGCCTCGGCGCACGTTTGATTTAGCTCTGCATGGCCCTCTGTTGCAAACAAAAGAGGGGTTGCATAAAACGGTGGGTTTTATTTGTCGAGTATTTGATGGTCATTGGTTGTTTGCGGTAATTACAACGTTTTTGACGCGGTATCATCCCCCTTTTCTCTGCAAACGCAACAGCCTGTTCACGCGTGCCCAGTTGGCGGACTTTGACTAAGTTCAACATTCCGCGCAATTTCTTCACATAGAGATGACGCTTAGCTGGTGTTTCGTCCTCTACCGCAGAACGGCGCCGGCTCGTCGATGGTTCGTCCTCTACCGCAGAACGGCTCGTCGACGGTTCGTACTCTATCCCAGAACGGCTCGTTGATGGCTGAGGTTCCTCGATGGTAGCCAAGATCGATCGCGTAATCAGTAAATAGAAGTCCTGGATATTACGCGCAAAAGTCAGTCGATTAGGCAGAAAATCCAGTGTCCAGTGTACAAGCGTAGGTCAATCGTGAAGGCAAACAATTAAAGCCCAGAGGATAAGCCAAATTAAACAAAGATGCCACGGCAAAAACACCACGAAACACAGAGAACACATTCACGCAACGCACACGCACGCATGGATTGTTCCTGTGGCTTATTGGTGGAAACATTGCAGTGAATTTTAGACTGACTTTGTGTGTTATTATTTTGCTTTTTGTTATCACTATAAGCCTTATTACGTGACGCATGCAATGTTTCCAACATGTCTGCCCGGAGTTTTAAGAACTTTACTAATTCATTCACTGTGAGTTGTTTTTTTGAATCACTCGTTTCCGAAAATAATGTGGCTTTGTACTGTTCCCATTCTCTTTCTGTTATTTGATCTAGCTTTGATTCTATTATGTAGTGTTACGTTGTATTTTTTGTACCTACCACTGGTTGGTATTTCGCAGCAGCGAACCCAATCATATAAAGAAACGTTTACCTGAAATTATACGTAGTAGAATATGATGCTTCCAACTAAAATGTTCATTGTAGTTTGTACAATGGACTTAAGCCTGAAATTGATAGAAGGATTCATTCCTTCAACTGTACGAGTATTCCATCACTAGACTCTTTAGTAACACTTTCTGACGATAATTCACTTGTATTTACAGGTTTACACAATAAAGTAAATCTTAAATAAAAATCTTTTAATTAAGTTTCCATTGTTTACATTTCAATTGTCATATAGTGAACGTCACATTTGACAGCTGGGAGCGACGGTTGCGACACCTGATGGCAACTGAGTCACAGTTTAGAGTTTTAATCGATATTAGTTAATTTTGTCTACTTTGCTTTGCTATTGATTGGAAACCATCGAAATAATATCGTATGGACCAATCCTTAATAATTTTCAGCTTTTAGTAAAAAATCATAATAAACATTTAACACTATTTAGTCCAAAGCGGAAGTAAAATATTTTTTTCAATATGGAGAATCTTCTAGAAAGATCGATGTAAACTCAATCCATATTTTATCTGTGGCACGGTGTTGTAAGAGACACATACCCACAGAACATATATACTCAAGAGAAGAATACCAAGCGCATAGAAAAGAAATGAGACAGGAATTCACGCCATCTAGTGGAAACCCCCTTAAAACTTGACAAACCAAAATTAGGCGGGAAATTTGAATCTAGGTTCTAGGGCCAGTATTTATAGAACTTTACTCGGTACTCAATCATTACTTAAGAATAGATTCAAGCCATTGAATTGGTTGAATTTAGTCTTAAGTAATGCTTGAGTACTGAGTAAAGTTCTATAAATACGGGGCTAGGTATATTTATGTATCCATGGTATTTATAGACTTTCGAACATTGTAGAATAATAAAAAAAATCAGTTTAACATATTTATTTATCAGAATAATCAGCAGACACTCGTGAATTATAACAAAATTATTGTTAATTTTGTTATTTAATTAATTATAATAAATAATTTAATTTAATAATTATTAATTATTATTGTACAAATTGTTTATTATGTTGATCCAGAAATTAAAATATGAATTGGTTAATTACTTTTACAAACAAGACATAAGTACTTGTAATTCGAAAAAAATAAACTTATATCCAATGGCAGTTGTGAAAATAGTTCCAGGTTATTGTTATGTGTAATAAAAGCGTCTCTTTTTCCATTCTATATATTTTTTTATATTATTGACAAAGTTACACACATACAACAGCTTCTCTTAAAGAAATCCATTCATCTTGCTATCGCCCCAAAATATTTTTTTTTTTAAACAAAATTGGACAAGATAGTCTCCAGCTCTATTTATATTAATCATACTCACATGGTATTCAGGGGATTTATTACCCGACTACGGCGAAGCAAAAAGGAGGGTTATCAATGTCAAATAATGTTGTAGGCAGTTACTTTAAGGATATGAATGATGCAAGGTCATCAAAAACACTTACAACAAACTTGTATACGAGTATTGAGACTTGTTTTAATATTAAATTGTGTTAGAATTAACCTGAAAATCATATCCAGTCCATAAAAGACACAACAAGATTGCGAAAAGATAGAAAAAATGGATGCAGAAAGCAAACATTTTCACAACGATTTCGTGTTTCTGAGAAAATCCCAGTTTATAGATTCTTTTAATAATTCTATAATAGTTATTTTTAATATTCTTTTATACGCCTCTTTTTCTAGGAATTTATTTACTATAGTAGCACTTTTTTCAATACAATTAATTAAATCTTTTGAGGCGTATGTGAGAGCATTTTTTATTCCTTCATATCTTTTGAAATCTATAAAATTGTGGACTTCCTCTTGTGTAAGTGAGACAAACACTTTTTTACAATATTCACAATTATTATTTGGATTATTTTTTACGATAAATCCACAGACATAGGCACAAGCCTGCATTTCGCCAGTTGTTTCTTCGGTAGTGTGCTCTATTTCAAATACAGATAAAGCATTTTCCAATGTGGCAGTATCAGCTGTGCCTATGCCTGTAACTGGAGTCAAGAGAGTCTTGAAATTTGTGAGGATGACTTAATTTTCATTAACCTCACAATTATTTCCTGAACCAATATGTGATAAATTACTGAGGACTGCTGTTTTTAAGCCAGCAACAAACTGGCCAGTAGTTGGGTTGGTGTTAGCTCCACAGTTACTGCGAATGCAGCCGAATAGATTTTCTAACGGGTCCTGCTGGATTCTTCTAGTTGATAAGCTTTTAATTGTTTTGTGTTTTTCTTTAAGGTTTTTCCATACTCTTTCCAGCCCATTTAATCTCCAGACCCAACCTTCCTTGGACGGGGGAGAACTTTTGCATCCCATAAAAGTTAAATTTCCAAAAAATTGCTTCATTTCTTTAAAAAGTTTCAAATGGTCTGTACTGTCCTTTAAATTTGTGGCCATTGGTTTCCCCCTTCTAAGGTCTGGTGTGTATGCATTAACACTATCAAATAATTTGTCCATCTTTGAAATGACATTAGCTGTGGTTGTTGCATCACATGATAAAAAAAACACAAATATTTATTTACAGTAACAACTTACCACAATCGAATTCAAAGATGCATTGAAAGAGCCTTCATGGGTGACGACACAATTATACATGATCATCCAGCATACCCTGGGCATTCAGCCTCACTACCAACCTACTGACTGGGTAACCAAACACTTGGTAAAATAATCAGAATAAGTGACATTATGATAGATTCATAATCATATTTAGACCTTTTTCTGTAGTTGCTAATATTTGACTTAAACCCAAAATGGATGATCAAAGTAAAAGATCCTTACCTTGTGCTATTTTTGCGTACATGCCTGCTGCTACTGAGTGGCTTAAAACTGGAGCTGCAAGCTTGACCTTCATTTTCTGTTTTGTGTTTGGATTAAGGTGGTCTGGTTTAAGACATGGTGCAAACACAAAATTAGGGTTACTGTTGTCCAGCTCATAAAATTCTTTAATGTAGCTCCATTTAGCAATACCTGTAACACAAATTGAAGAGTATAGTGGTGGTGTGGGGTATTTAAATTCTGATTATTTTTATTTGCTGAGTATCTGCCATACCCATAATAGACTTCATAATAACATGTATTTTTAGGAAATTTCAATAACTTATTACAGTTATAAAGATACAGCCTTGTGACAGACAGACAGACAAATGGAATAAGCTTAATTATAGGGTATATGGCACCCTCTTAGTAAGTAAGTAATTATTTATTTGTTAGAATATTGTTGATAAACAGGTGTTACACGTAATATAATGTCCATAATATTCTGCTGTTTCCAGCGTACAAATATTTCAAAAAATTAAAATTAGGAGTAAATTAGAACAATATGTCGAAATTAAACCATACAATGGCAAGGACAAGGAAAACGTTAACTAATGTCAAATACAATGTCAAGGATTATTAATTATAATGTCAAGAATTATTAAATACAATGTGGAAAATTATTATAAAATACTATGTCATAGAAATGAAATTCAATTCAATTAATAAGAGCAAATTTAGAATCTAATTTTTCATATAAAAACTCATTTGTTGAGTAGTAACACATAGGCAATAGGAAGTTAAATAATTTCGAGGCGGTATGGTCGAAAGACTATAGCCTGCCCTTTGGGCGAAAAAAAATAATAATAATAATAATAATTTCGTTTTAAATGCAGTGAAGTTAAGACTTTTAAAAACATTAGGTAATTTATTATAAATACTAATTGCCATACAGTAAAAATTATTGGAAAATAGTTTAATTCTTTGTTGGGCTACACATAATTTGTGGATATTTCGACGTTTTCTTATTACAACATCATTATGTACTTGAAATAAAGCCATGTTTTTATGTACAAAGATACAGAGTTCGAATATATATAAAGATGGGAGTGGTAATATTTTCAGTTTTTTTAAAAGTGGGACACAGCTTTGTAATGGTTGGGCTTTAGTTATTGAGCGAATACATTTTTTTTGGGCTCGGAATACTTTAATAGTATCAACAGAGTTGCCCCATATTATGATGCCGTAGCGGAGAATTGATGCTACGTAACCATGATAAGCATAAAGTGCTGCATTGATGCCAGCTACGCGAGTTACCCTGTATAAAACAAATACAAATCTTTGCAGTTTAGTGCATAATTTATTAATGTGTACTTTCCAGTTGCAATATTTATCTAATGTTATCCCCAAAAAAGTAGCACTTTCAACCTCTTCTATAGCGTTATTTTCATATCTTATTTGTTATTGGTGACGTTTGCTATTGTAAGCTTGAAACTATATAAGTTTGGTTTTACTAATACTGACAGGTAAATTGTTGTCTTTTAGCCAATCTATTATTTTGTTTAACGTGTCATTAATCTCTTTTTCGTATTTGGTGATATTGTTATCAGTGAGTTCAATACTAAGGGTTGTATCGTCGGCGTACAGAATGCATGAATGTGGGGTTACGTTGGGCAAATCATTGACATATAGCAAAAACAAAAAGGGTCCTACTATACTGCCCTGGGGACACCACAGGAGTTTTGACGATAGGTGGATCTATATATTTTCTTTTCTGATAATGTATGCCGCAATGTTGGCGATTATTTAGATAAGTTTTTTCTTAGGGTGTATAGAACCCTAAAAAGGCTGATAATACTGGCTAAAAGGCTATAATATATGATGATGATCATAAAATAATGAAAAGTTATTTGACAGTAACTTACTAATTCCACATTTGTTGTCAGATGTTATATTAGTTTGACATTTTATGTCACATTTTAGAAACAAATTTCTAAAACACTTTAACAAATGTGGTGTGTCAAAAATAGTGACAATTTCATTATTGCCTAATTTAATATAAGGCTGCTCTACAGTAGCTCCCAAGTTGGTTACAGCTCTCTTGTTCACCGAGTCGAGATCACATACTGTAGCAGCTATATTAAGCCCGATATCAAAACAGCACTTCATAACCTGAAATGATAAAACAAATTATGAAGATAAACTGGGTGAAAATAAATGTCATGAAGGATTAGAAAATAACATAATTCTTCATCTACTGTGTCAACATCAGCTGTACAATAGCCAGACACAAGCATCCTAATTAACATAGTTTGAATCATAATCGGAATGATTTTGAAGTATTATATATTGCTAATCCATTGATTCATACGTTAGAAAAATGTGTCTGGTCAACAACTTAAAGAATGCAATGAATGTTGTTGAACAGTCAAATTGAAATTGATTGCTACTGATAGTGTGTTATGCATTTAACCCGCAGGTTGGTAGTGCAGCTGACTGTTTCATAGTGCACAGGGTGATCATTTTAAATGTTAGGAATGAATTAAAAGAAATATTATGCTCACCTCTTTTAGGAGAACTGACAGTCGATCAGCAGTTACAGATCCACCATAAAGATAGTAGGCGACTGGTTGTTTAACTGGTTTTCTAATACCAGCCACCATAAAAACAAGTGCATATGATGCTATTTGCGCTGATCTACCCTGAGTATCATGATCTTGGTAGCCTTCAATTAAGTCCTCTTTGCTATTGTACCATAAATTCTTTTTTATGGACATCTCATCGAACATCAATACACATTCTCTGTCAAATGGTATCCAGGTTTTAACTGTTTTGTTCAAAACATTAAAAATATTTTTGTTGATGCCAACGCACAAGTGAAATTTATTTAAGAGGGACTTTAATGTGCTAGGAGCTGGTAGACAAATAATTCTTCTTAATAGCTTGTAACATGTTGGGGATCTTTTGTATAGCCTTAAAGCTGTTATTTTTGCATCTGTGTTCCATCTACGGGCTCTTCCTTTTCTTTTAAAGTTTTGTATTTCCCCTTGCAGTAATAGTGCAAAGGTTGATGATACTTTTGACTTCAAAATATCATTGACTGTGCTGTCTTTGCATAGAACATTGATAATTTTTTTTTTTTTTTTTTTTCCCTTGTCCTAAGGTTCATCAATAGAATGAACCCTAATCTTATTACAATCTAGCCTTTTAAATAGACTAATAAGTAATTAAATTATAACCTAAATTACTAAATTGTCTTTACTAAGAATGTGTCCAATAGCACTTTTCTTATTGTCTCTATTAAGGCGAATACACTTCATTCTTGTGTTTGTTTGGCACTTTTGTACTTTACACTATTCACTAACACTAAACACTAACTCGAACGGTTTTGTTCTTTTTAGTCTTCTTACTATATTTGTGTGATCGAGAAGCTGGATTGCTTCGACGTTCACATGCTGATGAAGCCTCTTTTCGTGAGCTTCTGCAAATTTCTGGATCACTTTATCGATGAACTCAACTTTTAGATCCCGATGGAGGTCATCATTTCGTATGTACCAAGGTGCATTTACAATTTCCCTTAGCACTTTGTTCTGGAATCGTTGTATAGTTAATATATTGGTCTGTTTGGTGCAGCCCCACAGCTGGATACCATAAGTCCAAACTGGCATCAGGACTTGTCTGTATAGCAACAATTTGTTTTGCACGGACAGCATGGAGTTTCTTCCAAGCAGCCAATACATTCTTTTGAATCGGTGGTCGAGTTCATCTTTTTTCTTCTTAACGTGGGCTTTCCAGCGTAACTTTGCGTCAAGGGTCATCCCGAGATACTTAGCTGTATTCTCGTATGGTACTAGTTTATTGTTAATGTAAACTGGAGAATACTGATGTTTTTTGTTGGAAAAGTCTATGTGAACAGATTTGGATTCATTTAGTTTAATCTTCCATTTTTTGGTCCAGTTATAAACTTGATTTACAGCCATTTGGACCTTTTCCACTGCTTCTTCGTGGCTGTTTCCCACAGCCATTATGGCTGTATCATCAGCAAAGGTCCCAATCGTGTTTTGCTCTAATTCAGGAATATCGCAAGTTTATAGTAGGTACAGGATCGGACCTAACACACTTCCTTGCGGTATGCCAGCATTAATTTGTTTCAGTTCTGAGTAGGCGTCTTCTTGTCTTATTCTAAAGGCTCTGTTCAGAATGTAGGATTCTAATATATCTGCAAACTGCTTTGGTAACAGACTTTTCAATTTATTTATAAGGCCTTCATGCCATACTTTGTCAAACGCTTGTGCCACGTCTAAGAATACAGTAGCACATACTTTCTTGTCTTCAAGGGCGTTTTCTATTACATTTGTGATCCTATGCACTTGATCGATGGTAGAGTGTTTTTCTCGAAAACCAAATTGGTGCTCTGGTATGATGTTTTTATTATCTATTATTGGATTAAGCTGTTTGAGTAACAGCTTTTCAAACAGCTTGGACATGATTGGTAGTAAGGAAATGGGCCTATATGATGATGTTTCGTGAGCCGGTTTTCCTGGCTTGGCTATCATTATTACTTCAGCCACCTTCCATACGTCTGGTACAAACTTTAGCCTTAGTGCAGCATTGATAAGGGTTGTTAACTTAACCAGACCCTTTCTTGGTAGGTTATGTAGTATTTCTCCTGTTATTAAATCGTAACCTGGTGATTTTCGTGTACTTATATTACGTTTTATTTCTCGTGCAACTTCTCTCGGTGTTACTAGTTTTATAGTTACTTCATTTTCAGATGTCACCATATTAGCCAAAGTGTGATCTTCAATGAGTTCCTCGTCGGTTGGTTGAAATATATTTTCTAGATGCTCTGCAAACCTCTTAGCTTTTTGCTCATTAGTAATGGCCCAATGCCCGTTTTCACACTTAATAGGTGGGACTTGGGTAACCGGCCTTTTTAGGTACTTAGTAGCCTTCCATAAGGAATAGTCTGTCTTTTGGTTGTTACTTAGATTCTGGATATAGGTGTTGGTTGCTTCGTCTTTAAAGTTCTGGATAAGTCTTCTTATTTTTTTCCTCAGGTTATTGAGTTTTCGTTTGTCATCAGGGCACCTAGATTGATGCCATGTTTTTCTCTGACTTCTTTTTTCCATAATGAGCTGCTTGATTCTGAAGGGGTATGTATTTCCCTTCGTCCTCTTGTTGAAGTCAGGTGTATTTTCCCACGCTGCTTGCTGGATGTACATTATGAAATTCTCTACTTCAAGGTTTAGGTTTTCGGGTGTTTTTAATGGGACTTTAAGGTCTATTTGATCATTCAATCTGATCTTGAAGCCCTCCCAGTCTGTACACTTATTGACAAGAGTGGGACTATTGTCTTTAAACAAAATGGTCTCAATAATTTCTAAATAAATTGCAGAGTGATCCGAGTTCATGTCATAGCTTTGTTCCAATTTTATATAACCGGTTGCTATATCCTTGGTTATGAAAAAATCTATTAAGTCCGGGATTTTATTTGGATCTGTTGGCCAATAGGTGGGCTTTCCAGTTGACATGACATCACATTTCAGCTCTTTTATGGCACTAAGTAGTTCTTTGCCTTTCGTAGTTGTTGGTCTGGAGCCCCAATACGTATTTTTAGCATTGAAGTCACCTCCTAAGATGAATCTACTTCCAAGGCGGGTTAGAAAGCTCATAAAGTGGTCTTTTTTTATCGTATACCGTGGTGGACAGTAGATGGCAGATACTGTAACAGGATATTTTTTGGTTTGTAGACAAATAGCGACTGCTTGGATCTCTTTCTCTTCGTATTTAAACTCTTTATAGTGCTGAAGGTTTTCTTTTACAATAATTGCACTACCGCCTCTTGCAGAATTGTCTGGGTGTAGTGCATGGTATACTTTGTACCCTTTAAACTTAATGTGAGATTGCTTTGTGAAGTGAGTTTCTGATATCAGGCACACATCAATTTTTTCTATGTCTAATATTACTTGCAACTCATTCTGATGTTTTTGTAACCCATTTGAGTTCCACGCTATAAGTTTCACTGTAGTATTCATTTTTTTGGCTTAGAAGTAGCAGCTTTGTTGCTATTTTCAATTTTTTTCAATCTCTCGTCAAATGATGACATGAACTTTAAGATTTCATTCAACTTTTTGTCACTGTCCATATCAGCCAAAGGCGTCTTCGCTATGCCGCTTGTAGCTACTTTGGCATAAGAGACGTTTTTAGCTGTAGTTTTTATTGTGCTTTGACTTCCTTTATACTGGCTGGTGATTTCAACTCTTCCAGTAGGTGTGTTTTGTTGAGGAGTTGTATTATTGCCTTTCGATTTATTGTTTCGAATCTGCTGTATTTCTTTAGCTACGATACATCCCCTGTAGTTCGCCGGATGTGGAGCTCCACAATGGACACACTTTGGCTTTTCTTCTTTTGATTTTCTGCAATCCTTAGTGAGATGTTTACCTGTGCACTTTACACACCTCGGTTCTTTGGAGCAGTACTTTTGAGTATGGCCGTACGCCTGGCATCTTTTACTCTGAGGTACTAGTTTTGTGGATTTCAGCGGTTGTATTTCCACATTACATCCTAACACAGTTTTTATGCTATATATTTTGCTAGTTTCTTCATCATTTGAAAATGCTAGCATGAACATATTGAGTGGCTCTTTGGTTTTCCAACTCAATTTGTTGACTGCTTCTAATATTTTGTAGCCTTTGCCACGCAAGTCTTCAACAATTCTCTCCGGAATACATGAGAAATGCAATTTTTTTGCCATTACTCTAATTGGTCTCTCTTGCTTGTTCTGATAGGAGTGCCAAAGGCAGTTGTTGAGTGAGAGAGCCTTTGTTATTGCCTTGTACGAATCTTCGTTTTTGGCATTTACTTTAACTGTATCACCGTTCATCATTTTGATACTAAACGCGTCAGCTGATTGACTCTCAGATAAAAAATCATAAAATTTCTGGTAGTTCTGAATACCATCTACTACAATAGGTGGTGGTAAAGGAGTTTTAATTGTTTTTTCCTTACCTTTATTCTCTTCATTTCCGTGTTCATTCAGATTGGGTTGGGCGGGAGAGGTGTTCAATCTTCTTTTCTTCCTGCTTTTTTGCCGTATCCATCCTGTTTCTCGAGCTAGTTCTTCTTCGTCCGTGGCATATTCAACACGCGGAGAAGTCTCAGTGGCGGTTGTAGTAGCTGATTTCGGTGGGTTTTCCGCTTGAAGTTTCAGCTGTTGCTGTAGGTTTTTTATTTGACTTTTTAAGTCATTTAGGTTTTTTTGCAGCTCTTCACGCTGTTTTTGTTCTTCACAAAGGTGCTTGTACAACAGATGTTCAGTTTCTGTTTTTAAGTTTACGCTAATAATGTTCGGTGATGGCTTTTCCGAACCCATTATAGAAGTTAGCGAGTATTAACTTCGCCTTAACAATAATATTCGCTGACAGCCGTCAGCATTACGCAATAACTAGGTCATTGCGGTGCAGCCGACTCGACGGCGTTGTTTTGATGCGTAGGCACTTTTACACTGTGGTACGGGCGCGATCGCATATAACACAACTACTCTCATCAAAAATTGAACGTGAATGTGTTGATAAATGACACATTTTTCAGATGTTTGATAGTTTTTTGAAGTCTATTAACTTTCTTCATATTTCTTATCATCTTTGTGTACAATTTTCTTTCTTTGTCATTTTGGGGTTGCTTAAAAGACATTGCAACTGGTTTTAATTGCTGTGCAGACACATTAGTTGTGTTTAGCACATTTAAATTGTCAGTCAATGGTTGAATTATTCTTGATGGGCTTGCTACTGGTATAAACACACTGCTTGGTTCCAAATGATCAACAGGATTTGTAACCTAAAATTTTATAAAAATATATTAATCAAAGAATACATTCACTTATTATTTGTGGGGACACCTGTCGAGACAGTACAATACGCGCATTCTAAATTGGACGGCTTGACTTAAGTTTCCAGGCACTAAATGGTTACAGAAGGTGCAGAGTTATGGCGTCTTAAGGGGGGTTTACACGGGTCGATTTTCGCCGTGCGGCGAGTCGCTTCACTAATTGCCTCACCAAGCCGCATCGCTAGCCCATTTACACTGGTTACTAAAATCGCATGCGGCTCTGTCATTTCCATCGAAAATGTTGAGCAGAATAGCCGTTTGTGCCGGAATTGAAATAATTAATTATTCAATTATTCAACAATTGCTTAAAGAACAAAGAGTGAAGAAAAAACAAAAGGAAAGAAGAAAACGTAATGTTTGGGTACGTGGATGGATTTCTCGACGTAAGGACTTGGGTGCTTCGGATACTTTATTGGTTGAGTGGAGTTTAGAAGATCCTGATTATTTTAAAAAACGATTAAGAATGACTACTGATCAGTTTATTACTTTACTACATAAGGTTACTCCGCTTATACAAAAATGCGATACCAATATGCGAGTAGCACTTTCTCTGAAAATAAAATTAGAAATAACCCTGAAGTTCTTGGCTACCGGTGATAACTATTCAAGTCTTGCAGAGTCATTTAGAGTTCCAGAATGCACAATTTCCTTGTTTTTGAAGGATGTTTTGGATGCTATATACAATGTTTTACAGGAGTTCATTATGGTAAGTGAAACTAGTAATTAATTATAATCGATTTATTTATAAATTTTCCATTGTGTTTTCATCTAAGCATGACCTAACAGCTTGAGATAGAATATCGTCGTTCACTCCGTATTGTTGCCCAGTATTTTCTTGTGTAAGTAAACAGCTGGCAAAATAGTCTTCTTCATAATCGAGGTGCCTTCTAGAAGTGGAAGCTTCGGGAGTCGAAGTTTCACGCTGGTTTTGAAAAGCTTGGTTTCGGGAAGTAGTAGCTTCGGCTTCTGGAGTCGAAGTATAGCGTGTATACTCTGAGAGTGAACTCGTAGGTCTAGCAATTGGAAAATGTTGTGTATTTAAGGTTTTCAGTCTTTCTTGTGACAAATAATTATTGATGAAATTTTGACAAACAATAGCATTTCTTAATGGCAAACTACGTAACTGGCTTGCCACATGTACTCCGAATGTATCAAATTCATCTTGACGGATAGTTTGAGCCAAAGTTTCTAATCTATTAACTGCTTGTAAAACAGGTGGGTCCATTTTAGGTGCGTCCATTAGAGCACGCTCCGCCTTTTTCTTTGGAGACAATTTTTTTTTCTTTTGTAAGGGCGCAATATTATCTTCTTGTTCCAATTCATCAAAATATGAAGACGCGTCGCTGTTTGTGTTCACCGCTGAATCTTTTCCCTGTAACCATACACTAATATAAGTTTATTTCTTTTAGGTGCCATCAACCACAGATTAATGGAAGAAAATACAAAAGGATTTTTTAGATCGCTGGCAATTTCCTTTTTGCTGTGGTGCTATTGACGGGAAACACGTATTAATCGAAAATCCACCACACGGAGCATCAGACTATTATAATTACAAAGGCACTTATAGTGTGGTGTTGTTTGCTATAGTGGATGCACATTACCGTTTCATATATATAGATTTCGGAACTAATGGACGCATGAATGATTCGCATATTTGGAAAAAAACAAAGTTCTATAGTGCTCTTGAAATAAATAATTTAAAACTACCTAATAAGGCAGTTTTCGTTGGTGATGATGCTTTCCCTTTGGCAACCTATTTAATGAAACCGTATTCAAGACATGAAGGTTTGGAACACAAACAAAAAATCTTTAATTACAGACTATCAAGAGCACGCCGAATCGTAGAGAATGCCTTTGGCATAATGGCTTCACGATTCAGAGTATACAGAAAACCTATATCTGTTTCATTGGATAAAACTGATTCTATTATTAAAGCGACCTGTGCGCTGCATAACTGGCTTCGGACTAATCTCATATACATGAATACTCCCGAATTAGTAGACGGAGAAGACTTCAGTTCAGGGACAATCAGAAACGGAAGTTGGAGAAGCATTCCTACGGCAGGAGTAGACGAATTAATGACACCGCTATCTTCTAACAACTATTCACGAAATGCAAAAGATCTGCGCGATAGATATGCTGACTATTTTGTCGGACCAGGAAAAGTTTCATGGCAAGATAGAATTATTGCGTAAATATTGTATGTTTATTTAAGTAATATTATAAAAATGGCTCTGTTCACGATTTACCTATTATAATTTATAATATGCGAACAAGAATAACTATTTAATAAATAATAATAAGACTTACCATGTTATCTTTACTGTTTCTTCCATCACTGGCTTTAAAAAGCGGTCAGCTACAGAAAACCAAATTAATTGAGATCTGTATATATCATCCTTTCCCGCGCCACTCTTCTTTGACTTTGCTACCTTACTGGCCTCTCTATTATACGTGGTTCGTATATTTTTTATCTTCAATTTAAGCTCTTCAACTGTTATGGACAAACGCATTTCTTGAATAATAGATTTAAGAGCCGCTAAACGTACATTATTGTTCCTGTAATCTTCTTCTCTTGGGTTCCATAAGCATGGATGCATTTCATAGCATTCCAAAAACTGTATGGTGTTATTTTTATTCATGGTTGTTACGATACATATACACAGAAACGCTGTAGTAAATAAATACACGTGCGTGCGCGAAACATCTTCATGCGGCGGGCGATCGCCTGCAACTGATCGTTTACACGGTCGATTTTAAGGTCTCAGCACACATATGGGATCGGAAAGGGATCGTAACCGTAACGCCTTTCGCCTCGCTGTCAACCAGGCGTCAACCTACCGTATGCACGTAACGAAAGCGTATCAGCAGCGCCTGTACGTCAACTCGGCTACGGCTAGGCGACACCGCGCTTACGCCTCGCCGCCCCCTGGCTGACCTGGTTGGCACCAGATCAGTTTGAATCCAAACGTTAAGTGTAGCGCACGGTTATGTCTTGGTTTACAATACGTGAGTTGGCTATCATAGCCATAGCACTTGATGAAGAGGAAAAAGAAAATAGCAAGAAAAAAAGAAAAAGATATTGGGTACACAGTATGAATAAAGCAAGGAGTACTGAAGGGGAATTTCGGACTATAAAAAAACATTTGATGGATGATGAAGAGAAATTTTATATTTATTTTCATATGCCGAAATATCTCTTTTATAACATATTGCAGTCTATAGATGAATGTATAAGGAAGAAGAATACAACATTCAGAGAAACAATATCGCCCGAAGAAAAACTAGCTGTAACGTTAAGGTGAGAAATTGCATTTGTTTATGGAATTTTTAATCTGGTCTACATAAATATTTGTACTATAATTTTAATGTTTGTATTATCTCTATTGTTCTTTTTTTTAAGTGTACAAAAAAAATACTCGGTTCCGAAACTACAAGATAGATTAATTTTTATCCTCTGTCGATAACCCTCATTTGCGATCAGGTGTGCACAGGGGATGTACGTTTTATGTCTGGTGTATGTGTGTATATATTTTGTGTGATTGCGTAAGGTATTTTAGTAAATGCAACTTTTTTGTAGTTTAGGTAAAAAAAAAATACCCATAAATCACATATTTTTTTATTATACAAAACTATATTATTAAATCCAAAAATTATGGCAATTAAACAAAAATAGCGCCACAACAAAAATACAATCATTGTATAAATTAAAGATTGTTTGAAGTATCAAGATCGTCAGCATTTGACGCGCCATTTTCTTCTAAGTTTGAAATATTAAAATCATGAATGTTTGAAGCGCCAGATGTTGATTGTATCTCGTGGCTAATGTTATTTAGAGTGGTATAACCTCGAGGCATGTCATCTTCTCTTTGGGGAATGTAAGGGTTGCGATAACTATAATAGCTTTGTTTCTCTGCGATTTCTTTTAACTCCATTTCCGAAACTGCGTTATATATTTTACTTTTCATAACAGCTTGGTTATATTCTGAAAATTTTTTAACCGTTGCCGCAATGCTCTTAAAAAATGTATCTATCTCATCTTCTTTTTTGGTTTCGTTGTGATTTAATAAATATTTCATTAAAGTTTGTGACGCTGAATTTTTTTCAATATTAAGATTTTTTTTTTTTGAAATTTTGGATGCAACTGAAGATGCAGAAGACTCAGGACGCGGCGAAAGTGGAGTAGTTTCCGCTTGTAAGTTTTCTGGAGACTGAATTATGTTTATTGAGTTCTGACCCAAGAAACTGCTAACATCTGAACCGTCATCATCATCAACCGAAGAGATCGTATTTCTTTCTTTGTAATGAGGTACTAAAAAACTCATTTCATCTTCAAAGGTCCACTTTTTCGTCGTCGGGACTGCCTGACCACTTTTAGTTTTACGCTTCTTCATAGCTCGTCGGTGAGACTCTCTAAGATTTAACCAAGTTTTCTTGCACTCAGATTCTGAAATAAAATAAATCATGGTTAACTATATCAAGCGCATGTAGTTACACATGTATGTGTGAAAGGGAGTACGTACACACACATTCACATAAACATATACACGTATTATAAAACGTATATTAAATATACATTTATTGTTGCAGGTACTTCATAACTGGATCTACATTTACTAATTTATCATCGAGCTTCCGTTTAGGAGAATCAACTATTCGTTTGATAGTAATAGATGTGTGCAATGCAATAATAAATAAATTAATGCCAATTCATATACCTCAACCAACTACAGCCACATGGCAAGGAATCGAAGAAGGATTTAAAAATAAATGGAACTTTCCGAATTGCATAGGCGCCATTGACGGCAAACATGTAAATATAATTGCACCTCCCAATAGTGGATCGTTGTTTTTTAACTATAAAAAAACATTTTCTATTGTTTTGTTAGCTATAGCTGATCCTGAATACAGATTCATAGCGGTTGATGTAGGAGCCTAGGGAAAAAACAGCGATGGCGGAATCTATTCATCATCTACATTTGGAAAGGCACTTGAAAGAAACACATTCAATATTCCATGTGACAAACCATTACCAGGAACTAATCATGCAATGCCACATGTATTTGTGGGAGACGAGGCATTTCCATTGAAGACATATTTATTAAGACCATATCCTCGCTCAAATACACGGAGACTATCAGATCCTGAACGGCAATATAATTACCGCTTATCACGAGCTAGAAGGGTTGTTGAAAACGCTTTTGGAATTTTATATCAAAAATTTGCGATTTACAACAAAAATATTAAATTGCATCCAAAGTTTGTAGATAAAGTGGTATTAACAACTTGCATTTTACACAATATGATGAGGACATATAACATTGAGATGAATTTACAGGAACCGAACAGAACAGAACAGGAAATTACAGTTGAATTCGGCGAAGACCGATTGTTAAGTCAATTACCAAGTATTAGTGGTGCCCATATGGCTACCGCTTTTAATGTACGTGAAAAGTTCAAAACATATTTTCAAACTTCTACCGGACGAGTTCCATGGCAGTAGCTTTTAGCTTTAAATATTAATGTTAATTCTTAATGGATATTCCAGTTAAATTTTTCATTATAATTATATTAATCACAACTGTTTTATTTCCCATACATACCTACATACGCGAAAAACATTAAATAAATAATTAAATAGGAGTAGGTACTTACCAGATTGCTTTAAAGTAATACTTATTTGTTTCCAAGCCTCGTCCTTTTTTATAGTATTGCTGTATTTAGCATCACTTAAGTCATATAAATATGGAAATTTTCTCACTTCTTCAATAAGTTTCTCCCTTTGCATCGTTATTTTGTGTTTGAATCGAACTTAAAATTTTAAATAAAACATACGCGCAACACGAATGAAATACTCCTTGCGAATGGCGGCGTCTTTAGCAGGCAAGTCGCGGGAGGGGAAAGGGGAAAGGGTGGACGAAGAGATGTGAGCTCGGGTACGGAGAGACGTAAGCGCGGGGACGGAGAAACGTAAGCGCGGGGACAATGAGCCGTAAGCGCGGGAATTCAAGTTCGGAGCCTGTTCCGAGGCGAGGCGATTACGTTATTATTCCGATTAGTGTGCGTTGCTGTAGGGAGTTTAATACAAACCATTCTGAACGGCTCGAGGCGATACGGTGACGATCCCTTTCCGATCCCATATGTGTGCTGAGACCCTTAGTCACCAGTCGCATGCGGCCGGTTGCCGCGCGGCCAAAGTCGGATGCTACCCAACTTTGGGGCTTGCGGCTTTAGTCACTTAGCCGAATTGCCATTTAGATGGTCGATTTACGCCGCGCGGCAAAAATCGTGCGGCTTTAGTCACCCGTGTAAACCCCTCATTAGCGACTGTACATAGACAAACTTTCAGAGTAACGAACTTCAAGCCAATTATTGACTATCCCTTACCTCTTCAAATTCTTCAGATGGTACTGCAGTTCTAAATAGCTTCTGATCGATGAAACATGTCTTTACGAAATGTTTACTGCACAGCATTTTATGTTGGGAAAACAGTTTTTTCTGGAATTCAGGCGATGACCATGGTTCATTCGGGAAGCAGTATTTCGCCCATAATTCACAACTGAAACATAACATAACATAATCTTTATTTGCCAAAAGAATAACAACTTTACAACAAATTTTACACTAGTACTTTTTTAAGAATCTAAAAGATTAGATATCCAATTAGTTACACAGTGCACAATAATAAATTCAGGAAAGGACCTTAGGAAGGTGAAATACAAAACATTACATTAAGTTTACAACAAGATAGGCACAGAAAAAGCAACAAGTGAATAAGTAATACCAACACATACCGAAGACTATTTGTTCTGCCTGGTTTTGGAAAACGGTGTAAAGTAATGCTGGCATCTTGTGTAGATGAGGACCTCGACCCACACTTAACCCTACAGTGGTCGCGTACCCAAAAGTGACATGTTTGGTCGCGTGGTCTACATGGGTATACAATAATTATTGCAAAAGAAAGTAGACAATACATTCAAAATACCTGTTTATTTGTTTTTAAATCTTAATATCTAAGTGTTTTCTATTAAAAATATTCAACAAAAATTAATTACATAACTTCTATGCTCAAAAAATCAACTAAAACATAAAATGCCTCTTTTTTTTAACAAAATATCACAAAGTTTACATTAGATGAGATAAAAGAAAAACTATATATTATTATTGTAATCTAACTGCTATTTTGTGAACAAGACAAGCACACTATCTTGGAATGGTCAGGACATATAAACTTTCTGCATGTGTTGCACATCTTTCGAGTGCTTCTATTGCGAGCTCTACCGCAGTCATGGCAACGACCAACGTAATTCCTCCGTATCGGTCCTGGTGTCGATGGCTGGTTTTCTTGTTGCGGAAGACCCAGAAAACCCTTTATTTTGAAAGACAGACTTCTTGGCAACGTTTTTTTGTCCAGTCTTTGCTGAGCCAGGGGTTTCATCCAAGCTAGAGCCAATTCAATGAGAAAATCACGGCGTCGAACAAATTCAAAGTTTTTATTTGCCGAATGTATGCATATTGCGTTGAGGGCACTGAGGTTGATCAGGTCATAGAAGACTGTAACAGGCCATCTTCTTGAATTCCTGGAGACGTCATAAAGTGAGCACATTTTATCTACTAGATCCACACCATTTTTAGTGCGATTGTAGTATGATATTATTTCTGGTTTTTGTTTGTCACCTGTATCGGCGTCGATTGCTGCGTCGTTGTGCATTGTTGACATCAAAATTACTACTTTGTTAGGTTTTGCCTTGTAAGACACCAATGTACATGGTGGGTGGAAACCAAATTTTGATGAATATATTGGATTTCCTCTCGCCTCTCGAAATAGACGTGGTACTTCTCTTTTGTCCTTCCGTACAGTACCAACCATGGTGGTTCCATTTTCAAACATATGTTTAGCAACTTGCAGAGAAGAAAACCAATTGTCCATGGTTATGTTGATGTGTCTGCCAAGAACTGGACGTACCACTCTCATAACTACGTCGCATCGTTCATTACTCAAGCGGAACGGTCCTTCAGGTTGTTGGCCTGCCTATATTTCCAAGTTGAACGTGTACGGGTAGTGAACGTCGACTAGAGCAAAAACCTTCACACCATATTTTGCCGGTTTGCTTGGAATGTACTGTCTAAATGGACACCGTCCTCTGAAGGCTAAGAGTTGTTCATCCAAAGTCATTTCAGCGCTCGGGACGAAAAAAGCTTTGGAAGTTTGTGAGAAACAAATCGAAAATTTCTCGGATCGGAGCAAGTTTATCAATTTTTGCACGATCCTCACGATCTCTTATATCATCGAATCGTAAAGCTCTGAGAAGGAACTTGAACCTTTGATCAGACATAGTCAAATATATCGCGTCAACACCAGTGTGTTTTACATGCTCGAATATTTGACTTGTGCTCGAACGGCTAATTTTCAATACGCCAGCCATAAGTAAAATCCCAATAAAACCTCTTATCTCGATGCCATGTGTTGGTTTAGCATCCCTTTCTCTCACATATTTAGCCTTCATGTGATCAATTTTTATATTAGTGTATTTTATAATGAGATCAATTATATTATTATCTAAAAAAAGTGACATACAATCTGCAGGGCTAGTTTTCTGACGTGCGATTCCTTTAGGACCAGGAGGCACAAAAACGATATTATGGCTCCTGGTTCTTCCCCTATTCAGAGGAGCTGTCTTTGTCCAGACAGTGTTATCTACACCAAGGTAAATATCACCACGCCTTCTGCTCTGAATTGGTTCACTTTCAGATGCCGAACTGTCAGATTCAACCTGACCTGATATGTCTTGTTCTGATTCAACCTCACCTGATATGTCTTGTTCTGATGCTGAGTCAGAAAACTGCTCCTCAAGATGATCCTCTTCATCATCTGAACTTGAGAAATCGTCATGAAGATCGTCACGGCTATCATCTTCACCCAGCCATGCCTCAATCTGAGCAACTTGTCTATCCATAACTTTCTTCTAAATAATAATTATTGTACAAATTACCTGCAAAAATAAACAAAAACATTAATATACATAATGCAATAAATAATAAATAAGCTGACTAACTTTACAATAAAATCTAAATGTAATTACTTGCATAAAATAAAAGCAACAACTACAGCAAAAATACTTACGTAATAGGTCGCGCGGCATACACTCGTAGACCGCGGACTTTACGCTGCTCCTGTTTCACAACCACGCGCAACCAACGCTTGCGCCGCACTGAGCGCGTGCGTCAACTATTCAACTTAAAGTACCCGAAGGATAAAATGGTGGCGCTATCCGATTTTTGGAAATTTGTAATTTTGTATGAGTGGATTACATATGTAGACCACGCGACTACTCTAGGGTTAATGCACTTTCTTAAGTTTTCCTTCAACGTGAATCACTATCCTCAAAAAGAGTCACTACCTCACTAAGAGTCACTATCTCACCAAGAGTCACTATCTCGTTAGAGTTTCTAACACTTGACAATGGAACGGAGGAACTGGATGCTCGACTCAACGTTTTAATGGCAAAATAAGATATTTGTTTATTTAAATTTAAATAAACACAAGAAAAACGACCGATCTCAACGGAAGACATTTATCTTGTGGTGTTGCCATAGCAAAGTACCAACCAGAGTCCAATTTAATTTTGCAACAGATTCATTTATTTTTATAAATAATTAAGTTACTAACTGTCAAATTTAATTAATATAACGAAAAATCATTAGATTGATATTTTTACCTACATAAACTGAAGAAAACGCTTAAACAGCACATCGATATTTCACTTTATTTTACATGGTAACAATATAGTGCATGACAGTCTGTTGGATAGAGTCGGCACTATTAAATACTCGCTGTTCCTGTCATTTAATAGGCCCCCCGTCGAATCCAAGGTCACCTATCACAGAACAGTGTATAGGTGACCTCCGTTAGGAGTATATGACTCCTAACGGAGGTCACCTATACACTGTTGATTGGGCCTGCACATACCTATATTAAAAAGTACTCTGTGGAGACACATTTAGTACTTGGTTCAATCACCAAATTTCGATATTACCGATTGTAAATAACTCGTTATTGTGATAATAGGTTATTGTCATGGCGTTACACTACAGGTTGGAGAGTTGTTAGTGATTTTCAAGTATCGAATGTCTTTGTCTAATATTTATTATCAGTGATCTTGTTGGGAATTTTACCTAACGTAAAGGAGTTTTTCTTAAGTGGTCACTTGGTCAGTGGATTTCCGGGTTTATTGTCCGTGACGTATTGTTGTGGAATGCGAGAGCTAATATGCCAACGAACACGCTACATACAAGTGATACCACAAATCTTACTTCATGTCTTAAAAGGTAAGGATCGTTGTGAATTAGTGCTTGGGATTTGTCTGTGACCCCTTCCCTGGGTGTTAGAAGTATATTGTGGTGATCCATGGATATTTATTACAGGATTCCCAAGCAGCGCATTGGCGATAGTTCTCCAGCCAGTCGAAGATCCGGCAGTCAAGTACAATCACACATAATCAACCGTGAGTATTTGATCCACTGACTATTTATAATAGATATGCCATGGAAAATTCCCCAGTGTTGACCACGATATTGGCTAATAATTCAGGGGAATGCAGTGCGCACTGGGTAAGGAGTTGGTAGACGCCACGTGGGTAATCCTCCTTCCTATTGTCTCACTACTCAGGAGTATCCGAACACAAGTCGTAGCTCATTCGATTTTATTTGCAATAGGCCATGTTAAACGGCTATTGTTTTATATTTCCAAGCTCGGTCTCCTCTGTTTACCGCAAGGACAATGAATTAGTTTCCCATTATACTATTAGGTCTCCGTATTGTCAATTCCAGGAGAGGCACCTCGAGAGATTCGTCTCGTCGCCAGGATTTGGCGAAGCGTCGAAGCCTGGACGCGAGACCCGTTCCTCGAGCGGCTTGAAACCTCCTGAAAGCGGCTGGCAGAGTCCACCTAGCGATTGCGCTGGCGGGACGGTTTTTTTTTTCTTATACTTTTTTTTTACCTACGGTTAATCTTTAAATAACCTGTTTAATACGCGCTGATTTTAAAATCTGAAACCGGTATTACACAAAATTTAAATTAAGGACTCCGGGTCAGACACCTACGTTCATCGGAAAGGATATTGGACCTCTTCGTCGGCTCCGGGATCCGGGACCCCCAAAATCCCTGGCGCCCATTTATTAGTTTTAAAAATTTAAATTAACTTGAAGGTTATAAATTGATAAATTAGATTTATTCTATAATATTTAATCTAATCAAACTAGACACACGGAACAGTACTCGGTTTATCACCAACCCCCCACGACCCTAGTTCTTATTAAAGAGAATCTAAGCTGGCTGGCATACTTTAGGTTTTATTGTCTAATACCTAATATGATAATTCTAAGTTAGGCTACATATATTATGATGGTTATAATTATATTTATTGTTTGATACATGTTGTAGTTTCTTTGTGTGCATATACTAACCCACCCTTACATAAGAGCTTTTGTTCTTCCATCTAGAGGGACAAAATCTCTAATGTAACAGTAGGTAACTAATGTGTCCCATGTGTCAGTGGGCTCATTAAGTAACTTTAATGCGAGTAGATTCTTTAAAACAGTGTGTATTAATTTCCTAATTAGATCAGGTGATTCTTTATTATAGTGAATAATGACTTGACATGATTATGCACTAACAATCTGCTATTATTGGAACGATTGAGAAGTAACTACCATGCAACTTCATAAGTATCGCTTGAAAATTCAACTGATTCTAATGTTGCACTTTCTTTGAGCGATACAAATAATGATATTTTTCTATTCTACTGAATTCATTAGGTATGCACTAAAGATGTAAATGAATCTCTGAACTCTAACCATTGCTCGTATGAACCATCAAATTTAGGTAAATAAATAATTGGTAATTTAATTGACGTTGCTCGGTGACTACATGCATTGGAACTGGCAGTACCCTGGCTCTGATTTAGTAAGTACTCGGCTTGTGACAACGCTGTGTAATAGCTATTTTCAAATAATTCTCATTGTGTTAACTGCTCATCTAAGTTAGCAATTGATTCCTCAAGGTTATTTTGAATGACATTAAACTCATTGTGCAAGCTAGTAGCTCCCTGAATCCGTAACTTCAGAACGATGCGGTTTTCGAATTATTTGGATAATATCGGAGGTGAAAGTCTTATCAAAAATGCGTTCCTTTCCGGGACCTTTCACTATGGCACTTTTTAGGGTTCCGTAGCCAAATGGCAAAAAACGGCCTTTATTCCCATCTGCCCCCTTCGAGCTTGCCACCGGGGTGGTGGCTGGCACTAAGTAGTGGCGTTTACCACCCCGTGGCAGATGACACTTATTTAGTGTCATCTGCCCCCTTCATGATGATTGTAAGGTGGTCGAATCTCCACCGCGTTCTCATATTACGTACTGGACATTATCAATAGAAATTTAAATAAAACCACTGGATATCATTAGCAATAAAAATTAACTTTAATAATGGCAAATAATTTTGGAACTTTTCTATATTTATAAAAACAATTTACATGTTGTATAAATATAATTTTAAATTCTCTATTCCTTTATTAGTATAACAGTACTCTTACAACAATTTAAGATGGGTGTAAAATCATTACATTATTTTAACAATATTTATACATTTCTGTTTCTTTATTGGGTATAGTCACAGTTTTTTTACACAAGTGATGAATATTTTCACAAAATGGAATAATCAGCAAAAACTTATGCTACAGAAAAATAATCTTTTAATTTTAAATAATGTTCTATTGCCACAATCACAGTTTTAATCACAGTATAATTTACAATAATCGACTAGTTTTTATACAAAAAAAAAATATAAGTAAGCGATTGGTTTTCATGACTACGTGTCATGAAAACCAATCGCTTACTTATATTTTTTTAACTAACGACACCAACGAAAACTTAACCAAGATTATTTAAAAAAATTAAGTTTTTTTAAATTACCAACTAAGATTACAGTTTTAATCACAATATTATTAAAATTAGAATAATGTACCCATTAGTAACAAAAAATAGTAATAATGATTCAAATCACAGTTGTAAGCTTATGTAATCATATTAATTCAAGAAAAGTTTAAATTAAGTACGCACCATTTCCAAAAAGTGGCCTACTGTTATTTGATCATCCAATAACGCTAATTGAGCGTCTTGAATGAAGTCGTCATTGGACATAGATTTTTGATCCCTTTTTTTAAATATTTTGTTTTGTTTTAGAGTTTTTTTAACGTTGACTAACGAAGCGTCTTCTTCAATGATATTAAAAAAATGCATAATATTTGGATTCTTTTTTCCCATAGCTTTGTTTAGCTTGTTGTGCCAACCTTCCAAAAAATGGTTGGTTCGGTGGCGTTGGCCATACACTGACATTTCTAGCGAATCAGACTTTATCCACTGTTTTTTCATATAGGACCTGAATTTCAGTAATTGAGGGTCTTCAGTATCATGACGCGTTATATATTTCCAGCCATTTAATAACTCATTACGAGGCAATAAAGGTAATACTGCGCTAAGTTCTATTTCTCGTCTCTTAATTTTTTCGTATCTTTGTGTCAGTCCAAGTTCTTTTGCTTTCTTCCAAATACTTTTATTATAATGATAATAACAGCCGGAAATTTCTGCATTTGGGAAAGATTTTTTTATAGCTTTGATCGCAGTATTTTCAAAGTCTGTCTTAAATTTCAATGGTTCCTACTCAGAAATCTGCGATTTTATTAAATCGAATAGAGTGACGTAGGCTTTACATGTCATTTTATTCATAAGACAGTACAACAACGGCACTATGTTAGTGGCTTCTCTATCGCTCCCCAAATCTCCATGAATTACGTACAATTGTTTGAAACATGTTGGGCAACTTTTAAAAGTACCATCGCTAAAGAAGTCTGTGACCTTTCTAATTAATTCTCTGGATTTTTTGGAGCAGAATATAATGATACGTACTCCTTCATGTCTGTAGTCGGCCATCAAAAATTCTTTGTATCTAGCTGGGATTTCCACCTCTTCAGCTTCACAACAGGATATTTTTGACAATTCTGCTGTCTTATTTCTATGCCTATATAATGATGATTTGATGTTATTAAATAGAGGAAGTTGCACAATATTACTCACGTCGGAATTATTCATCTCTGCCATTGCTTTGTTGTAGATAGTTGGCACGGCGGGAAAGTTTGGCTCTGTTATTTTCTCCTTTATTCTTTGCAATAATATTGCAGTCTCATTTTTTGGGAAATCTGGTGTACAGTTGTGGGGCTTCTCATCTACAAGATTCTTCCCCTATAAAAAGAAACACATTAAGTGAATATTCTTTAAGACTGACCTAACGCAAGTCAAAGATAAGTAGCTACCTACTTACTTAGATACAGATTGGCATATTAGCACTTATCTATTAATTTGTGACTCGCGTTGGATCAGTTTAGATCAACATGTCTTATGTTACTCATGTCTAACTTTGTTATTTTTGACCTTATACCTAACTAGCGACCCATTCCGGAGCCCGATAGCAGAGCATTTTTTGAAAATAAAATATAGCCTATGTTACCCACTGATAATGTAGCTTTCTGTCGGTTAGTATTTTGAAAATCGGTTCAGTAGTTTTTGAGTTTATTCAATACAAAGAAACAAACAAACAAATCTTTACTCTTTATAATATTAAGTGTTATAAATTGTTGAACTAGACCAGATTAAAAAACTTACTAAACTGTAATAAAAAAAACTTCTACTTACTTTCATTCTTAAAAGACCGCGACACTTATTTTTTCTTCTACCTGAGCACTCCCATACCACGTGACCAGTGGTTTTATATTGTTTTTTTATAATATATTGATGTCCCGCAAGTAATAGCACTTTACCATTGTTTTTATTAATATAAAAAATCGTGGGCATAAACTGCGTTACGCGTGTGCACGCACGTGAGCACGTCGCGGGCCACGCTTCTGGTGCACGCACGTGAGCACGTCGCGGGCCACGCTTCTGGTGCACGCACGTGAGCACGTTCGCGTGCTTATGCGCGGGCATCGGCGCGTCAGTTTTCTCAGTACAATTTTGACGTTGGAGGTGTACAGTCGAGTAATTATGGATAAATTAATGTTGTATTATTTATCAAGACGACGGCGACGACGAATTGCCAAAAAAAGACGCCAGCCAGTAAGCCCGTACGTTGAATCTAGGTTACTGTGCGGGGAATTCGTGGTGAAGTTTGGTATATTAAGAGAAAATGAAAGGTTTTTTTTCAAATATTTTAAAGTTTCATTACAAGTCTATGATGAATTATATTCAAAACTGGAGCCCTATTTGAAGACTAACAATCTACGATTGAAATCTACGTCAATCGTATCACCAATGGAACGATTTGCAATGACATTGCGGTAAGTAAAGACATTTCGATATTAATAATCATCTTTATTCATGTAAAAAAAACAGTCATTATTTAACAAAAGTTTAGAACACTCATATTTTTTTGCCAATTTATGTAAGTCACACTACTGTTTAGCCACATCAAGCCAGAAAGAAGAAGAAGTTCTTATTGTTTCGGCAGTGACACCTGGGGGCCTACCACCAGCTCATAAGCAGTATTATTTTAATATTACTTCAGTGGGAGAAAGAGATGGAGCTATACGTACTGTAGAGCTTCATCTCTTTCTCCCATGGAAGTAATATTAAAATAATACTGATTATGAGCTGGTGGTAGGCCCCCTGAATATGGCTTAAAATGTTTTTCTTGATGTGGTGCACTCTGTTCTTAGGGCCGAAACACATAACCGCACACTTATTAATCATCATATTAATCACAGTTTCTTACATTTATTAATTATATTTTGTTATTTCTAAATTACACAGTTTTATCGTTTTCGTTTTTTTTATCTATACCTACTTATTTACTTATTTTTTTATATAATCACAACAGTCATCACAGTGTCTTGCATAAACGTTACGTTACAATTAGTTTTTGATTATTCATTTGAAATACACTAATAAAATCACAGGTTCAAGTTTAAAATAAAAAAACACAATAACAGTTAAAACAGTACAATAAGTCTAAATGTCTTAATTATAATAATATACCTACCTTACAAAGTATTAATTATAATGACGCATATTGATTGCAAGTTTTTACATACGAATATTTCCCTTATTAATTATTCCCTTCTATTACTAGATCGGGTACTAATATTATTTTAAATTCTTATTTATCATCACAATCATAATCACAGTTTACTACATAAAAGATTAAATTTAAGAAGAGGATATATGAAGGAGCAATGTTATGAGTAGGTTCAAAAAAAAGGTCCATTAAGTAAAAAAAGGGGTCTATTGATACACTTTTTTATTTGACCCTAAATAGGGTTTAAGATAAAAGTGTCCGAATCGACCCCGTTTCTTTCCTTATGAACATTACACTCAAGGCTTGTAAACTTTTGGCGAATGCCCTTGTATATCATAATAATTGCACATGAGACCAGAAAAATATAAATATAAAATTGCGCTTTTTACTAACTTAAATAGTTCTTCATGTTCTTCTCTTTCTTTTGTTCTTAATAATTAAACAGTCTTAATCAAATCTTCAGTCTTTCTTGTTACCTATTTATTCATTGTTCGTGTCTGATCTTATATTTAAGGATTCTAAATCATTCGTTACCGTATTTTGCGTTAACGAAAGGTCATCAATGGTAATAATAATTTCTTTTTCTATATCAATTAAAGCTTCTAATACTTTTGTACGAAATAATAATTTTTTAAAGCAACTCAATTTTTTCACAGTTGGTAATAATGACTTAAAAAAATTCAAGTCTTCGTCCATATTATCTGCAGTGTTATTCTTCACGCAATTTAACAACTCTAATTCGAAATTAGTTGGCGATTCGCACTTACGTTTCTTGGAAGATCGTGTTTCTTTGGTAACGCTGGAGCTGGTGCTAGGTACATTAATCAAATCTTCTTCAATAATCGTATTATTTTGTGAAGTTCTCGGTGACGCGTTTTGCTCTACTGACTGATTAAAATCGTCTGCCGATTCTTCTCCTTGAGTATTCGAGTTTGAATCTAAAAATGACAGCATGTCATAGTAAATGTATGTTTTATTTGCCCTGGAACCGGAACCTGATTTAAGTTTTTTTTTAGTAGACCTCACTCTTATATAAGTGTCTCTTGCAGTTTTCCATCTTTGCTGCAGCTTTTTCACTGAAACAATAACACAGGTATTTTATTTTATTACAGATATTTAGTTAGTGGACATACCTTCGTCGACATTCATCTGGCGTATCAGACAGGACTAACCACGGTCAGAAAAATAGTAACAGAAGTTTGTCAAATTATAATTGAAAGGTTAAAGGAAGAATGTATACCAAAATTTTCCCGTGCGCTATGGGTAGAGACTGAAAAAGGTTTTTTAACGCAAGCCCAGTTTCCTAACTGCATAGGTGCAATAGACGGAAAACATATACGCATTATAAGACCTCCACATAGTGGTTCCCTCTATTACAACTATAAGCATTACTATTCTATTGTACTGCTTGCAATGTGTAACGCCAACTATGAGTTTACCTATATAAATGTGGGAGTGCAGGGTAAAGAATCTGACTCCGCAATTTTCACACAAAGCCGATTGTACGAACAAATCAACAATGACTTAATAGATATTCCTCCTGCCAAAGCATTGCCCGTAATACACAATGATAAACCAACCAACACTGCTGCAACCGCAGCTTTGCCCTATATTATTGTAGGAGATGAAGCATTCGGGTTATCTAGCCATGTCATGCGGCCATATGCTCGAGCTCTCGATTTAAACTACAAAAAAAAAAAATTCAATTATAGGTTAACGAGGGCGCGACGTTATATTGAGTGTACATTTGGTATCATGGCTAATAAATTTCGCATACTCCATCGTCCATTGAACGTTGGAAAAGACAAAGCAATTTGTTTTCTTAAAACAATTTGTATTTTGCATAATTTTATAAGATCAAGAAGTCAAATTAATGACTTTCATGATATTGTCATTATACCAGGCCATATACGTTCAGTTCGGGGGTTAATTGGAAATACCCACAGAGATTCGTATACATTACGCGATAACTTCGCAGATTATTTCGTTGCAGACGGACAGCTGTCATGGCAAGATCGCAGTATTTATTGAAGATAGTTGGCTTTTTTATAATTTATGTACATTATTCAATAATTGATTTTTCACGGTTTGTTACCACACATTTTTTATTAACATAGCAGGCATATTTTAATAATATACCTAATGATTTTATTTGTTAAATTCATCGGATGTAACCAAATAACTTAGATTGTTGTAAACTAAAGTTGAGAGATGTCAAAGAAAAACCTACAAAACTACAAAACGCACGCTTATTTTACAAAGTTACTAGCCCAATTCTAAAACCAATATAATAAATATTTTAGTTGATAATTGTTTTATTTATTTACCTACCGATCCACTGTTTCTGCCCTAAAATGATTTTGAACCCTAAATACACCGATAGTGTGAAGTAGTGTGAAGCTCGCAGTCGTGAACATAGGTACTGGTTGTCTCGTGACGCGCAAAATGGCGGCGACCGCGTGGCCGAAAGAAAGAACTTTGGAATTTATCGAGCAATATAAAACCATACCAATATTATGGGACATTGTTCACACGAATTTCACAATGTTCAGAAATACGCAGTATCTCTGCACTAGTTTTGAATATAAGCATGATTTTATATTTACATAGGTAAATTATTGTAAATATTCCGAGTTTTAATTTTATAGTTGGATTAATTGTTGAAAACATTTAATTGACACAAATACAATTGAAATAACTAATTATATATAACTAATTGCATAGATTATTAAAAATAAAAATTTGGCGCAAAGAATAGTTTACCTAACCTACGTTATTATAAAATAAATAAAGAGTGTAGGTACTTACCTTGTATGTTTTTTTCTGCTGCACTCCAGTCATCAAAATTTTGAAACAGTAATGTACAAATGTCTAGCCATGCTTTTGATTTAGCGTCCCGGTCTTTAAATATTTCGCTAGATTGGTCCCATATGGCAGGACGACACTGAACTTCAACAATTACCCTTTCTGTATCAAAATTTGTCATTTTTTGTTATGGGCCGGGCACGCGCGTGCGGTCGGTTCGAGATAGCGCTGTCAACTGAACAAGCACGCGCGTGCACCCGCTAGCGGGCTTCGCGCGTGGACCCGTCCAACGTGATGCGTGATCACGTCGCGTGCATGCGTGCCCCGTTGCACGGAAGTATCACGCGACGGGCGCCCGACGGGCTCACGAGCGTGTGCACGCGCATGGGCACGCGCGGGTCGGTTTTGTGTGGACACGCGAGAGGCACGCTTAACGCAGTTTATGCCCTCAGACTCTTGGGAACTTCCACTTGCTAGTGGTTCCGCCATATTGGTATATTTGCGCGCGCGCACCACGCAGTCTCTGATTATCTATTGCAAATTGTGACATACAAGGAATTTCCGTAGTCTATGGAAAAATACTGTAAAGCACTAAGTAGGTACTGGTACTAGGTATTCTCCCTATTTCTAGAGGTCCCCTTTGGATCTCTACCAGAGGGGACCTCTAGAAATAGGGGGAATTATATTGAAACGCGGAGGACTTGGAACTAATATATTATTTCTTAGACAAATTCACAATTCAACTGTCATACTAGATCTGACACATTATTTATAATAACAACAATATAAAATATATTTGGCACGTTTGAATGTTAGAATAGGAAATTATCTCCGGCCAGAGTTTTCTGCTAAAGGCAGGAAGACACAAGCCTCTACAGTACTGTAGCGGTTTGTGGCGGTGGAGGGATTAATTTTTGTTGCTAATGATATCCAATGGTTTTATTTAAATTTCTATTGATAATGTCCAGTACGTAATATGAGAACGCGGTGGAGAATCGACCACCTTATAATCATCATGAAGGGGGCAGATGACACTAAATAAGTGTCATCTGCCACGGGGTGGTAAACGCCACTACTTAGTGCCAGCCACCACCCCGGTGGCAAGCTCGAAGGGGGCAGATGGGAATAAAGGAAAAACGGAACCCTTATGGATTCGTCATGTCTGTCTGTCTGTCCGTCCGCATGTCACAGCCACTTTTTTTTCTGAAACTATAAGAACTATACTGTTGAAACTTGGTAAGTAGATGGTTTCTATAAACCGCATTAAGATTTTCACACAAAAATAGAAAAAAAAAACGATAAATTTTGGGGGTTCCCCATACTTAGAACTGAAACTCAAATTTTTTTTTTCATCAAAATCAAAAATATTTTTATTTCACATAAGCCTACATGGGCACTTATGAAACGTCAGAAGCTAGGTGCACGGTTCCAATTGGTCGTTTCCTATGGAGAAGAGCCGGCAAGAAACTCCACGGAAAACTCCACGGAACTCTTTTAAAAAAAAAATTGGCTTTTACAATATTTTCAAAGTATGAGAGGACAGCGCACATACGGGTATTTGAATGATCTACGCGGCCAAAATTATTTTATGGTCAATATTGGTTCTAAACGATATTATTAAATAAAACAACAGTTTGAATATTACATCAAGTCATATTTATTAAAAATATTTAAAAAAACTATAATGTTACAGACAAATTTTCGTCTTCGCTTTCTGAAGAATGATCAGGTTCATTCGGATTCGCAGCATAAGTGAAGCAATTGTTTCTGGCAAGAAGGAATTAATATTTCTACTTTTTACGCTTCTCATGCTACTTAGGAGAGGGTCCGAACTTAAAAGAAGCCGATTAAAAATGTCTCGGTTACAATTTTCTCTTGAAAATTTTCGAGCGAAATTTTGGCGGTATGACTTAAAATGATTATTCCGCGCTTCCGCGGCCTCTTCTGAAAGCTGCCCGATAGGCAACAATGCATTTTTTATAACAACTGCACCATGGATCAAAATTTTATGCATTGTTGGTGACATGGGGTGCCAAGGGTATAAATTGACATATAAGCGAGCGGTATCTAATGCGTACTCGTCGAATTTTTCTGGATCAATTTCATGTCCACTCGAAATCGTTTCAAGAATTACTTTCAATCTATATATTAGATCATGACTGATGCCCGTTATATCGGAAGCCAATTGTGGATCTTAAAAAAATCTTCTACTCGTGTTGCCGTCATTCGTGTTGCCAAAGTTTGCCTTTGGCATACAGTAGTATTACAGTTACAGTACGGCGAGTAGTATTTCGCAAAGAAACTGGATTGCTAGTGGATATCCACTAGCAATCCAGTTTCTTTGCGAAATCTGGCTTGGATTTCCAGTTTCCTTTCGTTTTCGATTTTTTTCTCGTCTTCAGTTTTCCTCTCTCTGTATTTTTTTACAGGCAATTTATATGCTAAGTGGATAATACTTTCGAAAAAACGAATTCTCGCATGTAGAACCGAAAGCCCAAACTCGATAGCTTCAGGACTAATTTCTTTTTCAACATCTAATTGGTTGAAATCCTTAAAAGTTGCACCGCATATGTAGCACCGGCTTGTGGATTTTGTGCCACTGGCAGCATTGCAGACCTTTCCGTCTATCATTGTCATCATGAACACATGTTTTACTAAAAACTTGTTCCCATTTAAATCAACCTCTGTTGCGATTAGGGAATTAGCAGAGCTTTTGACATAATTAATTTCATCTTCCGTTATATCAATACTCTCTTTCACGAAACGAAACCTAATTGGCCGGCAATATCGTGGAGAAGATGGTGTTGGGTTTTCCCATAATATATTTTTTTCATCTTGGCCACAAACTAATCGTAGAGGAACGAAGCAGCTCTGAAATATGTTGGCGTCTGAGTCAGCATAACTTTCAAATTTTTGTTTAAATTTAGATTGCTGAGATCCGTCACAGCTATCCCGTTCTTGCACTTTTATTGTCATCAGGACTTCTTCTAGGAAAATTGACAGGCGCCTAACGGTTAGATCAATTAAAGGTCCTAAGTCGCTTTCGGCAGAGGTACTCGTTACTTTGCATGCCTCTATGAGTGGGTAACATTCTGTTTTTGCCTTTTGTAAAATGCTATAACCAGGGAAGAACTTTTTGTTATTATTTCTAATTATTTCGTACTGTCGACGAGTTAAGTCAGCTTCTACAAACATTGCCAATGCTTGTAATGGTGTAAGAGTGCAAGTTTCTTTTTCTTTTCTTGCTTCAGAAAATACCCTTTTATATTTTGTTGCACGTGTCGGACTACTGGTGATTTCTTTTAATATATCGGAAGCATTTCGTTTTCCACTTTTCCGTAACTCAATTTGAGCAGCATGAACGATCACTTCTTCCAGATTAGACCGAATCTCCGCAGTTTTTCTCCTTTTACTTCTTTCATTTTCAGAATCGCCATCCGTTCCGAACGGACGTCTTTATGTCGGCAATTTATTGCAGACGTGCTCATCAATGCAAAATATAAATACAATAAATTAACGTTTGAATAAACAGTGACCTAGTTTTAACTTATTAGCATGCTATACAAATAAACATTACAGTGATAAGTTTAAAGGGTTAAAGTAATGGACTGACTGCATACAAAGTGACAGATGGAAGGCAGCCCCTTTAATCGGAGCACGATGATTCGACGCAGCCCTCCACCAACAACAACCCCGGTACCGACTCCGGTTCCTACATCGCCCCAACAACCAAGACAGGACCACCAACCCGCGGCTGAAGAAAAAATTGAGGCTTTGGACACCAGTGAAATTAGCAACTGGATGATTTCAATAGAAAAATGCCTGAATGAAGTTTGTTCCATTGCTCAGGATGGAAAACTGAACTCCGAGCAAAAACTGAGGATCAATTCCCTATCACGTAAGGTACGAAATGGCGTATCCCAGATGGCAATATTTTACCAGGACTTGAAACATAAGGCCAGAGAAGTGCAAAACTCACTACAAGCACTGAGAGAAGAACGAGACCTCACGGCTTGCCTTGATAGCTTCCGTAAAACAATCGAAGACAGCATTAAAGAAAATTGCGCCCAGCCAACAAAGATGGAAAATGTTTCCTTTGCTGATTTTGTAAAGACGAACAATAATAACTACTTGCGCCCCAGTAATCTCAGCACTATCGCAATTTATCCTGATGATAAGCTTAAAACTAGTGACGACACTAAATCTCTGGTCCAAAAAATAATATGCCCAGAACAAATGAAACTGCACGTTAGAGGAATGCGTAAAACCAAAAACGGAGGAGTTATCATCAGCACCGAAACCAAGGATGACATAGAAAAACTACGAAACTCGTTGCAGCTTATTAGTTCCGGCCTGAAAGTGGAAGAGCCACAAAAGAGAAGACCAAGAATTATAGTGATAGGAGTACCCTCAGCCCTAACTGACCAAGAAGTATATGACTGCATTTATGAACAAAACCTAGCCGACAAGCTACCTAATTTGCCTCGTGACTCTTTCCTGGCCTCTTTGAAATTAAGTCATAAGTCGGGGAAAAAAGATGGACCTACTTGCAATTTTATTTTAGAAGTACCTGCCAACATAAGGAAAGCCCTTATTAACCAGAATCGAGTTGGAGGGACAGGCGTGTAAATAGCCGTGTTTCCTAGGCGGGTTGAGGACGAGAAAAATCAGCGTGTGGAATGCACGCCGATTCAAAGTGCCTGTTTTTTCTGTGTGAAAATTAAATGGGATCGGTGGCGGTCAGGTGGCGTCGGTGGTTAAACCCCAGCAAATAAAGCAAATGCGGTACCTGAATGGGCTTGTAGTTGTCCTGATGATCTCCGTAGGTGGCCACCATACGCAAAGTCGTCCACGCTGGTCACTTGAAAGTCTGTTTTTTCACACATCAATCGGACGCGGGTTGATATTTTTACTGTAAAACGTTACAATAGCAAATCCCCAAGGATTACGGGATAATACAATTATGTTTATCGTTTTAGCGGGCGCGATGGATTAAGATTATAATGCGGTTCTTTCAGAGAGTAAAAAAAATGCACCGACTCGCGCGCACGCACTTTTACACCTGACAGCTGTCATTGGCTGTCATTGGCTGCTCGGTTCTCTGATGCCCTCTTCACATGTCCGCGACAGCAATATATGCCTAAGGTTCGACCACAGACACCGTAACACCACCCACAATCATAGATTACCTATAAGGAGATTAAATATGCCACACCATACTCCCCGCCTTGAAAGGTCCAGAGCTTTCAAAGCTAATGCGGAGCTGGAGCGGTTGGGGAGGAAGAGATAATATTTATGGATCTGGCTGTGTGAAAGCACCAAGAGAACCCTAATCAGCAGTCCGAAACGCAATCAGAAGGAAATAGCGTTCGGAATTAATTATAAGATTCCAGAGAATGCAATTGCGGTTTGATCTGATTAAGATAAAGTTAATTTGAGCTAAATTATAATTAGGTAATGGCATACCATTGAGAAAGTATATTTTAAACTATATAGACTAAATTAAAACTACGTAATAATATTGTTCTATTGGGTTGGCAAAGGATATAACTTGGTGACAGGACGTTTATATGTACCTGACGCGGTTTTTACTGAAGCTACTCGAATTACACCATCCGATCCCGGAAAAACTTTCTCTATAATGCCTAATGGCCAAGTTAATGGTGGTACGTTATCTTGACCCAAGAGAACGACAGTACCGATCTCTATAGGGCGATCGGGAGTGCACCACTTCTGGCGAACTTGCAACGTGTGCAAGTACTCAACTCGCCATTTGTTCCAGTAGGATAACACAAGTTGATCCAAAAGCCTTTTGCGGTTTGTTAAATTTATGTTTTCTTCTGTCAATTCAGAAGAAGGCAAATACGTTAGTGGACTGGACATCAAGAAATGCGCAGGCGTAAGCACGTCTGGATGCGGGTCTGATGAGAGAACACTAAGCGGTCGAGAATTTAAAAGCGCCTCGATTTGTACCAATACGGTTGAGAGTTCCTCATAAGTGAGAAGCTGTCTTCCTATGACTCTATACAAGTGAGTTTTAACACTCTTAATGTTCGATTCCTAAATACCTCCGAAATGCGGGGCTCGCGGCGGTATTTTTGTCCACTCAATGCGAGTTTTAAGAAGCTCATTTTTAATATCCGTCTGGACAGTCGAGTTTAATAAGAAAGAATAAATATTATCAAGTTGCGCCTTGGCGCCAACAAAATTGGTACCATTGTCTGAGTACATGACAGACACTGGACCGCGGCGGGAATTGAATCTCTTAAATGCGGATAAGAAAGCCTCGGAGGTGAGGTCCGATACAAGTTCAATGTGTATGGCTTTAGTTACCATACATATGAACAAGCACAAATAAAGTTTTTGCGAGCGTTGACCTCTACGGCGAATAGGTGTGTAAGCAAGAGGCCCAGCGAAATCTACTCCGGTGTGTACAAAGGCTTTAGCATCACGGACACGGTATCCAGGAAGTTCAGCCATTTCAGGTGCTAGATGCGTAGGTTTTAGACGAAAACAAGTGTTGCATTTCCGACAGCGGGAACGTATGACTGTTCGGCTATCTAATATCCAAAACCGCTGCCTTATAATAGACATCAGTAAACCGGGGCCCGTGTGGCAGTACGTATTGTGATAGTGATCAATAATTAGATCAACTACGCGGTCACGTTTAGGTAAAAGCGCGGGATGCTTGGCTTCATATGGTAAGTCAGATTTAGACAATCTGCCCCCGACACGTAAAATTCCGTAGCGATCAACAAAGACAGACAAACAGCGCAACTTCTTAGATGGAAGTTCACCTGTTTCAATTAAATTTAAGTCGTTAGAAAAATGCATATTTTGAACTATTCGAATAATGAAATTTTCGGCGGTTTGAATATTTTTAACAGAGCTATGACTATGCAGCCTTTTCGTAAATTTAAGAATGTACATAAATACATGTAACAATTTGTTCCATGAGCAAACACGGTCAACTATAGTGTCTAAAATACGCGGTTCAATATTTGATGTTTCTACAAGAAAAACCTTTGATTTGAACTCTGGCAATGTTTCACCTTTAGTAGGGGAGAATTTTGAAGGCCACTCGCTCATGGACCGATGTAGCCAAGTAGGGCCGTTCCACCATAACGAGTGTTCAATGAAATCAGAGGGCAGCATGCCGCGGGATAGACAATCACTAGGATTCTCTTTTCCGGACACGTGATTAAAACAATCGGCCGGTAGGTTTTCTTGTATTTTAGCAATGCGATTGCTCACAAAAATAGACCATCTATGGGGAGATGAGTGGATCCATGAGAGAGCTATGGTGGAGTCCGAGAATGCGTGAACACCTGCAATAGGTACACGAGCGGAAAGTTTATCTATGACCACGCGAACAAGTTTAGACAGAAGCAAACCGGCGACAAGTTCCAATCGAGCTAGCGTTGTTATTTTGGGTCCGTGGCTTAGGCCCCCAGTGGTCGACGCACCTGTGGCAGACGCCCCCGATACGATTAATTTAATTCAAAATTATTTTTGATCAAATGTACTGTCAGGCACAAAAATTGTTTTACAAAAATATTAAATATACTTAATATTGATTGTAAGTATATGCATAACATTAAATCGTAATTATATTTATAACATAGAAATGCTTTTATATTAGAGGTATGTTTTGAAAAATTAAAGTCTTAGTAATTTTTCATTATTTATTTATATATCTCGATAAGAAATCTAGTATTTTTTTTTATATAAATCACAGTTTTCATCACCTATAATCAAGAGAATCATTTAACTTAATTATAATAATCAGTCTCAAATGTAATAAAATAAGATAGTAATTTTAAATAATCAGTCTTAAAAATTACTGGAGAGCAACTAACTTTTTACATAATGAAATGTTCTTTTATCTTTGTAACAATAATAATTAAACATATTCAACTGTGAAACAAATGAGAATAATTTTACCTACGAGTAATTATATCAGTCAGTTTCAATAGCAATAACACAACAAAATAATCAGGCTTAAAAAACAAACGTACTCGTAGAGTAACAAATTTTTTACATGTGAAATGTTATGAAATTTTGCTAGCATAGAAATAATCAACTGTAAAAACTTAAACAAACATAAAAATTTAAATTTCAAAATTTAAAACTTAAAAATAGTATACAAGCAAAATCATCTCTTTTCATTATGTAAGTTAAATTATTACTTTTTAGGACGAACTGCCACATATGGGCGGATTTGTTCTAAAAACATGATTATGCTAATTTTTTTGTTTTCATACTGTTCAGTTAAATTGGCAATCATTTTTTCATTCTTTCTTGTGTTGTTCTTTCTTCTGCTCACAGGAATGTTTTTGTTTTTCAGTCTGAAAGAAAAAACTAGGTAAATATCTTAATAAATTTATTTTAAACTACAATTTTTTTTGTAATATTTTAAATTGTTTTATATATAAGTAAAATAAATAATATTACCTCGCTTGTGCCGTGCCGTAGGTAGAAATATCAATCCTAACCATTTCTAAAAACGACAATAAAGACGGGTTCGTTCCCAGGTGCTTTTTTAAACGGTGATTCCAGGCCTCTACTAAATTAGTGGTTCTATGTTTTTCCTTATAACAACACCACTTTGCGATCATATCCGCAGGCTCAAGCCATTGTTCAACAAAATAATCATTGAACTTAGTTACTTGGTCGTCCGGAATACTGAAAAGAAAACAATCGATCGAATGATTGTGCAAAAGTAAAAATGTAAGGAATAGACAAGCTTTAATAAAGTGTAAAAAATACTTAACTACCTGTTTTCCATTATGGCAAGCCAGCCGTCTTCAATTTCTTCTTTTGGCAGATACGCAAGGCAGATGCACAGTTTTACGTACTGTGTGGTCTCCTCATATTCTAATAATTTGAGAGATTTTGCCCGCCTATATACAGCATTTTGGAAATGTACAAAACACCCATGAATTTCAACAGTCGGAAATTCGTTATTTATTGCGACTATTGCTGACATTTCAAAATCCAATGTGAATTTTAACGGTTTGAAATCTGGCAAAGCTTCTTTGATTTTTTTGAACATCATTTCATATGTCTCTTTTTCTTTATTAACCAGCAGCCCGTAAAATATGGGCACAATGTTGGTTTCATCCGAATTATTCCCAATATCTCCGTGGATAGTATAAATCTGTTTGAAGGGACAGGGGCAGCAATCAAATGTACCGTCACAGAAGAAGTGGTGCACATTTTTAATTTCATCCGAAGCTATGTCTGATGCAAATACGATGATCCTGTTGCCATCCTCATTATAATCAAATAACAAATGTTTTTGAAAAATTTCAGGTATAGTAACTTGAGCTGGATCCTTGAATCGTATTTTTTTTACCTTCAGGGCTGTATATCGGCTTCTGTAAATCGCTTTTTTAATATTGTTGTAGATTGGAATTTCATTACTGTACTTTTCCCTCTGTAATTTTGCAATTTTCGTTTCATACATTTTTTGAATGGAGCCAAAATTAGTTGTGACTTCTCTCTTTAAGTCATTCGTAAGAATTTTGATGTAGTTTTTTAATAAATTCGGCTGACACTCAGGCTTATGTCCTTTTATCATTTGAACGTTGTCACTTTCATTTATCAATTTAACTGCACCACCACACTGGCCATGTCTTTTATTCACACACACCCACACACTAGAGTTTTGATTTTTTCTATGAATATTATACGCAAATCCAGCGTGCAACAATGTTTTTCCATTAAGTCTATTTTTAACTATATCGTAATTATTTCGCACGAGCCCTTGCGAGGGACCTTCGCTCGTCATTGTGAGATGACACACTAAACTTTCTTATCAGTTGCATATTGCAATATTCAATAACTGGGCTCAGGTGTGAAAGAGATAGACATAATATCTATTCATACTTCCTTATTGTTTTCAATTTTGTAGACAAAAAGACGGACTTTTTATTGTTACCAATAACTGGTTTGGCTCAGTTAGTTGACGAGTGGGTTGAAGTTGAAAGATAAAATTTCCGTAAGGTAATTTATTATAAATGTATATTATAAACATTCACTAACATTTTAAATTAAGTCTTTTTGATTTTTTGGATGTTTGTACATAATAAATATGCTTCTAATGGGGAAAAAGGTGTGTAAGGATAAGGTTAAGTGGCGATCTATTCTGTCTGCTATTTGATAGATAACTTTTGTTTAGCAAGGAAAAATACTTTATTAATAGGGTGAAACACTTTTCTCATTTACTGTACTAAGTGAAAAAGCACAAAAAAATAAAGATATTAAATTAATCGTATCGGGGGCATCGGCCACAGGTGCGTCGACCACTGGGGGCCTAAGCCACGGACCCGTTATTTTAGCGGGGGAAACCTTGGACTTTGCACATAAAAGTCGGACGGTGATATTACCTTTAGAATCGGTTATGTGTAAATAAATACAACAACCATAACCACTAAAGCTGGCGTCACAGAATGCTACGATGTTCACTACAGTTTCTCTAAAGACGCCAATGTGGCGAGGAACCTTTAGAGAAGAGAGTGCGGGAAAATCCCGCGTAAATGCGGAAAACCGATTGGTGATGGAGTCCGGAGGAACCTCATCCCAACCTATTTTGGCTAGCCAAAGTTCCTTAATTAATATTTTCGCGTACAACACAACTGGTGCTACGAGACCGAGTACGTCGAACAAGCGGGCAACTAGCGATAGAATCGCGCGCTTCGTGCATTTATCTTCTACAGTGACTGTTGTCAAAGAAAAATAATCATCGGTGGGTTCCCAGGTTAATCCAAGGATTTTGAAATTATGGATATCATTATCCATACCAGAAAAATTTACTGGTAAGCGGTGAGAGAATCTCTGGGAGAATCTCCAATAAAGCGGGTGAGTTAGTAGCCCATTTGACCAGGTCAAAGGAGCCTACTTTAAATAAATCAATTAAATCGCGGGATAATCGCATAGCGATCTGTTCATCAGGAACAGAATAGACATAGTCGTCCATATAAAATTGAGTTTCTACTAATTTAGAAGCCTCAGGAAAGCGGTCGCCATGCTCACACGCCAAGGTCCGAAGTGTGCGCATCGCTAAATAAGGACTAGGCTTTAGCCCGAAAGGAACGTGGTTAAAATTAAAGGTGCGTATAGGTTCATTATTGTTGAAACGATACAAGATTCGTAAATATTTGCGGTGGTGCTCATTCACACCGATACGTAGAAACATTTGTTTTATATCCGCGGTCATCGCGACAGGGAACGTACGAAAGTCGAGTAATAATAAAAACAAATCGGCTTGTAAATTAGGTCCTACATGTAGAATGTCATTAAGTGACAACCCCGAGTGCGTTTTGGCACTAGCGTCCAAAACCACTCGAATGCTGTCCTTGTCCGGTCTAATGACGGCATGATGCGGTATGTAGTAACCTTCTTCTATCAATTCAGAGACGGGTACCTCCGACAAATACCCCTGAGTTATATAATCGGTGACAGTTTTATTGTAATTCTCGCGTAGGGTTGGCACGCATGTGAATTTACGCTCGAGCGCAAGTAGCCGCCGGTGAGCGACACCGCGGGAGTTGCCTAACTCGGAAGGGTTGCGCGCGAAAGGTAAATCGACAAAGTATCTACCGTCTCTAAGTAAGATTGAAGATTTAAAATAATTTTCACACTCTAATTCGTCCGGACTAATAAAACGTTGAAGTGGAATTTCCTCCAGCTCAAAAAACTTCTGCAAACTTGACTCGACGTCACTGCTGGCAAGCGCGGTAAACGAAGTTGTAATGTGTGTTACGTCACTACTATGACAATCAATATCACCCATCAGTACATAACCGAAACTAGTCAGTATAGCCGGAGGTGCGCGGGTGCCTGACTCAACCCTGTCTCCTAAGTAAATAAAAGGGAACAGCTGTGCTCCAAGCACAACGTCGATTCCACCTGGTACATTCCAGGTCGGGTCGGCAAGCGGTAAATTATTTAAATAAGACATATTATTATCTTCATTTAATCTAATAAAACTAGCGGGAAGTCTATCTGTAATGCAGTCAACAACTAACGCGTGTATATAATACTTATTGTGAGGATTAATCCGAGATTCAATATTAAGATAAATAAAGCCATGTACAGGTCGTGAGGTCATACCAACACCTTGTAAATACGAATTGCGTAATTTAATTATGGGTAAGTTCAAACGTTTACAACAGTCCACAGTAATTAAATTATTTTGCGATCCGTTATCTATTAAACACCTGATAACAGGCTTATCTCTGCCGCTGCTATTATATGCATATATCTGCGCGGTAGCTAACAAAACAGTTGTCCCAGTCGGTAAACACGTTTTGGCTGCGGCACTGAGCGAAACAGAGGGAGCAGGCTCGCACGGTGAATCACCTTTTACTTCGGAGAAATGTAACAAGGAATGATGTGTTTTTTTACAAATTTTACAAACGCTTCGTGACTTGCATTTAATCAAAGAGTGGGATAGACTTAAACAATTGACACAGCCGCGTTTCTTTTTAATTAATTCGAAACGAGCTTGCGGTGTCTCTATATTTTTAAAGTGTGGACAATCGTACAGTCTATGCTCGGCGTCGTCGTTACCACATAGTGGGCAACGGTTATTTGAAGCTGCTTCGTTGCATGACACAAACGACTTGGCGGTACTTTGCGTATTATTTATTCGATTGTGAGCTAAACTAGACTTAGTACGCGGTTCCGTCGGTGGATTATTAACTTGTGAGCGCTGGAGTACCTTAACATGGTCTTGCATAAATGATATAAGCTCCGTATAGGAAGGTAATTCTTTCCCACTCACACGGCTTTCAAATTGTTGAACAGTTTGTGCATCAACCTTTCTTAAACCACAGTGTAATATTACAAAATCAAATAAGTCTGGAATGTCTAACTGCTTCAATGCAGCGACAGACGCTGAATATCGTTCTACAAATGTATTCAGACTAGCAGCTTGACCGGCGCAATTATTGAGATAATGAGCACCTAAACTTCGCTTATCTTGATACCTTTTGACAAGACTGTTCCACATAACACTGTAGGTATCTCCTGTGGGAACAATTCCTGCAGTTAGCTTTAAGGCATCATGAGTCAATTTACTAATTAAGTACTGCACACGCTGCGAATCCGTCAGATCTGTATTTAAATGAACATTACTGCGGAATATTTCATAAAAGATAGGCCAATTTTCAGTTGTGCAGCGGCTGGTGGCTGTCTGGCCGGTCGTGGTGGGTCGGGGAGGATACCATTTGGCATCCTGAAGACGTCGTCGTCGCCTGTTGCCTCAACGTCAGATATGATACGGTTGAATGACACAGCGGGAGCGATTTTTGTTTCATAATCGCGATGTGTCCGCTCTGTTATCAATCCGAAATGTCCATCGGGTCCTGGCTCTTCGGCGGCGAGGTAGTGGGTTACACCACTAACGTCTGTGTAGTCGCCCATCCCTGCAAGGTAGGTAGCGGCTCCTGCCCCTAACACTACGTCGTATCCCTCGACGAAATGAACCAAACGGTCCTGGTCGTGGGTGGCTTCGCCTCTGCGCTTGGCCATCAAGGCCACGCGGTACCACCACAAAATGTGATGATAATACGCGTATGCACATTGGGGTACATCCTTTACGACGTGTTTATCACAATCTCCTAAAGCGTGGTATTCTCGCTCGACTAATGCTACATATCCCGTCGCATCCGCGTTGAATTTCCTAATGCCTTCGACGTTAGTTAATCCTCTTTCACCTTCGTTGACGAATGACTGCAACCATAAGGGGTCGTTTGTTAATGTAGTTGGTGTTGTTGATAGATTCTTAGGTTTTGGCAGTTCTCGTGAAGCAAGCTTCGGCTTTGGCCGCTTGAAATGCTTTTGCTCCTTGTCTGGTGGGGGGGGGGGGGGGTTTGTTCGCATCTGGTCGATGGTTAGTCGATTGTGTCGCCTCCATGGCTAAACACCTTTTTAACTATAATTTAAAAAGGGTTTTCAGTTGGGCACGCCACAATTGCGGCGGTAAGTCCCCTCTTTGAGGAGTGGCTAGAGAGGCGCCACGGCGTCCTCACCTTCCGCCTGACGCAGGTCTTCACCGGACACGGTTGTTTCGGGAGGTTCCTGTTCAGGATAAAGCGGGAGGAAACGCCCGGGTGTCACCACTGTGTGGATCGCCCGGAGGACACGGTGGAGCATACGGTGGAGGTCTGCCCTGCTTGGGCGGAGCACCGCCGTGTCCTCACGGAGGCGATCGGCGGCGACGATCTCTCGCGTCCGGCCCTGGTTCAGGCCATGGTTCGGAGCGAGAGTGCATTGGAGGCCGTCACCTCCTTCTGCGAAACAGTAATGCTCGCGAAGGAGGAGGCGGAGCGCATGAGGGTGAGGCAGGGTGCCCGCCCTTCCGCCCTAAGTCGCCGCAGGAGACGCCCTGGGCGTCGGGAATCGCAGGCCGATTCCCGGCCACCGTAGGCGCGGGCTTGCGGACGGTGAGCGATGGGTAGCTCGCCGTCCGATAAGGACCAGGCCCGGGTCGACGGCGCGTTGTGACATCAGCACCAATTGACGAGGTCCGAAAGGGCCAATGCCTGCCAGGGTTACGAGCCTGTCCGAAAGGGATATCGTGACTCTGGCACACAGGCATCTGAAGGAACACGGTGGGTTTTAGTCAGTAAAAGTCTGACACTCCCTCTCGCTCCGCCCAGAGCGGGAGAAGTTATTTGATGATTTCCCACCAAAAAAAAAAAAAAAGGCCAATTTTCAGTTCTACCGTCAAATGATGGTAATTCGATGGGTGGTAATTTTATGCCACTACCTCTCTTCTGATCTGATGTTAATGTTTTATTGTTTGAAAGTATGAGATTACGTTTGTATTTAATACTTGAATATAAGTCTTCAATAGAACATAGACTCGTATAATCTGGTGGTGTGTCATCAATTTCAAACCGCAACTCATTAATCTGGTCGATTATTGTTTCAAACTTGCTGTACTGTTCACTAATAGATTCAGACTGCGCTAAAAATAATTCATTGGAGCGTGAATCAAAATTGGAGATATGTTTAGATGCATCATACAAGCGATTAACTCGCTCATAAATCATTTCCTTTTTTGCAATAAGCTGATCTAATTTTTTCTCTTGTTTATTAGTAGCCATTATAAGGCACTATCTAATATTAATTGTCGTAAGTTATCGTAAGTACCTACAATAACTTGTAGTTACTGTTATTTTATTTTATTTGTATTTATCTAACTGATACCTATCTAGGCTCGAATGGACCATAAAATGGAGGGACAGGCGTGTAAATAGCCGTGTTTCCTAGGCGGGTTGAGGACGAGAAAAATCAGCGTGTGGAATGCACGCCGATTCAAAGTGCCTGTTTTTTCTGTGTGAAAATTAAATGGGATCGGTGGCGGTCAGGTGGCGTCGGTGGTTAAACCCCAGCAAATAAAGCAAATGCGGTACCTGAATGGGCTTGTAGTTGTCCTGATGATCTCCGTAGGTGGCCACCATACGCAAAGTCGTCCACGCTGGTCACTTGAAAGTCTGTTTTTTCACACATCAATCGGACGCGGGTTGATATTTTTACTGTAAAACGTTACAATAGCAAATCCCCAAGGATTACGGGATAATACAATTATGTTTATCGTTTTAGCGGGCGCGATGGATTAAGATTATAATGCGGTTCTTTCAGAGAGTAAAAAAAATGCACCGACTCGCGCGCACGCACTTTTACATCTGACAGCTGTCATTGGCTGTCATTGACTGCTCGGTTCTCTGATGCCCTCTTCACATGTCCGCGACAGCAATATATGCCTAAGGTTCGACCACAGACACCGTAACACCACCCACAATCATAGATTACCTATAAGGAGATTAAATATGCCACACCACGAGTATTTATAAATTGGACATCCTGCCCAGTTAGGGATTTCACACTTGTGACGAGGTGCTTTAAATGCCATCAGTACGGGCATGCTGCAAGGACATGTCGGGAGACTACCCATACGTGTGGACATTGTGGACAACAAGGTCACCAGTCTAATGATTGTACTACGAGCGATAAACCATCACAGTGTGCAACATGTTTGTGCTTCAAAAAACCCAGCGACCACAAAACAGGTGAGCTGGAATGCCCGGCAAGGAAAATTGCTGAAAGCAGGTACATTGACTCTATAGATTATAATGAAGGCGCCTAAGAGCGCCGCCCTTAATCTTTTATTTTGCATTAATCGATAAGTCTTTTTTATACTAGGAGTTTAAAGTAAATAAAATAATGGATAAGTTACTTAATGATATTGGTGTGGTCTCCCTATCAGTGGCAAAATCATGCGAGATTGAAAAATGTAAAGTATATCTCCCTGATCAGTAGGTAAAAATTGGGGTTTCCAGATCAGAGAAGATCTGGAAACCCGCAATTTTCACTCACTTATCATTTCATTCATTCAATTTATACGTGTAGTATGGTGAGGGTAAATTTGAATCTGAATCATACAAATCTATTCAAATAGTAAAGAAGATCTGTAAATGGGTCTCCCCCAACTCTGTATCTATTCGACCTGAGTTATCACTTTTCATCTGATTGGAAATGAAATTTATTTCAAACTGATTTAAATAATAGGAATTTCTCCTTCCGGTAGAATCTGGTAGCATAGAATGTTCTGAATCAGGTATTACTAAATCACGCGTTATGTTCCTCGTTGATGATGTGCCGGTTTGCCGACACTTTGTTGAACCCGCTTTCAATTTTTCATAACCAATCCATGGCATATCGTTAACTCGGGAGAATTTTAGCTCTCTATTACCCTTTTTAAAGACAAGTTCTTGAATGTTTCCCGAATGTAATGCATCATGCATGTTTTGATAGAATAAATCTTCTTGCGATGTATCTCTGACCTGAGGTTTTGATGAATCTACGCTCGAGTTTTTATGAGCAGGCTGCATATCGCGGACAAATATAGCTTCACCATTAACGTTCTGAATAATAATTTTACAAATGCCTTCAGAAGTACATTTCACTGAATCTGTTTTCATTGTAGCTAATATAATTTATTTTTTAAATTTTTTAAGTTCAGTTTATGATCCAACCTTTTAGGTGCAATTGCAGGAATCGAATGTCGCATAAAATGACTGTAAGTAATTTATAGTTAGGCTCCATAGCTAATTTCATTTAGTAGCTTATTCAGCAAACAATCAATCTATCCTCCTCCACTTTAGAATCATTTTATATTTTTGTTTCTTTTAAAAATAGACGTTTTGATTTGTCAACATAATTCGTTCCTTTCACAGCGTTCACATAATAACATTGAGGAAATTGTATAGTATGTTGCATCCAAGGATCATTGTAAATCTCCCAATCTTCTATAACTCCTCCACATGAGAAACATGCTGCTTTATCATTTACACCATTTCCACAATAAAAAAATCCAGCGTCAGCCATTTCCATTACCAATCTTCTCCTTGAAACAGCCATTGCCCAATAGTAATTAAATGAAAATTCACGCATTTTAAATGCACTATACATGTCATACCGAGGATTGTATTTATTTTGACACATGTTCTGTTTACTCACTTACTAGTTCTTGATCCAGGTAATTATAAATGTATAATGACATCGCACAGCTGTTACTAGCAACTTATAATGATTAACATTGGATGGTATTGGAAGGGATAGGAAACTGTCACCAACTGTGAAAAATTAAACAAGAAAATATTTATTTCAAAAGTTTATTATCTATACACCATTTATTTAAACATATTACATTTTTTAAAGCACATATTTCATCATGATAAATACAACTTAACATATCATGAGAATGTTCATATTTATTATACAAGCTTAATAAATTAGGACAACCTTCATCTTCTAAATTTTTGATATTATTATTATTCGAAATATTTTTTAACCACAACACTTTTTCTAAACCTTTGGTGTAAACACTTTTATCTCTTAAAATATCTACAATCAAATTCTGATGATTTGAGTAAGGCACAAATCCATCTCTCCAGTATATCTTTCTATTACGTTCAATCCAACTGACTTGCCGTTTCTCTAGTTTCGTCAAATCGTAAAATGGAAATGGTGGCTTAATTAAAAACACCTGAATTTTTTTATTCCATAATACAGCAATTTCTTTAATAATAAATTCATTTCTTTCTGTTTTAAAACCTTGAACATCTACAATGACGGTCATGATAACCTGCGCACTATGTTACTCAAAGGTTTATATTCCACAACTCGATCGTTAATAATTAAACAATATCCAGTTGTGTTATCTGGTATTGCCGCTGAACATTCAATTTCTAGCCGGACATCTACAGGGCCTGTTTTCAAACTATCGTTTTGTCTTGAACAGTCTATGATAAAGAGAGGAGCCTTCTCCTTGAAACCGACCAAATCAAGCAAGGGGTCTGCAGGACAGTTGTAATACGACTGACGAAATTTCACATACATTTCATATAATATATTGTATTTGTTCTCCGAAAAATTTAAGTTTAGAGGCTCGTAAGGGTAATACTGAGAATTCAAAAATAGTGTTACGTTGGTAACCTCACAGTGGTCAAACAGAGAACTGTCTTTCGTTTTATTATTTTTTCTGTTGGTTTGCAAGCAAAAAATTACATATCGAGGTTTCTCTAATTGCGATGCAGTCTTAACTGACCAAGAATGTTTTGTAGTTTTAGGGAGCAAAGGATACTCATGTAAATCCCAATTTCGGAACGCTATCTGAATAGGTTTATCTCTTTCCAAGTGTTTTAGTAGTGTCAGTCGTTCGCGGTCTGAGACTTTTATATGTGGTACACGCCATTGCAATCTTTGTATGTCTATTTGAAAATGCGCAATATCATCAGTCGGTATGATACTGTTTAAGATAGATTAAGATAGAATAAGTTCATGTTTACAATTTATCACAATTGTATTGTAATCCTCCGCAAATCCTAAAATCTTATTAAGAGGTACAATAGCACTAAAATGACCATAACTTTTGAGTCCATGTATGTTCCAACCCCACAAAGCAGCAACTTTATTTTCTCCATCATTCATTGAAACGTATGACTTTATTGTCGACGTTATTCCAGAATTTTTAATGCGATCTATTTCAATTCCATTTATTTCGTATCTGATATCTTGAAACAAAAACATAACAGGGTTGTTACTGAACTTAATATTTTTCTTAATCGGTTTTCCATCTTTGTCGAAGAACTTTGCTTGGCCCTCGACGTAAATTGAACTGGCTGACGGTAACACGTATATGTCTTGTTGGTGTATGGGGATTCTGATTTCATCGTTTTCTCTAAAGCTGTTAGTGTAGGGATTGTATGAGTGGACTTCATAGCTTTCAATCGAGCTATCGAAGTGGGGTAATTCAGTAATTTGTAGTATATTCATACTTTAAAACCTAGAGCTTTAAGAAAATCTTTATTTTCTTCACTCAATTTCTTCACTTTTTTCTTACGTCTATGCACCTTAATGGTCGTAGATGGAATAAGACGTTTGATTTTCACTGGAGTGTTTTTATAATATACTATTATTTTGTTTTTCTTAAATGAAGGCGTAATTGAATATCTTCTTCACCAAAGTTAATACAGTTACCAAGTTGATCTACAATCTTAACAGATATAGATGAAATTAGATTTTTGTTTACGGGAAAGTAAACAACGTTTTGCGGTATTTCTATGTACCGGTGACCTGGAGCAGTATCTGATACAAATTCGTGAATAAAATGAGCTGGTAATCCGTTATAGTATGAACCGTGAACAAGATCACACTCGATTCTGATTACAGACAGATTGCTATTAATGATGGTCACATTTGGTCTAGAATTTAATACTGAAAAGTATAGCAAACCGCACTCGGTATTGATCAGATAAATGTAGAGGTGGTTGAAAATACGAAACCAATTCAGATTTATTTCCAGAGATGGTAACCGTAGTAGACATGCTTTCATACTGAAGTCATAAAGAAGATCATGCCCATTTTATTCCTTGACTACACCAAAAACTCTTTAAGAAATCCAAAGATGTCCACAATTAAAGGGGTGATCACGTTGTATATTTTTATAATTATATCGGACTTTAGGCCCTACGTATTTTATAAATTCCTTGGGAGGTTTAAGATTTCCGTAACTGTCGAAATACTCAATATAATCATTACATTTTGCATAGGCTACCCAATGAGAACCAGGGTTTTTAGAACTATCTAAATTAATAACTCCGCATTCTTTGATACAAGAGCACTTAGGGAGCTGATCTCTCATAAATACACCTCTAAAATAAGGGATACTATTTCCATATTTCAAAACGTCAAAGTTAGTTAATGCTCGTTTGGGTAGCCGATATTTTAGTTTTTTTCTTTCGATACAAAAATTCCAAGCCCATCTTTATGAGGTTTAAGGTGTAATCCTTTCCCAATGCAAAGCGCTTCCATTTTTTCATTTTGTCTCTTCGATTCATAAAACAATTTTTTTGCCATCTTGAATTCGTTAATGGTTTTAGCAATACCAGCTGCACCACCTGCTAAAGCCCCTGCCGCTGATAATCCCGCAAAAATAGGAATTAACGGCAATACTCCACCAGTTTTTGGTATAGGAATAACACGAGGAAGTTTAATAGATGAATCATCAGCTAATTCTCTGGCTGCGGCAATAGCCAATTCTATAGCCATTTTTTTACTTTTTGTTTTAATTTTTTTCATTTGTCTCTTGGTTTTACAAATAACATTTTTTAATTTACTTTTTAACCCTTTTCCAGGTGTAACTTTTCGACAAAACTTTGTACTACAACTGCTACTACTTTTCAGACCAGAACCAGTTTTAATTTTTGTCGATATAGCCCGGCTTACCAAGCGTGCTGCAAATTTTTCACCTACACTCGCATCCGAAGCAACTGCTCGTTCTTTAGCCATATTTAACAAAATTAAATCAGCTTCGTGTCGATCCTTTAAGTTTGATGATTTATGATAGGCAATCTCGTGATCTTTGCAATATTCGTCTAATTTATTAATTCCGTTATCTCCTTGTGTAAGCCTTTTAATTAATTTTGTACCAGGACCACAATAATTGTATCCTGGTAAGTGTAATTCAAAAGGTAGGTGATTTATAATCCAATTGAGAAGACAACTCTCTCCAATACACATTATAAGACTGATTAATCTGGATTGAACACTTTATTAACCGATTCGTTGCGATGCCCAATTTCACTAACTTCTAGCCGTGGCGTCGAACAAAAATAACGTGACACTGATCAGTGCCCAACGCCATACGATTAAATGACACTCATCTGTGTCTTCAGCCATGCGGAAAAGAAAACAGTGTTTTGACATTTTTTTACGTATTCAAAGCTCGAATACTTTTAGTTTACATGTGAAATCTAACGTGAACGGTCAGGCACGTTGTTTTAAGCGATAAAAAGTGGCGAAACAAGTGTATTTGTGGAAATGGAAGGTAAGTGACTTATTTAATACAGATGTGCTCAACCTTTTCAACTTATTTTGCATTTCCTAGTAATTTGATTGATTATGAGGTATTAAATTGGGTCTAAAAATTTTTGCATAACAAACAATTGTTTATAATTAAACTACGCAAATAAAAACTGCTAAGTTAGATTAAATAGTAATAATAATGATAGTAGTACTAATATATAATTATTTTATATGATTATTTGATACTAGCCGATGCCCGCGGTTCCACCCGCGTAGAATTTGTTTCCCGTTGTCCCACAGGAACCTATAATCGGAATAAAAGGTAGCCTATGTGCTATTCCAGACCAAGACTTATCACCTGTGCTAAATTTCATTGAAATCCATTCAGTAGTTTTTGTGTGAAAAAACAAAAACATCCAAACATTCTCACGGATACACAACAAATGTGAAAATTATTATTGTCAGAAAAAAATAATATTTGGCAAGATACTGATAATGTTTATTTATTGTTTAAGAATTACAGCGAAAAAGAAAGTACATTCCCGATACAGAAAATGAAACTCAATGCGACGATGACGAAGAGATAGTACAGAATTCACAACGCTGGGAAGACTCAGAAAACTGGGAACAGGAATTTATACCAAACCAAAAAACATGTAAGGATACTTCAACGTACACAAAAAAAGAAATGGTGGACAGTGCAACATGCTCAGAAAGAGATGATGGCCCGACTATATTGGACGTCCATGGATGTAAATATTTTGGCCAGTTGGTTTCAAATGAATTATTGCGCTTTAAACCATATGAAAGAAATATAAAGATGCAGAAAATATTAGATATAATAAAAAAGTAATTTTAATATCAAATAAAGACCGGACAAAAGTTAAATAAAACCAAATTTTAATTCAATTACAATTTTAATTTTAACCAAATTTTGACTTAGATGATAATATTTATTAAAAATCATTACATCAGATCCGATTAACTAACATAGAATTTCAATATTTGTGAAATTCTCTGAAACAATCATTAAGGCACAGGCCTGGGAATCCAGGGCAATCGGGACAGCCAGTTATAACAGATACCCTTTTTTTAGTTTTTGTGTAACAAACTCTGCATCTTTTTCTTAGGGTATTATTACTTCTCTTTGGTAAATTGGCGGGTAAATGTATTTTTGACTGTGATAGAGGACGAGAAAGTTCTGATACATTGGGCATTGGTAACAATTCTTGCATTACACTCTTTATAAATTTATATAATGAAGTTTTATTTGTAGTGTTTTTTGCGTTGAAAAGTAAATAACCATTCACCAAACATATTTGGATTATGTGTATTATGACTTTTTTGTACCAGCGCAGGGTCTTGTGCTCACAGCAATAATAGCTTAGCATCTGATCATGTCGATCTATTGCCCGCATATATTTATTATACTTTATTTGTACGGCCGGCTTATATTTTATTGTGCGTACACGGCGACTAGTAGTCCCTTTATAATTACTTTTGTGTTCAGTACTTATAAATAATACTTCCCGTTTATCTTGCCATTTGGTGACGACAATTTTTTTATTGTTTTGTAATATACACGATTCACCAGGCTTTAATTTGCACATTTTTAATTCTCTTGGATTTCCTATACGGTTTGGTCTTAGGGTACCAGTCACATACGTGTTTTTGCCTATTAACTCATCAGCCAACCCTACGCTGGTATAAAAATTGTCCAAATACAAAGCATGCCCTTTGTCAAAATATTTTTGCATGAGCAGATGCACCACTTTTTTAACGTGGTTTCTACCTCCTACTTGTACGTCTTGGGATCCTGCATACATGTGAATTTTTAAAATTATACCGTTGGCGTCGGCTAAAATGTACAGCTTAATGCCGTATCTATGGGCTTTGCCTTTGATATATTGACGAAAATATAGTCTCCCTTTCCACAAAATAAGAGATTCGTCAATTGTCAACTCTCTCAATGGGTAATATACGGCGTCAACTGTCTCATTGAACAAATCGATCAAAGATTTTATTTTAAATATACTCTCCGTCCTTTCGATATCTTGTACGTTCAAAGCTCTTAAAATTAAAAAAAACCTATCCCTAGACATAAATAGGCGTGGACTAAGACGGAAAAAATAATGAGTGGACCAATAGTCCACCATTCTGTTCAGCTTTATGGTGCCCATTAGTAATATTATGCCAATAAAAGTTTTTAATTCGGCGACACTTAGATCGGTCCACTTGCTAAAGCGAGAACGTGCAGTTGTCGCTTCTACTTTCAATTTGTTACCGTACTTGTTTGTACATTTTAATATTAAATTTAAAAAGCGGGCATTCATAAATAAAAAAAAATAATCCAAAGGACTTTGGACCTCTGCGTCATGTGGCTGCAATATACTACTTGTCCCCGTAAATGGTATCTGTAACATCTGACTGGGATTACCCGGAAACCAGCCAGTTGTTTCTTCTAAAGACTCTTCCTCTGGATCTTCGTTCTGTTCATTGGCGTGAGAATCGACAATGTTTGCATCCTCGTTCGCACTTGCATCGCTTAACTCATTTAAGAGTTCTTCGTTATTCCCGGTTAGAATTCCATACAGTTCTTCGTCTTCATATAACTGTAAGCCTGGAATGTCATATAACTGCTCACTTTCTTGAGGAGACATCATTCGTTCCAATTCCACGCTTACGGGATCTATGGCCGATGATGTACCCGGAATTGGCGAACTTGGAATATCCATATATGGATTCTGATGGTACATGCCAGATGATGGTCCAGGAACTGGCGCACTTAGAAAAGGATCTACGCTAAATAATGGTTCAGGTTCCGGAGAACTCGAAGAATGGTATTCCATTTTCTTCAAACTGCAAAAGAATGAAAACTCTATTGGAAACGAAAATAAAAGAGACACGTATTTTTGGTCGTGTTTTTCATTGTGTTGTCTATTTTAATTTGTAAAAAGTACACCAAAAGAGGTTTATGGAGGTTTTAACAGTTATTTTAATATTACAGACAGACACTCCAATGTTATTTATTTGTATAGAGTAATAGACGTATAGATTATATTTAGTAATAATACTTATTTAGTTACATAATATTTATCAGTAGATCTACAATAAAATGATTTGATTTGAAAAAATAAATAGTAAAATAAACCCATATAAAACGTTTTGTTTTATTTCTATTTGATACTCCGCATAAAACTGAAAGATATCATGGGTGCTCAATACTTTTGGCCAAGGCTGTATATATATTATAGATAATGACAGCCAGACACAGAATAAACAATTGTGCTCATCATACAAAGTTTGACCTGCATGGGAATCGAACCCACCTCACTAACTACTAGACCAACAGGCCCGTCAATTAGCAACAATAACTTATGTATAAAAAAGAATCTTACTTGAAGTTCACGGCAAGTAGAGATGTGTGCACAGGCTGAAGTCGCACGGAGTCCAGTTCAAAGCCACAATTGTCACAACGCAAAATCAGAGTCCACTTTACACAGCCAAAATCGTCACAAATGCAAAACCAAAATCGATAAAAACACGAGAGTCCAGTAAACAAGCGAAAGTCATCGGTAAGGTAAATAACAAGAAAAGTAAGCACGTCTGATAACTAAGGTTAGTAAACCAGAAGTAATTCAAAAAACAAGATGCGCGAAAGAAAAAAATTTATACCACGTGTTGTTACAATAAACAATGGACGGTCCCGGCCGCTCCTAGACCGACCGTCCATTGTCTGTTTCCATTTTTTAATATCAAATACTTCAACTTCCAAAAAGGTTGGTGCCCCCTATTTTTTTAAAAATATTACAGTATCCAGAAACGAAGGCTACGAGCTTAATATACGTGAAAAATGAAGATAGTTTGGTTTCAGGTAAAACTTCCATAAAACGTAATTGAAGGAGTTATCATCGATTTCAAAATGACACATATCCGTGCCTGACGCCACACTTAAAAAGAAGTGATGGCACTGAAACGTGCCATCCGCAACGAATCGGTTAAATAGTTATAATTTGAATTTTTGTTAGTTAATGTTTTATTATTTATGATAATATATTTGATTTATCAATCCAACTATTTTCAGCTGAAGACAAACCTAACCATTTTACTAAAACCCTGTTACCTTTTCTTCTAAGAACTTTCTCCACTAGATACACATTGGGATGTTTTGTTTTTTGAAGCTCTTGCCCATAAAATGCACCTAAAATAGGCTGACCTCTGATTGTATCTTCTATTAAGTAGGTGATAGGAGTTGTATTTTGTATCATTCGAATTTTAAATATTTCTGTAGACCAGTTGGGAGTGTAACCCTTTTCAAATGTTCCTTTGTACTTACTGATAATACACATAATCACCTTATCACCCATAATCAATCTTGAATACCTTTCTAATATATGTTTTTTATTAATGTTATCCACATTAGCGGGGACTTCATCAATTGTCCGATGATAAGTGTGATTGTATTTGTAAATAACATTATTAAGCGTGTTATCTATCCAATTGTAGCTGCCTCTTAAACTAAATTCCTTATAGACTTTCGATTTCAATGTCCTGATAAATCGCTCAACTATTGATGCCTTTTTGGTTGAGAAGGTTGAATAATGATTAATGTGATAAGTTTTCATAAGCTTTTGAAATTGATTATTGTAAAATTCTGTTCCATTATCCGTTTGCAGATTTTTAGGAACACGTCCTTTATCCAATAATTTCTTAAAAGCATTACATACATCATCTTTGGTTTTACTTTTTAGAGGAAAAGTCCAAGCATATTTCGAGAATGTGTCAATAATAGCAAGAATAAATCTGTAATTTTTATTTTGCTTTGAAATTGATTGCATATCAATTAAGTCTGCTTGCCACAGGTCATCTATATCTTTCATAATAACAAATCTTCGTGGAAAGTTCACCCTCGCATTTTTATGAATTTCGTTTACCACGTCGGGTTTGCTCATGTTCACAATTCAGTACATTTGTTTTGACTCCGTCTATAATACTGAATGAAAATTTTATCATGATGAGTATTTATTCTTTAATTATGCCAGCTTCTTTCAATTCTTCAAGTATCGATAAAATTTCATTATCATGGTTGGTGTTGCCAGCATCTCTGGAAGCAACTAATAGTTTCAATCTCTCAACCAGTTCGTTAGGGTCATCCCAATATACCAAGTCAGTGTTATTTTTGTATTTCTTTAGGGTTGGTAAGCTTCTTCCAGTGTGAACATTTTCATTTAACGATTCGGAAAATAATGGTTTGATTACTTCACGATATTTTATTCCCTTATCGCCTCTTATTTGTCCATCAGGATTAAAATCTCTCTTATGAGCATTTGTATAATTCAGCATGTCCTTATATACAAGTCTATCTTTGGTCGATATTAATTTTAAATGAGGTTTTCTTCGAAGTAAAAGTTCTTTCAAGCCAGGGGTTAAATTATAGGATTTTTCATCGATTTTAATTAAAATGGCACTGTTGTCATTCAAACTCTCGATTTTAGAAAATGAGACTACTGAATTACCCATTAGCAATGTTTTGTTTACACTTCTTATTCCAAACGGTATATTTACACCATCATAAATATCATGGATATCACGACCCTCTAGCGAAATTTCGAAATCATCGGGTATTTCTTTTGTATGAGACTTTTTAAGCACTTGTGCAGAATTCAGTTTTGGATCGTAGCAGTCTTCAAACTTTGTAGATGAACTAGTATTAATGTCATCCAATTCAATATCATCAGAATTTTGGAGTGTTGTATTTTGTAAGTGCTTTATTTTTTCCATTGATATATTCGAATCGACTAGTGCTTTAAGGGGATCTGTGACGGTTTTTAGCACTTTTTCAAGTGACAAGTTCATAGAATGTTCCTGGTTCTTCATTTGTTTTATTTTATTCTTTATGGAGTCTACAGGCTTCACTAATTCTACTTTGATATTCTTTTCCATGTTTTAAACAACTGTACTCAGCCAAAGAAAATATAATACTAACTTAGATTAATATGTTATTGATTTATATAATTACACATTTTCGCTCAAAATTTAAAAAAACTATCTAAATTCTGTCTGTACCTTCCATTGTTTAATGAGGAGTCTTTGGAAATAGTAACAAAGTTATATGACTCTCTCCAAACTGTATTACAAATATTCTTGAACTGTTTCCAGGACATATCAGAACTAACATGCTCTTCATAAATATGTTTCAAGTTTACATCGTCTTGTTTAAATATTATCAGAAAGTTTGCATTATCACGCAGCAACTGTTTCGGAATTTTAGAGTATGTTTGACATAAATAAAAACAATCGATTTGTTTATGTCTACCCATAGAGAAGTAATTACGAATGTTTATTTGATTTTCACATGCCACATCATCGAAAATAAATACAGAATGGGTTAGTGCTTCATCCGGGGCTATGACTTCTTTATTATCATTAAATTCATGAAACTTAACCTGATGCACTCTCTTTATAACTTCTCGTAAGAACCTGTATTTTGGTTGAAAGTTAGTTTTTGAGTACAGATAAAGATTTAGAAATTTTAGACCATTCTCATGTAACAATAAACTAAGCACTACATTTGTTTTTCCACAATTCGAGGGACCACATATAATATAACGAATCGTATTTGGTAACAGAATGCTATGCCTAATATGGTTATCAGAGTCACCAAGATTTATATGATTAACATTAAGTGATGTGTGTTGTTTGATCAACTTCATTTTGACTATTAATACAATTTTACCCATACATAGATATATAAAGCCTAAGTATAATAAGCTTGTATGGTATTTATGTTCGTGACTAGTGATCTTATAGATTAATAAAATTAAGAACACTGAAAGGCCTTAGCAAGAATAAAAAATCATGTATCAGTTATAAATGTTTTATTCAGATAATTACATGTTTAAATACGAAAATCAGCACTACCACTAACTAAATTAATAATGTATGCTATACTTATACTAATTATAAACTAAGATTATAATCACATTACAATTTATTCATAAATATTTTATATTTATAAATTAGTTCTCAAAATAAACTTTCACAGTGACCCCAAGGTAAAGTTTCAATTAGGTTCGTGAGTATTTGTCTCTTATCATCATTTATATTTAATACTACTTTATGAATTTCTTGAGAGTACAGTACATGCTTGAGTGATTTAATTATATTCATATTCTAGAACTGTAAACCCAATGTAGATAGGGCGATCTAAAATATTTTTTTCAGGAGTTAATTGAATAGCAACAAAATTTTATGAAAAAATCGCAATACTTTTCAGATTTGGTTTTGCAATTAATTTTTCTGCACCGTGGAGCTTGTTAGTTTTATTATTGTAATCATCCCACATGGTAACTAATTTGACGTTAACCTGCTTGCGTCTATTTTCAATCGTTTTCCCAAATATAGCATTATTAAGGAGTTTGAAAAAGTCTTTCTCAAATACGGTTGTTGAAGCTTGACGCAATGTAGTATTCAAGTCAATATATTTTTTTAAATAATTTTCTCGTCTAAAAGTTAAAATACGGTGAATTTTTTTCAAAATTAGTCCATTCATTAAACACGCCTTTAAATGAACGTAATGTATTACATAGTTGAATTTGTCATATAAGTTTGCAATTAATTTAGGTGGTTTGGCTCCAGGAGGTGTAAACCTCTCGGGCGCAAAAGGTAAATCACTATGCGTATTATGTAAACTCTCAGGACATATTAAATCAACTTCTAAAATATATCCATATTCAGAATCATCTGATATTGATAACACATTTATTGTTTTCATCTCATCGATTGTCAAAAAACGGAAATCTGAAATAGGCATTTTCTTTGTCATTGCGTAACCATATAAATTGTTACAGTCAAGATAAATCAAATAAGTTGATTTTTGAGAAGCATCATAATTTGGTAAATATTTATTATTAGCTTGAGCATGACGAAGAGAACATTGTGCTAAGCCTCCACGTATTCCCTTTTCCAAAAATTCATACACTTCTAAACTATGAATTAATTCTAATTTAACGCCTGTGTACAGTAGCATTGCATCCCAGCTTAAACTAGGTGCAGTAATGTAATACGCTGGATCAAGTTGATAATGATCCAGACAAGTCTGTCTAAATTTTTCGAATACGTCAGAAAGAAGTAATACGTCGGTCTTTAAATATAAATCTGTATATTCTCCAAGTGATTTAATATTAAATGACTGCCAAATAGATTGTGTAATGTGATCATGATCATGATCACATTACATCCCAATACGGAGGCGCAGCACACTCTCATTGTAATTTAATGTTAAGAGTTTGCCCTTTCGTGCCTGTTATTTTTCATAACTTATCCGGCTATGACTCTCACCTATTTATAAAAGAATTATCGAAATATGAAGGTGCTTTTAAAATTATTCCGAAAACCAAAGAAAGGTATATGTCATTCACAAAAGTACTCCATACTAAGAATGCATTAAAATCAAGGGCTATTCAAGTTAAGTTCATAGATTCTTATCAATTTCTTAATTCAAGTTTAAGCACATTAGTAAATAATTTGGATGAACCCGATTTTGTTAATTCATCAAAAGAATATCCAGATATTAGTTATAATCAGTTAAAGTTGCTACGAAAAAAAGGAATTTATCCTTATGATTATATGAATGCATACTCAAAATATAACGAGACTCAACTTCCATCGAAAGTTTGTTTCTATAACAGTTTGAATTGTCAAAATATTAGCGATGATGAATACGTACACGCACAATCTATTTGCATGATGGGGGAAATGATAGACCATCTACATTTAAAACTTTTGAAAAATGTGGATATGAACTAGTTCTGCAAACATTCATTTGGGTGGGATATAATGCTGCGACAATACTCCATAAAAAGCAGTTGTTATCGCTGTTTTTAATATTCAAACAACTTCTAGTTTTTTTTATTACTTGCGGCAAATCTATATAGGTGCCACCTTTCAAAGGAGAGTATTTGTTAATGTTAATTTCTAGATGACTTATAAAGAAACAAGACCAAACAGATTCTCGATGTTGGAACTCTGAGAGCTTTCTGTCAAATGTATTTATTGTTTTCAAATATAAATCATTTATATCTGTATTATTATTATAAACAATTTCATATTTTGTGTTAAATGATTTAAGCTGTTGCTCATCAGATTTTGGAAGAGTGAAGTAAGCAAAAAGCTCAAAGTTTAATTTAACACAATTATGTGTTATCAAACAATCGTTAATTAGTCTTATGACCTTGTGCCGATTATCCATTAGGAATTCCTCAGGTATTAGGTATTCCATTGATGGATTCAGTCTGTAACTTATTATTCTCTTTTTAAAAGCCGTGGCTATTATATCGATATTTTCAATTTCAGTTTTTAGTATGCAATTAGATTTATGCAAATTCGTTCTCAAATGATACTGATATTCAATTTTAGGTATTTCAATGTGACATTTTTGACATATTAATATTTTACCGTTGTTATTTGTTCTGAATCCGGGGCTAGGTGCAACTGTAAGAAAGAAAGAAAAAACAAACAATGAACATTCAATCTATGATGTTGATGAAACAATGAACATCAAATTTATGTATATTCTTTAACTGATTACATGATTTATTTATATGCATAAATAAGAACCGTCTAAGGTTGCTATTACATTATAATAGATTTACATCTTAGATCTAAGTATTAATTCTTATTAATTTGTAAATTACAAAAAAAAAAAAAATATCTAATTATTAGAAGAGAGTAATACAAAAATAACTGCATAAGTGAATAGGTATGTAGTTATACTAGGATTAGTAGCTACTTTTTTAATTAAGTACTATTTTAATAATAGTTACTTACAAATGTTGGTGGGTACTTAGCATACTCTTTTCGAGTAGCTATAATAAAATTAGACAAATGTTGCCAAGCATCTGTATTGTCAAAGGTTTGATTTTTAAGCGTGACAATTGCTTGGCGCCACCTATTCATTGGGGGAACTTTCTCTATTTCATCGCAACGGTATATTTTCAAATCAATATAGTGCGATCCCGGCTTGTTTTCGTGGGTTTGACGCGAATAACCGTTTGCAAGGCGTCGTGTTAAATATGAAGCTAACGGCGTTTTACCAGTAACTGCAGGGACCTCTTTCTCGTCGTCCTCGCTATCGGTTCCAAACAGATCGTACACCGTGCTCTTCCTTGGAGCGATCGGTTTGATAAACGGCTTCTTTGAAGCTGATGGACGGGGCGACGGCACGGCAGACGTCGCGGATGTGGACGGCCCTGGTATCGGACTTGCCCTCGATGCTGACGACCACGACCCTCGTACCGGCTCCGTCGTGCGAGTTGATGCGTGTTTCCTTTTTCGCCCGTCGGTCTTCTTTTTTGGAACCTGAGGTTCCTCCTCGACGTCGGAGGGAAAAAGGGTCTCAGCGTTTTCGTGCGACCTGAAATGGAGTGAAACAAATAAATATGAATACAATCAAATAACTATTCAAGCGCACATCCCACTTTGACATATCAGGTACAGGTAAGTACACTACTCTAATTAATTATTATTATTTTATTACTGTAGGTATATCTATAAAAAAATAATCTAAAGATAAATACATCTGTTTAGAATACTGAAACATAGCCATCACCGAAATACTCTATTAAACCACAATACTATATCGCGCTAGATTAACTGCCATGTCCAACATTAATAGAAGAGCAGATTGATTGCTGTTAGGAATAACTTATTGCTCGATTCGGGGAATCGAACCCCTTGGTGCTTAGCTATTGCTGTAACTACTGACACTACATAAAAATACTACTGCGATGGTAAAAATAAGTTAATGTAATGTTATTAAAGAACTACTTACATTTTCCTTATTGCAGGTTGATTCTTGGTAAGTACTTGATGTTAATCTGGAGCTCCTGTTATCTGAAGTGATGCTCCTAATTCACTGTCCAATATTTAAATAGCCGGGATCCACGTGAGGTTTTTCCATATAAGTAATGCACGCGTGAACCTAAAATCCTGACTCAGGAATTCTTCATGGGACAAATGCTTTGCAATCATAACCCAATCTACAAATCTCAACCTTATTATTATGGTATCTAAAGTGTACATTAATATTTGACTAGGTATAGTAACTACAGACCAAGTCTTACATACTAGTTGAATACCGCGACTTCGTTTATATTATATTTATTTTATTACAACATTACATTATTATTAATTTATTCTATGCTAATACACCACAGTAAAAGAGTTACCCGAGTGTGTCAAGCAAAATACGGCGACATTACCGGTCAACATTACCTTTCTTTTGGTGATTTAAAAGTTATAATATTGAAGAATAAGATAATAATATCAGGCAAAACCAGGCGTAATAATAGTACTATGTCGATATTGCGATTTTGTTTTGATCCATCTCCTTAAATAGAATTAGAACATACGTTGCAAATTAGACATACTACTTACATGCGATGGTTTTGCTTGCCGAATTTTCTCAATAAAATGTATGTAAAAATTACAATGAACAAACGTACAGTAGTGTTTATTTTATCAATATTATATTTATAGTAAACAATAACGATGTCTTGAGGTTTCAATTTCATCATACCATTTTTGTCCTTGATATCTACATCTAACAAAAATGTGCGACTTTGAACTCTATAGATTAAAATGAAATTATATATAAATTGAAAAAATATATTAAAATCAATCATTAAATTTTCTGCTTCTGCTGAGTTCTGAGTCGTGACTGAAAAGGGTATCATTGCGTAATGTCGGTAAGTGTTAATATTTTGTTTAAAAGTATTTTAACAATTAAAATATTACCTAGTTAATTTTAATCCAAATTTAATACGTATAATTGATTGATTATTGTACCGGATCAAAAATACATAATACGTCTTTGAAATCAGAGTTTTCGAATCAAACGTATGCTTGTATTTGTAGGTGTACCTAATACAACACGACTTTAATGGCATTCTGTATTTTTATTTTAAGGACTCCGAAAACGACCTCTTCAACTTCGTTCCTATGAATACTGTGGTAGGACAGAAATACGAAAAACCACTGAATCTGGAGGGCCCCAGCAGCAAACAGCTCAAGAGATGTTCAACAGCTGCATTCACCTGTTTAAAAAAACTTACGCGTGGTGCTAAAGTGATCAGGATCGAAGTTTACGATGTGGAAAATTTTCCTGATACAATAAATTCGCTATGTAATTGTGATGCCGAATTGTGCGTGCAGCATGTAGTTAAAAACGTATTCATGGACGATATTTATAAATCGGTTAAAGAAATCGCTGTAAAAGTGTCAAATAATATGTCGTAAATAAATAATAATCCTTATTAAATTATAAAGTATTTTTATTTAACCTTTCACATAAGCACCCACACCTAATAGTTCTTTTACATCACGAAGCGACGTCATGTGACTTTTAAGTCTATGAGGTTAAAGTAGAAAGTCAAATAACTCACATTGCTTCGTGAGATAAAAGAACTCTACCTACATTATAAAACACATATTATAAAAATAGTTGATGTAGGTATGCACTCTCTAATACAAATATCAATACTTCATCTACATAACCCAGATCAACATTATCTTCATGCCTGTAATTCCTAAAGGTGTAGGTAGGGTACAGTAACTTATACACTTATTAGGCCCCCTACGATGGCAAGCGAGCCTGTTATCAATAATAAATAGGTCATCATTTTATATAGGTAGGTACTTGGACTGTACCTGTGTTTGTTTTATTTTTTCGCAACAGAAAATCATAGTTACATTTTGTTCAATGGATGCAGTGACGTAGGTATATCAGAAATCCGATATAAGACGACATCGAGAATGTGTGAGCGCATTCAACTATCAGAACTATAATGTACGGCATAGATGGTATTGTGAACTATCAAATACACAGTAATTGAAAACTGGATAGGTCGCTATTATATAATCTGAATATATAAACAGTGAATAATATAAAATTGAATGAATGAAATGATGAATGAGTGAAAATTGCGGGTTTCCAGATCTTATGTGATCTGGAAACCCCAATTTTTACCTACTTACTTACACTTAGTGAATTCCCGAAAACCGAAACCCCGATTTCCCGAGAAAAAATTGTCGTAAGGAAGTCTACACTGTCTCTGCTACTCGACGTTTAAGTAAATACTGTCTTCCTATTCCGATCTTTGAAACAGATGGTGCTTTTAAATTTTCATAGATCACTAGCGCCTTTGGGTACATTTGGCCATTACTCTGTTACGTTAGCATCTATTGCTCTGAAGTATTACGTATCATAAAGTGTGGCATCTTGCGGCCTTCCTACGATATACTACAACACTAGTTGACGATAAATAAAATACTATGTGTAGTAGGAAAGTGTGACGGCGGCAATGCTGCTATTATGAATCAAGTTCCTGAATAAGTAACAATAAACGAAAATGCTTTTATAAATTTTTATTATAATCAAAACTATAGAACCAAATCAATCATACAAGTGCATGTCGTCAATATCGTTAACAACTAAGACATAATGCGCAACACCCGAATATAAATCAATTTACGTATACGAATTAAGAAGACCAACTTTAACTAATATGACAGTATGTATGAATAAAAATAAAATACAACTTTTACTATGAAACTATCATAATACAATGAAAAATACTTAAGAAGATTATCATGGGAGCTAAGGAAGGTCAGCTACAAATACCTCTTTGTTATTGAGAAACAATTTATACTTTATAAAAGCTTTCGTCTTTTAGTAGACGTTGTGTTTGATGCTGAAGATTCTTGTTCTCCGAGTTTGCAGCTTGCTTCATAATCTGTGCATTCAATTAGATGACTAATTTCAATCTCGGTTTCTGAGTCGAAATCAGGCTCGCTTGTAATTATGTGTGCTGTGCTGCATGGTTTATCTATGCAGTAGATGCACAAAGCAGAACATTTCAATCCGGCCTTTATACACGTACAAGTGCCTTTGCAGGTTAACTTGCACTTGCAAGATATAATTTTCAGTATATCGTCAGGTGCGGGTTGGTCGAGTGTTTTGATGGGAACTAAATTTCCATCGACACTCACCCAACCCCAATCCAGTGGATTTAATTCGTTGTCCGACCATTTTTGCACTTGATAGTAAACCCGTAATGAATGCAGCAGAAGACGTTGGTGGTAGACTAGCTAGATCAACAGAACTTTTGGTGATTGTCTGCGCAAACTTTTCGTATCTTAAGATATTTATATCTGCCGTTTTACCACCGTATAATTCACAAAAAATAATCTGGCCGGCTTTAGCTACGTCATCCGGTGTAGCAGCCGGGCAGTTAAAAAAATTCATTGTTTTTTTAAGATCGCCAGTTTTAGTAAGTTTATTACAAAACTTTTTATTGCCCTGCTTAAAAATTGCCGACGTGTCATTTTGATTCACATCGTGTGTATCACATCCGGTGAACACATGGGCGAGTAACACAATTTGAGGATCACCATTGAAACTCACGGCATTGAATAGTTTTGTCTTCGTATTGCCCCTCCCGAGTTTCAACAGTGATACGTTTGTAGCCTGTTTTGCTGTCAAAATAACGAGAAGGTCAGTCAATATCTTCGCCAACGATGACAACGTCGTCATATTCTTTAGTGTCCGCTATTCTGACAGCCGTTGATACTATTAAAGTGTCTGCATCGTCAGCACTCTGCAAAACAGAAATGCTTTCCAAAAACCAAAAGTTTTTATCAAAATATCAATTAGTTTGCTTTTATTTCTGTCGTTGGACAGGAATTTTTCCTGGGACATTCTCGTGAAATTCTCACGTCGTCCTGTAAAAATCTGTCGGTCTCTAGTCCATTCAAAATCGTAACAGTCACGTGGAACAAACTCGCTCATTGTCAGGTCATTCTGTCGGTCTTCTATGTCCAGTATACGGGCATCGTGAGAGTCAGCGCGTGAGTCAGCGCAAATTGCAGGCTCCGCCGAAGCGTTGCGTGAGGTCATGTGATAAGCCGTACTCGTCTCCAATGTCCATATCACTGTCACTTAGGTCATCGGCAAGTCCTACCCAATCGTCAAGTACCGCTTCAAATTCTTTGCTGTTAACCCCTGGAAAAAACAATTAAACATTATATATTAACATTTTGCGGTCGTCAATATTTGATTTGTAGTTAAATAAATAGTACCAATTGAAGTAACTTGCTTGCTTGTGGAAGACTTGAGATTGTTTCCTGAAATAAATATATTGTGTAGTCTTTACTTAAGTCTCAAACTAACCTGAACTTTTACTACAATTTACCTTTGTGTCTTTGTTCATGGAGCAGAAATAACTTAAATGCTGCATAATAATGCGTGTATAAGGGTGCGTAGACAATATAAACAAAGAAGTTTTCCACCCAGGCACAATTTAATTGCGCCTGGGTGGCGATAATTGAAAAATGTTCTGTAACAAAAAGCATCAGGTTAACTCTTAAAATACAATATTAAATATAGATCTAGTGAAACATATACTTACGTATATTGACATCGGGCTCAATTTCATTGCGCCTGGGTGGCGATAATTGAATGTGTTCTGTAACAAACAGCATCAGGTTAACGTTCTCTTGATGAATCCTTCTTTTTATTTACTTTTATCCACTTTATATCTTCAACGATAGAATCGTATTTTGCTTTTTTTAACAAAGCACTGTTTTGAATCTTTACTAAAAAGAATCGCGTAGAAGCTCTCTTTCATTTCACTCTGCAACTCAATGTTTGCTTGTATTTTTACGGGTAATTAGGTAAAAATTCACACGCGGTACTCTTTTTACGTGTTTACAACGGACAGAGAAACACAGTACCCGCACTTGATTACACACGGGCAACTGGTGCCGGCCAGTGTTGCCAACTGTCAATGTCAAAAAGTCGTTAGACGTACGCTTGAAAAGTCGCCAGATGTCGCTAGCTATGGACAAAGATCAAGTCGCTAGAAGTCGCTAAATGATCCCAGTATTCTGAGCGCTGGATAAAAGAAAATAATTTGATTTACTTACACAGAATAATATTTGTAATCGGTATAGAACAATTGAACATTATAAAAAACATTTATTTAACAAACGAAAAGTCAAGAAATTAATACTAAAAATAAAATAAAATATTATTTATGGGCACCAAATGAAAAAAATAATTATTTCATAAATATTAAACAGTCAAAAACTTAATACTAAAAATGATGAAAATGTTTCTTCATTCATCATCAGAACATTCAGAACTATCGCTATTAATCTGAAAATCTGAAATGGTTAATGTATCCGTTCTGGAACTGGAATTAATACCGGAAGTTGATGGCTGAGGCTGTGATGTACGTTTGGCAAATGAATATGATTTATTGGTCCCAATATTCTTTAGCACATCAATTGGTATGTCGTAATCATAGCAGCTTTTATTGGTTCTTCTTAAAGAGTATTTAATCATTAAAATAGAGTTTAATGACTTCAAACTAATTCGATTTCGACTCTTCGATTTTGTAATGTTCATGGCACTAAATATCCTTTCAATTTCGGCATTCGAATGAGGTAACGATATTACAGTTAATGCCAGATCACACAATTCTTGGAATGGTTTTTTGTCGGCAGCATCTTTATATTGATTGACTTCAGCCCAAAACTCTAGCGTGCTATTAATGTTTTGCCATCTAACAAAATTTATATTGTTCCACTGTAAATCAATTTTTTTCAATTTTTGTACGTCGTCAATCCCTAACTCTTTTGCCAAATCTATAATGTTATCATTTTGATTCTTCGTTCGCAAAACTTCGCTGACGGATAATTTATTCATTTTGATCAATATTTCAATATTTGGAGGGAGCCTACTTTGCAATTCCCTTATCAACTTCACTGTAAACTCAACGCACCTTTGTTTGACTATATTTGTGACATCTTCATTCAAATTAAGTTTTCGAGCACTAGTTTCAAAAGCATATCCAAGCGTAGCGTAGGGGTTTAGGTGATTTTCTTGAACTGTCGTAGTTAGTACATTTATATTTGTGTGAGAGTAAATGACTCTGTTACATATTGATCGCAATAAAAATGTCAGGGTCTCGAGCAATTTTGTGGGATAAGCATTTTCACTTTCAAATACTTTCAAAGCTGTTTGAACTTCTCCTAATATGCTTTGATATATGTCATATATAGCCAATTACTACCATCTTCAAACATAGCATGCAGAAGTTCTGCTGTGTAACAATTTTCTTTGACCTTGCATAACGAAAAAGTAACTTCAATTCATCCCATTGTTGTAAAAGGCGACTAACTGCTGGGAATATTGATAGCCATCGTGTAGTACACATTTTAAGAATTTTCAAAGGCTGCGATCCACAATTGATGGTCTCATAAATTTGTCGGTATTCATCCTGTCGTTTGGGAGATAGGGAAAACCAGTTATAAGACTCCCTTATTATGTACTCAATATTACGTGGCAAGGTTTTTTCAGAAGCATGACTTACCGCTAGTTGCAACGAATGGCAAACACATCGTACAAGTACCAGATTAGGCAATCCATGTTCTGTTTTCAAAATTTGGTGCAAGCCATTATTCACACCAGTCATCACTGAAGCATTGTCAGTACCTATACCGACTACATTTTTTAATTTTAAATTATTATCGTTCAATGTGTTTATGATTGCTTCAGCAAGCCCTTTTGCATCAGCTTTTGTAATAGGTGTTAATGCCAGAAATGTTGACAGAACTTTATTTTGTGAATTACTGAAGTATCTTATTGCTATTCCTAAGTATTTCAGGACACTGATGTCAGTTGACTCATCTAGAATGAGGCTATATTTTTGGTCGCCGATATCCAACCTCAGCGATTCTTTGAAGTGTGGTCCCAATACTTCATAAATTATTTCAGAACATTTAGTTCTACGTATATGTATATCGTGGCCGCATTTAGAATCGGAAAAGAGTTTTTTACACATTTCTCCCAAATGCTCTACCGTCACCACGGAACAGTGTTCGGCAATAAATAGAGCCATGGCTGCTTCTGCTCTACTTGAAGGCTTTATTTTATCAACTGGCAGGAACGGTGGCAAGGGCTTTTGTTTGGTTATTATTTCCGCTTTTGATTTATGTTTTTTAGACTCCGAGTGTTTTTTTATATCACTGATTTTGGCAAAAAATTCAGCTTGACACCAGCGACACATACCTTTTAAATCAGTTCCTTGAACCGGTGCCAACCATGCTTTGAAGTCTGGATTGTCTTCCCACTCTTTTCTATACTTCTGTGAGTAACTTTTTTTTTAATAGGTATTTCCATTGTTCAACAAACGTAATCAATCACTGACTATCTATTCTACGTAACTTTGAGTTTACGTAACTTACAGCAAATTAAATAAGTAACCGTTAATCGTGTACAATTAGAGAGCACAATACACTCCATCAACGAATGAATACTCAAATTTCCCTGTAGAGTACGCGCCACGAAAGAAGACTCGCGGAAAATTGTGGAACTACATTTTTTTAATGTAGTGTGTTGAACGTCGCATAGACACTAGCGCCGCGTCAAAGGGACTTCAGTGGTGGCGCGGACTCTACACAAGTCAATTACAGCATTGGGCTTAAGCATAAGAATTTATGGCAGCGTTCCGAATATAGATTTCTGGATTTAGATCTTGCCATATTTTAATTTTATGAAGATAGTTTAAATTGCGAGTTTAGATTTTAAGCGTTTGCGAGCGCGGGGGGTCCGAGAAAACGAGACAAAAGTATTTCGCTCACTGTCTTCCGCGATTTAACGATGTAGCATCCGTTAATATGCAGATCAACTAGGTAAAGTGGAGATATTTGCTACTTTAAGTCAAATTTCACACTTATCGGATTGTACCCGGTAATTTGCAGATTACCTAGTTAATGCTCATATTAAAGTATTCCGTATTCTAACGGTAACATATCCACGAGCAAGGTTTTTGGCAATGATATAACAATTTTGACTACATCTTCTGGTTCAAAAGTAGCTAAACTTAATAAATTCGATATTGGTGTTTATAGTGAAGCTGAAGACATGCGTACATTAAAAAAATATAGCCCAGAAGATATTGAACCACCTTCTCTGCAAGATAAACTAGGTGAATTGTTACATCTGTTTTGGTCAATAGCGGATTCTAACATAAAGAGGCACGCAAACAGTTTGTGGGATACATCGCTGGATTTGTTATTCGAGCTATTCGTAAAAATATTAAAAGTGATAATTTCTTAGTAGCTTGCGAATCTGTATCACAAGATGTAGTTTTTAATCGTAGAAGTGGTATAGCACTCATAATTCAGAAAACAAGGGGTTTAACTGTACCTTCTACAAGTTTGGTACATATTTGTTTATTGGTAGGGTCATTATTCCGCCAAGCTTATTGTTGGGTTTTTCTTTGGCTTCCACTATAAATCCCGCCAATAACCGCCAACGGCTCATCTCGGCGCCAATACACGCGCGCGAGTCGAAAAGTTCCCGATGCGCCCACGCCCGCGCGCGTGGCGCCAACGTCAGTCGCACAAAAGAACGAGCGGAGACTGCAACGCCGTCATTGCATGCGCTCAAAACGAACTAAAACTAACAAAACCTGAGTACCTGAACCATAAACTTCCTAATTAGCATGGCTTAAACCTTGTGAAACCCGTAAAACTATTAGCCCGTCCCGGGACGAATTGGAGCAGCTTCAACATTCTGGGCGCAGAGCTGGTCGGCGGCGGGTAAGTGAGGCCACATTTCAAATCTATTAAAATTCAATACACTTATAAAAAAAAATATGATAAACCTCCAATCGACCGAAAATTTTCAGATATACAGGACCATTTTAATGAAACGTTACTATCGGGTAATTTCACAAGCCATTTTCATATTCTTGTAAAACAAATTATCACTAAATACATACATGTTAGACTGTACGCTGCTACCAAAAATTACTCGCTTTATATAACTGGTGATAAAGTACAATTTTATCACGTCAAAATATTTGCGCTCGCCAAAGATCCAAAATATAATTTTACTGTGTTATTGTGATTTTTTTCCTTCAGTAGGTAGATACAGCTCACCAAGAATACTACTGTCATTACATGATATGATAGCCCGCAGGATTTCACGTTGTTCTGCTGGTGCGAAGGCCACGCTTTTTAGAGCGTAATTGAAATTGCTTGTATTTGTGATAAATACAAGATGCCGCACGCCGAGTCCACTAGTAGGTCCGCAGAAACCATAGGTATACAACATACAATCTCTATAATATTTATTTTTGCTTATTTTCTTTATTTTGTATTGCTGTTACAATGTATTCCGGATCTCTAATGGGCAAGTTTCGGAAATGACGGGGGTCCACTTACTCTGGGAGCAAGCAGTCTATATAAAATCTTACAAGTTTTTCCTCTATCTTTTGTTTCCAAAAGTTATCATCTTTCTTAATTATTTCCACTTTTAGGTTTTCTTTTTCATTCGCCCATACGGCAAAAATACATTTTGGTCTTTGGGTGATATGTAGTTAACCTTGGGTTTGGTAAAACCAATTATGGTTTGTGTTGATCTCTTGTTCACCCTTTTTATTTATTTTCCAAAATGTGACCGTTTTATTTCTGATGGCCTCTTCTACGCCAGTTTTATGTGCGGTAATGGGACACTTAATTTCCACTATAGCACCGTCGCATAAACCATCGGGTGTAGCACCAAGAAACAGTAGTTTTTTGTCAATATGTAAACCAGCCGGGTTGATTGCTATATTTAATTCTGCGCTTAGTTGATCGAGTGCTTTTCGTTCATTTTTCTTTCCATGTTTAATCGATGGCATCTCACTCAAACTGCTCCCTTTGTACAAAAGGTCCTTCTATCTTCTTTTAATTATTTTACTGAAAGACGCGGTAAGTAGTGAGCGCCTCAGCTCAAGCCATTCGCCACTTTCGCTTTGCAGAATGGTTTTCTTTTCTATTTCTTTAATTTCTGGAAAAATACGCCCTTAGAATTATTTGCTATGTTAAAAAGTATAACCTTGTATTTTACAGCCTGAAAATAACGGAATGTCACATGTCATGTATAAACCATAAACTACTCATATAAAGTAAATAAGTATGAAGGTAATTGTTAAGTATGTTTTAATTTCACATTCTATGGAAACAAAATTAGAAAGAATTTTAGGCTTTAATTCGCCTAAAATTCTTTCTAATTTTGTTTCCATAGAATGTGAAAAGACAGATATTCAAGTTAGTTTGAGAAAGTTACGCCCAAGTAAACGATTACAATATAAGGACAAGGTTGAAGAAAAAATTGTAGAAGCTAACGAGTTATATATAAGTATATTTACTGAGCAAAAAACCGCCGTGATGTCTCGCGGCAGCGGAGTTTCGCCTCCTCGCGCCACTCCCAGATGTGCGCGAGGACTTTTGCCTCCAGATCCCATGGCGGAAGTCCGGCAAAGAGGCTCGCCGCCTCACGGGAGACCGTGCGGTATCCTCGGACCAGCCTGATTGCCATGACCCTTTGGGACGCGTTCAACGTTGGGCTGGTCGCAGCCTTATAGAACGCGCCCACACCAGTGCACCGTAAAGGGCCATAGACCGCAGGGTACGGAACCCTAAAAAGCAGCAGTATATTTGTGAGTGGTTGACCAAAAAGGGACCTCAAGGGAAAATAATTGATTTCGAGTAAATCGCGTTTGAAATTTCGTGTAGAAACAAGTTTCGACTCGTGCGCGGGCGGGGGGCGCGGCATGTTTTATGTCAGTATGCGACTTCGTTAGTGAGTGTCAACACGTGTTTGCGGTTACTACGTTATTGACGACTTATTTAGTGTCAGTTTCTTGTCTTTATGTGCGTAACTAAGTGTGAGCTATGATTAAAGCCACGTCTGTTTTGTTAGAGGACGAATTACGTCAGTTGGACGATTATTATGGGATGACTGAAAATTATGAGTTGGAATTGCACGACCTTGAAGTGGAAATTTTAGATTTCGATGCAATAAGTTTGGAGGACATGTTATACTGGTGCTAAAACTGTAAATGAAGGAGAAAATGACAACATTATGGAGCGAAGCACTGAAGATATACGAGAGGTCGAAATTATTACTAAATTCATGGATGATACATGTAATTGTAGTAAAGGCCCAAATGGTGGCCCATGCTCAGGCATATTTTCTCGACAATATCTATCACGTGTTCGGCAGCAATACATGGATATGGATAAATCTACAAAGTGTACAGCGATTTTGAGTAAGTTGGAGTGTCATAGAAGAAGCACACAGCTGGGAGATAAGTACAAAAAAATTTCTTACACCAAACCCATATTGCGGAACAAATATTTTCATGCCGATATAGAAATATGCCAGTCAACGTTTTTATTTCTTCATGCAATAGGCATCAAGGCCTTCAAAAATATTCTCAAACATTTTGATGAGAAAGGAGTGGCTGATAAAGTTCATGGTCTAAAAGGCAAACCTATTCATAATGCAACTCCCACAGAACATTTGGATATGATAGTTAAATTTATTAAAAATACAGCTGAAAAAGTATCTATTCCACTACCTGGTCGACTTCCGCAGTTTTGGGACTTTAGAGTCATGAAATTGCCTGCTAATTTAACAAAAAGGCGTATGTATAGAAACTATGTGGAGTCATGCAATGATAGCAATATTGATCATGTCGGCTGGACGACTTTCATACAATGTTGGAATACATATGTGCCTTACATAACATCCATGAAACCAAGCTCTGATCTCTGTCCAGTATGTCGAGATAATAATATAGCCATCATGCGTAATATTAACATGCCCGATCAGACGAAGACTGAAAAACTGAAGCAAGCAATTAATCATTTAGAAGAAGCTGATATTCAAAGAAAATTCTACAATGATATAAGGAAAGATGCAAGTGTAGCTCTAACTCAAGCCAAACAACTGGAGCAGAAACCTGGAATGCGTCTTCAGTATCGATTATGCACAGAATATCCATTATCCCTCATCTGAAATGCAAGTTGGACCTGCCTTTTTTAAAACTGCAAGAAAATGTGGCCTTTTTGGAATAAATGATGAAGCAGACAACACACAGACGAATTATCTCATAGATGAATGTGACAACATAGGAAAAGGGGCAAACAGTGTGATTAATCTCATTCATCACCATTTAGAATCCAATATTTGTGACCAAGATATTCAGCATATTTGTGCAGATAACTGCGTGGGTCAAAATAAAAACAATGCTGTTGTGCATTACTGTGCATGGAGGGTAGCAAGGGATTTAAACAAGACAGTGCATCTTAACTTCTTATTGGTGGGCCACACTAAGTTTTCCCCAGACAGAATGTTTGGACTTTTTAAACAGAAGTTTTCTAAATCTACAGTAGATACTTTGCATGATATCGAAGAATGTGTGGCTAACTCGACAGTTTCGGGAAAAAATAAGGCTATCTGTACGAATGACTACGTGAACGGAATAATAAATGTTCAGTGGTATGAGTGGAACGCCTACCTCAGCGAATTCTTCACAACTATTCCAGGAATAACACGATATCACCACTTCACTATTAAATCGGATGATCCATTTACAGTGGAATGTAAAGTTCTAGCTAACAGTTCAGCTCAAAAAGGAGAACGGGCATTCTAGCCTAGTAACCAATAACAACATGCGATATATCATTGGAAAGGTTTTTTTATGTACTTTAACTATTGTTATGGTGGGAAGTCTCAAATCGCTGTGTGGAAAAAGTTATTGCACAATAAAGTCATTCAAGAGCAAAAAATGTTTCTTTTTTTTTTCGGCATTTCGTAATATTAAAGTGGTATATAACAACAAGCAATATGTCATTTTATTTAGGTACTACAACTCAGTCTGTACTGACTAAAATATCAACCTGCGTCAATATGCGCGGGCGCATACAAAATGTATATTAAAATATCTGCAACTTGTCTATACCACTGGTTTCTTATGTTTACTTTATCGCCTTCAATGAGACAGCCAGTAAGCGAGTGGCAAGGGGTGTTTGCGGGGGTGAGGGGAAAGTGAGCCACGGCGCCCAACACAGATGGCCCGCGCGTTTGTCGTTATTTTGATTTGAGTGTAGCGAGTACGTTTTACTACTACCATTTTCATTCGTCATCATATCAATCGACTACGACCTTTGGCTTTGTTTATTGGACTCTGTGATTTGTTACATGTTATACCACTGGCTTTGTTTATCGGACCCTGTGATATGTTAAATGTTATACCACTGGCTTTGTTTATCGGACACTGTGATTTGTTAAATGTTATACCACAGGCTTTGTTTATCGGACTCAAAACTAAGCTATTAAATAAGGCCTATTTAGTCATGAGTGAATACCACAACAATTGTGTTATGTGCCAGCGTGGGCTGCACAACAGAAGGTATCAGCGTCACATTTTGGCTGAAAATATTCCACAAGATCGACCTGAGCTTGCAGATTATTTACGGGAACATGCACTATTGGAGGTTTGTTGTTTGTTTATTACAGTAGATATTTTATAATAGGGTTATATTGTGTTCGTTCATCTTCTATTCATACATAAATAGCGTTAAAGACAGATTAAACGCAAACATATTAATTATGGGCATTCAACGGTGCCTTTTTTAAGTAATTAAGCCCTGAGAACCGATTACTACGTACAGAAATCGGGCCACCGGGCCGATACGTGTAGACCTACCTGGTAATAAAAAATGTTAGTTAAAAGTTGGATTAGTTAATATTTTTTTCTATTTATATCTAGAATAATTTATTTATATAAGTATATTCTATTTAAACCTACACCACAAAAATATATAACAAAAAAATATTGAAAAACTACAAAATATACAATGGGCGGCCTTATCGCTTTCTGCGAATTACGACTTGAATGGTATTTAAGCCGATTCATACACTCACTAAGAGGATTAACTAAGAATTTGATTGTTTTCTTTCCAGGTTATATTCAATAATACGCGTTTAGTGTGCCACCGGTGCTGGCAAAGGGCTCAAAATGCAATAAGAAGAACTGTTCAAAATGTCCACCCAGAACAAAATGAAGCTGCCACCATTCAATCTGCTATTTATAGAAGAGCACCAAACACGAGTGCACACTGCATTTTTAATAACTGTCGTAACCAAGCGAACTCACATATAACAGAAGCGTTAAAAGTATATTTACTATGTGAACATAATCTGTATGTACCGCATAATGCTCGTTCGTGTCGAGAACATCTCCTAGCCAATGCGTGGGATGAATTAGTGAATTTCTGTAATGTTACACAAAACTTTAACAGTGCTCAATTCGACGATATTTGCGATATATTAACCAAAGCAGTTCGACATGGTAAACAATTAGACTTTGAAACTGTAGGTGCTATCACTGATGATGAGATGCATTTTTGGACCGGGTTAAAAAATAGGCAATTTGATAAATCCTACAAGAAACTCCATCTTTGCTAGAAAGTCATAGAAAACCGCGGTTGGCATTGGGTATTTACCTTTATAAACTACGAACCGGAGAGTCAAACGAACGACTAGCCAGTCAATTCAATACGTCTCGACGAAGTATACAAAGAATATTAAAGATAGTAAGATATTGCTTACTAAGAGAATTTGTGCCACAACAATTGGGCTTTGACCACATTCAAAGAAATGATGTTTTAGAACGTAACCTAACAATACATAAAGGAATATTTGGAAATCAAGAAAATACTAAAGCTATGATCATTTGCGACGGAACGTATGCATACATTCAGAAAAGTTCCAATTTTCTGTTTCAGCGTTTAACGTATAGCTTACATAAGTTCCAAAACTTGTTAAAACCCTTTTTAATTGTTTGTTCAGACGGTTATATAATAGATATCTTAGGACCTTTTGCTGCCACAAAGTCCGATGCATCCATCATGTCCGACTTTGTTAATGATGAAAACGGCGTTTTCCATTGGTTTTTTGAACGAAATGATGTTTTAATCCTCGATAGAGGTTTTCGTGATTGTGTTCCGGGTTTAGAAGCATGCGGTTATAATGTTCATTTGCCACCAACAAAAGACAGAAATGACAGTCAACTATCTACCGAACAGGCCAACAAATCGAGACTCGTTACTTTGTGTCGGTGGGTAGTTGAGGTCATTAACGGTCGTTTTAAACGTGACTTCAAGTTGTTGCGTCAAGATTATTTTAATACAACACTACGGAATCTGTTTCCAGATTTTAAAATTGCAGGTGCACTTATTAACTCTTTTCGTGAACCTGTGACTGATAATGTAGACGCGGAAATGATATTAAATTCAATTAATGAAAGGATCAACATACCAAATCATTTATACAATTATGTAAATGACAACAATCTTAATAGACAAAGAATCGCATTCGTGGCGATAGATGTAAACCAACAATTAGATTACTTTCCTCGTTTAACAGAAAGTGATTTAAAGCTTTTCACTTTGGGATCATATCAGCTTAAACTAGCGAAATCATATTGTGCAGAGCATTTGCACAATGGCCTATATATAATTGAAGTGAAAAGAGATGATATAATTGGGGATTTGCAACGGTACAATATGCCTCAAAATGTTTGGTTGTTAAGAGGCCGTATACAGTCTCGCCATGTAAGGGCAAAAATATATCTTTGTTACCTTTTGGTTATTAGGGACGCAATTGGCATTAGTGCGATAGCACAATATTATTGCACTTGCTTGACAGGGCGCCGGACAATAGGGAGTTGTGCCCATATAACCTCTATTGTCTGGTATCTTGGTTTCGGAAGGCATGAGCCGTTTAATCCTCCAGCGGGAGATTTAATTGGTATCATAATTGATGAAGATTGAAAAGGAGTTTTTTTATCTAACTGTAAAACTTAACTAATGAAAATAATATGTATTTGATTTATTATTATATTGTATATTTATAAGGCATGTAAGGGTGCGCTGGAGTATTTAAAACTTTTGTTTTTGTTTTAAATCCTTTAACTTGTATCTATTGTCACTAATGACCGTCTCAAATGTTTCTTTAGCAGAGTATAATGTTGTAAAACGTTTAAAATTCATTGTTATTGATATTAAATCTCAAAAATGTTTTTTTCTCACTTGTTTGTTTTATTTTTTTAGAGCAATATTAGGGTCTCCAGTCCTTACTTATTTTCTCAGAAACAAAATGTGTGGATAAAGTAGTGTATGTGTGTATGTAGGTACTTCGAGTTTAAGCATACCAGCGCTTGTAGCATGAGCTAAAAGTGAGAGCGAGATATGTCACATCTAAACGTCAAATCCATACAATTTTTATCAATTGATAAAAATATACGTAGGCATATGTACATATAATTTTACTTGTGACATATCTCGATTGAGTTTTTTTTATGGATTTGACGTTTAGATTTGTCATATCTCGCTCTCACTCATCTTATGCTACTAGTGCTGCTAGCTTCAGCCTACAGCCAATTTACAGTGATGGTGCTAAAGGAATGACCCTTAGTGTGCGAGTGCAACTCGCACTTTACAGGTTTATTTTTTTTTGGTACTTCTCTATGTTAGTTTTACAAAAAAAAAAACCTAATATTGATGATAAACATAAAAATAAACACATATTTTTGTGAATGAAGTCTGGCTTTATTTAGCAATAACTTTTTCCACACAGCGATTTGGGACTTCCCGCCATAACGATAGTTAAAGTACATAAAAAAACCTTTACAATGATATATCGCATGTTGTTATTGGTTCCTAGGCTGGCTTCCATACATTTTTGCCCGTCCTCCTTTAATCCCGAAAGTGCGTGAAGCGATGTAAGTATCGTTATTTTAAATGTACATAATTATTATGGTAAGCGTACGATGGATCACACCTACATTAATTAATGAATTACCTGAGGGAATAATCGACCGTGTCAGAAGTAAAAGCCACCTCAAAAATGTCCTAAGGAAACATTATTTGTCAATGTGTCCATAGTTACTGCGGTAGATCAGCGCCTCGGTCAGCTGATGTCGTGAGTCTCGATCCATAAGTTTGCTTACCTTATACTGAGTAGGTACTATGGGATGGTCTCGCGGCGTTCGTTGGCTGGTGCCGCGAGTGCAATAGCTATGGTTATAGTATCTATGGTTGTGTGGGTAACTACTCTGTATTCACATACCTACTGAGTATTTGCCTACAGAGCCATAGTCTTAGCTTTAACTTGATTCTGTTAAATGTTAGTTTAATGTTTTTTTCAGTTTAATCATGTTTAGTCAAGTACATATTCGTGCAAAAATCTACGAGAACCTACTGCCGATAAATTGTTTTGCAGTTTGGCAGGTGTTATCTTAAAATAAAGCTGTACAATAATGGATTAAATAAATTAAAAAAAAAAAAAATATATATATATATAAATCGTTATATAGTATAATATATAATATGTGTAACTATCGTTGGGCGTGTTGTTTTTTCAAGATAACGCTCCTGCTCATCGATCAGAAGTTGCGCTCAACGCAATCCGCTGTGCTGGCTTCAATCTCCTCGACCACCCACCATATTCTCCGGACTTAGCCCAAGTGATTTTCACTTATTCCCAAAGTTAAAAGAGGAAATTCGTGGAACAAAATTTTACGATAATGACGCGGTTATGGCTGCCGTAGAGGAGTATTTCGAGAGTCAAGAAAAACAATTTTTGTCACAAGGAATAAGGAAGTTAGAAACGCGTTATTCTAAATGCATTGAATTGGAGGAAGATTATACAGAAAAATAAAATATATTTTTTTCAGTGATATGACGGGAAAAGGGTGGAGAGCAGAAAATTCTTACTCTTGTACCTCCTTTAGACTCTGAAGATTCAGAGTTAGAATCTGATGAGGATGAGGACGTGAGTTTTTTCTCAATGCTTATAGTGCCTCGTCACCAACTTCATCACCCGTAAGATGTATTTCTCCTGGCATGTACGACTTACTTGATGATCTTAGCGACTGTGATGACCTAGATCAAGAAAGAGTTAATTATAGGCCGAGTGGAGATATCAATGACACCTATGTAAGTCACACCACACGGCCACAGTCACTAACTACAGAATCGTCACCGCTCGTAGCTGTTTCTTCAAATTTACTACCATGATTTATACCGGAAACACCGTCGTCGAGTTCTGTAGGGACACCATTAACAACAAGAGTAAGGACACGTCGTACCAGACAAACAGTAAATGTTAAGTCATCTCCAATGCTTCCACCGTCCATTTTAACTATTTCTATAAAACGCAAAATTAAACATCTAGAGTTTTCATTTAAGAAAACTAAACATACTGGAGCCATCGAAGTGGATACTTGTACCAATCCTGTAGAGCGATATGAAATGTCCCCTGAAAGAAATTTAAAAAAAATCTTTGGTGACGATTTACTTAATTTTATTGTGGATATGACTAACCTGTATTCAGTTCAACAAATTGGTAGATCTATATCTGTATCAAAAAAAGAAATTGAAATTATTCTTGGTATTGAGATAATTATGGGTAAGGGTAAGAATGCCAGCTATTGAAGATTATTGGATGATCTTAGATTTGAGCCCATTGCATCTGCCTACAAATGCATCAAGCGCTATTTAAACTTTTGCGACAACACAAATGTCGACCAGAGTGATAGGTATCACAAAGTTTCTACTGTGATAGAACATGTACGTAAGCCATGTCTTAAAATAGAGGAGGAGAGATCATTTGCTATCGACGAAATGGTAATACCATATTAAGGCAAAAAGGCAGGTCACAGAAAATAATACAGTCCCAAGAAACCACATAAGTGGGGCTTTAAATTTCTGGTTCGAGCTGGAAGTTCGGGAATGGTCTACGATTTTTTGAATACGACGGGTCTAATACATTTCGGAATATACAATTCACAGATTGGGAAGAAGATTATCTTGGTGTTGGGGGTAAAACAGTCGTAAGATTGTGTAAAACTATATCTAACCCCACTCTGAGTACAGTTTACTTCGACAACTGGTTTACTTCGCTGGAGTTGCTTTATTATTTGCGGAATGAATGGGGAATATTATCCTTAGGCACAATAAGAAAAGACCGACTGCGAAATTGTTGTCTGAGCAGTGATAAAGTTATGAAGAAGAAGGGCCGAGGAGCATACGAAGTAGTGTGTGATAATGACAGAAGATTAGCAGTTACTAAATGGGTAAATAATCAATGAATTCACATTGCCAGCTCATTTTGTGCACAAGATCCGGTCACTACAATAGAGAGATATGATAAAAGAGTGAAGAAGAGTTTCTGTGCCTTGTCCAAATGTTATAAAAGTCTACAACACCCACATGGGTGGAGCGGATATTTCCGATATGTTGACTGCATTATACCGAATTCATATGAAGACTAGGCGGTGGTATATGTCAATATTTGCCCAAGTGTTAGATATTGCCATTAATAATAGCTGGTTATTACACCGTCGGGACTGTTTGCAACTTTCAGAGAAAAAAATGCCACTGAAGAAGTTTCGCATACAAATGGCTCATGCGCTAATCAAGGTCAATACAAAATCCCAGCTCCAAAGAGTGACACTCAATTATGTACCTGATGTAATCACTAAGCCTTTCTTCCGCGGCCTGTAAATGATGTGCGTTTTGATTTCTATGATCATTTTGTTATCTTCACTACACAAGGTCGGTGCCGCCTGTTTAAGAACGGAAAGACCACGGGACTGTGTTCTAAATGTAATCAGAGGCTTTGTTGTACACCAAAAAAAATCGATTCGTTTTATTCCACAAGGACAAGTAAAGATTGTTTTATTTAAGTACTTTTTTTATAAGGAAAAGATTTTAGTTTTGTTGTTTATTTTTTTAAATATATTATGTTTATGGTTCCTAAATGATAACACGATCTCAAAACTAGTGATTAAGCAAATATTTAAATTATTTGTTTTCCAAGATTTTTTTTTTAAGTTAAATTGGTAATGTCCGTCCTGTATGACGTGTCAAACGCCCATAGTTATAGATTAATGGACACTGTCATATATAAGTGACATATGAAAAACCCATGAAAATAAATATATATTTTTATATTTACAAAATATTTTTCTTTTCCACCCCATTTTCAGTATATAATCAAAACTTAATCAACAAAACAACGCCAGAATCACAGTGTGCCTGTTTAAGGGTAAAAACATTATTATTAAATAATTTCAGCACGAATCATTCAGTAGTCTCCAATTGCGAAGAGGATTCTAATGACTGTCTACAATCTCTCTCCTTTTTCCTTAAAATTAAAGAAAAAGGGTTGCAATCCCAAAGTATTGCAATTGATCAGCCCCTAAACGTTATGCAAAATACAAGAAATATTTCTGATTCAGGGGCTGATTGAAGAACTTATGTGTGTGGGTGGGCCTTGACGAAGTGTCCACAAAAAGTCGTCAAAGGTTGTAAAAATTGTAAAAGCAAGCTACTGGGCAATTCGGACAATGAAATGTACAAATATATACGTGCCAAAAAATATTGCCAAAGTAAGAAATGGCTTTGCTATCCCTCCGACTGCCTAGTAGCTTATTTTCAAGAAATACAAGAAACAACTGTTGCATTTTTGAATAATGATTGCCATGAAAAGAACATCAAAGAAAGAATAAAAACCTTCATTATTATATTCACCGATTTTAGTGTTACGAGTATAGACTGAAATACATCATGAAAAAGTAAAACAATGCTTTGTTGACGCATCCATACACATCTTAAATATAAAATTCTAGTGTCACAATGTTAGTTACCATACTCCTCCGAAACGGCTTGAACGATTTTTATGAAATTTTATATGCATATTCAGTAGGTCTGAGAATCGGCTATTATCTATTTTTTATACCCCTAAGTGTTAAGGGTGACTTTCCCACGGGGTCGAAACTTACGCGGGTGAAACCGCGTGGCGCAGCTACTAATGATATAATATACCTATAGTTGGTGCAGGTCTATAAATAGAATATTAGAAGGTAAAATCACCTACGAAGGTGGGGATGTCACCAAAAAAGCAGCTCAGCTGTATTACAACAAATACAAAACGAAAAAATATTAATTTGTTTGATGATAATAAAATGACACTATTCTGAACTTCATACGTGTTTTTTTTTTAATTAGATGAAACCACCCCCAGCTGATCCTAAACAGACTCGCTCACATATTGTCCTAATTTCTGTTTCCGGTACTTTTGACTTCGTTCACTATCGAAGACTAACCCCCGTATTTAAGAACGATACTATGAGGTCTCACAGTGCCCATCAACGCATAGGGCCGGTAAATCCGATTCATAAACAATACTTGAGTGATGTGCAACGCTATGCGTTCACTTAGACGGACCCTTACGTAAAGTACCTGGGCAGCTATTTTAACCGACGCATAGTGTAGCTTATTGTAAAAAAAAAGGTTTTGTGTCAAATTTGAAATGTGGTGTGGTCCACAGATGTGGTTGTTTCTGTACGTTTTATATACATTTGTGATGTTTTACTTTATTAGTATTCATTAAAGCGATGGATTACAGCAGCGAAGAAGAGTTTGATAATTATGTCAACGATGTTTTAAACGAACGAAGGACAATAACTACAAGAAAAGTAGTACGAGATTTTCAAAATCCTTTCGATTACTATAGCTCCTCTCCTGGCATGTACGACTTACTTGATGATCTTAGCGACTGTGATGACCTAGATCAAGAAAGAGTTAATTATAGGCCGAGTGGAGATATCAATGACACCTATGTAAGTCACACCACACGGCCACAGTCACTAACTACAGAATCGTCACCGCTCGTAGCTGTTTCTTCAAATTTACTACCATGATTTATACCGGAAACACCGTCGTCGAGTTCTGTAGGGACACCATTAACAACAAGAGTAAGGACACGTCGTACCAGACAAACAGTAAATGTTAAGTCATCTCCAATGCTTCCACCGTCCATTTTAACTATTTCTATAAAACGCAAAATTAAACATCTAGAGTTTTCATTTAAGAAAACTAAACATACTGGAGCCATCGAAGTGGATACTTGTACCAATCCTGTAGAGCGATAGAAGCGAAGAAGAGTTTGATAATTATGTCAACGATGTTTTAAACGAACGAAGGACAATAACTACAAGAAAAGTAGTACGAGATTTTCAAAATCCTTTCGATTACTATAGCTCCTCTCCTGGCATGTACGACTTACTTGATGATCTTAGCGACTGTGATGACCTAGATCAAGAAAGAGTTAATTATAGGCCGAGTGGAGATATCAATGACACCTATGTAAGTCACACCACACGGCCACAGTCACTAACTACAGAATCGTCACCGCTCGTAGCTGTTTCTTCAAATTTACTACCATGATTTATACCGGAAACACCGTCGTCGAGTTCTGTAGGGACACCATTAACAACAAGAGTAAGGACACGTCGTACCAGACAAACAGTAAATGTTAAGTCATCTCCAATGCTTCCACCGTCCATTTTAACTATTTCTATAAAACGCAAAATTAAACATCTAGAGTTTTCATTTAAGAAAACTAAACATACTGGAGCCATCGAAGTGGATACTTGTACCAATCCTGTAGAGCGATATGAAATGTCCCCTGAAAGAAATTTAAAAAAAATCTTTGGTGACGATTTACTTAATTTTATTGTGGATATGACTAACCTGTATTCAGTTCAACAAATTGGTAGATCTATATCTGTATCAAAAAAAGAAATTGAAATTATTCTTGGTATTGAGATAATTATGGGTAAGGGTAAGAATGCCAGCTATTGAAGATTATTGGATTAATGATCTTAGATTTGAGCCCATTGCATCTGCCTACAAATGCATCAAGCGCTATTTAAACTTTTGCGACAACACAAATGTCGACCAGAGTGATAGGTATCACAAAGTTTCTACTGTGATAGAACATGTACGTAAGCCATGTCTTAAAATAGAGGAGGAGAGATCATTTGCTATCGACGAAATGGTAATACCATATTAAGGCAAAAAGGCAGGTCACAGAAAATAATACAGTCCCAAGAAACCACATAAGTGGGGCTTTAAATTTCTGGTTCGAGCTGGAAGTTCGGGAATGGTCTACGATTTTTTGAATACGACGGGTCTAATACATTTCGGAATATACAATTCACAGATTGGGAAGAAGATTATCTTGGTGTTGGGGGTAAAACAGTCGTAAGATTGTGTAAAACTATATCTAACCCCACTCTGAGTACAGTTTACTTCGACAACTGGTTTACTTCGCTGGAGTTGCTTTATTATTTGCGGAATGAATGGGGAATATTATCCTTAGGCACAATAAGAAAAGACCGACTGCGAAATTGTTGTCTGAGCAGTGATAAAGTTATGAAGAAGAAGGGCCGAGGAGCATACGAAGTAGTGTGTGATAATGACAGAAGATTAGCAGTTACTAAATGGGTAAATAATCAATGAATTCACATTGCCAGCTCATTTTGTGCACAAGATCCGGTCACTACAATAGAGAGATATGATAAAAGAGTGAAGAAGAGTTTCTGTGCCTTGTCCAAATGTTATAAAAGTCTACAACACCCACATGGGTGGAGCGGATATTTCCGATATGTTGACTGCATTATACCGAATTCATATGAAGACTAGGCGGTGGTATATGTCAATATTTGCCCAAGTGTTAGATATTGCCATTAATAATAGCTGGTTATTGCACCGTCGGGACTGTTTGCAACTTTCAGAGAAAAAAATGCCACTGAAGAAGTTTCGCATACAAATGGCTCATGCGCTAATCAAGGTCAATACAAAATCCCAGCTCCAAAGAGTGACACTCAATTATGTACCTGATGTAATCACTAAGCCTTTCTTCCGCGGCCTGTAAATGATGTGCGTTTTGATTTCTATGATCATTTTGTTATCTTCACTACACAAGGTCGGTGCCGCCTGTTTAAGAACGGAAAGACCACGGGACTGTGTTCTAAATGTAATCAGAGGCTTTGTTGTACACCAAAAAAAATCGATTCGTTTTATTCCACAAGGACAAGTAAAGATTGTTTTATTTAAGTACTTTTTTTATAAGGAAAAGATTTTAGTTTTGTTGTTTATTTTTTTAAATATATTATGTTTATGGTTCCTAAATGATAACACGATCTCAAAACTAGTGATTAAGCAAATATTTAAATTATTTGTTTTCCAAGATTTTTTTTTTAAGTTAAATTGGTAATGTCCGTCCTGTATGACGTGTCAAACGCCCATAGTTATAGATTAATGGACACTGTCATATATAAGTGACATATGAAAAACCCATGAAAATAAATATATATTTTTATATTTACAAAATATTTTTCTTTTCCACCCCATTTTCAGTATATAATCAAAACTTAATCAACAAAACAACGCCAGAATCACAGTGTGCCTGTTTAAGGGTAAAAACATTATTATTAAATAATTTCAGCACGAATCATTCAGTAGTCTCCAATTGCGAAGAGGATTCTAATGACTGTCTACAATCTCTCTCCTTTTTCCTTAAAATTAAAGAAAAAGGGTTGCAATCCCAAAGTATTGCAATTGATCAGCCCCTAAACGTTATGCAAAATACAAGAAATATTTCTGATTCAGGGGCTGATTGAAGAACTTATGTGTGTGGGTGGGCCTTGACGAAGTGTCCACAAAAAGTCGTCAAAGGTTGTAAAAATTGTAAAAGCAAGCTACTGGGCAATTCGGACAATGAAATGTACAAATATATACGTGCCAAAAAATATTGCCAAAGTAAGAAATGGCTTTGCTATCCCTCCGACTGCCTAGTAGCTTATTTTCAAGAAATACAAGAAACAACTGTTGCATTTTTGAATAATGATTGCCATGAAAAGAACATCAAAGAAAGAATAAAAACCTTCATTATTATATTCACCGATTTTAGTGTTACGAGTATAGACTGAAATACATCATGAAAAAGTAAAACAATGCTTTATTGACGCATCCATACACATCTTAAATATAAAATTCTAGTGTCACAATGTTAGTTACCATACTCCTCCGAAACGGCTTGAACGATTTTTATGAAATTTTATATGCATATTCAGTAGGTCTGAGAATCGGCTATTATCTATTTTTTATACCCCTAAGTGTTAAGGGTGACTTTCCCACGGGGTCGAAACTTACGCGGGTGAAACCGCGTGGCGCAGCTACTAATTATATAATATACCTATAGTTGGTGCAGGTCTATAAATAGAATATTAGAAGGTAAAATCACCTACGAAGGTGGGGATGTCACCAAAAAAGCAGCTCAGCTGTATTACAACAAATACAAAACGAAAAAATATTAATTTGTTTGATGATAATAAAATGACACTATTCTGAACTTCATACGTGTTTTTTTTTTAATTAGATGAAACCACCCCCAGCTGATCCTAAACAGACTCGCTCACATATTGTCCTAATTTCTGTTTCCGGTACTTTTGACTTCGTTCACTATCGAAGACTAACCCCCGTATTTAAGAACGATACTATGAGGTCTCACAGTGCCCATCAACGCATAGGGCCGGTAAATCCGATTCATAAACAATACTTGAGTGATGTGCAACGCTATGCGTTCACTTAGACGGACCCTTACGTAAAGTACCTGGGCAGCTATTTTAACCGACGCATAGTGTAGCTTATTGTAAAAAAAAAGGTTTTGTGTCAAATTTGAAATGTGGTGTGGTCCACAGATGTGGTTGTTTCTGTACGTTTTATATACATTTGTGATGTTTTACTTTATTAGTATTCATTAAAGCGATGGATTACAGCAGCGAAGAAGAGTTTGATAATTATGTCAACGATGTTTTAAACGAACGAAGGACAATAACTACAAGAAAAGTAGTACGAGATTTTCAAAATCCTTTCGATTACTATAGCGAAGATGAATTCAGAAGACGGTACAGATTTTCAAAGGATATTGTACTTATAATACTTTTGCCACTTGTCAACGATGATCTGATTAAACTTACGAAAAGTGGCCTTCCAGTGCCTCCTGTTTATCAGTTACTAGTGGCCCTTCGATTTTATTCTTCTGGGAGTTTTCAAGTACCTTAATAAGATAAATAAGTGCCTATTCTTTTATTTACTGAAGTCAGTAGGTTTTACCTACCTACTCTACCTAGTAATCTGTGGAAATCCTGAGAATTCATTTAAAAAATATAGGTAACCATTTTATCTAACTAGTCACTCATAAAAAATATTTGTTTTACAGATGATAACAGGAGATCTTATACAAGTCAGTCAACCAACTGTATCACGAATAGTGAAAAATGTTTCTCATCTTATAAGTTTGAAGATACACCAATTTGTAAAATTTCCAAACAATTTAGAAATGATTAAGGAACAGTTTTACATACTCGCGCATTTTCCTGGTATTATTGGTGCAGTTGATGGTAATGGCAATACAGAATCCTGGTGGATCCTACGCTGAAGTGTTCAGAAATAGAAAAAAATATTTTTCTATTAATACACAAATTGTATGTGGCCCTGATCTACAGATTTATGACATTGTTGCTGACAGACCTGGGTCTGTACATGACAACAGAATCTTTGAAGCCAGTGCCCTAAAGACAAAGTTGGAACAAGGTGTCATAGAAGGTATACTTTTAGGAGATAGTGGGTATGGCTGTCAAAAGTATTTATTGACACCAGTTGGGCATCCGGAAACACCTTCTGATGAAAATTACAATAAAGCCCACATAAAAACGAGAAACACAGTGGAAAGAACCATAGGTGTCTGGAAAAGAATTTTTCCTTGTCTTTCTAAAAAGATGGCAACTAACTTGACCACAACATGCCATGTTATTGTGGCTACTGCGGTTTTATATAATATTTGCAGGAGTCATCGTGTCATTGAAGATATTAATGAACCAGTTTTGAGAAATAATCAACCAACAGCTGGTAGCTTTCAATCATCCAACAGAGAAGGACTGCTTTTCAGGAGAATGTTTATAACACGCCATTTTTTGTAAATGTCAATACCATATTTAAGTTATCTTATGTTTAGTACATAAATATAAGTAAAACAATAGTTATATTAATCATGAGTTTAATTAATTAAAATTAATATGATTAACTTTTCAATTTCTAATTTTATTTTTTCTATCTGAGTCATGAATTTGTTTTTCAAATAGCAACATATTTTTTTCACGTTCTATTAGTATTTTCTCCCTTTGAATCCGTAACTCATGCAATGCCTGGTCATGTTGTATATTTATGGAGCACCGTTTTTTTCTTGCATCCATTTCAGTTTCTATCTTTTTTCCACCTATAAAACAAAATTACATTGATTAGGTTCAGTTACTTTATATACATTATGCTACTAACATTATTACAATAAGGAACATATTAAAATAACACTTACTAATAGGTGTATTCACAATTTCTTGTCTAAACTTTCTCTTTAGCAAGGGAGGAATATTTTCCACTTCATCACTCAGCTCTAGTACCATCTTCGTATCTGCAAAATAAATAATTTATATATAAGTAAAGTACATGAATAAGGAATAATTTGTGTCAATTTTGTTATTTATGTACCTATAACAAAATTGACTTGAGAAACCAATAAATTAGTTTGAAAATTACCTTTTCCCGTTTGTCTTCCCTCATTAATTTCTTTAAAATTATTGTCTGGGTTTGTCAGACTAAAACATAGATCGTCTGAAACTGAAACAGAAAAAATATAGGTAATTAAGTATTTGTTATTATTAGCTGACATACTCCGGGTTCCTCCGTGTACATCAACTTATTTTGCTGTCTATGAATGCTGTGTGAAGCACTATTTTTGTTAGTTTTTACTATACATTATATTTTGTATTGCTGTTGGTATAGAGGTACCTATAATAAAAAAATAAATAAATAAGTACCTGTTATGTTATGGAAAAAACTGAAATACAAAGAAGCTCATTTCGTATTGCTGTTATTATGCATACTTACTTTCGATTGAATTTGAGTCAATGACTCCAGGAACTGTAAGGTTGATGAAGGGACATATTGCATCAACAATATTATTAGATGTGGCTGCAGAACCACCTTGAGGAGGGCCTCCGCCTGTGCCTCTCATGTGATTGGACTCTTGGGAAAGCTCCTTCTTTCTTTGGGATTTAATATTCTCCCAGCATCTCTTTAGCTGTCCACTATTCCTTTGAGACACGTACGGTTGTGCATTAAAGGCCACAGTTAATTCCTCCCAGGCTTGTTTTTTTAAATCAATATTTTTGGCGTTTGTACGTTTGTCTTCTATGATAGGCCGCTCCCGCACTAATGCTACAATGAGCTCTCGTTCCGAAGCAGAAAACGGTAGCTTCTTGAAACTGAAGCAAAGTAAAATTATATTTAGTTGTTATAGATACAATAGATTATAATATTATTGTAGATACTACATTAGTTGTAAGATAATGTAGGTACAATTATCTTAAAAGTAATTTGAGTATTATTTAGTTGTAATACTATAAAATCATTAAATGGAAAGAAAACAGTGAACACACCATTTGACGGCTTCGTTTGTTTTTGGAGAATTCGAAATCGTATGCACATCCATTGTTGACTTATCAATTGAAGAAAACGAAACTAGAATATTATTTTTATTTGTCAATCCTTGAAAACAAAGCACTTTTTATTATAATAAATCACCACACTTGTTAATTCAAAACTGACAAGACGTTTAGAGGTTATATTTATGTCATCCACAAATCTGCCAAACACTTATGCGAACTTAGCAACAGAAACGGACCAATCACAGATCTATACTCGACACTGTGCGTTCGCATAGTAAAGTGTGGCTTGAGTATTGTTTGTGAATTGAATGGCCTGCCATGACGAACGCTGTGAGAAATGCCTTACTTAGCATAGTGTCGCTGCCATACTTATATAAGTATGCTTCTTGAATATAGCTGTAAGGTCATTTCTAAATAAGAGAAAGATATTAGGACAAATTGAGTAAGATGTCTGTAAATTGAATAAGAATAATAAATCCTCATTTATATACACCTACCTATAGGTATGCATACTTATACATACAATATACATACTTATATGTAGATGTATATATTAGACTTTAGAGCCTTAGTTCACCCACTCAATTCAAGGTGGCAAACCAACCGGATTCAAGGTGGCAAATTTTACCACAGTTGTTACTCTTTCCGTATAAAGTTACTCTACTCTTGGGTTTTACATCCCGACGCAATACGCGGCCATAACAAAGACAGCTAGAAATGAATCAATGCCGTACGATGCTCGCATGGTATAATAGTATGCTTCGCCTGGTATTCTTCCAACGATGGCTTAAGACTACGTCACGATAAGTGTTGCCATTGATTGTCCTTTTCAGTAAATTTAGGGACTTTCTCCTTTAGTTTTGGTAACTCGTGTGATTCATCTATTAAGTTTTAAATTAATAAACATATTGAATTATTTGTTCATAATAACTGTGTAAACTTTGAAAAAACACAAGCAAAAAAAATGGTTAATTGTTCCATACTAAACTGTAAAAACAGAAGTAAAAAAGGCGGTGTAATAAGGTTTTTTTCTTTTCCCAAAGAAGAGATGGTAGCAAATGCGTGGCTTCAATATTGTAGACCAAAAACAACAATAAGAACTGGTATGTACCTTACTACATATTATTTCATCTATCTACGGTTGTAAATTCCATAAAAGGCATAGTTGTGTCAATTCGGTCGTACTACTAACTAGTTTTTGACTTATCTTAGTCAAGTCGAGTTAATAGCGTTCTATCCACTCAAACGACCGAGCGACTGTAGTCGCCCAAATTTTTTTAGCGTTGAGCGTTAAGGCGACTATGGCAGCCTCGCTGACTTGTACACTTTATACGAGTTTTTATCTGTGAAACTTTTCAAAGAGCTTCGTGAGTGTGCCACTAGATGACTCTATATTAAATAACGTGTCTTAGGCGCTGGCTCCACGAGCGAGAGAATCGCGGCGATATTATCGTCGTGCCACGTATTTCTATACACTCTCTATGGAACCGTCTCCACACGGCGATATTATCGCCGCGATGCGACGAGTGGCAATGAGCGCGCGAAACGTCATTACATCGTCGCTAGCCCGCCGCGACTAGCAGCGGGCCCGCCGCGCGCTCGCGACGAGCGCGCAGCGGGCGCGCTGTCAAACGCAGCGTCATTTCAGCGTTGCCTCTCGTTAAGCAAGGACGTTTCGAGAAGTTTTTTAAACAATAGTACAATGTTTGACATTGAAAAGTTTATTCTTGAAGTGAGAGAGAGACCTGCCCTTTACGATGTTCAGTTGGCCGAGTATCGAAACAGAAAAATAAAAGCAAAGTATTGGTATGATGTGGGAAGTGCTATGTTCACAGAGTGGGATGACCTAACCTCTAAAGAAAAAAAAGAAAAAGGTAAGCGTACAATATTATTTATTTAGGTATTTTTTTTTGTTATTATTGTTAGTTTTTATTGTCTATGGTAGGTATAACAAAATAATATACATTCGTCGGTACAAAACCGTTGTTTCAACAATAATTATAAGAAAGATAATTTTCATTAAACGATGTAGTCATTTTGCCAAGGAACCGCGCCCACTGTGTTAAAATAATCTTTAAATAAGTTTCGAATTTGCAACCCCGAATTCCTTGTCCTTTGAAGTACGGGTGTCATATTTTGTTGATTGTATATGTCTTCATTTTCCCCGTCAGTGGCATTTAATGCTCGACGCTTTATGAAGTTGTGCAAAACGCAAGCTGCTTTTATTACAAGAATTGAACTGTCCGGTTGAAGATTTATTGTATTATGAAATATGCGAAATGTTGAGGTGATTTGTCCAAATACACATTCCACGTAACGTCTCGCACGAGACAGTCTGTAGTTGAAAATCTTTTTGTCCGTAGGAAGACATCGACCTGGATACGGTCGCATTAAATTTCGATGAATAGCGAAGGCCTCATCAGCTACAATCACATATGGCATTTTGGGTCCACCAAATACCAGTTCTTCTTCTTCCGGCAAATCAAGGGCTTCTTTATTTAGCTTCTGGCCTAGAATTGAAGATTGAAAAATGGTAGAATCATTTTCACGGCCGTAAGAACCTACGTCAATCACAGTTAATAAATAATTCGAATCCACCAAAGCCAATAAAACGATTGAGTTGTACTTTTTATAATTAAAGTATAGAGAGCCGGAATTCCGGGGGCACTGAATTCGAATGTGTTTGCCGTCTAGCGCTTCCAAGCAATGTGGGAAATATTCGCGTTGTCTTTAAATCCCTCTGAGGTTCTTTTCCATGATTCTTTGTTCGGGGCTGCCATTTGTGTAGGTGCTAGCACTTTCCATATAATTCCACATGTTTCTTTTATTAATTTAGACAACGTTTTTTTCGAAATTCTGTACTTATTCTGAAGGCGTTTATAACTTGTTCCAGAAGCGAGATATCTGGAAAATGCCATTATTATTTAAAAAATATACTTTATCACATTTTTTTTTAATATAAAATAGGCTCACGTTTTTTTGCAATCACACCTGATGGAAAGTTTTTTTTTAAATGGGATGTAAAACGAAGACTCCATCAAAGCGTTCGGATTTATTAATCTGTGTTGTTTTTTTTATTAAAATACATAATAATTAATAATATAATAATAATAATAAATTAAAAGTTATCTCTTTGCTTCAGGACTTGAGTTAATGACAAAATGGAAATCTTTAAGGGATCAATTTCGTAAGGAGTTAAAGTTGCAGCAATGTTCAAAATCCGGTCAAGCTGCCACAACAAACACAAAACGACGAAAGTATATTCATTATGATGCATTACTTTTTTTAAAGAAACACACAGAACACGCCTCAACATCGTCAAACATGTTCAATGAGGACAGTCAAGATGTTTTTGAGGATGACGACAGTTCGGTTAATACCGCCCCTAGTGTTACGGAACCATCCACGTCTAATAAAAAGAAAACATTAGTCCAAATGTTTCTGGAATCTAATAAAGAGATATCGAATGTTATGCGCGAGAGTATAGATGTACAAAGAAATAATGTTCAACCACTGTATCGCGACGAGCGTGGAAATGAGGCATTTTTCCGTTCGTTGCTACCACTTATGGACAAAATAAAAGAAGACTGTTTAATTGATGCCAGAACTGAGATTATGGCCGTAATTAAGAAATACACACCATCATCACATACATTGCTAGACTCTTATTCTCGTACATCCACACCAACAAGCGAGGATGATATTGCTCAAATGTTAGAACACTTTGATGGAATGTAAACTTTAAGTTTTAATTTGATGTAAGCGTTTAAGTAAAATAAATCTGCTTTAAACTTACTGTAGTGTTACTGCTAATCTTTCACATGGCCCGATACTTTTCCTCATATTAGTATCTTGCTTTGATAAGTGTCTTGATAGTAAACTTAACAGTTCATCGAAAACAGGAATTGGCATTAAATATTCATCTTCATACCATTCTGGATGATTTCGATATTCTTCATAATTCACATGGAAATGTCCATGACTTTCACGACGTAGCAACATGGGATGTGTCCACCAACGGCGCTTTTTTTCCCTTCTTAACAATAACAATAACTGCATATTCACTAGCGTACTTGCAGAAGCACCCCACAACACTATATCCATAATAAAGAATTATTTTATCGACTGAGACACTACTTATTTCGCTCTCGTCTGGCACGTAACTGAATTTTTTCTTTCGCAACGCGTCGTCAACGAAACGCGGCGATACCGTTACGAGTCGCCGCGGAAACGCTGCGATTCCGTTACGACTCGCGACGATACGCGGCGGAATTATCGCTCGTTCGTGGAGATTATCCGACGATATAAGGGCGGACTCGTTGCGATTCTCTCGCTCGTGGAGCCAGCGCCTTAGGGTCGATAAAGCAGCTAGTTGAGTGACAGCAAGCATTGAAAAAAAAATTGTTTACAAACAGTGTGTCGAGTGTTTTGAAGTGTCTGTGAGCTCCGCTTTTAAAATGTAAGTAACTATTAATTTATTAACCCAATGTATTAGTGATATATATTTAAAAAAATCCTGAAAGTTTATTCTTTCAGATTATCTACCAATTTTAAGCATCCACAGTCTAATAGGAAGTTTTTACATGTGTTAAAGTCGACAGACCAAAATTTCGCCCTAGTGTGCCGGTTTTTCGTCAAGTTTTTGTACATATTTTAATGAAATACTTCTTGTAATTAGAAAAACAGATCATTATTCATATTTAAGTAGACTTTAGGGAAAATAATATGACGAAAATTATTAGGATTTCACGTTTTTATATTTTCTTTCCCAGGATTTAGGTATGGGCGACCATGGCCGCCTGTAACGTTTACGATATGAACCAAAATAAGGGTCTGTACTAACGAGGAATCATGAGTGTCTTTAATATGATTTTTCGTTGCTGCTTTATTATTTTATTTGGCATTGCACCTTTTTAACATAAATAATTACGGCTGTTAATTTATAGGTGTTGGTCAAAATTAAATATAAAATTACTTTTCATTGTTGTGGTGGCTGTGCTTGTGTTTTTCTGCAAAATGTTTCATCTTTCGTCTGCTCTCATAAAAACAAAGAGCGGAATCTAAATTACGATTACGTTCTAGGTCTGAGAGTCAAAACCCTCGTGATGGCCGACGTCTGAATGAAGCCCCGTCAGGCCAACCGTAAGAATGCAATATTAATAATAATATATTATTTCTTGAATGTGGACTGGTAAAAGTAAATTTATTTTTACTATAATTTATTTTAGAACTACAAGTAATCAAGACGTAGGAGTAGGCAGAGGACGAGGACGAGGACGTGGGAGAGGGCGAGGTCGAGGGCGTGGGCGAGGGAGAGCTGACCAAACGTACGTGTTTTTCCTAAACTACGTTTAACATGCCAGTTGATTATCTTCAATGTTTTACAACTGTATATTTTTTTTCAGCGCCACTTTGGAAGACACTCTCTACTAAATTAGGGTAGAGAGGCAAATTACCCAACGTCGAATCGCCACTCTGCCGACAAGTGCTCGTCAGGAACTTGTCGCCCGGAAGCGTGAGGCTCATCTGGAGCGAATGCTTATGCCTGACGCACCACCGCGCAAACGACAAACAAAGTAAATTTTTCCTTCACGTATTTATTTTTGTTTCTTCCCATCACGGACATCTTAACAATTCACCTTGCCATAATTTTTCTTTCCAACTTTTTGTAAGATAAGTAATGATCAATAACTTATTTAATTTTCAGAAGGCTATCTCCAGAACGTCAGCCATGTATCATGGTGGATCAGTCATCCAAAGGATGTGTTGGTAAGATGGTTATAATCAATTAATATTTTGCTGTTTAATTTATATTATATCATAATCATAACTTATTTGTTACCGAATTCAACCCCACAGATGCAATTGAAGTTGAGGCTTCGACGTCCGGAGTGCCCCATTCTTCCAGTAAGACGGTTATTCCAAATAGGTGATTAGTCCTTTGTTGTTTTATGTAGATTACATCATAAAATGGTCTTTTTTTTAGACATTTACTCCGCGGAAACAGCCGACGTTGAAGCTTCGACTTACGGAGGGGCTCGTTTTTCCGGTAAGTTAATTATGTCAGACACTGAGTTTGTAATTACTTTGCTGTTCAATATAGCTAAAATCATAACTTGTTACAGAACTCCTTTCTACAGAACCAGGTAGAGCTGAAGCCTCCACTTCCCGTTCTTTGGGTAAGATAGTTATTTGAGCCTGACTTCTTTCATTTGTTATTTAATGTACACGACATCATAATATATTATCTTATTTGTTACAGTTCATTTGTTATTTAATGTACACGACATCATAATATATTATCTTGTTTGTTACAGAATGCTGCCCCGTAGTTATTGAATACGGTAAGCGATGGTTTTCTCGGCATCATAATAAGACTTAAAAAAATGGTTTATAATAAAAGTGTTTGTTGTTACAGTTGACGAAGCTGCGCCTAGAGAACTGGACAGAATCGGTACGCCAGAGGCAGACACTGTCCCCAACTCTCCCTATAGTTCCCCAAGTCGATTGTCGACAGAAAATAGCTTACCTTATGTCACATTGAGGCCAACTAAAAAAAGAGCATACCCGAAAAGCTCTTCCGAATCGGAGTAGGGATTTAATTTATATTATTTTAAATAAATAATTGAAACTGCTATTCTGTTGTTTTTTTTTCTAGATATTGGTGCAGAAGTTATCGTGGCCACATCATCCTCGCCTCACATCCCTTCATCCTCGAAAATTGGTAATTATGAATTACAATACAGAGAACTTCATAAAGTAATGAACGTCAAAACACTAATCAATTCCGTTTCTGTATATGTGACGTATTTTTTATTCCAGATGTACAAGACGAAAAGTTCGAGGGAGTAATGAACGAGTGGTTGCAACTGACTGACTTATCAGACAATGACCATGACTTAGACATTGACGAATGCCTCATTCCGACTGTACAAGAGCGTAACGCTGCAGCTGAACCCGCATGTGACAGGGACTTGACGCAATTTCAAGCGGAAGTGTTACGGAGGGAGGACGACGCGAATGACCGAGCTCTTCGTGACATTACGACTGACGATAGTTACACTTTCGCTTGGAGTAACGACAGGGCGACTTTTTTGGGACGACGTGAGACATTCACGGGTACATCGGGGCCGACTTTTGAGGTGAGTGACCAGACGCGAGCTATTGACGTTTTCGACAAGACTTTTGACATTGACTTCATTGACCATCTGTGTGTTGAGACTAATAGGAATGCGGAGCAAAAGATTGCTTTGCTGCGTGAGCAAAACAAACTAGCTCCACATTCCCGATTTCACCGTTGGTCTCCTACTGACAGGGACGAAATGGTTAGCTTTTTAGCTATACTTATTTTACAGGGTCTCTATCCCTTACCAGAGGAAGAAGCCTACTTTACGTACAATGGTTTTGGCACTATGCCATATTTTTCCAAAATCATGTCGTATAACCGGTTTTTGTTGCTAAAAACCTTTCTCCATTTCGTCGACAATCGGACTTGCCAGGACACGACTAGACTTAGTAAAATACGACCTGTGGTTGACTATTTTAATGCAAAATTTTCCAGCTTATACATGCCTTCACAAGAGATAGCCATTGACGAATCTCTTTTAAAGTGGCACGGGAGGTTAAATTTTGCACAAAAGATTTCGTCGAAGGCCGCACAAGTCGGAGTCAAAACCTATGAATTGTGCGAATCTTCCAGTGGCTATCTCTGGAAGTTTTTTGTATATGCTGGAAAAGATAAAGCAACCTCGACTACTGACAACACTGACGTACAAAATTCACAAACAAATGACAGACCAGTCGGGGACAAGGCGACGAGATTTACTGATGACGAGACAAATGACAGACCCGACAATGACGGACCGACTAATACATTTTTGACTGAAGATAGCGGAGACCGTCCCACGAACGCTACCGCCAAAATTGTTTATGACTTGATCGAGCCACTGCTTCACCGTGGGCATACTGTAATAATGGTCAATTTTTATAATAGTCCATTATTATTGCGTAGCTTGAAAAAACAAAAGACTGACTGTTATGGGACACTAAGACTTAACAGAGAATTTGTACCTGACTCAATCAAGACTTTGACAAAGACAGAACTTCGACAAGGTGAAGTAGTGGCCACGTACTGTTCCGATTTGGCAATTCTGGTATGGCGAGATGCTAACTTAGTTAGTATGATCTCCACATACCATAATCTCCAAATCGGAACACAAGACAAGTACAACAGACTGACGTACAAACCAAGCCTAGTACTCGACTATAACAGGAGCATGGGAGGAGTTGATAGGAAAGACCAATTCCTGTCAGCTCAACCTATGGAACGTGTGAGGAACAGAATATGGTACAAAAAACTCTTCCGCCGATTGTATAATGCAGCAATTTTTAACGGTTTTGTGATATTTTCCAGTTTTCACCGGAAAATATCACATCGTCAGTTCCGTACTGTATTGGCAGAAGATTTACTTAAGAGACATAGACAAATTGACTTAACAACTGAAAGCCGACGTTTGAATATTAGATCAAACACGACTGGACAAGTGACGACGACATTAACAAGACGCAACACTCGACACAAGTCGCAGGCCAGACCGATGGTTGAATCTAACCACTTCCCAATTCGAACAGGGTCAAAACACACATGTTGCTGGATGTGCCCCAAAAAAACCAGGACAGTTTGGAAGTGCGAGGAATGTGATGATAACCTTTGCATCGAGGGATGTTTCAAGGCTTATCACAAGCCTTGATATATTTTTTTTATAATGTTTTTTTTTTTTTTACTTGTTTGACAATATAAAACATACCTACAATAATTGACTATCATTTAAATTTAAAATTAAAATAATTTATTTTAAAACAAATCCTAAAGCTGTGTGTACAAATCCTTAGGCGGGCGGCCATCTTGCCGTCATTACGTTATCGGAGGCGATAACAGAAGGCCAATTCTCGTAATTTAAAACGTTCAAAATCTAGTCGCAATCTCATCTTGGCGACAAACAAACGTCAAAAAATTGTCATAATGTAGGGAAATAAGAGGTATTTTTGACAGATTGAGACTGAGATCAGACTGTGAATGTTCTTAAAATTAGTAGAATTGCCCCTCAGATTGCTGCAGGAATGCGTTGTTTGTTTTGGTTAAATGTGCTACACTGTTCATTTTAAGTTATTATATATTGGTGTCAAAAAAAAGCTTATTTAATCTAATTTAATAATTAGTAAAAAACATTGAGAAAAGTTAAAAAATGTTTCGTTAAAACTTGTTAAAAGAAATATTTTACTTAAAATTAGCCCGTATTGTTACGAGGTGCATTCAATAAGTACCTAGCCTCATCGCCATAGGGCGCTGTAGTTTCAAAAGAATTTTACCACAGTGTAGCACATTCTTTTTTAATTCTTTTTTCAAATTTTCATTCCAATCCCTTCATTTGTTTTAATTTGACAACTTATGGAAGCGAACGTGTCGATCGGTTTTACAAAAATGGAAAAAGAGCAATATCGTTCGGTGATTCTATACCTATTTTTGGAAGGGAAAACGCGCATCGAAATCAAAGAGCGGTTGGATGCTGTGTACGGTGACTCTTCTCCATCGATGGCCACCGTCAAGAATTGGTTCAACGAGTTTGCACGTGGCCGTACGTCGGTTTTTGGAACCACGTTCAGGTGCACCGAAAACAGCTGCTACGGAGGAAAACATTAAAAAAATCCATGATCTCGTATTGGCAGATCGCCGATTGAAGGTTCGGGAGCTAGCTGAGACTGTAGGCATTTCAGAAGGAACAGTGCATCATATTCTTCACGAGGAACTCGGCATGAGAAAGCTGTCGGCGCGATGGGTGCCGCGTTTACTCACACCAGAAAACAAGCGCAACCGTGAGACCACATCGGAGACGTGTTTGGCGCTGTTTAAGCGGAATCCAGCGGAGTTTTTGCGTCGTTTTGTGACCGTCGATGAAACCTGGATCCACTGGTACACACCAGAGACCAAGGAGCAATCAAAACAATGGATTCAGACCGGGGAACGTGCTCCAAAGAAGGCGAAAACTGTAAAATCGGCCGGAAAAGTTATGGCCACCGTTTTCTGGGATTCACAAGGTGTGATCTTCATCGATTACCTCAAGAAGGGTAAAACAATTACAGGGCTTTACTATGCCGATTTATTGGGCCGATTCGACGCCGAATTAAAGAAAAAACGACCCCATCTGGCGAAGAAAAAAGTGCTGTTTCACCACGACAACGCACCGGTTCACACGTCTGCCGTTGCCATGGCCGAATTGGTCGAATTACGCTACGAATTGCTGCCCCATCCACCGTATTCTCCAGATTTGGCCCCTTGTGACTTCTTTCTGTTTCCTAATCTGAAAAAATCACTCGCCGGGAATAGATATGGATCGAATGAGGAGGTCATCGCCTCCACGGAGGCCTATTTTGCAGAGTTTGACAAAAACTATTTTTCGGACGGATTAAAAAAGTTGGAGCATCGATGGGCTAAGTGTATCGAACTAAAAGGAGACTATGTTGAAAAATAAATTCCCACTTTTCCAAAATGTTCGTTTACTTTTTGTAGGCTAAGTATTTATTGAATGACCCTCGTAAGTTCACATTTTTTTTATGAATTTCAGATTAATTGTTGTACTTTAATTAGTACATATTTTGATTCCTTAATAATTCAGCTTTATACTGGTATTTTTTACTTTGCTATAGCTGCAACAGTTTGCTAGAAAATACACTTTGAATCAGTAATGGCATGGGGCGCTCGACGTGGTTCAACACAGATCGCGCGCGCGAACGGACAAGGTGTTGACAGGTGTCATACTCGAACGCTTGAGTGGCTATTAGCTTTTCGTCATGAACTAAATTAAGTTAGTCCATTTTATCACGTTCAGACAGACAGTCAGACGCGGCGGGTGACTTTGTTTTACAAAATTTCTTTTGTAGGGATTTTTTTTTAGTCTTAATTAACCTAAATACCGACTAAAACGATACATTCTCACACACATTCTCATAGAAGCAACACTCGCGATGATCCTGCCATATCCTGTTTAGTAACTCCACTGGAAGGTCGTGAAGATGATTCCATTATAACGAAAGTGATAGATCGATACTTAAAATCTAACAATGACGACACTGAGTCCGAAGATAATAATTTGATCTTATCAATCGAAAATGATCTCAGCACGTATAAACCGACTGTAGATAAAGAGCAGTTACTAAGAGATATAGAAATGCTAATAGTTCATATATTCCGACTAATGATGAAAACTTATTACTTGACAATATCGAAACGCAAATAGCTGCTGAAGAAATCAGAGATCAAGGTCTAAAATATATAAGCGGTTATGTTGCTTTCAGGTTTTTACGAAAATATCTACATCTTGGAGACGAGACACGAAAGATTGATCCAGGTAGCGTAGCCTGTGATTGGATTTTTTTTGTGTCGAGGGGAAAACTAATTTACCCTAGCAATGAATTGATCAAGGTTGCTGATATAATGGAGAGAGAATTTAATAAATACCACGGCGAATCGTTGCACGATGATAAATTCATTTTCACAAATTTAACTCGGATTGTTTATGATGCCACAAAGGACTTGTATCCTCAAATTCATCATGAAGTAGTACTCTGTTTAGTTCGAACGAGGACCTATCTACGAGTAAGGGAACTAAACAAAACCATAATATGCAATCAATTAAAAAAGAAGCAAAGTAAAAAATTCAAATATGTCGATTTATTAAAAATTGAGTACCGCTTGTATTATTTTTATCTTTTTCCCCACTAAAAAAGTTTGAGAACCGCATCGCAATTGATGACGTATTCTTAGGCCAATCACGTGACCCAGCTGTCACGGGAAGAGAATACCAGGCGAAGCATATTATTATATCATGGATGTTCGTTATTTAGAGTAGGTACTTTCACATTTTTACCGATTTTTCTAAATAGTTGATTTATAAATCTATGTCCTGGGAATAAGTCAGGTGGACCAGCAGTGCAAGTACGTAGGACTCGATTCGATAAAATTGACAATTATACGACGAATTTTAAGTGGGTGATAGACGTGCGAGCAAGTACGAGTGAGCTCTTACACACGAGCGGCATGTTCCCAACGGCAGAGGTAACTGCAGCCGTCGACGCGCGTCGGCGGCAACCGTCGACGCGTCGACGGCAGCAGTCGACTTATAACGACACTTGCAGTTGTAGTGTGCCGCGTCCGCCATTTTGTCAGTCGACTGCAAATAGTTCAAGAGTGCGCACACGTCGCAAATTTGTAAAATGAGTTCTACTGACGAAATTGATAATGAATTGCTAATTATGGCAGTAAAGAAAAATGCTTGTATTTGGAATTATAAATTGAAAGATTATAGTAATAAAACAATAAAAAACAGAGCATGGATGGCGATTTGTGAAGAAGTTGTAAATGATTTTAATAATAAATCCATAAATGAAAAAAACGCCATTGGTAAGTGTATTATTCATTTTAATGCGTTATAAAAATGATAACATATTTTTTATAGGTCAAAAAATAAGTAGGTACCTACCTACTTATTTTTTTTAAAGTACCTACTTTACTGTTTCATATGCAGTTTAACTGCCATGAGAGACTACCTTCAGTACTACAAAAATAGTTTGCGAATTTGTCTCTTATTGTTAAACCCGATAACGATTCATCTTCATTCGGAATTGTAGATACATTTTACATTTTGCAACACGCTTTAACAACATCCTTAGGAAACTGCAAAGATAAGTTCATTGGGGTATGGAAAATTCGCCACTTATTGGTCAGAATACCGAATGAGCATTCTACATATCTCCTTGCACGTGTTAAGCGATAATTGAAAATCCTCATGTTTTCTGTTAATTTTTTGCCTGGATAAGGACGTAACAAATTTTGTGACAAACTGAACGCTTCGTCTCCAACAAACACAAAAGGCAAAGCAATTACATCACTTGTAATCGGTGTAGGTTTTGGAATGTTTAGTGAGTTTTCTTGTAGTTTTGTATAAAAAACTGATTCTTCAAAAATAGTTGAATCCGAATGTCGTCCGTAACAACCTATATCACAAAAGATAAATTTATAGTCACTGTCGCAGATAGCTAGTAGAATAATCGAAAAATAATTCTTATAATTGTAATGGGATGAGCCACTATTTTTCGGTTTGAATATTCTAATATGTTTTCCATCAACTGCGCCAATGCAGTTAGGAAATTGAGCGCGTCTTTCAAATTTATCAGCAATACTTTTCCAAGTTTCTTCCGTTATGTTCTATGGCAAATTGTCTTCTCGCATATTTATCCAGATTTGTTGGCAGACATCCTTTATTATTTTACTAATAGTGGAAATTCCGCATCGGTATGCATACTGCAGATCTTCAAATGAACAACCAGTTGCTAAATATCTGGAAATAAAAAAAAGTGTAATTAAGTATTGTTTTTTTTTTCCAGGAGTAGATGTTCAGTCAAAATGGAAAACATTGAGAGATGGGTTCACTAGATATTGTAGGCACTTAAAGAAAAAAAGCGGATCTGCAGCGTTCACACCAAAACAATATACGTACTATGACCAATTACTATTTCTGAAAGATGTGACCGAAGATAGAGGTCAAAACGTTTCAAACTTTGAAACGAAAGCGCCAAACTGACAGCGATGGTGTTTTGATCGAAACATTAACCATGCGATTAAACGATAAACTGCAAAAAGCTGAGAGACAACCTTCACCTCCTCCTGATGAAGACAAGTTATTTCTGTTGTCACTACTAAGTGATTTCAAAAAAATACCAGACTATTGGAAATTGGACGCCAAAGGTGAAATTATCCAAGTTATTAAGAATTACAGGGTAATGCAAAACTACAGGTAAATTTCGACGCCTTCAACGAGTCAATCTTCTTATAACTACATGGGATACACAACCTCCTCTGAAAGAAATCCTGTAAGACCGGAAAGTCAACTCGCATCTAATGATAGCTTATCGTCTCAGGATTCTGGTGCAAATACAATAATAACGGATCTCTTCTCAGAATTTTTTTTTTTTAATGAATGATTCAGATGGTGACTGCTTTAGATTTAGGGTATACTTGATTGTTTTGATATTATTTATTGTTTACGAAAACTTATTCTAAAAACATGTTTCAAGTGAAAAGGAAAGGCAAAAATCTCCTCGCGTGAGATTTGAACCCACGACCTATCACGGACATGCCAACTGAACCACGGTAGCGGTACGGCTTACCTAGTAAGCCAACTGAGCTACCGTGGTTCAGTTGGCAGAGCAATGGTACACCCGTACCTATTCCGAGGGTCATTGGTTCAAGTCCCACCCATGGAGACTTTTTCCTTTCCTTTTTAATTTAAATTCCTTGTATGTTTTGTTTGTTTCTCTTTGTTGCGAAAAAATAATAATATTTTGATAGTAAAAATATGTGTTAGAAAACATTGCTTGGTTTTCTACAATAACATTACACTACATTTTGGATTATTTTTTAACTATTTTTATTAAACTATAAGTAACTATAATTATTATTGTTCCTATAGGTAGTAGGTGAATTTCTTTTTATTTGAACTTGTAAGCTTTGTGTAATAAATAGAAAATGGTGCCAAATTATGTTGATCTCATTAAAGGAATGATCTAAATTACTTATATATTTTTATTATATTAAAAAAAAAAATACTTACCTCAATGTCATAGCGAGCCTTTGCTCAGCTGAAATGCTGTTCCGCATTATGGTATCTTGGCGAGAAATTGAACTTGTTAAAATAGCCGTTAGCTCATCAAAAGAAGCAATGGACATTCGAAAATAATTAAAAACTTTTGGTCGTTTCTTCGTAACAGTGGATAGAGAGTAAAAAAATGGCCATCTTGATCTCTATTGATTAATATTTCTTGAACCCACAATGAACGTGTTTTTATTTTTCGTTTCCGTCGGCGTCGACGAAGTAAAAGCAATAACAGTGTTTCTTCTTCGGAATCCATTTTACAACTGACTCCTATACTAAGAGAGCAGACGACGGCTGCCGCTGATCTTCGAAGTTGAAATGTCGACGGCTGCCGTCGACGCGTCAACGGTTGCCGCCGACGCGCGTCGACGGCTGCAGTTACCTCTGCCGTTGGGAACATGCCGCTCGTGTGTAAGAGCTCTAAGTTTGGTGGCGATCCAACATGTTTGAAATTATGCTTGTACTCCGCCTTGGCTCGTAATTCTGTCATCACCGCGAGTCGTGAGCCGCCATTTTGTTTTGATATTCTGTGGTTGCGCACCGCTTGTGAGTTGTGATATTTAACATTTAATGTATTTTTGGTTATTTTGCTTCAAAAAATGAGTCATTTGATTTACTCTCTTTCTGTACGCCAGTGCTTCACCCACACTCGCCGACTTCGTCTTCTTTTATTGGTTTTTAAAATGTCATATGATATAATTCCTAAATAACAAAGCTTCCTCTGTCGATGACATCGCGATACAGTGTGACACAAACGTCGAGCCGAGTAAGTTTGCAAACTTGAAAACCGCATACTTTAAGTTCGTCTATCACCCACTTTACGAAAATGCAGACATCAGTCATCCTGACGCAAACCTTGACAGTTGAGATCGCCAATTTACGCTGTCAAGCTCGGTAATTTATCGACACCTTGTAAAAGTCCGTTATGCATATCGATCATTACTAATAGATTTAGGACTCATGACTTTATTGCTGGGTGATGAGGAAGAACGGCAGCAGCATCACAATGTGATGCGTATTCGGAGGCGGCGTCTCAGAGACACAAACAATCCTCTGGAACTTCCAGAAAAATATTTTGTTCGTCTTTTTCGGGTGACTCGAGAAGTGGCAGTCATTTTAATAGAAGGGATAGAGGTATATGTGCGGAGGATATGCTCCACTAGACTCCCTGTCCATATCGTGGTAAGCGCAGTAGGCGCTTACCACGATATGTCTTTACTATAGTTACCTACTTCATTCGAGTTAGTGAGTTTCGTTTTTTGTCAATCCGTAAGAAACATTGAAGCAATCGTCTTAAAAAGACGGGTACGTAAGAAACAAGATAGTGACGCGGCACGAGCATCATCACAATGCCGCACACACACGGTTTTCGCTTCGAAAGAAGCGGTTTTGTAAGCGTAAGCAGATCAAGCAGAAGCACCAGCACCCTCCGTATCTACACTGCATACACCACATGGATCCACGACTCTGATGACACACGCGTCCCGCGGATCGGCAGGCACAGTCTTCTGATGGTTCGGTCTTCACTCGACTATTCAATATTTATGTCTTCGCGGGGCTAACAGTGGCGTGAGCAACACAGCGCCCCGCGCCCCGCTTTTCGCAAACTTCAAGAAAGTAATGTCAACAACAAACTTTTTTTTGGCAAAGGTAAACAAACACAACGACGCTTTAGGAAGATGGCATATTTTCAAAACAAACGGAAACTTCGGTAAATGAGTCTATTAGTTACAAAAACCGCAATGTCCATAAAAAAGTAAAAATGAATTAGCTATTGTACAAAAATCCATAGACAAAATAAATCATTTTTATATTAGTCGTATGAACCTAAACCCACTTAGTCCAATAGAAAACGGCTGTGAAACTTTTTAGTTTGCTACAAAAACAGCATTGTCCATTCCTGTTTGTATCAAATTACGCATAGTCCCTATCCACCAATCACGTCACGCTTTTCAATATGGCGGTTTATTGTGTGCAGTCGTGAGTTTGCGCTCGGTTTATTTTAGTTTTCTCGTGCTAAAAGTTATTAATTCGGAATAAGTTTATTAAAATATGAGACATGGAGTGTTACCCTGAAGTTGTTGACAATAAACAGGCGCGAAAACGACGAGTAAATGCTGCAAATTGGACAAAGAATCGTGCTAAAGAACAACGGTGAGTATACTATGATGATTATGTCTTGATACTTTTTACCTGTTCACTTTTTTAGGAAGAATGTAAGCCTTTGGGGCCACCTCATATTATTATATTTTTGGATTTTTGGAACATTATAGTAATCTTATTTGTATATTTATTTCGGAATCGGTTCTAACGATTGTGATGAAATTTTGTATATAATATGTCGCCCGGATACTACAAGTACCTATAGGGTAAAGTCTTACAAACATAAATATTGTATCCTTAATGCCCAAAAAAGTTATGTATGTACGAGATGATGATTGAAATCTTTTTATTCAACTTTTTATTAAAAATTAAACAAATTCATAAAAGCCTTTTATGAATTTGTTTAATTTTTAATAAAAAGTTAAGTTAAGGAATATTATGATTTAAGTGAGATTGAGTAATCTCAATCTCACTTAAATCATAATATTCCTTAACATATCACTTTATTTCTGTTTTCATCCTACATAGCAGTTATATTAGTATAGTGGAAGCAACATTTGTTTTATTGGGCTATTTTGCAAGCTCCGCAACTTTATGAATGATTACACCGGAATGTTCGACCACTGTTAATAACTAAAAACCCAAATGACAAGGAATTTTTTTTTCAGGTATGCAGCTAAACATTTGCCTGTTAAGCCGACTTGTGAACATAAATGTAAAAAGTTACAATGCTCTAAAATTCCACTGCAAGATGTACGCAAACTCCATGAGTCTTTTTACCGATTGAAAGACAAATTAAAACAAGACTCATTTATATTGAAACATGTGAAAGGTATAAAAACAAAACGTCGTTGTCCAAGATCTGAATCTCGAAATTACAAACCTAGAGGCTTGCAGCTGAAATATATGATATATTGTAGATCACAGCTTAAAATGATGCAAGTTTGCCAAAAAGCATTCCTTCAGGTGTTGCAAATTAAAAGATACCGCGTAGAAAATGTTATAAAGAATTATCACCTACATGGCAATTTTCCTATTGAAAAACGCGGAGGTGACCGTATATCCCACAAATTCAAGGACAAAAAAGAAAATGTGATTAAATTCATAAAGACATTTAAGTGTTCAGAAGCTCATTACTGTCGTGGCAATTCGAGACGTATGTACTTGCCTTCAGAGCTAAGTATTAATAAAATGGCCAAAATGTATAACGATCAAGCACAAGAAAACCTCAAAGTGAAAAAGTTGTATTTTAGAGCCATTTTCAATACTAGTTTTAATTTGGGCTTTGGGAGTCCTCGGGTTGACGTGTGCTCAACTTGTCTTCAGCTTAATGAAAAACTAAAAATTGTTCAAAATGATAGTGACAAAGCTACGCTGATGGCTGAGAAAACAGTACACAAACGTCGAGCTAAAAAATTTTTCAAAATGTTAAAAGAAGACAACCGTAAAATAAAGATTATTAGTTTTGACTGCCAGAAAAACATGCCGCTGCCCAAAATACCAGACCAGAGTACCTACTATTCTCGTCAACTGTACTTTTACAATTTTACTATTGTGGAAGGTAACTCCAAATCAGCATTAACAAAAGAAAATGTGTTCAGTTATTGCTGGACAGAGGATGAATTTGCAAAAGATGCAAATCTCATAGTGTCTTCAGTTTACCATCGGCTTTGCAATACAGATTTTCCACCAGAATGTAATCAAGTTCGACTTATGGCCGACGGGTGCACCGGTCAAAACAAAAATTCTATGCTTATAGCAATGCTCTCACGTTGGCTAACAAAAGATGCACCAGCCCAAATACATCTGGTAGAAGTAGTCTTCCCAGTTGTGGGACACTCATTTCTTCCGCCGGACAGAGTATTTGCTCGTATTGAAAAGGAGTTACGGAAACTTGAAAATATAATCAAACCGAAAGAATACTTTGATGTAGTGGAAAAACATTCTACCGCCATAAACGTTGCTACTACGGTTCAAGTATGCAACTGGAAAACCGTCGTTAAAGATATATTTTTGATAACTACAAAATGGCATGTACCTTTTTCTAAATGCAAAAGGTTTTATTTGAAACGAGCCAGTAAAAGCAATGACATGGTTGGAGTTAGAGGAGAACTCCACTACAGATTTGAATCAGGTCAATATAAAAGCGTGTGCAAAAAAGGTAAAAACACGGCTATGATTTCTCCAACCGCTATTCCACAGGGCGCACAAGTAAAACCGTTAAAATTTAGGGACGTTAATAAATTGTTATCTACTCATTTCGGGGATAAATGGCGTGATTTAGAGATTTTGGAGTACTATAACAGAGTAGTACCATCAACACAGGAAATACCGGACGAAAATATGGTTGACGATATCGATTTCCTTGAAGAGTCGGTATGTGAAGAACAAGAAGAGTCACCATTACTTATAATTTAACATCGGTTTTGTCTAACTAATAAACTTCTCATAAAACAATCATAGTTTTATTTCAAGTACAAAGTATCAATATGGTTCAATCATTCTAGGCCAGGATAGGTATGTTTCAAAGCCAACAAAGTCCATGTTGTTTTTGCAACAAAAACCGCAAAGTCCATCCGAGTGTTACAAAGTCAGCAAAGTCCATAATGTTTTTCTGGTTATTGTTCTAGTTCATAAAGATTTTACATGATTAAGTTTAGTATTTGATTAACTATATTATTTTAAATCAAACTACTATAGTTGCACTAAAGCCCACAGGGCCAATAATGCGAAATACGAAAATCATAAATTACGCGCGATGTCATACAACGGACATTGCGGTTTTTGTAACTAAGAGACTCAAATACTGGTAGTTTCTCTGAATTATACCCATAAATATTGTTTACAATGTCAAAAATGTATGAAAAAAAAAGGATTTGCTAAATATCTCGGACATTAGTCGTGCCACAGAAATCCCACCTAACGGCCGGTTCACACATGTCTGTTCCGTTTTATCGTGTACGTTTTTTTTTCGTGGATGGCGTATGTAGTTGTATGAGCGACTTCACACATGGCACTCTGTATACAGTTAAAACGTACCAGTAAAACGGACTCCATGTGTGAACGGGCCGTTAAATGTTTTGTCTGTGGACGTCCTCAGTATTGCCCTGAATGCCCAGTCCACGATAAATCTTATCGTCGCGTGTTACGTACTTCCAAATTCGTCAACAAAATCGATAAAAATGCAAACCTTAGCGATCTCGATGTCTTATCGATGCAAAGTTACGTACTTGCACTGCAGTTGTGACAAACTTACGTGTGCTAGAATATAGACCTTAACGGCACAATTTGGTTCAAAGTTGATTGTGATCACGAACTACAACCTCTGCCGCATCGGCCCACGACCCCTTAATTGCATCAAACCAATAAACCAACTACCGAAATTGTATACGGCTAGATTACGTATTACAAAGCAAAAATATCAAGACTTAAAAAGTGTTTAACCAGCTAGTTGTCACTCTTTTTATTATGAATTACCACATTAGTTCCCACCAAAGTTTATTAGTTCTAAGAAATTGATTTCATTTAATTAATAAAATAAAATTAACTGCTTATAAAGAATCGGGTTATTCTAAGTTCCTAATTGTTTTTATTAAGTAACTGTATTAGAGGATACATAATAAAGTACTCAATTCCTATGTATCAATAATAGACATAACACAAAACTAAAATTTAAATTGATTTTATTAGTCTCTGTACACATCCTTTCCTTTTAAGTTTCAGCCTAAGTCTTGAATATTATCACCTCTACAGTCAAAATAAACTTATAATAAATTTATATTCATCATCTTGTAAATACAAGAATATGGGATTATTTTTAACCTTAATTAAATCACACAATCCCAATTGGAGCAAACTCTATCTCAAAATACATAGTTTTTTTGCTCTCCTGTAAAGTTGGTCAAAATGATTGTTGTTAGATAAGCGATGTTGTGTATCTTTAATAAAGGTACCTTAGAAATCTTGACAAATAAGATTAGTACAAGAAACCCACATGTGTGAAAATAACACTTCAGTGGCTACCTAGTGCTTATGGTATCCACAAAATAAAAAGTTAACATTTTGGTGTTTTATTGGGAACAAGAGTGAGCTTGCTAGCGAAGCAAGCTCGGGACTTGAGGCACCCCTACTCCGACAGGTTAGGTTCGAAGCAGATCTCCGCCCCCTTATTAAGGCGACTTGATACAATACCTTACCCGTTATCAGTTTTGATGGCTCTTTAAGAATTCAAAAAACAATACTTTCCTACTTTTAGAAAGTGCCAAACCAAGTGCCCAAACCAAGATAAGACGAAGAGACAGAACAACAGACAGAAAGAAGAACTTTCAGCACAATTATTGACAAAACCATGTAAAGCAAAATTTTGAAAACACTTTAAATGATAAATGAATACACTGGAAATCAGCTGCAAATATCCTGAGGCACTGACGGACAAAGGGGTGTATGTTTTTTAATTACATCTCAATTTTATCTCTGGCATAGCATGTATAGATTTCAAGTAATTTCATCATTCCAAGAAATGTCTGGACATCAATTGACTAAGATCATTCTCTGAGTTTCATTTGGTACTTCTTCTTAGTAGTAGTCGGAACATTTAATACAATATTTTACCTATAACTATACCACCTTCAGTTTGTATTAAACAAATGACTTTTCAAGACCGAAAACAACCACAATTTATCAAATAATACTTGCAACAGTAGTTCTTTTCCACATTTTTAATAACAACAAAATCTACCCTTCTTTTTCGAACCAGCATTTATGAATAAGTCGGCAAGTTGCTGCCCGGTGCCCACTGTCACAGAAGTTCACAGAACACTATTAACCCTCAGATTAACCTACGTTGTCCTGTTTTGTTTTGAGTCGTATCAGAACTTAAAACCAACGTGGCATTTTCGAAATTGTGCTTCTGCCTGGCTACAGTCGCCACCAGGCCACCAGCCTAACCAAGAAGAAGAAGAAATTTGTGGTGTTTAAAACCAAGAAATACTACTATTTGATATTCACAGTGCGAGCGCTGAGCGCGTTCACGAGAACAGAACATAAATATCCTGAGTGTGTGTTCCATTCCGAATTGTTGACAGCTCTCAACTGTCATAATCGTGCTATTTTTTATTATTGTCTTTGAATGGCCTGGTTGTTGAGACCTTTTAGCGAGTCTTTATTTTAGTTACAAACTTTGTTTAAACAATAATTATTATTATATATTTGGTTTTTTTCTTACCCTGGCATGTAGGGTGTCATTGTCTAGAACTCATCGAGTTGATTACAAATATAGATATAAAAAAAAAATTATGAAAAAATTATAAGAACTACTGGCGCGATTTCTTCCTTTCTTCTTCGAAGAAATCGCAGCAGTCGTTTTTATTCTTGGGTGACACAAATTATGCGCACCGGTTGTCACCCAAGAAGCATAAAGAACCTTCATGGTGTCATTCATGCTAGCGTACGTCACTAAATGTACTATAAGGGACCACAAAAGACTTTTGCTATTTTTTGGTCTCAATATGTCACTCAGAATAAGAAAACCCATGATATGTCATAAGTCATAGACTAAAGATCTTTATGTTTATGGTTTTGGTTTTATAAATTGGAACGTTCCGAAATGAAAGATTGACATTGGCTAAATGCACAAACCGTGCGAAGCCAGAAGGAAAAAAAAAAAAAAAAAATGAAAGATTTGACAGAGAAACAATTTGACGTTTTGTCAATATAAATTCTAAATTTCTAAAATCTGTTATTTTGTTGTTGTTTTCGTGGCTTCGTGCAGTAAATCACTGAAAATGTCCAAACAAAATTCTGTATGTATAGTTTGTTGTTCGTAATAGCATAATGGAAAGTTTTTGGACGATCTATATAAATATAAAGTTTTTGCCTTCGAAATCAATGTTTACTACCTACAATGATCAATAGAAATATGTGGCCCTTAAGAGATCATTGTCCGGTACACAACTAACATTACAATGATAGGTGAACGCCCCTGACCGAACTGTTTACTGATGAGTTTTATTCTTTTTAGGCCCGGATATTGAAAAGTTGTGAAATTGAGTCACATCTTCAAGCTTTTTTGTCATCTGAGAACGATGAGACTGACTTTGATGAAGATGATGGTGCTGAAAATTTTCTGATATTTTGATCGACAGGTAGGATCGAATACAGAGCATTTCTGATGCAGAGCTGTATACTCAGCAGTGACAATAATCATGATGACAGGTGGAAAAAATAGAATACCCTATTACACCATTGCTTTCCTCCATGGAAGTTGCTTTTGTGAACTGAGGCTATATCTGATCAAGATAGTCAACTACTGCAACATGATGATTTGGGAATTGAGCTAGATAGCTCAATTCGGTGGAGTAGATACTCCACCGGCTGCTACTAATGATGCCCCACAACCAACAGTTTCATCTGAAGTTACCAGAGTATCACCGTTGAACCTGCACTTGGAGTGCTGCATAGACTATACTGCTCTTATGCTTATAATAATAGGCACTTGCCTCTTGACTATTTTCAACATAATATTCACTTCAGATATAATTGTATAATCTTGTAGAAGATACCAGTTTGTTTGCTATCAAGAATGATGTTGTTGCCTGGGAGATTGTCTCTGGAAAGTCAGAGAGTAAAAGTTTTGTTTTGATTTTTAACAGGCCACCATTGTTATAAAAATGTATGAGTCCTCGAATTTTCTTCTATAAGTAATCTCTATTTTCTGCCTAATTCATAATACTCTATTTTCACTCTCTTCATATTCTTCACAGCTTAGCTTAGCCTCCAGGTCCTACCCGGACCCAGGTTGGCCAAAGATATAAATAATCTGATGAATTCATCAAAAAAACATGTGCAGACTGAAAAGCATATTAATTTCCAACGCCCAAAATGAAATTACACATGAAAATTATAACCACTCGTTATTTATTGCATTAATGTGGACTAAATATGAGGTACAAAATGAAAAAAATGTTTTTTGTTTTTTTTATGGATCTGTAGGAGTGTACTTGGCCGGGTACAATGGGCGAATCAGGCATGAAATTTTCCAAAGCATGGTGGTTCCACACATAGTGTTTTGGCACATATCTCACAGCGCCAACGTACGCGGTTGTGGCAAATAACACATTGTAATTGGTTTTCGATGCGTTGCGGGTTGTGTCCGTTATTTTTCTGCACAAGGCCAGATATAGTTCATGACGTAGCACGACTTTTCGTATTAGTTGGGCGAAGGGTTGCTCTAACAATCGTACGTCTGAATAGCAATTGATCCATGTAGGGTGTATCTGTAGTTTTGCTGATCAAGACATGCAGTTGCCAAGCATTTGAAATCGCCTTATCTAAAAAAAGATTACCCACCATCATTTTTTTTCTTTTATGGCTACTCGATAGAGACTAATTGATTGATCCATCTGGTCTAGTCCACCCATTCCTCTGTTAGAATTAACAAACAATCTTGGAATATTCACATCCAATTTTTGTTTCTGTCTATGTAAACCGGGGTAATGAGAACCACTTAAGCGAGAATTCCAAATAAAAGCTTGTTTAAAATAAAATCTTTATTTCAACCGCCTAATCACATAATTTACTTATTCATCTATCAACTGAGATCACTTTTAATCACTTTGTGTACACACTTTGGTCATTAAAAAAATAAAACGGTTTTGATCCTCATTGCACCGAGGTGATGGCAATTGTGATCACTCTGTGGGAAATCAGGATCAAATAAAACTAACACATATCGCAGACATAACCATTGGCTGAGTCCCATCCGCTGCATTCTGCGTGAGCCCACAGCCCACATGAGGTACATCTGTACCACATTTCGTGATTTCTGCCGAATTCGCCACATATAAGACATCTATTTCCTGCGTCTTCGGCATCATCATTCTCATCATCCTGGCATAAGTCAATAGTGTTCACGTCTGATAGCGAAGAATCGTTCGATTCTTGTAGAACTTGCCGCTTTGCTCTTTCGGGACCCTCCTTCTGTACCTTAGTCTCCTTTCCTTGGCCCTTACCTTTCCCTTTCTTTTTATCTTGCCCTTTGTCATGTTGGGATTTTTTAATTTTATTATTTTCTTTTTCTACCAGGTCATCTTTAATTGGCGTTGAAGTTAAAATTATAGCGTGCTGCTTCTTTCGGCCCTGTCTTATGTTGAGGATAGGTGTTTTCTCCGGCATCTTAATAAAATCGTGGATTGTAGTAACTTTGGTTTGTGACGTTGATGTTTCAGAAACAGGTGATTTTGATGTACCAGGAACTGATAGGTCTACTTGCGATGTGCTAGGAATCGACCTTGTATCTTGCACAGTATTAGCAGCAGTACAAATAGATTCATCACAATCTTGAATTGTAATAGACTCAGGTTGCAGAATTTCAGCCGCAATAAAGTCTTCTTCAGAGAACACTTCCGGATTTATTGGAAAAATACCAGTTGCTCTAAATCCAGATACTCCTTTACTAATAGACGCAACATTATTAAATGCTTTCCTCACCAAGGATGCTACGTCATAAGGGGTTATCTTTTTAGCATGATGGCTTTTCATAAATGAATCACATTATTTTTTGTAAGCTGCTTTGAACGGTCCAAAGAAAGAAACATCCAGAGGCTGCATTCTATGAGATGTGTGTGGTGGCAAAGTCAGCAAAGTGGGAAAGCCATTCAAAAAAGAGATACTCGTTAATCCAACCGCTATCGGAGCATTTGTAAAGAGCTCCTGCTGGGCCAGCCTTCTCGAGTAATGGAGTCATTCTTTTCCTAGGAAAAATGAACATTGGTGGGATAAATCCGCCTGCAGAGCTCATTGCGCACATCAAGGTGATGTTTTTTCCTCTCTCCCAACTTGTGATGGATCCCACTCTTCTCTGTCCTTTTGTAGCTAGTATTTTTCCCGGGTTTTGTACAGTAGAAATCCCTGTTTCATCGCAGTTAAATATGTTTTTTGGAACAACAAATTTATGCTTTTCCATCAGTTCTCCTAGCAGCATATACAGCGTGTTACAGAAAGGGTCCATACAAACTGGGTGAAGAGTGCATTTGGTTCAGAATCTCTGTACAAAATTTCAGCTCAAAAATAATAACTTTTAAAATGTTTTATTTTTTTTATTTCTATAGTTTATTAAATTTAAATGATAACAAACGTGTCACCACACTACGAGGGTCACTATCTATTATCTGTGTCTGTGCGCCTAGTACACACGCACACCTGCCACAGCTCTGCGTCACGGCACCGCACCGACACGCGGCGGCGCGGGCGCCACGATTGACGGCGGGGTCAAACGAATCGATTAAAACGTGTACCGATTAGCTGACTTGGTCTAGTGATGTGTAGAATTCAATTGGAAACATTTGATTTTAATTAGTTAAATGATTCTTAACTTTATAATTATGTAGGTATTATTATTAAAAAAATGTTGTCATGTAGTTTGTTATCACCAAAAGAATCCGTGCCTTTGATATGTACAGGGTGTTTGGCAGAACGTTGAACATACGAAAATGGTGGGTAGGTGGGGTCATCTGCTACTTACTCAGCCCTAATTTATTTGGCCCTGGCCGACTGGGTATTTAAAAAAAAAAAAAAAAGTTTTTTTCTTGTTTCACCACTTTCCTAACTTTAAAGTGTATTTTTTTTTATTAAAAATGGGCAATAAAACAGGCAATTTTTTTTTTAATCTTTGATGTTGGCAGATTCTTATAAAATTATTGCTTTGTTCAGATGTTAGCTAGAAAAAAAGTTATGAGTCCTCAAACTTACAGAAAGATGTAAAAAATACTTGAATGTTAATTTCAACTTGCATTTAAAAAAAAACAAAAAATGATTGAGGAGTTCCAATTCTAGCAAAACATCCCTAGTGTGTGAGCTTTCTAATGGTATGTAATTTGCTTTTATAAAAAAAAAACTTTAAGAGTTATTTCATAATTTTATCAAGCAGGAAATTTTTGACGAAACTCTACCTTTACGGAAAGTTAAATGTTTTGCGAAATTTAATACTGCAAAGTTGGTAAAAATTATGGATCGACGGCTTGCCAGTAGCAGTGGTGCAAATTGACATTCACTATTCCCTTGAGATGGTTACACAAAGCAGGTAGAAATTTTGTTTCACTCTTGCGCAGTCATAGCGTATTTTTGCTCTCTTTCGCTCTCGTGGCACCGTGACGCCTCAGAATGAATTCTTTTCTTTTATTCAGTCGAGACTTAACTGCCTCTGCGATCTCACGTGCCCGTTACGCTTACGTTTGTTTTTGTTCACTTCGTTTTCTTTTATTGTTATCACTAGTTAAGTTTAAGTTTAAGTTTGTTAAGTTTTTTGTTATTACTGTTACCTGTTGTTATTGGTAAAGAAATGGCTGCTTTTACCAGTGAGGAATACGCGGACATGTTGTTAGCGTATGGAAGCGCTAATACAAATTCGCGTGAAGCGCGAAGAATTTATCAAGAGCGTTATCCCAACCGCCGAGTACCCAGTCATCAGACGTTTGCGAGTACTTACCGACGTTTACGACAAACCGGTAACCTGAACTTACAAGAACCACGAGTGAACGCAGCACGACCCGATGCTACCATTGACGAACAAGTTCTTGCCGAGTTTGACGCGGATCCTACCAAAAGCATTAGATAGATAGCTTCAATACTTGGCTTAAGCATATGGAAAGTGTGGTCTGTTCTCCGGCAATATGGTAGACATGCTTTTCACTACACTCCAGTGCAAGGTAAGATTAAGCCGTTTATGCACTGCATCTGATACGATTTTGTGGAATGTAGTAAATTATGAGACAGTTCAATTGATCGTTCCATTTAACCTTGATTTCGTCACTTTCTTTATTAGTTGTTTTGCCTCATGTTGTTTTTAGCGCATTCAATTCTAATTTCAAATTAAATTCAATAAACTATTCCTATTCGGCCGCATTCACGTAACAATCAGGCGGCCAGCGCTTACAGGATTCGGATTTCGGATTCGGTTTGCGCAGGTGGTCAGCGTAGGTAAACTTGCCAGCACTTATGGGTCCTTTTTAGAACAAAATTGGAAAGTCGCACGCCCTTTTGTGAATTTGGTCTTACGTCTTTATGGCTAAGCCATAAAGCCAATTAGTGTACTTAAAAATTGAAGATGAAAAATTTGGATAATTGTAGAGTTTGAACTCGGAGGAAGAAAAGATTCAGTATTGAAATCAATTCTTAGACATGTTTTGTTTGTTCTAGGTCTCGATGACAGTGATTTTGGGAGACGTGTGCAATTTTGTCGCCATTTGCTGCATACCGATGTGGACGACGTTAACTTTTTAAAAAGTATTTTGTGGACAGACGAGTCCAAATTTGACAAAGAAGGGATTGTCAATTATCACAATCTTCACCATTGGGCACTTAAAAATCAAAACCCACACGTGAAGAGACAAAGAGGCTTCCAGAGGAGATTCAGTGTGAATGTCTGGGCAGGAGTGATTGGCGATAAGCTAATAGGGCCTCATTATTTGCCCGACAACATCAACGCGAACAACTACTTGGATTTTTTGATAAATGATTTACCACCATTAGTGGAAGAAGTGTTCCAAGTAGACATAAACAGGCCTATTGTCTTTCAACACGATGGTTGCCCAGCTCACTTTAGTCTAGTTGTAAGTGAGCATTTGGATAATTGTTTCCCAAATTCGTGGATTGGCAGGGGAGGACCAATTCCCTGGCCTCCGCGATCGCCCGACCTCACTCCGCTCGATTTTCACGTGTGGGGAAGGGCAAAGGAACTAGTTTACACTACAGAAGTAGAAAGTCGGGAAGATTTGATAAATCGAATTAATGCTGCTTTCGAAGTTATGCGACAGGAGATGCTGCTGCGCACAACAACTGTAGAAATCAGACGTAGATGCCGCACCTGTATTGCGAATGAAGGGCGTCAATTTGAACATCTAATATGATTTATTATTTAAATAAATTATTTAAAATTATTTAATTGTTTCATTAACGCACCTAACTGGTACAGCATAATTTCAATCGATCATTTAATTTTTACCAACTTTGCAGTATTAAATTTCGCACTGGAATATATTATTTTAGGTATAATTTGGTACTAGGATAAAGCAGCATTAATTTTATAAAACCAGTCTTAAAAATCATTCAATAAGCTACATAGTCAAAAATAAAATTTGGTTGGGTCGAATTTCGATATTCACTAATCCCAACTCAAGCGCATCCCTAACGCAACCCGAATTATCAGTACCCTGTACGCCATGGTCACGACTAGACGACAATATCGTGACGTCACAAGCGCGGCGACCAGAAATTAGTGAAGTGAATGAATAATATTTATGATTAATTTACTTGTGATATCGAGTTCAAGATTTATATTAAGTGACTATTATAATGAGTGGGAATTTAATGACTACGGAAGAACTTCTTCGCATATTAGAAGGAGTCTCAGATGACGAAGAATTTTTGGAAACAGAATCTTTGGACGAATTTGATTTAGAGGTAAGTTATTTTTATCTGCTTTTATTTTAAAAATTTTGAGCAAATATTAATCTTATTAAAAATCACGATGAAATCTGTAAGTGTGGCCTGGTATTGGTGTTTGTAGACCGAAAGAAACATATTTTTTACAGAAATAAGTTACTTTTGAGAATATTATTGTTGTAAAAAATAGATACAGCCGTTATACAGAGTTTTTAAGTTGATATATCGATCGTTGTTTGTTTACATACGATTTAATTAAGATATGAATCAGCATACAGTTACCTACTAAATGCTTGTTGTATTATTTAACCTATTGATCGCTAACATAAATAAGTAAAAATCAAGAATGATTTTGATATTTTTACTTGTGTATATGTTTAAGCGATATAATATGTTTAAATATTACATATATTTATGAAATATTAATTGCGCCTTATACCTAAGCCTGCACTCATAGGTTTCTAATATATGTATACTATTATTTCAATTAATTATTATGTATATATGTGTGCAGAGAACTCGACTTTTCAGTTTTGTTTCGGTAATTCGGTATATAGTTCCTATAGTGTTCGTCAAGCTATATGATCCCTCCGAAAATGTTTTTAAGATATAATTTATGTAGAGCACAGGGTTAAGAAAGAATTAAGCCACGTCTGAAAAGTATTTGAAATAAATAAATGAACGAATTTACAGATTTTATGATTTATTTTGGGATATTTATTAATTAGACAATAATCAAACTTATAACCTTTTCAATCATTTATTATTTCTTAATCGGAATCCTGGTAGCTCGGTAAACTAATGTCATCTAAGTCTTTTTGGTGTCGTACTTTACGTATAATATTAATTATATTGGTGTAAGTTACCGAACGCTTCTCCGCTGGTACACTATCTAATTCATGTGCGACCAATCTTGCGAATGCCTTATTGCGTGGGTCCTTTGGCTCTTCTTCGAAACCCACATTAGGTAAATGTGAAACTTCACATTTTAATTCGTCTTTGTCCCATATACTGCGCTGGTACATATTTGAGGTTGCAATATCCTCAGTCGTTACCTGTGTTTGCTTTGATATCATTTCTGTTTTCACTCCTTCACACACACAGGTCACTTTCACAGGTTCAACTGAGAACTTAATTCTCTTGGCACGGTGTATATTTTGTAATAAACTTGGTGATGAAGGTCTGCTCTCGTCACCAGAAGACATATTAATTATGTAAATAAAATATTTCAGATAGAATGAAGAATGGTGATGAATGATAGAATTTCGAATGTTCGAAACCGATGTACGAATGTCTAATAAAACGTACTTTTCTAGTCAACATGTCAGTATTACCAACCTAAAAAAATTGCAAATACCAATAATGCTTGGGAAGAAACATAAAAACCATAGACGTTTTTTTAATCTTTAGCTTATTTTAATTATATTCTATTTTCTTTACAAATAGGTAAAGCGTAGCGTAATTAATGAGAATTTAATTTAATGCAAATTAAGTTTCTTTTTGTAAAATGATATCTTGGCTTACAAATTACCAAATATACGAAATTCTAAGATCGCTAATGTTTATGTCTGTTTTTTATTATCGAAGTTTAAACTAATTGTGCTATTGACCAGTCTTCAAATATTATGCTCTAAAAATATTTTGCAGTAGTACAATAAAGCTTGAGCTTCTGCCATAAACCTAAAGATTTTGTTTTGTTGATCAAAGTAAAACATTCTAACAATAACGAGATTCTTAAAAGTTTTACCTTAAAAATATTAACTAATGGAACAATAAACTTAAACTAACTGTCATAAATCTGTAGCTTTTGTTTTGTTGTATAGCAATAACCCATCTGCAACAGCGCAAGTAGTAATTTCAAATTTCATGATGAATTAGACACAATATAAGCCGATAACTCGAGTTGGAGTACAATAATATCTTCGGATCTGTCGGCCGTAAAGATCTATTGTTTTCGGGCAGAATTTAGAACAAAGAAAAATACTTGTTTCTCACGCACTGGCTAATTAACTTCCCACAATGAATTATTGTTTTTATTTTACAGCCAGCAACTGTTGCCCATCAAGAACCATCAAATGATACACCTTCGACGTCTCGAGATGGCCACCATCGAGGTCATGAGCCGGAACCGTCCTTCCAATGGACCTCGGAACGACGTACACCCGAAGTAGCTGACTTCAATGATTTTCAATCTGGAATCCATTTAGAGCCGTCGGAAATTGCTTCTGAATGCGACATATTTCAATATTTTATGGACACAGATTTTGTGTCGATGATTGTCAATATGACCAATAAATTTCATCGATACTTTGTGCTGAATGTAGACTTGCGTATGCATTCTCGTTTACATGCTTGGTACGACGTAACAGTCCCAGAGATGTACATGTTTTTTGCAGTCATAATGTTAATGACCAGAAATAAACATTTATCTATAGAAGAACATTGGTCCACAGATATTTTATTGAATTCTCCGATATTTTCGAAAGTAATGACACGCAACAGGTTTTCTATGATACTTGGCATGCTCCATTTTTCTGAGCAAAGAGAAGAAAATACAATTTTATCGAAAATCCAGAAATGTGTATCTCATACACGACAAAAGTTTAGAAATATTATTACGCCATATAAAACTATTTGTATTGACGAAAGCATTATTCCATTTAAGGGTCGCTTGTCCATAAAACAATACTTACCGAATAAAAGAAACAGATTCGGTGTCAAATTATTTGTTTTATGTGATGTAAATACGGGTGTTATTGTTGATTTTATTGTTTACTGTGGAGCAACCACAGAGATAGTTGATCCCTGTAATCTAGGTGTTGGCGGGGCTGTTGTTGCCACGTTGGTCAAACCATTTTTAGGATCCAATCGCCATTTATATGTGGATAATTGGTACACGAGCCCATTGTTATTTAAATATTTACACGAACATAATATTTACGCTTGCGGTACGGTAAAAAAAAATAGAAAGTATATGCCAAAATTAAACACGATTCTAGAATTGAATGAAACGGAAGTGCAATATTCTGGTCCACTGATGGCCATTAAATGGAAAGACAAAAAATATATTTTTATGTTATCCACCATCCATCATAATTCTATGGAATTATCATCGCGAATACATCGAAATACGGGATTGCCTGTAATTAAGCCAAAAGCTGTAGTGGACTACTCAAAAAACATGGGCAGTGTTGATACCGCAGATATGCTATTATCATCAATGCAGTGTATCCGCAAAACAGTCAAATGGTATAAAAAAATATTTTTCCATTTATTAGATATGCACCTATTAAATGCATTTTATTGTTACCGGCATTTAAAAGATATGCCAAAATTGAAATTTGCCGATTTTCAATTGAGCGTGATTCGGCAATTGATAGAGAGGTACCACAGTGGTAGTATTATAGAAGGCTCCACGTTAGCTACAACTAGCAGTAGTAATCCTCTTCGTATATTACCCAGTAATGCAAAGGATCATATGCCGAGTCGTATGGGAAAATATCAAAGATGCAAGCAATGCGCACTTTTAAAACAAAGAAAAAATACACGTTTTAAATGTAACGTTTGTAACGTATATTTATGTGCTGCGCCGTGTTTCCAAAAGTACCACTCTGTGTAATATATTTAGATTTATATTGATTTTAATGTCTCTGTGATACTGATTTTTCTATTGTAACTTGAAGTTTTTTATTAGATTTTATTTACATATGGCTTACTATTAGATGATAAGATAATACAATGCAGATTTTGTATAATGTTGTTCTATTATTCTAAAGATTTATTAGTATAAGACTGATTGGTAACTGTGATAATTATATATAATGGTTAATTGTTTTAATTTGTTACTTTTTTATGCCTGATAACACATGGCTTACTATTCGCTGGGTGCGCGATGACAGCGCCAACTAGCGGTCGGCGGACTCGGCGGACCTTGGTACGTCAAATAGTTGACTGTCATTGTCTTTACGAGGAGTAAGCAGTGAATAAAGCATGAAGGTGTAGGTAAAGATGGAGTACACAGTACACACTTGAAATACCTACTTGAATTTTTATTTCTCTTCTACTGTCTGAGGTCAGTTTGTTTCAATTTCTGTAGTACACTAGAAAAAGAGATCAGACCTCAGTTTGCCTCAGAGAATAGGAGCGAGAGTATTTGACTCGAAACTTTTATTCTAAGTGTGGGCTCCATATTTACCTATAACTTCGTGGAATAAAGTCTGCCAAAAGTTCCTTTTTTAGCCACGGTGCGCGCTGAGATCGATTTCACTGTCCCCACCACCCACTTTGCACCCAGCGAATTAGATGATCAGAATGCAGGTTGCATTGTAGATTTTGTATAATTTTGTTCTATTATTCAAAAGATTTATTAGTATAAGACTGATTGGTAATTGTGATAATTATATATAATCGTTAATTGTTTTAATTTGTTACTTTTTATGCCAGGTTTATAGAACTTAATATTTAAAAACATGTATACATAGTACATACTGTATAACATTTTATTAAAATTTTCTATTTTTTCATAGTTTTTATTTACCTTCTTAACCTATTTCAATCATATATTTTTAAGTACCTGTTACATTCGGAATTATAAATCTGATTTAAAAAACGTGTTTCATTTATTATAAAATAATATTGTACTAGAACATCGATAAACGAGATATTACGTTGCCACATCCTTATTTCGGAAGCGAAGTAGTTATTAAAATGGCGGGCCGTCCACGCCATGGTCACAATATGAAGACAGCAGATCAAGAATAGTGTTGTACCTACAGTTATTATATTTAAATATATTGTAGTCTCATATCTGTTATTACGGTATTATACAAGTCTGTAAATAGTGTATAACTATTACTTTAATAGGAAGAAATGTAATGTTGAATTAAATTTCAATGTTATAAGGACATTATATTTCGAAATTAAAGACGAAAATGAAAATAAAATTGATTATCGATGAAGTTTTGGAATCCCTATTTTTTTCGTAGGTATTTGCGGTGAATTTGTGGCCTGGCGTTGAGGGCAAGTTCATGCGTTTTTGCTCTGGCGTTCAAAAGGTTAAAAGCTGTAATTCTGTATATGCTTGTTGCTTCCGGCTTCCTAACAGAAATTTTATTCCTGGTCATAAATGCACTCAACCAATCACGTCCAGCCATTCTTGAAGATTTGTTGAAGTTGTGCTTTAAATTCTTGCTCTCAGCATAATCGAATGCCACTTTTCTTATCTCAAGAGCGGTACATACATAGAAAATATTGGCCATATTTTTCACCGCATTTGCTATTTCGTCTTCTTGTTCACAACTGAACACAGTATGCCGTCCAAGACGTGGTCTCAAGTTAGTTTTATTTGTAAATCTCTTTTGTAAGCTAGTATATGGAATACCTACAGTTTGAGAAGCTCTTCTAATTGAGTAACCCTGTTCTTCTATCAGCTGAATAGCTTTTTGTAGACTATGTGTAGACCATTTAGCCTTTTCAGTAGTTCTGACTCGTACTTTCGGCATCTACAAATGAAAATATCATTTATGTAGTTAACTCCAACGGTAATATCTGCGGCGGGTAATGGGGATCACTTGCGGGCAATAGGGATCACCCTGATCCTCATTTCCCTTAACAACAACAATGTGAAAAAAGTAAAACATCAAATAAACTGAAAATTATTATCACAATTTAAGTTGCAAATCACTATTTTGAATGACAGACTAAATACACATAAAAGTCTCATTAAAATACAATAGTAAATTAGACCCTTACCTTTTGTTTTATTTTTACGAAAATTTACAACAGCGCGGCGCAAAATCGACACACGGCTGTCACTCGGAAACGCGTGCGCGGAACTAAAGCGAGTCGATTGTAACAATGGCGGGGGGCACAGGGCCGGGTGCAGAGTCCTTTATGAGACTCTCCGATGTTTAGTTTTGTAGATGTGTGGGTGATCCCCATTGCCAGCTGATCCCCATTGCCTGGTCTTACCCTACACCACCTTTTCAATCTCCCCTTCGGTTCTACAGCGTCAAAATTTGATCCCATCGTGACCACGTTGTTGTCTTTCCAGCGCACGATTGTTATTTCGTTTATGGTATCGAAACGATAGTCGTATTCCGCCCTTGGTTTCTTTTTCATTGTTTTTACATCAGTTACAGGACATCTTTTTGTTCTATTTTCTCGTACTGTTCCTGTGGCTCTGTACCCTAAGAGTCGCGAGTCGTGGAGTAACTGATAGTTGGTAAAAAAATTATCAAAGTATGCGATGTGTTCTTTTGGGACTATCGGCATTTTTGCTAATAGGGATTTTACCACTCGAGCCCAGCGGGTCTGTAGACGCTTCTGTAGATTTTCCGCAATAAATGTCGAAAGTGTAGCAGTAGCCATGCCAGGTTTTCCCATTATGTATTGCTTGGCGGGCAAAGTATTTTATCATAGATTCATCTACAGATAAGTTTTCATGAAATACTCCCCACTGGCAAGTTTTTTTTGTATAAGATTGCACAGCGGTCTCATTTTGAACCTTCCGCTAAGGAATTGTCGACGAAATGTAGGTTTCGTTTGATGTCCAAAACCCTATTGCGTGACATGCAATTGGCGATCAATGGAACGCCGATATCTTCATCCAAACTCCAATAGGCACAATCGGAAGGCAGTTCGTGATATCCAGTAAAACCTAAAATTGCTAGAAAAGTTCTCAATTCAGGCTTATCAATTTCGAAACTGTGTCTGTTATGTTGCCCAGCATACTTCATGCTATTTTCCAAAGTCAAACTTATGACATTATCATCAAATATTTTCTCAAATAACATCATAGGGCTGCATCCTTTCAAAGATTCAACGAGGACTTCTTGTCGTCGCTGAATAATATCAGTTACGTCATGGGTCATGCTGTATACGGGTAATGTTTTTCTCCATACAGGCTCGTTAGAATCTTGCCTTCTAAGTCGCTTTGCAGGTCGTGAGTTAGTGGACAATGGCTCATTATCACTATCATCCCAGTCCGATACATCATGATCAGGATGCAGTGGAACTACCTCAACTGTACCCGGGCTCTGGTGGCAATAAAAAGGTCGCACTGCGAATCATCATTTTCATCAGCTACTATAGATTCCAGAGCTTCTTCAAGTCTCGCATAGTTATTTTGACTCGTAAAAACGGACAACTCGTAAAACAAAGTGACATTTCGACTCAACTCAAAGCATTTATTTCAAATAAACCTATTATAGGCACTTTTGAATTGTCAAGGGGTCAGTCAGTCAGATGAAGCTAGTTAAAGCGTAGTAGGTTCCTATGGAGAAGAACGGGCAAGAAACTCCACGGACACTCTTTTAAATCAAAATATTGTTACATAGTATTGGTTACATAATTTATGTTGAAATTATACATGTGAGAACAGTGTAGAAAGACGTGCACGTTAAAAGCGTCCGTAATAAAAATATAAAAAACAACTAAAATACTAAGTTAAAATAAGCCGTGGCAGCTAAGAAATGACCAGTCCCTACTGACGGCGCCCGTTCACGAACATGACGCATGGATCAGCACCATTTAGCTCAACCATTTTGAAGGGAACTTAATGATCCAACACATACGCCACCATCAGCTAGACATTTTAGAGAGCATGACACTCTCAGCCGCCATGGCACATTCAAGTCAAAAAAAGACGTACTCAGAAAATGGTAGGTACATAGTGCTCACACATCATGTGCTATGCAATTATACAATACTAATAGATTGAATTTATACAATATAAAGATAGTATGTACAATCTTCAGCCGCTCCAACAATAGATTTGAATGCTATTCAATTAGTTTATGCGCCCTTGTGGAGCAGGACCAGCGTTTTTTTTTTTTTTTTTGAACATTTATTTACCACCCAACCAATTTTTTCTGTATTCCAAAGACAGCTACAAGTACACAGACTAAATATAACCATTAACCAATCAATAACGTAGTACCACAAATAAACAAAACGCAATCACGCATCGAATAGTTGTGCACACGCGGGTACAGAGGGCGTAATGGGTTAATCTAATGTTATTTAAAAGTTAGAAAAATTTAAAATGAATTGGTTTCTGATTTAATTATTATTCATTTAACATTTTCTGAAGACATCTGCTTATAGAAGAAGCCAGGAAGTCAGTCACAGATTTTAAGTAACTGAACTTAGGACTACGTGCGCCACGTCCGGCCTAGGTAAGCATTTTTTTTGCTCCGGCTTACCTCTCTCATAGAATCACCCTTCACTTAACTATCTAGTTTGTATGTCTTCTCGTTTAGTATAAAAGTCTTGGTGTGTGTGAATTTACAGATTTCCGGTATGTATAAAGAAGGAAGAGTTAGAATGTTAAGTTTTTTGAAATGGGGTTTGCAGCTATCAGTTTGTTTTATATTAACCTAAATCCGAAGTAACTTTTTTTGAGTTGTGAACAGCGCCGGTGTGTCTGTGCTATTTCCCCACATTATTACGCCGAAGCTAAGCCATACATGAGCATAGGCATAGTAGGTGACCAGAGCAGTTTGCAAGTTTGTGGTCTTTTTTATTTTTCGAAAAGCGTATAACAAGTCTATGATCTTAAAATAACACGTTAAATCTCTCAATATTGTGCGTACAAACTTCCATTTGCAATTGGAATGTATGAGAGAACATGTTTTTCAACTACAATGTTAAATTTTTGGCCGGTTTTTTTATTGTAGATAAAATTTTGTGTGGGTGTCGTTTTCATAGTTTTCGAGTGTACCAAAGCCGATAGTGAAGTCGAAATGTGAAGTAAAAGTTTTTGCTTACTATTATGATCTAATCGTTGATGCCACAAATCGTAATTATTATCATGACTATTGTATATTTGTGAAACACATCGATTAATCTTCACTACAATGCTCCTGCTCCCTGGCTTACTCCTGCCATTAAGGATGCGATGGCTAGTAGGGACAGAGCCAAAAGGAGGTTAAAACGCTGTCCTTCCGAGCGCTACTTGAATGCGTTTAAAGTGCTGCGTAATCGCTGCAGTCGTTTGTGCAGAGATGCAAAGCGACGCTACTTCCATAATTCTCTCGACAACCGTAACTCTTCTGAAGTCTGGAGGTTTCTAAAAACTGTCGGCATTGGTAAGTCTCCAGCTGCTTCCAGTAATGATACTGACGTGTGTGCTCTTATCAAACATTTCTCCCATCCCCCTGTTACGTTGGATCCGCACGTCAAATCAGTTACCTTGAATAAACTATCATGTTTGCCTATGCCGCAGTGTCCTTCTTTTGACCTAAAACCTGTAGGTGAAAGTGAAGTCAAAAAATCTATTTGTGCTATCTCCTCCTCTGCGGTTGGTAATGACAATCTCTGCTCAAGAATGATTTCTCCTATCCTCCCCACATTACTTCCCATCTTGACCCACATTTTTAATTTCTCCTTGTTTTCTTGTACAGTTCCTGAGGCCTGGAAACAAGCCCATATCATCCCCTTACCCAAGATTCCTAACCCGGTCTCTCCGACCGATTTCCGACCCATTTCTATCCTCCCATATCTCTCTAAGGTCCTTGAGCACATTGTTCATCAGCAACTTTCTGCCTTTCTATCTTCGAATGAACTTCTTAGTCCTTTTCAATCTGGTTTTCGACCTGGTCATAGCACAGTAACGGCTCTTTTGAAGGTTACTGACGAGATCCGCTGGGCTATGGACCACAAATCTCTCACTTTGCTTGTACTTCTGGACTTTAGTAGTGCCTTTAACTCTGTCGATTTCGACATCCTACTAGGGATCCTTAAGGCTTTCAATTTCTCTTCTTCTACTGTTAGTTGGTTCGACTCCTATCTTAAAGGCCGCTCGCAGCGGGTTCGTCTCGATGAGACTTTGTCTGACTGTGTTCTCTTATCGCGGGTGTGCCCCAGGGTGGCGTTCTCTCTCCTCTTATCTTTTCTATTTTCATTAACTCCGTCACCAGAGTCATTTCTTCTCACTTCCATCTCTATGCCGACGATCTGCAGCTTTACAATCAATTCTTGAGGCAGGATGCGGAAGCAGCCGTGTCTGCCATGAACAGTGACCTGGATTTGATTAGCGAGTGGTCGCGGTCCTTTGGTCTGCAGATCAACCCTAAGAAATCCCAGGCCATAATTATCGGCGGAAGGTATATGCGGAATAGGCTCGATGTTGCGTCGCTGTCTCCACTCTGTCTTAATGGAGTTCAGATTGAATACGCAAATACGGTTAAAAACCTGGGGGTGACCATGGACTCTTACCTATCGTGGACGGCCCATGTTGCTCAAGTCAGTCGCAAGGTACACTACACGTTCCATTCTTTAAAATGCCTCCAGAGCTTCTTACCCTTGAATACCAAAATCTCCCTTGCTCAATCTCTCATACAGCCCATCATAGACTACGCTGATGCCTGTTATTTGGATGCCACCGAGGAGCTTTTAAATAAACTTGAGCGTTTGCAAAATATTTGTATTCGTTTTGTTTTTAACCTTAAAAAGTATGATCATGTTTCTAACTTCCGCAAGATACTCAAGTGGCTCCCTATTCGACTTCGCAGGAACTCTCGGATATTGTGTTTGCTATTTAACATCCTTCACAACCCTAGAACGCCATCCTATCTGCGGGAACGCTTTTCCTACGCTCGTCCTTCTGACGCGCCTTGCAGGTCCCATCTTAGAAATCTCCTTAAATCACCTCCCCACTCTACCGACTTTTACTCCTACTCCTTCTCTGTGCACGCGGTTCGGTTGTGGAATTCACTTCCACCTGAAATTAGGGACTGCCAAACCGTTGCAGTTTTTAAAAGAAGAGTCAAAGAACACTATCTTTCCACTTCGTCATAGTTGCATATTATGTATTTATTATTTTAAACTTATATATATTTTAATGATATTCATTTTAGAAGTATGTATGTAAGTATATTCTCTTATTGTGTGTTTATTTTTAAATTAGTGATTAGTATAGTAATAATATTAGTAAGTTTTTTATTTTTTTGATTTTATGTATTATGTTTTCTCTTTTAATCTTACACACGTTGTCTACATCTCTTCGTCTACTTTCCTTGTCGCAGGTATGCTGGAAGAGATTTCTTTAGAAATAAGCATCACCTTTGTACGTATTTTTCTGTTCTTTTTTTTTTGTATATATGTGTGTACATAAACTGTAAAATAAATAAATAAATACAAAATAAATAGACATTAAATTAAATTTTTAAAGTGGTGTTTGTCAATTCTGTATAAATCTCGTAACTCGGCGGAGCGCTCGGCGCCCGCGACGCGCGGTGGCGCGATGCTGCAGTGCGTGTGAGTGACCTCACGTTTTGTACGGTTTCCATTGCGTGTTAACGAAATATAAAGTCTTGAAAATAACCAATTTAAAGCGAAAGGTTATTGGTATCCGTTTACATTTAGGTAGTATATAATCTACGTTCTAGCTTCGGAAGCGTTCCCCTTACACCCTGTTTAGTTATGTGTCCTGAAAAAAAAAACTGATTTATGTTTGTTTTAGTATAAAATGTATATTTTAAGCAGGAACTTAAGAGATAAGTGTTCTTTAAGACGACGGTTTAAATAAATATAATCGTGTCTGCGTCTACCTTCTTAGTGACATTCCAACTTGTAATGCTATCTGTAATCGGGCATAATTATTATTGTGGCTTTTTGTTTTTTTTTAAGCAGGCATACAGTGGTGTTTTTCGACCCATACCTACCTATAAATAAAAGATACAACATTAAAGTTTAATATGTAGGTTGGTACTAATATTGATTACCTTTAAGAAGCACTCATACTAAAAATAATACTTTTAATATGATGTAAAAAATACTGGATCAAATTCTTTCGATCAGCGTACACGAGTCGATAATAATTGCGACCTCCGGACGATTATGCGCGAAAATTTCGTGTACAAGTAAGCGCTCGCGCGAGACTGAGAAGCAGTGTTGCCAGACCAAAATTACAAAATCCAGGAAATAAAGAGTTAAAAAAACCATTTAGACACAGATTGACTTAATAAATCAGGAGATATTTATTTTTGAGGATTTTATATAATAAAATAAACTATTGTTTATTTTGGTACATTTGGCTGTTCATTTTTGATGTCATTTTATCAGTAATTTGGAAATCGAAACAATTTTTATTTTTTAATAAGTTTTTAGTCCTCAAGACTCCGGAAATAACTCTAGTGCTCATTTTATTTCTGAGTTTGGTCTTTGTTAAATTAATTTGTGAAATTAGTTTTTCCACAGTGGCGCTTGAATGCGGTAAGCACATTATATTTGCAACAAAGTCAGATAAATTTGGGAACAACTTGCCATCTCCGTTTTCCATGTTGGCAACGATTTTCCAATAATTCTCGGCCGATTCGTTACGGTTTGTTTTAATTTCTGTGTTTCTTAGGAGGCGCCATTCAGTATCTACTATCTGAACGTTTCCTTGAGGGACAAGATTGGGAAATATCGCTAATACGTCAGCAATTGTTTTCAATTTGCGATCAATTACTACGCCAGGATCTAGAAATTCCAGCTTTTTAAAAAGCGCCATTTCTCCTTCAAATGGAAAACGTTGGAGTAACTGTTTTATGGATTCTATATAAAACTCCAAGCAGCGAAATTTGAAGCTCTTGACAGTTTCCTGGTCTATTGTCGTTGTATCTAAAGACGCCGCAACTTTTGCTCCCAAATACCATTGTTCGATAGGCAAATATTTTCGTGGGTTCTTGTAATCAATATTGTTGTGATCTTCTCGTGGAATGTATTCTTCTTTAACATAACATTCAAGAATAGTGTTAATAACGCAAAAAACTTTACTATAAATGCAGTGAAAGTTAGAACTCTCTGACTGCATACATTTATTCAAAATATTAAAAATTTCCAATACGAATTCCATAAACTGTAAGTACAGTTTATTGATGGGATCTTCTAACATGGCGGAAATGTTTGCGGCAGCTTTAATGCATAAGCATAGCATAAGCATAATCAGCCTATAATGTTCCCACTGCTGGGACACAGGCCTCCTCTCTTCGAGAGGGACTGGGCTGTAATCTACCACGCGGGCCCAGTGCGGGTTGGTAGATGTCACGTCTTTGAATGGTTGGTTCTAGGACATGCCGGTTTCCTCACGATGTTTTCCTTCACCGTTTTGAGAGTAGTGGTGATGAAATTATTTACACAAAGTAAAGCGCCTGCCTGGGTTCGAAGTTCGAACTTACGAGTCATAGGTCGTGGGTTCAAACTTCGAACCCACGACCTATGACTCGTAAGTCGGGGCCGTTACCACTGGGCCACCACTGCTTTAATGCGATCCGTGAATATTGCATGTTTGCGGTGTGCGACGAGGCGTTGTCGTGGTGAAGGAGGATCCTACTGCGAGGTCGTTTCTCCCGAACTTTTTCCAAGACAAATGGCAAAAAATTGTTAGTGTACCACTCTGCAGTAACTGTTTTTCGATCTTCTAAAACAATTGTTGCGTAATGACCTGTCCTTCCGAAGAACGAGGTCACCATCTTTTTTCCCATGCTTCGACCTCTCTTCACTTTAGTTGGCAACTCCTCGGAAGGAAACACCCAGACAGCAGACTGTCTCTTAGTTTCAGGATCATAATAATAATAAATCCAGCTTTCGCCATCCGTAAGTATGTCGAACACAGCATTTGAGTCACCTCCGTTAAATCTTTGAACCATTTCACAACACCAATCAACACGACGGAGTTTTTGGGCCTCTGTCAAATTATGAGGTATCCACCGGGCACAAAGCTTCCTGACTTCTAAATTTTCATAGAGGATTTTGTGCACTTGACTCATACCGATGCCCAAGCTTGTCCGAATCTGCTGATAAGTCACTCTCTTTTGTCAGTCTCTATCATACGCCGCACAACACTGATGTTATCTTCAGTCGTCGCCGTAGAAGGCCGTCCCTCACGCAGATCATCGGTGAGATTAGTGCGACCACGTTTAAACTCATTAAACCAGTTGTAAACAGTGGCACGAGATGGGGCTTCGTCGTGAAAGGCCAATCGAAGTCTATCATAACTTTCTTGTTGACTTAAATGACATCGAAAGTCATAAAAAATCATTGTATGAAAATTTTCTCGGGTTAAATTCATGCTGACGTGACACAGACAACTTTCAATTTGTCGCCAAATCGTAAAAAAATGACAAATTAATAAAATACATAGACAATAATATTGGCAAAGAGTTCCATTTAAATAATTTCAACTTATTTTTTCATTATATCGTTTACAGGTGGCCAGATCTAAAAACTTTCAGTGTCACCCTCGTAAACATGAAATTGTGATACCCAAAAGATTAACTAAAACAAGCAAGTCATTTCTTATTAACAGTATCCGCTTTTATAACAAGTTGCCAAAGTCTGTTACAGAACTTAGCGATGGAAAATTCAAAACCCCCATCAAACGTGTCCTTATCAAAAAAGCATATTATAAGATTAAAGACAAGGAAGTTTGGCATTAATTCCTTCTGCACATGTGGCTTTCCTGGTACCTCATTAACGGCAAAAATATGTAAATGTCTATTAACTGCTCCCAAGTTGCGATGTTTATGTTATTTATTTTTTACATACTTCCTTGACATAATCGATGTTTTTTGATTTCAACAAGGCTCTAACTTTTATTATGTCAATCATATTTTATATAGTTTTTTGTTAATGTGAGGACGTTGTAGGCTTAATATACTGTATATCTGTAGACCATTTTCTATTTTGTTAAGTACCTGGTACTTTTGACGGGCCTACGCTGTCCTCTCATACTTTGAAAATATTGTAAAAGACAATTTTTTTTTTAAAGCGTAACCGTGGAGTTTCTTGCCGGCTCTTCTCCATAGGAAACGACCAATGGGAACCGTGCACCTAGCTTCTGACGTTTCATAAGTGCCCATGTAGGCTTATGTGAAATAAAAATATTTTTGATTTTGAGTTTGATTTTGATCTTAATAATTAATATTTCTTTTTGAGAACAATATCTAGTTTAGGGAAAATGCTATCAAAAATAGTCGTAGAACTTGTTGTTTGTTTTTACCTTTGGAACTTCTTTTCAGCCAAATTTTGAACAAGTCTTCCTTTTCCCAGTCTTTATTATAAAATGACGAATACTTTTTTTTCTTTGGCGGAGTCTTTTGCGTATCTACTTCGGAATCAGACATTGTAAAGCACAAATCGAATCAAACAAAATTCTATTATTTTTAATCTACTCCACTATTCTCTAGTTTCACTCTGACTCGTCTCACTCACGCCAATCAAATCAAATCAAAGTAACAACAAACGACAGTTATTACATGCAAAATTTAAATGTATTTTATAACATATCCAATAGTACTGCAAAAGATACTCTATTTAATTTAGTCGCGTAGCGTTGGCGTGTGGCTGGCATGGTATAGAGGTTCTTTCCCTACGCATGCGCATTAAACAACACGATATTGAAGTATCGACGATCGATAAATGCTTATTGGAAAATGACTCTTATACTATTAAGTTAAGGTATGATATGGAGTGTTAATTCCATACACTTATTACTGTTAGAAATTGGCAGTACAGTCAGAAGACTCGGATACGTTCCTTTTTATGTCAAGTTCATTAATTGTAGGTACAATTTATTTGAATTTATTTCAGAACACAAATATCAGGAGATTTAATGATAAAATCAGTAGATCAGGAGAATCTTAGACAAATCAGGAAATCTCCTGGAAAATCAGGAGTTCTGGCAATGCTGCTGTTAGTGTACCAGTCCAGGACCGAGGACGTTCTCCAGGACTGGAGGGGGAGTATGTAGCAACCCATAAACAACTTCGTCCAGTGCGAGCGTCCCACGGTCGCGTTCCGTCACGATATGTAGAATGATGTAACGAGGGTATAGTGTTAAAACCAAATAAGTGCCAAAAATCAAAAATCGTTTTATGAGTCCATCCTACTACATTTTTGACGCTCTTTCCAGTGGTCTAACCCAATAAGCGGAATTCGCAGTAGAAAGGAAATTACTTGAGGTAATAACCCAATAAAATGACCACGTTTAGACAAAACTGAAAAACTAGAACACTATAAATTGTGTTATCTTGGAAAATAATATCACGCTTAAACTACATAAAGCTATTTATTTGTATTGAGTGTTCAATGATTTCCAAAGCAGTAATAAACTGAACAATGAAACTCTCATTACACTAATAACATAACATTTAAGTACGAGTACAATGAGTGACACGAGTGACATTATTAATGTCAGTTACAAATAAGTGTAGATATTAAATTGGTCTTAGCAATAGATTAGTGGCCAGTGCCTCAAGAGCAGTTGAGCAGTAGGTTCGTATGTTCGATTTGAATAACGTGAAAACACAATATTGCAGTGCATCACTAGTCGGCACTAACCTGTTTTTCTTTGCCAAACTCGCCTTCATTTCTCAGGATGTTTTTGTCGTTTCCTGGCCGTCCCTGGTAATGTTTCTTTCACAAGCTGCTCCATTACACATTGGATTAAGTATTAAATCACTTTTAAACGTTCCAACTGCTCAAAAACCGAATATTTTCGCTAAAAATAACGTAACGCAAACAACCTTCACAGTGTACAAATCACAACTGACAGCCATTTTGAATTTGCAGCAATGAAGCTTTCTGATTGGTCGATTGCAACTTTAGCTGTGTTTGATTGTCACAAGCGAGGATATAGATGATTTTGATTCTAAGCTGAGTTTTTGTACGTTATTTGTGAAGGATATAGCTGCTTTAGATACTGAGTGATGGGTGAAACTGTTTACTAGTTGAGTGACGCTTAGGTTGCCATTCTCAAGTGAATTTAGGTACTATACGGTTTAGCTGCCTTTTATTCTATACGCCTCATATAACTTCTAAATGCGTTGTCCGATTAACTTGAAACAAATTGGAATATTGGTTTTATGCAAGATTCTATCATTTAAAACTAAAACTATCAAAATATAACCATAAACAAAAAATCAGATTTTCAAGTTACGTAAGTATAGTCCTAACATTATTCAAACAATTATTTGTAAATTGATTTGTTTAGAGTTTAGACATTACTAAATTCCTTCTAACTCACGACTCGATTTATAAATTATGGTGCGTAGATAGGGTCTCGTCGCCGACAGAATCGTTAGAGGTTTTTCTACTTTCTTTAGCTTTCTTCTAAACAGATATGTTTAAAAATAAATTCTGGCAATAACCATAGAATAATGACATGCAATACAATTGTAATTTTTTGTTGCACTAACTGTACATGCGTGAACTTACTCTCACTACGCCCAAACCTTGCCAAGTTACGTGCCGGCCAATATACCTATTATTTTTAAGCCACACTTCAATAATTAATATGGCACGGAATATATCTACTGTAGTAGACGATTATTGTCGTAGGTAAATATCATAGTGAAGTGATATGAAATTCTCATCTGTTGTCTTTTCCTCGTTTTATAACACCGTTTTATTATTTACGTGTTGTTTAATCTTGAACGACTTTTAGATGTAGGAGCTTATTTATCTATCCTCAGAGTAAAAGAGATAATGCAAGAAGAACTGGAACTGGCACTGGCGGCGGAAAAAAGCAGAGGAGGTACTGAGTTTCCTACAGCATTAATGCAAGCAATCATGATGAACATCAAGATCCCTCCCACCTCCAATGACCACGAGACCCCTCACCAGAAGTTAATTTTTCTACCTGCTTATTTTTTTTCGGTGCTAACACTTTTCTTGGCTTTGCCCTGTTGATATTCCGGTCTCATCAACATTATATATAGGAATCAGGTGGAAAGCTATACTTCTCCAGAACTTTTTCGAGATTGTCATAGAAATTGGAAACATTTGTTAAAACTCGTTGCTCCCGCCAAACTGGTCGCCTCAGGTTTTCGTAGCGATAGTTCTGGAAAACGCTGTCGATAACATCGAAACCATCTTTTATTTTTATTTGTTCTCGGGTAAATCCTCATGGACGTCCTCAGCCCTGGGGCGGGTGGAGGGGTCTGTCAGACTCTTACTGACTAAAAACCATGCCGGCCGGTATTGTTGTGTTCCCTTCCCATAGGTGCACCGGGGCTCATCGAATCATGTGCGACTTCCGCGATCCCCGGATCAAACCATCCTATGCTAGCCATTTTGTTTTGATGTCAGTTTTCAGGAGTATCTTTTATAAAAAATTGCTTCAGAGAGCTGGTAACAAGTTCTTGGACTTGTTTGGAATCTAAACCCATATGCATGTACGCTGATTTTTCTAAGTATTCACGTAACTGAATCTCTTGGTGCTTTTATAAATGACGTAAGGCGGTAAAAGTACTCCATCTGCAGACCCACACATCATGACACTTGTGGAACTTTTAGAAAAAAATGTTATTTTTTCAGGGTACTTTATCCCTCTTCGATAAATGTATCGCTTTTCCAGGGTCGTCACTTAAATTGGACACATCATAATTAAAAATGTTGCTACCTGGCACGTCTTTTATAGTAGGCTCTAAATTTTGAAAGTATTCTTTTATAGTTTCCCTAGAAACCTGCGCTCGTGCCGGTTTATGTTAACTGCAACACGTTGGCTATAATTTTCTTTGTGGCGCTTTAGCACAGAGTATGCCCAATCCACGCCTGGTACATTATTTGGGAATTTTGCCACTGTACGGCCCATTCTGTCTAAAAAAGATTTGGCGAACATTCTTAAATCTAAAAGACTCAACAGAAAACCAAAATCTGCACATTTAGCTGCAGCCTGAAGTATTGCTTTCTCTTGTGCTTCAGAGAAAACAGGCTGAGCACCTGGTTTTTAAATATGTTTTCCATGATACCTGTTGTATAGTGTTCTATACGGAATATCAAATTGTTCTGCGGCTCCCCGAATAGATACACTTCCATTAGCAATTGCCTGCACCGCGTCTTCTAGTTTGGACTCAGCGTAGTTTTTAAAATTTCTGCTTCCAAGTGGTTTTGTATATGTTCGAGGCATTGTTCTGAAATAGACAAAAACACAACCTAAACTATAAAAAACTATCAAAATATTGTACTAAAGTATTTTTAAATAACTATAAATGGGGTAACTTTGATCTACGGGGTGACATTGATGAAGTGATCAAAGTAAACCCGTACCTTTGATCAAAGACACCCCCGGTTACATTTGAATTTTTCAAATAATCTGCCAATCAACAGCGAATCTGTCAAAACCAGTTTCGCATTTACAAAACTTCATTTTTTTACGCAAATAAGACGAAACCATGAAGAAAGCTATAGATTTTTGGAAGCATCAAAAGTTTTTCTTACCTTAAAAATGCCCAGTAACCGGTACACCAACAAAACCTTTTTAGGGTTCCGTAGTAAACAAGGAACCCTTATAGTTTCGCCATGTCCGTCTGTCTGTCTGTCTGTCCGTCCGTCCGTCTGTCCCCAGCTTAGCTCAGAGACGCTTAGTCCTAGAAAGCTGTAATTTGGCATGGATATACATATTAATCATGCCAAAAAAATGGTAAAATAAAATTATGAAAAACATTTTTTTTTAGGGTACCTCCCTTACACGTGAAATGGGGATGATATTTTTTTTTTCTCGTCTATACCATAGTGTGGGGTATCGTTGGATAGGCCGTTCAAAAATATTGTAGGTTTGGCAAAACCATTTTTCAATTAAGGCATCCGTTTGCGTAATATTAAGCTTTAAAGTGCTATTTTTTGTTAGAGTCAAGTGTCCCCCCCCCCCCTGGCAGCTAAATGATTGGCTTTGGATATGTGAAAAAATTCATGGCAATAGTATATATAACGAAATTAAAAGGAAAACTATCACAGCTAAGTAGGCTTCACAAGTTAACGAGTAATAGTCGACCAACTTAAATTTGCAGTTGGAGAATTGACCGTAACGTATATCGATGTATGGGAGAGCATGGTTTTCAACTACAATGTTAAGTTTGTTTTTGGGATAAATTCATCCCAACTACGGAACCCTTCATTGTGCGTGGTCCGACATGCACTTGGCCGGTTTTTATTATATTATAAAAAACACGAGCACACACACGTAATATCTACAACGCCATATTATAAACAATATCATTCTTTAGTTTTGATGGCGGTAGCTGATGCAAATTATTATTTAATCAGTGTTGACATAGGAGCTTACGGTAGCAGTAGCGACTCTACCGTTTTCAAAAATTCTGCATTCGGTAAGAAGCTTGAAGGTAGTCAGTTAATGCTTCCTTCACCAAGTCGCCTGCTAAAAGACGAAAACTGGGAAAAAATGCCTTATTTATTTGTTGGAGATGAAGCGTTCGCTCTCTCAGAACACATAATGCGCCCTTACCCTAGAAGAAACTTACATAGAACGCAAAGGGTTTTTAATTACAGACTCACACTAGCAAGAAGATTTGTGCACATTTAGCATACTTACTAATAATTGGAGAATTTTACATCAAACTTTTGTTGCATTTTGCATAATTACGTACGGTAACATGATGGAATTCGGTTTAAGGACAAATTGTATGGAACCAAGTTACAATCTTTATGTCCTACTCCTGTGAGATCTACAATATCCAGCATTGAAAATAGACAATATTTTGCAGAATATTTTGATTCATCGAAAGGGCCAATTTCGTGGTAGTATGATAAAATATAAATAAACTTATGTACTATCTGTTTTTAAACCGTTATACACACAGACCTAGAAAAACGAAAAAGTAAAATAATTATTGTCCATTTGTAAACGTTTTATATTAATTTAGTATTTACTTTACTTACCTTTTTGTTTTCTCTCAGCTAGGCATGGGTAATATCGGTTTTACTCTGTATCAAATCGTACCTATGTATCGGTTTTGAATATCGGATATCGCATCTATATATTTCAATATCTATATATTGGCTGAATCTGTGTGGAACTCTGAAACGAAACTGCTAATCATAATCATAATCATAATCATTTATTTGTCAGAATATGGTACATTTATGGTCTTAAGATTAGAATGAATGGTATCATCACATTCTGCCAAGTGTGGCGTGCAAATACGATACGTGCTACGTAAGATACTGTGATTTTTAGGTTTCGGTTTTGTTCGATATGTATATCATTGTATTTTATTTGTAACTGTATCCTACTCGAAATCAGTGAATGTATTTTTTGTGTAGTGTTGATAATATGGCACTCTAAAATGAAACTACTACAATCGTTTCGGTTTTTCAGATATATTTTAATCATTTTTAAATATTAATCAGTGAAATGAACTTTCCTTCATACTCTTCTCAGGCTTAGGACTGACTGCATTACTAATGCGAATCTTATGAAAACTGTCAATAAATGAAGGTATTATGTAAGGCAGGCGTATTTAAAAGTTCATTCATAATATACAATTTTTTTCAAATATTTACAAATTACATTTTTTTTGGTTTTTTGTTTTTTTTTTCTGCTTTTTAATTAAAATTTATAAGAAACCTTTTTTCGTCCAAGTTAACGTTTAAAAAAGTCAGTTGCTTGACCTTTTGTGACGTAAGTCGCGTCCGATGGTCACTGATGATGAGGCCCGTTTTGCTAAAGATTCGTTCACAGGGAACAGATGAGGCCATGATATTTGCATATTTTTGGCCAATTTTGGCGAGATGTGGGTATGTAAATTTGTGGACACGCCACCACTCGAGAGGACAGGTCCATTTGTCTCCGTGGAAGGTTGGCAGGGGATCGTCATTAATGTACGTGTCGATCTCTTTAATGGCCTTCGACAAAGGAGTACCAACTGGGTGTTGCTTTTGGCCTATAATTTCATGCAGTATAGCTCGAAATCCATCAACAGTGTTGGTGCTACCGGCCGATGCTGACGGAAGAGACGACGACAGTTCTTGAGCACTTTCTTCAGCAATCATCGCAACTAGCATTTCCTGCACGTGGCTTTTGGTATTTTTAGCCTCATTCTGATCGCCAAATACAGATAATTTGTATCTGGGATCTAGGAACGTGCATGTAGCGAATGTTCTGCTTCTTTCAACAAGATCGAATCTTGTCACCAGCCCTGTTCTCAGGCGATATATAACATCTTTTGTCGCTTCGTAGAATGGCTCTATTAAAAATTTATCACAGGCCGTTAGAAGGCAGCGTGTCATTACAATTACTAAGCTCCCAGTCATGTATTTTTCACCACTGATTGTTTCTGTGGCTTGATCAAACGGCTGTAAAATTTTTGTTAGCTCGGCCAGCAACAACCACTCCTCGTTGGTGATGATAGGTAAATCTTTTTTTGAAATCGCCATTGTGGCCCTCAAATACTGCTCAAGTTCTACGAAGCGCCTAACCATATGGAAACTTGAGTTCCATCGCGTGGGTACTTCCTGTATCAGACGTTTTGTGATACAGTCCGCCTTGTCGTCCGTTTGGGCCTTCAAAAGTTTCTCCAACGCCGTGCTACTCGTTTTGTAATGCCTAACAATTTTTATTACTTTTTCCAGTATAGGCTGCAAGGTAGTAACGGCATCTTGCACTATTAAATTTAGGGAGTAGCCGTAACAGCCATAATGCTTTCATCCGATATTGTTGATGGCCTTTTGGACGTTAGCTGCGTTATCTGACACTGCGAAATTTATTTTATTGGTTAGTCCCCATTCGGTCACAATATTAACCAGCATTTCCTGTATATTTTCACTCGTATGGGAGTCTTGAAAATTCCGACAATCTAATAAAATACATTTTAGCTCGAAATCGTCTGTCATATAGTGACCAGTAACGGCTATGTAGGACTCGTTGGATCTCGAGGTCCATAAGTCGGTTGTGAGGCATACGGAATAATTGAATTCCGGACCTAATTTAATTTTTAATTCAGCTTTGGTTTGATCATATAAAGCAGCCAACATGGTAGTGGAAATTGTTTTCCTACTTGGCAGTTGGTAGCCAGGAATCCACCGTGCAAACTTTTTAAATGCTCGTTCTTCAACTAAATAGAACGGTTGATAGCTGTCGATAAACAAATCCATTAAATCTCGATCAATTTGTTTTTTCATTTCGTTCGATTTTTTTTTGGTATTTCCATATCTTCCTATTGTCTGTTGCCTTAGTGTCTGTGTTACAGGAAGACTAGCAGCGGATGCGGATGTTGACGTACTGGGAGAAGCATTCACAACTGACGATGACGTACCGGCAGAAGAATCGCTAACAGCTGTCTGTACAGAAAATTGCTGTCTTTGATTTTGCTGAATCGATCTAGAATCTTGCTGTGCCCTGGCCACTGTCGTAAAAGCATCTAAGTGCTTTTTTTTTAAATGGGCCTTGAGGTTTCCTGTTGAACCCTTGTAGCTGTATATTTCGCAACAAATTAGACATTTAGCTTTTTTGTCTACGATATTGTTTTTGTCGAAATAGTCCCATAATATGCTCGTACTTGGACGATTCATATTTGTTATTTTTATACACTAACTTAGTCACAAACAAGAGTTTTTTTTTTATCAAATACTATTTACACTATTTTAATACACAACATGAATATTATTCATTTAACTATTATGTACAAAAACCAAACAATTACGCACTTTAACTTTAGTAAGTAAAGAAAGCAAGCAGAGAAATTCGGTCACCTGCAACTAACGCGACGCGAAACTAAAAATAGAACAGGAATGCAACAGAGCACAATCACGGTCAAGGTCAAGGGTCATGTAAAATTAATTCAAAACTATTTTTTATTGAGAATGCCTTTGGATTTATAATCCTTTGACGATAATGATGGTTTCCTGTTTACAAGTGTTTAGAAAATAATGTATTCGGTATTAAACTCTATGCTCCTGTAAATAGTGTTTAAAATTTGTATTACATATTAGCGTATCTCTCTCTCTCTCTTTCGCTCGTTCACCTATAGCTACATCACTCCCGCTCGCATCGAACAATCGTGCGTACCCGATTACCCGAATCACAATATCAGTTTGAACCGAATATCATAGTGCGATACCGATATTGTGTACTTGTTTAGTGTTACATCAACGCATGAGGTAGGCCGGGTACGCGGATACCTGATATATAGATTCAGTGCCGTCCGATATATAGGTATTGGATATTGTACCGATACATAGGTATTGTATCTATATACGATTTGTATCGCCCACTCCTATCTGTTTGTATACAGTGTGAGTCTTTATAATCTGCACATACTGAATCGAGGGAATCTTTGCTTAATTATATCGACGGAAAAAATGATAAAAAAAATCTAAATATTTTATTGAAATTTTTAATGGATTTTTTATTTATTTTTTCGCTTCTGTGACTCCAGTGTATACAAAACGGTGTAACTTTTTAACTCGATGTTTTATCACGATGAAACAAACTCCATAATGATTGGAAGTAATTAGGTGTCCGCATTAAATGAAAATTGTGTAAAAAACTGCCACCAATTAAAAATTAACACGTTTTTTCCGCAAAAATCTGATTTTTTTTCATCAATTTTTGCAATAATCGTAAAATTTCTCAATAAGATGCCCCGATTACCTTCATTTTTTATTACTTTAAATTATTCCTCATCGTATTAGCTATCCAATAGTAAAAATTGCAAGGGTTTAACTCAATCCCATCATTTCTTATCAACAGCCAAAGAAAGGCCTAGAGCACGGCTACGCACTAATTGTTTAGCAGGTAGACGTCCTTTTTTGTTGAGAATGTGCGCGGGTCGGGGTGCGGAGAGGTAGGGCCAGCTGAAGGGACCAGAAGGGATGACAGACAGGCAGTCGCTCCGAATTATTCGCCGCTGCTACATGTGTTTCGTTACTTTCATTCACTGCTACCTGAGTTTCGTTCGCTGCTACGTGATGCCCTTCCTCGTCCCATCCCATAGTAAAAATGAATGTCGGCAATGTGTGCCGGGGAGAATTCACTTAAGCGCGGCATCACGTAGCAGCGAACGAAAGTCACGAAACTCAGGTAGCAGTGAATGAAAGTAACGAAACACATGTAGCAGCGGCGAATAATTCGGAGCGACTGCCTGTCTGTCATCCCTTCTGGTCCCTTCAGCTGGCCCTACCTCCCCGCACCCCGACCCGCGCACATTCTCAACAAAAAAGGACGTCTACCTGCTAAACAATTAGTGCGTAGCCGTGCTCTAGGCCTTTCTTTGGCTGTTGATAAGAAATGATGGGATTGAGTTAAACCCTTGCAATTTTTACTATTGGATAGCTAATACGATGAGGAATAATTTAAAGTAAAAAAAAATGAAGGTAATCGGGGCATCTTATTGAGAAATTTTACGATTATTGCAAAAATTGATGAAAAAAAATCAGATTTTTGCGGAAAAAACGTGTTAATTTTTAATTGGTGGCAGTTTTTTACACAATTTTCATTTAATGCGGACACCTAATTACTTCCAATCATTATGGAGTTTGTTTCATCGTGATAAAACATCGAGTTAAAAAGTTACACCGTTTTGTATACACTGGAGTCACAGAAGCGAAAAAATAAATAAAAAATCCATTAAAAATTTCAATAAAATATTTAGATTTTTTTTATCATTTTTTCCGTCGATATAATTAAGCAAAGATTCCCTCGATTCAGTATGTGCAGATTATAAAGACTCACACTGTATTTCCTCCCACAATCTTGCTTTCAATACTCGATCGTGGTACTTAGGATCATTGATTAATTGTTCTATTTAAATGTCATTTTCTGCTAACTTCTGCTCGCCTGCCGATCGGGTGGGAGACGAAGCGCGCGACATCTTGTCAATACCGTTGTCAGTGCACGACTGAGAGAAACGCGCGACTTTATTTCCGCAGTGCGGCCATAGTTATACTACTTACTATTGCACAAAACATTCGCGCGGGAATAAATCGCGTTCTATTTGCATCAAATTACAGATTTTTTTTCCGCGCGAATTTTATAAGGTCAGTGCGGCTAATCCCATAGTATTGAACGTGTTACAGAAATACGAGAAAAAAATCGCACGGTGAATTATCGCAGTGCGGACTAGGCCTAAGTTCTACGGACTACAAATTTTGACGGGGTTTTCCCCCGCTAGCCATTCTGTAACAAAACGCGGTTTTAAAATCAGTCGCGGTAATAAACCGTCAGTGCGGCAGCTTCCATTAGTTTCCTTTACTCACAAAATCAGGCGGTTAGAATCCGCGGCGGTTTAGCCGCAGTGCGGCCTTAGCAAGATACAATGCAATGTTCTATCGATACCACCATGAGCGGCGGTGGGCGAGTCATGGCACTCGAACATGACTTTGCTTCGCAGGATTTCTGGTATGACGAGTTGGGGCTCCTCAGAATCGATATCATGTACATACCTATACAGAACAGCTTGATTCAAGAGATAGCCTCTCTCAGTCCAGCGGGTAACAGCGAGTTCATCCTTCCCTTCTAAGTCCTGGATGATCTGGACAACTTCCGGATCAGCCAACTGAGCCTCCCGGGTCTGATTATTTGAATTTCATGTTGGCATGAATTTTACAAACACAAGTATCTCTGTCTCTAAGGAGTGAGCTGACAATATGGAATGGCTTCTGTCTGACAAATGTGACGTAAGATATTTGGATACCCGTATCTTCCTTGATTTTTGTGTGTAAATTAATTAAAGTATCAAGAAGATAACGCTTCTGCATCTTTTCTTTTTTTGCGTCTTTGTTTCTTTCTTCCCTGCAGAAGAGCTACTTACACAGTCTTGCAAATAAAACTTACGAATTTTCTTATATACTACGCTTGGTGATTGCGTTTTTAAATTCTTCATTTTAAGCCAATGCAGCCCTAATTCCCCTTATTACCCTAATCGAGTGCATAATTTATATTTTCCAGCTATATCTGTGTTAAAAATATTTTTCAAAATGTTATTTTCCTTATTACTTTTAACAACCTTATATTGTTTTGCTAATGTGTGTGTGTTGTCATTCAAGACCATGTTTTCTAGAAATATGGCACAAGAGAGCTACATGCTCTCTTGTGACGCCGACGTCTATAAATCAGTTGTTAAACTTAACGAAGTGATGTTTTTTATTTCACTTGTACGAACTTTGTTTACACATTTTTCGCATAGTGCCGAAAAAGCGTATTAGAAATATGTTGCCTAGTCGGTAGTTGATAAAGCAGGATTCAAAGCATTTGTATAGCCCCGAAATCCTCTATCCTCGACAATTGAGAATGATTGAATTAATATATTCTTCAAAAGTGCTGCCATCAATCCATCCAGATGTAGTTCTATTATAACGTGTACCTTTAGGACCGCCTGTAGTCCAAGTATCGTAAATATTGTTGGCCTTATAAAACACACACATGGGGCTTACATATGGAGGCAAAAGCTCTCCTGCAGCTGTACCAGCCATCATTATGGATATTGAAAATTTTGACTGATTAAGGACTCTTTCAGGGTACTTAGTTCCCTTTTTAATTGTAACCTTCTTGCGTCCAGGGTCATCACTGAGGTTTGTTTCGTCGTAATTAACGATATTCGTCCGTGTGCTGCCGGACGTAAAGAATAGCACCTCCCTATTTTTACCGTGGGTGTCGTAAAAGGTGACTAAGGGACTTACTAGAGAATGGGCAGCAGCGTTCTCTATGCGTTTTAACACCATACTGCGATCGCCAACCCGCCTGCCAAGCGTGGCGATTATGGCAAGGCCTGTGTCCAGCAGTGGACGTCTTTCGGCTGGAACGATATTCTTTGGATTCATTTCTTTCAGTGATTCCTCTAACTCCCCAAAGTATTCTTTAATTCAGCGGTCGGCAACCTTTTGGCAGGCAAGGGCCACAAGGTGGCAAAATAAACTAAAGGCGAAGCAAGAAGGAGCAAGGCACTTGTGAATGATTTTAAAACAAGCTACTCTTCTGATTGTATTATATAATATTGTAAAAAATTGTTGTGTTATGACTATTTTTAAGAACTTGTACACACATGTGATATGCAATAAAGATTTGAATTTGAATTTGTGATATTAACCCTAGAAGCCCAATAACCTACGTATAATTGGCCATATCCCATAGAAAAAATTAAAATGCTATTAAAATTGTTAAATCATACGGAATTTAATTCGTACACGTAATACTTACATTATGTTTATATATTGTAGCTAGAAAAATAATCACCGAAAAATTGAAATGAAAACTACAAAGTAACCACTAAAACGTAACTGATTTTATACAAATTTGAGTGTGATGTCTGAGGTTGCATTTGGGAGGCTATTTCTTGGATGTTAGCTGTCATATTTGTAGTTGCAATTCGTAGAATGGCTCTCAAATGCTCATCTGTGCGACGAGCAGCACAATTATTTTCGTTCATTCATTTATTTA